>OZ018310.1:22098238-23524549 GCA_963969455.1 Arge pagana
AGAGAGAGAGAGAGAGAGAGAGAGAGAGAGAGAGAGAGGGAGGGGAGAGAGGAGAGAGAGAGAGAGAGAGAGAGAGAGAGAGAGAGAGAGAGAGAGAGAGAGAGAGAGAGGAGAGAGAGAGAGAGAGAGAGAGAGAGAGAGAGAGAGAGAGAGAGAGAGAGAGAGAGAGAGAGAGAGAGAGAGAGAGAGAGAGAGAGAGAGAGAGGAGAGAGAGAGAGAGAGAGAAGAGAGAGAGAGAGAGAGAGAGGAGAGAGGAGAGAGAGAGAGAGAGAGAGAGAGAGAGGGAGGGAGAGAGAGAGAAAGAGAGAGAGAGAGAGAGAGAATGGTAGAACGAGAGCGAGCGCTTGTGGACGGTGAGATGGATGGATGGATGGATCGATCTAGGTTTGGGTTGGGCCGCGCCGGAGGCCCTTGACCGTGGCCGCGCCGGGGCATTCGCGATTCTCGGTATTTCGTCTGACGCCGGCCTAATTTTTCCATCGTACCCGCGACGGTCAACGACGTCGCGTCGCCGAGATTTGACCAACTCCGTAGGACCGCTACGAGTCGGCGAAATTTCAGGAATTTTAATAAAAACCGCCGTCCGCGTCGCGAACGAAAAACAGTCGGCGAAAAATAGCATCTCGTTCGAAATTTACGAGAATCGCGTCCGACAAGGCCAATTTCGACGGCATCACGGATGTGGAGAGAATTTTCCAAGGGTTTTCACGCGGTACGAGTAGACTTTACGGCTTTGTGATGGAGATTGGCGCGTGGCTGGAATGTTCGCATGTCTGCTCACTCAGGTGTTCTCGGCTTCAGCTGAAATTTTCGCGACCGTGTAGAAGGAAGCCGGGAATTGTCATTTCTTAAGATACGTTTCATCTGAGTTTACGAGACTGTAAAGATAAACTATCGAAAGATCAGTCGTAGAATGTTTTTTACCGCTTGGCCACATCTTACCAGCTGTATTTCCAAACTCGCGTCCGGGAAACGTGAAATATTTATATTTTTCGCGTCTGACATCTCCGAAGATATGGAAAATGTCGATGAGAGGATCGCTCCGAATTGGCATGGACAATAGATTTAATCGGTAGCGATCGCCAGCGGTCCAACGATCGTACGTTCGGAGCTGACGGCGGTCTGGAATCGATCAATGATCGACTGTTCGCGGATTCGGACACTGATCGCCAAGCGCGATGATTATTCGATCGAGAATAGATCGCTTGAAACAAACACGAGGAAGAGTCGATCAACTATCACCCCGTAATTCACGGTTCGTTCGTTTATCCTTGACAGAGTTATTTATTTATCACGGAGCCATATTTCTCCGTCAATTGTAATCACAACGATCATAATGTAATTACGATTACAATGTTATTTTACCAACGAGCGACGGATACGTATCGATAATCATGCTCCTTTCGTTGGTAGAATAATCACCAATGATTACGCCACTTTCGTCACCAGGAGGAGGAAGATTAAGAAGAGGATCGGTAAAATCGGGAGGAGGGAAACGGGAAAGGATGATCATTGTCGGCCAGTGGCGCGTGAGCGTCGAGAGTTTGTGCCGTTTCGATGTGGGTCACCCTGGCCCGTATCCATCCCCCGTGAGCGTGGATATTTTTACGCGTCTAATTTCATCCGTCAACGGATAGGATCGACGAAGCGGGCCGAAGCAACGAGGAAGAAAGATGAAGTCTTCGGTAATCGAGACCGGTAAAATGTCTGTTCGTTGAAACAGGCCTGGCCAGTTCATTTCTGTTCGCCACCGAGCGAAACATTTTTCCATCGAAGAACAAATAATTGGCCCGATCAAACGGCCGAACGCATCTGTGGCGCGGCGTTTTTCCACCGATTCTCTTATTTATTTACGTTCCACCCGAATTCGACCGTCGATTTTCCGAGCGATAGGCACACGTCGTGCGGAGTTGGCAAACCGAGATGTTTGCTTAGATAGACGTAGCAGTTATACGTAGAACTAACGAACAACGCGACCTTGACGATTTTACTCCGGATCGTCGTGACCGTTGCAACAATATCGAGTATCTCGCGCGTGACTGCATCTTTTACTGGGGCAAAACTGGACGGCACGAAATTCGCGCGGACCGTGGAGTTACGATCGTTGGATGGAGATCGTCGAAACGAACTGCATTGCCAATGCAAGAAAACAACTCGATTCTGTCGAATCGCGAAACATAGCGCTGCGACGAGCCGTACGGATATTAATTATTCGTTCAATTGATCGTCCGTTGAATTCAGTACTATGATTGGAGAAAGTTCAACGAACGAACGAGAGACACTCTCGTTATTAACTTCCAGTTTCTCTGATTTCAGAGAGCATAGGAAGTTGTTGTAATCACCTTGAGAATGAAAAGTTGAGTTTGCACTGGATGTCCACTGGATCACCTCCGACTATTTTCAGTTAGACGTCTGCATGTATGTATGTACGTACGGAGTGTTAGAAAAGTTTGGAAACGGTCTAATATCTCGAAAACGAAACGGTGCCGAGAAAAATGTTTCGGACAAAAGTTGTAGGGTTTCCAAAGTTCTATTTAATGGTCATATCCGTTTGAGCTTGAATTGGGTCGTCCAGGAGTGATCGAAACCAACATGATTTTTTTTAATGGAACACCCCATATTTTATGACGCGGTAATAAAGATGACGGCGAGACGTTTCCAAAACACTGCTTGAACACCTATTTTGGTTGAGGATTGTCTGAGTTACGAGCTTTAGAACTTACCGTGCTGTCAGCATTAGTGTTACCCAAGATGCACCGCGCGGAGGTTACATGTTCGGCACTAATGCTGGCGACATGCCGCGGCACCGTAAGCTCTAAGGCTCATAACTCGGCCAATCCTCAATAAAAATAGGTGTTCCAGTAGTGTTTTGGAAACGTCTCGCTGCCATCTTTAATACTGGGTCATAAAAAATGGGGTGTTTAATTTAAAAAAATCATGTTAGTTTCGATCTCTCTTTGACGCCCCAATTCAAAGTCAAATGGATATGACCATTAAATAGAACTTTTGAAACCCTACAACATTGGTTTAAACCATTTTTCTAAGAAACCTTTCGTTTTCGAGATATTAGAGCCGTTTCCAGACTTCTCTAACACTGTATGTACGTATGTATATGATCAAATTTTTGTCCCGACGATATCTCGAGAACGAGTGCACGGATTGGCATCAAAATTTGTATCCGAAGGTTCTTGGTGCCGCTGATCACGAATCTAAAGTCAAATTCAGAAAATTCAAAGCGGCGAATCCTATAAGGTCTTAAAAAAATCTCAACCTAAAATAAAAACAACAAAAAAATAACGTAAACAGTAATGAAAAATAACAATAACAACAATAAATAAATAGCTTTTAGGTGACTCGATTTACGACTTTTACGGCTTGATTTTTTCACCTCAGGCACACTTCTCAATTCCGTGAATTTTTCTCGAACATACGACCACGCAGTTGGCAAGAGAAAGAAACGAGGAGGTGGGAAAGTAATAAATCGAACGAGAAAAAAAAAAGTAGGATGACGATGAGAATGTCCGAGTAAAATTTGTTATCGACGCGCGAGTGAAGATAAACACGATTTAGTTAGTTGGATTTCGTTACCGATGCCGAACTAAGAGCTCAAGGGCGCGACGTCCCACGGAAATTTAGAGACTATAAAAGTTTGACGGTCGACAGCTGGTCGTAAGCGACGTCGTCTATTGCCGTTGGGAAAAACTCTAGTCGACGTGGTACTCGCAGAGTCGATGATTAGCAGCCGGCGTACACGTTTTAGCAACGCTGATGGAAAAAAAATTGGCAGCAGGTAGATAGCTGATCGTTGATCGAGGGTAAAAAAAAAAAAAGATAGGAAGCGAGATATCCATAAAGCAGACGCGAATAGCGATCTCCCCGTCAACCAGGCGTGATGATAATGATTAATGTCATTATTATAATTAATAATAATAATCATTGCTGTTGTTATTGTTGTTATTATAATTATCGGCTCGCGCGTAAAACGTAAAACTTTTTGGGCGGAAATAAATTGCAAGGAAAAAACTACCGGATTCGGTGAAACGAACGATAGTGCGTGGAACGGCTATCTCGATGCGTACGAAAAATGAGTTTGTTCGTGTCATCGAAAATGTAGCGGACGCAGGTACTCGCCGAGGAAATTCGACTGGAAAATTCACTCACTTGAAATAATACGTCCGAGCCTGACGGACGTCGAGGCTCGTCTGTTGACAAGCGACAACGCAACTGTTATACTTATCGTTGTCGGAATTAAGTCTGGTTGCTTCGGTGCTTCGGATAAGCCTGGTGTTTCTCGAGCTTTCCTCGAACTCTAGTTATCTCAACGGCAATAGGAATCGTCTCGTTCCACGAACGATCACGCCTGCATTTAGGAATAAGCGATCAGCTCTCGTCGGCCTTTCCAAATATACTTTTGCAATCTACATAATTTATGAAAAATCGCTCGCGAATTTTCACTCCCAGAGAATTCAAAGAGTTTTTTCCCGAGATTTTTTTTGTTACACTACGAATGTAATTTTTTTACTAATTTCTCAGTAGAGAGTCGTTTGGGGAACGAAACTATCAAAATTGTCAGGTGCCTTGGTTTGGCTACGCGGAATTTCTTTAGTTTTTTTAATAACGAAAATAAAATGTTTCTGTGAGTGAATTTTTTACGCCTTGGGGATTAAAGCCATTAGAAAACATCAGCCCATTTTTGACAGTGTATGGATCCGTTGAGAAAAAATTCCATTGGAAAGTACCTCTCAACTTTCCAACAGCTTACCAGTACAACTGCTCGTAGACTTTCGTTTTCAAGGTCGCGCGTGACTTTTTCATCGCCGGCATATAATCGTGCGTGTATCGTTGTGGCGCTCCCGAAGGGAGCAATCAAGATGTAAAACTGTAGACACGGAATTCTCTCGACGAGCGGTGCGACGAAGCGCTCGTTGAATCACCAACAACGAAACCATTCACGTCTTATTGCGTACGACCTCGTACAATAATTAACGCGAAGAGGTCGCGAGAACCGACGAAAAAGCCGAATGAAGGGGAAAAAAATCAAAAAAAGTGGCGAGAACAACAGCAGCAAACTGGACGAGCCGAGAAAAAATGAATTCAGATGAAAATGGACCAGGGGAAAAGATTGAGGCGACGAGAAGGGAGATATTTTTTTTTTTTTTTTTTAATGGAAAGGATTTTGAGGAGAGTGGAGATCGGGGAGAAGATCGAAGTAGAACTTTGCTGCTTGGCTTCGCTCGTCCCGTTAAATATCGGAGGCGTCGAAGCCGGTGCGGAGGATCGTTGAGCGTGCAACGAGAGTCGTCGAGGCACTCGCGCCTCACGTAGCGTACGCGCGCGGCACGTGTGCGTTTTTTCGCGCGAAGACGAGGAGGAGTGGAGAAAAGGAGAGAAAGAAGAAAAAAATGGGAGCGTTAATCGGCAACGGAGCGAGCGATGCGTGAGTCAGCCGCGACGGTCAAGGAGCGAAACGCGTGTTTGGTCGGGCGCGCGCGCGCGTTATTCGCGGCGGCGCGGTCATCGTTCCTTCGCTGGCGGCGCGCACGTATAGAGGCACACGTAGATACGAACGCGCATACATAGATACGCGGATACGTGTACGCACGTTATATTTCTGCGATTCGTTCCTGCCGCCAATCGACTTTTATTACTTTTTTTTCGCTCAATCGAATCATTGAATTAAATTGATTGAACGTTTTTACTACCGAGGGCACGCTTCTCGTTTTCACCGTTCGCCACGTATCTTTACCGCTCGGGATCGAGGATAAAAACGGATGGAACGAAAAAAAATGGAAACCGCGTGGTCGGAATCCTGCATGGAATTTTTCGAATCTCGACGCGAGAAACGAAAAAAGAAAAAAGAAAAAAAGGGGGGGTTGTCTCGTTCTCGGGAAAGCGAAAGAGCACCTCTTTTGTTATACGGCCGTCTGAAGCGGAAAACGTTATTTTGTACACGACCAGAAGTAGAATAGTGCCTTCTGTTTGATATGACTGTGCCTCGTTGTCGCGCACAGCCGTGCGCGATAATTTCAACGACCACTTCACCCCGGCAGCGTCTGTTGTCGATTTATCATTTTCACAAAGCTAATATTTACTCTTTCATACTATAAACACGGTTCGCGATGGGTGGACAACATTTCGGAGAAAGGAACGTTTCCTTCGACTGGACGAGTCGCGTCGTAGTCCAGTCGATATGCCCGAATATTTGCTCCGAAACAACGAAAATTCCGGTCAGCTTTTTTTTAATAGTTTTATATTTGAAACATTTAATAAATTTTCAATAAATTTAAAAAAAATAAAGTCAATTTTATTTTTGGGGGGGAAAGGTCACCAGTAGTGTAAATTCAAAATGGGGACCGAATCAGTGCAGTTTTTCAAAGGTTTTTCTTGAATACCATGTCGAATTTTAACGAAAAGTTGTGGGAACCAAATTTAATTTTCTACAGATTTCTTTCCTGCAACTCTTCTTCTCAGATCGATATTTTTTCAACGAAAATAATCGAAATTTCATGTTACATGGCATTCAGTTATCGAATGTTCCACGAAAAAGTATTTGGACGGTTCTCTTTTCCGTCGCCGTTGGCGTTGTATCGATCTTAGAAGAAAAGTTGTAGGCAACAAAGTTGTAGAAAATTTAATTTGCTACAAATTTGGTTCGTATAACTTTTTGTTCAAATTCGAAATGGCCGAGATATTGAAGAAAGAGGCAACTGTACGAGTTGGTCGCCATTTTGAATTTACACTCCCCCCACGAATAAGAAAAAGAGCTGACCGGAATTTTTACAAGATTAAAAGTAGATACGTATTGAAACAACTGACCGGCGATACTGGGACCCACTACCACCTGGGAGTCGAAATCCGAACATCTCGACGATTCATTGCCGATCAGCGCTGAGCATCGTCTGCGCATCGCTCCAGGGTAATAATTTGTCGATGTGTAGAAGCGAGTAGCAGAGCCTTGATCAACGCTGTGCTCTCTACCGAGCAACGAAAAAAGTCTATTTTTACGCATTTTTTGGACGTTGCTATGATAGATATTAACATAAAAATTGTGGAGCTAAATAAATACACTCTTAAAATATATCAAAGACATTTTCTTTCGAATTCATTCCTCTCAATATTTATTTACAAAAGAGGCAAACTGCCACCATTATTAATTTTGATGCGCATTTACCAAAATAGGGAATCTCTTTCGAAAAAAGTGATTTTTACAGGAAAAAATACAATTTTAGTCATTTTTATTTTTCTAGTAATATTTGATTTTTATGTCTCGAATGATTTGTTGCAGAGAAATCGACAAAGCATACTTTTTGAAAATTCGTCTTTTTTCTAAATAAACTTTGAGTGAGAGAAATAAAAAAAATATTTTTCAATATATTTTAAGAGTGTACTTTCTCCGACTGAAAACTTTTATATCAATATTTATTATAGCAACGTCGAAGAAAAATCGTAAAAATAATCTTTTTTCAGAGCTTTTAGCGTAGAATATTACTAATTCCTTGGGGGTAGCTGATTTGTTCGAGATCCTGCATCTTCGCGAACTTCTTAGCATGCGTTTCGGAGATAACGTCACGTTTTTGCACGTTCCAGGCGATGAAAGTACTCGAAGATCGTTGCGCTCGCGGAAAAATGCGCGACGATGTAGAAATCTCGTTCAAAAATGAGCAAACATTCCTCGTTTCGTACTCGAGAGATCGTGAATCCATTCGCAACGGAACTGGCGCGTAGGTTGTAAAAACATCGCGTATGCATATTTCCTCCGGGGCTAATGAAAGAAATACCAAGCATTTCTCGTCGCTTTTTCGAATACCTCTTTCGCCGACGTTTATCGTCCATAAATCAAGCAGCTGTTTTTTCAACGCGGGCGTGATTTCGAGATTAATTCCGCCGATGAATTTCTCGATCATACGAATACGCGATATTAAATAATACGCGCGAAACAACATTCGTACGATGTTTGTTGTATGAAATATGCGTAATGATGGCGCAACGGCGAGCGAGAAATATCCGTACAACGTCGAAATAATGGTATTTATTGTCGGCGCAGAAACTTCACGCCGTACAGCGATCGTTCGTATTGAAAAATAGAAAAAAACGTTGCGGCTGTCATGCACATTCTTTGCGCGACGAAAATCCAAGCCTACCATAAAATTTCAGTCTCCACAGATTTTCATCCCCACGATTCCAAAATTTGTCCCGTTTCTCTATCAACCCTTCGAGTATACACGCCCATTTCTTCGCACATCTCCTCCACTTTGGGTCAATTTGACCCTGCCAGTTTTTGACCGTCTCTTACTTTTCGCTCAAAACAATTTAGACGTATAATCTCAGTAACGTTGAAGTACTTTCCAAGTATTGGCAGTGTCTTGGAAGTCTTCAACGCGCTAAAAAGATTCGGTAAGACAATTTTTTGGTGGACAGAAATGAAGTTTTAGAACAAAAATCGTAGCTCTTTTAATTTTTAGTACAGTTTGTTTCCGTTACGTTTTTAGCATGATGGAAGAAAGGTTGTATTTATTGGATTCGATAGTCGGGGCAGGGTTTGGGAGAAATGGGAATATTCGAGGAGGTACAGGGATGGCACTGGGAGTGAGTCGCACAACACTAAGCTACATATGGAGAAGGAAGTTGGGGGTACCGACGACGGAATACTTGGCAAGGAAGAGCCGTTAAGGTACATTAGAGAAATCTGCGGAATGGAAGAGGGAAGACGGCCAAAAATGTGCTTGCTGGAAGAGACGAGAGCGATCTCAAATAGAAACCCGTCACGATGGGGGAAGAACTTGGAGAAGGTACTAAGAAGCCTGGAAATAGAGGATCCACAACAATGACGAGTAAAAAGAGGGAGGTAGAAAGAATAGATGAGAGGGTAAAACAAGGAACTGGACATACCGCGATATCTATAGATGTATTGTAGAGAATGATGAAGTACCAAGGAAATACTGGAAGAGAAAACGTGGGCTAAGTTAAGATGCGACGGCATAGGAAGGGCGGAAAAAAGGTGAAAGGGATTGTAAACGTAGGATATGTAGAGAGCAGGAAGAGCTCAACATGTAAATAGGAAGGGAGAGAGAGTTACGGAGGAGGCAAAAAGAGGGAATAGATGAAGGTGGGATAAATATGTTGGGCGGGAAAGTAGAAAAAGGAATGTGCAGATATTATAGGGAAATAGAGGAAATTTGTAGAAAGAGAAATATGGATTTCGGAGGAGGAGGGATGAAATGAGAAATATGGTGTAAGAGAAAATAATGTAGCCTGTAATTTGTGAAAACCCGACAAAGGTGTGCGAATAGAAATGTAGCTCTACTACTACTACTACTACTACTACTACTACTACGCTTTTACCACTCGTCTAACGGCATTTTTTAAAACTTTTTTCGTCGTTATCATTGGATATTTCCGATCCCGATGTCGTCTTTCTGGACGTGGGCTCCTCGTTCGGGTTTGAGGGACGAGCATGCATGGAGTAAGTGTACTTACGAGACAAGCTACGACAGTGGGGCGCGAGCAATTAACGTCTCAGCGCCTCCCACGCGGCTGCGAAGCTCTAAATCATGAGATTTGGGCCGGGAGAGACAGCCTCAACCCTCTTCAACGAGTTCGTAGATCGGCGTTGTTGGTCCAAGTCATCGCGAAGCTGGGTCAGCGCGCGTCGCGGTTGCGTCACGCTCGAGCAACGAGCGCTTATCTCGTGCGCCGACGAGCGAGGGAGACGGAAGGCGAGGAGAGCCAACCCCGCGACTCGTGATAAGAGAGAGAGACGAGGAAGCAGGGTGCGCGAGAAGGAACAACAAGAGAACGAGGAAGCGACGGATTTAGGATCGAAAATCGAGAGGCGAGCTCGTTTTTCTACACCGGTTAACGACACTTTTCTCGTCGGCTTATGATCGTAATAATTATTCCAGTTGTTAGTTTCATATGTTGCCACGCGTCGCTCGGTAAACTCAGCTGTTTGAAGTTTGATAAACGAAGAAATCTGAGGAAAGCTCTCGGCGCGAATCTCTTTCATCTCGCAGTTTTATTCCGCTGTACGATCAACTCGTCAGCCGGCGCGAGCAGACTTCTCGCGGATATCGTTAAATTTCACGAGATTCTGGGATATTTTAAGATACAATCGCTGAATTTCATGGGGATTCGTTCGAAGTTTGCAACTTTGAACACGTTTCGCGAACTTGGAAGATTTTCGCGACGGCGATTCGGTTCTCACAAATTTCACCACGTAAATACTCGCTTAGACTGATACAGATTCTACAACAATTAAGAACTTTTACCGATCTCTGGAATTTCTCAAAATAAACCGATGTAAAAATTAAAAAAATGTGGAAACTAGAAGTCGTTCACTCAAGTTTTACGCACCAAGAAATATTTTCCACTTAACAAACATAACAAATATTCGTTAAAAGGAAACAGCCCTCAGGAAATTGCCAAGAGAAAAGTTCTTAGTGTTTGACGTGATTTCGTGAAATTTCATAGTTAAGAAGAAAAAAAAAAAGAGAAAAATGTGATAACATTGATCAAAATGAGACGGAATTTGGTGAAATTTTGCGAAAACGATCAGTCTAATTTAGACGCTCCAAAAAAGCTATTTATTAATATGAATTTTTTTTTTTTTGACGTCACTATGATGGATATTCCTAAGATAGTTGTTGAACTTGATAAATACAGTCCATAAAAAAATTTGTGTATTATTTTATCAAATATTAGGTAAAGTATGACTGCGAATTAAGATCACATAGAAATTGTAATTTTCACTGTATTTTTTGTTGCGAATTTTTTTTCCGAAGAAAAATTAATAATCGAGTAAAAAATTGTGTTTAATATATTTTCAGAGTGTATTTATTGAGTCCAACAATTTTTACGGTAATATCTATTAAAGCAACGTCAAGAAAAATTCGGGAATACAGCGTTTTTTCGAACGTCCGAATTTGACTAATTCCTTAATTGCTATTGACGTCGATTAGGCGTTTTCTATGTGCCGAGGAGACGCGAAAGTATTTTTTTAAATTCCGAAGGTAGGAATTTCGTCAGTCGAATCGTCGACGGGCAGCTGAGCTCGAGATGACGTTGAGGTCATTCGTATTCGGATGGCGAATGATGACGAAGCTGCGACCGCGAAACTTGATGTTTCCATCGGAAACGTGAGAATTCGGTGGTCGAAAGGAGAAGAACCGAACGGAGCGTGAAAGTCGCGCGGTGCGAGAGAAAAGAAGGAAAGATACAAAAAGCGACCAGGGAAAGTAGCCTCGTCTCGAGGAGATCGCATATAACTGATCGGCAAGATGAAATGACGTAAGATATCTGCCGTTGCCACGTGTCGCGGCGAGGATCGCGAGCGCGCGTGGCACCTCGAATGTTGCGCATTCGCATGCAAGAAGCGCGAGCATGAGCGAGAGGATCGTCGTAGGTGTACCTACGCATCTCGTGACACTCGGCACGAGGAGCCGAATCTCTGATTTCGCATGCGCGTGACAAACGAGCCCCGAAATTAATTAGCGTCACGCGCGGGATCAATGATCGGTGCACGATACAAAAATGTCCGTCGAATTTAAGACAAAAATGCGCGTTAACGACTCTCTCGACACAAAATTAGTGCTGCTTCATTTTGCGCGCAGTGATACGGTAACACGACTCTGTAACACGTCAAGAGTAACCCAAACCAATGTTAAGACTCTCCAGAACCGGTTCGCCGACTTCTACGCCCTGAAGTCTTATTTGTAACGCGTAAAGCATGTTGATAGTAACGTTTTCCCTTCCATCTTCCCAAGTTTTCTCGGGTTAAGGCAAAGAAAGAATTAGTTTTTTCTATTTTAATGCACATATTCCTGTATGAAATTCCATTCTCTACAAAAAAGTTCAGAAATAGTTTTCTCGTGATCGTAATGGGTAAAAAGTTATCAGGCTTTGAATGCTCGCAGCCGAGTGCTTTACAACGATCCTCCTTGGAATTTACTCGGAGGCGAGTATTCAAAGCCTGATAACTTTTCACCCATTAGGATTACGATGAAACTATTTCAGAGCTTTTTTGTAGAGAGTTGAATTTCCTCTGAGAAGGTATGCATCAACGTGAAAAAAATTAATTCTTTCTTTGTTTCAACTCGAGAAAACTTGACGACGCCTAGCGCCCTTGGGTGAACCCGGCGACCCCAAGTTCCTGTGTCCAAAATGCTTCAATAAGCACCACGTACATTCCCTCTGGGTTTGTAGTTCAGAATCACTCTGTATACGTAAACGTCCTCTTAAAACTGGCAGTAAAGTTAAAGGTATGCGTAACATTTATCACGACGCTCACTATGATACATTAGAAAGACACTGTCAAATGCAACAGCAAAAAAAAAATTATGAAGAGTGTGCTGGAAGAAAAAATAGGAAAATATAGTCTTTGGTTTCCATGAGTTACAGCAACTGTAACTAACCTTCTCAGAGCAGCGGCGTTGATTTGAGAGTAACTTTCAAAGAGTGTTACTGTAGTACCAAGTGAATCAACACACTGAAATGTCAAATAATTTACACAAACATTTCTAAACTTTACAGAATGACGGATTTTTTTTTGCTGTGTAGGTGGCTAGACCCACGTGGCTTGAAGAGAAGAGGAGAAAAATTAGAATCGCAGCATCACGACTAGAACGTGGAGATAATTCTGACAGACGCTGTTCGCAATACGTAATTCGCAATACGTAATGAGGAAAAATGTTCGTGCTACCGAATTCGCGAGGCGAAGGCGAGCGAGAGAGAGAGAGAGAGAACGAGCCGACGAGAGGCGCTTTAAAACGATCATTTGTCACTCTCGAGAGGCGATGACAGGCTGATTCTATTCGAGAATGAAATTCGGTCGCGTGTTCCCGAGGGACGAATCTTGTCATCTCAATTATCCGATTAATTAATCAGACGCGTTCGGATTTAGGAAACCGAAGCATTGACCAAAATCTCGCTGCCCCCGACTCCAAGCAATCATTTCCGCAGTAATCTCTTCGACCTTCGATTATTCTTCCATCATTCGATCGTATCTACCTATATAAACACGAATGAACGCGAGAAAAAAAAATTGCAGGTAGAAAATCGGTTGTTTCTTCGAAAACCAAAATGCATTTGTTTTTCGAATTTTAACACTTTTTTCATACGTTTTTAATAGATCAATGTCATCGCACGTATCGTTAGTAGCAATTTCGCCGAAGCGCCACGAGGCGAGCGGCCAATTAAATTTGGCGCAGCGTAGTGACCTTCGGAAGCATTAAAGCACGGCACGTGGAGAGCATACTTAGTCAATTAACGATTTATGGCGGAAACGTGAACGTTAGCGGCTAGGTGCGTCGATCCGCTTTCTCGAAAATGGTTCATCCCCGTTATCTACGAAGAGCAAGTGCGCCACACATGGACCACATGATGTTCCTCGAGGAACGTTGGTTCTATCGCGTCGACGGTCAGCGCACGTTGAGGATTTTTGGGAGGTATGTCACAATATTACGAAACAAACGAGAATTCAGTAGAACGTTCTTCGTTTAATGCTAAAGCCACTGTAAAAATTTCAGGCCTATTCGCTGAGCCGTTAAGAAATTATTGCAATTTGAGATGACTTTATTTTACATGCAATGCTATGGAGATTCGTTGACCAAACAGATTGAATTTAGTTCTATTACAAAAAAAAATACCGATCATCCGAAATTTTCTTACTACATATTACAATTTTACAAAGTTTCATTGAAATTCACTAAACGGTTTTTGAAAACAAAATTACTAACGAATCCAAAATCTGGTTTTTACTCGAGGAATTACATGGGCAGGTATTATTTATCATTATATGAGTATTTATTTATTTTCTTGACTTCATTAAAGCGATTTCGGATAACCAGTCTTATTTACTTCAGATATAATAAACACGATATATTTCAAGGCATATTCGCTTCCAAAAGTTTTTTAACGATGATTACGAAATTGGGAAATTTCATTTAAAAAGTGAGCGAGGTAATTCAATTTCTCGTATTTTAGGCAGTTTGTTTATATGTCATATGTGCAGAGATACTTGGTATATATTTAAAACCACGTGGTCCATATTACGTTCGCTTCCTGCCATTTTGTAAGAATGACTCACTTTAGAAAAAGTTGATTACTTCGAAGATATTGATGTTTCTTGAAAATTTTTGATATCAAATAATTATCGAGCGATTCAAAGTAAATAGGCCTGATTACACTTTGAAATTCTGTAGGAAGTAAGCTGGACGGCAAACAACGACTGAACGTAATAATAAAAGAATAGTGAATTTTTCGCGGTATCTGCTTCGCGTGTAGTAACAAGGCAGACTTGAATTATTACCTTATTGCCGCGATACGCAAATGAATGCTCGTCGCGCGTTTTTCCACGTAACGATGGAGCGATGCAAATGCCAGCTTCGGAATGAGACATACAAATTGCGTATTCATTGCCTGATAGATTCTTGTTTGCAGTCGACGTCCGTTCCGATCGAATGGACTCGATTAAAGCGGTGACTACACAGCGATTCGCGATATCGGTGCGACATTTACATATTCGATTCCAAATTCAATTCGTTCTATTTACAGCCACGCGAGTGGCTGTAAACTCCCACGCGGAGGAATAAAATGATCATTCATTGATTTCACATCCGTTCCGCAATTTTCTCATAAAATCCACTAGAAGACAGAGAAACTAAATACCATTACATTACGAATCGCATCACGATTCCAAATTGTCAAATCTCGTCGGAGGATAATTTTTTCCGGGCAAAAGTGATGTGACAAAACAAGGCAGAAATAAACTGTCCCTTTGGAATCACGAGAATATTACATTCGACTCGTAATCACATTCGTATCCGATGAAACTTGTTGTCAAGCGACACGAGCAGAAATTTCGTGTAAAAATGTCGTCACTTAATTTTGAGACTCGTGGTAGACGTCGATTAATTGAGATTTTGTTCGGCTTCCTGACGTCAGAGTTTCCAGTTCTGCCGACAAGATCCTCGTCGAAGCTGCTTGACTTATCGGTGCATGGACGGGAACAACTCCGCGGATTAATCAAGCGTCGATGTTTATTTTTGGGCAAAGTACCGCGTTTGACCCGGCCCACGACCCGTGGACAGGTGAAGTCGGATCAAATTTCCCGCAAAACTCCGGCGAGACAACGTTGATATTTACACGAAGAGACGAGCGGCGTACACGACAATAATGAAACCACGATTATGCAAAGACGGTGAGGTGGAACCAGCGGAACCACGCCGCGCATACCAAACGCGTCTAGAAATCTTCGTCGATTGTTCAAAACAGTTGAGAAAAAAAAATGTTTAGAGAAAAAAATGTCGTCGCGTTCTTTCAGGTACTCGGTGTGGATAAACTAGAATTAGGTCCCGTGTTGTTTCCCCCTAGAGCTCCAATTGGGTTCGCAAATTAGCACTTTGTTGCATGTTATCAGAACGTGTACCTAGTTCACTCCGCGCAGTTGTATCGTGATCTGACGCGCGCGAGCCACTACGGTAAAAGTTCCGTTTAGGGGAGCCACCAGCACCACACTACACCACACACCTCATCACATCACATCACATCACACCACACCACACCACACCACATCACACCACACCACACCACACTTTCATCAGTATCAGTAACAGTACCATACTGCGGTGTGGTGTGATGTGGTGTGGTATAGCAAGAAACAGCATTACGTTCATGTGACTTTGATACTATAAACATAACATATGTAAACCGCAACGAGAAAAACAACACACGAAAAGGAACCGCACGCTCGCACGTACATACCGATACAGACCGTGCGTTTTCAACATCTTGAAAATTGAATATCTCTGTTTCACGGCGAGATCGCCATTTTTATGTCATGCAAAAGTTGTTCCCCGCGCCAAAACGCGTCGAATGCACTTGATTCGAAAGCGATCGGAGGTATCTCCCCTAAACGGAAGTTTTACTGCCACTGTTACCACACCCATTTTATTGTGTTTTTATTCCTTTATGGTGGGCTACCATATTATTGCACGTGACACCATGGCCGAGTGATAAGAAACATTAGACACAACTACACGTTTAGCGTGGCAACAGAAAATAGATAACTATTCACGATAACATAATTTGCTACAAACATTACGAACTCATCGATATTCAATTTAACCGAATGAAGCGTCGTTTGATGGCAACCAACGCGGTTTTCGGCACGGTGGCAAATATCGCGACACCTCTGGAGCAGCGGTGGAGACCCAATTCGAGTTCTCCCTCCGGGGTGGTCGCTGTTCGTGAAACAATTGACGTTCGGGCGTCAGCATCGTTTTTGATTTTTGTCGCAAGAGGTTCGGTCATGTTTCTTCCCTTTGCGGGACAAACGAGGAAGATGACGACTGGATGATGCGATTCGTTTGACGCGCGTTAACTGGCTCCTCGCGATACCGATCTGACGCGATTCGACCTAGTTTTCCGCCTGATTGACGGCTGTAACCCACTGGTCTCTGAACTGACCCAATTTATCGGAGAGGAACCACAATAACGCGAATAACGCGTTATTCGCCTAGACCGGAGGATCTCCCCGAAAAACTGGCAACCTTGAACTATTTCCGATGAACGAACGCGAATCACCGAGGCCAAACTGGTCTTCGAGTGTCGTGTGTCGGGATCTTTCAACGAGTGGCGCGCGGATCGCCGAAAGATCCCAACGACTCTCGAAAGCTCCCCGAATATGAATAAAATTTCATTCATTTTATTCCGTTAAATTTAATTTTTCAGTGAACATGTTATCCATTAAAAAAACTAATTTAACGGCTAACGAAATTTTTCACCATCAAAAAAATTAATTTTATGTCTAATGAAAATTTTTCCCATTGCAAAAATAAATGTTACGGTTAGTGGAAATGCCACTGCTCCTCAGATTCGTAAACCCATTTCTTTTCTTCTCTCGGTCCGTCGACGTTTTTTTTTTTTCGGTATCGTTCTACCCCAGGATTTTGCCTCATCGGTCCATGCGGACGAACGCGGTTGGATAAAGGAACCAATTGCGAGATGAATTACGGACAGATGGGGAGAATCGTGACGCGCGGATGAAACCAGAAGCAGCTAATTTCAAATGACGGAGAACTATCTACGCAATGGATTTTACGACGGATCCGATTTGGACGTTTCATCATTTTTCCATGCCGATTTGGCGCGAATGTAGGCCAAGCGAGGCATATAAAACGTTCAATTCGGATGAATTAGTGAGTAGAAAAAAAAGAGCGGATCGCCATGCAAGTTTGTCCATATTATGATTTATGCGTCCCGATGGAACCAATAAAACTAGTCTTAACGATCGCCGTGACGACGAGGGTCGAATGGGGGTCGTGGATGGAATTTTCTCTGGGCAAGACGCGAACCGAGCGTTTTTGCTCTTCGTTTGAAAATTATTTTTTTTCATTTACGAGGCAAGATTTTGGAGCTCGACACGTCGCAGGCAATAGGGGGGTTATCACGCGGCGGCGATAAGGACGCGCGACTCTCGGAGAACGGGGTAAACCGCTCGGTGAGCGGGCCTTGAACCGAAACTATTTTAGGCATACGCCTACTCCTCTCTAGTATGTAAGCCAAGGCAATGAACTTGCTGCCGATTTTGTATACTCTTTCGTATCCGATCCCTCCCGCGAATCATCAACGATTCGAAATATCACGCGTAAAAAAAATATGACACGGAAATGATTCGCTTCGAAACGACGTTTCCTCTTTCGAGGTGCGTAATTTTTCCAAACTATCTCTAATAAAAACGTTACGAGGAATTTTCTGGATTAGATCCTACTATAACCTTGTAGGATCAACAAGGTCACCATGTTGAACTACCGTGGAGCTGCCTACAGGACCAATCTTGTCATTTCCACAAGACTGTTTTCTTAGTGCAGATGTGCAAAGGAAATGGATTTTCTCCTTACGACTGACATCCTGTCAATGTGGGACAAAAATCCTCGGACAGCTCTGTCTTTTACAGAGATGTACCCTGAAATTGCCCACGATTTCTCGCCATTCTGATCGAATGGCCATAATTTCTTGCGTATTAACTTTACAATGTCATAAATTTTGAGCCGGAGGTGCGAAATTTGGTTTTTAGTTTTATTTTTCAGATTTTCTAAACGTTTTTTCCAATTTTTAATGATTCTTATATTACAAAGTTGAGAGATTTTTACGTTAATTATTATTGTTTTTCCGGATCTCTCAGCCTCGAGTGATAATTCTCTAGGTTTTTCTCTTCAACATCTCGCCAGCTGCTCATAACAATAACGAATTACATTTATTTACTTGTTCATTTACTTATTTATCTATCTATTTATTTATTTATCCATTTATTTAATTATTTATTTCAAAAAATATGGTCTGGCAGGCTCAATGTCATCCATCTGAGTTGAAAAAAAAACCATCGAGTTCCGCACCCCCGGTCAAAATTTACGACACTTCGAGGAAATTGGGCAAAAATTGAAACCGTTTCCATTTTTGACGCGGAAACGGGACAGAAGTTCGAGGATGCGAGCAAAGATTTCACCTGGCAGTGTGAAAATTGTCCGCGTAAAGATCGTTGTTTTCCAAGAAGAGTTCCGACCATTCGAAAGGACGACGGTCGAAGGATCGGGAAAGACGAGGGCCGGAGCGTCGTTTCTTCATTTCCTCGTTAAAGTGACGCGCGGTACTCCGATGTCCGATTGTTTATAGCCGGCTATTAAATTTTATACGCCGCGTATATCCGCGGCGATAAACTACACCGCGACTGTCGTTTATTACCCGTGAAAAGTTCGAAGACCGAATATGATATGCATGAAAAAAATGCAACACTCTCGCCGATCGTAGCTCGTTTCCGTTTGCCTCTTCCGTTTTTTTCCTCCAAGCCTTTTCACTCCTCGCCGATTTCCAACGAGACTCTCGCAATTACACGCCGTCAAATCGATGCCGCGCGCGTGCGACGCGGAGCCGATTTCGCGGGACGAAGAGAGAAAGAAGAAGGCGACGGATGAATTTGCGCTTTCGCCTTCTCGTTCATCTCCTCGCGATGCCGTCAGCAATTTCTCAGCGTCATCGCCTCATCGACGTCATTTTTATTTTCCCACCACCTTTTTTTCCCGCGAGTTTTCGCGCATATTGTTCATTTTGTAAAAATAAAATAATAATTCAATTTTTAAGTCAGCAATTCCGACGATAAGCGTCGCATCGAATATTCCAGCAAATTTATACTCAATTTTTCGTTTCATTGCTCATTGCTCAAAAGCGCGTTTTTCCTCGAATTTTCCAATTATTTATTTATACGAAAACGAATATCGACGAAAAATTGTACGTATACTTGCTTATATTATATTATATAAGCAAAAAAATGTATACAAATTTCGTATTACATGGATGAAAATATGTATACATAATTTACATCAGGGAAGTAGGGAAAAACCGGAGTACCTGAGGAAATACTAAGGTTTTGCGAGCTTAAATACGCTGAATGTTCTTTTTTTAGAATTATAATCAACGCAAATAAGACAAATTTTCAATTAGCAGTGAAATTTTTTTTTTCATTTTTGCTAGCAAAACCTCTCAAAATAGTGATTTTTTTTTAGTAAATGGCCATTGATAGAATACATTTTTGAAGTTCTTGATAATGTCAAATGATGCTACATGTAATTTTTTGAAATTTACGAAATTTTTCGAAAAAAAATAATTTTCTTCCAAAATTTTTGGGCTACACCGTTTTGCCCCCACTTCGCTATATGGACGAAAATATGCATACATATTTATACATACGGAATACGTAGAAAGGAATGGATAAGAAAATCGCATCGACAGAAGGTGGAAAATGAGCGAGTCTAATTGGGAACATTTTGACAATGAGGAAGAGCGAGCATCGTTCGGCGAATCTCATTGTCTGTAATTTTCTCATCGTTTTCGCGTGATTTATACACGGTCATGTCCGCCGTTTCGAAACAATCCGAGGAAGCGGCAAAAAGTAGCTTGTAGCAGCCTCAAGCTCGCGTCTTTAACTAGCTCCGTCCTCAAAGGACGGCAGTATGCGTAAAACGTAAACGTTCAACGTTAACGACTCGAGTTACGACGAAAACAATTCACCGCGCTTCTCGCGTACTACGAATCGCCGTACGAGAAAAACGTGAATTTTTTTCCGCATACCTTTGGCTAACGACGTTACTGTTGCTGCCGCCGTAACAGATTGATAAGCAGGTGCCATCGCGGCGGAGAGGCGGAGGGAGAGAAAAGGACAAGGATACCTAATTGTCGTTTAATGATATAATTGTTGATTCGAAGCATCAAACGAGACGAGATGAGTCTCCGGAAATGCCAAACGCCCTCGCCGAAGCCAAGGTTCTTCCTGGACGTAATAAAACCGGGCGCAGGGAGAGCTTTGCTTACGCTTCGATTAATGTTCTCCGCTCGTACGGCTCGCGTTGTATGACCTCGACACTTTCACGAATCTTCGACGTTTGTAATACGCCATAATTTTGACGTTTTAATAGCTCCGCGCGAGGTTCTACTAATTTCCCGTCTTTTCAATCCCTCACATACGTAGACACTGAAAAAAGGATAGTCGCGGTAAGCATCCTTCGGATAGCCATCGGGCTATCCGTATGGCTGCGCCGGCCAAGTTATAATGCTTCCGAGCAAGGCTGCACGGGATAGCCGTGGTAAGCATGAAGATTGGCGCGCGAGCGATCCCTTAGATATCTGTCGCGCGTATCCCAGCGGATAAGCGCTACCAGCATCTACCGCGCTAAATGACTATCGTCGGTGCGCGGTATACGTGCGAATGGCGCGTCGAGTGCGTATGTCGCGATCATACACGCGCATCGTTTTCCCCGTTGGCTCTATTTATCAATTTCAATTCGCGTTGAAAACATGGACGAGCGGGTGAAAGAAAAATTAGGCCAGTGTGACCTTGAAAAGTACGCAAAGATATTCGAAGGTAAGTCGGAACAATTCTACTACTCGTTCGCTTTGACAGGGCGACTCGACCCAAAATCCCGGGATAGCTGCCATCCCCGTCTATTGCATGTGTAGCATTAGTATGCCGGATAGCCACCGTGCCCATCTAACGCCAGCTAACTGATAGACAGTTGCCGCGCCTGTCCAAGATGGTTCGACTCGCGATACTGCTAGGATACGGAGCACAACCATCTAGCATGCGGAGACTTGACAGGAAACGGTTACTGCAGCTATCCTTTTTGGCACGATCGTTGAAAACGGAGTCATCATCACTCAAAAAAGCGATGAGTTTTTTGGTCAAGACGGGCTGATTTTCAATGTACTTGCGTGTAGCTCGGTCATCTTCTCTTCTGGTCGCACGTGACTCGAATAAAAAGAGATGGCCAAATTCCATTCGATGAGGTAGGAATCTCATTTTTGTGAGAAAAAAAACACTCTCTCGCTTGTCATATCTTGTCTATCGTACGAATCACGTTTCTTACTCGCGGAGAATTTTCTCCATCGTCTAATTTCGGATCGATGGAGTCGAGATTCGGAGGAGAAAGAGGATCGGATGTATTACGAAAAGAAACCTCGTCGCGTCGCCGTCTTTGGATGCGACGCGCGTTACACGTTATTAATATCTGTTTCCGGAGATTGTTGTCTCGTAGCCTCGTTATTGCGGCTCGCTCGAAATTTCTCCCATTATCGTCCACCGCAGAAACAACAACGTCGCTCGCCCAGCATCAAAACTGTAGCTACCAATCATATAAATTGTCCGGTGTGCGCGATCTGCGATTAAGATCATCGATACGCCGGACGATTTATCGCCTGTCCCGCGAGTTCAATTAAATTACAGAAAATAATTATCCGACTCGTTTTCCCGATCTCAGCTGCACGACGAGTGATCGCCGTAATTTCCATGGAAAAAAAACCATACTCCACCAGATACAACGACGAAGCGTTGAAAAACATAACAAATCATCGCTCAAAAACACGCGATCTCGCCTTTTTTCGCCGCGAAACATGAAACCTCGATTTGTTTTTTGAGACTCGAAAGGATCGCGTCAACATCACGAGACGCGACGCCCGACGAAAAACTTGACTATGAATTATCGTATCGAAAAATCGCTATGATACGTTTCAGCCACAACTTTCTCGCGTATTCAGAATATCGCTTTTCTTACGTCGTGACAACGTCGTGTTACACTGAAAAAAATGTGTTAATCCCAAGAAAATCGAATATCTTGGATTTGTAAAATATTGTAAAGTATTTCACGGTGCTTAGAGAGACACCTATTATTCACAAGAATAGATTCTCTTCTCTCGAGATAAATGATTCTACTTTGGAGAAAAGTATGAGCTTAGAACAAGAGAGTGAACTTCTCATGGTAAGAAACTGTATTGAGAGAACATTATCTCGAGTCTAAACATCTGAGTATTCGCGGGAAGAAAATCCACGTTCCAATAGCTGCAAGTTAATAATTTTCTTGAAATGAACTAACATAATGGTGCATCAAGAGGACAGAGCTTATCTTAATGGGCCACGTTTTCTCGCAATAAGAAAATATTATCTTATTTCAACATATTACATTCTTCTAAGACGAAGTTCTTGTAGACTTTTCTCAGAAGAAAATCGTATGAAAGACTAACGAAAATGATAATAATAATAACAACACTTTATTGAACCGATAAGATTCTCATTAGAGCGCACCTCTCTATAAGTATATCATTTTCACTTATGAATATTGTTATCCGCTTCAGAGGGGTCTTAGGAATTCAATATAGATACTCTAATTTATTGTTATGCTGAAATGGAATAGTCGCTCGGTATTTTCGTTTTTCTATCTCAGCTAAAGCTCAATGATTTTTTACCGTTTTGTTTTTGGGCAAGAAAATATTTGCTTAAATGAAATAAACAGTTTTTCAACCCGAGACTTGATTCTCCAAGGAGACGTAACTTTTGCAAAGTGTGTTCTTCGCACGAATGAAAATTTGGTCAAGCGAAGAGAATATTTTCTGTAGGCCAGATATTCTGTATTCTCGGGGCAACGAAATATTCTGGTAGCACTATACGAGTACGCCATTTCCTTGTGGCGAGTCAAATTCGCTTGGGATTAACAAATTTTTTGTCGGTGTACGTAAATAAGCAGCGGGCTGTGAGCTTTGCGGGACAGTGCGATTTTGTTATTTATTGGAAATTGGTCGTTGCGGCTGAAGGTTGCGTTTGAAAGGTGGAGGGAACAAACGCGAGTGCCGAATAGGCGCTTGGACGAGTCTAACGCTGGGTTCGTCGATTTCTGGTCGCAACGAACATCGATTCATTTTCGATGATCGTAGAGACCTTGACACTTCGATTAGCAATCGTCGCGCGTCGCCGCTGCTCCTCTACGCGACGCCCAGCATTTTCCCCAGATCTCACCCCGCGTGCCGAAGACGCATTCTCCTCGGTGATCGTACTCGACGGCACCTGACGCGATTCAGGTGTGCGCTCACGAAGACCCACGCATCGACGCACGTATATGCGGGTCATCGGCATGAAAATAAGCGATTCATTGGCCGTTTCTTGACCATCGAGCGCGACCGAATCCTTCGATTCATCGCATATTCATCGATCTCTTCGTTTTCGACGCGTATTTTTATCCGCGTATCCGTTCGAAACAAAAACTCGGGTATGTCCTGTTTGCGTCACGTATCCGGTTTCTCTTTCTTTTCTCCTCTCCTTCCAAATATAACGCATCGTTTTAATTATGCACGATTCTTCGAAAACACCACCTAAAATATTACTTCCTCCCGAGTGAAACACAATAAGACAACTCGAGCACGAGCCTCGTTTATTCGCATAACTTTTTTCATCCCATCAAAATACACTCGGCGCAAGAATTAGAGGATCAAAACTTTCCAGCGCAAAAATAGGAAAATTTCAAAGTGCTGTTACTCCGCTAATAATGGTCGCAGAAAATTGAAAAATATAGCATTTTGAAGCCTGAAATCTCCTCTTTAGAAAGCTTCTATTTCATTGCTTTAAACCAGTTTTTGGCAGCGCGACACGCAAAAAAACACGAGGGTGACGAATTCCGAAATTTTGGCTCAAATTCATCGCGTTGCACCGCGTGCAGAAAAAATCGCAGCACATTTCTGTTTGAACCATCAGAAAGCTTGATTCTTTTCCTTTTCACTGCTATCCCTAACAATCGTTCTACGATTTTTTTTCACCGAGTTATTGCCATTTGAACAAAAAATGGCTTTTTTTTTGACTAATGGGTAAATATATAGAACATATAAAAAAGGGTTTTTTTGCCTCTTAAATGTTACAGAGGATCCTAAGGTTCGTTGCCGGATGAAGTTTCGGCTGGGTACGAGTCTCGTGTGATACGAGAGTCGCAGGTACGGGGTTCGCGGTATTTTTCTGCAAAGAACACGGTGCCTACTCGATGACGCGTCGAAGAGGGAAAAAATGTGGTTCGGTGTAACGACAAATCGTCATCGTCGTCGTCGTCGTCGTCCTTGCCGGGCTTTATTAATATGAGTCCTCGTGTCCCCGTCCGATAATCACGTACTATGAAATCTCTTCGTCGCGTAGACTTCAACTATCGGCGAATAAAAAACTGAACGCGTCGCCTACACGTTTCATACATATAATTATCACGCTCTCTATGTCCCTGCGACTTCCACTCCGTATACGGATGCGTACGCGTCTAACGGACGATTCGGGAAGAGGAGACGCGATCGTTACGTCACTCGCGTGTGTGTGTGTGTGTGCGTGTGTGTGCGCGCGCGCGCATATGTAAGCTCCATGCGCGTGGTCAATTGTCCGAAATTACGAATTCATGATAAAGGTATTGAAATGCTTGTGTTAATTCGAAAAAGCTCTCGCGTACTTACCATGCCGTGACAAAGGCTGACGGAAACGACGGAAATCGGATCACCGTCGACGGTTCCGCTGTAGAAACATCCCAGTTGACGTCCCGGGTCTTCCGAGTGCGTCGAGTTGTCGGTGACGTGGGTGACCTTGAGCGTGGACGAAATGAAATAAAATGAAACGACAGTGTTGCTAGCAATTTGGAGAACACTCTCTACGCGAATGAGCATCGACATTTTGGTCAATTCGAAATCCAAACAATTTTGGAGAACCGTTTTTGTTTTTTTCAATAATTTCGAAGAGGGTAAATTTTTCGACAAAATTATGTGGAGTGTAATTTGTGGGCGA
The DNA here is from genome assembly GCA_963969455.1 of Arge pagana. Taxonomy (NCBI): domain Eukaryota; kingdom Metazoa; phylum Arthropoda; class Insecta; order Hymenoptera; family Argidae; genus Arge; species Arge pagana. The sequence goes on from OZ018310.1 coordinate 22,123,359, forward strand.
AACAATTTTTTTAAGAATAGGGGGTTCAGAGATTTTGCACGCTATCACGCACAATTCACGACGTTGTATCTCGTGAACCCTGACTCTGGGGAAAAAAAATGATAGAATCTTTTTTGCTGCGAATCGCGTCAGCAACAAATTCGATTTCGTACAATATTGCCGAAAAGTTGACCGTTGACGAGATATACAGGAGAGCAAGGTTTCTCCTCGACTTTCAGTCTCGATTACGTATCGCGAGACTTACTCTTATGTCCGGCGATACGAAGCTGACGTCGTGCGTCAGGAGGAGATGAAAGCGGCGCCCGAAAGCCTCGAACTCGTACTGAGGATGAGGATCCCATATTTTGGCCGACGCGTGACGAAAATGACCGCTGTGATGTCGTATGGCAGCAGCGTTCTCCGGATCGACTGGAACAGGAGAGAAATTTCTGTCTGGGCAAAATCCTAAATAAAGCAAAGTATATGGGAAAGATAATGGGAAAAATCTAGAAATTTACCCGGAAGGTTTTTCCGAAGGGTAGGAAAAATGTGGAAAAAATGAGGAAATGAATAATGAAAATTGTTCAGATTGGCCGATTTGGCGTGGAATGCCCGGTAGATATGTACGAATACGCGCGCGTATTTTGCTGGTATGTAGCCGGTAATAATGGTGCATTTGGTCGTAGATTGACGTAATCGTCGAACGGATACACGTTTATTCTTGGTCTGGTGGCCATACGCGCGCGGATAGTTAATTAATCTGGCGCCTAGAGATCGCTATTTTTACACGCCGCGATCGATCGGTAATAATTGGAGAAAATCGCCTTCGTTGCGTATCAAAGTGTTCCGGTGTCGTTCTTATCGCCGCGGTAATTTTTCCACGCCAGAGACTTCCAAAGCATCGCTCGAGACCTTTTCACCCCGACAAATTGATCCGACGAACGCGTTAAAAGCTCCGGCAGAGCTGGATCTCGACGGGGGAAGCGAAAAGTTCGCGCGCGAGCGGAAACGAAAGTCGCGAGAAATGGCGAAAAATGGCAGAGTTGTTGGACGATTCGTTCCCGATAAAGGCGACTCGACAGACGTGGAGAGGAATAGCAGCTCGCGGTCGTGAATAACAACGACGGAATTCCTCGGGGAATCCGAGAAACGCGCGATACTAACGACGAGTCTGTCGCCGATGCATCGTCGCGAATTGCGCATCGATCGTGCGACGACTGCGAATCTCTGCTCGATCGCGATCCCTGACAAACAATAGGCGACGACGATTCCTCTCTACGCGCATACGAAGCGGATTTGCATATTCCCTCGGATCGTGAGATTCGCCATCGAGCGCCGAAACGACAAACAACGCGCTCAAACAGACGAATGAAAAAAGTTGAATGAACCAAAATTTAAATGTAAAACCTAAAATAACATAAAATAAAATGAAAAGAAATAAAACAAAATAAAATGAAATAAAATGAAATAAAACGAAATAAAATGAAATACAATGAAATGAAAAGAAATGAAAAGAAATAAAATGAAATAAAATGAAATAAAATGAAATACAATGAAATGAAAAGAAATAAAATGCAATAAAATGAAATAAAATGAAATAAAATGAAATAAAATAAAATAAAATGAAATGAAAAGAAATAAAATGAAATAAAATGAAATACAATGAAATGAAATGAAATGAAATAAAATGAAATAAAATGAAATAAAATGAAATACAATGAAATGAAAAGAAATGAAAAGAAATGAAAAGAAATAAAATGAAATAAAATGAAATAAAATGAAATAAAATGAAATAAAATGAAATAAAATAAAATAAAATGAAATAAAACGATCGAATGAAAAAATGAATAGAAAAGTTTGAAAAAAACATGTGCGATGCTCAAAAAAACTCACTGGGATCTTCGTAAATATTCCTGTGGATTTTTGTCAGCAGAACACGTTCCACCGCGTTTTGTCTCAGCTTCGTTCCTCGTCCTTCGCTGCGGTGATTCGTCGATTCGTCTGAAATGGAAAATAAGAAATGTCAAATCTACCCAAACAAAATTCGTTGGTTTCAGGATCAACGGCGGCGGCAACTGTAAATACAACGATGAAATTGCGTTCCGATCGACGGAATAGATCAGAAAAATTGTCGATTTGATCTGGATGAACATTTCTCCGCGACAATGGGACGAAGATGAGTAACGCGAGGGATTAAAAAGTACAACAAGCGAACTGAGAATGGCAATGAAAATGCGGGATGAGCGCAATTCGTATACACGGAGCGGATCGTTTCTTTGTCGACATGCGAATCGCAGTCTTGATAAGGTCGTTGGTTTTTCAATGACGCGTCTCTCGTTCGGAAAAATGGAGGCTGGGACAAAGAGCAGCGTAGGAGACGCGCGTGTCCGCAAGGCAATACGACTGATCCGTTCGAATTGGTTCGATCTCGTTTCCCGCGCTGCGCAACTAACAGATGTATTAGTCAGTTATAAATATAAAACATCGCTGCCCTCGGTGAATTTGTTGAACAGTGCGCTCGTTCTTTGTTCGCGGTCGTTGCTGCGCGAGTAAACGTCGCTCTTTGTTCGTATATTTTTCACCCCCACTGCGCTGCTGCGCCGTTTCGCAAATCGCTCCATTTCATCTCCACCTCGAGTTCGCGAAACGAAAATTAATCGCGCCTCTGCAATTCGCGTGAAACTCGGGGCGCCGATTTCTCCGGCACGGAAATTCGATTCTGGACCGAAAAAAGGTTTCCGATCGCGTCGCTGAATTTTCGACGCGTTTGATCGAATACGCGACGTTTGTCCGCGCGTATCGTCGTACATCGACGCCGACGCTCAATCACGCGGTACAACTGAGGCTACGTTGTGCGACGCCGGGTGACCCTACGTATCGCGTCAACGAGGGGAACGCACGAATATGTAAAACGAGCGATATTTCTACTTCGCGCTCAATTTTCACTCGCGAGAAAAGTGGAATTAGCATGCAACGACGACGATGACGAGGGCAGTCGGGCCAGAAAAGTCAACTGGCTCGTCGTTTATGACGAAGAGACGTGATGTCGTCTTTTCTCACGGATCGCGCAGTGGCCGATTTTGGACTCGCTGACAATGCAATTGTCGGCCTGATGAAACCATTCTGGTTTCAAAATACTTGTAACCGATCGCACTTGCGGAGAGAACAAACAACTTTTGGTTTTTGATTCAATTTGGATGGAGATAGAAAGAAGCGACGAGAGAAAAACAAAAGAGAAACGGTTGGTTTCTGGGACATTTTTTGGCGATAATGTTCGGTCGGCGAAAAACGTGAGATGAGATGGGATGAAATAATCGCGAGACAGATTTCTCGTTCGTTGCGCAAAAGTCGCGAGAGCAAAGTCGATGGTGAGCGGTGATTATTGGTTTTATTGCGGTGATTATATCGTCCCCCGGACAACGTGGTGGTTACGCGCTTGCGAGAAACGAACGGCGCTAATTATATACGCGGGGATCGAATGATTTTCAATTTCTCAACTGCCCCGCGAGAGAGTATCCAACGGTGAGTAGTGGTCGTCGATAAACCGCGACGGATCGACCGTTCCGGACGAAACCGTACGAACGAAGTTTATCGCGCTACGTGACTTACCGTCAATTAACACGAGCTGTACGCCTGCGTGTGTTTTACGAGTTCGTAACGGAAAACTGCGAGAGAATTTCGCAGCTTGGCGAATCTCGGACCACGAGTCTTCGAAAACGTCGATATTTCTATGAAAATGAAATATTGGGTGTATATTTGGGTGACCATTTTCAGTTGGACGTCTGCATGTATGTATGTACGTACAGAGTGTTAGAAAAGTTTGGAAACGGTCGAATATCTCGAAAACGAAACGTTGACCGGAGGGGTAGTTTCAATTCAAGAATTTCGAAGATTACAAAGAAAACAAAGATTTGATAAATCGAAAGACAGAGAACGGCGCACATACATATTTTTATTTTTCCAAGCAGCATTTTCTTTTTTTTTATGAAGCCAGTCTCGAAGAGTTTTTTGACGAAGCTCCAGAAGGAGCGAGGTGAATAATTCGATAATTTTTGGCATTTCCATTAACAGTTAAATTCATTTTCTCGATAGCAGAAATTTTCATTAACCAATAAAAAACATTTTTTAGTGGGAAAAATTCACACAAACCATTGAATTAATTTTGTTTAATAGCAGAAATTTTCATTGACCATTAAATATTTTCTTGCAATAAAAAAATATAGGTAGGTACGTATAAAAGAATTGAAATGAATTAATGTATTATTTTGTCATTGATAATTCTACAATCCGGCCACGTGGTCGTCTCGAACGATCGAGCATCATCGGATGAATTAGGATGGCAAACAACGATGGATAATTTCGGTATCGTTCCGAGCGGTTGCCCGCGCACAATAGCGATGCGTGCACCGCGATGACATACTCGTCGTAACGATCCGACGCTAATTACGACGGGGAAATAACCGAAGCGAACAATGAAAAAAGATGCCAACGTCCTTCGTCGACGGATATCGTTCAGCGACGCTGTCGTGTGACTCCTTTCGCGCTCGACCGACGATATTTCGGGAGCGAATCTTTATTTGGAATCCCCGTGACGCTTATTATTCGTTGCTTTTCGCTGCCTCGCGGCGCCCCCGAAAAAATCTCTGAATGAATTGTCCTTACGTAATATGGACGAAACGGAAGTATGAAGCTCGCCTCGCATATCTTTGCCCGACGATTCAGCGACGCGGTCGTTCGAAAATGAATATAGTGTAATTATACATTCTCACCCGTTTTTCCAAGTGGATAAATATTTTTCGTGTACAGCGAGAATCAGTGATATTTCTTCTAGTCTTCGCAACTAGTAATACGCAGCCCCCGATTAGTCACGTCTCCGATTTTATTACCAAATCGCGTTTTTCGGAGAACGAAAATAAAATTGGAAGATACAAAACCGTTTCTACGCTTCCTGTTTCTAAAAACGTCGATCAGATTTAATGTTCTCAATTCGGCATCGTATACCCCGTTGTTCTCGCTTCTCTGTTTTTTTACCCACTCGAAAATGAAAGTTATTCTCAAAAAACGAATATTCGTTTCCGGCGCGGAGAAATATTATACGGTGGGAGGTGCTAATCGGTGTAACTACGAGGTTTTCGGACGGACGAAGAAACGGAGCGGAGAGCGTAGGATAGATTATAGACGGTAAAGTCGGATCGTTCCCGGCGCGTGCATTTTTATGAATGGACAAGGAGAAAGTATCGCGTTGCGTTCTCACCGAGAGACGTCGACCGCGGACAATGGAACTAATAGGCCAAAGCTTGAATGAAAGGCTGTGCCCATTGACGGGAGCTCGTCGCGCTCACCGCGCGATACTTATATACTTATGTGTATCGCCGAGCAGCATTGCAGTGAAGGTAGGTAGTAAGTAATAACGAGGTGCGCGCGTGTCCACGCGCGCGCGGGTCCTCCGCTCGTCAGCTGTCTCGCGGCGCGCTGTCATTTGTTTCGCCACGTCTATACGGCGAGAACGGTCGAACGTTGCCTGTCGCAACGTGTCTCCGCCGAAAGTTGGATACTGCACGCGACGACGAGTTTCGTCACTCGATGCAGATGCATCGTTGTAATACGACCGTTGATATCGCAACCATCGGAGGCTGTGATGAAATTATCGACGGAATACACGAGCAGCGGTTGTTTGGAAACGAAACACAGCCGCGAGTGTAATATCCTACTACATTCGTTACACGTCGTCGCGTACGAACATTCAATTCCGTGTCTCCGCGTGTCTCCGCGTGGAAATGACGATACAAAATCGTAACATACAGAGTGTTAGAAAAGTCTGGACACGGTCAAACGGTGAAAACCTATTTTTGTTGAGGATTGCCCGAGCTCTGAGCTTTAAAACTTACACTGCCGCCAGCATTAGTGTTATCCAAGATGCACCGCGTGGAGGTTATGTGTTCGACGCTATGCTGTAACGCGTAACTTTGGCGTCGGAGCTCCAAAAAATCCGAAAAAATTCGCAGAGAGTCCATCCAACGCGTAGAAAAGTATAGAATTTTTTCAGAATTTTCGGACACCGAATAAAATGGGTGGCTGGATCGAGGAGGAATTTTCGTTGGACGTGGGGAAAATCGATGGGTTAGAACGACGAAGAACGCGGGAGGAAAAATGTGATTGCGACAGATTTTGCTCGGATATCGTAATTTGCGGATGAAGAGACGTGGGCGGATCAGCGAGGCGGTTCGATGGGTTAGCGTAGAAATACCCAGCATGAAACGAGAATCGTTGCACGACGCCTACGCTATCATACCTACTTACTACTCAGGTACGGTTCCATTCGCGAGGAGGCTCGACACGACGGCGCGGTCGTTACCCGCGTGCAACTAGCCGCCTCCGTCCTCCCGCGAACGTTAGCTCGACAATCGCGGAAACTATGTCAAAGCGGGAGCGTAGACGCTTATTAGCCGCGGCAAAATGCGTGGGCCCTCTACTCAACTATCGGCGTCGACGGGGTTGCAGCATCGGCAAACATAGATCTAACCAAACGACGACTCGAGACCATAAATGTATCTGCAAAGTCGGCGGGATACCAGCTGTTAATTTTCACGTACATCCGTCATCTTTATTATCCTTATTATTATTCCATTCGCAACAGTCAAATATTCTATGATTCTTTCGACGATAGAGAAGCTATCGGTCTCCAGAGAGAGAGCGAACAAAAACAAACGAGCAACGCGACGCAATATAATAGAATCATCTAATGTAAAATAGAATGCAATAGGGTTGCAAGGTTTTCGATGACAAAAATATTTCGGTAATTCGTTAAATCACTTTTTTTTAATTTCATGTTTAATGAAAATTTATTCCATTAAGAAACAATAATTTAATGGTTAATGAAACTGTTGAAAAAATTAACGCATTATTAATAAGGCTGGAATGCGATGAAGTGAAATTAGCGATAGCTGTTCCAACGTTTCGATTCTCGCGAATGCGACGTATTCCCCGAAGAAAGATTCGCGGAGATGAAAATTGGCGAGCAAATGAGAGGAGGCGTGAATTTTGTCTTTGCAATTTGTCCGAGGTAAACACGTCGAATCTGGTGAGGGTTTCGAGATCGAATGAGAAAATGAAGGAAACGAGCGAAGAAGATGGATTTCCGCGGGTCGACATATGATGGTATGAATTACGATCGGTTTTACTTTTCCTGCGGTTCGAGATGTTAGAGTCGGATGAGGATGGTGAATTTTGGAAAGGGCAATATTCGGAGGCGAGAGGCGAGATGAGAGAGTTCCGCCCAAAGATGATATGAGAACGAAACGCGTTCGTTTATACTCCGACGGAGGGCGCGTGTTTCCAACAAATCAGGAATAATCCGCGAGAGATGCGGCGCGAGAGAGAGGGAGAGGTATTCTCGGCAAAGGGAATGACTAATACGAAACAGACTTCGATACGAGGACTTCAAAGGCTCCATTTCTGCCGTAAGTTAGTCTGGATAACGACAATAATTAACGGAGAGTCGGTAAGAGTCCGCCGATCGTTCGCGTATCGTTCGTTATCGCAGGGACAGCCGAGCGACCTTCGCTCTATTTTTCGCTCGCACCTCGCTTCGAGTACTTTTCGAAGAATTCTCACGATCTCGAGAAACGTTTCCGCTGCCACGTCGCTGCTACTGCTGTTGGCGATGGAGGCGAAGGTCGATGGTCGCGATCCCGTTTTTTATCGCCCGCCCCTTTCTACATTCTTGAAAATATTTCACGACGCGCGAGTTCATTCGATGCGAGTGTTGCAACGATAATAATTGTTTTCGTCAAGTTTTCTGCATCATCTTCCGCTAAACAGGTCCAAAAAATGTCAAAAAAAGTTCAAAAAAGGTACAAAAAGGGGTCGAAATTTTCTGTCTTGTATAAAATTCAACGCTGGATTTTCGAAAAGGCGACGGTTCTGACTGACATTTCGAAAAATCGATGTGCCCTTTTCCGTGCAATCGAAATAAAGCGAAGACGAGCGGCGAGATGAGAAAATTACTCCGTGGTCTCTTGTTGGGTGAGGATCGCGTTTCTTCCGATTCGATTTCACCTCAGGAACGCGAAAGTCCAACTAAAGCGCTTGGGCAGCACTTTTCTCACGGGCGATTCCAAGATTCCGCGACACGTGCGACGGTCTTGTTATTCTCTCGCGCGCGAGGTGAGACGAAGAGATGAAGAGAATATAGAGAAGGAACGCGGAAAAAATATCGCGCCTTCGGATCTGCGCAAATCGCGCAAATTGACCCGGAGCTGTTTATCGCGAGCGCGCGGTTTCTCGATAGTCGAAAATATCTGATGATTTTGTCGTTCCGCGAAAACGGAATAATAACCGCGAATAACGATAACAAAACGGGTAAACTTTGGCGAAGCATCGAGCTACGCGCGAAATTGGGACGGAAATACGTTTATTACGGAATTCATTCCCAACTCTGTACTGCAGAAAAATAACGTGGAAGATGAAGTATGAATTTGACTATGCATAAAAAATGCAAAGTGGGGTAAACGCGGAGTAACGACGGGAATAAAAATGAGGTTGATATTTTTAGGAATATTGTAATGAGAAGGAGAAATGATAGGAATAGAATGGAATTTTTTACCGACTCGCAAGTGAGGTATGGAAATTTGTTCGGAAAAAAAAATAGAAACAGAGTTAAAGTCGTGTTTTTCGATTCCTAGAAGGCGGGAAGGAGTCTGGTTTTTTTGGGACTGGCTGACCAGCCGTTCGTTTCGTCGTGGTTTTTAGAACATTGCCTGCAGCATGCTGTTGGGGGATTTCGGCGAATGAGCGTGGAGAAACGAGGGTCGGTGTGTTATAAATGAGAATTATTCCTTTCGAAAGAATTGGCTAACCTGGGAAGCGCGACATCGTGCGCGCTAACATTTTTCCACGCATTTTCACGGACCCAACGCTGCGAAGCCGCGTCGATATCCGCGAGCCCGACAGTTTATTATTGGGAAATCGATAAAAAGCGGGAAATAAATAGACAGAGATGAAACGAGCGCGAATACATGTATCCAAATTTTCCCTCCGATTTACGAGGCTCGTTGTTACAAACGTACGAAGCTCGAGCCCCGCGCGCGAAAGCTGATCCCAATCCGAGCATCAGAAATAAAGTGGTGGGTATCGATTTCAAAGAGACTCGTATTTATAACATCAAAGTCCCGCGGGTTCTGCTCCTTTTTTTGTGGAAAATAATAAATTTATACGAATCAGGTCGCGAACCCGGAGAATCAGGCGCATGCTCCTCGCTTCCACCATCCCGTGTCTCGCGCTTCTCACATTTTCGTGTTTCTTTTCCCAGCAGCACGCCATTTTTGCCCAAATTAATTAAAAAAAAAATCCTACGTACCCTCGACGCTGTTATCATACTTCATCCAATTTGTTGTTCATGATTGCACATAAAAAAAAATATGTCGCTAGGAAAATGCTGCAGCGCGCCATTTTGTTTAGTAGAATTCTGATAAAATGTACAAAAAGCGTCCAACGCCTGTAAAGTAAAGCCCTTGCCACCAAATCTCGACATGTCATCTAGTTTCTTTGAAAAAAAATTCCCAAGTTTGCTCCATTTTTTTTTTTATAATTTCGTCCCCCGAAAAAAAAATTCGCGACCAGAAAATAGTGCAGAGGAGTTGTCACGAATATTTGCTATGGAAAGGCGTTTAACTAAGTTATTGCTCAGCCGTAGACTTTCTCGAGGAGGGCGGCGCATTTTTGGGCGTGGGGATTTTTCGCAGGACGATGTGTCCAGGACTCGTTGGGTCGGAAGGATAAAGACCGTATTCCGCGAGACAATCGAATTAAATTGCATCGTACAGTGGAAATTATTGCCCATAATAGGGGCGGATGTAAGAATGGCACAGCGAGCCTTGCTCTACATCTGCAGTCGAATGCGAAACCTCGGTTATGAATTCGACGACCCCGATACGATAGAACCTCGATTTGTCCTTTTTCCAACAGCTTTTCCTCCGTCTAGATAAGGATGAAACGGACTCGCAAGGAAACGAATAATCGCGGTTTTACCTCCAACTATTTGGAAGGTGCTACGTGCACAGTGGCGATTTCGGATTCGGTCAATTTTAATCTCGTCTCAAAAACTCCATTTTTGTGGGAAAAAAAGTCGTTAACACAATTTTTTGTGCTCAATTTGACGGAAATTTTGTACTGTGCACTGTGTGACGCCTGAAACGCCACGTGAAAATGATTATCTAATTTTTTTGAATACAGCGTACGAGTCTACCAGCGTTGTGTAATTTGGAGTCTTCAGGTTTCTTTTTTTTTTTGTCTTCTTCATCTGCGTTACGCGGGGTGCGATATCATTTTGCGAACGTAATACGCGACGCTACTGTGTATTATGTAACTTAGAATCATGCTAATTATTGCTATTTTTATACATTTTTCTTTATCATTTTGTAACTGATTTAATTAAACAAGCATTCGTATCAACATGTGCAAAGATTACATATTATTAGTTCTTTCATCTACTCGATGCCGAAAGCAATTAGCTTGCCAGCTAAACAGCATAGAATGTCATAGAACGTTCTCGAGGATCGTATTGTCCCGAAGAACGCCGCAGAATCTTCCAGAACATTGCGGATTAGCGCGTCGCCGCATACATATACGCGAATACAGATAGTAGATATGTGTATATACTTGTTTTCCTAAAAACAGAATCATTAGTTCAAATTTCGAGATACATTAATCCTGGTCGATACGGATACCGCTAAATAAATATTATCAGTGTTGATTACAAAGTATTAAAGCGCGTGTTTCATTCAGCCAGATCCGATTTCCACGATAACCAGATCCTAACGTTCCTGCGGTTTCACGAGCAGTTATTGTTAAACAATACGTGTCAACGGCTGTTCCTCGTGCGGTAATTGCAAATCGCTACGTATTGGCGGTTGTTTCCCACGATATTCGAAAACCCACATTTCCTCGACCTCACAGTCAGTCGTTGTCGATCGGTGTGCATCGACGACCTTTCCTTGTAGGAGCTCGACAACGCACGCACAATCACGCTATAAGTGTGGTCAGTATCGTATCATCCACGATAAGAAGACTATCGAAACAGTATTCCCAAACTAACCGGATTGTTTGTGCCACATTTACTTAGAGTGAAGGTGTGATTGTGGAGGAGAAATCCACTCCATGCAGCATGTTTTTTGGTACTACCCTAGTTATCGAGTCTACGGAGTTCAGTTTGTGGAGGGGTTGCTCGGAAAAGGAGTCAGGTACAGATATTGATGAGATATCTATAAAGGGGGAATTGGACGTCTTGGCCAGGTTGACTTCATTCGTTGTTGATACCACTTCCAATGTGGTAGGGAGTTTGAATAATATTACAGGAGTTTATATGTAAATGGAGCAAAAGAAGTCGAACTTCCCTAGAAGTTTATCACCAGCGGACCAAGTATAATTGACGGAGCAGCCGCAGAGAGTCTGACTTGTTGGAGCAGAAAAGTGCTATGATGCCCACAGTCTATTTATTGAAGTCTACTTTTTATAAAGAGTAACACGGAGAGTTTATTGGTGACATTTGCCAGCGCCAGATACCTGTTGGATCAAAAAAAACAGTATCTCTGCTTCGTATCTCGTGAACCGGGCACCTTAGCAAAATATGTAAAAGGACATTTTTTGTAGGAAATTCGATTTGCTACAAATTGTTCCTAAACTTTTTTATTGTAACTTCAGCCGTTACGCTGATAGCAAAGAAAATATGACAATTCTCGTGGAAATTGGGCTTTTGAGGGGCAACACCGACGAGACGGTTCAAGTTACAGTAAAATGTTAGGGAACCTTTTGAAGGATCTCTAACACACTACGGATCGCGACCAATCGCAATGAAAAATCCTGAAACCGAACTGAGCTATAACAATTTATAGAAAAAAAGATAAGTATTTATATGTTATTTAAATGGGGAAAATCCAACGATCGAGAGGAAATACTCAAAATTGAAATTTGAGAGAATTTCTTTTTCGACGCGAGGAACCAAATTTCCCCGTGTCAGCGAAGAGCAAAAAATGTTCGTTCGAAATGAAGCATCCTAGCGAATACGCGACACACGCTGAGACAAAGATTGAGTTTTATGGCGTTTAACTTCCAAGCGACAGAATCCGGTTGGAAAACAGCGACTCCGAGGGAGAGAAGATTGGGAGAAGAGAAGCGGCGCCGTGTTCGAGTTCGCAGTCATCGCGAATATCGTGATTCATTCGCGAACCCGAGGGTCGAATGTCAAGTCGATATAATTCGAGTTCGCGCTGTTAGAATCGTCCGATCGGCAGCCAAACATCGAGATCGGGGGTCAACGATGCTGGGCAAACCTGACGGCGTGGCGCCACGGCGAATTCCTTCATTCATGAACCTAATCAAAGACATTCCCGTAAGCCTCGATGACTGATAAATTCCAGGCGAACGAGCGCATCCGGCGACGATTTCATTTAAGGATGTAGCTACGAGACGCGCGAATATCGACGATCCAATGAATATTGAACCTAATCAAAGACATTCCGCGTAAGCCTCGACGTCCATTAAATTCGCAGGCGAACGAACGCCTTAAGAAAATGTTAAAAATACACAGACAAACGTGTACCAAACTTCTTAGACCATTTCTATTACATTTTGCTGCCAATTTAGTTGGTCGGAAATTCCAAACAGTTTTCGTGAAAATTGTCAACCAATTTTGCACGATCCAAAGGTTAAAATGTACACTTTTTTTTACCTTCCTGTGAGTTTTGAATAATTTCCTATGGAGGGTAAATTTGAAAAATGAGAAGTTTTACTTAACAAAATTAAAAAATCGGAGATGTGGAAACGTGAAAGTTTCGACGCGATGGGTGGATGAATTCAACGCGAATTGGGCGCGATCAACGATGTAGGGAGAACCGTGTTCGTCGGATCCATCCAAGACGCCGCTAATTCTGGAACGTGGAGAGATTTACTCGAGAGATGCGCCTCGGAGGCATCGGCAACGAGATCGGAGCGCCAGCGCAGGATTATCTGACGGGCAAAAACAACGAGTCCTAATATAACTCTGGAAGTCGAAGAGCTCGATCGATTTTCAACGAGAACCATCGCGAAGTATTTATTGCGAGGTGCAGCCTCGTCACGCGACGCGTCAATCTCACGATTAGAGACACGCGAAACGACGAGGAAAGAAATTAGAACTCGTCGTTTTCAATCTCGAAATTAAAAAACTCTATCGCACGCAATTGTAGTCTCTTTTCCAGATTTGGGACAAAGATTTTTTGTTAATTCCTAAAATCGACTGCGCAAAAAACCGACTATTTTTATTTCGAGTCTCCCACGAAAACACGTCAGAGTTTTTGGAACTCTCTCCAAAAATCACCCATTTTTTGACGGTCGCCAAATTTTGCAACTAGCCAAATTTACAACTAGCCAAATTTTGCAGCTAGCCAAATTTTGCAGCTAGCCGAATTTTGCAGCTAGCCAAATTTTGCAGCTAGCCAAATTGCGCAACTAGCCAAATTTCGCAACTAGCCAAATTTCGGAGCTAGCCAAATTTTGAGTTCTCCGTACTTTCTAATTTTTTTGCTCCCTAAGATAAATTTTGGCACACGCTAAAAATAGTTTCGCAAAGTTTCAGATTAAAATACTTGTTTTTAAAGGTTGCTTCGAATTTTTTCAGACATTTTTTAATTCTGAAAGTCGCGATGACAAAAGTGAAGCGAAACCCGTTTTGGGAAAATATGGAGATGAGAGAGAAAGAGAGGTAAAAAAATTCGACTTGGCGGTGCGCGGTGGTTGGAAAAGCCTATCGAGTGTCGGATCCAGCGATGCAGGGCGCCACGATGGAGTTTTGTTTGGAAACCGCGTAGCCAAAATATACAACGTCTGGCTAAGTAAGCCGCGAGTCAACAAAGCTTCGGCGAGATGAGAAAAGACGAATCGGCTTTGAAGAGAGAAGAACAATTATTTCCACCTCCCACGAAACTGCGGACTCGAGAAACGTGAACGTTACCGTTTTTGGCTCTTCTTCCCCTCTTTTTTGTATTTTCATTTTTTTCAACTCTCATCCTCTTCGTCGCGCGTGTTTGGGTGTTGCGCAGCGACGAAGGACCTCGTGCCGATTTCCAGACGAGCGATGGGATCGCGATTCCGATCACGTCGCGAGTCGAAGCGTAAATGTGATGAAAAAGTGAGAATGGCGAATTAATAATTCCATCTCTTTCTCAGCAACGCGCTATCATTTATAATTGGCGACAAGGTCGACGAGTGTTTTTACCCATTTGTAAAATGCGAACCGATCGTTCGCGCAATTTTTTCTCCTCGTACTTTTTCAAACGACGACTTTCTCTCTCGTGCCAAACGAACGTCGACGCACGACGAAGCTGAATCGAAGAGAGCAGAGAAATTCGTGCTATCTATATCCACAGTGACTTGAAGTTCGCCTCACAAACTCAGGGGGATCCTGGGAGGTGGTAATCGAAGCATTTTGGACCCGGCAACTCGAGGACCAACGAGCTCACCCAACTGCGCGAGGCCTCGACACAGATCCTTCCGTCTTCCGAAGTTTTCTCGGATTAAAACGAAGAAAGATTTTTTATTTTTAATTTTCATGCACACATTCGAACAGGAAATTCAATTCTCTACAAAAAAAACTCAAACAGTTTTCTCGTAGTCCCGCTGGGTGAAAAGTTATCAGCCTTTGCATACTCGCCTCTGAGTCAGTTCCATGCAGAACAGTTCTAAGCCACTTACTTGCAATTATCCACAGCCTGATAACTTTTTACCCGTTAGAATTACGAAAAAAACTATTTCAGAACTTTTTTGTAGAAGATTGGAATTTCTACAGGGATGTGTGCATTGAAATGAAGAAAACTAATTTGTTCTCCGTTTTAACCCGAGAGAACAGCGGAAGACGGAAGCATCTATGACGACGCCTGGCGCCGTTGTGTAACGCCAAGTTCCTGGGTACAAAATACTCCGAAGACCAACCCCTGCAACCGCTCTGAGTTAGTATAGGCAATTCAAAATCACCGTGTACAGAAAAACGAATCCCTACTTCCCTCAGTCACTGCATCACGCGTGAACGGCTACACCAATGCTGCTAACTCTTTTTTGGTTGTGTTCGTTATTGTCAGAAGGGTCCTATGGAAGAAGAAATTAAGGAAGTTGATCACTTTTCCAATGTAGAGGAGAGTAGCCTAAAGCGGGTCGACGTTCCTATGCTGGAGTGTCAATGCGTACGTATGCCGTGATTACCACAATATAAAAAAATTAGTGAATTTAAAAAAAAACCCGAAGGCACGTAACTTTTGACCAGTCGATAACCAAGATTTTTAGGCTTCTATTACTAACCTACCCGCTTTAGGCCACTCGGCTTTACATTGAAAAAGTTAGCAACTTGCTTAATTGTTGCAATGGCGTTTGGCATAACTGTCAGTTGTTTGACGTGTGCGCAAATAAAATAAATAATTCGATTTATTTTTATAGATAGATGGATAGATGCGTGGATGGATGTATAGATATATATATATGTGGGTAGATAGATAAATGGATAGTGAGATAGACGGATAGATGGATAGATAGATACATAGATAGAAAAATAGATAGATAGATATATAGATATGAATTTGAATTCAATATTCATAGGTAAGAGAGGACAACGTGCGCCGGGTCAGCAGACTTTGAACTAGATGTTGAAGATATGATTCATTCAGTCACGTTTCTCTCACAGCTGTATTTTTGGATATCAATAAAATGTCTAGCACATTGGTTTTGGCTCGACCACTTCCATAATTCAAACACATATTTGGCGGCATGTTATCACGAAATTTATTGATTCTGGGCGAAACGAAGTTCGCCGAGATTAGATGCGTGCATAAAAACTTGGAGAACATAATTTTAAATCGAGTGTCGAGGTGAGAAATCCAAACTGAAAATAACTGTCTAAACAGAGGTGATGCAACTTTGAGAAATGAAATTTGATTGAAAAAATATTGATGGCAATGAAAATTCGCAAAAGGGAGAATCGAGTCGGGGATACAAATTTGAGAAGAAAAAATGTCGGAGGAACGTCGTTGTCCGGGTTAAATTCGGCTCTACGATTTTTCGAGTGCCGCACGAAAATAGCTTTTCATTTAACGATCGATAAATTAATCGTGCACCGCTCGTATCGCGAACCCGAATAAATCACTCGAGGGGCATCGCAGTTTCGTAAGATTCATCCCGTCGGGCAGGAAAGTTCATCCGAGTCGGTGGACGAAGGTGGACTTTGTGGTTTCCACGTATTTTCTCGCGTCCTCGCGCGTCGGCGTACCTGATCGGGGCGTGGATACAGAAATAACACCGAATTCGTACCTCCTCTCGACCGCGAGCCGCAGCTACCTGACGAACGAAGAGGATCCCGAAGCTCGTTTGTTTACGCATTTCCATACGGTTTAGGACCGACGGGTTCGGAGTGACCAGAAATTCCAGCCACGCGAACAAGGACCGCAGTTGAAATCGAGCAAAACGAACGAAAATGACGAGGAACGAGCCTGATTTTTACTCCCTCGAAGCCGAAGGCATAATTTCAACAGAAATCCGCTTCTCGGTGTGACGGCATTTTTCCAGACATTTCCCCCAGCCAATATGCCGCATCGAAAGCTCCAAACTCTAGAAGCTTCTACGATAAAAAAAAACTAAGTTGATAAATGATTTGACGTTTTTTTGCTGAAATTATTCAAAACTCGCAATTGGATTATTTTTTTTCTTGTAGCGTGAACCTTGAGGAAAATGTTGAGCCCAGAACGAAGTCTATACCTGCAATATTGACGAAGATGGGATTTTTTTTATACGGCATTGTGCGTTTAATAATGTTTTAGGTCGGGTTTTTTCGCGAAAAACGAAAAAAAAATCCGCGTGCTGCCAAAAATCCACTTTTGATTTTTTCGGAAAAATCCTACGTAGTTCTATATATCTGACCATACTAAGGAAAATATTTTCATGGCGTATGTTTCACAGGAACCGCGAGGCAGTTATGATTCGCGCAGCGCAGTGATGCAAAAAGATATTGATGCGCGCGGAGGCGTGTATCTCCGACAATTATATATATTCGTACATTAAAAAAATACATTTGGAAAGCTGAAATGTTACTTTAAAAATGCGTGAAAACAGAAATAAAAAATATGCATTAGTTTAGCTGCAAAAAAATCATGAAAATTGAAGTCTTATTTCAGCCTCTCAGCGGGGTGTAACCCCTTAAAAAACGGTTTTTCTGTAGAAAAGTATGGAAACAATGGAGGAACGTATATTGTCGTCGATGAACACGTGCGGAAAATAGTTGGAAATATTGTCAATTTATTTTGCTTCCAAAGCGTTCGAGTATCTTGTTTTCACTGCGAGAGGAAAAGTTCTGCATCTGTGCTGATTTCGTGGAATGGGAAGTTCCCGATAAATTCAATGTCCTCGTTGTTTTTGGAGACGGGGTTACGATAAATTACCGCGGAGCACTCGTCAGGAGAGCGGATCGCGCGGTTCGCGGAGAAAGGAAAATTATATCAGTCGTACGAGTAGCAAAACAATAAGCTTCGGTATTTTTGATAGAAATTGTATTAATCTGTACTCGAACGCGTCGATAAGCGCCGGGGAAAATTTCTTTTCAATTACGACGTTAACCCCGGGTGTAATAAAATGCGATCGCTTTTTATTTGTAAAGGCATAAAACCGACCGAATGGAAGTTTGGAAACGGATAAAAACCGTCGGACATCGGCGATTACGCTGACCCGAATCGTGTGTTTCTCACACGGCGAACGGAAACGTTGGATTTTTACGACCAAGCGTTTTTTGATAAGCGTCGCTTGTGGTCTCCCGATTTCGCGAGGCGCAGCCAACGCGGGTGACAAAAATCGGCGAATGGCGAATCTGCGGCGTGGAATCCGTCGGTTATCGCGAAAATTCCGAGCTATTTTAGCGAAACAACGGGGAGAGGTTCGTAAAATTGTGTGATTTGTGCTCGCAACAATTCGCGATTCGGTCGAGCGTGCCGAGTGAATATTCGAGCGTTTCGCGAAGGGTGCAGCGGGCGAAGGAGGCTGAAACGACTTCGACGCGAGACACTCCCTTTCCGCGCCACATACCACGTACGGGGTGTCCGAAAAGTACCGATCTTCCGGCGCTGCTGTGTCTAAGGATGGCGAAATTGCGATCTCTTCGGGGATTTTCAAAAGTCGAGGCGCTTTCGCGGCAGGAGGATGATCGACGGGATCGAGCAGCTGATAACTGGCGGAGGAAGCAATAAATTTGTGGAAAATCTCGGCGACGCGGAGTCTTAGAGGTGAGAAATGGGCGGATACGTGTTTTACGGTGATATTTCGAGACATCGGCGTTACAGAACGTTTTTCCTTGTCCATCGGACGCGGGTTAATCCTCTTTTACGAGTCATTTTATTTATCGCCGTCGGACACCTCCGAGCGATAGAGTAGCGGATCTTGCGAAATCTCCGGGGCATTTGAGCGTTAAGTTATCTCGCGTCGTTGCGCTACGCGCAGCTGTCAGAATTCCGGGGGGGAAAAGTCTGAAAACGGTTGATGGAAGACTCCGCGATATCGTGATGAAATAGAGAAAATCGGCAATAAATCGGTACGAAAACATCACAGAAAGTAGCTCACGTCAACGAGAACCACGTGAAATTACCGAAAATCGAAAAATCGGTAGAAAATCGGCAGAAAATCGGTCAAAATCGGCAAGAAAATCGATGGTTTCTCGACGAGATCGGCACATTGGGCCCAAGTAGCGAGGAAGATCGGCACAAAAACGATGCCTGGTGCCGAATTCGGCACGGAATCGTTGACAACTCGGCGAGCGGTCGCGGGTACGAGAAGCTGTCGCGGAATCGACCGGGCGGTATGAAATCGTTCGCAAGACGGGTGCGCGAAGTCGAGCGGAGTTGGCGCAAGATAGGAATGGAATCGGTTCGATCGGGCGATTATCAGATCGCTTTCGCTCGCAACGAGATGTCTGCCGGAGGCGTCGGGACGCCTCGCGGCAGGACACGTGCCTCCCGTGTCTTTCGAGAGTCGCGGACAAGTCGTCGGCGAGGACTCGAGAGTCGTTAAGAGAAAAAAATTAACGGAATAAAAAAATCGTGGTGCCGATCGGTTCGAACGATCGTTAGGCGTTCCGTTCGTCTAGGAACGAAACGCGATGGCTTATCTAATCTCGAAACATCGGACGCGCCTACCGATCAAAGAGATCGGTTAGATCGGTTAGATCGGTTAGATCGGTTAGATCGGTAAGGTATCATCGATTCATCGCCCCGTGGGAAACGCGCTGCCGCGGCAACGAGGCTCGTCCCGAATGAAAGGATCGTTATTATCGAATGAAAATGTCAAAATCATCGGCCCGGGCGCGGAGTGCCGCTGCCCTTCTCGATACCGATCCGATCGCCGGCGCCGATTTCTCTCGATAGGGCGAAAGATTTGAAAGCGCGTTTGCGTGATAAAAGAATCATTTAATCTCCGCATCTTCGTCATCGTCCAACATAATAATTATGATAAGCAATTATTCATAATTTTTGAGATTCATCTTTTGGGAAACAAAAGAGAAGCGTAATGGAAAGATGAAAATTCGAGACACCCGCAATACCGCGGGTCGGTGCTAGAGAGACTTCGTTCGTGGATCGAACGAAGAGATTTATCGAGCCACGAGTAATTATACGCCCTTGTTGCATCCTCGAGGTCGCGCAGGGTGTGGCCCTTCGTTGCCGAAGTCCACGAGCCGTGGCCTCGTCCAATACGACTCGCTAACGAGAAGCAAGTTTTCTTCTTCTTCCCTGAAATCGAGCGACGATTTTTCCCACCCACTTTTACCATGTTTCGCGGTCTTGGGAAAAACGAAAGACGGAAATCCTTAAGTATACGCACAAAAATCGTTTTCCTGTTCAACGTTTCATCTTCTTGAGCGAATTTTTTCTCTAAACAATAATTTTAACAAATATTTTTAAACACATCAAAGTTTCACGTAAACCTGCGCATTTTTGAATTACTACATTTTTCAACCTAGGCATTTTGTCACCTTTTTCTAATTCCAACCTAATTTTTTTGTAGGAATTGTAAGCCACAGATGACTATAAAATCGAAAGGCCCGCATATTTACCCCTGAAATGACTGGCACGTTTGAAATTATATGAAAAATCGAAACTGGTGGTAGTCAAGTTGTACGTTTTGGTCACCAGTGTTATAAAATTCCCAGCCTCAAAAACTCAATATTTGAAAAAACGTGCAAATTTACAGGAAACAAATTTGTGGTCAAAAGTATAGTGCCTTCAGTTTTTTTTTTTAAATTCACTAATTTTTTTATAGTGCGCCTAGTTACGCCATGTCACACCGACGATACTCGGCATACGAACGTCTACCCGCTTTAGGTTACTCTCCCCTATGCACCGTTCAAAGGGAGTCATTTTCAGACATCCTTTCGGACAGTCGCGATCCGTAGGTGTCGTAGTAGTAGTAGTAGTATTAGTAGTAGCAATAGTAGTAGTAGTAGTATCAATAGTAGTAGTAGCAGTAGTAGTAGTAGTAGTAGCAATAGTAGTAGTAGTAGTAGTAGTAGTAGTGGTGGTGGTGGTGGCAGTGATAGTGGTGGTGGTGGTAGTAGTGGTAGTAGGATCGAGCAGCGAATGTAAGGAAGCCTCGCGGAAGATGCGATGCCGAGTCCAGCGTCCGTCTCTCGCGCGCGACTCGTCGTCGGGTAACCGGTTAGGGCGCGTCAAAGCTCCGCGGCGAGCGACTGCCTCTCCGCGCGATAAATCCATCCGTACGGAATAGGATTACAAAATATCTCGCAACAATTTCAATACCCGTCGACATTTTCAAATGCATTTATCTCCTCCTTTTGCACGAACGATTCGTCACGTTTCGCGCGACGATTTTTACACCGCGAGGTCGTGGCCATTCGCATGCGAATGAGAAACTACTTCGACCCTATAATTGCCGTGAAATTAATTTCCCAACAGATACCGCGTTCAGGTAAAAAAGCTCCCGGGGAAAAAATCATCCCCCTCGATCGCGGCTTCGGGAAGTTCCTCGCGAAAAACCAACCATAAAACCGAACTATTTTCCTCCCTTGAGAACGCGCGTCGGAAAATTTACCCTGAGCGAGTATCAACAATGTCAGAGTCAGACAACAAGAATCCAGACATCATTCGTCGTGGAAACAGGAAAGTTCGTAAATTTCGACTAGAATGAAAAAAAAACATGATCAAAACGAAATTCGACTTAGCGAAGTGACGAGCTAAAAACTGTGCAGTAAAAAAAATGGAATTCGTGGGATTCGCAATGCAGAGAGACCGATTAACGATGGTATGTAGGTATGTTCGCTCGGAATGAAATGAACGAAGGTTTCGATGATTGTTACGGGAAATAATTGAATGCCGAAGTTGGAACCAGATAAACTTTCAATCAGCTCGTAGGCAAGCGAATATTGAATCTCATTTGAAATATTCATTGTGCCCGATGATGGTGGTCCGATTACTCGCAGTTAGCATCGATACGTAGCATCGTACGATCGGTTGCTACGGGGCACAAAGAGACTATTCCAAACGGGAACGCACGAAGGAACGACCGAAGTTTACAATCCCCTTCAAAATATAATAGTAACAATGATAATAGCAACAGCAATAGAAACAGCAACAGCAACAGCAACAGCAACGGCAACAACAACAGCAACAGCAACAGCAACAGCAACAGCACCAGCAACAGCGACAGCAACAGCAACAGCAACAGCAACAGCAACAGCAATAGAAACAGCAACAGCAACAGCACTAGCAACAACAACAGCAACAGCAACAGCAACAGCAACAGCAACAGCAACAGCAACAGCAACAGCAACAGCAACAGCACCAGCAACAGCAACAGCAACAGCAACAGCAATGGCAATGGCAATGGCAATGATAATGATAATGGTAATGATAATGGTAATGATAATAATGATAGTTTTGCGTGGAACGCCGAGAAGCAAACGAGGCCGGATTACTTTTTCGTTTTTAGTTTGCCGGGAGTAATTTGCTGATGATTGGAGAATCGGACCTCGAATCGTCTTCGGAGGTGAAACTTTCCATCGAGCGAGAAATCAGTTTTCGCGTATCGATTCAACGATTCGTACCTTTTTTGTGTTTTTTTTTTTGCTTGTTTGTGTGTTTGTTTGCCGGAGAATAGTACTAATAGTACTAATGGTTCGTGATGATCGTTCGATGATTGAAACTCTGCGACTAATTTCGATCAGTTCGCGTGAGATCGATTTCGTTGCGCGCGATTTGTTGGCAAGCCGCGCGCGTAGATTGGAATCGAATCGTGCGTGGCTCGAGCGCGGGGAACGGCTCGGATCGTCTAATAGATCGTCGTAGAAATTAATTGCGAGGCACGAACGTTACGCGCTGCTGGAAGCCTGTTAGCGAGAAATATCTGCGCGTTTCTAATTTAAATACTGTTCGCCCTCGCGTCGCTGAATTCTTCGGAAGCTGAGAAAATTCCGTGTTCGCTTGCATGTACCAGCGATAAAAATATGCTCGAAATATTCCGCGAACGCGAGAAAATTTCGCGTCGCCGGTCACAAATTGTCTCTGCAAAAATCGTTCGCAGGTGAAAATTGTAGAATTTCTTCGAGGTTGTTCCGTTGCGAATACTAAAAATGAATATATTTCGATGGAAATTCAAACAAATTATGTTTATTTCTGTATTTCTGTAATTTAATATGGAAACTCGGAAACTTTGATTATCAACTAATATTCAGCCGATAAAGTACTTTCGATATTTCAGTTTATTTGGCAGAGCATGTAATTTGAAAACATTCGAAGTATTCGCACGAAATTCGGTAAGGTACCTATAGTCCACGTCAGAGTATTTTTCCCGCCCAAATTACTCTGAAAAAAATGGACCATGAAATATCTGCAAAATCCTGTGAGAATATTCCGAGTATACGTATTAATCCAGCGGACCATACGCGATATATTACGTAACGTGGAGGTGGAAAGACTGCGAATGTGGGAATATTCAGGCATCACGTTGGATGAGGTTATCTGGAAAGTATTATATGCTCAATATTCCCGAGACCTGAATCTAAAATATTAGCAGAGGATACTCTGAAAACGTATCGGGATCCACGCAAACAAAAATGCACAACAATTATGAACGACCTGTGAAAAAAAATATTTGAAGCTGAAACTTTCAAACTTATTTTCTTCCATTTGCAAAAATGTACCTTAGCGAGTAAAAAAATTAAAACATAAGAAGAAAAACAGGAATCGCCTGAAAAAAAATTCTGCGACATGTCCATCCACGTGGTGTTGAAAAAAAAAATTCGTCGTTCTCTGGAAAAGTACTGAAACTATATAGGTGCCAAATGTTGGTACCGTGTGTTTATTGGGCATTGTCAGCAACTACAGCCGGGAAAATGCGTTGGGCAAGGACGGAGAAACGGAATTGACGGATGGAAAAGACGAGTATCGCGGAACGTTCTCCGACCTTCGCTTCGCTTCGCCCAGGGATGAAAGAGATATAACGAGATATACGCGGCGAGGCATTCGCGTCTCGGTCGCGTAGCTTCGTCGCGTAGCTTCGTCGCGTCGTAACGAATCCGAGGTCTGTTTCCGACGCGAACGGTAAACTTCCTTTGGATACGATTTAACGACCGCGCCGTGAAAATATCCGAGCACCACGTGCGTATCTCCGCGGACGGACAGCTCGCCGGGGGAGAGAGATTCGACGACCTCGTAGCGATCGGAAATGGTTCGTCGTAGTCCGATATCTGCGCCAAACGTCGATCGATCGCGGGTTTATTATCGTGCAACGACGACGCGGCGAATGTCAGGGTCGCACCTCTATCAAGCTAGAAACACCATATGATGGAATCGAATTCTGCGATATCTGAGAATTAAGTGCTAATTAGATGCTAACTAAATGCTCCATTGCCGAATTAAGTGTTCTTCATGTTTAGAAAAATACCCGTGGTGTTGCTAGCTTGAGATCATGCTAGAAACACCACAACCGAAGGAGGACCAATTTCGAAAAACTGTTTGGGCAGGAATTAAGTGCTAATTAGATGCTCCACGAAAATCCATCGCCCCAATTAGGTGCTCCACACCCCTTTGATTTTTCCCGATTTTAGAAGTTTTTCTTTAGACGTTTCAGCTGGAAAACATCGTCGAGTCGAATAATTTCCAAACGACGACCGATTTCGAGAAACTGTTCGCATTGGAATTAAGTGCTAATTAAATGCTCCACGAAAATGCATCGCCCGAATTAGGTGCTCCACCCCTTTGATTTTTTTTTCTACGTCCGCTGGATGTCGAGAAATCCGAGGAAAACACGAGGAAGACCCATCGCAAAATCATGCAAAATCGATGTTTTTGCGATTCTCGATGTGTTCTGGTCGTCGAACAGCATCGGGACCATGCCCAATGGATCCAAGTCGACCCTTGCGGATCCCAAACAGTACCTGATCTTATATCTATGTTAGCTGGATGTCGAGAAATCCGAGGAAAACACGAGGCAGACCCATCGCAAAATCATGCAAAATCGATGTTTTTGCGATTCTCGATGTGTTCTGGTCGTCGAACAGCATCGGGACCATGCCCAATGGATCCAAGTCGACCCTTGCGGATCCCAAACAGTACCTGATCTTATATCTATGTTAGCTGGATGTCGAGAAATCCGAGGAAAACACGAGGCAGACCCATCGCAAAATCATGCAAAATCGATGTTTTTGCGATTCTCGAAGTGTTCTGGTCGTCGGACAGCATCGGGACCATGCCCAATGGATCCAAGTCGACCATTGCGCATCCCAAACAGTCCCTGATCTCATATCTATGTCCGCTGGATGTCGAGAAATCCGAGGAAAACACGAGGAAGACCCATCGCAAAATCATGCAAAATCGATGTTTTTGCGATTCTCGAAGTGTTCTGGTCGTCGAACAGCATCGGGACCATGCCCAATGGATCCAAGTCGACCCTTGCGGATCCCAAACAGTACCTGATCTTATATCTATGTCCGCTGGATGTCGAGAAATCCGAGGAAAACACGAGGAAGACCCATCGTAAAATCATGCAAAATCGATGTTTTTGCGATTCTCGATGTGTTCTGGTCGTCGAACAGCATCGGGACCATGCCCAATGGATCCAAGTCGACCCTTGCGGATCCCAAACAGTACCTGATCTTATATCTATGTTAGCTGGATGTCGAGAAATCCGAGGAAAACACGAGGCAGACCCATCGCAAAATCATGCAAAATCGATGTTTTTGCGATTCTCGATGTGTTCTGGTCGTCGAACAGCATCGGGACCATGCCCAATGGATCCAAGTCGACCCTTGCGGATCCCAAACAGTACCTGATCTTATATCTATGTTAGCTGGATGTCGAGAAATCCGAGGAAAACACGAGGCAGACCCATCGCAAAATCATGCAAAATCGATGTTTTTGCGATTCTCGATGTGTTCTGGTCGTCGAACAGCATCGGGACCATGCCCAATGGATCCAAGTCGACCCTTGCGGATCCCAAACAGTACCTGATCTTATATCTATGTCCGCTGGATGTCGAGAAATCCGAGGAAAACACGAGGAAGACCCATCGCAAAATCATGCAAAATCGATGTTTTTGCGATTCTCGAAGTGTTCTGGTCGTCGAACAGCATCGGGACCATGCCCAATGGATCCAAGTCGACCCTTGCGGATCCCAAACAGTACCTGATCTTATATCTATGTCCGCTGGATGTCGAGAAATCAAAGGAAAACACGAGGAAGACCCATCGCAAAATCATGCAAAATCGATGTTTTTGCGATTCTCGAAGTGTTCTGGTCGTCGAACAGCATCGGGACCATGCCCAATGGATCCAAGTCGACCCTTGCGGATCCCAAACAGTACCTGATCTTATATCTATGTCCGCTGGATGTCGAGAAATCCGAGGAAAACACGAGGAAGACCCATCGTAAAATCATGCAAAATCGATGTTTTTGCGATTCTCGATGTGTTCTGGTCGTCGAACAGCATCGGGACCATGCCCAATGGATCCAAGTCGACCATTGCGCATCCCAAACAGTACCTGATCTCATATCTATGTCCGCTGGATGTCGAGAAATCCGAGGAAAACACGAGGAAGACCCATCGCAAAATCATACAAAATCGATGTTTTTGCGATTCTCGATGTGTTCTGGTCGTCGGGCAGCATCGGGACCATGCCCAATGGATCCAAGTCAACCCTTGCGGATCCCAAACAATACCTGATTGTGGGACCAGTACGGGGACATAGAAAGAGAGTAGAACGGAAGAAAGCTAACCAGCATCACGCTATGTGAGTTTATTATTCTGAGACAAATCCAGTGTGCGTGAATTTTGAACAGTTTCTCCGAAATCGGTCGTCGTTGGGAAATTATTCGAATCGACGACGTTTTCAAGCTAGCAACACCACGGGTATTTTTGTAAACATGAAGAGCACTTAATTCGGCAATGGAGCATTCAATTAGCATCTAATTAGCACTTGATTCCTGCCGAAACAGTTTTCCGAAATCGGTCCTCCTCCGGTTGTGGTGTTTCTATCATGATCGCAAGCTAGGAACACCACGGGTATTTTTCAAAAGATGAAGAGCACTTAATTCAGCAATAGAGCATTTAATTAGCATCTAATTAGCACTCAATTCTCAGATATCGCAGAATTCGATTCGATCATGTGGTGTTTCTAGCTTGATAGAGGTCAGGGTCGCCGATGCTCGACTCCCTTGGGTTGGTGCACGCGCGTGCATCGCCACGCCGCGGCCAAGTACGACGACGCGCGCGAGGGCAACGCTCGCGCGTATCGCGCGATTCCGGGGAAACCGACGAGGTACCCGCGTTAATTTATCGTCTCGTTCGTCGCGGCGAACGTAACGTGCCTTATCATCGGTAACGACTTACGGACGCCGTCACCCTATCTCCTTGTCAGCCTCCGCGGAAAATAAACGGAGAAAGAAGCGTGTAGGCGAAACGTGCGAGTAAACAAACGAGGTTGGGTCGAGAAAAAAGAAGCAAAGGTGCGAGATAGTTGGAGCCTAATTCGCCGGGAAACGAAACGCGCGATACTTAGCGTTCGATTTCGCGAAACGTAGATGGGAGCAAAATCACGAAAAATCGAGGATCCATTTTTCCCAGCTCGGTTTTGCGGAAAGTACTAAAATTTGAATTTTTGGGTGACAATTTTCTGGGGATCTTTGAAGTTTGGGAATTTTGGAAAAAACGCTGCGAGACGAATGACAACGCGGTTGTCGACGCCAATAACTACGCGGGTGAACGAACAGACGGAGGGGTTGCGGTGAAAATAAATAAATAAATGAGATATACGGTGTTTGGATCGGAAGGTGTGTAAAAAAGTACCTATACCTAGGCGAGTGAACCAAACGAGGTTAAGGAGACCGAGATAAGTGGTATTCGAATCGAACGCGTGAGAAAAGCGCGCGAGTAAATAAACGGGATCTGGGAAAAATATAGATAAACGATATCCGACTCGAACGTTGGGGAAACGCGTAAAAATAGAATCAGACACTCGAGATTACCTACGACAAGCTGTATTGATAATTACGCGAGTCAATAACGTGATTGTGAACCTGAAGAAAGAAACGACCTATGATAAGTTCACGTAACTCCACGACGTTCGAGCGGAACGACGTGAAAGTGCGAATACCTCGACAATCGCCGACAAGAAAAAGGATAATAAATAGCTATACGTATATAAAAATCTAAGCGGAATTATTTACAGTCCTACACAATTGTATACAACTTTTTCGCCGTTTTATACATATAATTGCGTACAGTTATATTTTTTTTACATACCTGTGCGCATGTAAATGAGCAGAATTCGGTTGCTGTCGAGATCACCGGTCCGGAAGTTCCGGAGGTAGGGAAAAAAAGCCAACGACAACGGAGGTAAGAAAATTGTTGGCACAGCGCGAATGCGAGGAGAGAAAAAGAAGAAAAAACAAAAAATAATAGCGCGTTGCGAAACGTTTGCATTTTGCGTGTGAGAGCGAAGGTTGTGTATACAGCCGTCCGATAATATTAATCGAGACTCCTCGTATCTGGCGGTGGCGATGGTTCGCGTCTAACAAGGCGGGAGACGAGGAGAAAGTTGGCTAGTTACGAGGTTCATTATCGGCTCGTGGTAGACGGGTTTGCCGTGCCGTAGAGGTATCTCTTGTCCCTCGATCATAGAGCGAGCGAGCGAGAGAGAGAGAGAGAGAGGGAGAGAGAGAGGGAGACTGGACACGAATTCCGTAAACGAGAGATAACGAGTGATAAGCGGGGAGGGCGAAAGGTGAGAAGCGACAGACAGACAGACACACGTCGGTGGGTGTAGCGGGCAAGTTTCGGTACCCACTTGACGCGCCGCGAGACGGCCAGATGAACGGCGCGCTTTGATCAGCGGTCAATATTTACGTTCGATAGGTCGCGACGCGCGTCTCCTCCTAATCGTACCCCACCGACGGGAACGGGAACGGGAACGGAACCTCGACCCTGGGTGCGTTGACTCCGATGTGGTTTTAGAACCCTGTCGATGGCTAAGGTTACGCGACGCGTCGTTCTTCACCGCAAGGAAAAATCTTCGATTTGCTGTCGCAAAGAGATCTAAACATTTTTGTTGAAAAACATCTCGATTTTACCGGGAAATCTGCTCATTCGTCGGCATGCTTCTGCGTTTCGTCGCTACACATGCTCTCCGTTTCTGCGAAACGCGACTGTTTTCTGTCTAAGACAGCCGGAGAGCGAGAGAGAGAGCGTGGCTCTCGGCGAAGCGTTGGATTCCAGACCGAAATGCCCCCGGAGAACAACATCCTTCGCGAGGAGATGATTATTTTCGGATGCTGCGGTGTTTTTCTGCCAAAAACATTCCTGCGCGTTCCATTTTGTTCTTTTTGGGGTCAAGAAAAAATCCGTAGGTGCCATAATTCTGGGTGCTGGGGGAGAACAGGCTGGGCGATGGAGGTAGTTTCTGGAAAAGCTCGTGAGACCGGTTTTTTTTTTGTTTTTTCTGAACGCTGCGTTACGAGGAAGATAATTGGTTCGTGGCACCTTTTTCAGAATACGTTTTGGACATTTTCGCCGGGAGAGGCGTCGACGTCTTCGAAGGTCGCGAGTAAGCGGAAGCGGCGAAAAAGGAGCGGAGCTGCTCGAGTAAGACGAGTCGTCGCCTCGGCGCGATGGTGTGCAACCGCGCCGTAAATTGATCTCTGTGCCGGTCTCATTCGGCGAAAATAAGAGGAAAGCGAGTCCGATATTTTCGCGTCGGGGTGGGAAAAAATCGAGCAACGATCCGAAGTTTTTGCAGCGGTGCCTCCGCGAGCGTCCCGCGTCGTTCGAATGCAGCTTGGTTTCCTCGGGGCACGGTTGCGCAATCGCATCGGATAGTCGTCCCGATAAAAACCAGCCGGCAACAATCATGCCCTGATTACATGATTGACTCGTCTCGCGTCCGCCTCGTAACGAGGCTCGGCCGCCCATGATTTATGCTGCGCCCTCCTGCACGATTTTATCCTTCGCAGCGAAACGCGACGAGACCAGAAACAAAAGAAGCGATGGGTTCTTCTCTTGCACATCTCCCTCGAGACGTGCAGCACTCTTCTTTTTCTCCTTCTCCCGAACGAGCGCCTGTGTTTACAGTGGTTTTTACATCGTCGTGTTCCCAAGATCGGAACGAGAGGAAACCGCGAATCACATGGACACGGAATATAGTCTAGGAAACCGTCGGCCGACTCAGATGCGAGAGAATCGATTTGCCTCCTTCCTCGGGTCGAAGTTGCACCGATGCAGCGACGAACAACCCTTCGCGGCGGCATATTCTCCGCAACGCGGTAAGACACGCCACTGCTCGAGCTTTTGAAATATGCTCGCTTTTTTTAAATCTGGTATGTAGGGGTTTCTGTGCTCACTGATTACGAAATACAAAATGGCGATCAATATTTCGAAACATTTTTTCTCAAATTTGGCATATAAGGATTCTCAGGGTCATCGATTTTGCAGTTTTTACAGCAATTCGATCAGCAAGCGCAAAAAACGATGGCTGAAAAAATTCGTGGCCCCTCTGGGCTCCACTATCAGTTACTACAAAACCCAACCCATCCGAGTCTGTTCACGCGCATCTGGCTAACAATAATTGTAAATCTGTTTATTCAGCTCATCCCTCTATACCCCCGTGGTCGTTAGAGCTCCGCGTCAAGAATAGTAGTTCACTCGCTGCTATTTTCCGACCTTCCTTTCGCAGATACGAGATGAGTCGTGCCACGAAGGTTTCGCGATGTCTCTGAAATTTTGAGCCGAGACCTGCCACGGTCTTAAACGTTGATCCCGGAGCTGAACTAATTGGAGAGAGCCCAGAGCAACAGCTTCGTGTGCGAGATCCGAGAACAAAGAGCATTGCGACGAGGAGCGCTCGCCGATGCTAGAAACGTCGTGGCTACTCGCGATTCTGGACGTCGGCCTCCTCGAGGCACAGGCAGCGGGTCAGGGCTTCCGAGCCCAGAGACGAGAGAGCGAGACGCTGGAGAGGAGACGGATAACGAAGAGATACATTCCACCGCCCCGGATGCAGCGTCTTTCGCGCGGAGGTTGACGTCTGAGACTCAGCAGGATGCTTCAGCAGAGCCTCGTCTGTTGTGACTACGATCCTCGGTCCGTTTCGCTTCGATGCTTCCTCTCGAGTCGCTCCTTTTTCCTCGTCCCTCGCTCATCTCGCGCTTCGTCTCTCGTTTTCAATTCCGGACCCCAGCGAAGTCGTAGCTGCTCTCTTCTATTCTCGCCAGCGTGGTCCCGCGGCCCCGCTTCGCAGATGTTCACGGAGAGGAGCGTTTGGCGTGCAGCGGCGGACACTGTACGCTGGGTGCGGAGCATCGCGATTATTTTTAATTCGAAGCTTCTTCGCCCAAAATATCCGCCAAGGTCTCGCAGCTTCGGTCAGACACCTTGGAGCCCCCGGCGAATTTCGGAGGAGGTTTTGGAAATTGGACGGGAAAAAAAGGGGAACGCTCGGGGTAGGCGGAGAGATGGGAGGGAGGCTGGATAACGCTTGGGCGTTACGTCCGGACCGACGACGGGGAAATCGCCGCGAGATGTTTGAAGAGCGGATAACGAATCGGCGAGTCATCGATCGTCGCACGAGTGATTACCATTCCTACGGTAAGCCTCGGGACGATCGGAATCGCTGTGCCCTGTCGACTCGCCGCGGATTTTCTCGGCCTACCTACCAGCCGCCAGATCCGCGAACGCCTGCGTTACGAACGAACGATTCACGGACATAAGCCGATATTCGAGCAGATAAATCAGAGATAATTTCGGCCTCGTCGCTCCCTGACGCTCAACGCCGCGATCGGTATGGACATTTTCATGCATTTATGCATAAGTTTCGCAACAATAACGAACGACTGGGAGTCGGTACGGTGAGTCGATCCGATCGCGGTCAAACATTTCGACGGGACTCCGGAGAGACACGCGCGTCGATCGCGTGTAAAAAACGATTGGAGAGAAACTCGAAAACAGACCGCTGGAATGATCGGACCCAGCGGGTCGATTTTTGAATTGGATCAAGAAAAAAAAACACGAAATATGAGGTGTCGCTACGTTTCATCTCTTTTCAAAAATTACCAATGCAAATTATGCGAAACAAAATTAAAGATAATTTCCCTAGCTACAAAAATGTAGTTCCTTGAAAATCATACAAGCTAAGTCGTTCGTGAGTAGAATAATTATTTTTCATCGAGTCGAGGCTTTCTAATAAAATTTGAAAATTCTTTGCACTAATCGCGAACCCCAAAAAAAAAATTCCAGTAAATAGTATTCCAAATTTCGTGGGATTTTTTCGTTTGAAATATTACTGCTTACGAGTTTTTTCATGGGATTTTTTTACCAGCATTTTAAATATGCTTCCTGGACACCTTAAATTTTGCCTAGAAAATGTCTAAACTATTTAATAAACTATGGCAATAAATTTATACAAAATGGTTTTCACATTTTACGTTCGAGGACGCAACCTTCTGAAAAAATGACCGTCACGCGCCATCGAAAAGTCTCGATGGAAGCTGGGAAATTAGAAAATGACGAGCTAGATGCGAGAGCTCTGCTCATTTTCGCCGGAATGTAACGCTGTTCCGCACGTTTCATAAACGAGGAAGACGGAGGTGAGAAATGTGACGAGAAAAATGCTAACCGATCCCCATGGGCGCGATGATCATGATCGTCGGGGCGGATATCGAGGAAAAAACGTCGTCGCGGTGAAAAAAATGAAGATCTGGTCGGGATGTAGATGTATGTAGGTAAACGGTATTCGCGGCGAACGTGTTGAGTAGAGATTCTCGATTTGTGGGAAGATTTTGGTATCGGTTATTGCGCAAACGAAAGCGAACGAATCGTGGACACGAGTTTTTTTCTCGTACGAGGCGCGTAATGCACGGGGAGGTGTCAGTGACTGGAGTTATTTTTATTTCTATTTTATTTCGCACGCGCGTGCAGTTGCGAGCGACGGAGTCAGCGTCGAACGGCTCGGATTCGCCGCCAGCACAAACGGCACGCGGCACCGATCATCGAGCCGATCGCGGATCGCCGAAAACTCGCGAGAGGTGGACCACCGCGCCACGTGCCTGTCTCTCGCGGATCCATATACCTGCGCTGGCCGTCGCGCGCAGTCGCCGCTCAGTCTGTCGCGGCGAACCGGACGCGAATTACAGGTGAACGAGGAGAACCGAAACGAATGTTTATTCGAGTCACGTCGATCCACCGAAAATGTTCGCCGCTCGACGCGTTTCTCTCCAATTTTCCTGCGCCTCGACGTCGAATTTCTTCCACCTCGCGATTCGTCAACCGTTTTTAATTCTTCTTCTTTCGGCTGGAATCGGAATGTATGTTCCAAACTCCGGCGTTTTTACCCATCCGATGGAAAAAACCACGCGCGTGGTACCGTATTATTGCTAGGTCAAATCGAACTACGGTCTCGTCGCCCCGATATCCTTTGCGCAACGCGAGATGATTGCAGAAGCGTGTTGAAAAAAATGACAAAAATAAAAAAAAAGGGAAGGTTGCCGTAAGAACCGCGAATGCTTGCTTGCAAAAACGTTGGTTAGTGGAAAATGAAACGAGAACGACGATAGCGACTCCGTATCTCTCTCTGTCTCGGTCGTTACCGCTGACACGAGCGAAAATCGGACACCGCGCGACACGCACCGAGTACTGGTACTTGCGTCGCCGCGCGAGGGCGAGAGAAGGAAATAAATTCGAAAAGAAGAGAGCTGGAACATCGGTAGTCTGAGCAGGCGGAGGAATATTTGTTCGAGTCCGTCAACACGATTTTAAGCGAGATATAACAGACATTGATAACAAACAGAATGCAAAATTTGGCCCCACAATTCTGGGGACGTACTAGCAGGCGAGCGACCGGAGGTCCGAGTCGAATTGCCGATAGGGATAGAAACGTCGAGTGGGCAGGACGAAGAATACAAAAAATTTTAGAAAAAAGAATAGAGTACAAAATTTCATAATTTCGTGGCAAAGAAAGGAATAGAACGAGGTGATGAATTGTGTAGGGGAAAAATGGACGTTGAAATAATCAAGCAGCGAGAAGTAGATAGTTGGGAGAAAAACCGGTGACTTACGTAATTACGAGACTTGATAACGTAACAAGGGGGAAAAAGTAAAATAGATAATTGTAACGAAACGGAAGAAGGCGACCGCGCGAGTTACGTAATCGCGAGATTCGATGATATCGGATTTGGAAAATTCGTGGTACTCGGTGGAGGAGAGAAAACAATGGCGAGGCACGCTAGGAAACTTGCTCGGTAGGGAAAAAGGCGGTAAAACAAACGAATTATGTAATGGTAACCGGCGATTCGTGGCGGGCGTGAGAAAATTGATTACAAGGACAGGTTCTACACCTGTTGAGTGAGCTACCCACGTGCCGCGTCGGTCGGTGGCTCGAGGAAATTTCCACCTACGATCGGCTGACGATCGCTTTTTTCGGACGATTTTCGAGAAAGAGAGAGAGAGAGAGAGAGTGAGAGAAGAAGGGAGAGAGATACGTTGCATTGGGCGAATCAACTACGAGAACCGTTACGTAATCGGTCGAAAAAAAACCTTTGCCGCTGTAGTTAGCGGCGTCGCCGCTTCGCGACGCGGCGACTCCTACGCAGACTCGACGGAGTATTCGCGGCGACCTTGAAAGGCCGCGCGAGAACTGAGAAATCTTTCGAGATTCCGGGGAACCGCGGAGAGAAAAGTCCTCTGCCTCGCGATACTTTCGCTCGCGTATCTCGGGGACTTGTAGCTGTCACGTCCTCGACGTATCGTTGTTGAACCTGTCAACGATACTTCTGCACGACGATCCGAAAAGCCCAAGAAGACCGGCGGATACACCGTCGACGCACGGCTTTTCGTTCAAATATCCACACGACGAACATCGAGTCATCGACCATGTACGCATCTCCCCGTTTATCTCGAGAATCCTTGATTTTACACGAAAACACCCCAAACAAGAAGTGAAGCTCTTGAAAAGCTGCGTAAAAAAGATTCTACGACTTTTTATCGTAGAGGCGATACTTTCCGAGAAAAACGACCCTCCACGAAAAGAGACCCGTCGCAAAACAAAAGACGCTCGCGCGTCGCGATCGTATTTTTTTTTTGTGCCTCGCGTCCACGTCTCGCGCCACATACATATGTTGAAGCGAAAAAAACCTCGAGAATCCGGACCAAAAAGCTCCGACAAACGAGGTTAATCTCGCGTTATACGTAATGATAATTTCGATAATCGTACATATAGGATAAAATGACCCGTCCATACGCATATAGAACTATAGTCGACGACATCTGACAAATTGAACGTTCTTCGTTTTGTATCCCCAACGACCTTGCCGAACATACCGTTACGGATTTGATAATTGCCGCGTATAATTGCATCGCGGTGGCAGACCACACGGGCGAGGAAAACATTCGATGACTAATCGCAACGTCTTCGTTGGTCGCTGCTAAGAGTTTTCGGGTACACGGAGAGAGCGGGAGAAACGTGACGAGAAAATGGCGGACACTCACCCTCGAGCGTCGTCTTCCTCGTCGACGACGACAACTCCGACGGTGATATTTTCAAGGCCGGCGGTGGCGGTGGCGATGGCGTCGGTGCGTCGGGCCTCGAAGACGTCGAAGTTCGGTCACCCTCGCGAACGTTCGCCGGCGCGTCATCGTTGTCACTCGCGAGTCGTTCGTCGCGATACGCGCCCGCGTCACTCGTCACGAGGCCGGGCCTCAATCCGGTCCAGAGTACGACGAGTAGCAGTACCAAAAGAACGATCGAGACGCCAGCGGCAACTGTTCCAGCGCGTGCCAACAATCTTGACATGACGAGGCGCGGCTCTTCGCCGATCCACGGCCACTGTACTCGTGTCTCTCTATACGCGAACGGATACGTGTTCCGGCGGCGCGTAAACCGGAACGAAACTAAAAAACACTTTTCCTCCGTCGGAGGAAATTGGGCTTTTGGTTATCACCTGGACCTATCCTCCGGCAGCGAGGAACGTCTTCGTCGAGCTTATATTACGCTCCGGATGCTTTCCTCACCGGTTCGTCGGCAAGGCTCGCGCGAACTACTGTTATATCTTCGTTCCGCGAAACTGCGACTACAAAAGTGCAGAGCCTTTCTAGGACACGTTGCCGGCGAAATTTTTAAGCTCTTCGAAGTTAGTCCTTCAGGTCAGTTTCGTCGACGTGATCGAATTGAAAGCGTTCTCGCGGCGCACGGTAACGCGGTTCCGCGGCATTTTTCATCGGATCGATCTTCCACTTCGAGCTTTGACCTGCAACAGAAATAAGATCCTCCATTTCTCGTGGCCTCTCTTAAACTTCGGAATCTCACGGCTCCAAAAATGGAACTCATCATTTTTTTTTTCACATTGTCGCGCGGGAAAAACAATTATTGGTGAAAAATTGACAAAACAAACGAAGAGGAAGACTTGGCGAAATTTTTGAACGGAAAAAAATAGGAAAAACTGCCCGGCGAGATGAAGCCGTGCGGGAGAAGAAGATGTGGAACAATGCGGTTAGAAAATGAGGGGTGCTGAAAAAATAAATATTCTATTTATTAGAAAACGACAATTTCTAGATGTTGATGCCGGGAATCCGGTAGCGTCGAAATGTGTTCGCGCGAAAAAATTCCGACGCGAATAGGACGCGTAGAAAAATGGAAATTTAATGTTAATTTCAGACGAGGAAAAAGTTGTGGATAATTTCGAGAAAGGAGGGAAACAGGTGAAGATTACGTAGAGGGAAAGGAACGTAGATCGATAAAATCGCGCGTATTCTCATATCGTGAATCGGCAGCTAAATTTATAGGAAAATTTATTTATAACCGAGTGCGGAATTCGCAGAATTCCGATCTTTCGCAGATTATTGGCAAGAATATATCGCAGCGAGGCGACGCGGACTCGTATTCCTGGTCCACGCGTACGCTTAGCGATTTTTTCCCAATTCGCGACGATTCGTCGCTGCCACGAGATCGAACGTGGCGCGAGAAGCATTTTCCCTCGGAGTTATCAGCAGCGATTCTGATTACTAATTTGCAGACTTTCTGATTCGTAATGTTCGGACGCTCGCGATAAAAATGGATCCACGATCAATTTCGACGTTTGAAAACAGACTGGTTTTTTTATTGTTTCTTTGTTTCGATAGTTGCAATCGTTTGTTTTGTCAGATATGTTCGTGAAAAATGACTCGTACGTGTCTTTTCGCGCGAGGGTACGACACCCAACGCGATGATCAATTGCGTAAAAATTAACGCTGACACGGATAAGAACGACTGTAATAACAATATCATTCGAACACGGTGATAAGCGATCGCGAGTTCGATAGGTCAATCGCGATTCATGGACGCTGCGGAGAGGAACAAAACAGTCGACCGCAACCGAAACATTCGATCGAGATGCTTTAATCGTTGTCGACTTCACGTCAGCCTTTATCACTAGTTTCTCCTTAGTTCTTTGCTCGTTCCTCTCTCGATATTATCCTTTTTCACACAATTTCATTAGCAGCTACGATTTCATTTTTTTGCGTCTCCTTTCATCTGAAACTAATTCGATATTTGAAATTTCCCGCTCAATTTCTAATTTTGATCCTTTCAATTCTCACTTCGGTCACGTTTTCCCA
The DNA here is from genome assembly GCA_963969455.1 of Arge pagana. Taxonomy (NCBI): domain Eukaryota; kingdom Metazoa; phylum Arthropoda; class Insecta; order Hymenoptera; family Argidae; genus Arge; species Arge pagana. The sequence continues at coordinate 22,160,478 of OZ018310.1, forward strand.
TTTTCTTCTCTCGTCAATGTTTTTCCTACATTCTCCATATTTCGACATCTATTAGTCTTACATTTGTACTTTCCCCCCTTTTCGCCCCGATTTCATTTATTCTCCCCTCGTGCAATCCGTTATTTTCGTTCAGCACACAATTTTTTCGCGTCACGTCGCTCTCGTATTCGTCCCGTTTATCTCGTGCCAGGTGATCGATGGTTAATTTTTTTTTTTCAAGTCTCGCACCGATATTCCGCGAAAAACAGCCTCGCAATCGTAAGTGTCAGCTAGTATCTTCGTAGTATAATTAATAAGCGCGTTTTTCGTTATCTGCGCCGCCGCGCACATACGCGCTCGAATTACAACGCTAACGCGTGTACGTTCGAACATATCGACACGCGAGTTTCTTCAGCTGCTTTTTTCTCCCCTGAAACTCTGCCGTCTCGGCATTGATCCGAACGCCCATCGTCGCGCGATGATTAACGACTCGCGAGTCTCGTCGCCGTCGCCCTGCGCCTCCGCGACGAAAGCATGCAAGTATACTTATACACAAACCGCATAATCCGATCGCTTCCTCTCCTCGCGACACCCGGAAGGGAAACGCGGAAGTGCGTTTCTCCGACTCGCAGTTTCTCACGACCAGTTCACATCTACGTTTCCAATTCGCTCCCCGCTCCAAAAAAAAAAAAAAAATCGGCTTCGGGGAAGAAAAAAAAATCGGGTAACCCGCGAAAATTGGGCGGAAAAGTACGAGTTTTATTTCAGCGATGATACGCTCGATTTCGGTGGAAAATTTCAACGAGCCTAGGTGCGCGAGTGACGTCATCGTCGCAGAAGGATGTCGGGTGTAGCTATTACATCAGGTCGGACGACGATCGGGTTGTTAGTTGGAGGAAAATGAATGAGATGTAGACTGTGCGCGGGGATCGTCGTGGAGTCGGTAGGTATAAGAGCTGTGCGTATATAAATATGCGTATATATTCGTGCACGTGTATATATCTCTGTACGTCGTATAACGACGTAACGCGCATCGTCGCCCAACGAGGCCTTATCGAGCAGTCAAATATTTGCGCGTGGATACTACTAACGGCAGCGCGGCGAAGGCCCTCCGCCGCTGTCGCCTAGCCGAGGCGTTCGTTAAAATTGAAATTCGTCAGATCGCGCGCTATCAATCTATTAATAGACGAAACAACGACCCGAGGAATCGCATGTGAAAAATGTCGCCTTGCATCGAATCGAACACGTCGACATCCACGTGGTCCGTGTATTCGCAAGTTCCGAATTTCGATCGAACTCGAGGTATCTCGAGTTTCCACCTTTTTCCCCCGTCTCTCTCCAAAAAACTGTGACTTTGCCAAGAAATTGCTCTTCCGACTATCCATTTTACCGGCTTAACTGTCTACTTTGCTTCATTTTTTATTCAGGTACAGAATTTACAATTTTTTATGTCATCGTCTTAACTTCGCATCTCGTCGCGATTAATTGTAAAAAAAAGTGACCTTGGCAAAAATGATTCTACCTGGATTTCCCGCCTGTATCAACGATTAAACCATAGTTTATAGTTTTTCAATGAAAATGTGAATTTTATCCCATAGATAAATAATTGGAAAGAATTTGATAGCAAGTTTTTCCACTTTCGATTGATTTCATCGATAAATTTGTGTTCTTTGGTCAAGTTTTTTTTTGTGATTATTCTGAAATGCGAGAAGAAAATTTCCGTCTGTTGTGAGATTCGCTCGTTGAATTTTGCTAACTCGTTTGAAAATGGTCTTCGATAAATGAAACGCGCTACCATCGATGTACATCTTTCGTGTCTACCTATCGAATTTCGTTTTTTCGATGGACGCGTATACGACGAGCGAATAAAAAGGCTTCGTCAAGTTTTTCTGCGTTGGATTAATCTGCTCGTTAGCGCGATGAGCATCTATCTTCGCGAAATTGGACAGAAATAAATAAACGAACGAGCGAAGAATTTTTTTGGAAAGATTTCGCGCGTTTTTCGCGCTGGCGCCACATTCACTGACCTCTCGCTCCGCCACTACAAACGCGGAATAACGAAGCAGCCTTCTACACCTCTGTAATCACACTCCTGTTAGCCTCCTCGTCGATAAACGGTTCGCACGTTAACTTATCCACCGATATGCAAATTCGTATGATATAACACACCGCGCGGCGCGCCTGCGGTTATTCGTGCTCTTCTATCGCGTTGCTCCCTATCGGTTGTCTCGCACGCACGAGCAAAGCCAAACGCCGACTGACCGATTTAATCCCGTGTACCATTCGACGAGGCACACGCACGCACGCACGCACGCATCCGCGCGTATCCCTCTCTTCTATCTTTCGCTCGCGCGATCGCTCCCTCATCGACGCTCGCTCTCTCTCTCTATCGCTCCAACTACCTACGTACCTACCTACGAAACGTACCTATTCGTCGACGCGGCGGCAACACGCAACGCGACAAACCAACTCCGCTCGCTCGCGAATTCAAATATAGTTATACCTATAATTAGACCACTAACATACGCGGTACGAATGATCTCGCAGATAATTTTCTTCTCGCTAGCAGCGATACGCCAACTTTCAATACACACATCCGACCATCGCCCCAAAGTTTCGTTTTTTTTTTTATTTGTTCAACTAGCTAATTACTTCCCCAAAGTATTTTTTCTCATTCGTCTCATCAATTCGAGTCTATTATAACCATAACTTCTGAATCATTTTCGAACAGCCTCACACTTCTCCATTCGTTACTAACAATCGCACGATGATTCTGCAGTGATACTGCACTTGACTATTCACGTTCAACGTTTCTGTCGTTTTTTCCGTCGACTTATAGTTTCCTTCGTTTAGACCATTTTTTCCATAGCTCCTCAATCGCCGGATACTATATCAAATGTTTATCCTATCAGATTATGCCTCGGAGACGGGAAACTAGACGGTAAGCCTCGAAGAGGAAAAGTAAAAAGACAGAGAACCTATGAAAGCGAAGTCGCTTACGAATCTAACGATATCGACTGAAACGTCGTTGTCTTCAGGGTTTCTGACATTTTGTTCAAACTTCGACTACCACGTTATATCGATCGAGTATTGATTATATGCGCGAAGCGTGAAGAACGACGGCTGTTCAACTTCTTCGTACCAGCGATACCCGCCACGTTATTAGCATGCAACGCGTGTGACAGTCGCATTGTAATTGTCGCCACAGTTTCAGCCGGTCGCGAAGCGTCTTCGCCTACGTATATATGTTTCACGGCTCGAGAAATGGCGGTTTTTTAACGTATTCCTAACGAAGATAATACCATTGAAAGTTGAAGATTCATACAGCAACGAACGTCAGTTGGCTCGACGTTGCGGAAGTCTCGCGCGTAACTTTTATATATGTATATATTTATGCGCTAGACGCGTATTATTACTTTGGACCAGATCTGTCCGTTCGCGAGGCGTTACCCCGAATATATGACACTCGCGGAACTCGCTTGAACGACGAGGAGGACATTCCTGTTGGATCATCGCATTGTTTTTCGTGAAAAGTTGGACGGCAGCCGCGCGCGAGCACTCGTGCGAAATCGCGTGTGTAACGAGTGGCCCGGGTTCGTTGACACCTTTCTCCTACGCGTCGATTTCGATAGCAGCGAATAATGACGGTGTCCATGCGACGGAAACGGTCGAGGCGTAACGAGACTACTCCATTTCGTTGCGTGAGAAAAATCATTGGAATACCGATCACGTGTCGGCTCTGTCTGTCGCGTCGAACCGCAGTGCCGAAATTTAAGGCAAAAGTTTAAGCGAAACAAAACTTCTGACGAGGCTGGAAAAACAAAAGGTCCTCGCGCGATACCAGATACAACACTTTAACCGAAACCGAAGGAACGATATTTCACGCAAATGCCGAGGCAACGAAACAAACAAGGGTTATTATACCGATGGCGTGCCAAACAACCGAAGGGAAGATACAGAGTGACCTTGGGATTAGTTCGCCCAAGCTAACCTATCGACTCAAACAACGTTCCAAAGTTCCGACACGTCAGTTTCTCTCAATATCATTCCCCGTATATCTCACCCTACCGTTCGATTTTCCAACGAAGTTACCCCTCACTCGCTCATTTTCACGCCACCTTGGTTATTTTCGATGCTCCGATTGCATAATTCACGAATCTCCTACCCAAACAACGTTCGTATGATTGTTTGGATCAATCGCATTGTTCGTGGAAACGTTTCGTGAATACTGCGCATACGCCTAACCTCAAAGAATTGGTTCGCTGTTTACGATGTTTCATAAATCTATACGATCGCGTGCCACGTCCGTGCGAATCAGTGTCTTTCATTAGTTCGCCTTAGCATGCGATTTTCCAATATAGATACCTGTTAGGTTATGCGTATCGTAGCGTCGTTCCCTTCTTCTCATCGTAGTTCATTGGTAAATTTCACTCGCGAACCGGCGAAAGAATTCAGAGACGCGCGAGGCACTCGCGAGGGTATGAAAACAATTGACTGACTCCTAACGCTGTATCGACATCGAGATTCGCTTTGACAGATACCTACGAAGCGTGTTACGTACGTAGAGAAAACAATAGCATTCGAGGTGCCGTCCCGCCAATGACAGGCTTGCAAATGAAAACCTCGAGACACCGGTGAGATCCGATGAGACAACCGTTCAATACGTAGAAAGAGAGAGAGAGAGAAAGAGACTGAGTAAATAAATTGCACTGAATCCATTTTCGATTCACTCAAATTAGCCGCGAATTCATCCGGATTGTATACTCGTATTGGTTATTGGCTGCACTCCACGTTTTTCTCTCCAAGTATTTCAAATATATCCGTAGCTACTAACAATCCTCCCTCAAAATTGTACGGCCATGAAGTGAAATAAATTTCGTCCGTATAAGACGTGGTATTTAATTTGTTTTACTTCATTTATGCTCTTTGGTCTATTGTTTAAACAAATGTAGAGGCAAAAAACAGATTAAATAATGCATTGTCATGCAACTCTGACCTCTGTTCAAAATTTCAGATCTGTAGCTCATTGGGAAGTAGTTTAAACTCGATTGCAAAATTCCACCCGGACAGACGGACAGAAATGACGAAAGCCAGACTCATAAAAACGTGGTCAAATATTGATCGTAAGGTAAAAAAGTAAGATAATCAAAGTTGAACGAAATAAAATTCCCAACCCGATTACTCATTACCTTTTTTTTTCAATAAACTTAACCGTATAACTCTGCAAATATCGATCCTGGGGTAAGAATTATAATGACCAAACTTGTGGAAAATTAAATTTCCAACAACTTTGGATTTCACCATTTTTGCTCTAAAGTTGTAAATTAGCGAGTTAGTTTAGAAAAAACAAGAAAATTCAAATTTAAACCAAAATGGCGGTGAACGAAATGACGGGATTATCCCGAAAATCGAGATTCACACTTCCGACCACCCCTCCCCCCGCTCCTCCACGAAGTTTAAAAAAATCGCTGCCCCTAAGTATTTCCAGGTTGAGCTATTTTTATGTCTATCTCGACTGGACGACAACTCTTGCCAACTAGCCGATCGTCGGGTGTAATAAAATATTTCTCGAAAACGAACGTCTGGTGCAATCATTTCGCGGCACAGGTGTTCGAAACAGTTTATTGCGTAAAGTTTTCTCTAAATAATTATAAGAGAAAAAGGAATTATCGAACGTGTTTTCGCCCGTCATTCGCACGGAGATCGTCGCTTGTTTGCGACGGAGCGAAAGACAGAGAGAGAGAGAGAGGGGAGGAGCGATATACGAAACGGAAACAACGTACCTTCGAGAAGAATAAATCCCAGCACACCGGTAGCAGTACACTGTGCACCAATATCACGTCACGTCACAAAAAAAAATGAGAAAAAATAAATAAACGTTCGGGATCGTTCTATGCGGCGGATTTGTTGGCGCTGATTTCTCGATTCGATGGTTTTCGCGGTGCAAGTGGCGATCGGTTCTCTGTAATATGATCGTCGTAGTGTTTTCTCTCGAAGGGACGAACACTCTGTTATACGGTCGAGGGAACAGGAGCTCCTGGAGTAACGAGAACCTGCCAAGTCCACTACCACGAGCCAACTGAACTCGACCGCACGCGGAAAGAGATGTTCCGAAGCCGCGCGACGACTCGCGACGCTACGTGCGATCTGCCGAACGCTACGGACAGAATGGTATACAGAGAATGCCCCGTAGCCTCACGGCTCGCGGCTCACGGCACGGTCAACGTCAACTCGCAGCAGAAATCCAAGTTTCAAGAGGCGCCCCCCACCCTACGCAGCCCGGCATACACGCGCGCGTTCCGACACTACCGACCGATCGTACGAACATCGACGACTACTGGATTAGCAAGAAGTGTTCGCGAGAACCTCGCGCGTTCCGTACCTCCCCAACGAACACAAACGCGTACACATCTATCTCTTCCTCCTCGCGTCGATCTTCACCTGATGTCGCGAACATCACGATAGGTCGCGAGACGCACGCGACAAAACTCGTAACGTACATGCACCGTAGCTCGTCCGTGTCCGCATACCTAGAAACGTGCGCGTGGGGGCATCGAATTACGAAAATAATTCGTTTCGGTGTCTCGGTTGTGTCGATCGAAGTCGTAATATAGAGACGTTTCTGGTATAATCGCGCCGAGAATTGCCGTGAAATTCGGATGAAATGGTTGCGACCGGTCGTTTCGAGTATTCGATCAAGTCGCGTGAAAGCGACGTTACACGTACAAAAATCGACTATGTAATTGGATGGAATCGCGTCGAAATTTTTTTCCCCACGAGATCACCTGGGTGTGAATAATAATAATCGAGCGAAATTCACGGCGACGTACCGTCGATTTTGTTGAGACGGAGAAATTCTGTCCGTCCGTGAATTTCACAGATTTCCCTTACGTATCACCCTGATTCGATATGCAAATTCGAATACAGTTTTATTGCGTAACGATCTCGGGCTCTCCTTAGTTTTGACCATCGTCATATATCGTAAAATTCACGTTACGTGTACGTTTTCCAGATTCAGATTGATAGACCGGGTGACGTGTACCCTGACAAGAAATATATGTTTCCATTCCGAGTAGTCATTAATTAAAACGTAATAATTCTCCGCGTGGTAGGTGGATGTCCAAAAACAAAAAAAAGAAGTCAAGCCGCATTTTCGCGCATAGTTATGGTCACATTGACGTTGAGATTTATACTACTGTTGGGACTAGTTTGTCGGATGACAAATAAATCGAATGATATATTTTCCGCTCATTATCATCAGACAAAAACCTGAACAACATCCGAAACCGACCAGCGTGACCACGTAATTACACGACGCTCCTTCGCTACGGCGAGGGAGAATATTTTCTCAACGATTTTGCAATCAGTAAAATTCGCCGGAGACGCACAACATACCGTTTGTCTGGTACTAAATTCCAAAGTTATGCGAAATTGATCAGCAACGAGTGGGCTTTGTCAACTTTGCTTTTCGGTTCACTTGCACGCGAGGACCAGAGCCTTTGTTCGAGGGTTTAATTTGATGTCCGTGTTTTCGAAGCTTTAATTCCACTGCAGTCGAGAACCGAGGCAGTAACTCTGTCAAACATCGACGTAAATTTGACTTTATTGCATATTTGTTCTCCTGCTTATAGTCATCTCCGCGAAGGAGAAAACGAAGCACGTTTGGCGCGCACATCGGATGACGAGACGTTTTTCGGGAAAATCTGTTCGCGTTAGGAACGCGAGAAAAATGGTGATGGGTCGTCGCGTGTCGCGTATGATTGATGATTCGTAATCGCGTGACGTAAGATTTGAATTTCGTTGGAAAAGAGGAACGTGTATGGTGGAGCGAGTGACGTGGAGACGTTTACGATGATTTCGTGTTAGAGGGTACGTCGAAGCTTTTGTTAGGAGCTGCAGCGAGCGCACTGTATAATAAATCAGCGATTCAAACCGGGTTAGGTGTGTAAGCGAGCTCGTAGAAAGACAGAGAGGCATCAATAAATAAAATTTTACATGGCATTTGGATGACTGTTCGCCGCTGGGTCGAAGCCACGTCCTTTCTTCTCCGTTCCAATAACCAAAGAAGCGCGTGGAACGTTCTTTCGTACGGTCGAATAATTTAACTTGAATTTATACAAATGACTCGACGGGAGAGAGAGAGAGAAAGAAAGAGAGGGAGAGCGAGAGAGTGAGTGAAAGATATTTATTCGTCTTTTCTACGCGTCACCGTCCCGTAGTAAAACGAGCGAATTAACGAGACTGCAGAGGCATTAATCACGATTAGGACAATCAATGAGCGAGGCTAACGAAACGGGCTGAAACAACAAGCTGACGGAACAACGCCTAATATTCGACCGGGCAAATATCCACGAAACAGCGCGAGTCATCTTATCAATTTAGTGGTAATCAACGTCGAAACGTTCGGGGCGAACAAAGACTCGGTTTTCCTACTCTCGAGCGCACCTGTATCCGTTCTCCCCGGCGACCTAATAAACGCTACGCGACAAACCCACGGGGCGATCCGCGGAGCTGCAACAATGAATATTCGCATTGTCACTTTCACTTTACCTTCGTCATTTGCAGCGACAAAAATTTCGCCTACTTCGGTGGTCGTTCCCTGTCGCATCGCGTTATCTCTCGATGAATAATCGCGGTCGACGGTGCAAGGTTCGCAAAGACGGGCGTACGATCGCTTTCGCGTCACTACTCGTCAAATAAGTATGAAATTTGGAATTCGAGCACGTTTCTCGAGAAGAAATTCATCGCTTAATCCGAGGATGATTCAAAGATAACTCATTTGTACCTACATCTGAACAGCCAAGACTTTCAACGGCACGATGTCGTTTCAAGCAGATACACATGTACGACAGGATACTGTTAGACGTCATTGTCATTCCGTCGTGATAAAGATCATCACAGGCCAATTTTTACGTGCCTTGTATTCGTCAGTCCCGCGATGCAATCCTAAACACGACAGTTTTTTTTCTGCGAACAAATAGAATTGGAAATTTTGAATTATTTGAACAGCAAAAATCCCGTTGTTCGCCCTCCCGTTACAATTTTTGAGACGCAGGAGCTCATTTCAATTGAAAGGATTCCGGCAAAATCCGGAAGTCAAAACGTATCATCATCATCTTCCCCCCTCGAAACCCTTCAAGTTTCTGTATTCCACTTTTTCTTGTATCTTTTTTAGTTTTTGAGATATTCGTCTAGGTCGGTTAAAATGGACCACCCTGTATACGTTCGTCACAGAATTTGTTCTAGTAATTCTTCGTGATACGGGAAATGAATGAAAACGGATCGCATATTTTTCTAAATAATATTTTTACAGCGATAAAAAGAAAACGAGAAAAGTACTGGCGGCAATCGACGTTGGAAAATAAATAAAAGGAGTGATCATCACGCGAGCGCTGCGTTGCGCCTGTCGATAGGCAACCCACCATACGGAGTCGCGCGTCGTGCAACGATACGCGGGCGGACAATGTCTATGCGGGTGTTTCCATCCTAATCGACACTACCAGCGACACGACGCCGCGTTTAGCTGAAGTGTGTGATCGACAGTCGGTAAAAAAGCTGTCGAATGCATCGCGGAATTTATGGTACGGTGAAACATTTTTTTCAAACATTAACATCTCGTCAAGTTTGTAACGCTGTCGTGTTATTTGACACCGAAACAGTTTAGTAGAACTCGCGTCGAGAATAATATATACGTATTTATGCATGTATTACGCGGTTGGATGCAGCGCAAAAATGTAAAAATAAATAGCGAAGGTTGTTTTATTGTTACGCGAAATGTATCGGGAAAGAGAAATCCGAGGATAAAATCCACAGGTCTTGCAGCAGTTGTATCTAAAAAAAACATTCGGTCGAAGAAAGAATGCACGAGCGTTTCGCATTCCGAGGAGGGTGGGAATCTGTGTGTTCACGGTGCGTTTCATATGTTACATCAGGTACAGTTTATTTAAATCATCGTCCGAAAAAACAATTGTTTGGAACATATTCGAATACTTACGGTCGACTGTTCCCTATCGAACGGTGTTCAAAACAGACGCGGCGAATATTTGTTGCAATATTTTCGGTATATTTGCCAAATCCATGCAGATGAAGGCTTTTCCTGTGGGCATTTTCTTCATCAATCTGAAAGGGAGATAGCAAGAAATTATTTCTGCTCTAGTTGACATTTTCTATAGATCAGATAACCCCTCCTAGCTAGATTGTACCAAATTCGAGACAGGAAAACCGATAAGCCGACGAACCTTGTTGCCTGATCGCCCAAAGAACCTATGAAAATCACGTAGACATTCACGTCTGGATTGGAAGTCAATATCCTCGCAAATCGTTCTGGAGGTATTCCGTAGCGTTCCAAGTTAGCGTCGGAAAGTACGACAGCGATAGATTCGTCGGTATCCTCCTTGGCCAGACTATCAATAGCATGCCGCGTAGCTTCTAGCGTGTGGTCTCCCGAAATGCAAAACTGCGAGTGAGCGTGCATCGTCTGCAAACATTTCATGAAATTACATATATGTTTCCTAAAAAGTAGGGGACAATCTTTTTCCACATGTGAGATATTACAGATATTCTTCGCTGCTAATTGTTCATTCTTCGGCTTCCGATGATAGAAACATGATACGACGATAACGATTTGGGAGTAGAACATTTCTTACCTTAATCACTTCTAGTCTCTGTTTATTGTCTGATGGTGTTTGCGCGTGGTGGACAAAAGGGATATGATAATCGTCTCCGGAATGTCCGATGATGTCGTATTGGAATTTTCCCTCGTATCCGCTAAACGCTTCCATCACCATAACGCACGCTTCCATTTCCCGATCGAGTCGACCATCGTAGCTGTTGAATCTGTACATGCTCCCCGAAACATCGACGATTAGTTTTAACCGCTTCGGTTTCACTTGCGGTGCACCAATTTCAGGCTGTTGATCGGCTCTTCGTCTGTATATAGTTTTCTCGCCTGTCAAGCCCTCGATAAGTTTCGTATCGTCCAACTCACCGGAGGTTTGATGCCTGCACCACTGGCGTTCATTACTTTTCGCTTGCAAGCTACCTGAAATCGTCAGAACCCATAAATGTCTCTCTTTATAAATTCATTAATTACACACTCTTGAGGTTTTTCAGCTGATAGTTTGTGGAACTTTGTGGCTAAGGTCCAAAGTCACGAAACTCGTCGTTAGAAGAAGGTCAAAAATACCACACTCACCTAAAATCACGCGCAACGCTTTCGTTTGGTTGTGAACAGCGTCGCTGAATTGACTATACAATTTGTGATCGTATTCGCTCATTTTTATATCTTTGAGTCTTTGCTTGAAAGCTCGCAGACCCATTTCGCGAGCAGCTTTCTTCACGTGTTCCGGAACCGCGTTTTTCTCTTCGTCGCTCAACTGATGCACCGTGTGTCCAGCATCCAGACGATAAGGTCCACCTTTACCTCCAAGCCCAGCCGTATCTCTGCCTGCAGCAGCAAGTCAACGACAATAGAATAAACAGAAGTGACGTCACTTCGATGAACAGAAATCACGTCATCATATTTGAACATTACCTCCGGTCCCTCCGGCCCATGTATTCCCACCGACGTGAGGATCGTTGTTTTCATCGACTTTCCCATGTTTCGGACTGCTCACATCGAGTCCAGAATGCCGCTGCTTCGTTATTTGCAGGTATTCTCCGTCACCTCCTATCATCTTACGCCACTCACTTAGCGATTTTTCAATCGCTATCATAGAAGTTTCCCACAATCGTATGCAACCACCTGCGTCGATGGTCACAAGGCCTTGGTTGGAGGTAGCTGCGGCATAGACTGGTAAATTAGATGTATAAAGCCACTGAGTGACTGGGGATATTTTAGCAGGCCTTAAATCAGAAAAAAAGTGATTCGTTAAAATTTCACACCAGTAGCCATAGCGGCGAAACTCCTTCTCAGTAAATCGAATACAATATTTTACAATACAAAAACCAGAGAATGATGAGATAAAAAATCTTCTTACTCGGGTATGGCTACGTATCGTAGTTTACGCCTCAAAACGTCGACGATTTCCAAGTACCCCGAAATCCCTGGCTGTGGTTTTCCGTTTGGCAATAAATCCGTGGGTATCTTATCCGTCGGAACAGTTTTAATTATTTGTCCACTATCCGAAACGATCGGGTGGATTAGTCCACTGACCCGATCACTTCTTGGCCAATAGTAGATGTCGTAAGAACTGTCAAGGTCTGGATATCCCACAGCGATGCTGGCATAAGTGTTGTCGGTGGCCAAAATCCGATTCGGCGACTGAATTTTTTGGCCCAACGTTTCGCTAAGCGTCTCATCCGACATTGGCGTCGTCGTTCCGCTTAGTAGAAATCCTGAGCGCGTTGTTCGATCGTTGGTCTCATCGATATCTTTCAAAACGTTGGGACACGGGGACGCTGCGGATGATTTTTCAAAAACGTATTTATCTCCCATCATATCTTGCAGCAGCCATTTATCGGGCGACGATAAAACCACGGAGTTCATTCTGAATGGTAAAGTCATAGAGTACGCGCTCATTTTCTTCAAGTCGATAACTTCCATCTTGTCGCTGTTCGGTGTAAAGAGTACGAGCTGACTGTTCAAAGCGATTAGTTCGCTGCAAAGCTTCCAATTCGAGTGGTTGTTAGCGAAAGCACGAGATAACGTGTCACCAGCGGAATCGAGAAACGACGATGATTGCAAAGCTTGCACCGCTCCGGAATCCAGATTTATGGACAGAAGGGAATTCGACTAAAAAATGGTCCGACTTAATGCGTACGAAAGGATCACAAAGCAAGAACGTATGTAAGCGTCAGCATAAGTACTTACGGTTTCTTCGTGCAGCAAAATATTTCCGGCATCGCTGGGAGTCATGGAATATTTCGGGCGATTACCTCGTATCGGACTAATCAAGCCTTGAATGGATATTTCTTCGACGGTTTCAGATCCTAAATTCATTGTAAATATTGACAGCGGATTTGTTGTCAGGACGACAATTTTGTCATCCGTCGCATCATCTTTGCTTCCTTTAATTATTGTCAAGCCAGCCACGGTTCCGGTATCGCTGATCGGAAGCAGCCAGTAATTTTGTTGTTCCGTAAACCAGGAAGATCTTGCCTCGATACGATCTATCGGTCGTGTTCTTCGAGCCGGAAACGAAGGTTTCTTCAGCTTGACGAATCGTTCTTGAACGCCGATAGGTTTTCCCTTACTCGTAACGTTCCAAGTACCACCGAACTTTACGCTTGGGAGGGAGATTCTGCGAAGGTAAAATGATGGTAAGCGAGAGCTCCATTTTACTTTAATAAGTAAGATTTATTATTTACTATGGGTACAAAATTTGTCTGGCCGAAGTGAATAGAAAACTATCGATGCTACTCCATTGTTAATTTATACGGTGGATCGAATGACAAATACTCTTACTCTTTCGCTAAGCTGACGTTTTTTGGACTCGTGCCGATCGGTATTCCATGTTTGTGAAGAATGGTAACCACGGTATCGAAAACTTCCTGTGTATAACGATCAAAGTCGAAAACGTTGCATACGACATTCGCCAGTGACTCGTTGGGGAATTTCTGTGGGGAACGGTCATCGGTAAATTGGATGAGCCTTATCCATATGATTACATGAAATAGATCTCAGCGAATGTAGGAACAAAGCATAGTGGCACATCTTTCGGATGATAAGTAGCACGGATACCTGTATGTGTTTGACGATATTGACCACTTCCCTCGTCGAATATGGATAAGATACCAATCCTTGGTCAGCCATACTCCTCAGTTCTCCGAAAGCTTTGACTAGTTTTTGTATAATCTTGTCGTCAACGTCGGGGCCATATTTTTTCAGCAGTTGTATTTCACTATCTATGCTCGGGTTGTCAACGGAATGTGTGCTAAAAAGATCCCCGAGGGCTCCGAAGAAGTCATTGCCCAAAAATGGAAATCCAGGTCTATTGGCTAACACTATCATTCTGAAATCTGGATGCATTCGAATTCTATTTTCAGATTCATCTTCCGAAGATGAGGGTACGATTCTCCGGCCGTCAGACAGTATCATTTCACCGGATTCAACCAAAGTCTGGAAACAGATTAGAAAGTGATGTATCACAATGAACAACTGAACATTTTGTAAATCCTATTTCCAACTCGATAATTACTTTCAATATACAAGTGACATGTGTGGGCGCTTTATCTGCTTCGTCCACCACTAATACGTGGCCCAATTTCACAGCTTGCACGAGAGCCGAGTCTTCGTAAACGACGACTCCATCCCGAACCATCGGCTGCAACGTGAGAGTTTGAACCGTCGTATCTCTGTGCAGCTGAATATATTCTCTGGGTCGATTCATAAGCTGCAACAATCTGTCGACAATCTTGTTTTTGCCGACTCCTTGATTTCCAACGAGCAGCAAATTCTCTCCCAGAACAAAATCCTGCAGCAAATATTCCAACAACGCCACGTGCTGTGGAACGTTGTAAAACAAAATGTCCGGAACTTTGGTCAATGCCGCAGTTTTGTACCTCTCGAACGTGGTGCTACCGATGGTGAGAACATCGTCTTTGACTTCGCAAGTTATACGACTCGAAGGTTTCGTCAGCGAGGGTTTGATATCGTGTCGTGATAAAGTATCTTCCAATGCTTGTTTCGGTATCGCTGGCAAGAAACGAGCCAAACATGCTCTCTGCACAGCTTCGTAAGCATTGTCATTCGGAAACTTGTGCATTCTACCAGCGATTCTGAGCAATTGTCTCGTACTCAGAGAGCTAGCAAGAGATTGTAAGGTCGGATCCGAAGACGATCTCAATGAATGCGTCAATTTGATTATTTCGAGCAAAGATTTGCTGCATTTACCATACTGAAAATGTACAACTCGTTAGTTATTTTCATTTTTTTTACAATACAAGGAATTTGTAAGAAGCTTGGTTCCAAACTCCAAGTCTGTAGGAAATTTCTTAGAAAATGTTTCGAGTAGTCGAATTTGTACCTTCGACTCGATTATATGAATTTCCTCGAAATCCCGGAGCGGTTTTACTTGATGAAACAAAAATAGGCTGAGAAGTTCGGAATTCATCCATTGTCCAGAGGAGCTACCAATGACCGGAGGTTCGGCAAGAGCAATTATTCTGAACGACGGATGAATCGGGAAAATTCCAGAATTTGACAATTCTTCGTCCGACTTATTATGATCGCGTTTCATTTCTTCGTATCGATCGAAACGAATTAGTCGTTTGCCATCGTGCAACTGAAGTTCCCGATCATGGACGAGCCTGAAAACAGGTTTCAACAAATAAAAACCTCTTGACCATTTTAAACAAATTTTCGTTCCTACCTCGCAACAACTGTGAGCGTGCTCGGATGAATTCGATGAATTCCATCCAAAATAGCGAGTTTTCCATTTCTAGCAGCTTCGACCAACGGCGAATCTCTCCATATCGTATCCCCGTTAGGCAAGGTCGTACGCTGCTGAATAAGATCTCTGGATGTCATATCCTAAAAGCATACGGATCAATTGATTTATAATACAATACTTGTACGCAAAAATCAGTTGTTAACAGAATTTGCTATGAAAGAAAAAGGTGGAAAAATTTACGAATCTACTTGCCTGGTAAAGTACAATGGGTTCAGTTTCGTACCCCAGCATATTGGCAAACCTCTTCACCGTCGTTGATTTACCACAACCTCTCGGTCCAACCAAACAGAAATCCGACACTAAATGTGATTGTATCATTTCTACGAGCAGTTTGTTTTGCGATTTATTTTCGACGAAGTCGGTTGCTTCGGCATGAGAATTCTTTCGTGATCCCGAAAGTACCTGATTGAGAATACAGACTATGAAACGTCAGACAAAAGTGAAACTCGTGGGACAAGAAAAATAAATACTTTGAGCGTAAGCCGGCTGAGATTACTATCGACGACAACTTCCGCAGCCTCGTCATCCAACGTGGTGCTGACCACACGATTTTGTAAATTGTTTTTATCATCCTTAGGATTCAAAATGCTGAAGGACTTGAGAATATCTTCAACGGCGTCTCTTCCATCTTTTCCCAGGAATAACTTGTAAGGATACAGTTTGTAAAATGCATCGTACGCATCGAAGTTTGGGCATTCATCCTGCAAAAAACACAATTAGAGCACCAATAAAAAAGTAATTGGCAAAAGTAACGAAGCCAAGCTGAAATTAACGAATAACGATCATATCTACCAATATTTTGGCTACGGAGGTAAGATTGTCCAGTGGAAAATCAGGAAGGCCCAAACTAACGGCATCATCGGTAAGCAATGCATGAGAGCAGGATAAAATCTGGGCCAACGTTCCACTATCCATCTTAGGTGCCACGTTCTTCAATAATTCCAACTGATCCTGGAAAATAGTAGAAGTAGCATGAGAGAATTTCAATGCGGATGAAAAGTCCACCAGCAAATAGACAAATAACCAGGTTGATTATTGGCAAAATGCAGCAAACGACTTTAGAACTCGTGGAATTGTTAATTTCACGGGGAATTGTTAGCTTGGAATGGATCTATCACGTTGCACGTGAATAGTTTGAAAAGTCTTTTCCAGAGGAATGTTGGTAGCGCATGCCGATGGAAACAATCCGAGGTGCGATTAGCTCCGAGGATTTTACTCCGTGCAGAGCTGATACCTACTCGTAGTTCTCAAGTACCAATTCGCACGCAATCCTCGCAGCGATTTCCTTCTTCGATTCGAATCGCAAAGTATTAATTGAATCGCGCTTTCATCAGATATCGCGAATGCAGCGTGAGATATCGGCGCAATTGAATCCCCGTTCAATCTTACACAATTCACCCAATCAGACGATCCCTGAACAACAATCACCGAGACCGAGAAGCAGACATCAAATATAGTGACCTCGATATCTCGCAAAATATTCATTTGCAAAATGGATACAATTCTTATGCGTAAGACTGGTAATCAATTCTGCCCTTTTTTCTCGGTGATCCGTCGAACGAGAAAGTTTCGTCGCGCACGTGTAAAGCAAGTTAATTCGTTGTAAATTTACATCTCAGAAAAATTATCACTCCTCGTCACGCACCTTCAACTCCCCGAAAATATGAAAATGCACAGGACGAAGGTGCGGACCGGAGGCATACCTAACTCGCTGACGCGTTCGATGCAATTCGTTTCGTAATGCTATCAACTGGAATTTTCATTGCAGCTGTATTCGTGTAAAACAGATTTTATAAAACGCTTTTCAGAAAATTGGAAACCATTTCAGAATAGCTCTCTTATTAATGACGAAGTTTATCATTAGTTTCTGCATTTTTGAAATTTTGTTAAAAAGTTTGATTTTGTACGATTTTGACGATCATTGACAATCGATAGTTTATTTTTACAGGTGAAACACGCGAGTTTCGCGGAAGCGTGTCGTTGCTAATATTGTGGCCGATCGACGGATCGCGCTTCACCACCTTGGAAAATGTAATCTCGGGGTGAATTTCGCGTGTCTGAAATCCAGTTATCTCTCGATCGTATATAGGTGACCTACGTCGGTATTTCTATACTCGGAATTCCGCAAGTCGCGAGTCACGACAGGAAGTTTTAGCGGCTCTACGTTTGAATTCTCGTGGCAAATCTTCGCGGAAGTTTTGCTCGCGTGAAAAATATCAGAGATATTTATTTGGCAACAAATCACGAACGAGTTACCTCGCGATACGATCCACACGCACGCCGCGCGGGCGGCATGATAATCGGAAGCGCCGATCTTTCGTTGTGAAAAAATGCGATCGGAATGAGGATCTTGGGTTAATCACATCAAAAGACTATCAATAACGTCGAACTAAACAGGTCGAAAACTCGTTACACCGGGGTTCCCTGGAAATACATAATCGAGCGCGTTACATTAGCGAACGAATAACTCGAAGTGAAACATAATTAAGCTGAAAGGGTTCGCGCACCAACGATCCGATTACTCGTTTAATTACGAAAGATCTGAAAATGTTGACCTCTTTTCCCGAAACATGTCGATACGATACGATAAAACGCACTTTAAAAATATCTGCACGTCTAATACATTTTCTAATAAAATTGAAATTGCATTCTGATCCATTATTTTGTAAGTAAAAAGGATGAGCGCGACGGCGGCTCTGATTTACGTAAAAAAAGTGGCCGCTTGTTCTTATTCCGTACGACTAATATCTCTGATTTCATCGTATGCGATGGAATGGATCGCTGCGGATGCGGGCAGCGGCTGCTGAGTTGGGCAAAAAAATTCCCCGAATTAAACGCTCGAGGCACGTGTTTCTGGCGGTGTGCACGAATGCGTGTCTATGACCGAAAACGTAGCCGCACACGTGTCGTCGAGGTATATACCGGGAGTTGTCACCGAGATATCCCATCCAGGTACTAACAACAGCTTCGACTCCGTCTCTCCCGAGCGTACGTATATCTATCGTCGACTGGAAAACAAGCGGATATAAATCGTATAAATACAGGATGTTACGAGCAGCATGATAGCTGCACGACGAAACGACTCTGTAACCAGTGAATTTTTAACGCCTTCCTACGTTATTTACAATCTATCGAATTATTATCCACGAACACGAGAATTATCTCAATCCTCTGCCTCGACTATTACTCGTTTCCACATCAATTTCGTACCTATATAGCTATGTGTATACAAACGTTGTTTGGATTGCCGAAAATGAAACGCGTGATGTGCCAGAGTTTCTCGAAATACATTTCTTCGTAGATTAATTGACTTTCGACGGTGAAACTCCCAGTACAAGATATATTCAGGCTATTAGAATAAACACGAAAGCTCGCATTCGTCGTTACAGTTTCGTGTTCCCCCCGAATTTAGCAAGCTCCAAGCTTTCACGTTAATTAAGTCGATCTCCTCGACGAAAAACACGAAACGAATACATTTCAAGAACGTGTCGACGTTCATTTTCACCATTCGAATATCTGTTCTACTGAATCGGCAAAAAACGCATTACAAGGAAATCAGTTTGCCACGAAGATAAGTAACAGTTTGTTACCTTTATCAAAAAAATAACGTTTATTACAATTTTAAGAAAGGTATTATACAATACATCGTTTGTGAACTTACAATGTCTCTTCTTGTCTTTTTCTGGTTTCAATTTTGTGGGAATTTCAACCACTGCACAATTTTTAAGATATTAGGAGTTACAGTGATTTGCTTGTTTCGAGGATATAAAAACTATTCGAAGCCTGAGTAAAGTGTGATACAGCATTATTCATTAAAGCTATTATGGAAGGGGAGATATTTCAATAGTTTATCTTTCCAGTAGAGTATGCATTGTTGTATCGAATTTCGGTTGTAAAAAGAGAAAAGTGGGCTTATTTCTCCAACGATAGTACAGATTTGTCGTGCGGATTTAACGTTGGCATGAAGATGTGAAGCTGAGGTTTCTGCGGTGGCGGCCAGGAGCTTTGTCGTGCCGGAAGACTGTCGTGGACAAGCGCTTCGTCTTCGTTCGTTGGCCAAGATGTTTTGCCACTCTCGTCGTTGCAGGATCGAACCACCGGTAGATCCGGGCACATTTGATCACGGTGGGCAACGTTCGGTGGTCTGGGTAAACCGGTACAATTTTTATCGGACGACTCGCATAATTTTTTTATCTTTTTGCCACCTTCGGTCTCGAGAGTGTAGTTCTGCACGATGACTCGATCCTTGGCAGCATTGTTCAGTAGTACTTTGTTGCCGTCCATCTTTCTCTTCTCCAAATTTGAGCCAACAAGCGTCGGTGGTGGTAGCGACCTCGAAGCACCCGAAAACGGGACTTCCTCGCTTTTCTCGTACTGCCCGACGCGTCCGGATAAATCCAGCCATCGCAGAACTCGTTCCGAGAGCGAATTCTGCGAAGTTTCCAGGTACTTCGAGGTATTCGCGTTCGCGTCCACATCTTTTGATTCTTCGCTGTGAATATCGACGACAGTTTGCCTTGGGAACGCGGATACCGGAAGGCTCGTTCTCCCGGTCCCAGCGGTGCTACCTCGCGAGGAAGCGTTCTTCTTCTTACAACTAAGTATGATCGTCCTTTGGCAGGGAGGTGCTGATCTTCGCCGGACAAACTTCGACGCGCATCTCGAACTGTTGTGGCGAATTTTCGGCTCGTGTTGCTCGACGACTACTCGTAACTTTGCGAAACAACGTTCCAAGTCATCGGACCCCGCGATGTATCGGTCCACAGATTCGTTTGTGGCAGATGACGAAGACGACGACGTCGTTGGACGAGAACGACGACGGGATTCGGCGTGTAAAAGAGGGTCGTCCGGTGATAATATCGCGTGGCGTACACCGTCGACCCAAACAGTTCTCACCGAGATCGATCTCTCGGATGAAGACCAGATCGCTGGCATTTTCAAGGACGTATCATCATCGCAGAGCGATCATTCCGCGAGTAAATTTCTTGTGCCTCGTCCAACGACGTACATCGCAACGGTGTCGCTCTTCGAGTTCGCACATCAGCGGCCAAAAACGGTCTTCTTCCTCTAAAACGAAAAAGTATAATCAGAATGATGAGCGCATCGAGCAGTGCGCGCATCTAATCACCTCGTCGAAATCCCGCTCGGTCTTCTTCATCGTGTTTTCTTCGACGTTCTTCGTTGTCGTCGGTGTTCTCTGCGTTATCTTTGCACGCAACGGTGAAAAAACTAGGAATCACGACAAAACTGTTGACCCAGAAGAGGTTTTTTTTGTCTCAAGGAATTTTTCCTTTTCGCGAAATTTGAGCGAATCGTCGTATTCGCTAGGCTCCTGGGCGTCGTAAATCGTTGTTGAAGACGCGTGACGTATTTTTGGTAGGCGGATCGCGAAGAAAGTCGAGTTTCATCCTGAGTAAACGTTACGGAACTCGTTTGTAGCGGAAAATTGTCAGTTTATCGACTTCGGAAGGGACTGGGAGACTGGTGACTCGCAACTGGAGACACGCGATCCGTACTGGGATGTTTGTGAACGTCGCTTCGTCGTGAAATCGGCTTATGTAGTCAGAGACCACCTGAGTTGGCGGGGTACGGGCGGTGGGAACGGGGGGACTAAACGAGGGTGGATTAAGGAACAATGGAGGGGCGTTCTATCTGCTCTAATCTATCGTTCAACAGAGTGCTGATACTACCACTCGGAGGGAAGTCCGTGGAGAAAGGGAAATTACGGGAAACCCTCCTTTCCATCGTGATGTTCCCTTATGCTAATGACACGAATATAATCAACACCCGCTATTTTTAGCAGTTTTGCATCCACTTTGAAATTTTTAGTTGACTAACGTTTGGTAAACAATGAGAACATTTGGCAGGATCGATGACGAATGGATTGAGTTATGGAATTTTCGTATAGTGTCATCGGTACGATTGTGTCGAAGCTGATTGGGGTCGAACCCTACAATCGTGGGGTGTGAAAGTGGAAGATTTTTGGAAATAGACAGAGCCGTGAATTAAAATCAGGCTGGGAGACGAAAGACTGTTGATTCTTTGCCCAAAGCTTGTCCAGGACACCCGTAATCCTTATCATTAGTCTGAATTGCTCATCTGGAGTGCATTTGTTTGCTCGCAGTGCAAAAGGAATCGAAGATAAGCAAAAGACAGTCACGGCACCTGGTCGGTTTTGTAGAAATATATAAACAATACTAAGCTCGCGTTAATATATTTCTGAGGTTGTTGCCAAATTCATTCTAGATCATTTAATAAGTTGCGCAATACGGCAAAAAACTTTGCGTGGTACGGTCGAAATCTTCTTCGACGAACGACATTCTATTGTGAAAATGTGGAGAATATTATGCATCTGCAAGTAGTGTGATCGAATGGTGATTGAGGTTGTAGCTGCACTTTTTTCCAAATAAACGAATTGCATTCGTGTTTGCAACACATTATTTGAGGGGTTTATGTTTGATGAGATTAGCCATTCGTCAGCGAGTGGATTGAGATTTAAACAAGTTACGTGAACCACTGTAAAGTTTTAATGAAATTGGTATGGTACCTAATTCAGAAAGTTGTCCGCAGTCAATTTGTGGGAAATACTTTCATTACAGCATTTATCTTCTCTATTAAAGTTCTCGGAAGGTTGTAGTACATATATCGATGAAGATGTAATTTATTTCTTGATTACGGTGGAAAATAGCAAAGCACCTACCTGGTAAGATATTTGCGGAATGTGTCTAGCTTGAAATCTAGAACGTAGCGGAGGATCTAGCGGATGTCCCGAATATCGAGTTGCAGGCAAGCCTAAGGCAACTACGCGGAAATCCTCGCTAACACGTACCAAGTTCCAAGCAGTTAATTCTTCGGGGCTGTGATCCTGAAAAATAAAGAAGGATTATAATTGAGCACGATGTAGTTACAGGGTATACCAATCAACGATAGGATATTTGACACTATCGTACGACGACTTATCCTGACGCACCTGGAGTAATTTGTCGTAACGCGTAGCTGACACAAGAAAGCGTCCATCTTCGAGATGCATTTCCCGATTCTCAAGCAAATTATTTAAGACAGGCAGCACATTTCTTTCCGCCTTTTCAACCCCTTCCAAAATCAATACTCGACCATTTATGGCAGCACGAACTGCGCTCTGATCTTTGTAGTTCGCAGTTCCGCTTTCAATTTCCCTGCGCTGTTTCAAATCTGCTTCGGTTGTGTCTCGGGATAGGGCTATAAATTCTGCTTCCCGCCCTGTTAATTCTAAATAAGCTAGAGCCAAATTGCGCCGCCTCGTTCCTGGACTTCCAACTAAAAAAATATCCTGCCCCAACAAGTCTTTCTGCAGCATCCATTTCAAATGCCTCAATACTTCTTGACTAGACTGTTTCAGAACTGCAAAAAAAAACACGAATAAGTGTGTTAGCATCAACAATTTATGGTTCATGAAACTTGCATTAAACTATCAACCAAAATCTTTTTGGAGAGTAAGGATCTAGAATCCATTTATAATAATAAAGTATCATTTTCGTAATGCGATGTGTAAATCTGTGAAATCATACTCACGATATTTTCTTGGAACGTATTCTGGATTGCTGCTCGTTTTCACTGACTTGGATACATCTCCAATAGTAACAACCGTTTCATCTGATGCAATAAACAATTCATGTTAATCGGATGGCGTTTCAAACGGAGCGCGTATTAACAGCATGAAATTAAACATGCGAATACTGTGACAATAGGACGAATATAGTTTTACGAGTTCCAACAAGGTACATCGTAATATTTTGTTCCAATCATAACTTAACAGAGGAATATATGCATAAATCTGATACTGACCTGACTTGCAACGAATGTAGGAGAGGTTAGGTCGCAGGTAACGTGACTGACAATGAGCAAATATCTTGTCAACTGTACAGGCTTTCCGAAAAATATTTACGTTGAACATTCCTTATTTTGATTCTGACAGCTTCCCGTCATGTGGTCAAAATATAATTCACCACTACCACTATGCAGTTTTTGCTAGACAAATAATAAATACATAACTAAACTGCTTTCAATTCAAATTAGACAAAAGTTACATAACCTAGATATCTACCTAATCGTCATACGTCTATCGCAAAAAACGGTCTGTCATAAGTATTCGGCAATATCCGAAACTTCGAGTCCGACTTATCGTACAAGTTTTCCAGCAAGTGCGTAGCTATGAACAGTAATAGTGAGAAACCAGAAAACGTATGATACATCGATTAACATGTCATTGACGAATAATTTTCGGCATAAATTCAAGGCTGAAATGTAAGGAAGCAGAAACGCATGCAGATAGCCTTGCATGATAGCAAGGCACGTTCTGCATACGTCGCAGAATATACGCTTCATGATATACGTATAATTAGGTACATGTATAGACTGCAGGGTGAACTTTCGACAATGCAGAACAAAACATGCTGGTGTAGGAAACATGGTAGATTGAAAAACAAGAGACAGAATGTGAGGCATGCGAGAGTCGGTGGCAGGTGGTCGGCGGTCCTCTTCGGGCGCATCGACGCACGTGTCCGCGGTGCACCACGAAACACGAGACACGCACGACGAGTATTGTCCATTCAAGCGGTCACGAATACGATAATACAATGTACTCGAATATGTAAATAAGAAATGTAAGATGGAAAAAACAAGATGCGATATGCATCACGTGACCGCTCGACGCTGTCGAATGGAACAAAATTATCGAATAGATTCTTGATTTAATACGCGATCGTAACACCTGTTACGTAACACCATCGTCCCCCGGGACTTACGCTCGGTTAAACAATCACACATTCTCACGATTCCCGCGAGCGCGCGCCAATTCTCCCGAAGCGAATTGCACCTACCTATGTCCTATATCTAACGAAAAGTTCGAATCATCGCGACTATACATACATATAGATATACTCATCGGCAGGCAACACATTCATACCGTGGTTTTTCATACTTACGGACAGAAACCTGTAAGGAAGCTGAGAAAAAGGGAGATTAGAAAATATAGTATTAGTCACATCCTAACATTCGCGAGACAAAGCCTTCTAGTTTGAGAATAAGTGTGACAAGTTACAGTTTTTCGACTTCAGTCGTTATGGTACAATGTTATGGTACAGTCAAGAAAATTACAACGCGAGCACGACGCTGGTATGCATGCTCTTGTATCGGTCAATAAGCGCGAGCGTCACGTGAACGCTGCCGTTTTGTTTGCTATTGTCACTGAAACGATGTAGTATGATAATTCTCAGAGCAGAATCTTGGGGTATTCTAGACAATTAACGAGGCGAATTCACGAGTTATAATATGCAGAGGGTACTATTCGAATGCCAACGAACTTTAGTCGGAGGCTACCACCGGTGCCACCTTCCTAACGAGGGATAGAGAACAGGCAAGGGAGGATAGATAACAGCAACGAAATCCTGTCGAGCCGAGAACCGACAGAACTCCTGGCTTAATTAAAGCATGCGAAGCTTACCGGGGCTGAAATTCGTTTGTTGATCGTACCGCGATTGCTAGTTTTGGCCGTTGGTTGATCTCAGTCGACCAGTCGAGCTGGGTTTTTCCCTGCTTCGAGGATGATCGTGAATACGTGACGACAACGCTCCGATCCTGCAGGAACCGAATCGACGTCGAAATCTGGAAACAAATGAACAGTATATTGGGATATCCCGCATTCATATAAGACAATGCTTAAAATCTTCGTATGATACTCACTTGCCAATCGTCGATGATGTTACCTTTTGGTCTGCGGTGAATTCGTGGCAAACCTTCCAATTCCCCGATTCACTGACGTACAAAATCATTTGAAAGCAAAATGACCGATGCTCATTGGAAAATATTCTGCCTACACGTACGCGCTGGTGCACGCGACCGTTACAATAACGCTCCAAGTACCAAAGCCTGAAGGCGGCAACGGAGATCATTGGCTGCCGAATCGTGGTTCATTTGTTACGCGATATTCGAATTTACGAAACTTCTCGAACCTCAAATTTCCATTGGCGCGGAAACAAATTGCGCATTAATATGGTCCCATCAAGATCGCGATCGCGATGTGAAATGACGAACAAATAAAATGTATTTTTATCGAATATATTGCATAAGAAAACAGAAAAGTTGTAACTCTTATCGAATGGTTTTTTAATTTTTTTTATTAAAACAGGAAATCATTGTTGAATTGAAAAAAAAAATAAGCCATATTAATCACAACGCAGGTTATCACAAAAATTGACAATTTTAAAATTGTATGACTACGAATTCGCTAGACCGTTCTTCTTATACTGATATACACTTATTCCTATATCATACGCGAGATACTTATATTAATATTGCCAAATTTTATGCAACATAAATAGCGTAATTGCTGGATATAACTGATGATATTTTGGTATCGAGTGATCATTATATGATCAAACATTCACTTCAAATTTATTGATTTACGACAACAATCATATCAAAATATCATATCAGATGTATCCAGCAGGGTCGTAGAGACCTGACCTCGAGTGAAATTTTCAAGTGGAAATTAAAAATATCCTCTGACGATAAGTACAAGATACGCGTCGTTTCGATCATATATGAAATGAGAATCCTTTGCTGATAAGTAATGCAACGATGTAAAAGCAGATATTTTGCGTAAAATGAAATTCCGCTCAACTACAGAAAACTTGACGAAGTAAAAATATTAATACCCCCTGACTCGAAATGTATCGTACATAGAAAAAATATAGTTCCCTCGCTGATATAAAATATCAAATATTAACAATTTTCTACCACTAATAGACGAATATCACATGTTAATAATAAAATCGAACGATAATTCGGTGCTTTGATAGATGTGCGAGTTTTCAGAGAACATCTCATATAAAAATTGTTGAATTATTGGGCTTTTTGAGAATGTCATTCGTATCAAAGTATCTGCAATTGATATGTGTTCGAAGCATCGTTCAGAATTGACTGAAGATTGAAATAATTCTGAAATAACATAGGCCTTGAGTCGTTTAAGATATCAACAAAGTCCTCGCTCAACTTGCAGAAATAATCTATCATCTCTTGCTTCATTAAAAATCAGACTGTGTCGGAAATATCGTCCGTATTATGCTAGAAGTGGCGGCCGTTTTCCTGGGTACGCTGTGAAATAAGTTTCAAAAATTTCAGTACATTTTCATCAAATATGGCGAATACGTGAGAAAGATATCCAAGAAGTATAGCGATTAATTTTTATTACTCACCCAAACATTTTCATGGATCGTAACAGTATCTTAGTTGCATCCAGGGCTCCACTGATTGTCAGTGATCGAATTAATAGGCCAACAATACGCATGAGTGTGACCACAATTAGCACAAATGATTTACATTTTTCATCAAAACAATAATAATCTAGATTAATTATAAAAAATTTGTAATATTTTCCTGAATAGTTAGGTAGTGAGAATTTTATTTAGTACGAGTTGATTTGCGAAAAAGTAATGATTACCTGGGGAGTGAAGCATTGCAGATATTTTCCATACTTGGATGACCTCAATGAAGGTAGATGTGCAGACATAAAATTGTTGATTTTTGTAGGTCTGACGTATCATATGTTATTACGATACAATCTATATCAGACGGTGGGATAAAAAATGAAGTTTCTCTATATCATGGTTGGAAATGATCCATTGTCGAAATATTGAAAGGAATCGGGAATAGTGTGGTCTCGTTGTGTTGTACGTTGGTTTTTTCCGGGAAAGCGTTAAAATCGCAGAATTCTAGGAATTTCGCTGAAACACGAATAAACAAATCAATATTCTCATTCGGTATGACGACAATGTAGCAATCATAAAAAACAAAACCTGATGATCTGGTTATTTGAAAAATCAAAAAATTACGTTCACACATGATTCACCTCTTCGTAGTCATCTGCCCTTCTCGGTCCGGCTGGATAATAATCCACGATCAATGGGCGAGGTCGCTGACCAATTCCTGCTGGTTGCTGGAGATCGCAGGCTTGTTCTTCGTTAGTAATCACAGCAACGAGTGTTCGAACTACCTGTTCCTCTAGTTGCATCATCGGTTTGCTAGGATTTTTCATCTTTCGAAGGAATAAAGCATTCCATTTTTGTCTGAGATGAAGAATGAGTTGCGCTGCTTCGGGATCAAGTTTAAAAACTACCCAATCGTCGAGTTTCAAATTAGTCATGCCTTCTTGACTCTCATCAACTTCAGAGTCGGACTCACTTTCTGGAAGAGCTAGATGCATGGAAAAAATCGTTAAGAACCCACGAAGCAATCAAGTGCGAATGGCGACGAACAGTGGATTCACGACATACTTGCAGCCTCGTAGATAACGTCCATTGGCAATCTCGCTGGGCCGCTGAACAAGGCGACGGTTATGGGATTTACTAGCGTAAGAGTCTTGACATGACAGAAGCGGCCTGCTCTGCTCATTTCCTCGTAAAGCAGCCAGTCGCAAGGTAAAGCATTGACGGTAGCAAGGTGAGATTGCGCCGAAGTTGTTCGAGGAGATTTAGGACAGTCTCGCAGCGTAGACGACGGATGAAATACAACTTTGACTTCTTTTCTGTGGGTAAAAATGAAAATATTCAGAGTAATCAGGATTTGATCTAAAACATGACAATGAACGCAGTATACCAATCAATGGCCACTTACTGAGTTCTCAATTGAGAATGTTTTCTGTCAACTCTTATCAAATTCGGATACAAGCCCGCAGTAAGTGCTGCCTTGACGACTGCCCAATTTTCCGAATTCGTATTCAAGTCTCTGATATCGCCCGACCCTCTTGCGCGTACAAATCCAGATGCGCGGAGCTGGCCGAGTAATTGCGTACGCATTCCAACGACCATTTCCATCGTTGCGGACGAAATTAAATTTTTGTTACAAAAAGCTCGCTCTTTACCACTCGCTCTGGCTGTTTGCCAACTTTGAAAGGCTCGCAAGACAGCCATGTGATCTGAGTACGATCCTGCAGCAAATTCTTTACGAGCCATAACGGCGGCACGCTTTTGAGAAGGTTGCGAGGGCATAAGAAACGGATCTCTGGAATAATATAGAAAATTCAGAATTAAACGATACAGTTCGAGTTAAAAAAAATCTTAAATCACTTACCTGTAAGCTAAACTACAAACAATCGTCAAAATTGGATCTAAGCATTTCAAGACAACAGCGTATAGCAGCATTTTTCCGAGTCGAGGTTCGACTGGCAAATCTAAAAGGTGACTTCCCAACTCGGTCAGATCTTCCCAGGGATCCAATGCGTCAATTGTTTTTAATAATTGTACAGCGCTTCTCGTCACCGCGTTCGATGGCGGTTCCAGAGCTCGGTCTAGGAATTCTGCTATCGTTGTGTTTCCCGGTGCTAAATGCTTCGTATAAAGACAGAGCTCTTGTAAAGGTAGCCTGAGTATTTCTGGAGTTTGATAAGGCTCCATAGAGCTGTAACGAATCGAAGAAAACAAACGATAACAAATGCCATTTTGACATCGACCAGCTCGACCTGCTCGCTGCTTAGCACACGACTGAGATATCCAGTTTGATCTCAACATGCAAACACCGCTCATAGCATCGAACGATTTCTCTTTCACTTTTCCCGCATCTATAACATACACAATGTCGTCTATCGTGATACTAGTCTCAGCAATGTTCGTGGACAGGATTATTTTACGTGTTCCATGGGGACTAGGTCTGAAAACTCTCTTCTGATCCGACGTTTGCATTTGTGAATGCAACACGAACAAGGCAAAACGATACCGATCGTTCAGTCGTTTTTCCTCGTTACCAATACGTTCTCTCATTGTTACAATGTCATCGTATCCAGGAAGAAACACAAGGATTGCTCCAAGTGGCATACGGCAGTGAATATAAATAATGAGGGTCATGAGAAGATCGTAATCAATATTTTCATCATTGAACGTATGATGATAAACGTCCAGAAGAAGTTTATTCTCTTCAGAAATGAGGTCATTTTTTTCTTTTGCGAAGTCGACTTGAGCGCCGCAATCATAAGTTTTCATGTAAGCTTCAATCAGCTCAGCGCACTCCACTTGATTCATAT
Organism: Arge pagana; assembly: GCA_963969455.1. Classification (NCBI taxonomy): domain Eukaryota; kingdom Metazoa; phylum Arthropoda; class Insecta; order Hymenoptera; family Argidae; genus Arge; species Arge pagana. The sequence goes on from OZ018310.1 coordinate 22,189,902, forward strand.
TTTTTGCCCAATCTAATGCCGTCCATTCGTTCACAGAGCGGATATTGAGATTCGCCCCAAGATTGAGCAGTCTCTCCATTGTATCTAGGCAACCACGACCAGCCGCAACCATGAGCGATGTTACCAATGTTTTCGAATGCTGATAATCGACAGAAACGTTCTCCGACTGTATGAAATATAACAATTGCGTGAAATTATCTTCCCCTCCGGAAAGCCAAGCCTCTGAAATCGATTGGTCCATTTTGTCCACGAGCTTTGGTTCCAGTTCCAGCTTTCCGGGAACAGGACCGCATTGCTGTCCCAAAATTGGTGCCGGGAGAAGACACTTTTTCGCAGTCGAATCAGGATTGGAAGTTACAGGCTTGGTACAAGTCCATGAATCAAGGATCTTTTGTTGATCCTTCGTATTTATTAGTCTCTCCTTCTTCACATGCATATCCTTAGTCATATAGTTTGTTAGCTTCAGAATATCTTCCAGATATAAGACCTCTACATCGTATAATCGCCCTGGCACGTTTATGACGGAGCAATTCTTGAAATACTTGAGAAATACACTTGTATCCATAGTCGCACTCATCAGTATTACTTTCAACGATCTAAATTTAACTAGAGCATCCTTCAATGCTATCATAAGGAAGTCACAAAATCTATCACGTTCGTGAATCTCGTCAACGATGATATGTGTAACCGTTGCCAAAGCTGAATCCCCTCCCATTAACGTTCTCAAGAGTACACCATTCGTGCAATAGGTTAAGAGAGTCTTCGGTGAAACTCTGCTCTCCAATCTGATTTGATATCCAAATGTTTGCCCAATTTTTTCATCCCTCTCGAAAGCAACTCTTTCTGCAACCGAGACTGCGGATAATCTACGTGGTTGCGTGCATATTATACGGCAAGGTTGATTTCTCTGCTGGCTGTAATCAAGAATGAATTGAGGAACTTGCGTTGTTTTGCCACTTCCGGTGTCTCCTGCTATCAACACGACTTGATTCGACACTATTGCCTGCACAATTTGATCCCTCATTCCAAAAACAGGCAGAGCTTTACGGAATGGTAACACTTCCAAGTTTGTTTTCAACTTTGGAACTTGTGGTATGCCATTATTAAGGCGCCCCATTGCTTTAGTACTTGTATTTACTGAAATATCAGAGAAATTAATATGTTTTTACAAGAACTAGGATGATACAAAATAGAATACTTGCCATCAGTACTGATTATCCGTTCCCTCTCTGTTAAAGGGAGTAAATCTTGTCTTTCTTTGCTAGTCAAAGGAAATCTTTGTATCAAATTGAGAATTCCTTGTCTCGATGCCTTTTGTAACTTGATCACGGCATCCGACTGAACAATAGTCGATCCTTCACGTTTATATACCGTCAAAAAGCGATTCACCCCTTTTCTGTGAATTTACAAAATGATTTTCAATAAAATAAATGTTCGCTCTTCCCGCCATAATTCGATGATTGCCTTGACGTAGACTCACCCGCGACTCTTTGAATTCAACCCAAGGCCACGAGCAAGGTCATGGATATATGCTCGCTCTTCAGCCGTATAAGATGAAGGAAATTCCAACTCTTTCTGCTCAGGATTTTGCATAAGTTTCTTTATCGTCAAATTCACAGCAATCCTGGTATCCTCGCCGATGGCGGGTTTCTTCGTTTTTCGTCTGGGCATCCTAATGCTAATATCCTAAAGCAAACGTAGAGCAATATAAGATTTGGAACATTCAAAATGATTCCAGTAAACGAGTACTTTGTTGAATAACCATGTCACAAAAATGTTCAGTTGCGGTTAAATTTTTCAATACATTCCAAACGCATATTCGAGCGATATGCTTTTTCAGGATAAAATCAGACGAAGCTCGACAACTCCGGCTTGACTTTACAACAAATTTTATCAATGAAGAGGTAAATATATTTAAATATAAATATAAACCACAGTTAGTGCAAGTTGGGTTAAATAATAAGATCAACTTTGTATAACCTTTATCACTATTTCCGGAAAATACTCGCTTACTGTCGCTTACTTCGTCTCCAATACCACAGATGAGTATGTCAATACGAAATAGGACAAAATATGTCAACAATATCACTCAAATTTTCATTTCGCGAACATCATAGAAAACAGTGGCAAAGTATCACATTGTAAATATATGAGCCATCATTCGCAGGGCACAGGAATTCTTGAAATTTTTAGAGAGTTGCAAAATGCAAGGCAACTCAGGGTAGATAATAACGGAAGAAATAAACAGAAACTTGTTGACCTCTTTCGCAGATGGAGAATACGTACATTCACGAAAAATCACGAAACGATCGGCACAAGTGCTGCGACGCGGTCGCTTCAAGTCTGACTGCCACTTGTCACGCTTGACACATTCATGGATCTTGTGTAATATTCCAAAATCAATATGAACCAAAACCGGTCGAAAAGCAATATATTTCTGGTTGCATCTATCTGTCGTAAGCAGTAGAGCAATCACGTATTTATAATACCCTGGATGCTTTCCACTTGACGATTAAAGTCGAATAAAGTCATGAATTTGTTTTACATCACGTTTTCCACTTACGTTGTGTCGCCGCCAGTCAGCGACACAAGTGAGCGGCGCTTACCTCAACTCTGATATGAACCGCGTCGATGGAATATTCCTGAACATTGTACACAATGTTCAACAATATTTCAGAAACATTCGTGAAATATTACAATCGTAATGGTTGAAAGTCCTTATTCACATAAATGTACTTATCTTATCACTCTCGTCCGAATATCCTTAAAATACTAAACGGACTGCGTTAAGTCTGGGAACAGACTCATTTTATAGAGAGAAGGATAAATGTTGAAACAACCCTAGGTTTCTGTGTATTTGAATCGTTGTGTCGAGTTGGAGATTTTTTTATGAAATAAGACTGATCCTTCGAATGAAATGTTATTTTCAAAATTACTTGGTAAATGAAGATCAAATCCAAACCTGCACATTTATCCTCCTTACTGTCTTGCTCATGAGGTCATAAAAATTGAATATGAATTGGTGAAGCGCACGCAATAAAATGAAAGCCAGGGATATTGCTTACCCAGAAGTGGTACAATCAAGGGGTAAACATAACATACTATTTCATGGTTGGTACGGCGAACCTTCTCAACTTTGATTTATAATACATAGATTCTGCTTGAATATGATGAAAGTAATGGTTATTTGATAGGTTTATTCCATTTACAGTATCGAAACTCTGGTAGTTACATTTGTGCTGGAAAATTTAACCAGCTGTACAACACAATTCAAATTAGCTGACCCTTTGAATTGTCTGCCAGAAAGAGTTTATTGCGCCAAAAAGTGATTTTTCAGCACGCAGCAGTATTTCTCATTTAATTACAGACTATACCGAATATGACTCGATCTCTTAATGTTCTTCGTCTACAGGCTCTGGTTCTTGTTCGGCGTCGTCGTGAGGCCAGAACGTTGGCTTCTCAAGAGGATTCAAAGCTTCATCTGGATAAGCATCTCTGAAATCTTCCATCGTCATTTCTTCGAATGGAATTAGAGCAGCAATCCTTGCCAATTCCGATTCATATCCTTGAATTCGCGTATTTGATTCGGCAATGAAATTCTTCACTGCAACCGCCTGTAACCCCGAATAGGTAAATACAGAAAATATATATGCCAACACCATACCTTAATCACCAATCCAGCTGGAATAATCCTAGCTTAATACATTTTTTCTATTAATCTACCTGTTCTTTTTCTATAGCTTCTATTTGCGAGGTGTAGTTGTCCACTGGATACGGGATCTTCAAGGCATCATATTCCTTTTGGAACTTGTCGACTAGTCCAGGAATTGGAATTGTTTTTTTGTAGAGAGCCCAGTCGATCTGGGGAGAACTTTCTGGATTCGCCAAAGCACTAAAAAATAATGTTCACACATGAATCACTATTAACTAGCAGCGACCAAATTCCTTGGCACTGTTTTTAGTTTCAACAGTTTTATACAGTTTTGATTACGATGTTACAAATACCGTCCTAAGAAATTATAGGAAATTCAAGTACGAGGTATGCGCAAGATAACCTAAGATATGCCTACTGTGTGCTGTTCGACGGAGCGAAATAACCTATTATTCAGATACTCGTCGGGAATGTTGTGAATGAAAAATATATTTGGGGTAGAAACGAAAATTAAAAAAAGAAAAATGAGTTACATAACCCCAGAAAAGATTCTATACGAATGTTTTGTGTGTGAAGCAGATGAAAATTGGTGAACATTATTACATAATATACGCAAGTTTTTTCGCTAACGAAGGTGGAGTGAATTTACGAACCGGCGGAGATATTGGTCGGACTTCGTCTTGAAAGCTGCGAAGATATTTCTTTCGCTCTCCACCATCCGTTCGGCAATTGCAGCCCAATTTACCGAAGATCCAGCGATCCTACGAGCCATTGTTTGGTATTAATTGACACCTACTCAGAGCTCAGAGCCTGCCGCAGCACCCGAACCAGAGGATCCAATATGGCTGATAGATGACGACAGATGACGATCGGTCGGACTCCCAACAAACGCCAACAATAGAAAGACCACTGATGAGAAGGTTACTGCTGCGACAACTGGAAAGCTTTGAGCTTAGATGATACGTGCGTTTACGAACCCCGCTTTCGCAGGGCCGTGGCGACTGAAACGATTTGGGTTCGAAACAGTTGTGGTCACGGAACCAGATTTGAACTCCATTCGACGCGATATGCTTTCACGAACTAGTCTTTCGATTATTCAGTATGTCAGGAATGTTGGATAATTCACTTGGCCTTAGACCATGCTCGGACTCGTAGCTTACTGCAATCGAGATCATGGGTCGACAACCGTCAATCATAACAATATCGTAATCGAAGAACCATCCGTGTGGATACGCTTATGTCATTCAGAAATTGGAAATCTGAAATCGCGTACGAATATTATGTAGTCATTGAAAACTGAGAAAAATAATGATTATTATTTGACAGAGACTGACCGTGTGAATACACCGATCGATGCTGAATCGTAGATTTAAAGTATGGAAAAAATATACAGTTTTCGTAATTGAACAAGACACCTCTCCGAATTGAGTATGTCGTACGCTCCTGAAAACTCCCATTCTCCATTCCAACCTCGTGTGTTGCCGCAAATGAGTTGTCAAACTGCCAAATCAAGAACATTGCCTTATTTACCCGTTCATTTCGTAGCTCAATGAGAGATCTGATGAAAATGAATGTCTTGCGCTGAAATTGTATGGTACTGAAGTTTGATACGATTATTTGTAAATTTAGTGTGAGGTAATCTAATTGACTTACTACGATCATAATCATGAAATCTTGAGTGAAGCCTGTGAGTTCTATTCGCATGTTGGATTCTTCGATAAGAATACAATGGCAACGTTAGAGGATAAAATCTTGGGGGAGAAGCTTCAATATTACTGTAGTAGCTCGAGCGAAGATGAAGGTAATGATTCTGCTAATTCCGACGATGAAAGGAAATCTGAAAAGAACGAGGCGCCATCCTCCTCGCGTGCCAATGACGAGACTCTGGAGTATAATAAATGGGATGGGAGCTCGAGTAACACTGGACCAAAAGGTGTGATGAATGATTGGCAAAGATTCAAACAGGTAGAAGCAGAGAAACGTGCTGAGCAAGAAAAAGAAAGAATTAAACTGATGAAAAAACTTACTCTCACTTGTCAAAGTGCATTGGACGAAGAAAAAGAGAAATTAGAGGAAACCGACCCTGATTTGGCTGAACTATTGGATGATCAATTCTTACTTGATTATCAAAAACAAAGAATGCAGGAAATGGTTAGGCAAGCTGAAAGGCTGAGGTTTGGTCAAGTTTTCGACTTGAAGTCTGCTGACCAATTTTTGGAAGCTATTGACAACGAGCATGCGTCTGTGACGATAATCGTACACATCTATGAAAACAGCATTGAAGGTTGCGAGACAACCAATGGTTGCTTTGAATCCTTAGCCACGGAGTATCCCAGTGTAAAGTTTTGCAAAATCAAAAGTAAGATTCAACTGTTCGCTAAGACGTTTCCTAATTTTCTTGTACAATACATTAAACATTTTTTCAGGTTCTATTGCAGGATTGAGCAATCACTTCAAAAAGGAAGGAGTTCCTGCACTTCTAGTGTATAAGAAGGGTCAAGTTATCGGTAACTTTGTTCGTGTTACTGATAATTTGGGAAGCGATTTTTATGCATCCGATCTTGAAAATTTTTTAATCGAACATGGAATGCTTAACAATAAAAGTTGCGTACCCCCGATAATTGGCGGTATTGAGAACTCAGATAGTGATTAGATGATTCTGTGAATCTATGAATTTTGTGTATACTTGTAGTGTAATGATATTGTTTACTATTCGAGATAACAAATCAGATAGAATTGCTGTGTACATTTAGTACCAGTTTTCATAACCACTCTATGGAGTATAGATAATTGTGTTCCTGTATTTCATTGTCAGAGACCGAACAATCACCTTTCCATGAACTATAATTAATTCCACAAATTCGTTCGTCAGAAACGTCGAGCGAATACTGCCAATCGTGTATTTGTCATACGTATGTTTCCCAAAACTAAAAGGAAGTTGAGAAAAAGAGACCACTGTATAGTTAGATGTTGAATTAAACGCAAAGTCGATGATTATATAACATTTACCTATATTTGCAACTATTTTACATTTGTCCTTACCACAATCTATTTATATGTCGTAATCAATAATCTTTATATTAGTTTACTATGTATATATTACGAATTATCATCCTCATCATATGACGAAATACCAACAAGCGAGTCAACAGACTTTTGTCTATCGGTATTCCGCATCTAGAATACTTCATATTTTAATATCTGAATTTATTCGAAGTAATCTGAAATAATAAAGTACAAATGTTTTGCTCCCGCTCCTGCGTCACACAGAACGTAGTCTTACGGGAGTTGTATGCAATTTTTTATATTAACGTCATTATATCCACGTCAATGGCATTTTAATGTTTACACTTTTCTAAAAAATTTCTAAGGCAAGAGTATGTCAGATGATAGAATGTTTGACAATTTGAGCTGTTCATATTTCAATTATGTTGACAAAACCTGCAGAGTAGTATTCACGTTACATCTGAATTTCATAAGTCTTGTAAGAAAAAGACATCAAAGATTTTAGGCATTTGTAAGTAGCATAATTAATGTATAACTGGAATATGTTTCAACAATGGATCATTATGATAACGAGATATGATTTTGTATTCGTTAATGTTGAAGATTATGTCGGATGAAAACTGGTCGTTATTGACCTGTTATACTGTAAATGGTTAGCACTTTTATCACGAGATCTCTTGAATACTCAGACTTCATAGTACGAGTAATTTTAAAGATTACCATCGAACGTTATTCGATTATTGCATCATTTTTTCAATGTTTCGGTAGTTTCCAACCACGTGGGATTGGCAATTGTTTATTATATTACTGATTTTCAAAAATAATTTGCTTATTTTGATTTTACCAGTAGTAAATGCTTTGGTAACACCTGATTAACAATGTGCTAGGTAGTTTCTGCTTTGTGCGCAGATTCTATGATTTCCTTCAAACACCGTCCAAACTCTTCTATTATCAGACGTTGAGAAGTCTCGTCATCCAGCATATTACGCTCGGCCTCCTCTGCCTGTGCCATCAGACATTGACACGTTATTTCGACCACTTTGTCGGTCAAAAAGTTGAAGGGTTGTCTGAAAGATATAATACCATCGAGTTCGTTTAGAATTTTCCTGCTCTCAGAAATCGTATTTTCAGTGCTCAATCATAAGGTTTAGTTTTATATATTTATAATGTACCTTGCACCAGCATTCGACGATGCGGGAGGCCTGAACGCCATATCAGAAAGTTGCTGTAGCTTTGTCTTGTTCAGAGTAAGCTGCGCTGTTCGTACTTCGGCTGCTTCTGCCAAATCTTTTAAAGATTTCTTCTCCAAGCTTGGTTCCTCTACGTTACGGCAGCCAATACACTTGCAATTTCCAGAGCAAGGAATCTTAGCCTATAAAAATAAAACTCGTATAACTCCGAACTAGTGTGAAAAGTAGTATCATTTGCGGCTAAAGTTAGGATTTTTTTGCATCTTCGTCAACTCTATGATAAAATGTATAATTCAGTAACTTCCGGGTTTCATCCTTACCTCGTAACACTCGCAATAATTTTTCAAACAGCCGCTCCGTTTACAATTACAACCTTTATTGTGTCGTCGTATGTCGTCCCCAGTTTCTCGACCTTTGCCTATTTTGGGGCGAAACGCATTAGGGTTACGCTCTAAGCAGGATTTTATTGCTCGCTGTCGTTCCTCTTCATTTTCAAGATTGTTCGAACAGTTGTTGCAATTACACATATGACAAAATTCACCGTTTGCAAAACAGTCGCAATATCTGTGAAGAAATTGGTTTTGAGTTAATTGAATTCCACAAATTGCTCGCCCAGTTTTTGCGTATTCCAATTCTGAAGTTTATTGGATGTTGGGTAGTATATTCAAGAGTGGATCAGAATGAAATCGTGCTCGTAATTTTCCACAGAGGAATGTCATAGTATCAACTGTTACAAGGAATGGATGTTATTAACAAAAGACAGTTTCATATAATAAAAGAAATTGTAATTTATTTTTCCAGAGAGAAAAATAATTGAAAGTTTCAATTATGGAGGTAAAAATCAAAGATTTAGAAGACTGATGTCATTGAAAAACTTCATTCTGTAACGTATGAATAACAGCTACCTCTAATCAGATACTTACAATTTCAAACATTGTGATTTCGTACAATTGCACGGTTTTCGGGGACGAATACCATTAGGTTCTAGGCTAGTTGATGATGATCTTTGAGAACTTTTTCCATCGGATAATGATCCCGTTGACAAATTACCAGCTGAACTTTGCGAACTACTCAATAAACTAGGTGTAGTTGGCAAAGGTTTGCTCTTCATATCGTCCGAATGCTGCCGAATACAATGAACGAACATATATTAAACGTCCTTTGCTGTATTCGCAAATTGAACGACGTATTATCGAAGAAAAAATTATAATTATTCGTTACCTGCTGTTGAAGGTATTGTGCTGGAAGTACAACGATGTTGCCCACGTTGGAATTGGTTGATAAAACCGCTTGTCCAGAAGTCAGTTGACTCAAAGCAGATGCGGGAATAGTCACAGCATTTTTCGACTGTCCACTGACCGCCGCTGATGCAGGTATCAGTAATCTTTGTCCACTGGTATTCAATGCTGATTTTGGTACAACTGTTCGTAACGCTTGATTGCTTGTATTTAATGGCAAGACCTTGAAGCAAAATGAATTCATTTGATAATTAAATTTTTCTTCAACTGTTAGATTTTAAACAAATACTCAAAATTTGCTGCAGGCCATAATATCGCTGAGGAGATATCATCGATCAACTGCACATACCTTGACAATTTGTTGTTGATTTCCCATATTTTGCGCCATACCGACAGTCTGTAGGGCTGTTTGAGACTTAGGTTTACCAACGGTTACCACGTTCGTTGTGCCAGATGCAGGTGTGCTAACCAGTCTTACATATTGTACCTGAAGTTTTTGGAAAATATGCACAAATTGGTATACAATTTCTGGAATGATATAACGAAATATGGATAAAAATTTATACCTGGCGTCCAGGCATCTTTATCTGGTGAACTTGATTGGAACCGCTCACGAGATTCTGGTTGGCAGGTATTCTGATTACTTGATTGCCACCCAGAACGCCACCCGGCTTCAAGGAGCTCTGGAAACAATTATATGAGAAATTATTGAGATCTATTCTATGAAAATAATGCGTGTCAAAGGAAGGTGGTTTTGAAGGTAGCAAATTTTTCAAAAGCACCGAATGATTTTCAAACGAACGTATATCGATACTAACTTGTCGTATAATCACTTTCTGTGGACTCTGTTGCATACTCTTTCCTGACGTAGAAAAACTTGTGGATTGAGAAATCGACACAGCGGATGACTTGACTTGGGCTGTCATCGACGTTGGAGCTGGGAGTATTTTAGCTGGTGACTTGACAGTTGTATTTGGAAGTATCGTCATCTTTGACGATTGTCCCGTCGAGGGCTGGACTAATTTATTAACAATGATTCCCTACAGTAGATAAAATAAAAATATAAATAGCACATTTTCACACATCATTCATCTATCCAAAAGTAATCGAACCTGTTGTTTGTGCGGAGATGCTGATGGTAGAATTTGTTGTATCTTTCCAGAAGATAGAAGACCCATTTGTTGAGCTTGAGCAAAAGTTATGGTCTTTGTTGGACTAGCAATGCTCGGACTTGCTCCGCTACTACTAATAAACTTGATAGTTGGTGGTTGTTGGCTGTCATTTTGTGTGCTCGCCAAAAGTACTTGCTGGCCTGATTGACCCTGGTTACCAGCTAATATCATTTTTGTATACACCTAAAATCGAATCGATTTGGAAATGATTTTTATTTGATCATTATTGTTTCACGGCATTCTTTCTGAGATGATGCTGAAATGATTAATTACATTTCGGTTTTGCTGCAACGACTGGGCAGGTCTTTTCATTGCTGATTGAACGGGTTTGATAGTCTGAAGATTACTCAAAGTGATATTTCCCGATTGACTAGTCGTCATGAGGGGTCTAGTATTCTGTGCTGATCGCAGTTGCACGATATTACCATCAGCAGACTTAGCTGTCATTAAAGTTTGAGCAAGCGATTGCAACTGGCCTGGAGATGCCGTCGATGGATGTGAAATTTTCAAAATCTGACTGGTTCCTTGACCTCCCGCAGGTGAAACGATCATGATCGATTGACTTTGGGATGTTTGACCGACATTCGGCTTTACCTGAAACGAAGACATTATTGGTAAAGATTTCTGTCATCAAAAATAACGGTTGTATAACAACCGTAGTTCATGATGAATAAAAATATACAATACCTGAATTGCAGATACGGGTACCCTCTGCAAAGTGGGTTTAGTTTGAAATATAATATTTTGACTGTGTTGATTAGCTGCTGAATAAATGATCGGATCGGTAGGAACCTCTTCCGAAGTATCAGTCATATCTACGTTAGACGCAATTGTATCTGAAGCTATATTTTGATGCAGAACTATGTGTTCTTCATTCGTTGTCATTACCTCTTCTGCATTCATACATTCGAATTCTGCTTGAATATTGGCCAACGCATCAAATTCATTGGCTGAGAATTGTTCAGAATTATGAGATAAACTCAAGGCGCTTAAATCTCCGTCACCAAGCGTTCTCGAATCCAATGCCAGAGGCTCAACCAGAGCCCTCGCACCCTGACTCTTATTACCCGTTGACATTCTGTCGATGCTTAATGCTCACTACCTGAAAGTATAAATTGCAAAACCTCTAATCAGTACTTGCGAAATATAACAATATTTGATGTATTAGACAACAGTTTACAGATTACCGTTGACAATTTACAAGCACTAATCCATCAAATTATCACTAACCTTTCATTCGACTAATGCAACGTCCAATCACAACGAACAAAAATGATCGGAAAATCTGTAATATTTTTCTATCAGGCTGGACAAAATGACCTCGTAACATAGATTCGAACAACGTTGAGATGCAAAATTGAAATTTGAGATTATCAGTCTGATTTTTGTGATATATTTTATTAACAGTAAATATGTACACACTGTGCAAACAATACGTCGACAAGTATACATTTGGATGGATGGCAAACCAATGTGTCAGCTGGGATAGATTTTAGAAAAGCGCGAGTAAGCCTGTATCGAGGGACTTTTTTATTGTAATAAGGAAAAAACTTGCTACAGTCCATTCCTTGCTGTGACATAGGTTGTTACATTCATTAGGTCTGAATTTAAAAATTCAAAAATTCAAATACTATTTCACCAGTTAGCCATACAACGGATGATAAACGAATGAGATATGCGAAACTAGTATCAGGCTTTTGCCAGCAACGACTAACGGTGCCGTATTAGAAGACTCGAGTGGAAAACATTCGAATAAGAAATATTTCGAAGCCTCGGATACACGGTAGCATTAGCGCCATTTATTACATCAACGCGCCATTTTCCTTGGATCTAGTTAGAAGACGAATTTGATCGTATTCATTAGGCACAGATCAGAGCAGTAACATGTTGCGTGAAAAATTGTTCGTTGAGTAATCATTTTGTTTGGCGAGGAACGAATGATTCGGACGAATGTGCTACGAATTCGTCTAAAATTGAAGTTAACCTACAACTTTGTAGTTCATACGAAGTACGTGCCGTCCGAGGTGGGGGCGTGCCATGAAAATTTTCATTTGTTTTCTAGTCGAGAGTTTGATGAGTTTGAGATAGAAATCGATGCCGATTGAATGACCCCGAAGCATATCGGGGGTGAACAATTGAAATAATTCAAACATACCTGTGCAATTCCGTGGCATCTCGAATTTGTTCAAAATCACGCGCCCACCATTGCTGTCCCAGGGTACAGTGCGCACTGTTGTGTATAAACAGAGCAAATGGGTCGCTTTAAATAGTTTGTCGAATAATTTCCTCGCTTGGCAAATGAACAAACGCGACCGCGTCGATCAATTTTTACCTAGGAAAATGCGAAAGTTTTCAAAACAGATGAAATTTTATTCGAATGTTGCAATGGAGAAAAAACAATTGGCAGTTTCGCGCACTTTGATAGGTTTCGTCGGTTTTTTTTTTCATATCGCCATATTCTTGTCATCCGCGGCTGAAAACACGTCGACGTAGTCAGCGCCATCTGCGACGAATCACGCGTAACCATTGTGAAATGCAAGAGTTAGCAAACGCATCTAAATCAACACAAGTTTCAAATTAGATATGCGTATTCTCAATTAGCTGTTAATAATTACTTATTTTTAAACTATTGTTACTAGAATTTTCCCAAACTCTGTGGAATTGTTTGAAAAAAATTTCCTTCGTCGTATTATTACGTTTCATACTTAACATCTCTGAATCGATTGCAGCAGAGTAAGATAATTGAGTAACGTATCATGTATGATAACATTTATATGTATGATTGTGAATAAAAAGACGGAAATACAAACTACATAAGTTAAATGAAATCCATTATCAGTAAATATGTATCATTGAATCGTATCATCCTGCCTGATTACATATTTGAATTTCGAACCGAACCGTCGACTCTCTCGTACGTACAGCTATTACAAACCCGTTTCCTCTCTATGTTACGGCCGCGGTGTTCCGCGACTGAACAGTTTTCGAACATGTTCTTGATGTTCCGAACGATTCATCGTGAGTTCAGCAAAGATGGTCGTAACGGTGGCCTCTGTACGACAACAGCTAACAAACTTAGCTCACTCCGGTGGTTCCCACAAAGATCAGGCAGAAAAGTAGGCTGGAAACTGACCACGAAACATTACTATTATTTCTGTATTAATTTTTGATCGATGATTACAGATATCGGACAATTTTAGATGCTCTCTTAACGTCTATGGGTGAAGATCTGGTCGAGGGACTGAAAGTTTTTATCGAAGCAAGTATGTTTGCACGTAAAACATTTATTTCTAAATGATCTCGACTCACTAGAATTCAGGTGACAACCATCTATTTATTATCTCTTACCTTATTATACTTACAGTCGTCAATGAAAATGTCAGTCTGGTTATATCAAGACAAGTGTTAACCGAAGTCAGCAGTCGATTACTTGTCCTACCTGATGAAATTTCAAAAGAGGTTTCTCATTACACGCTTGACAAGGTGAGTTCTTGGTGCCTGATATTTGCGGTCATTGATCTAATATTCCTGCGATTAGTGTGTCATCAACGACACATCACTCAAAAATTATTAACGCATCTTCTCATACATAGTCTAATATTGAAGCTCTACTTTTATTAAAGAAGTAGTCATATACGAATAACTGCAGTCTAAGAAATCTTCCGAACTATCATTAGGTTCAACCACGCGTCATTTCATTCGAAGAGCAAGTTGCCAGTATTAGACAGCTTTTGGCTGATATTTATGAACGAAATCAAAATTGGCGGGAAGCAGCAAACGTATTAGTTGGTATCCCCTTGGAAACGGGACAAAAGTAAGTACTATATTTGTTAGAAGTTATTTCTTAACAGCACATTTCAACAACATTTGTTGTGTCATGAAAGAAATATTGAATGAATTTGTACTGTCATATCGTGTATGTAATGTATGACGAACGAACCTTCAACTGTCATTGTAAGTGGGATAAGTGGTTCATATTCCCATACACTTTTTGGGATAGTACTCTAAATATTTGGAACCATATCTTCCATATGCCGTGGCCAGTATTGGAACTGCAAAATCAACTTGCATTTATTGTAGTATTCCATTCAGCATATTTTTTCTAAAAGAATTGAAATCTCATGTGTATAGCATCCATTCTTGGTGTAATCTTACATATCTGTAATGTTCTATGTACATTACATAAATAGCTATCAAATAGATGTAATCGGAACATTTTTTTTCTTTCTCATACTATTTATCTATTTAAATAGACATAAAATCTAAAGAACTGTATTTTATAGTTGAACAATTTTTTAAAGTAGTATATTTCGTTGTAAACTTCCTTGGATGTGCTGGCTAAAATAGTGATAATTCATGTTTTTTTAAACAACATTACGTTCCAGGCAATATACCGTGGATTATAAACTAGAGACTTATCTCAAAATTGCCCGACTTTATTTGGAGGATGACGATCCAGTCCAAGCCGAAGCATTCATAAATCGGGCCTCTCTTTTACAGGTTTGTCCAATGATCACTGAACGACACAAACCAACGAGGTTGTGAATAAATTCCTACAGTTATTGAAATGTGTACCACCTTCGAATTTTTAGGCTGAATCTAAGAATGAACAGCTTCAAATATATTATAAGGTTTGCTATGCGCGAGTATTGGATTATAGAAGAAAGTTCATCGAAGCAGCACAGAGATATAACGAACTTTCCTATAGATCTATTATACACGAAGATGAACGGATGACAGCCTTGAGAAATGCGTTAATATGTACCGTGCTCGCTTCTGCGGGTGTGTATTCATCCATGAAAACTTTTTACAGTTTTTGTCTAAGCCAAATCTATATAAAGTCACTTTTTCGTGTGTAGGGCAGCAAAGGAGTCGCATGTTGGCCACTTTATTTAAAGACGAGCGGTGTCAACAGCTGCCAGCATACTCGATTTTGGAGAAAATGTACTTGGACCGAATTATTCGTCGTTCAGAACTTCAAGAATTCGAAAACCTCCTTCAACCGCATCAGAAAGCCTGCACGATTGATGGTTTGGGCTCAAATATCCTTGACAGGGCTGTTATCGAACATAATCTGTTATCAGCTAGTAAACTTTACAATAATATCACGTTCGAAGAACTCGGAGCCCTTTTAGAGATACCGCCGACCAATGCTGAGAAAATTGCTAGTCAGATGATCACGGAAGGTCGAATGAACGGATATATCGATCAGATTGATTCGATCGTACATTTTGAAAGTGAGTTATTTGACTTTAAAAACAGTTTTTTTACAGAATTAATCGGAGATATTCTGAAACCCTACATCTTTGTTCACAGCGCGTGAAATTTTGCCAACTTGGGATAAACAGATACAATCATTGTGTTACCAAGTAAATCAGATTATTGAAAAAATCGCCCAATCAGAACCCGAATGGATAGCTAAGGCTACAGAAGATCAAATGGTACACTAACAGCAAGTTTTTGTGATTTGGAATATTATCCGCAACTGGAACTGAGCTTCCGCCAGTGAGCAATTGAGATTATTCGAGATGTCAAGCGAGATATGGATCAACACGCAAACTGTCAATCTGTGAAAGAATTATTTCTATGATCCGCATGACACATTACACCTGTTACGACGTCTGAAAGTTTGGTCAGCAACTCGACGTGTTACACGTGAAATTCAGTTTTTCGGAAAATTGCTCAGCTGCTTTCGTCCAACAACGACGATGAAATCTCCAAAGTTGGTCAATTTTTGACATCTGTTTGTCGGTTTCGATTCAAGTTGTGTTAGGAATTCCTGATTCGTAATAAGGATAGACGCTACATGTTGTCCAACAACTACGTTGTTTATACAAACGCTGGTTGCAGTCCTGGAACCTATCAATTTTAATACAAAATGGAGCAGCAAAATTCACGTATCATTTGAGTACAGGTCATTGTGAAGCAATGTTCAATAAATTTGATCGTAACATGGATATAACTTTTGAAACCGATTTGTTTAATTTTCAGCTTTTCTTGTAAATAAAAGGCTACTCTTATCGCGAAAACGATGATTGTTTATTTGCGTACGACTGAATCCACAATTGAGATTCATAATACACAATCAAATGACCCCATATAAACTGCCCACAGTACTTGTAAATGTTTTTTTTCTCAGTGGAGTGGTAATTAATCGCAACTTCTTCACATTTGAATTTATTTTATTGACGATTACTATCAATACTGCGGCATATTTCTATAGCTGCTGTCTTCAACACCTTCATTATTTATAGCCGTTGATTAAACGATGTATTTCATTAGGCACCAACGCTAGTTATTTACAGTAAACATTGGATGAAAGTGAACTTGGCCCGATCACAAACAAGGAGTCTTAGCTGTGACAGAACCGCGATACAAATTCGATCGTGCCACATCATAATTCCACTAAAGTTTCATTTCACGCGGCAAGTCCGTTATAAATACAAGAATACAGATATGCAAATGATTGATAAATCTAAAATAACATAACTGCGATTTGCGTTGCAATAATATTTTATGCCTGTGTGATACTTCGTTGATTGTGTTTAAATGACGTGAGCGTGATACTGTTACGAGTCTTTTTCATTGCGGAGGGCAAATGTCTATATATCTACAATACAGTAATAGTAGTACTGTTTTTTTATACTTTTTCTCAAGCTGGTATTGGGGTGAACAAGACAAGAGTTACAGCAGGGATATCGAGGAGAACGGACTTTATTATTGTCGCCTCATACGCTTTAAGATTCGAGGTCCAGTGCAAAACCAATCTTGTGTCCGCCAGAGCCAAAGTTCTTACCATCAATGTTTGTTGATAACGTCAAAGTGACACCTGGAAGAGAAATTATAAAATACTTTAAGTATGATTTATAATTATATAACTCGAATTACATAATTAGTAAGCCACTCAAAATATCCACGACACTACGCAAGTCCCGCTGTGGTTATGCTAATTATAGGCTTACTTGTTGGAACTTGTTTAAAAACAAATTTCGGCATTTTTTTGATTTGCTGTTTTTACACAGTTACCAAGTTTTGTAATTATATGAAATAAGGCACATTCTGTTTATGTACCCTCGACCAAATGTTTGATTTCACCAAATTTAGTCTTTACTTACCATCACGCAGTTTTTGCTGGTATCCCAAACCGATCTGAAGGTGAGAGTTGAGCTTAGCTCGAATGCTGGCATCGCGGTCAAGGTCGTACTTGGTGCCAACGCCAAACTGCGTTGCATTGTCACTAGAGTTCCAAGCCAAGTTTATGGCACCCTCTAGACCAGGCTTGACTTTGTGGTAAATGGAACCTCCAAACTCACGACCATCGTTTCTACAGGAAAAACATAGTTGTTAAGCATTATCAAACGAAGGTGAATACATGAAAGACGTTTTTTTCCCATGATCTATCAAACATTGCTCACACAGCAGTGTGGACACTGAAATCGGACGCAGTGAATCCAAGAGCAAAGTTGTTCTTGGTGAGCTTGCTTCGCTGCGAGTCAAAACTGGCTTGGTAACCAGCCAACCAACCTGAAACAAATCTTTTTAATGATTGCGATTCGAGAGATATAATTGACAACGGAAATTTAGATTTTGCAAACCTTGGTATCCAACAACAGCGGACGCGTGGACAAGTGGCGCGGTATATAGGCTCAGATCAAAGTCAACATTGGTGGACACATTTTCATGTTTATAAGCAGTCTTCAGTTTGCCGCTCTTGCTTCTGGAATGTGATGGAGAAATGTATGATTCTTTAAAAAATTATCAACGAAACAAATTTGGATGTCAAAAATTAGAATATATACCCCGTCTGGGGTGAGAAAGTACAGCTATATCCAAGCGTCAAGCCTTGGAGAACTTTGTCAGCAAGACTAATGTCCGTGCCCAAGGTATTATCAGTATTCCATTTCTCAGTGAAAGTCAAGCCGTATTCCTTGACTTTGTATTTGGTTTCCAATGTGCCGAAAACTTTGCCGGTATCTTGGTTGGAGACACCACCGCTGGAAAATTCGACGCCGGATTCAGTTCTGGTCTTGATATCTAGCTTCAGAAGACCGAAGTGGTAACCTTTGCCGAAGACATCGCGAGCATTTTTTCCCAAATCACCATATGTGGGAGGTGCCATTTCCTAATAGAGATAATAATTCAGAAATATTTTTATTACATAAGTGTAAAGTGTCGTGATTAATGGAATTTAAGCGAGGTTCGGGATCAAAAATGTATATTTCATTCCTGAGTACGCCTAAGAAACAAGGAGGTAACCTTTAACTTGACTATTTAAATTATATCTCGTATACCGCAGATAAACTATGCTACGAGAAAATTATCTTTCATATCTCTTATCGCGTCTCGTTTATGTTACATCAGAACCGGTGAGATGACTGCCGTTTACCGGTTCATCGTAGTATTGACCTGTTCGCAAATGTTACAATGTTACATAAGACGCAATTCGCGATTTTCTGACGCGACACCTCGTAACCTAAACCCTGAACCCAGGATCGTGACGCTACAGTTTAATCAGCTACAATTAGCAGCAACGCAATTTTCGGAGAGGTATGTAAAAATCACGGACGGATTAGCCAAGGAAAACGATTCGTTCCGATTGATTGATTCACGAGGAGGAAGGAGTACGGCAGACGACATCGTAATGCGGATCAACGCCGGCTCGTAGGAAATAACTTCCACGATCAATTTTCTACTTTTATGACACAACCTTGGAACAATAAGACCGTCGTGAATTCATTTTCAACAAAACAAAGGCTAGCGAATACTTACGATTCTGGAATAGATTATAGTACCGGGGAAAGTATCGGACTTTGCAAGACTGTCTGACCGGGTCGACTATAAGCGAAGCAGGAGGTAAGTCCCGTAAGTATGTAGTGCGCAGGCGCGCGATAGTGCCTTTGGTGATAAAAAAACTGCTGTTTTTTACGTTGTGTTGCATTTAGTTGGGTAAGAAGAAAATTTTACAGAAAAATCATATTTTCCGCTGTATCGTAATGTACTTGGTCGTAATAGTTGTTTCTCGCATGCATAATCTGGTATTTCATAGCCTCGAAGAAGACGTGTGAAATGAGGCTTTGATAACGCACGCAACCACGTAGAGTTCCGGTGGCGGTCATATTTTGATCTTAACTAAATTTTTACTCCACATTTTCTCGATGCATAGCCAGTTTTTTATACTCCAATTGATGGATATATGTTTTTGATAACGAAAGCATAATGTATTCAGATTCATCGGGATGATCCGTTCATTATTATCGTATGTATATCATCATATGTATAGCAAGAACACGCGACGTGACCTATGCTTGTCGCGAGCAACCGCTTCGCGCCAATACAAAAACGAATTCAATTAGAAATACTTACGAATGATTAGCTACTCTTCGTAGTGGAGATATATAATTCGTGCTAATTTGAGAAACTCGAGTAGCTAGAAAACAAAGGATGTACCCGCGTGAGGAAAGTTGCAGGTTTTCGACGTGGCGAATGAACTGCACAGAACGATCGCTTCATCTTAGGTTTATTTTCGAACGCAGCCATATGTCCATATGGCACGCCGATCATATACCACACAGCTAGTCTTTTACGATTCATGTAACTATTCATACGTTTCTAGAACATTTTTAATTACGTAACACTGATCGCTTCTCGTACACCTGTATACAATTTCTGTTGCTTCGGTAAAAGTATAGCAGCATTATGAAACGGGATGAAGTGACTTTTGATTCGTACTGTACGATTTCTTGCCGAAAATAACACAACGGGGCGATATTTTCTTACCGAACA
This sequence comes from Arge pagana, assembly GCA_963969455.1. Classification (NCBI taxonomy): domain Eukaryota; kingdom Metazoa; phylum Arthropoda; class Insecta; order Hymenoptera; family Argidae; genus Arge; species Arge pagana. The sequence continues at coordinate 22,209,943 of OZ018310.1, forward strand.
AGCTTTCGATGGACTACGGGACAATGCTGCATAAACGTTCGAGAAAGCCGTAGCAGAATCTCGAAGCTATCGTTGGCAACAATCAGGCGTATATTTTTAATTCGAACAAATATATATATATATGTACTCGGGAGAGCTGTCGACAGAACGCATTTGATCGTTGCATCGAGCACGTAATCGTGTACCGCGAAGAGCGGATTAAGGTTTTGTTCCAGTTTTCAGAGCACTCGATTGTTTGCAATTTCGATTATGTCTCAGCTACCCGAAGCGGTGAGTTTTCAGACACTTGATATCTTGATTTGACAATTGAAAAAAATGCAAACCTAAAACACATACTGTAAATGCAAAAATAGCGTGACGTACCACTGTGTAAACTTACCACATATTTAACTGTACTTAAAACTATACGAATACATGAGAATGAAGTAATGTTTTACAGATCACTGTTGATGGTCGTAGCGAGAAGTGTACAAATTGTGGTGCAACCGGCGCAATACTAAAATGTGGTGGCTGCTCTAAGGCTTGGTATTGTTCCGAGGACCACAGAAAGTACGATTGGCCGACCCACAAGAACCTTTGCAAATCGTACGACATTAAATTCAACGAGGCAGTCGGAAGGTAATTCGAATGGGAAAAGATAATTCAAAGACTACTAATGGCATTTCCTTAAATATTCAGGTGCTGAGAACTAGACTCATACTAAATTTTGAGCCACCATTATACTGGTGTACAGCATAAGTTTCACTGAATCATGTTTGAGATCATGGTTTTCTATAATTGAAAAATGCAATATCCCCAGATACGTAGTTGCTTCGCGGGATTTAGAACCTGGAGAAGAAATATGGTCGGAAACAGCTGTTATTGTTGGACCGAAAGCGAACAGCTATCCTTTGTGTCTCGGCTGCTATGCGCCGTGGCCACCAACTCCTGATTCTGAAGATCGTCCGCTCTGCTCGAAGTGTGGGTGGCCAGTTTGTGGTACTGAGTGTGAAGAATTGCTGCAGCACAAGGATTACGAATGCCAAGTAAGCTCGGACTTGAGTTGTTTGGTGCATCAGGGCTTTCTTCAATTTGCTTGTTGCGTGGTGCTGAGTGATATCATTTTTAGGTGTTTGCTGCCTGCCGTGAAAAGTTCAATGTCGCGGCAGCTTTATGCGACGAGACAGTCAACGGGGTTCCTCAGCTCGAATGCGTGACTCCATTGAGACTATTGCTTGCATCCGAGAAAGATCCGGAAAGGTGGAAAAATGAAGTGGCGAACATGGAAGCACATACTGTGAAAAGAATGGAGCAGTCCCAATGGAAAGAAAATGCCGTTAATGTGGTGAAATACTTGCGTGAGCGCTGCAAACTGGACAGGTAAGACAAACCCAGCATAGTCATTTATCAGTCAATGGTAAGCTTCATATGCTGGAGTTTTGTATCTGATATTCTCAAATTGTAGATTCTCCGAAGATGATATTCACAATGCGTGTGGAATCTTGGAAATCAACAGTCATGAAGCTAGAACCGGAGGTGGCTACAGTGCTAGGGCTCTATACCCAATCACAGCAACGATGAATCATTCTTGTGTTGCTAATACCAGTCATAGTATTTCTACAAAAGATTACAGGTAGTAAAACTTCATAATTCTAATCGTCGACAAACATTTTTTTGAATGAGAATTAGCGTTTGGTGAATACAGGTGAATAAGTGTTTGCTTAAACAAATTTGTAGTCACTGACATATGACTGACATACGACTGCTTAATCGTATTGTCTACTGTTTGAGTATAATTTTTGGTAGATGAAATATGACGTTTGCATTATTGACAGCATTCGTGTAAGAACTACGGTCAAAGTTCCCCGAGGTGGTGAGTTGTATGGCAGCTACGCATATTCTCTATTGCCCACGTTGTTGCGCCGGGAACATCTTCGAGAAAGTAAACATTTTGACTGTGCTTGTCGAAGATGCTCTGATCCCACAGAGATTGGAACGCACATGTCTTCGTTGAAATGCACAAAATGCGATAATGGAATCATTGTTCCTATGGATTCACTGGGTGAATGTTATTCTTGAGTGACAATTTGAACGTGTATTGTACTGGAAGTTGATTGCCAAAAAATTAACATGTATTATTATTGTGACCATACGCAGATGCAGAAAGTGCTTGGAATTGTACGCATTGCCCATTTTCTACTGGCGGACATGCCATTAAACGGGTATTTAGCATCATTCAAGCTGAGGTGGATCTAGTCGAAGAAGTAAGCGGAGCTGATGGTGGTAATGCCATCGAGGCTCGAGAAACAGTATTCAAGAAGTATCGTTCTGTACTTCATCCGCAGCACGCTTTCAACACTATGTTGCGGTGAGTTGAGCACTTGGCTGATTGATTTTCTCATCTCTCCGGACTGAAAAATAGTGATCCAAACCTTATGTGTAACCTGCAGCTATTCGCTAAGTCAGCTTTATGGAAGATGCGAAGGGTATTTGCTAGACGATCTTCCAGATGTTGTTTTGGAGCACAAGGTGGAGTTATGTCGATCTCTTTTGAAAGTATTAGACGTAGTGGAAGCAGGATATTCTCGAATTCGAGGTACGTAACGGGGCTCAAATGCCAAGTCAATTTTGTAAAATGATGATAGATTAATCTACCTGTTTAGCATATATTATATCAATTTTAATGACATTGAACCGATTACCGAGTCATTCGGAAATGATTCATGAGAGCTCTCCTTTTCAGGAATGACCTTATACGAATTGCACGCACCGCTTCTGTTTCTTGCCAAAAACTTATTTAACACAGGAACAATTGACGGAAGTACCCTTAAGAGCAAGATGAATGAAGCAGCTTCTATCCTGAAAGAAGCTGCTGCCATTCTGAGCCTGGAACCACCCGAAACTACTGAAGGGCAAATTGGTCTTGTCGCGGTTGAGTCGTTGCAACAACTTGAAGCGTCTATTGAAAATATGTCAATGGAATAGTGACGAATGAGAGATTTTTATAACATAATTAGTCATTTTCTGATCATCCAGAGTTAGATTCGAGCATTGAGAAATGCTGCGATGAACTGAAAAACAGATTTTCTCGACAAAGTTGATGTCTCTGTCTTTCGTTCAATTTAAACGTAAATAAAGTTTTTAATAGTTACAATAAAAAACATTTTCCCGTGAACCAGAATTTGTCTGTGAAACCAAATCCGTCATTAACACGGACCTCGTATGTATTTCAGAACAATGCTGCCATGCTTTATTTACATCTGCTACCAAAAGACGACGGTGCCTCCAAGATGACACGGAATGGATATTGGAGATAGGTAAAGTTTATTGATATCCATTTTATTAATTTACGATCAATCATCTACAAACTGCTCAATAATGTTGAACGTATGACAGTATTTTACGTTATCCAAATTGTATGTGAAAAAACAAAAATTCTATCATATTGAATGTGACGAGGACAAATGTCTCTCATATTTCTTGTTTCTTGATTACTTCACGAACAAAGTGACCTGAAAAACTCAATCGTCATAGAGTTCGTCTCACTCGTGGTCAGATATATATCGGGATATATATCCCGAACCTCGTCATTCACCATAATAGATAGCTAGGTACAACCTTTCTTCGCGGACCTTCTAATTTAAGCCTAAAAATCGTGGTGTTAATTCAAGTACTTGTATCAGAGCCAAGTTTGTTCTCGTGCTAATAATATATAGTCAAACAAAATCCTTTCAAGTATCGAGCACACATGGAATATCGGCTGTGCATCCCGAGAAAGAAAATGTGACTTAATTAATAATTCTCTGTAATTAGTTATTCTGTTATTATAATTCATTGTTTGTTGTTCCTGTAATTGCTTCATTAACCAATCTATTATTTGTCTCTATTGATATTACAGTTTGAGATGAATTACATTGAAGTGAACAGTAAAGTAGTTAATTGACGTGGAGACCAAGAGATAATACTTTGGATTATTATTTAGAAATAATAAAATGGTTCGAGGAGAAGTTCAAAATGAAAAAAGTGCGCGTAAATCGCAATTGAAATACGAGGTGGCCATATCCTCGAGTTTTGGCAGGTAACTGTATCTATTTTGTCATATCTGAATTATGGTTTAAATTCGAGAAGAGTTTTTTTTAATACCATACATAACGTTGGATGCGCTCCAGATATATGGTTGCTATTAAAGATCTAGTTGCTGGCGAGATAATTCTTCAAGAAAATCCGGTGACCGTTGGACCAGCCGTATTTTATCAAGATCAACCCTGTTTTAATTGTCTGAAACCTCTTGCTTCGGCAACAGTTCATCATGCATATTGTTCTGAATGCGACGTGGTTCCTTTGTGTCAGTCGCAATGTGAGGTGAATAAAAACTATCTTACAAGATTTTTTTCAAAATCCACCCCGATTTTAGTATGATCATGTCCGACACTCCTACAGCTCACTCAAGGATATCACGACATCACCGAATGCCGGTTCTTGAAAGAGAACAAAATTTGCAAATTTGAGATTGTAAATCATCATCAAATACTGCTTCCGTTGCGGCTTTGGCTTCTCAAAGAATTTCAGCCAGATATTTGGATGAAAATCAACAAGATGGAGGATCATGTAAAAGAAAGACGTGGAACGTCGGTATGGACAGACAGAGATGAGAACGTCGTACAGGTAGCTAAAATCTCTTTAATTAAACCAAAAATTTTCACAGTAATATTGAATTACATGAGAATTTAAATTTTGGCTGACGTACTCCTAGGTCTTGATGAGATTAAAACTGGTTCCCAATGATCAGGACACCTTGGAAATTATACAACGACTTTGTGGAATCTTAGATGTGAATAGCTTCGAACTGAGAGCTAAGGATGGTTCAGAATTGCACGTTTTACGGGGAATTTATACTGAAGCAGCCCTAATGGCACACGATTGCCGAGGCAACACACATTTGACTGTGGATGACAAATATCGGCTAACGGTTATTGCTAGTGTTCCCATTTCGGCAGGGGAAACTATTTTTTTCAACTATACTGGACCGTTTTTGGTACATAAATGACATTATCACATTTAACAAAAACACGACAAGAATGAAATAATTAATTATAATTTCTTTGAATCATACTACTTTAGGGTACCCCTGAAAGGCGGGAACATCTTCGTATAGGAAAATACTTTGAATGCAATTGTCTGCTCTGTGAAGATCCTTTTGAGCTTGAATCACATTTAAGTTCTTTGGTATGTCCACGTTGCCGACAAGGATTCGTCGCTGTTCAAGAACCTTTGACCAAAGAACCTTACGCTCCGAAAACGAAATGGCAATGTGCAAACTGTAAATGCGTATTGAGTGGCATAATGGTTCAAACAACATTGAACTTGATACGTAATCTCATTGAAGACTCGGCTAGCTCCAATACAAAGGTTATTATCAATCGAAGGATTATATTAAAAAAAATATAGATCATTGACTTGACGGTATGATTGATTTATTTAATTATAGGAGCTCGAGGTACTGTTGACCAAATTACAGCTCACCTTACATACAAATCATCATTTTTCATTGGGAATCAAGCAGAAATTATTGGCGGCGTACAAAGCAGAGTTTTTGGCGAATAATCCTAACAAAAGAAGTTTACAACGCGCTGTTAGTTTGTGCAAGGAAATTCTTGATGTAATAGAAATTACAACACCAGGCATATCGAGGCTCAAAGGTAGGATTGTCACTGTTTACTGGCCAAATATTATCATGACGATGAAATTTATATTCGATTTCAGGGATTGTCTTGTATGAAATGCATTTGCCGATGATAATATTGGCAAACAAAGAATTTAGCGCCCACGAAATATCATCGTTGGAGTTAGCATCGAAATTGGAGGGTGCCGAATGTTATCTGCGCAAGGCTCTGTCTATGCTTCTTCTGGAACCTCCTGCGACACCGGAAGGCCAGCTTGCCAAACAAGCAATGCGAGACCTAAAACTCTTGATGCAAAACATTGGTGACGTCAAAGCATTACCACTCGGGGAATCAAAACATTGCACCAAGCTTCAGAAAAAAACAGAAAAAAGTAATCATGTGAATAAATTGAAATGAAAAACTACAAACAAATGGATAACTCGATATGAAGTCACTAAAAATGATGTACCATTGTTGGATGTTTGACAATGAGTTAGCTATAGCAAATGTAAATGACTTCAATAAAAATTTGTAACATTCTAGTTACAGGTGAGTAGAATGCAACTGAGAAACTTTAGGATTTCTCAGTTTTCAAATCCATTCAATGTAAAGTGCATTCCGAAATTGTTTAAAATTTATGCATGTAGTAGACGTTATATGTATTCGAAGATCTCAAAAAGTTCTTGGTAGTGTTGCATATTCCCCATGTGCCGTTCAAACGGGAATGGAAGTGTCAAAGGATACAAAAACTGATGTTCGATAAATATTTATAACAATTTTAGAAACTTTTTAACGCCCAAAATCATTTAACCATGTCATTTGGCATTCTATATATTAGAACAAAGATAATATAACACCTTCATCCACGTCTCACTCCAATTGGTGCGCAATATTGTAAGTAACAACTCATTCCTAAAATTTCAAATCCTTAAGTGTAGTGATTTCATGCAGATATATACTCATGCCCAGAAGTGCGCATGTGGCATATGTATTATAGCTATAGATATAGATTATCAAACGTTGGTAGTTGGTAACGTTGGTAGTAAACTTCGAAACCGGCATTACTGCACGGAGCCCACAGGGTCCTCAGTAGTGAAAACTGGAACCCGGGATCAAGGAAGGGAAAACGAAAATGGCGACTCGATAAAGTCGAGTTATACTAGCAATAATAGTGATTGTAATGTTTATTAATCGTTTTCTGTGAATCGATATCAATATCATTGTTAATATTTAGTGTAGTACAAGGGAAATCGATTTTTTAATTTCTTAGCGAATCTTTCAAGGTAACGCTAAAAATACGTTTAACCTAATCTGCCATAACCTACGTATGTATTGTAAATATAGATAATGCCATTTTTCAATTACAGTTAACAGAAGAATGTCTGACCATAATATCATCGGTCTATGTTTACTGGTTTGCTTAGCGGTTGTTTTCAATTTTTCACTTCACCGAATCGAAGAAGGTCATGTTGGTGTTTATTTTCGAGTAAGTATCTTGCATTCTCGATAATACTGATTGACCGTGAGCGGTTATTCGGATGTCATGATATTGAGGTATCAACAATGTTTCTTGAGAATTTTATGAAATTCAACGATCTTTGTTACTTTGATGTTGTTATATCTTAATTTTGTTGCAGGGTGGCGCGTTGCTTTCGCATGTCAGTTCTCCGGGATTTCACATGATGATACCTCTTTTAACTTCGTATCGGTCTGTCCAAGTAACGCTACAGACGGATGAAGTTAAAAATGTCCCCTGTGGTACCAGTGGAGGTGTTATGATTTATTTCGACAGAATCGAAGTAGTGAATATATTGGATGCAGGAAGCGGTAAGCCTGATAAATCTTGTTGAGAAATAACATGAATCCTCTTTGTAAAATGATGATTTCCCAAACAAATTTGAAAGAGTCAACAACTTTTATTTATATTGTTCACAGTTTATAATATGGTGCGAAATTTTACGGCCGATTATGATCGAACGCTGATTTTCAACAAAGTACATCATGAACTGAATCAGTTTTGTTCTATGCATTCGTTGCACGAGGTATATATTGATCTATTTGATCAAATCGACGAGAATTTGAAATCAGCTTTACAAACAGATTTGAACGAATTGGCTCCAGGGTTAAGTATTCAAGCAGTTCGAGTAACAAAACCTAAAATACCAGAGACGATAAGGAAAAATTATGAATTGATGTGAGTTTCTTCCTCTTTGTAGTGATGAAGTAAATTTCATTGTTTTCATGAGTAAAAAATGTATTATTATGGGAATATTTTACTCCTAAAGGGAAGCAGAAAAAACAAAACTGTTGATATCGATCCAACATCAAAAGGTCGTTGAAAAAGATGCAGAAACGGATCGTAAAAAAGCGATAATCGAAGCAGAAAAAGAAGCTCAAGTTGCTAAGATACAGTACGATCAAAAAATAATGGAGAAAGAATCATTGCAACGAATGGCATCGATCGAGGATGAAATGCATTTGGCACGTCAAAAAAGTAGATCGGATGCCGAATTTTATCAAATGAGGAAACAAGCCGAAGCAAACAAGCTGCTTTTGTCAAAAGAATTCTTAGAACTAAAAAAATACGAATCTCTTGCTCGAAATTCCAAAGTTTACTATGGCTCTGATATACCAAAGATGTTCACCTTTGGTGGTTGTTCTAGTGATCCAAATTTAGGTGCCGATGCATCGACTGCCCCAAATAATGTTGCCACAACTTCTCATCTCTACAGCGAATCGCACCAAACAACATGATGTTAGCCATACCATCAGGGATAATCATAGCGATTATAAGTTTAAGTCGATAATTAATTTAATTTCATGGTCTCAAGTGTGATTGTACATAAAACGACGCTGTGCTTTCCTGTCAAGTCTGTATAGTTTGATGAAATGGAAGGAAGTAACGCAAATGCTCATCACAAGTCTACAAATAAATGTGTATTTTTTAAGTGTGTTGCTGGATCATTAATAGGCAGTCTTGTCAAATACTACAGTTTGGAAGCTCATATTGAAGAAAATTAGCTTTGTACCATAAATATACCCAAATAATAGCTTAGATTATGAATCATCGAAAGCATCCTAGACTATAATCAGCGTTTCACGGCAACCTTTCGTACCTCAACATATGTAAAGGTTGACGACGTTACATAACTACGAGACAAGCTCAGGTAAGGGAAGCAATCGTTTGAAAAATTATGTATCACGACCAACACTCAATAGCGAGGATTATTGCATTCCAAATTAGGTTCTAATAATCAATTATTTCATGCGATTCGCGTAGGAAAATTGTGATCGTTTTATCTTGCAATTATACTTTGATTTTTTTATTAGCCGTCATACAGAACGCTTTATATACTGGTTTCAAATGCATCACTGAACGCGCCTCTCGCGATGAGTGTATGCGTCGGTACGCTGATCTCACTGATGATGGCGTAGGTGCGCTGACCTGCTACTCACGCGACATGACACATGGATGATATCAACAATAAATGGCATCTCCTTCAAGTAGAGCTACGACCTTGTTACCGCACATTTTTCCAGATATCATCCGTGAATTCGATCGGAACTGCATATCTACTGTTTAGGAATTTTGTTAGCCAGCTCATTATCTGTACGGCACGTTTCTCGTTATTGTTATCTTCGCGATGTGGGCGTACGCGAATAACGTGAACAACGCTGAGTAGCCATAGTAGATAGTCATCAGTAATAGATCAAACTACGGCAAGGCTTTTTGTCGCGTGTCACAATTTGCAACGAACAAATATAATGGGCAAAGACTTGTAATGTAGTTACCGAGACGTAATGAAAAAGTATACGTCGTTCATCGGGTTCATCGTTTGAAAGAGCGACTCGAATTTTGACTGAACTATCGCGTTGAACGCAAGTCAAATTTTGACACTGTCACTGTTAGTGATAAAAACTTTGAAAACAGCCATCGATAGTGGATACTGGTAAAGGAAAGATATTCACCCTCGCAAAGGAATACATTTGCAAAATGAACGTGGTAAATGTTTGATCGTTGTTTGTCTACAACGTACATAACCTCTATAGTATGCAATTTCAAGCATAACTGGGAAAAAACCATTGTATTTTGTTTTCTGGGTTGCAGTTTCAAGAGGTTAAGAAATTCTTGCATCAGTTGTTGAGCAGCGTCGATGGATTGCATGGTATCTTAATCACCGACAGGGACGGTGTTCCTGTTATATCAGTTTCGGATGAGAAGGCCCCTGAGCTCGCCATGCGAGCTAGTTTCCTATCTACGTTTGGTATGGCGACGGATCAGGGCAGCAAACTTGGCCTTGGGAAGAATAAAACAATCATAAGCATGTACAGCAGTTATCAGGTGAGATAAATTTTTTGATTTTGTTATACTTAATTATGCTGGATACAAATTTTGCGAATCTTACAAGCGATCATACAAATTTGGCAGGTGGTTCAGATGAACAAATTGCCATTGGTGGTGAGTTTTATTGCAAACCATAGCTCGGACACGGGTCACATCTTATCTTTGGAAAATAAGATCGATCCAATTCTGCAAGATTTGAAAAATGTTGTTTCGGAAGCCTGATGGTTACCTGTCGTGCATTACGGATGATAAATCAAGAAAATACTGTGGCTGAAAGGGCACATGGATTTCATGTAATCCGACATGTTGCTGTGATTATTTTCCTATGGCGAACGATTATAAATCAGGGACAGATGTTGCAGACGCGTCTCAAAAGAATTATCGTAATATAAGTGTTTTCATCAATTTTTGTACGTACGTATAGATTGGTGAAAGTTCTCTTTTCTCACAGGTATATGAGAAGTAAGACGAAAATTTGCGACCGATCACACTCTTGCAATTATGTTAGTGATATCTTATTAGTTATAGATATAGGATGAAAATATAAGGAACAAATATTTTTTTAAGGTTCCAAACTTGTTTTACGTAATTATCGTTTTGTCAATTGACCATAAAACAATGATACTTTATCAACCAGCAGAAACTTGACGATCTACGAGTAGCTCTACTCGTAATATAGTTACATTCAGCGTGAAATTCACATTGCGTCGTCATGTACGGTCTCCTTTTTATTAGATGATTTTCCAAATTATTTTATCCAATTATGGAAACGTGTCAGACTCCAATTTATATTTCTGCACATTCAAATACTGACATCTCTCGAATACACTTGCTCGTGAAAAGACAGCAGAGAGAATATGCATGGTAATTTATGAACTGGTGATCGAGTACACATTCAATTTTCTTTATAATTTATTGTACAGCAAAACTGGGTACATTGTGTAACATGTTTTGGTTCTTGTTATGTGAAACGGAGGTATAAGAGATATCAAAATTACTTTGCGTTGTAGTTTAAAAATATTATTACTGTCGTTAGTGTCCACTGGATTGGAATAAATTTGTACTCGCACTGAAATATTTTTACAATGCGTAAACAAGGGGTTTTCCTTCCAAGGCGTTAATAATATTTTGGGCTGCTGTAGTTGCCATATCGTTACGAGTTTGTACTGTCGCGCTGCCCAAGTGTGGAACGATAACTGTAGAACAAAATGAATGTTATTATACACTATGTGACTTTTAATAATTACAATTCATATTCAGATTGTTAATAAATATTTTTTTATGAACCTGCATTAGGTAGACTCAATAGCGGGTGATTGCTTGGCAGTGGTTCTGGATCCATAACATCCAGACCTGCTGCGAAAATCTTATTCTCGCGCAGTGCTTTGACTAAGGATGTTGTATTAACAACAGGTCCACGTCCGACATTAACCAAAATGGATGTATTTTTCATTAAAGCAAACGTCTCGTCATTAAACATGCTTCGAGTCTCCGTGGTCAGCGGTGTGGCAACGATAACAAAGTCACTCTGCTGAAGAAGCTCGTTAAGTGATACAAATTCAGCTCCAATAGCATCACCTGAATATCAAGAAAAAAGTCAGCACCGTATTCAATGAGAATATAGAACATGATTGCTCGTACATGAGTGATTTGTAAATAAATGTTAGTCAATGATTTTTGACTTATTTGGACAGTTACTCAGGTATGTACCTTCTTTCTTTCGAGAGTGCCCCGAGTAAATAAAGCGACCAACGTCAAAAGCTTGCAGCCTTTTTGCTGTCGCCTGACCGATGTTACCGAAACCCACAATACCAACAGTGGATCCTCTCAAATCTCTGCCCAACATCCATTGTGGTCCTCCACGCCATTTATCCCTGTACAAATGTATGGTTATGCGATACTTAGCAGAACTGTTTCACGATATGTCAATAAATAATTGTGAAAATTTGACAAATACTCCTCAATTTTCAGACGACCTTCATGAGCACGTCTAGCAGCGCTCAGTGTTAATAATACAGCCATTTCAGCCACAGCAGCAGTAAGAACATGAGGTGTGTTGCCTACTTTTAGTCCCCGTTTTTTTATTTCCACCAGGTCTAAATGGTCGTATCCAGCTGACATGGTGGAGACTACTTTCAATCTTGGTCCTAAGAATCAAAAGCTGCGTTAAATTCATGCGTTGATTACGGTTTGCATGTGATCATGGAACAAATTCACAATAGTGTGAATAAGTTTTTTTCAAATGTATTCATTTGGCAAGCTGGAAAAATGTAGAAATTGGAAAGAAGCAGTTGTTTCACCGATTTAACAAATTTCTTTTAACAAGGATATACCTGCAACATTTAGAAATTCGCTGTTAATTAAGTGATGGCTTCCGAGGAAAATTGCATCATGATTCGGAACAGCTTCGAGAACTTGTTCCCGCGTACTTATCTCAACTGGAATAATCGTCACATCATACCTGTAAACAGAGATAACAATTCATAGCATTCGTCAAAATTGGTAGACTACTGTCTGAAAGTGAGTATACTAGTGTGATAAATCAAGTTTCGATAGATTACGTCAAGTTCTAATCTGTAATTGCTCAATTGGATAATCATCCGAATGTATCAATCGTATAGATTGGATAAGTGTGCTTGAAGATAACAAAATTTCACGAACACACAGCTGATAGTTTGATTTTTAACCTACCAAGGTGAATATGGAGTGTATGGAAAATAATTTCAGCCTTCTCCTAGATACCATAACGTTACCGGACAATAATATCAAGAAATCGGCATTAAAAATATTTTCTTTATCGACTCACTTGCTTTTTAGAAGGTCAATTCCGACTTGTGGTATGTCATTGGTTGTAACCAACACGCGTGCTCTACTCATCTCGATGTCGTGGGGATCACTGGAGTTCTAAATTTTCAACAAATAAATGTATAATAATTCACTCAATGATCTTGATCAACGTTACGAGCAATATGAACGAATGTCGCTGACAGGCTGGAAATTCATTCGGAAATGATTTGAGACAGCGCGACAAATGATAATATATCTGCGGCTGTTTATATAACATACCAGTTCGCGGTTGTCATATCAGAACATATGGAATGCGCATGTGTGGATTTGATTGCAGAGATCGTACTCGAGTAAGCCACGCGATTGGGATAACGCGATATTTGATAAGGGCGGAAGAATTACGAGGCGTTATCAAGCGCAACAATGTCAATGCGGCACTTGCATGTTAGCCGGAATCACCGGAATACATATCGACGAGGATTCGCGTCCACCGCATGACAAGTAAGTAGGGTGTTGACATTGATATTAATATTTTACGATTTAAGTCAACGACAACTTATCGGATTAGAAAAGTAGAAAGATATGCATTTCAGAGGGTCAACGCATTTCGTGTCGGAACGATCAGCGACGATATCACGTGAATTCGCAATACTCGTCACACGTGTATTTAGGTTAAGAAACGAATCAAGGCTAGCGAATCATCTTCGTATTACGATGCTAAGGCTTTATCATCACCGTATTTGATTTTCAAAACATTCTCACCAGATTCCCACGTGTATTTGCAAAGCAACCCATCCATACCACGGTTATGAATACCAAATATTTTTCAAGCATCGTGCTATGATGCCAATAAGTTCACCTGCTTGTTTGTGACGACTGCAAGTCTGAACCTGATTCTGTATATTCTTATTTTTTTTTGGACCGATTCGTCAGGAGTGGGAATTAGTACTGGTGAAAGTTACGATACCGAAGAGCTAGTAACAAATTCTCAACCTCGTTGTATTGATAATGGAATTTTTGTGTGCCGTATTTTAGTCCTTGACAACAAGTGAACGCTATTAGAATTACATTCATTCTAATGCCCACTGTTTGAACTGTTTTAAATTTAGGATTAACATCCTCTCGATTGGATGCGAAAGTTCGAATCAAAGATACATTTTCGAAACATGAATTGATAATATAGGTATAGTATATCATTTGTCATTCAATCTACGAATGGCAAAAAAAAACTTGAACTCCGATTCCGACTTCATTTCGCCAGTGGTCGTATATGCAATGTGTTTGATAATCCTCGAGGTATCGATCATGAATATGTTATATGTACGGTATTTTGAAATTCTCGAATATTTACTCATTTTTAGCTCGTTCGAGTTCAGATGGCAATTGCAGTTTTATTGCGTGCCAAGTGGTTCGTGCCTTGTGAACCGCAGCCTCAATTGTGGGCACGAAGAGTGAGTTGCCTACTTTTAGGCGTCACTAGCTCGATGCTCGTGGCTATCCCAATCACGAAGCAGAACAGTCTTTCTTCGATCGACAAATTATGTCGAGATTTCGTAGCCTATTTCCGGCGTTTCTGTTGGAAATAATTCCTCACATCTCCTTAATGTCCAGGCCACCGCGATGCGCTCCCTACACTGAAGCTATACTATTCGAGAATGATATTCTCGAATTTCCCGAGCTTTCATTCTCAAACGTGAACTCCATAAGGGATATGAATAATATCGATTGGTTGATTTTGCGAGCAAATATCATCATCCGAGAAGATTCACGAGTACTTAATAATGATTACGCATCACGATTAACGCGAATGCAGTCGAAAGATCCCGTTCGCCTGTTGAATAAAACGAATGATGTAACAAGTAGCGAAAACGGTATAGCGTCGAGGACAAGTGGTGTCGTACAGGTTACAGTAAGTGTAAACCAATAATTTCGAACGCGTGCGATCACCATCTAAACTTGGTGACAGCATCATCGAAACACGACTCTTGCCAACTGACGAATAATAATTTCGAATTTTGATGCTGCGACATCGTTCGACATTCTAGCAGATCACGTTGAACTCCGTTGGCAGCATTGCTCACGTCTCTCGTTCAAAAGGTACGCCGAATAGTGATGGCGATATTTGCTGAATGTATCGATATTTGGTATCGATACGTATTGGTGATCAGAGTATCGATACAGGCACAATATCGGGAATGCAATATCGATATCACCGATATCGATACTCAACAAAATGCAAACAATTTTTTTGAATGATTCTTCATTTTTTATATTTATAAAAAAAGCACAGATATCGAACATTATAACAAAAATACACAAAAGTAATATACAGTAGGGTGCTTTTTTCGCTCCCAGCCTGAAATTTTGTTGGAAATACCCAAAAAAAAATCCCTGAAAATTTGAGCACTTAATATTAATACTAAGTACTCGCTCACAGTGTGTGAAGATTTTCCATTTCAAATACACGTAAACTTTGATATATTTTTTTCTTATTTTTATAGCTCAGCGGCATTTTATGGTATCAGCTCGTCCAAAGTCGAGATTTTCTCAGAATTGAATGTTCTACAAAAGTGCCCATTTCGGCGTAGTCGTAAGTCACATCGGCAAGGTAGTACGAGTCACTAAACTTAATTCTTTCATAGAATTCGCGTTTTTCTGTCATTATCTCATGAATAACAAGACCTGCAGAGAAAATGTGA
Organism: Arge pagana; assembly: GCA_963969455.1. NCBI lineage: Eukaryota > Metazoa > Arthropoda > Insecta > Hymenoptera > Argidae > Arge > Arge pagana. The sequence continues at coordinate 22,225,416 of OZ018310.1, forward strand.
ATGACAAACTTGTAGGAAATTTAATTTCCTATAAAAAAGGTCGAGTGAACCAAATCGCTAAGATCGATATTTCTCGAGATATTGAGCCTTGAATTTATTTTTGTATGAAATTCATTTTATGAAATATTTATACGAATTTATTTATTTTGGCTTTATGTGTTATGGCTCCCTACGCCACATATCAAATAAAAAAACGGTTGTATCGAAATTTCGATATTCATGTATTGAGTATCGATACTTGCAAATATCGTTACGGAAAGTATCGATACAAAATATCGATATTTGGGGCAAAGAGTATCGATATTCCAAATATCGATACTGTATCGCCCATCACTAACGCCGAAGCTTTCGACCCCCGCGCGTATCAAAAAATTTGACGTCTGCGAAAGCAACCCGACGCGAATTTGACAATTTGGAAATAAACGTAATTTCGGAGCCATGAGAACAATTAGTCTTCGACGAGTCGCCCGGCAACCTTGAATTACTTCTACTGTAATTGGCGAGCTCTCGTGAGAACTTTTAGGAAAGCCCCACCAGCTTCTCACGTCCCAACGAGGTATGTACGGTACGAGTGTTAGGTTATGTCTAGCTTGCGACCCTGGTAACGTGTTGTTATGTCACGTTTAGTCGACTCTAAATTTAAACATGTGTTATATTTTGCAATTGTGACTGGTTCGATGTTCACTATAAAACTGAATAGCCGACTTGTTTCATCTAATTCCATTTATTTTTTGTGAAGAAAACGATGAATTTCGGATCACGGCAGTTCGTGTTGCCTTTTCTGATTGGATTGTCGCTCACAGGTGTCAGCGCCACGTTGCTCTATTTATTATTGAAAAAGGTAATATTCATGATCAGACGCACATTATCATGTCCTTTCTGAAATCTCCTTCGTTTATGTCTCTTGCTGTACATTTCTTTCAATTTTTGCCAAAAAAAACAACATTCAATTGGTTATTTATTAGGATGAAGATGATGATGTGAATAATAGCCGCACGACGCGCGTCGTCACATCTCGCCAAAATGTATTCGAGCTCAAAGTTCCTCGTCAATTTGTACCGATTCTCATTGGTCGTGGTGGAGTAACGATCAAAGATATTCAAAACAAGACGGAAACTCGAATCAACTTTGCCGAGGATGATCTGGAGTTGCCTGATAGAGTTTGTATCATTCGAGGCAAGACTGAATGTATTAGATTCGCACAACTCCTGATTGAGAATATGATTGCCAATCAACCGGTCATCGAAACTTACGAGTTATACGTACCTCAACGCGCTTGCGGCAGAATTATTGGACTTGGAGGCGAATGTATAAGGCAGATTCAATCGGCTTCCAGTGCCAAAGTTTTAGTTGAAAGTTCTGGCAATTACATAAATCTAGGTACATAGGTAGACAGTCATGAAAAAAATATTTTACTCCGAAGAGGATAATTTCTCAAATTAAATAAATCCACAGATGCGAAAAGGCGGATCATTGTCAAAGGTACTGCCGAACAGATCGCATCTGCTGTAGCACTGATTGAAGACAAAGTGCGAGAAGAGAATGAAATGCGTGGCCAGTTGGATGTTAGTTCATCGTCTCGCGCACCTCGTGGCAAAGTATCTTCTCGAAACACAGTTGTTAATGCGTTCGAGAAAAATCAATCGCGATCCACTGAATCTTTAACGACTTCAGGTATTATTTCTCTTATTATTTTTGTATTACAGCTAATTCTAACCGTGAGCTTACTTTAAGATTACGTTCTGTTATTATACGATTCTCATTACATTGGTCATTTACTCTGATGAAACTCAGTGGTTTGAATATTCCTGATTCTTGTTTCTAACCGTCGAAAGTCGTATGCTATGATTTCTACAGTTCAAGATTGCTCAACGGTAATGTGAAATAAATTTACTGAAACCATGAAAATTCTGGGAAAGTTCGATTTGAGTTACATGGATTTTTATATGGTGAGCTTGTATTGCTGTTCATCATTTTTTTTCAATTATGTATTCCAGGATCAGAAGGTCTGATGGAGGTGTACGTCAGTGCTATGGAAACACCAAGCCAGTTCTGGGTCCAAGTTGTTGGACCTGGTGCTCTTGCATTGGATAAATTGGTGACCGAAATGACAGAATATTACAACAACGAGGATAACAAAGAATTGCACGAATTGAAAAATGTGAGCACAGGGCATTATTGAGACCAAAATATTTGAAAAAAACAATTGATTTTTATTAATCTGTTTACGACAAGTTTGTTTAACCATTTCAGATACGTCCTGGCCAAATGGTGGCTGCTAAATTTAGTTACGATGAACGATGGTATCGGGCTGAGGTCATTGCTCAAGTAGAAGAAGATACGTACGAGGTGTACTTTGTAGATTATGGGGACAGCCAAACGTTGACTTTGAAAGACATGATGGAAATTCGAACGGACTTCTTGAGCCTCCGACTACAAGCGATAGAATGTTCTCTTGCCAATGTCAGGCCTCGGTAAGTTTTAAAAGATTTTTTCTTTGCATAGCACGTCACTGACAGAATCCGCGACTTCTCAACGGTTTAATGATAATTCGAGAAATTGAAGATCACAAAAGCAGTTTGTTTCATTGTACGTGCATTTAAATTGTACTAATTTCAACATTCTTGCAATCATTTTGTATTAAGGTCAGTAAACTTCATCTCAAGAAAGGAGATGTACGAGTAACGTACTTGTACGTCAAGTACGATTTATTCGAATGTGCAACAGCTTAGTATTTTGTGAATCAATAATTGCGATCAATATTGTGTTCAGATGAGATATTTTTTCTGGAAGAAAAGTATTGATCGTCGTTAGTAATGAAAACGCCCCAATTCTATCGCGTTAAGCAGCACCTTCGTCAGATCTTTCCTGTATCTATGGATTTGTTCGCATAATGTACTTTGCATTCTGTCAGAACATAGAACGAAACGTATGATATTACCTGAATGCAGAAATACCACAATTGTCAGCGTCGTAAATAATGCTGCCCTTGTCATGGGGAATTTTCGATTGACATGGGTATTCAAAGTATGTATTGGTTACTTCCACTCGTCTTCAATATTCTTTCGAGTGATATAAAGTTTTGCCGACAAAAGAAGTTTCATCACTCGCTTAGTTCGCTGTCGTCTGTGTTACTGGAAAATGAACTTCCAATTCCGATCTCGCAAACTTCGTGGAACAATTCAGGATTAACTTGTTCCATCATTTTCCATGCCAAGCTTTTGTTGATGTTTGTCGCGTTTTCCTCGCAGTATGCCAGTGCTGTTCTCTTCAAGGTCTCACAACCATGCTCGTCGGCCAGTAACAATAATGGTGCAACATTCTCTGGGGTCATTGTTTCTATGAGGTTTCGTTCGCAGAGTTCCTTCAATCCTATCGACAGAGTATAAAACAAAATTGAGTACTCATATTGACCTCAATATTTGCATTAATAAGTTCATTGGCAACGAGCAAGTAGTCGAACATGGCATTGAAATGGTAGAAGACGAGTTGACATGCTCTCCTCTTTTCATATTCCTGGAGGCTTTTCGTTGCCATTCCACATTATAAGCGTTCTCTATCTAACAGTCGTCGTTACCTTGCAAGCAGAAACGTTCAGCCACTGCTAACAGCTGGGCAGCTAGAACGTCCAAATTGTCAACATGATCCGTGTAGATATAACGAAGTAGTTCTCGCGTCAACTCTTCACAGAGTTCTGGCAGTTCCATTTTATATGTATACCCCACCTGCGTCGTTTGCAAATCGTTAAAAGTTCGTCAACACTTTTACGATCTTTATAAAGTAATTTATTGTGCTAGGCCATGCTTGGCGTATCATTAATTCGCTTGCTAAGTCAATCAACAAATAAAGTGTGTGACAAAAAATGCAAATCCACGATTTTTACGAAACACAGTATATATTTGGAATATTCATTAAATTATTTCGCATTTATAATGTTAAAGACATCGCATTGCTGCAAAAAACGTGCGATATTAAATGAACTTAGCTTATCAAACGGAATTCAATTTTTGGAATGATTGGGATGCAACGATGACGCGCAGCGTTGAAGCTTAATAATATAGTAACTAAATGCAATGGATTTGTAATGTTAGTATCAGTACAAAATGAACACGTAAATTTTTCATAATGCTGTCGGAATGGTTGAGAGTTATTTTGTCAGTATACTTTTCATCGAGGAATAACAATCGGGAGAATGCCTATTTTCGGGAAATAATTGCAAAGCCCTTCGGGAACACAAGATTTTTAAGCGTTAATAACGACGATCTCTGGATCTTGATGAGAACGTACTTCCCGATGTTCGTTATCTTGAGATGCCAAGTGATCTTCTAGCGAATCTTCATTTTCTTTGTTAACCATATTTCCATTCTGTTCAGAGACAGTGATCTTTTCGGTTTCGGCTTTTTCTGCTGGTTCTATCATAGCAGCAAGAGTTGAGCTTCGAGCAGCTACAACGCTGCTGTGAATAGGAATGACCGTGCTGTTGTTCGGTCCACAACTGAGCTTGGTATCGGCGGTACGGGGATGTCTTAAAAGTCGAGCCATGTCCTATCAGGTAATGAAAAAGATCGATTATATCAGGGAAATGATCAGCCATGATGATCAGCGAGAGTTTACCTGAGAAAGACTGTGTTTCTCGCTTTCGCTTTGTATTATCTGAATTTTCACCATAACGTTGACTTCCCCAGTTTTGTTTACGTGTCTATCGACGATGCACAGATCTCTGTAACCAAGCGAAAGTATGTCGGATGTTGTTTTGAGCTCCAGAATCGTTCGACTGACTTGACAATATTCCCAATGATTGATGTCCGCGTTATAGACACCGAATTGAAACCGAACCTTGGCTTGTTCCGGCTCTTGGACCGAACAACTTAGCAGGTTCAGACACAAAACAACCGGATTTGTTATCTTCTTCCCTACAAAATTATCAGTGAAACTTGGCAAAAGCAATCAAGAACAACCAATTGTTCACCTATCGTTGGATTTCACTACATCTTGACCGATACTTTACTCACCTTTGGGACCTTTCCAAAATCTTATCGATAAATTCCATTTGCTCCGCATGCCGTTTACGTTTACATGGAACGGAGTACTGTCGCATGATGTAGCTTTAGCCACCACTTTCATATACTTGCTTATCGGCCAAGAATATTTGAAAACTATGTCCGACACAGTTGGTACAAGTAGTTCCATTCCGACGCCTTCCTCTCGCTCTGCGTCGATGCTTCTGTCGATGATAAAGCGCTCTTTTGATTAGCGCGAACAATAACCCTTCGTATCCTACGACAGCGACGAGAGTTCGCAGAATATACAAAACGTATCGAGGGCATAGTTATCTCGACGACTATCAACGATACTGTCGAGGTATCTGAAAATTAATATACCCTCCTCTAATATTAGCATCATCGATAACTCTTTTTCATCAATATTGACAGGACTGAACGTTAACGTTCGTTGCTTCTATCATCAACGCGTTTGCCGTTGATTCGCAAAATCCAGCTTTGATAATGCTCGATACTCGACGAATCCGCTATGGGAGATACGAGTGTCTCTTATCAAGTCAAATGAACTCTTGGAATACAATCGACTCACTGACAATGCATTTGCCAGAAAAATGTAGCCGCATCGGTCTGATTTTCTACTGCTCTCCTCGTTACATTGCTATTAACATCAAAAGAAGAAGTACATATCCAAAGTCCAAGGAAGAAGGGGCTGAGTTTATGATTCCAGAAACAGTCTTATCGAGCCTAACAAAGCTATTAACTCGGCACCGTATTTCATGTCTGGGTGAAATATTCTTCTGGCTTTCACCACTCCTCAATTAATTTCCTGCCCTCAGCTCGGTGGGTGAATCGAGCGTCGTTTTTCTTCTCTTTGTACTCGCTTCTACAACTAACTCATGCCATTGCAGAAGAGAGAAAATTCTGGTGAAATCGCAAGAGCATCGTGGACTGCTTCAGAGGACGCAAAAACCGTTCAGGATTACATTTCCTTGCAGTACTTATCTGCCGTATCACTTAAACCATATGTTTACGTTATCAATGAAATATTATCAAGCACCGAACAAGTATTTGCTGCGCCTACCAGTTCCGACGCCTCGCAACTTTAATTATTAATGCCATAAAGATTTTGCAATTCCGAACTGATACGAGTACGAAATTGTAACTATGTACAGAAGTAGCATCACCGACACCGAAGCGAAACGCCGCGACCGAACAACCAAGATCAACGACCAGAGATAATCCGTTGTTCTGCAAGCCGCACGAGATAACGGCCAAACAAACAAGGCGTCTTAAAAATATCCATTTTTACCTACACCTGATCGTACGTATGACCGCATCGCGCTGATCTATCGTCTGGCTCGAGGATTATCGACTTGGTAAAACGATTCGAGACGAGTATTTCAGGTAGTGGGTCAGCGCTTCGTTCACGGCGATCGTCTCCAGCGCACAAATGGAATAATTACGAGCCCGAATTACAGATAATTACGAGGAGTTTCCTGTTGTTAATCGCGTTCACGCGATGCTATGAAAAATTCGCGCGATCGTTTGCCAACTCGTGCCGCGACCTCGACGCTGCTATATTTTATCGCCACGTGGAAAACGCCCAGCGAGAATCACGCGTAAACAAAAACTATGTCGTCGTTTTTTCCCCCTCGCGTGAAAACTCCTAAAGTTTTTCGGGTACGTGCCAAAAACAGAAACAAGCAAAGTCCCTCGTCGCGCCGCATGATCGAACCGAGATGAAAACAGGGCGCCAAAATATCGCTTGGCAAACTATATCGAGCCGGTTTCTTTTTATAACCGCTTCTATGTTTTCTCGCGCAATTCCATGAGAAAAACGTTGCTTGATCAACGATGCGAAAGGGCGATCTTTGCACGGCACTATGACGAACAGGGAAAGAAAAGAATATACCGCAAAGAAGTATCGAGATAAAAACATCCAGACGAAGAGGATGAATGATCACCGGAAACCGATAATAGTGAAACGGTGAAAGTTATTTCCCGTGAGTCGCGGTTAATAAACCCGATAAAAATAAATGGGAAGCGATAATTTCGCGTAAAAATAACAAACGTCTCTCGTTTATCCGAGTTAATTATTTGTTTTATTTGCTCGTCTTTCGACATTCTTTAGATAAGTTTCCGATAGTCGGAGAGTTTTGCGTTTTTTCGGTTATTTCTCGCTGAAAAATCGAACTGTTATACGGGAAAACTGTGAAATGTACCTCTTTTGGTCTCCCATGACTCGTGATAATGCGTTATTCAGTTTTTTATTTATCTTCGTGTTTATTAGCTTCTTTATGTTTATACGTGCGATATACCTCGCGCAGATCTATGGAGCCTCGATCGCGGTAATTTCACGACTGATCGCTAGATCGAGTATGACTGGCTGCTGCGTCCAACAATACGGTAGCGTGGGAAGCAGCCAATACTACCTATTCGTATTACTCGCAGAGATGAACCTACTAACGAGTCGTTCTCATAATGCCGAAACAAACGCCCGGTTGGCATAAACTTTTCCGCACGCAGCTGGACAGCGAGAAAAGTGCAACGCTCCGTTGTCCCTGACCATCAGATTCATTCCAAAAATTGCACTAACGCGTGTCAATCATTATTTAACGAGTGCGTCTCTGTCTATAATTATGCTTGAGAATCTAGTTGATCTCGTCCCGAGTCGCTGTAGTTATATCAATGACTGGTTGTTCTTGAAAGTTGATTTTATTACGAAATGCCGCCGTTCAGCCAGCAATTCTTGCGTTTACCATAAACAATGAAAGTCGAAAGGAAATTTTTTATCAAAATATTCAGTTTTTTTTTCAACATCATATATCTTTTAGGATCTCAATCAATCGAAATTGAATATCCATATTTTGAGAGTCTCTTACTCTTATGTATATTTAATATACTCTTAAGATATATTTAAAAAATTTGTTTCATTCATTTTACTCAATATTTATTTTCAAAGAAGGCGACTTCAAAAAGTACGCAAGTGACTTAGGTCGCCGATTTCTCTGCGACAAATCATCCGAATCGTAAAAATTAAATATTATTAGGTAAAATGTAACTGTGGCTTCGGCCCCAACTACGATTATTAATTTTTATGCATAATTCACAAAATAGCGGACCTTTTTCCAAAAAAGTGATCTCGTTCAGTAATTTTAGGAGTATATTTACTAAGCTCAGCAACTTTTATGTTAATATCTATCGTGGCAACGCCAAAACAAATGAGAAAAATAGCCCTTTTTCAGAAGTATCCAAAGTAGAGTGATCTGTAAAAATGCCTCCCGAGAAAAACAGACTATATATGATTATATGTATAAAATTTTTTTCCAGATATAATTATACAGAATTATACATAGTTCTATATAACTATATAGAATTTCTTGCAATTGTATATAGAATTCTATATAATAATATATATATATCATATGCAAATAATATATAAATTTTGTTATCTAGTTATATATAATCTTTTTTTCTCGGGCTGTCACAACTCATTACTCAAAATCACAATTTTCTCGCTGATAATCTGACGACAGACGGAAAAGGATCGTTGCAGAGTGGTAGGATCATTGGTTTGTTGGTCAAGGCGTCGCCTTGGAATTTATAGCAAAGCATTAGTCGCTCGTCGTGGTATAATTTTGCCGCATGTGCATTTAGTTTATGTTTCTTTAATATACGCCAGTGTAAGGTATTTGGTGACGAGAGATTGTAGTTGTGATCTACGGACACCGCACGAAGGTAACTTAAGTATGCGGAGCGACGATCTCCTCGTGCCTAGGAAATTCCTTGATAATTGTCGTACCTCGCGTTTTCGCGTAACAACGCGAGAATAGTTAATAACGCTTGATTTAATTCATCCGATGACTAGTCTCAGAGGCCGTATCGCCTGGAATGTCTACAACGGCGTCGCCGCGACGTACGATTACGCGGAAGCCGCGTTATTTTTATCACCTTTGGCAAAGTTCCGCGAATTTTCAGATTTCACCATGCGAACTGTGGCCTTCTTGTTTATATCTCGCGGAAAACTTTGCATGGGGTTTGCGTAAGATTTATAACGACGCTGAATGTACGATGTTGTCTAGTGTTTAGTTGTGTACAGTCGTAACTGCGGTTTCACTGTACCAACCGCTGCCAATTGTACCTATCTGCATCCGTTACGATAAAGCTTCAAAATTTATATCCCCTCGCTGCCAATTTTCTGACATGTTGATCTGCTCTTTCGTCCGAGGTCGAGAATTCCGAATTTAAATGAGCTTCACCCGATGCGAAGTCCGACTAAGTACGTTTCCCCAAATTTGTTTCCTGTTTTCCTAAACGTCTGTTATCATGCTGTAACAGCAATTTACTTAATTCCAATGCGTTGATCGCATTCATCGAATAATTTAGGTTCTTGAAACGAAACGATGTGAGATAAGATAGAATCAGGTGGAAAATAAATTAGGTAAAGTGTCTGAAGCATGCGAGAAATTCGAGCGTCTGACTTGTTAATGACTCGAATCACTCTCGTCTGACTATAAAAAATTCATTACATGCATACCGGCTCTTCTTGACTATTTATTTTCCACTCGCTCGTCGGTTATCTGGAAAATGTGCAGCTTGATACGAGTGTTGTTGATGCGAAACGTTGACTTTTCTTTATGCTAATCTCAAAAATCCTCGTAAACGTTCATAGAATCGTCAACTTAGGAAGAAATGAATTATACTTAGCTGGGAGATATATTTCTAAGTGGCTATAATGATTACGTCAGTACAAATTTATAACATCTTTGTAATATAGATGTTTATGCGATTGAATATTCAGTGATATTCATAATTCCTACGGCAACTTGTGTTTTACATGAATTATCAAGTCGGTGTATTTCAAAACAGCATGCATGCGTTCGAAGATATTTTGTAAGCGAAACAATAACTTTTCAGGCAACGTTTTGAACATGACTTTTTTAATAACGGTATATTTATAAGATCTTGTGAATATTTGCTGCTCACTGAGCAAATACCTATTTTTTTCCTTTTTTTTTCAAGTATACATTGTACGAAGAGAAACCTTAGGAGACTCTGGCAAAAAGTCGTTAGGTAGAAAGTGAAATTTGTAAGGAGAAAAGGTGAAATTGTTTCATCGTCTCTGTAAAAAGTCATAATTCAACTATTGTATTCACCGGCTGATCTCGATGGAACTTTTCCCTAATTACAACGCGAAATTTGTCAATCGATCATCGAAGATTTCTTGCATATATCTGACAAAACATCGAGGCATTCCGGTACAAAAGAATTCTTGTCATGTTTCAGCGATGGAGAATGGAGCACCGAAGCTTGCGACAGATTTGCTGACCTCAGTTGGCTAGCTCAGTGGAAATCTTTGACGGCAAAAGTACGCGGCTATAGAGAACGAGTTGTGGGTCAAGGTAGTTCTCGACGAGAAGGATCACCCGTTCCCTGCGTCGACTTGTACGACAAAACGGAAAACGGGGTAAATAATTGGTACACAGGGATTTTTAAGGGAATAAATTCTTATACTCTGTGTTTTGTTTTAGGATATTAACATTGGAAAAGAACTGTTAAACGAAATGATAGCGGAAGAAGATGGTTCTTGGTCTACGGCTAGTTCTACTTCTACCTTGTCATTATCGCGTCGCAATATCCGCGACGTCTCGAGTCCTATTCACGCGCCGACACCACCTCCGACGAATGCCTCTCGTCCTCAAGAGACCGTTGAGAGGCGCGAGGAATCGTCAGCTGAAGGCGTAACGGAAATCAATTCTGTGACACCAAAAGTAAAAGGCTTATATGCCAGCACGTTTTCTCCGTATTATGATTTTTTTTTAAAATTATTATTATTCGTCGGTCAACGAGAAAAACTATTTCTATCATTCGTAACGTGAAACCCTGTTTTCAGAAATTGCCATCTAAGGAAATCGAAATCGTAGATCTCGTGACGCCAGCGAAGAACTCGACGAACGATTTCGTTGCAGCGGAACGCAACAATGGTTTTCAGGAAAACGGTAGTGGAGATCACCTACGTAATGGAATAAAATCTGCGGACGAAATTTTAAAAATGGAACGTCAAAACCAATCTGAAACTAACATTTCCCCTGCGGGGTTCGAAGACGACATCTCTGAAGATTCAGATAACCTGGAGCTTGGTTAAGCAAACTTGGATTCCTGAACCAAGATCGTTACGTGTCTCGGTTTAACTAGATAATATTTTCCTCTTATCACTTACGTCTTATTTCCCAATTGAAATTGAGTATCAGATCAATTCAATGATTTATCAAAGCTATTTCTTTGAATCTACAGCAAATACTTTGCCTTCACATTATTCTCTATTCTCAAGGCTGGCAATAGTTTTAAATCTGGATAAAAATCTCGCGACGTTCTACATAATATTTAATTGTGATTTAAATAATCATATCATTAGTCTAGATGCCCCGGGTAATTATTTTACAAGCAGCTGAATTGTTACGGAGTACTTTTCTTGGGTCGGTGATCGAAGAGAATTCGAAGCTTTCGGATTTTCATAGTTTATCGAGCTACAAACTCAGTCTATGTGACAGTGAATTCCTAGCGTTATGCGTAAACAAATTGGTTTCGAAACGATTTGATAAGTGGAACAAGTATGCCTTGAAAATGGCTTCCATGCCCGAAAAAAAAGATGATATATAATTATATACAAAAAATTGGCCCCATACAATTATATGAAATTATACTTATGTATGTAGTTCTAAATAAGTATTCACAATTTTTTTGCAATTTTATCTAGAACTCTACATAATAACATGTATAAAACATACATAATTATATGGAGCCAATTTAAAAAAAATATAATTACGCATAATTATATATAATCGTTCATTCTCGCGTGATTTCGCGTTCACCTATTTGCGAATCACAAAGGGAAAAAGTTATATTGGCGAATATATTGTGTATTTTTATAATAAAGTAAAGATAAAAATGTTTTTTACGTTCAGTTGGAATTTTGTCGTTATTGTTTCTAAGATTTTACGATGAATGTAGATAAGGATATGATAATATGGTTTTCTCAGTTTTTACCGCAATGTACAAGTGTTTATTTGGCATTGTTTTTTTTTATTACAAATTACGCATCAAGAGTTCTAAAACTTTTCTTTCATTGTTAATTTCGTACTTACGACACACTAATGCTTAGGCGCAAGAAATGCAGCTAGATATTATAAAAATGAATTTTTCTTTGCACCGATACGTCTGATGTAAATGATATTTTTTCAATGGAACTTGCTAGAACAGCAGTTCTCATGTATTAATCGGAAACAACGAGGGTTGAAGAAAATAAATTGAATAAATTCTTTCCAACGTTTGCCCTGAAATTAATTAATTAATTTCTTGTATATAAAGTTTCCTGTTGATACAACGTAGTTCACACTTTCGGAATACCATATCAGACAGCTTTCAGTATCCTTAAGCCTTGCTCGTGCTCGCTAGGCATTACGCAGCGAGAGCCGTCCTCTTCCGCGTAGGCGCGCGCCTGCTCGAAGGCAACCCAACTCACCGGTGTGCGTGGCTGGAAAGCATATTCCAAGGAGCCGTCAGAAATTTTGTTTAAGAAAATGTATAAAAAAATCGTGGTCTTAACTCGAAGAATCCTGTCGAAGTTGTTTCCTCGTTCGGTTGTTCCCATCAACAAACTAAGAAGTTCATTTTTACGCGATTCTCGCGTGCAGAAGTAACAATGCGAAGATACGAGCTCGATTTTCACGTTCGAAAGAATGGCAGTAGTTTTATTACAACTCCCGTTGATCGAATCGTCTCGAAACTGCTGAAATTATCGCCAATCACGAACGCGCCGCGTCCTAATTGATTACGATATACCTGCTTCGTGAATTTTGAATAAAATTTAGAAATCCAAAGATCATTGAAGAGTGACCGTGAAAGTGAAAAACGCGAAAAATACCCATCCAGCCGTAAAAGGGGGCAAAAAAAATTGCGCAAGAAGTTACAGAACCATCGGAAGACGAATTTATCCGTCGACTGCAGTGCGTCGAAGAGAATGGTAGTACTTGGTATCGTTGAACAACGATCACTCCCGTTTAGTTTGGGTGATCGGTGAGAAAGTTGACAAGTAGCTCGCTATAAATTCTTTGCGGTCCAGAACATTTCATCAGTTACTTGACATATCTCCGATAGTATCCACGTAGACATGAAATTCACGGTAAATATACGATTTGCGAACGAATTTCGCACGCTTCATCTCCGAAATAAAATTATCGGTTGTTAATTTATCTGTAAAGGAAAATTACGATGAGCTTTCCGCGTCAACTTTTTGCGTATTTTCGGTGGTTCGTTCATTTCCCGGATAAATAACGTCGATTCCAACTCTACTTTCGTCATTTCGTCTTCCTCGCGCGCGCGTGCCGCGCCAATGAATCGAGTCACGAACGGAGCAAAGTGGTCGAGGCGCAACGTTTCAAAATTTCCATAAACGAGGGAAGAAATTGGTGATACGGGTGCGCGGGTCGTGAGACGGATCGATTTCCCAGCGCAGGTGCGAATCGCAACGTTTTGGTGCTCAGATCGCTGACGCGTAGCGGCATCGCGCGCCTATGATATACTTATACGTATACTTCGAATCGACGGTAGCTGAAATAAACTCTGTGACGGCTTATCGAATTGGGAATAGCCCACTCGTGTGTCGTCTATTCATACTTCGGTCGTATTTCCCTGCTTTCGTTTCAATTTTGTCTCGTGCACGATTCCCGTACAAATTTAACGTCTTTATTTTAGTTTCGCATTGAAAATAATTTTCTCGGTGCCGAATCCCAACAGCGATGAAGTCATAACACAAATTCTCGTTTCACAGCAGTCAACCAACCCCTATCGTTGGCTGTGGATCCTGTGCACCTCATTTATTATCTTTCTCCACAAAAAAAAAACGATGTACAAAAAAATCGGCCTGATATAATTATATAAAATTTATGCACGATTTAGATACACGTTATATATAGTTATGTATTATTATTAATAATAATTCCCGGACTTTTAAGATCTTTATGCAAGAAGTTTTACAACACCAGTATGATTTTTTGAATGAAGAACATCTGCACTTAACATATAATTTATATATATACTTATATACAGGTTTTTTACAGTTTTCTATAGAATTATGTATAATTATATGTAAATTATACGTGAATTATATATATATATATATATATATATATATATATATATATATATATATATATATATATAGATAATGATATCCGGCAATTTTTTTTTCTGTAAAAATGTATATATAAGCGCGTTTTCTCGGTCTGATCGTCGATGTTTGGCGTTATTTTTCAGTGTTTCTCGTTCGTCGTTCTGATGGCAGTGTACAGCGTCAATTGTAACCCTCGCTACTTGGCGATTCCCCTGGACGAGGTGAACATTATTGAAATCAGTCCGCTCCTCCCGGCGATACACCGAGTACCAAGGCATACCGAGGCTTACGTTCCTGTGGCCGTCTCTACGATGCAAAGCGAGCCCGTCGAGGAAGCTGTTCCGAGAGTAGCGCGAGCATCCAGTGGTCATCTCTTCGATTACGTAGATTTCGGTGGGCACACCGGGGAGAACGGAGCTTTCGGCTGGTACGCCGATTACCCGGCTCAGTCGTAAAGAACGAGCGTATCCGATGTAATAGGTTTCTCTCCCCCCGCCGCGCCTTCGACCCAATTTAATTAACGCGGTGAAACAAATATTATTGTGAAATTGTTACACGAGTGCGGTGACTCTGTCGATGTACTTAGTTTTACTTTTCTTCACGCTACCCGAGACGTGCACGTGCGTGACGCGAGTTTGATGAAAGTTGGTAGCGGATACAAAGTAGATTAGAGTCTCCTCGTTCCGATGATCGATCTTTTCTTGCGAAGAACAATTTCTCGTCGAGACGATCCACCGCTGTAAATAAATACAACGAAGCATTTCGTATTTTGGAACCATCGTGTTTTCGTTGACATTATTTTCCCAACGTTTTTTAATCGGCGAGATTTCGCTTTGGGGCCCAAAAATCGCGCGTTAGATCAAGCATAAGACTTCTTGTATGTATAATAATAGTTTATTCTTGGCATGGCGATACCCAGCGTTACAATTTTCGCAATAAACAGCAGCATATCGGGTACAACAATGACTTTTGTCAATTCTCAATAAATATTCACGTATAATCGTAACAATTGCATTACATACTCGCTTTTTTTTCACCTCTTCAACGTGAATTCTTCCACGTTCCGCGCAAAATATTTTCAGTCATCTTACACGTACTCGCGTTGTACGCGAATAATCAAATTCCGTGATCATTTACGGTTTCATCTTCGTCCTCTTTCCTTCCACGACAATCATATAATAATAACACATGATACAGACGGCGTTTTGTTATACATATACACGCCTTCGTAGGGGATCTCAGTTTTGTTTGATTTTGGCCGCGTTTTGGTCTTGGAAGATTTGCGGGGGACTCCTAGTTAACACGATACACACAGTTTTTCGAATACCATATAAACGGCGAACAACTATGTTTATTTATCTAACATAAGTTCGTCGGCGGATTTTTTCTATTTCATCTTTTTTCTCCGCTCCAATCCTCTTGCATTTGCGGTGGGACAAAACGTGTCGAATTTGAGTCAAATTTGATTTCGTTGAACGCGTGAACGTGAGATTAATCGCGGTGACCTTGAAAAGTTTGATTTTATCGTGGGAGAAAAAGGTAGAAATTCGAAAAAATTCTGACAATATTTCAATTTTTTACGTGATATTGTTTCTCTTAACTTTGTGCTACTTCGTTTTTGCAATTCGTTTTCAACAATTTTGTAACACAACGAATTTAAAGCACGAATTGACGGGATGAGAAAATGAGCATTGACAACTTTCACAGCGAGCAGTTCTTAAAAAAAAGATTATCCAAGTTTGCACAGAAATGTTTTTCACTCAAGAGCATGAAATGTTGTTCGTCACGTGTGCATAATAAATCGGGTATTTACATCGTGCTGCTACATATAGCTGCTAGGCTACGTAACACGAAACGCTCAAATTTCGCGTCATAATCGAGTTATATTAACAATCATAATTACAGTTGTGAACATTTATTCTACGACTAAAACGGACAACTTTTCATTATCAACTATTTCACATTTTCCCCCCCTGACCGTCGAGTGTTCGCGTCGTGTAGCAGATCAAGTAAAAATTGGAATGACTACGATGTACAGAATTTTGCCACGGTAACGAGGTAAATACTTTGCTGGATTCTCCTCATGATTTTCCATAACTACCAAAAAAAATATACATATATCTGTGCGATTTAGCATATTCGGCATATTTTTGATAAAACGTGGCTGTTATTTTTGGTTTGTATGTCTCATTTTGAGACAAATTTTCGAAATCAAAAGGAATTCAGAAGATTCGTCGTTTTTCTCACGGTTAAGACATTTGGAGACGTGGGAACAACTATTGACGATTTATCGACATCGTTTTCCAGTACACAAACATACAGCTTCTTAAAGTTATTTTACAGTGTCGAAGAACGGCAAACTATCGACGATCCTATGTATGTAACGTTAAATCGGCGTTTTATCGTTATGTATTTTAGAAGAACAATTTATTCGAGTGATTGAAAAAATTCGTTCGACCAAATAATCGACGAATAGATGAGACAAAATGATTGCTACTTCGTGAAGTCGGAAACTGACCTTCGATTTTGATCTAAAAAAATTCAATTGTCTTTGCACAAGGTTGGATTTGGATTCGAATGGTCAGAAATGAAAATGATTTACAAGCCTGGATTTGTCTTAGTAACAGATGCTGTGAATTTTTCATACCTATCAAAAAACTTAATTATTGTGGTTAAAAACATCGTAGAAAAATGTAAAAATTTTCTATCGAGGATGGAATTTCAATGATCCTATTAGTTTCAATTTTGCTTACATTACATTTGATGAAAAGAAAATGTGTTTTAACAATTACTTGTAGGAGCTAGACAACAATGTGTAAGGTTTTCGATTACAAGTTTGAAATTGACTGATCAAAAAATGGAAAAATAGGGTTTCTGGACGCTCGACAACAATTACATCCAACTAAACGAGAACTCGAGACAGCAAATAAATGATTAGTATAAGTACTTGCGAAGATTGGAAATAAATAAGTCATCTATGCAGTGTAAGACTTTGGTATACGCAGAGAAACGTAAATGATTTCAATGTCTCGCAAGACAGAAGTTTCCACGTAACAGCATTTACATCGCTTCGAGTGCATTAGGCGCATATCTGCATGCTTATGTTTGGAGATCATATTTCTTAAACCTGACCAGCAAGTAGCATGCTACTAGAACGAAGAACTGTTAATAATGAAGTGTTGATTTTTATTTGGACGAGAAAAAATTATGGACCGTCTAGTTTGCTGCTTGAGAAAGGTTACTGTGAAAATAGTTGCACTACGCAGTATACAAATTATTTTCACATTTGATAAAAATGTAGAATCAACGATTTTCGAAATGCGAATACTGGAAAATTCACTGGCATAAATGTAGCGAATAGAAAATAGTATATATCTGAAGCACGTCGTGCGATGAGGAAATATATGTGAGGTTTGACATCTTGTTGTACTTGAACGGCAATGAATTCTTAACATTATTCGAAATTACCAATCGAAGAGGTACATCGACGAATAATATACATTGCTAAAGGGTCCAGAAGGGAAAATCGACGTTGTATCATAAAAGTACATGGTAATCACGCATAATGTCAAAACATTTGTCGAGTCATTGTCAGTGGATTAAGTACTTCTTTTTCAATTTACGTTCAATATCACTGTACGAGCGATTTTTTTCCTCGTTAAAACATGCTGTACGAATTCGATAAATCGAATCGTCGCTATAACGTTTCACATTACCTAAAGTTCACCTTTCGATATGGCTCGTTATGAGTTTTCGATTTAGTCGAAACAAGTCGCAGGAATTGAACTTCTGAAACTCTCATAAAGCACGTCTTGCCGAAAAGAACGAGCAATCAAGACACGAAATTGGACGAAAACTGACAAAAATACCTTTTTAATTATTTCCTTTATACAATAACAATGAGTCATCTATATTTCAAAGTGAAATTGTTTTCCACCTCGGGAAACACTAGCTAATTCCCTTGAAAATATTGTGAAAAATATATTTTTTCCGAAGTAGTTTGAATTATCATAAAAAGCGATAGAGATCATTTTTCTAGAAATTTTCATAGCATTTCTCCATAGTGTGAGAAATACTCAACAAAAAGATCACAACGCGAGCTATCACTAAATTGTTCGCTATGTATGTATGCATGTCCATCTCGGTAAGTTAGATCCAAGAATATCGATAGTATCAAGTTTATAATATTTGTAGTTGCTCAAAAGTGTAGAAGTTAAAATGATCATTGTTCCAGCTGTCCCGCCCTTAATCCTGGACCCTTGATATATATATATATATATATATATATATATATATATATATATATATATATATATATATATATATATATATCAATGCAACGCGTAGATTTATAGCAGGACTTTCGTTCGCATAGTATATATACGCCAGATAAATAATAATTGTTGGGACAGGTACCCAATTACACAGATTTATATATATGTATATATATATATACTATTTATAAATATATTTTCAATATATTATAACATTTGAGTTCGTACGGTTTGTTCTCTAACTTTTTTTTTTGTTCCGAGCAAAGTTTTGCAAGAATGTACGTTTTGTTTATAACTTCCATCATCTGTAGCGTTTTTAGTATCTATTTATCTTTGGTTTTGGTTTTGTCTCTGCAATGTTGTGCTCTTAAAAATGCTTTTCAGTAGATTTTCAAAATTACTGACTTTTCGGTCCTATAGATTGAACTTTTCATTGTCATAAGATATATTTCTCAACGAACGTTTGTTAAAAACGTGAAATATTCTTTTTTGATGACCACTGCCAACGAGCCATCACGTCGCATCAGTGACGAACCAGTAATTATTCATGAATTACGAGTTTCGTAGTGCATCGTACTCTTTGCTCCCTTAATCGATGGTGAGATTCTTGTATCGGGGCAAAGCTGCATCCATTCGGTGTGTAGGGCACAATGACTGAAGTCGAAATTGTCGTCTTACATCGTATACTGCGACAGCAAAATTCTTGGAGTGGGTAGTCCGGAAGGCGTCATGAACTCCGACGTTGCTTCGGGTCAGGTGGTGCACCAAGCAAGAATCACCTTCTTGAACGGAACGAAAATTGCCCGCTCAGGATCGCTGAAACACGTTGTACAATTATTAGATAGGCGCCTATAAATAAATAACCAAAGTTGTTCGTTCGCTCCTTTATTTTCTCTACAATTTGTATTCGGTGAAAAATGTTTACGGTTCTTCGCGAGACTGGGTCAAATGATAAGGGATCGAGCGAAGTCTGACCTCGATTTTTACAACGGTTCTGCAATTAACGCTGAGGAGAACCGACGTTTTCATAGGAGATGCGGACTTGAGATTCGAGAACCCCACGACACTCGAAAATTAATGTAGTCTCAATTATAGCGGCTGTAACGAGCGAAAGACCGGAAATCAATAAGCTAGTTGGCATGAACGGACACGTGGCTGAGTTATATAGCGTGGCAAACCCCTTAATTCGTGGGAAGCACGAGCTGCAGAAGCTTTTGGTAGAATTGTGTTTTGTCACGCACCTCCGACCTCGCCTGAAATTTACGGGAATATCTACAAGCCTGTTCAACCCCGACTTACATTCGAGTTCTGATTATCGTTAATCAAGTATATACTATTTCTGTTCGACACGCGTGCACCGCTACCGTGTCGCACGAACAATAAAGCTGCCCAGAACTGTGAGAATAAGTTATCGCGGAGAGATCGACGAATGCTTCTCGAATTATTATCAATGACAACCTGCCGCAAGTTATTTCTACTGTATTTTCCATGACCAGGAATCGAGCAATAGAACTCGAAAGTGAAGGCACGTTGAGTTTATGGATAATATATATTATTTTCAGATTTAACAGCATGTAAAGTCTTCATATTGATAAATGTTTTTAAATTAAACATAAATAACTTATATTTATGATATATCACGCATGTGTATGTTTTATGACAAAACTTTGATCATGGATCGACATAGTCCAGGATGATATAAATCGAAGAAGCATCGAAAACACAAACGTGTCGTGCACCACGAGCACTGAATAAATACTGGATCACCGCATACGCATCTGTAGTTTCGTCTGATACGAAACGATATTTGATCTATGCTGGAAACTTCAACTGATTGGTCGCTGTCTTTTAGCATTTTCCAAGCTACGCGTATCATCCCTTTGTAAGCAGATGCAGACAATTGATTAACGACCAATGATTGAATCTTAATTATGTTTTCAATGTTGCCAGTTCTACGGATATCACGTGGATGGACAAGTTGGGTCTCCAAGCGATTGACGAAGTTTTG
Organism: Arge pagana; assembly: GCA_963969455.1. Lineage (NCBI taxonomy): Eukaryota > Metazoa > Arthropoda > Insecta > Hymenoptera > Argidae > Arge > Arge pagana. The sequence goes on from OZ018310.1 coordinate 22,245,870, forward strand.
TATGTGATAGTTGAAGTACGCATTGGCAGGCATCCAAATAGCTGAGCAATCTGATGGAACAACCTTTAATGTGCAATTGGGCATTCCATCGGTGTTGATGAATTTCTGATCATACAACCACGGAGTCGTATGTTCTATACCAGCATCTAGCAAGAGCAGGAATTTGTTATCTTTGACGTAAGGCTTCAATATGCTATCCAGAAATAATTTGTATTCGTTCAAATTGATTTCTCCCGATTTAGTCGAGATAACGTGAACATTTGGATATCTCTTGGAAACTTCGTTCAACTGGTCTTTCCATTCGTTGGAGTATTTACCAGCCAGATCTTGTAGACAGAAAAAAACATGCGGTATCAAATTTCCGGAAAGTGTAATTGACAAGATCATGGTACAATTTGAGCGATATTCAATGAATTCCTGCGAAGGTAATTTTATGAGAACGTCGTAAGTCCGTGTGATTTTACTGACGTTGATGATGTAATCTGGCTCAAACAAAGCGATCAACTGTTTCGTTTGATTAATGAAGAGCCAGACCAATCTCATAGTTTCTTCGATCGGTGGTTTTTGTAATTTATCGCCATACACCTTCATTTTCTTTGATTGTATACCGTGAGATCGCTTGAATTTCTCTAACCATCGTGGAGTTACTTCAAATTTGAAGTCATTGCTCAGAAGTGGCAAGGCTGCTGCGGTTGCCCAGTGTTGGATCTTTTTTGTCGTTACTAATTGTTTCTCTAGTCGAGCTTCGGTGAAACGATTGAAAGTCCAAGCATCTATAATCTTTTCTTTTTCTCTGGTAGATTTAATACCATTTTTCTTCGCTGACCGCTTCGATCCGGCTCTTGCTAAATCGAGTACCTGATCATTAACTGTTATAGACGTGTTCTTCAGTACTTCCAATGATTTGATGATTCTCCAATTAAGATCTAATTGCAATACGTTCGATTCTTGCACCGATTTCAACTTTATTTGCTTCGTTTCACTGTTAATTTTCCTCCTCTTCAAATCTGATTTTTCTGAAACTCTACTTCTCATCGAAATGGCACCACTCTGATCTAATTTGAAGTTTTTCCTTTTTGATTGTATGATACTTTGGCTAACTTCTGACTTGAAGTCACATTGCGATCTGAAATCGCTTGAATTAGACGGCGTTTCAACGGTGACGTCTATTTTTGAATTGTTTAATGCATTTTGTCGAGGATCTCCTGATAAGAAAATTGATTCCATCGTAGAAACCCATTCTCTTGAAGAAGTACTATCATCATCCGCGCACGAGGACACGGTCATCGAGACATCCCCCATGGTCAGGTCTATGAAATTGACTGATAATGGGACGATCAGTGATTGTAAGAATCTGGATTTCACACAGTTGATCAGAGGCAAGCTTGTTTCGGCGAACAGATGGAAAAAAAACTCCTTTCACTCCAGTTTACTATGCGGAATTGGTGGTTTGCTAAATTAAGGAAAAAAATATAACGCTTCAATAACTATGTCAAGCTTTAAAATACAAATGAGAAACAAACGATACGCAGTAATGTCAGAGTCTAGATTTTCGCGTGTAATAGTCTACGGATGTAGAGAAAACAACAATTAAGGTATCGACAAAGTACGGTGTAAATTGATAGTTGAGAGCATGCAAACGCGTATAAGAAAGACATTACCTAGTTATCAATCAGATCGGGAGAGAATTGCGTCGGATCTGTCAGTCCATACCGTACGCGCGGGTGCCAACTCTTTTAGTTCCATAGACGGCCAACCCCTTCGGGTTCAAATGTTCTGACCAATCACGGATACTGGATAGCAAAACTTAGTTTGAAAAACGTGTCAATTCACTAGCGTGAAGCGACATCACCTGTGTCAAGGATGAACTTTTTGAAAAAAATAAAAAATCCTACGCGATCATTCGACCTTGGACTTGGACCCGTCAATCATCGATTCACACTTGCCCAGGCGGTCGTCATGTGTAGTTTTTCTAGTCGCTTTGGTTAAAACACTCTTTCTCATACGTGTAATATTCCGATGTGAGAATTAGAGTTCCAAACGAGACAGAAAAATGTTGGCGCAAACAATTTCGCGCTATTTTTCTTTACGCGTGGGCACATATCACATGTGTGTCATGTAGATGCTTGGCGCATACGCGTGCGCTCATGGTATGGTACATGTGATTCTGCTTTCGTTGGTTCGTCGTTCATTGATAAAATAAGCCGTCTTGCAATATCGGACTTATATGGATATACACACACTGTGAGATATACTAGATAATTAGATAAATAGACGATATATTATATACATGATAACATCGATTGTCTTTTTTTTTGTACGAGCCATCTCGTGTGACCGAGAAGATATGCTTGATGCATCGGGTGGAAGAAGATGCCAGAAAATTTCTGATGATTATAGGGATGAAAGTTGCTTTATGCTTTATTGCAGAAATCATATCATTTTAACCTCAAACCAGGTGATTTTCCAGAATTCCTATTGGTAGATTTTGGACAACTTTATAGGTAAGACAATTTTTGGACGCGTGGGAACCTGGTTTATCCCGTACTTCAGTGAAACATTTTTTTTCACAGATCCATGATGCGAGTAGAATTGAGAAAGAATGTGATTAAATTCTGAGGTATACTTACCAATCGAAGAGACGGCGTCCATGAAAGGTGCCATCGGATGAACCACTGTCCGTGGGAAGTTCTACTCCGACGTGAGTCTCCTCGCGTTTGGGAACTGGGCCTACGTAACGTACTCTACCCTGAAGCACGCGACCCTCCGGCGATATCACCTTTACTAGATGGTTGAGCTTCAGATCACGTGGAATCTATAAAAAATCATTGATTGTTCAACTTATCAAGCTGTTGACATGTGATTAATTACCTTGGGTAGATATGGTCTCGCATCTCGAGGGGGGTTCCATTCCCGGAGGAGGTCAGGCTCCGAGTGTCGACGTGCTCTTCTGCGTCTCGTAGCTGCCTGTCGATTCCAATATTCGGAACCAGTTATAGTTAGCATGGAATCAATGCTGCGCCGTAGATAATCCTCGGCTTCGTCGACTAGAGATTCAGTTGAATCTCCACTATTGTCTGCCGCAATTGAATCGGATCGCAAGTTTGGAAGACTTCCTCTCGTGACTGGGCAGTCTGAAGTTTCATGCAAGTTCGATTATTACTATTTCTTTGCATAGCAATTTCATCAAGTTTTTTCCTCTCCTCGTTGGCCCTACCTTGGAAAGTCACCTTCGACCTTGTACGTTTAGGTGCAGACCTCCAAGTTCTTGAGGAAGATGGTACTGCTGAGACTGGTGCATGTATATGCGTCGGCGATGATGGCATCGAAGACCAAGTTGGTCTTGGCGTTGATGTAGCTACTGGAATTCGCCAGGTATCGAACGAGGCTGCTGTTGCTCGCCACGAGTGTCGCCGCGATGGGCCGCCACTGATCACTTCTAATCCGGGCGATGGGATTGAAGTCAATGAACCCCGATAGCGAGATGAGTAGAGATCTGTAGACAATCGACAATCACATGGGCTGGGGAGTCCCGTTCCAGCGTGACACCTCGGCCAATATCCGGCTAAGGAAGCCAAGGATTCTCGTCGGAGAACTTCTGGAGTACGTGGTCCGCAAGCACGAGTACTGATGCAGGCCTGAAATAAAGCAGTACAGGTGCCGAGATATTTTTCTGGTTCCAAGTCATATGAAAATTAAGGGTGAAAATCGTTTCATTTTCTGATTTGTTTGATAGATTTACTCACCTGCGCATGCGGATCGTGGCATAGATGATCCGCGCTTCGGGATAATTCTGGAACCATGCTGGTGAAGCTGATGTCTGATAACATGACGCGACGGGCCTCTCGGGTTTTATCAGAAAGTCGAAGTCTTCCAGGTATTCCAGTTGGCAAAGCAAATTTACTAGGTAGCGTCGTAAACGTGTGAGCAACTTTGTGTGCCAAGTAACTCTCGGATCGCCATTGCGCTGGAAGTGCAGAAATATCGGTTTGTGCTCCAGATTCTCTTCGACTACCGCTACAACCACGATCCATCACCGGACGAAGTGGCGCTGCACTCTTGCGACGTCCCGATGTTAATGCTTCTCGATGAATTATGGGTCTGGAATTACATGAACATAGGCGTGAAGTAATTCGTTTCAACTGCGAAGGTATGGCACCAACGGTGAGTTTCATCTATGAGAGACATCAAGAATGTGCAACATGTGTCGCGTAAGCTTTTCTTCACCTGTAAGCAGTTGGAGGTGCAGCCAAAGTGTTTCTTCGTGCAGCATATCTTGTCGGATCTGGTTCTTCGAGTACTCCACATTTACTGATATCAGTTTCGACGAGGACCGAGCACTGCGACCACATTTTGTTTAATCTAGTGCCCGAGCCCTCGTCGAAACGATCTACACTTTCTTCTCGATCGATGCTAGAACTCTGAGATGACACAGCTTCCTCGACCGAGCTAGTCTTGTCGCCGTTCACGAGCGACTCTGCATCCGACGTCTTCGTGTACTTCAGCAAAATGGGTTGACCATCAGCTTGACAGTGTCTATGACCAGACCACGATTCAGTTTCCGTTATGGAAACCAGATCCTCTTGAAGTCCGACTTCTCGCGTCTCGTCCGTAGTAAATATCAACTCTATATCATCTAGTTCTTCAGATTCATTCTCCGACTCTGCTGCTGTAGCTCGAGTATCCAGTGAAGGACGTTCTTGGATGTCGATATTCTCTTTGGTTTCCAAATTAGGTTTTGCACTCAAATGTTCAACGTCGAGGTCTGGAATAACCGCATCCTCTGTTCTAGGTTCTCCATTATTTACCGAAACTTTGTCCTCGGACTCCAGATTTTTTGCCTCGCTGGAATCCTCCTTGGCTGGTTCTTCTTCAAATTTTTTCTCGGTTTCCACTTCCATATCGACACTATGTACGTCTGTGGATGTGTCGACAGCGTTCGCGAACGTGGCGGCGGATCTAAAAGCACGAGGGATGCCAAAGATACAAGTAGAGTCGTTCATTACCATTGGCAAAAGTTCAAAACTATCTCCTGCGCGTTAACACGTGCGAATTCAATTCGTTTAACGATTATACTGACACGGTAGTGTCTAACTGCGACGGGCCAAACGTGCTACAGTAATCTCGGAACTATTTGAGTCGTAAACTGCACAAGGCCGACTCGAGGTTACAACTCTTCCAAAAATAGAAATACCTTCAACCTATTTGGAAAACTCGACGCGCTTTACTCGGAATTTTTTAATTTCACGAAAAAAAGTATAGTCAACTATTCAGCGATAAAATATGAATAACTTACTTATTTACTTAAACTTACTTGTTATTCACAAAACAGGGGACGTCGGTTGCGGCATCGTTTATAAAATTATTCTGTTTGTTTAAAATTCTACGGCGCAAGACGTGATTTTCCAGAGCCAAACGTTCCAACGTTTCCAAATAAGACTCCCCAGTGAAATCTCCCACGGATTCTTTGAGGCGACGTAGTTCTTCGCGCGACGAATCCAGCGCTGATCTCAACGAAACTACCGTCTGTGGTCGATAAAAAACGTAGAAGAAATGATGAACTACGTCATACTTCTGCAAATTACTGTGCTGCACATTAAAAATATCTGAGTATTTATGCACGCCTTCTACATCCACGTAACCATTGACATAATAATAGTTTCAATTACAGAGCTAAGTCAATGATTAACGTCAACACATTACGGGTAAATTTTCATTCGTTAAACATTTTTTTCAGCAAGTGCGCAGCATCTTTTGTGTATCAATTTCAACTAAGATGCGTGAGACCAGCTGTAATATTCACCAGAATTGTTCCACAGCTGCTCTAACGAAGTTAGAATGACCGGTAAATTAAACCAGCAGATTAACGAAGATTGCTGGTAGAGATATATCTTTAAATTCATGTTTTATTATCGATCAACTTTGGGATTTTTATTTTTTAAATTTCATCAAAATCGTGACTCTTATTTTTGAATATCAGATTCTTTGCATTTGACGTTGATTCAAGGAGTTATGGTTTCCTTGATGATTATTGAGAAATTACAGTTGGAATGAAAGTTCTACTACTATTAGTATCAATATGGTACATTGATATGTAAGCGAAGAGATTCGGCGAGCGAACGCGTTTAAATTTCTGATAAAATTGCGTCTGCGTGTATACATCTAAAAACTCGATTCTCAATCAATACGTTGCATAAATTACGCGCGATGAAAATAACGGCCACGCGAATAATCGTGTTATAAAGTAGTAATTGAAATTATTCTGACCTGGTGCAGAGCTCGGACTACGTCAAGGCCGGGAATCCCCGGGGACGCCAGAGCGAACTGCAACCCCTGTGACATCTGAGTATTGCTGGTGGTAGTAGCAGCCTCCATGCCTCCCCGCCCGATGGTTCCATACAACTTTCCACACAGGTGGATATCATACCGAAAATGCGAGTGATGACAAGATCTTTGGGCAGTTTAGAATTAATATATCTCCCTACCCTGAGGCAGCTATTTTCCTTTCTATTATGATTGTTCTTTACAAAAAGGCACCCTGTAATCGCCGCGTATACGATCCTCGCGTGATCCTGACCTTCGACAAACGTTGAGAAACGTACGGGGTTGCAATAAGAGATATATCTGCGACTGTGCGAAAATACGGAATGATTTTCATGGCTCGTTAGTCTTTGTCACTCGATGCATTTTCTTGTTTACGACGATTAATTATAACTGGTTTACAACGCGAGAATGAAATTCAACGCGAGATGCTATCGGGTTTAATCTAGTCGACGTAATTGATGCCATTTGCGAGAGACCAGTGAAAAATTTGCAAGGTTTTTCCTCCAGCGTATTTCATGATTAATATTTTTACTCGTTTATTTAATTAAACGCGTGATGATTCGCTGAATTAACAGTTTCACGGTACTCGTTATTGTGGTACGAACGTTACTCGTATTTCTTCCGATATCATCGTACTACCAGCGAGTGATATTGATTATTGTGGAACAGTCGGAAAACAAGCGCGCACTATACGAAAGGGAGGGTGTATGCGTATGCAAGAAGTATCATACTATAGGAACACTGCAGGCTCCAATTACGTTTCACAATTATTTTCAATCGTGGCAAGGATTGATTAAATACACGACGAAATCAAGCCAATTCGATTTAACTGTTGGTTTTTTTTCTTTCGATTTCACTTATTGTTAGCTCCGAAACCACACCTTCGGACCTGATTTTCAACGAAGTGTCAATGATATCGGCCGAGCTGTCACTGGTCCCACTTGCGCGTCGATGCACGGACTAGTGCAGACGACGGGATAAAAGCTGGGGCGAGAAAACAGCTCACACCGTCTGTTTCACTCTTCCGAGCAAGGTTGCCAATCGTAAACAATAATGACTCATTGCGTTTCCATCGGTGGAGTTCCCTTGGCACGAACCAATGGAATTCGTCGCATGCTTTCATAAGTGTAATGCAATTGGATACATAGGCGAGCGCGATTTCGACGTAACTTAATCTCGGGATCATCAACAGCCCCTTCTTTGGCAAAATGAAAATCAACGCTGTCGATGAGAACTGTTATGCGTGGGGGTGATTTTCAGAAAATGGCAGAAAAAAAATCCCGGTCAAAGTCGATATTACAGTATGCATTTCATACGTTACCGGTTGGTAATGAGCATGTTAAGAGATACACGCGAAATCTACCTTATCGACTTTGGTTCACCCCTTGGTAATATTTTACTTCAGGCATAGATACTCAATGCCCACGCCTCCGTAGATATTTATTTATTAGATTACGTTGATCAGCATTTGTTTCATCGAATTTTCCCACCCATCGCATCTGTGTCGGTAAGGGAGGCGACGGATAAATATCCTATCCATTGCTCGACGAGAAATATGTATCAATTTTGTGAATTGTGTACGTGACGACGTTCTGATGCCTTTCGTTTTGTACTTTGCGATCGCAGTTCGTCGTAAGATGTTTGCATCTATGTAGGATGTTCATTCATAGTGATCCGTAATTAGCGATCGAATATCTCGAAAAATCGAATAGTACGATACGTCGACGTCTTAACTTTACGCGAGCATCCCTGATAAAACGTGTTGAAAGATTGGACTCGACGATATCAGTTTTTCCGCATCGGAAACGTAACGTGAACGGTTTTATTATTGATTTGATTGTTGTTCGTTGTCAGAATTGTATTTCTTCTTCGTTTACTACGTATTCTTAATTTTATCCTGAGGTTATTCTCGATGCGCAGTGCGGATCTGCGCAACTGACCGTTTCTTAACAAATGAATCTCGATTCGACGTTCGATTTTTCGAGAAAGTTCGTTGGGTTCAAAGCTTCGGGCAACAAATGACGATCGTTACGATTCGTATACATTCGTGGTAGCATCTTGGAATTTTCCCGCGTTACGTCTAGTGTTATCGAATTGGGTGTCGTATGGTGCATAAAACTGATGCAGAGGCGAAACATATTGGATCGGTAATGTTTTTTCGACGAAGATAAACGATATCGACGACGAGCGGAATCGTTAAGCAAACGTAGGTGAGATTTTGCGAGCATAGTTCAATAATATGGCGGGTTGCATGAGTGGCGGGAACAAATTTCGATTATTTAATCACCTTTCCATTTATGCGCATAGTTGAAAGGCTAATTCATTCGGCTGGTTCGTCCGACTTAGTTTCCTTACATTTCTAGGTGCGACATAGTGATTGTTGGCGTATAGTCGGCCGGAAATGGAGACAGTATCATCGCACAGGAGGTATCATCGCGTACCTACGGTCATCCGCGAGTAGCGAAGAAGTCGTCACTAATGCTGACAAGGAGTGAACGCGTTGCTGCCAACAGGCGTCATCTTTAAGGCGTTATTTCGTAAGCTTCGCATGCTTTTTCTATGCTATGGAGTTTGACATTGTCCATCGTTATATAACTCCGTCTTTTCCCTGATTCATCCTTCGTTTTGGGCTGATCAGATTTCCTCGAATTTGCAACGAAACTCTTTTATTGTTTTTCGAAATTATTCACAATGTCGAACATTGAACTATACAAGTACAATCAATTGTCATTCGTGGCAACTATGAACACGCTTCGGACAGACCTAAATCGATGAACTGTCTTTCACATCGATTCAGAATGCATTCCATATTTTGTCACTTCGACCAAGTGATATGATTTTTGTCAGCGTCGGTGTCAGCTAATTTGACCAGACCTGCTTCCTTTATTTGGTGTTTGCACGATGCGAAATGCTATCAGAACACCGCATGGCATTATGATTAATAATAATCACAAATTAATTATTAATTCCATTATAACTGTTGAATCAATTGCCTTCGAGGTTCGCCTGGTAGATGTATCATAGGCAACTCGAATGTGTTATGCGGGTTGTCGCACAGCTTGTCGTCGCTGTAACACCGTAGCTCTGATTATGCGCGCGGACGTACGTCTGTGTCGCGCAGGCTGCGTCTGGCGTCTGCTCCTAACCTATAATCAAACCCAGCGGATCGTACACTTCGACGAATTTTGTAATGCACGCCTGAAATCGCTTCAATTTAAGTGATTAGTGTTCCTTTAAACATGATTCCGTGTTGTATCAAGCGGTTCACACTGCAAAATGTTGTATTTATACCTCTGAGATGTAAGCATGGTGCTGATCATTGGGTAAGTAAATCTTACGGATAACCTTAAATATTTATACCGGTCATATTTCATAGGAAGTAATTGTCAAATTTTTAATGTCACTAATGTCTATCAATAATTGATATTTCAGTCAGTTGTCAAAAAGAATCAGACGGCTTCAGGCAGAGCACTGGAGCATTTTGATGACTTTTACAAAACGGTTTATGGGAAAATTTGGCCTGATATACGAACCGCGCTCCTTGTGAAGAACAACAAGTATATGGCTTTAGTTAATAATTTTAGCGATACAGAAAGAATCACCACTACCTTGGAAGTAAGTAGGTATTGACTTTGAACAATCTAGTTCTTGGGTGACAAATAGTTTTCTCGTATAATAATTCGTTTTTATTGTAGAATAATGGAGCAATAAATTTGAAGGCTTTGTACGAAGTTCAGACTGAATTTATGCGTGATCGGAAACGTTCACGTTCTAAGAAATCGAAAAGGGATAATATGGAGAAAAAAATGGCAAATTTGGTTTCTTCAAAAGAGACACTTGAAATTGGCGCAAGTTATAAGGCAGATGAGATCACAGAGAAAGATGATCTCACTGGTTTGGACAAGCCTTTGCAAAAGGTCAATGAATTGTATTCGATTGCAGAGAACAACGACATGAAAAACATCGAGTTTGATCGACTTATTGATCCATCACACGATATATCAATGAGTGCATTGTATCAATACATTCCCGCTACCAAACTGAAAGGTAGTTTGGATTGGATGAACTTTCGTGAAGCGAGATTTGTACTCGAAACGCCATTAGCGTATCTGAAAACATTGTTTATTATTTTGATTATTAGGTATGGAAGACCACGTTATGGAATCGGAACACTACAATTATTTCAACAAGGGTTCGGATGTTTCTATCGATGTTGTGAACCAAACAAGCCTCACTTTTCCAGAAAATTTGATTGTTTACACTTATGAAGAAGAAAACGATACGAGATTTGCACCCCCAAAACGAGGAACTACGGGTGTTTTTGGTACATAAAAAAATGAAATTACCATGTTTGCTATGAATCATGACTTTTAACGTTCCATTCGTGGTGTAGATTATTATATGATGGATGGTGGATCAATTTTGCCAATATTAGCATTGGATCTTCAATTGGATGATGATGTTCTGGATATGTGCGCGGCACCCGGTGGGAAATCGCTAGCTGCGCTTCAGACCTTGATGCCAGGTACAATTGTGGCAAATGATTCCAGGCCATCCAGAACCCTGCGAATAAAAAGTGTGATGGAACAGTACGTCGCTGGAATGGGTAAATGGGATTCGAGGTTACATGTTACTGTAAGCGATGCCAGACTAATTTCTCAGCAGGACGTATTCAACAAGGTAGATTCAAATTATCACATGCCGTTTGGCGTTGAGAAATTTATTTTCCCTATAATTTTTCAGATTTTAGTCGATGTACCCTGTACTACGGACAGACATGTATTGCACGAGGACGAAAATAACATCTTCAATCATATGAGGATCAAAGAGAGATTAAAAATACCAGAGCTACAAACCGAAATTCTGTTGTATGTCATACAAATAAATGTTAGATTACGATTTTCTGGATTCTTCGAAGGGAATTTTTTGTTAATTGTATCTGTTCTTCAGCAATGCCTTAAAAATTGTCAGACCGGGCGGTACGGTCGTCTACTCCACCTGCACGTTGAGTCCCGTTCAAAACGACGGCGTTGTACAAATGGCATTGAAAAGAGCTTGGGAAGAAACTAATTCTATTTATATTATCAAGTGAGATATACGGCATTGCCATATTTTTTTGAAAAACCTAATTTGTTCACTCATTTCTATTGAAATTTTTGTTACAGGAATATGAGTCGACCGTTGGAAGCATTAAAATGTGTGTATACTTTCGGTACTCGTGGTCTAAGGTACGGCCATATCGTCTTACCATCGCTTTCTAACAATTTTGGACCTCTATACTTCAGTAAGATTGTTAAAGTCCGGTGATTGATCTTATTTCATTGATCGGTCACGGTACGTTGTCACATGCCTGTTCAATAAATCTAAACAAGTTTTTTTCTTGATCTACAATTTTTAAATTCTAACGCAGGCAACATTGTACTTGTATCTTAACAGGATTGGTTTAGTAAAACTGAAGACAAATTCATCGTTGTGTATATAGTAGCAAGACGACATGGTACTGTGAAATACATATTTGATGATGTACAAACTGTACTGGAGATGGTCCTAAGGTGTTATTAAGTAAATATTTCTGTTTATATCTCAAGTGTCGTATCTTCCAAATTAGAAGTTAAAACCTCCAACAATTTATAGGTAGACATGAATAGTGGAAAATGTGTTTTCAGGTCTTTGGAACTATCGCAAAATTTATTGAATAAAGTCCAATGATCTGCAAAACACCTGTAATTATACGTTCTTGTGATAATCGGATTTTGCATTACGTCTGAATATGTAGTATGTAGTGTGTAGTTCTACCTTGTCAGTATATCTATTTTTCAGATGTAAGAATTTTCTGGAATCTATTGAAAATCTATTGTGTCATTGTTCTATGCATTATTACCTTGATTTTCCGCTGTACCAAATATAGTATATACTATAACATCAATGAAGTATCTACCATCGAGAGTCAGGAAAACTATCCGCTTGAATTGTCACGGATCGCTGAAGGAGCAGATTATATGGGATCGATCTTCAAATACTCGACTTATTATGAATCAAGCAAGTTGTTTGGTACGCTGTGTCCTCGTATACCTTTGGTACCTTGTGTCTCCTCGTGTTGCTATTCCAAAAAATATGGGCATGACGAAACCTAGATAAGATATCACGGTGTTGGTCATACCCATCAATGTATCAGAATATTAGTACCGAGTAGCCAGAGGCGAGAAGATGAAGGCAACAATGCTGATGATTACCAATACATTCACACCCACCTAGGTAGAAAACAGCTCGGAAACTGTGTCCAGAAGGTAGTTGAGTACACTTTCAATCAAAAAACGTTCCGGGTTTCACCGTCATCGAAGAATTAATTATTCACAGAAATCAAAAATCATCATGCGGTCGTTAACTTGATTGAGAATCATGTCCCATCGTCGATATTCTTGGTCGGTTACATACCTACCGTCGAAAGACTTGGCCCAACTTTCGAATAGTTAAGTTTCCAAAAATGTTTCTGACAGCTAGTCATATTTTTACATGTTTCTGTACATACTTTATTATGTGAAAACAACGTCGAGTGGAATGCTTTTGTACTTATTTGCTATGAATATTATTTTTTCTACAGTTAAATGTTCTTATAACAACAATGTATCATCGATCTTATATTTAATTCAGAAAGTTCGTAGGTCTTTAGAACCATACGATCCGTACTTTTAACAATTATTTTGTTATATTAACAAAAAATCTACGCAATTCAATAATGCTTCCATCCATCGGTTTTAGTATCGAATTCTGTGGTCATTTCGAGAGTCGTCCTGGCTCATTTTTTGTTACGTTCCTAATGGATCGAGCTCCTTCGTCATATTAATACAATCCTCACGAGAACGAATCATCAATAGTAATTTTGAGGAAATATAGTCTTTCGTTTATTTTCAAGTATTCTCTAATATCCAGAGGTTCAAATTTACAGGCGCGCAACTAGAACACCAAGCTTGACTGTCGACAAGAGGTTTATTTTTTTTCATCGTTAGCTGACTGTCAACATTTTTGTAACCGATCTTCGATATGAGAACTGACTAAATGAATTGGAAGCACAAATTTGACTTCTAGTTGTCAATTGCGAATCGATAGCTACAGTGCGCTAGTGGACATTACACTACGCTGCGCAGTATGTAATGCTTGGAAAATATTCGAAAACAACATTTTTATGGGTTTGTACCATTTTTCGCCTTTGGTACGTGAAGCTCGTCACAGAATGAGGGTGCTTTGTATACGCAAGTAATAGACACATCTCAAGGAAGATAGAATCTACCGAATGCTGCGAATTCGGTTCGCGGAATCATCGATTCCCCTAATGATATAGGTAAAAACTCGATATAACGTTTTATAAGTTGGAAAAAAAACACTGCGCAACAATTAATTAATCGAGTTTGTACTCGAACGATATGTATGGATATGTTATTGTACGAACACAGAAACAACGCACTGTTATCAGGAATGTTGTGGTCCCCGGAGACTGGTCATTTTTTATCATTTTTTATCATCATGCACAAAACTGTTGTGGTCATTTGTGTTCATATTAGATATTGCGACCACTTCAACGTCAGCGTTTCTCACTCTGTTCCAGACTTGCTCTTCAGCTGTGCCGAATACCATAAAGACTACGATCTCGATCAAGTAGAGCCCGGCAGTGATCAGGAAGACTATTCGCCATGCCTCTACGGTTTGCTGAACAATACATGAGATTCGTGCGATGAGTGTTCGTTTGTCAATCAAATTTTCGTTCAACGATCCATTATGAAATCAATAATCATCCATTTCTTACATTTCCGTTGGTTAGTTCTCCGACGAAAATTGGAACGACAAATCCTGGAATCGTTGCGATTGTATTCGTCATTGCCATCAATGTTCCAGCAAAATTTGGCGCTATATCGATGTGATTCGTCAACGAACCATTGACTGCACCGCCGATGCAAGTTATACCGGCAGTCATGAGGAAAACAGCTAAATCAGTGTTACATCCGACGTAGGATACAGCGATGAGGCAGCACATCGGTATAACAGTTGCTGAAATAATCGAATAATTATTCTTCCATCGTTTCTGGCCAGACGTTGAGCTTATCACCGATCTGTGGTAATGTTCCTCGATAAATTTCAGCCCTATTTTCTGAGATTCCCCTTTTTTGTTTGGTTATTATTTATACGTGTATGAAAGATTTACTGAATGATTCTCCAATTTTTCTAGATACGGTTATCGTTATCCAGCGCTTTGAAACCATGTATGACAAAACTTTGCCAAGAGACATCGAAAAGATCCACAGACCAAGGTACGGCATCGCGGACAGCACAGCGCTCTGGAAGAAGAATGTCGGATGATGGTTACTACGGAAAGCTCGTGAATTCCTTCACGTTGAAGAATAAACTACGAAAATATAGATTCACTTGATTGTGGTCGAATTTCAGAATCTGACTCATATACGTTGGCAATTCGGCCAAGAGCATGTACCATCCAAAGTTGTTGCAGAAATGTGAAATTACAATTGCCCAAAATGGCAGTGATCGCAGCACATGTCCCCATGGTACTGGTAATTTCTGAAATGGAGATCATTTAAATCACATCTGAAATAATTTGTACGAGTTTTATGGAACTTGAACTCGATACCGTAGTATATCAACCTTCTGATCTGTTGGGCTCTCTACGCGTCCTAAAGACCGCGTGATGTAGTTCTTTTCGTATCGTGTAATGAGTATCGTTTGTTGCTCAGGAGTATCCCGAATGAAACATCGCCAAGCAACGCACCAGATCAGCGAGAGACTTCCTTCGACATAAAAAACAGCCGCCCAACCAAGTTTTGTTGCCAACAATCCGGACACGCTCATATAAATGACGGTGCCTAGCGCGCATCCTAAAAAATATGCAATTATTGGAAATTAACAAGCCATACGATGTAAGCTGCACGATCAGCTATGTTGGTCCGATCTATTCCCTCGATATTGTCAAAATCATACAGCATAGTTGCATCACGACAGAGCGATCGTCGAACATCATAATGCGGAGATGCGATTGACGATAATTACAATCTACACGGATATCTACGAATAAGTAAGATTTTTTTTTCAAACAGAACAAAAGATTGTTAATGATAAGAACACTATTTTCAAGATTGAGTATAATCCATGGCTGCAAATATTCCATTGATGTTGACCCGAGCCACTGCGTGTTAAGATAGGGTGTGGAAATGACGCGAGTACCGAAGGGTTAACCACGAGTTACGGTATTAATTGAAATTATAATATAAACAGGACGTGTCAATAATTTTCCACATCGAGTGCGTGACGAAAGATTGTCATGACTCCGTAATTGTCTGCGAGGAAATTATTTCGTCACTGTTTTCACTACGAGATATTATTCAGAGTCGCGTGTATGCATATTGACACTGGCAAACGAGTATTCATACCTGCGTAAATAATTGACGATAGCATGTTTCTGTCGGCGGGTGGCGACCATTTTGCAATCATGACGTGCATCGCCGGGAAACTCACTCCCTGAAAGGAACAACATCGCGTTTTAAGTATACCGTCGCCTTTGAAATGTTCAAAGACGCGCGCCGACGGACGTTGACGTCGGGCACACCAATTGTAGTCCGTCGAAGCGGCGCAGTTAATTGAAATATCGAGCGTCTTTCCTCGTAGTCTCGTTAAATCTTAAGAATCGAACGAGTATCACTTATCGATATTTTGAACCAAAATAAGTCTCCCAATGCCATCGGACCAATGCTCTTGGTCGTTATGTCGCTACGACACAAAAAAAGATCACAAGCTTCGCGTGCTAAACGGACAAAAGAGATAGATCGTAACTTCTATTATTCCTGCAATTCGCTCATGGTTTCAACTTCTATAAACTCCTAGTTTCGTTATCGTAGTTGTAAGCTTTGCGAAAACTAGGTCCGAGACACGCTGTACGATCGGTAATATATTTGTTTACACATAGTAACGCAACAGAAACGTAAGTGGATACTGTAGATGATGTCGCTGTTTTTAAACGAGTTATTTCGGCCATTGTCGTACGGACACAATTTCGTTGTAATCATTTCCTGTCGTCGTTAGCTTCATTGTTGGATACAACTACAATTCTGTTTACTAAAAATGTGGTTCAGGTAGTTGAAACCCATTCAACGAACTCTAGTACGACTCGCTTAGGATAATTTACGCGAATGCGCTTCGTTCTTCGGCGGAGACACGTTTGTTGCTGGCTTAAGAAACATTTTACTTACACCACCGAGGCCTTGGGTAAACCGCAATGCTATAAAAAGGGCATAGTGAAGCTGAGCGGCTAAAGGCGTGAGGATGCAGGCGACGGCATTGATGATGACGCAACCGTTCATCACCCAACTAGCGGAAAAGAGCTCGGAAATTCGGCCACCGAGAACTTGCGTCAACATGTAGCCCCAAAAGTAAGCCGATAGGATCAGACCTTGCATCGATTCGTCCCAAGTGAACGGTCCATCCCTCGTCTGAAAATCAACGCGAATAACTCAAGCTCGTTAACTATAATCGTACCTTCGATCGGGAAGCACTTACGTTTGATATCGTACTCGCGTTGGCTCCCATCACCGGTCCTGGATCGCAAACGGACGACGTTTCCTCGTGCACGCGATTCGTCGTGTTCGCCTTGATCGCCGTATAATTCACCATAGCGACAATGGCAACGCTCACGTTTACTTGGAACCCGTAGACGATGGCTAACCCCATACATCCCATCGTCGCCATGAAATATCGCGCGGGAAACAATACTTTTTCCCGACCGGAATCATCTGCCAAGCAACAAATCCGTCCTGACTATTTACGTTTGGCCATAAAAAAATCATTCATCACGAATTCCGTAAGGCTTTTGCCATAGGAACGGAGCAAAGAGATTGCAGGAACCTACCTCAAGGCTGTTCGAACCGTCAAATAGCACGAAAAATGAACAATTACACAACTATGCAGAGTAAACGAAAATTCTGTAATTTTCGTTGTGTAACGTGTAACTATTTTCTCGTAGAATATTTAACATTTTAGCAAGTTATAGTCTCTGTTTCAACGCACAAACTTGTTACTCTTAACACAGAGTTGAGCTACTTTATATCACTAGCTGGAATGACACCAATTTTGTGTTAACGCCAATTTTTGGGTGGAATTTGACGGAAAATGCTGTAACGCGTAACCGATGTATGGTATTAACATCGCAATATCACGTGTCATTGACGTCGCTTTCGCTGGTGTGAAATATTGCTGAACGAGAAACGTTTATGCTCGTGCTGCACGATAAACCGAGGAAAGAATTTGTGTAACAGTTTGATAATTCATCAATCGTACAAACTCCATGCATCCAAATTTAAGCAACATCAAACTACGTACAAGTCTCTTTATACGCTCGAATTTCTCAACGTATTCGCGTCACGTCTCTAGAATTGTCATTTGTAAACATACAATTTTCACTCGTTTTATAATATAATACGCAGCCATTGCCGAAAAAAAAACCGCATGCGACGTATCTCATTTCGCGTTAATTCGTAGTTATTATTTCTCATCCGCTCGACGACGACGACGACGACGCGTGACGTCCGTCACACGTTGTGTTACAACCAAAGCAAAAAACGTTTCGGTAGATAAAAGCAAAACGCGCGACAATTGCGAATTTTTTTTCGACGAGCTACCGCAGTGATACGCGCGTTTTCACGTTTACTCGTCGCCAAAACGGCTAATCATCGCTCGTTCGCGACGATTTTCGCGTGAAAAGTGAAAAGGCAGCGTTGATTAGCTTGATTAATTTTGATCATCGGTTTGAAAACTCGGGTTATCGCAGTTGGCGTTCCCCTCGATGCAGGCAGCGTCGCTCGTTCAAACTCGCGTGACGATGCAACGCACGTACCGCAATGTGCGTTGTTAATCGGATGAGAGAGAATAAAAAAGTTGGAGAAAAAAACTAGAGAAACCATAATAACGCAGATAATAACGCTTCTACTTACTATTTTTATCATCCGATTCGATGCTCGTGATCGCGAATCGTTTCGCCTCATCTTCCATCTTTTATTGTATCAAGCCTTTTTCGGATCGATGATTTTTGCCAAATTTCCAAAACTCACAGATCGAGTAATCGGCAAGCAGATCCGCTCGCCAAACGTCCTCGTATTACCATGCAGGAGCATTCTCCGGCATACGAAACTTCATGTTTTCAACACTATCCGAGTAATCACATGTAATGTTTCAGAACGGTGAATCGTGTCCGCTTATCGCCTGCGGCATCCGCTCGAGGACTACTAACTACGCGCGAGCCCGGCTGGGGAGATCTGTCTTCCGCGTGAACTTTGGCACTCGAAGACGACCCAGCACGTGCAGGCTGCTCGCTCGGGAGATCTGACTAAACTGCGAGCGCCGAAATCTCGCCTTCAATGGATGCGGCACGGAGAGTTGTACCCATTCGCATGTGCCACACACGACAGCGAGAGTGAAAGACCGAGACTTACGATAGAGTAGTGTAGCGTATAGCGTATGTATGCCGCGTTCCGCGTTAATTGCGAACACGCTTCAGTTTCTCTCCACGATTCGTTTATCTGAAACGATGCGCAGTTTTTTTAAACGTGTTTTTTCATTTCCGTTCGTTCCAGATGCAACCCGACGAGTAGACAATAATCGTACGACTTCTTTGTTTCAGTCACGATGCTTTCCCGTTATTCGCCAGCAGAATTTGACCCGAATAGACGAAAAAAGAAAAGAAACCGTCGAAGAGGATGGATAATCACGTACCACAAATTACGTATGGATTTCCCGAGACGTGACTCGTGGGGACACCGCAAAGGGACGCCGAGGCATGGAGAGAAGCATGTTAAATGGTTCATTTCCACGATGTGTAGCTGCTCGTTCGACATCGATTTCCATTCGCACATGGTGCAAAATCAGGGGAAACGAAGAGACTATTTTCTTTCTGCGTTAATTAGAAATGCAAATACGCGAACGACGGTATCTCGGTTTTTATTTGACGTAGTCGAATCATAGATCGCAGCAATCGCTCGTGCTTTACTTTCACGTCATTTACATATCAGTTATTTCGCAGCTGTGCCTGATTATGCGCGCGTGTTTATACGACAACGTAGCATGTATATTATACTCAATCGATTTGCGGAAAATCAAGCGAACAATCAAATTCCACTCGTAATGAACTGAATCGGCGAGCGAGTAAACAAATGCGCGTGTAAAAACCGAGCTTCAAACAAGCGTTAGCAATTCCGGTCGCTGTTTCTTACGCAATGGTGGCTAGCAAGTGCAAAAAAAAAAAAAATTATTGTTCGTTCTTCGAAGATTGAATTCGATGGAAATAGCGGATCGAAAATGAAAATCGTTTACTGCCATCGTTTTTATGGAGAACGCGATTAACGATCTCCGTCGCGAACCGGATTTTACGATCCGGTTTGAATGTATCGAAAATCAGGAAAATCTGACGATTATGAATAATAATTTCCATTTTTTCTCGCCACCCAGCGTTCGGCGCAGAATTGTTTCGTACCTTTTGCGACTCGAGGCGGAGAATAACATTCCGCGAAATGCGAAAAAGTCAAAGACTACGCGTTAGATATGCGCCTGAATTCTCGCGAAGGAATATGACACGAAACGCGGTTCGATGAAATTATTTTTCACGCCCAACGAGCGCTTCGGCCGTCGAATGTGAAATAATAGCGTTGTGGAAACGGCGTTGAAATGCAATTGAAAGAACGTACCGGATTCGCCTCACAGCCAGCCCGTATTTACTTATGTAATGAGAACAGAGGAAGGCGTTTGCGAACGACGGGGAACCAAATATTATCGGCTGTGATTTATCTCAGCCGACAATCCAGGAGAAACCCAACCTTGGCGCTCTTTGGTCGTAAAATAGTCGATCATTTGTTTTCATCTAGTAGCCCGCATCTAGGTAACCATATGTATATATTTAGCCTGGGGCCGGACCAACCATCTGGCTACTCCGTAGTATTGATCGATCGAAATGTACATATAATAATTCAACCTATTATCCACTTGTTTTCGCAATATCATAAATTTCATCCTAGATTCGTGCAACACTGATATTGCAGCACGTATAATAATAATGACAAGACGCAGATGGTAATGATTTATAAGTTTCGTATAAAAACGAACTACGCCTTGTGATTCGAGCGAAATTCCTTCACGTTGCTGAAGATCGAATAATTTATATTTTTCTGGCATCTACGAAGTTGCCCAAGTATTATTCATAAAAACATGTATATCTCGAAAACGAGTAATTTCTAAAATTACAAGTTTTCGAGGATTCAGGATATTAGTCTTATATTAGAAGAATACGTATAAATTCATAAATATGCAAATAAGTAGAACTTTTTCTGTACCTCGTAGTCGTTGCCGCTCTTACTATTGCACTCGTGACGTGATAACAAATTTATTGCTTATGTAAAAAATATGCTCCGTACGTCGTTGTGCAATAGCCGCTAAATATTGACTCCGCAAAGCCGTTTTGCGCAGAATTACAGTTAAAGCGTTCCTCTCGGACTCCTCGAGACAGAGATGTTCAAGATTCATGATTTCACCTATCACATCAATAATATTGCGCAGGATATAAAGCCATTACTTCACGTATCTAATCAATCATATTGAGCGCGATGTACATTCATTTCGTTGTCACGAAGCAGATCGTTGTTTTTTAATGCAAGAATGCACGACTGGCTCGCATATCACCGTCAAGAGAGTCAATCAGTCCTGAATTAGTTGTCAGTCACTTTGATGCGTCAATGTTTATGGAAGAAATAATTAATTGGGACGAACGCGTGTGTATCGAGATAGCCGAAAGCGAGTGTGCGAAAAATAGTTTGCATGATAAAGAGAGACGCGATTGAATCAGCAATTAAATATTCATCAGCAGCGAACAAAACAATAATAGTCCTACGTATGACGCGCTCTCGTCGTTCAGTGTCACTACGGGTCATTCGCGCGTGGAGTATTTCGCAGCATTTTTCGGTCACCTGCTCGCAACGAGATTCTTTTACCATATTCATACGCATGGGAAAACTATATTTTAATTATCTGACAACGAATACGTAGGATAATTATTACGGCTGTAATATTGGTACTACGTCCACGGCAACGTTTCTCAAGGTCGGCGGTGAGCATCGAATTTGAGAAATCGTTGCGGAGGGATAAATTGAATTAGGAAATTTGGGAGAAAAATTGACGGCGAACGAAGTTATTCTCGTCCACCTCTCATCTCATCTCTTTCGCAATGTACTGACATTCCATAACAGGAAATGTCACACCGCCAGTCCTGATTAATTGTGGCAATTGCCATCTCTTTGTCTCCGTACATACATTAGGCATATGTGTCGTGTTAAATGTTTTTTACTCCGCAGCGTAAAGGAGGTTAGTCGTTGAAGAAACTGTAGCTGATGGAAGCTAGAGAACAACTTGAACGTGAGACTTCCAGCGTGACGTAATGACAAACTTGGCATCCCTCGTTCCAATGTGACGTTGCTTGCAGCACCCTCGTTCTCGCGATTGAAAACATGATTTATGATTGGTGTATCTAATGGTAATGTACTCGTGTTTGCGCAGTTGGGTCATATCACCGCTCGGATTCACTTGGAACAGAAAACATTCGTTTCTCTTCAACACACTTGCCATACTGATACGCGGTTCTTAATGTTTAATACGAATTCTCAAATATAATCGTTTCTAACTGTTTTTATCCCGTTTCAGCTGTACGATCCCGTTGCGTGGAATATTTTTCATCAACGAACTACGATTCCTCCATGAAATATCCGATCATGGGACTTTGAAGCAGAAATTTACCTCACTTTCCTCAAAAATCACTGATGGTGATCATCATCCAACGTTCAAATTGGACCAGGTAAGGAATTCTTTGTAATCTCGGTCATTGCGAATGTAAACCAATATTGACTGCTATGGAATTTAATTATCAGGAAATCTATGGAACTGAAAGATCAACTCATGCGAACGAAATTAGAAGATTAGAGACGCAACAAAATTATTAAGACGCGAGTCGTTTGCTACAAAATATTGGCAGACATTCTCAGGCTAGGAAGAGGATTTTTGCGAATTATTACTGTATTGATTTGCCGTATTAATTTGATCTCAGATACAGAGACAGCGAAAGATTCTATGCCGAATCGTGCTCGTGCGAATGCTTCGAGTAAAAGGCTCCAAGATCTACGGATTCGAGTTGTGTATGAAACCGATTTTGCGCTCGACGTGGCCTTCAAAAACCTGATCCATGTCTAGTATCTCCGAGATGATTTCACCGGAGTAGAATTCTTTTTTCGACAGTTTACCAGAACTGTTAAGTAATTCGTTCGTGATGTAACGTACTTATCCACCGCGTAATTGCCAGATCTTTGAGAAATGCTCATTGACCAACGGATAGAATAGACATTCTTCTCACACGCGATGTTGGTTTTTTTGCGTGAACAATGATTCTCGTATCGTTTTACATTTTTGTTGTAACATTTGGAAAATAATTTCACTAATGCTATTGTAGAAAAAACTGTTGATGTTGATAGCACTCGAGAAACTGTATGCGCGGCTGATTGTAAGAAATGTGGGTATGAAAATGAAATGAAAACTACGGAATTCCTTTGGCACGAACGTCAACGAACTACCATCGTAAATACGGATGTAAGTTATCGCAATCGTTTGTCATTCTTCGTATCAATCAACAATTCTCACGTACCCGTAACTACGTTTTGTCGCGTGTGCAGATAAAGTTGTTGGCACGTGTTTCCTGTTTCATTGAATAATCATTACGTCTGGACTATTCCAACGTCATAAGCACCGAGTAATGTCGTTCGACTCGTTATCTCGTAGTGGAAATTCCGATAATCATCAGTTGGTTCGGAAACGAGTTGTTCTTTGATGTTTTTGCACGTGAACAGATTACTTTCTCTTTGTAGTACGAAACTGACCAGTGCAAGGGTTGTTAAGTATTTAAAAATAGGATGTTCAACCACATATTTGGAAAGAGAAACGTAATCTAGGCATAAGATTGGCTAGATGATCTCCGAGTTCGTTTTCTTTGGGTTTAACAGTACACTTTTGACTCACAACTTGTGATCTTCGAGTTCTTGCTCATGATTCTTTTTTGAATTATTCCAGGGCTGCTCTTCGGCTGTACCGAATGTTAGATAAGTGCAGCAATCTATGGCGTACGTTCCTCCAGCTACGAAGAAAATTGTTCGCCATGCTTGTAGCGTTTGCTGGAAATACAAAAGGAGATGAATGCATTGGCTGGTGACTTTTTGAGAATAGCCAATCGAATGCACAAGTCACTTACGTTCCCATTAGTCACTGCTCCGACGAATAACGGTAGAATAAATGCTGTAATTCCTGAGCTCGTACTAGTCAAGGCCATCAGAGTTCCGGCGAAATTGGGCGCTATGTCTATGTGGTTCACGAAGGAACCAGAGAACTGTCCGGCCTGACAGATCCCGGCCAATGTAAATAAAACTACCGCAGTTATGCGATTGCATCCGACGTACGTAATGGAGATGAAGCAACACATTGGAACAAAAGATCCTGAAAAAACGCGCAAATTGTTGTTGTTACTGGTAGTTCGAGTAGCATGCACACTCGTAACAACATCAACGTCGATTCTGCATTTTTGGCCAAAAACCGTTGTGTACGAACCGATGAAGACTGCAATTTTTCTAGACATAGACATGGTGATGCAGCCTCTTGATTGCATGCTCGTCAGAATTTTTCCGAGTATTATTGAAAAGAGCCACATGCACATGTAGGGCAGCGTGGCGAAGATTGCACTCTGCAACATAAATTCTCAAAATTACTATACCCGATAAATGAGCGACGCTCGATTACAGGATCATTTTACCTCATTCGGATTGAACTTCAGAATATGAGTCATGTAAATCGTCGATTCGACTAATAGCATGGTCCATCCGAAGCTTGTGAAAGTTTGGGAGATAAAAATTGCCCAAAATGGTGCCGAAAGGAATACTTGTCGCCATGGTACTGGTAACTTCTGCAAAGGTGATTTGATACTATCATACACTGGAAAAAAGTATCAGCGACTTCCGTACACCCTAATCGAATGAATTAGTAATTCGACCTTTTTTGTTGCTCGATTTTCAGCACGTTTTTGAGAACGCACGATGTAGTTCCTCTCGTGTTCGGTTATGAGCACGGTCTGTTGCTCCGGAGAGTCTTGTACCAAGTACCACCAAAATACGCACCAAACGCTGGAAATAGCTCCCTCTATATAAAAAATGCTAGCCCAACCGAAATTCTGAACCAGGTATCCTGACAAGTTCGTGAAGATAACGTTCCCCAGTGCAAATCCTGTGAATTGGGGAGAAGAACTTTGTTAACGCGTTTCATAATTTTGAAATTTGTTTCAAGTATTACCCGTGTAAGCAATTGATGATAGCATGTTTCTGTCATCTGGCGTAGCCCAGTTCGCAATCAATACATGCATAGCTGGATATATCGCACCCTGTGTTAGAAATATCAATAGTACGAATAATATTGACGTTTGTATGTCACAGATTCAAGATTTCTCCACCGCTGTCGGATGCAATTGCATAAGAATGACAGCATGCTTTGATAATAATTGCCAAAACGTTGAAATTTTTTCTGAGAATGTTGAACCTACACCGCCGAGGCCTTGTGCAACGCGCAACACGATGAAGAGCACATAGTGGAGCTGAGCAGCTAGTGGAGACAGCAAACAGGGGATGACGTTGAATAATACAGAAACGTTTACCATCCACGAGGCAGAATAGAGTTCTGCAACTCGGCCAGCCGGAATTTGAGATAATATAGTACCTGCGTAGTAAGACGAGAGAATTACACCTTGCAACTCCTCATCCCATGCGAATGGTCCATCCTGCATCAAACAAATCAAGTTGAACGGTGTAGAATTTGAAAAAACTAATAAGCACTCGTCGAGGTCATCGAGAAGATAAGTATAATTTGAAATGTTAGCTGTAATCTGTATTAACGATAGAACTACGATTGATGAACCACCTTTGTGTCTACAGCTTCATTGACTGCAAGTTCGGCTTCGTGATGACAAACAGACGATGATGATGATTCCTCGGAAATGTTCGACGTGACGTTCGACCGAATAGCCGTATGGTTCACCATTCCAATCATAGCAATGCTGATGTTCGCGTTCAAGCCCGTGGTGATTGCTACACCGAGAGATCCCAGAATCGCCATCATATATCGAACCCGAAAGACCACTCTGTTCTCACGGCTCATAACTTTGGGAGATAAATCTACCATATGTGAACGATGTTCTATACTAATCTCGCAATCAGAATAGATATTATATCCCTGATAGAGTGGATTAGATATCACAGTTTACTGGAAACTCTTAAGAAAGTTCAGATCTCACAGTTTACTGGAAGTTCTTGAGAATTGCACTTTACTTGCTCGTTCCTAGCTTTTTACTCGCTACCAGACTTCGAATGCGCAAGATCGTGATCCGTCCGGCGAATGACTTGACACTTACATGTATCCTTATCTGTTTTGCACTGATATCAGAAGAGTCGTGTGTGACGTGCAGCGGCGTGCGATGAAAATGCATTGTAAGATATTACGAATTGCAGTAAATTGCTGCAGTTGACAATTCTCGTGCGCGACACCTCTTGCTAAGAGGGGGGTAAGGTTTATAGACTCGTAGCTACGGCACATTTTTCGCGATTTTTTGCTAACGAAACGGTTGAAATGGACGGATCAAAATCAAAACACATAGAAAGTATAACTTTTCATAACTGTTGTGTGAAACTTTCACCCAGAAATAATTAAAATTGCGCCCTTGGCAGCAATTCTTCGCGAGCGTGACGCAAAAAAAAACATCATAGTTTGCGGTGCTTACCAAGAATAATGACTGGAAATGAGAAAAATGTCAAGAAAATGTGAGGCTTTTAAAAATGTGGAAATTCAACTTTCAACCATCCACCCTTAATTATTAAAACAGCCCCTTATTTTATTTAAAGTAGATTTTTTAACAGTTCGTTATTCAATTTTAAGCCACTACCTACGAAACTATTTTACATAATTCACGTATCATTTTTCAGACATCACTCCGAGGCGCGTACCTTCTTGGCCTCGCCGAAGAATGGTATCGACAGCCTTCGTCGATCCAGTGGACAATTAGTTAAATTCTACGTGGTTATTATTGTAAACCGAACTGCCAACGAGTCGGTGCTGGAATCTTAAACATAGACTGCTTGACGCAAACGTGGCCAAATACACATAATATATATATGTAAGGTTTCGTTTGGATCAACCTTGAACATTTACAATATCAAACGACAGATGTTCACTGTTTGCCTTCGATGATTATCGGGAAAATATTTTTTAATCGTATCGGATAATTAGTCCTAAGGAAGACAATAGCATGGAGGGGAAATCTTGCAATTCATTTTCCCAGTCTGTCAAAAAACAGTAAGCACTAAATAAAAACGCTCAAGTTTCCTCGTTAGTTTTCGCAGGTACGAATCGCGCGTCTTCGGTTTGTGCCGATGGAATTTTCGTACTTTCGTTCCACGGCTGAATTTTCGTTGTGCCAAAAGCCAGGTAAACGCACAAGTCTATCACGTATATTCCAGCGGTAACCAAGAATATCGTTCGCCATGCTGCGATGGTTTGCTGAAATACCGAATAGTTTGCTGGGAATAATGTTGTTGGGGAAAGAAGAGCGAATAAAATGGGTCGATCACTCACGTTTCCATGTGTTATCGCACCCACGAATATCGGAATGATAAATCCCGGTACTTGCGCGCAAGTACTGGTGATGGCCATCAACGTGCCGGCAAAGTTTGGTGCAATGTCGATGTGATTGACGAGAGAACCGGAGAAAATCCCAGCCTTGCAAATTATAGCGATGGATAAGATGACAACCGACGCGGTACGATTGCACTCCACGTACGTGATACCGATGAAACAGCACATCGGAATAAACGATGCTGAAAGAAAATATCGACATAATTTATAACGACGTATATTTTCGATGCGTTTACAGATCTATTGCCAACAAATCTACCAATAACGACTGCGATTTTTCTGGACATAATCATCGAGATCCAGCCTTTTGATTGAAAGGTTGCCAGACTTTTACCAAGTATTATCGTGAACAGCCACATGCATAGGTACGGTAACGCTGAAAATCCTGCGCTCTGGAACGGAAATCCTGTTACGTACTTTTGCTGGAACGACGAACAAGCCTCGAACTCACCTGATCCCGATCAAATTTCAGGATCTGATTCATGTAAGTAGGTGACTCGGACAGCAGCATGTACCAGCCGAAACTGGTGGAACATTGGGAAATGAGGATTGCCCACAGTGGCAGCGATCGGAACACTTTTCCCCATGGTACCGGTAATTTCTGGTGGGACAATGATTTTTTTTTTAAACTTCGCGATACCAATCAAATAAGATAGTTAGTTAGTCAACCTCTTTAGATGTTTGGCACTCGAGTTGTTTTTGAGAATGTGCGATATAATTTTTCTCGTGTTCGCTTATGAGTATTGTCTGTTCCTCCGGAGAGTCTTGAATCAGTAACCACCACGCTACGCACCAAATTATGGAAACAGTACCCTCGATGTAAAAAATGCTATCCCAACCGAATCTTCCAGCCAATATTCCTGATAAACCCATGAAAATTACGATTCCCAATGAACTGCCTAGAAAGCGAGAACCAAGACAAAATTAGATACCAAAGAATTTAACTCGAAGCATCGAGTATGATTAACATTAATTTATTCTATTAATTGATACCGATTAATATGAATTTATTTAATCAATTAATATTTATAAATATTCATTTATTTATTTAATTAATAATGATTTAGTAAGTTCGTTGTACCTGAATAAGTAATCGATGATATCACGTTTCTTTCGACCGGTGGTGCCCACTTGGCAATCAAAACGTGCATGGACGGATAGATTACGCCCTGAAATATTACAATAAATGAACGTTGTTGTTTCAATCGGTTAGCTATTTTAGTAATAGGAGAGTGCCACAGCTATGCTGAACACGATCCTCAAGTATGGAGCTTCGCGAATGTTAATACAATATTTTTTTTTTCGGTTTTGCTTTTTTAGAATACTCCACTCACGCCACCGAGTCCCTGGCCAAGACGCAACACGACAAGGAAGGCATAGTGAAGACGAGCAGCCCACGGCGAGAGCAGACAGCAGAGGATATTCAGCATGATGGCTGCATTCGCGACCCATTTCGCAGAGAAAAGTTCTGCGACTCGGCCGCCAGGCACTTGAGATATGACGTTGCCCCAATAATAAGACGCAAGGATCAGACCTTGCATCGACTCATCCCACACGAATGGACCATCCTGATTCTGAATCGGTAATTTTTCGGGTAAAAAATTTCGTTACGCGTCTGTTAAAATTGCAAAATACCAAGCAGCATGCTGCGCATCGAATGGATGCTCCTGCACCTACGTTTTCCAGAATGGTTCCATTGACCTCGGATAACGCATCGTATTTGCAGACAGACAAGGAACCCTTGGAAATGTTAGTCGTGATGTCTGACCGAATAGCCGTATGGTTTACCATGGCAATTATTGCAACGCTGAAGTTGGCATTCAAACCAGAACTAATCGCTACACCGAGAGATCCCATTATTGCCATGATATACCGAGCTGGCAATATTACTCTTCGTCTATCGTCGTTTTCTGCGGAACAAAAATTTCATCGAGTTCTGAAAATAATTAAGTATCGCTAGAAGAAATATTCCTACATAGCAAATATCATCGTACTAACGAGCAGTCATTAATATTCGCATAAACGGGAATATGGGAATATGGAATTTATATGCACTTGAACTCGAGTCTCGCACCTAATTTTATATGGCCAAGTTCACGCGATAGACCAGAGTAGATCAATTCGAAACATCGTGACAGAGATAACTGTACAGTTCACCAAACGAGACATCGATCAAGTTACTTTTTAATGATAATTTACCAAAACGTATCATTACGCTGGATAATGAAGCGACACAACTTTTCCTTGTTACTGATTCTTATATCATCGTCATTCATTCTCCTACTGTTAATAGTACCGTTTCTATTCTTTAGAATGTATTTTAATTGTCAACAAATAATGACACGTGTGCTCCGTAGTTACGTCTCACACGGAGATCATGCTTGTAGGCATATCTATCCATGATCCACTTACCGTTTTGAGTAGGCACTTCGACGGCCATGGCTGTAACGTCGTCTTGAACACTTCCCAAGTAATATAAAGTGAATTTGTCACTTTTTTCCAAAAACAAATTCTACGTTGTTCGAGTGATCCGATATTATTCGTCAGATCTCGTATAATATTAAAATCGAGGAATTATTAAGTAAGGCTACGTGGAATCCGATAGATTTTTCTATTAATTTTTACCCACGTTCCCGCGTGACTTTCTCTCGAGGCTCGTTCGAGGAGAAATGCACACTCTTCTCGCGACTATAAATATCATTCAACCTAGCAAGCTAATTAAATCGCTGAATCAGTATTTTTACCACTAGCTCTTATCTACCAAATACGAACGAAGGCAAACTACAGCTTCGTGCTGAACGTCAGCAAAAATTATCAAGCATTAGCACGTTGACTTCTTTTACGAGCCTCTTCGTTTCATCTACGCGATAATGCTTTTCTATTGCCAAGAAATGTCCGGGCTGCGATCGCAGAGGTGTTAAGAAGTGTCGAACGATATACAAGTCGTAGAATTATAAAGTCGTATATTTTTTTTCACTAAACTTAAGTAATACTCTGCTAGAGCGGATTTTCTCTGTGCAATTTCGCGTTCAGTTCTCTACGTGGAACTGCAATCCGGACGAATAATCAGGGATCTTTACAATCACGTGATAACTTTGTCGATGATTGAAAAGGATCATTGATGTTCGTGAGCGGAACGATTTCGTATTTTGAATAAGAATTGTTTGTGGATTCCCTGTTAACATCTTTCATTTCATTCCAAGGTTGTACCTCACTCGTACCGAACACAAGAAAGAAGACAATATCGACGGCATGCATCCCGATAGTTAGGAGAAAAAGTTTTCGCCATCCTTCTATAGCATGCTGAAAAACAGAGAAGTGAGATTCGAGGGAATCGTGTCGAGAGTTGTCTGCGGAAAATTAGCCATTGATATACATTTCCTTGAGTTAATCTGCCTACGAATATCGGAACGACAAAGCCTGGAATTGTGGCAATTGTATTCGTCACAGCCATCAGTGTTCCAGCAAAATTTGGGGCAATGTTGATGTGGTTGGTCAGAAATCCGTTGAGCGATCCCGCTAAGCTGGTCACCGCGAGTATCATCAGGAAGACTATCGTCCTGGAACTGCATTCGATGTAGATGACGCCTATATAGCAGCATATGGGAACGACGCACGCTGAAACACCGTCGACACGAGAAAAGTTCTGACATTCTATCGCACAAACTTCCCTTGAATTTACGAGTAACGTCGGAAATTCTGAAACTACTTGCCAATTGATTCTGCAATTTTTTTGGAAGTTGTGATGTTAACCCATTTTTTCAACACCATCATCGTCAATATTTTTCCCAGTATTATCGTGAAGAGCCACAAGCACAGATACGATAACGCTGAATATCTGGCGCTCTGAAAGAAGTACTCATAAATTGGCACTGATCTATTGCTCGATACTTTTCTCGTACAACCGACGATGAACTCTGAGAAAATGTAGATTCACCTGATCCAAGCTGAATTTCAGAATCGTATTCATATAGGTTGGTAGCTCGGTCAACAGCATGTACCATCCAAAGTTGCCACACGTATGCGCGACTAGAATCGACCAAAAAGGTTTCGATCGTAAAACTTCTCGCCATGGTATCGATGATTGCTGAAAAAAGAATTGATTGCCTGTATTGTAACAACGTTGAGTAATGTTTACACCTGTATCATATATTTTCAGCGACGGTTGGGTCAACCTTCTCCGTTCGTTGGCTCGCGAGAGAATTGGAAATGTAGTCCTTTTCCTCCTGCGTTATAACGATGGTCTGTTGTTCTGGCGAGTCTTCGATCAAAATCCACCACAACACGCACCATATCAGCGACAGACTTCCTTCCACGTAGAAGATAGAAGCCCAACCGAAATTCGTAGCCAATATCCCTGACAGGCCCATGAACACGACTATACCCAGCGCGATCCCTGGGGCGCGGAGATTGCACGGGTAACGAGAGAGAAGACAGAATTTTTAGATACGATGATCGATTAATAGTTTCATCGCTATTCGATCAATCGCTAAATTTAGTGACCTCGATAGCGATGAAGAGAATCCTCACCTGAGTAGCATATTGAAGACAATATATTTCTTTCAGCAGGCGGGGACCATTTGGCGATCAAGACGTTCATGGCTGGATAACTCACACCCTGGATAAATAACAACGTCATTGAAAGTCATCGAAGATGCATGCGTTCGGATGTCGTGTATGCGGAGATGTTGTACTTACACCGCCGAGACCTTGAATGAACCGTAACGCGACGAATAGCAAGTAGTGGTACCTGGCAGCCACAGGCGTCAGGATGCACGCGATGGCGTTGATGATTACGGATCCATTGAGGACCCATCTGGCGGATAAGAGCTCGGAAATCCGACCACCAGGTATTTGGGTCAAAATGTAACCCCAGAAGTAAAAAGACAGAATTAATCCTTGCAGCGACTCGTCCCATACGAACGGTCCATCCTGCGGTAAATCAATAAATCAGTAAAATCGGTAACTCCTGCAAGTAGCTCAAAAACGTCGCACTTTATGTTCTTTTGTAAAAAGATCGACGTTCGACACGCATGTATGTCACAAGCAGTTATTATATTTAAATTTTACATGCGTGTCCAATACCTGTGTAATGATGGAATACTTACTTCTGCTGATTTAGTTTCATTTACTGCGTATGAATCTTCGTGATTGAGGGCACACGCCGATGCTTGCAAGATTCGATCGGTGTTGTTCGGTCTAATTCCCGTGTGATTTACCATCGTGACTATCGCAACGCTCACGTTAGCTTTGAAACCCGTAACGATGCCCACACCAACGGACCCCATGACGGCCATCATGTATCGAGCAGGCAACCGCACCTTCTTCCATCTACCACCTTCATTCGCCGAATCGCACATTTCTACTTGTTACAAAAACGTACCGAAAAAAATTGTAAGCATAGCATATGCACGAAAAATAGGTATAGT
Source organism: Arge pagana (assembly GCA_963969455.1). Classification (NCBI taxonomy): domain Eukaryota; kingdom Metazoa; phylum Arthropoda; class Insecta; order Hymenoptera; family Argidae; genus Arge; species Arge pagana. The sequence continues at coordinate 22,278,425 of OZ018310.1, forward strand.
ATCCTACTCACCGCATTTCGTATGCATTCCGCGATCCATAGTCTAATGTTGCTATTTTTAGTCCAACTGTTCGACTACCGCGGGCCGATGTCTTTTTTCATTTAAATATTAATCCCGATTCGTTTGAGTACACGACCATCGAAAGGACAATATTTTGTAGGAAAACAATTTTATTTGCCATGAAAACGAAAGTTGAGGAACAGCGCGGCACGTGAGGTTATTGTTATCAATCCTATAGTTGAAACTGAACTTCAACTTGAATTGTATCAAGTTACGCACAACGTCTGCCTGTTCGTTCAGGGACTGCAAGTCGAAGACTGCTGCATTCGTGACGATTTGTCGATCAAGGATAATAAATGTGAACAAACAAAATTCAGCGAGCCGCGACCGTTAACGATAATTCCATAACTGTCTCAAACTACTATGCATATTTATGCGTAGATATAACACGACTGCGCAAAATATAGCGCAAACAATGTCACCCAACGCAAACATTTTGGCAGTTGCAAAAACGCGCATTACAGCAATCACGATGATATAAGTATATCGCAGCGGCGTTGAAGATCGGCAGTGCGCTTTAGTGATAAATTGGTGATATTTAGTGATAAATTGTGAATTCCTTGCAATCTCATTATTACTGCCATTTTCTGAAATGCTCGTCTAGTAGACATTTTTTAACTCGTTTGAATGATCGTGCCTTTGAATTTTATATGCTCACCCCTTTTGTCTACTAACACAAAAGATTTGTGTTGCAGGCATTTAAAATAATGCAGTGCAGAAAATTTCGAGAGTGATTTGCAGAGTGCATATAGCATCAATCGATTAATTAATTCGCAGTTAATTAATAATAATGATTTTATCTTTATTATTTTTTTAAAAATCCGCAAAGTGACATCAAAGTATTACATTTACGGTAGTTTTTAATTTCTGCGCGGAGTGCGTTTTATTCTCACCCCGGAGTGAAAAATCACTCTCGATTTTTGACAGTGTAAAATTATGCGAAGTTTTGATTGCAAGACTGAAAAATGTTTGCATGACACTTGTTCTTACCGTTTGTCAATTATTATTCGCAGTAGACTGCCCGTATTACAATTTCTAGACTATCTAGTCAACGCGCCAAGGTCACCTAGTTATTCATTCATGGGGCTGGTTGTTATCTGCGAATTATTCGTCGATAACAATAATCATCCTCAGGTGCGGTGAGTGACCAGATAACTGTAGTTGCCTAGCCATTTGTCAAACTAAATTCTTGGCAGTTGCATTCGATGAGCAAAAATTAAGCATGAACGAAATAATAAATTTCGAATAAATCGGTAGGATTGTCTGATCCAAGTGCAACTTGCTCGATATAATTCAAATCCATATACGACTCGCTAGACAAATGTAAGAAGAACTTCATCTTCTATCACGACGAGTCTAATGAATAGGATGATGGAATGGAACACACTTTTCTTGAATAGTTCTCTATCCGAGCATTTATTTCATATAAGTTGAGGTCTATACTCCTGAAAATTCCACAATAAGTGTTAAATAATAATACTAATGTCGCATAACTATTTAGAACAATTATCGCTAATAATAAATTAGTATTTAAAAAAGGAGAGTTTTCAGAATAGATTCCAGCCAAGACGAGATAATAGCTAGTTTTGTCTGAAAAATTGCAAGCGGAGGTTTTGTACGTCGATGATTACGGATCCGCTGTTAAATTTTTAAAATTAAAAATGGCGGATTCAAGGTGGCGGAACACGTTGTGGCACTGGATATAGGCTGCAGTTGTTGTAGGGAATATTTCACGTTATTATGCTTTGTCGTTTCACGTCGTTCCAAGGTTGCAGCTCGGTGGTGCCGAAAATGGCATAGGCGAAGAAATCCAAGGCGTACATTCCAGCGGTCATGAAAAAAATCTTCCGCCATGCTTCTATCGTGTGCTGTAAGGAGAAGAGGACTAGCTTGATCGAGGCCTAAGGATAGAGAGGAGCAAACAGCGACTTACGTTTCCGGAAGTCCAGCTGCCAACGATCATTGGAACTACAAATCCCGGGATGGTCGCGATCGTGTTCGTCACAGCCATCAGCGTTCCAGCGAAATTTGGCGCGATGTCGATGTGATTGGAGAGAAATCCACTGATCGATGCGCCGATGCAGGTCACGCCGATCGTCATCAACACGATTGCTAAATCTGTGTCGCATCCAACGTAGGTGACAGCGACCAAGCAACACATCGGCACGATGGATGCTGAAAGGCAGTTGGCATAATTTTCCTATTGCATTACGCTCAACGATGATTATACAATGCAATACGGAATATTAGCGAAATATTCACCGATAAATTCGGCAATTTTTCTTGATACGGTCATCGTGATCCATCCTTTCGATACTACCACTGCCAAGACCTTTCCCAGCAACATGCCGAAAATCCACATGGCAAAAAACGGCATGGCCGAAAGTGCAGCGCTCTAAAACGAGATTCGATTAATGTTCGCCAGCGTTTCTCGATAGGTCAATAGTCGCGGGCACTCGCTTTATTGTGATTGAATTTCAGAATTTGACTCATGTATGTCGGCAACTCGGTCATCAGCATGTAGATTCCGAAGTCGCAGCAAAAATGTGCGACTACGATTGCCCAAAATGGTTTGGAGCGTAGTACTTGTCTCCACGGTACCGGTAGTTTCTGAAACGGCATTCGATCGGTTACTTAATGGTAATATGTATGTTTGGCATTTCAGAGCTTGCGGCGGACGGTTTGCGGTAGATTCACCCTTGCCGTTTCCTCGCCCTTCGTTTGACCGAGGGATCTCGCGATGTAGTCCTTTTCTTCCTGCGTTATGAACCTGGTTTGCTGTTCCGGAGAGTCTTGTACCAGGATCCACCAAGCTACGCACCAGAACAGAGAAGCGACTCCTTCCACGTAGAAAATGGAAGCCCAGCCGAAATGTTCAGCCAGCAGTCCAGACAAGCTCATGAAGACGACGGTACCCAGCGCGAATCCTTAATACCGTAGAAAAGCATACATGCTCAATTGTATTGATGAGAAACAATTGTTTCTTCAGCGACTTCCAGCGATTTTTCCTAACAACGTTAGCAACGCAAACTGTACCTGCGTAAACGATTGAAGATAACACGTGTCGCTCGGCAGGTGGTGACCACTTGGCGATCAAGACGTGTAACGCTGGATAACTGGCTCCCTACAATGATCATCATCAACGCGAATGCTGTTTACGATGTACACGGCGGGAAGATGAGTTTGGCATCATTGACGAAATGAACTCACACCACCCAGACCTTGAGCGAAACGCAGGAAGATGAAGAGGGAATAGTGATACTCGGCGGCCACAGGCGACAGGATGGAAGCGATAGCGTGGATGAAAACAGATCCGTTTAGCATCCATCTAGCGGAAAACAGCTCTGAAGCTCTCCCACCTGGTATTTGAGTCAGCAGGTAGCCCCAAAAGTACGCGGAGAGGATGAGACCTTGCAGCGACTCGTCCCACGCGAATGGTCCGTCCTTCGGATAACGGAACGATTAAGCTTGCAAAAAGTATCTCGCAACGAGTAAGGTGTCTCTTTTAACGTGTTTCTTTCGGTTATCGAGTAATTCTATAACAATGGTGCATTCATGGAAATCGGACGTAGATAACCGATTTATGGGAAATCGGCATCTTTCGATTTACTGTTTAATCACGTCCACGTTTTGTGCGTTTTTTTCAGTTAGAAACCTCATGAAATGAACGTTGGAACTTACGTTCGCCGCACTCGTAACGTTGGTATTGTATGCTTCGTCGGTTTTGCAGACAGATGCTGATTCCTCGAAGTTCTCACTCGTCGCGTTTAAGCCGATCGCCGTGTGATTTACCATGGCAACTATAGCCACACTCACGTTTGCTTTGAAACCAGTAGCGATGGCTAAGCCGATGGAGCCCATGATGGCCATCATGTATCGCGCCGGCATTAGTGCTACTTTCGTTCCACCGATCTCATCTACATACGAAAACGTGTGTAGCGAAGTATTTTTTTATTCAACCTTATGCCAGTTAAAACTTGATGATAAACGTGCATGCTGCGTGGGTGCTAATAATGACGCAACGGTGATTTCAGATACGGAAAAATACTCTGTGGAAGAGTGTCAAGCTTCAATTTTCTCGACGCTCAATACGATGTGACAAGAATTTCACTGTTCTTGCAAAACTTCAGAGTTTTTATTGGTTGGATAGAGAAAAATAACGGATTCCGTAATTGTCAAGAAAGAAACGTAATTGTAGGACTTAGCGGTAATCTACGGAGCGAGTAGTCGTTATCTGCGTGACAGGGCAGCGCGAAATTCTCCGGAGAACTGCCAACCAAGAATCTAGAAATGGTCCCGGTAACATCGAAATATTTTGCACTCACCTTTCTTCACCTGTGATATCACAGACATTCTTTTAAAATCAATATTAGGAAAATTAGTATTGATAAAATAATATTAAAAACCAAATCAGCGGACTCGATTTGTGGAGAATTCTTTGTTGAGAATTTCTTGGAATTGTTGGAGACGGTTTCTCCAGCGTCTTCGACAATTCACTGAATTGTCGCGTACTGAACGAAAATCACACGATCGTCGAATGGCAAATTTTCACCTGAATTAGACGAGCACGCAGAGCCGGAAACTTATCGCCAAGCGTGTTTATTCTCGCAATAATGAGAAGGCACAGATTCCAATGTCGTATTAACATTGTAAACACGGGCTGGCAAATAATGCAAAAAACGATCAACGCTGCGTTTCTCGTACGCCACATATATGTACATTTCGATGGGTAAGCTACCCAAGATTATTTGCTATCTAAGAACAAGGTAATTCAGTTTGCGATAGCGACGAACAAGCAGCTGTTCGCTTCTTCATATGAATATGCGTATTTACAAAAACCAATCTATTATACATTGAGAATGACAAGCGTCGAGCCTCGACTGTTTCTGGTTGTATTGCGCTCTCATAGATCCAGAGCAATAAGTGCAGAAGAAAAACCACATCCTATTCTCGCTCTCAGAGTTTAGGCGAATATATTCTAGAATATATAGACGTACCTGCCAGGTGCTGAATGTATATTTGATGAAAGCTAAAGAAAGTGTTATTCCATTGGTATCCAAAATCCTATAGCATGTATTATTTTTCCTGTGGGGTTTATTTTTCAGATTGGGTTTACATTTGTGAACGAGTAACGATCATGTTTCCTAGATCTATCGAATGTCTTTATTGAGTTTATTCGAATTCGGACACGAATCATTTGAACGAACCTATCAATACATAGTTATATGTATTGTATAGTAGTTCCTAAGATAAAAATTGAATATTCTAACTAAATAATCGGTCATATCTCTTCGTGTTCTTTCAGGCGTACGGTTTCGTGTTTTTCGGCTGGATATTCCGTCATCTCAGCGTCAGACTGCTTCACCACGTTCCAGGGCTGTTCATCAGCCGTACTGAATAGAGTGAAGGCCAGCATTTCTATCACGTACATGCCCACGGTGACGAAGAAAATCGTTCGCCATGCCTCCATCGTTTGCTGAAGAGACGCAAGACTTGTATTATTACGAATTCGAGTCATCATCTGGCGAAGAATCGATCACACTCACGTTCCCATGAGTCAACTTCCCGACGAAAATCGGGACGACGAGGCCTGGAATCGTTGCGATAGAGTTCGTCACAGCGATCAGGCTCCCAGCAAAATTGGGAGCGATATCGATATGATTCGTTACGAAACCGCTGTAGGATCCGCCGTGACAGATCACACCGATCGTTATGAAGAGTACTGCCAGTGTTCGATTACATCCCACGTAAGAGACAGCGATTAAGCAGCACATCGGAATGAAGGATGCTGAGGCAAACGTACAACAATCTTTACTATCCTACTTCACCACAAAATTGTACCCTCATCTTGCAAATACTCACCGACTAACGTCGCGATTTTTCTAGACGCGGATGCAGTTATCCATCCTTTCGTTTCCGCATTGGCTAAAATTTTGCTAAGGACCATCGTAAAGATCCACATGCATAGGAAGGGCATCGCCGAGAGTCCAGCACTCTGTAATCACATGGGAGTCAATCACGATTTGCATCACGTTCTCATTCGACAACGGCTATTCTGTGTCATAGCGAATCAGCATTAGCATATGAACGGTCGATCATTGTCATGGGGGAAAAAAATTGGACAAGTATGATAGTCACCTGATTCTGGTCGAACTTCAGTATTTGATTCATGAAAGTGGGCAGTTCGATGAGTAGCATAAACCATCCAAAGTTACAGCAGAAATGCGTGACTACGATGGCCCAGAAGGGAATCGAACGTATCACTTGACCCCATGGTATGGATAATTTCTGAAAAAGCAAAGATTGACAAACGCATACGAAGGAAGCACGATGATCATGCCAGAGTTGAAGAATGAAATCCGTGATTTAACCTTTTCTTTCTTCATGCTCAAGCCTTGGCCCAAAGAACCAGAGATGAAGATCTTCTCGTTTTCTGTTATGAGCACGTTCTGTTTCTGGGGTGAGTCTTGGACCAAGAAGTACCATCCCACGCACCATATGAGGGACAGAGCACCTTCGACGTAAAAAACTGAGGCCCAGCCGAAGCTCTCGGCCAATAGCATGGACAGCGTCATCGAAATGACGGTACCCAATGGGCCACCTGTTGAACATTTCGCATCGTTTGAGCTCTGACAAAGGACGTTAATTTTGGTGGCATACAAACTACGTCAATGGCTGGTAAAAGATTTTTTGGGACCAAAGGCTTTACCTGCGTAAACGATCGAAGATATGACGTTTCTTTCGTGTGGTGGTGCCCAATTAGCGATCATTACGTGCAATGCCGGGAATGTCATACCCTGAAACGAAAATTGGGTTGCAAATAATTCGTGTTTGCACGTTACAGAGTACCGTGTAGCGTACTCACGCCACCGACTCCCTGCGCGAATCGCATGGCGATGAAGAGGGAATAGTGAATCTCGGCAGCTATTGGCGACAGAGCCGCGGCTACAGCATTGATGATCACGCATCCGCTCATAACCCATCTGGCAGAAAATAGCTCCGCGACTCGTCCTGCTGGCAGTTGACTCACGAGGTATCCCCAAAAGTATGCGGACAAAATGATGCCTTGCAGAGGCTCGTTCCACACGAATGGTCCGTCCTGCGGTGCATGAAAACGATACGTTGCTTGTCTTTCATATGCGAAACGTTACTCTGCACAAAAATAGAGAAACCCCTGAATCGATGCGAGGACAAACGCGCAAATGTATCTATGACGTTTCGATTTGAGGCATTGACCGACAACCTTCGATTTCGAATCGGGTTGGCCCCTCGATTTTTGAGCGGAGTGTATTTTCACAGGGAATGTGGAAGCATAGAAAACTGATAGCTGTAACGCTCGAATGTCAACAGACGAATAAAGGCAGGATGTTCGCAAAAGATTTCATGCTTCGTCGACAAAGCGATGGAAACGTTGCGAATTTCTATACTGCGCTGCCAGTACCTGGCCCCATTGATCGGTAAAAGGTGTAAAATCACTATGTACAGAGTCTACGTGTTTGTATTGAAGAAAAACACTGGTTCGCGCTTTTGCGATTATTAGCAAATCTGAGATATTGTAAGACTGACAATGCGACACTCTCGAACGGTGAAGGCGGAACCATTTTCATTATACGTTTTGCAACTGTAGTCTGAGAGTAAAGCGTGTACAGAATTGGCTAAACGATTCTTTCGTCGAAATAATCAAACTGAAAATTGGTTTTCATAAGAAGCTACCGTCACATGCAATGGCATACCACGACGTGTGAAATCACAGCCCAGTGGAAATTTATCTACTACGAAGAGTGAGCAGTATTCAGATTTTACGTTACAAATTCATGAGTCATCGAGTGTTAGTGCACGTATTTTTTGTAAGTTACACCCGCACACCTACATTTGCTGTCGTCGTTCCATTCACTTCGGGTCCCGTATCGTGAGCGCAGGTGGATGAGGACTCTTCAACGGTATAGTTAGTACCATTAGGCTCAATGGCTGTATGGTTGACCATAGCAATTATAGCGACGCTCACGTTCGTTTTGAAGCCATAAGCAATAGCCTGACCAATAGACCCCATAATGGCCATTATATATCGAGCTGGCAACAGTACCTTCTTCCTGTCGCTATTTTCTATGCAAAAACATGTAAATCAATATAAATAGCTATTGTAAATGGTAACGCGAGTCCAGTGAATAATACACGAATCGCTAGATGATTCTAAATGAGCTCTAAATTTAAGAGCTGGCATCGATCCGATTTTTTGTGGCACTAAAATTTATTTCTCGCGTTTGCTGTTTCAGAAAATCGTATCGATCTACAAGAATGTGAATTGCGAGGGCAGTCAACGCTGAAGATGTAAGAATACTCACCATCGACTTTGTCCAATCCGATCGGCATGATTACGAATCGTTTTGTTCCTCTTCTCAAATCAAATGTACGACGAACGGATCCTCGTGAAACTAGAATATCGTTTCCGTGACATAAGTCCGATGAGCAGCGTAATCATGTGATTATTAACGATATATTTTCACTCGTTTTACTATTATCGAACTTCGTGTGATTAAGAACACTTTCGTTTTCTCTTCGTTTCAGTTTGCCGATCCGCAAGGAGACGTTCGATCGTACGAATCACGAGATTCGAGTCGCACCGAGCGAGCGAGCGCAGGATTGACGATTCGCGACTACTGACAGCACAGCATCGAACTCCTCTCCGTTTTCATCCGTGAATCGGATTTACGTGTCCTATCGTCCGGGAAGAGCTACGTCAATTTCTAGCTCTATCCAGTCTTGGCCTTCGCAGTCGCGATAAACATTCGTAACCTGGTGCTAATTTCCTACCGAACAGAGAACACACGATTATTCTTATCAGTTTCTCTTAGTTGTTGTGGCTCCGTTTCGTCGAGTAGTTGAGAGCGGCTGTCCTGCGTAAATTCACATAGATGATAGCACAACGTGCTAATGAAAAGTTCCCATCCGAGGGGTAATTATTCGACGGAACGTATTGAATATTCGCCTGAAGAATTGCAAATGTGTCATGCTTAACTAACGGTCAAATTTCTCCTCCGTTTCCCTTCCCAGCAGTATAATACTGCGATCGGTGTTATCGGAGACCCGCGAACGGGTGTTCTGACAGTCGAGGTTCGACGTAGATTTTTGGCCTTATGCCAAAATTGTTCCCAACTCTAGCGGGTCAAGCGGAAGATCTTCGGAGCCAACATCTCTCTACGCGTATATCATGCGGTACATATCGACGATGAAGAAGAAAATTGGACGCTAAAACTTGATCATTTTCTGAAAGTACACAAGTTTGACGCGCGGTATATTAGCGAGGTCTTATTAGCGGCTGTATTTTTGGATCGTATGTATATATAGGAGTCGAACGTGTCGACGACTTACGGTTCTCGTTTCTCGATTTTGCCAACGATTTTCGGAACGATGACACAAACTGGTGTACACCGGCACGACCATGACATCTAACGCGCGAGGCGCCAATCTAAGAGAACATCATCGGAACGACGGATACGAGCGAGAGACGCAGGATATTTTTACCCCGACTAAAAATTGTCAGTATTATTAGTTTTATTATTTTTCGCTTGTTGCTTCGTTTTTTTCGTTTTCTCGTTAATGATAATTCGATACCGCAAGTGTTGCGTAACGGGATGTAGCCTCACGTTTTTTCGCGTTATCTCGCTAAGCCGTGTATATTTTCATTCCACTCGAATCTAGACCCCTGAACATTTCCGAAGTACTATTATTGCACCGTAATTGACGCATGTAAATTGGGTTTGCGAATTTTCAGTGAACGGACGAAAAAATGTGGTACGACGTGAAGTGGTTTATACTTGGTGTGGTTTCGACAGTCAATAGTAAATAACGCATGTAGGCGATACAACGAGTCCATCGAAGCTGACAAGGTTTGTCCTTGAAAAAGTCTTAAGACAAAATAGAAGTAGTTAGATTAACGAACCAAATCGCAGGGCTCTCGGCTTAATGGAGGCTGTCCTCCAATTACTGTCACCTTGCCACTTCATTATTTTTATGCCCGACGAAAGGAGAAATGCCCATTTGATCGTCGTCGGTTCAACTAATCATCACTCAACTATCGCCATTGCTATCGCGCAAAACGTGCTTCTGACAGATACTGTTTTTCAGACTGTTACATCAATTTGGCTCGAAACCTTATAGAAATAACTAGGAGCGGCGCGTAATTTTAGAGCGAAGTTGCAGCCAAATCAGCTCGGTTGTTTGATATCTAATAATATGTGTACACGTGCGCACGCGCGTTTCAAATTATAGATGCACTTGCTTTATGAAGAAGAGACAATTTTTCCGATTATAAACGACACTCCGCTGGTTATGGCTCAACGGCTGCTGAATTTCGACTTATAAACAATGCTTTACATTTTGTTCCAGTAGCAGTGGATGTGCGATGCTTCGCGGATCGAATAGGCTACTAGCTGGGCGACAGAATCCGAGGAGTCCACTGGATCAAGTGTAGAAGACTCAAAGGCGATAAACACTAACTAAAAATCTTGCGAGCATCATGTCGTTACGTCTCTCGACACGCAAAGTCGAATCACGCATATGTAATTACTCGCTGCGATACAAAAGAATGACACGTTTTCGTCACTAGATACGTTACATGGAGCTGGCATAAACGTGACTAGTCATTTCCATTGAGCCTGAAAATTGAGTACTTTTTTCAGTGTGACTAGATTAGGCGCATGTGCGGCGAACCGTTGAATTATATGAACTGCTCGTTTGTGGCAAATTATGTCGATCGATGCGGCTTCAAAGGAACAGTCTCATCCCTCGTCTGCGGATCTTCGACTAATCGCGCGTCGTTTTTCCTGACCTTGTTCCAGGGCTGCTCATCGGCTGACGCTAACCATAAGTAGGCCACTATGTCTATGACGTACATGGCGACGGTTACGAAAAAGATTTGTCTCCATGCTTCGATAGTTTGCTGATAGTTTGGAAGGAAAGATGAGAGGTTATTATTTTGTTGCGAGAGTAAGGGCAATATCGTTGAAACAATCGGCACGAATAAGCTGATAACTTACGTTTCCGTGAGTCATTTTGCCGACCAATATTGGAACGATGAATCCTGAAATCGAAGCAACTGTATTGGTCAAAGCAACCAAAGTTCCGGCAAAGTTCGGTGCGATGTCGATGTGATTGCTCAAGGCACCGCAGAACATTCCACCCATGCATGTTACGCCCAAGGTCATGAGTCCAAGTGCCAGCATACGGTTACATCCGATGTACGAAACCGCAAGTAGACAGCACATCGGCGTGAAGGATCCTGAAGAAACCGAAACGAAGATACAGTACACTTGCGATTACTGGACGAACCTTGGGACGATTCAACGAGCTCAATGCGCTTACCGATGACAGTTGCAATTTTCCGCGACGCGCAGATTGTTATCCATCCTTTGTCTCGCATAGATGAGAGCACCTTACCGAGGAGATTCGTGAAGATCCACATTCCGAGATACGGCAATGCCGAGAACATGGCGTTCTGTAATGAAATATTGCCGCAAGAGGGTTGGAATCAGAGGCATAGATTTACTTCTGCACGGAGATGAACAACGTGTCATCGGGAAAGAATTCACCTGTTTCAGATCCAGCTTCAGAATCTGATTCATAAACGTGGGGAGCTCGGTCAGTAACATGAACCAACCAAAATGCCCGCAAACGTTTGATATCAAAATAGCCCAAAACGGTTTTGACCTCAAGACTTGACCCCACGGTACGGATGATTTCTACAAACATGTAAACCCGGTTACATGATAAAAGTACACTCTGCTTCAGATACACCTGGTTCCTAATAGAGTTATTATGTTAATTGAAACGTGATCTCACCCCTGTCTCGCGTTGGGTCTGACCTATAGAAGAAACTATGTATTCTCTTTCCTGTTGCGTTATGAATCTGGTTTGCTGTGCTGGAGAATCCTGCACTATGAACCACCATGCCATGCACCAAACCAGCGCCAGGCCTCCTTCTATGTAGAAAACAGAGGCCCATCCAAGATGTGCAGCTAACAGGCCTGACAGAAACGTAGATAAGACGGTACCCAATGCGCCCCCTGAAAACCAATTATCAAGAATGTTAAACCGAATAAGTCGATCTACCTAAACATGCGGGAAACGATTTCGACTAGCCAGTCGTTGTAACAAGACCGTGAGCAAGTGGCAAAGAGATAACGTTTACCTGAGTAAATTATGGAAGATATCAAGGGTCTGTCCGCTGGTGGTGCCCAATTGGCAATCATAACGTGCAACGACGGTATGGTGACGCCCTGAAACGTAGACCAACGCCACGACATTATTACGATTGTTCGACACCGATCTTTAAAAAAAAAAACATGTCCTGGCTTCCAATGATGTTTGCCATCTTGAAACGAGTGCTCTGATAGTTAGGAGAAAAGTCTTCTTACACCGGCCAGACCCTGTGCGAATCGTAGCACGATGAACAGAGAATAGTGAATCTGAACGGCCAGAGGTGTGAGTATCGATGCGACAGCGCTGACGATGATGGATCCGTTGAATACCCATCTTGCGGAAAATAACTCGGCAGTTCGACCACCGGGTAGTTGGCTCACCATGTAACTCCAAAAGTAGGCAGACAAAATCAACCCTTGCATCGGCTCGTTCCAGGCAAATGGACCGTCCTATATAGACGAAACGTCAACACTTGCAAAAGTTCGCACCGATTGCAACATTAATCGCGAATATACGTTGATTGTACGTGATTTCCATGCGAGCATTCTGGCCAATACTCACGTTTACTATCTTCGATCCATCAACTCGAAGGTCATCCACGGATTTGCATGTAGACGTTGATAGCTCGGAGTTACGAATCGTCGCGTTGGATTTAATTGCCGTGTGGTTTACCATGGCTATTATAGCGACACTCACGTTTACTTTGAAGCCGTAAGCTGTTGCTTGGCCCATACAAGCTAAAATCGCCATGATGTATCGAGTCGGAATCATTACTTTCTTGCATTCGTTGATATCTACGAGAAATTAGACGTATTTGGTTTTGACTTTATCCCTCGTTACGTACATCATCGTTCGTGGCTTCGCAATGTAAATACTGTAATCCAGTTTCGTAGACAATTCTTTCCCAAAAAATGAAAATCGTAAAGCGTAAAAAAAAAAAATGATGGATGCTGGCGAGAAAAAAGTGTTAGGGGGAAAATATAAATTTACTCAGGCGCTGAACGTGCGGTAAAGTCGTACGCATTCGGTGAAACATGGACGTGAAACAACTGGAATTTTACTAGAGATACGATCAAAAATGTAAGATTGTCGACCTCATCAAATCAAAAGCGGTCGATTCCAATCATCGGTCGATCTGACATGGAATGACCCATAAATTGAAAATAACGGATTTTTTGCGGACTGCAAACCGATTTATCACATTTCTGTGAGGAATCAGCATAAAGCATATTGAAACAGCTGTTTCTCAAATAATGTCAGTCTGTTAGAAGCTTATATAATAGTCAATTTTCAGAATTTTCCAAGTCTCGCAAAAATCCACTGATGAATTTATTTCGTCTCAATATCAAAGAAAATTCGAATTCTTACGCGAGTAAATTTAAGCGGATTTAAATAATAGCGGATAAAATTGTACGTAGAAAACACGTTGCGCGTAGAACAAATTGTCGTCATGATTGAGAATTTTGATTTTTGGAAATGATTTTTGCTAAGATAGAAGTTAATTTTGTTGATTAAACAAATTAAGTCACGAAATTTAATGATTCGATTTCGAATCTTTTGCCAGGGGTGCAAATTTAGGTGCGGGGTTTTTACGTACCGTTTGGTTTTTCCAATTTAACACTCATCGCTATCCGTATTTCGGTACCCCGCAACGGCGAAATTTTTGATTCGCGAATGAACGACCACTCCACGCGACACAAACGGATCTCGTAGTTTTTGCGAATACCTGAATACCTTCCCATGCGGAGAAGATATATTCAGCAAGTGTGATTATCCCCACCAACTCGTCATTACCACTTCGACATTGCTACTACTTTACTCCGTGCATTTTGTTTACTCGTAGTCTCTGTTATTCGCGATTGCGTATCCTTTGCGATAAAATAGCTAATACAAATGTGCACATAAACAAATGGCATTTCGATAATCGTGAAAACTGTCTTGCACTTGTTTCAATTTGATTCTGTTTCGTTGAAGCTCATTTGGTTGCAAGACGCTCGTGGAGGAGTAATGATCCTTCGAGAGTTTCCGCGTTACAGGTCCAGTTGCTAACTGTGGCTCCAGAACACGAGTCGCGAGGGGAAGGCAACGTGTAAGCATCCAACGAAGCCTTCTAAATGGGACACTGAAGTTCTGGCCGACCTAAAATCCACAATCCTGACACGAATTTCAAACGTAACGGTAGTCATACTGAAACTACACACTTGTGCCTATTAGCAGTCAGTGTCTCGCAACTTAATTAATTGAACGACTATTGCTTCGCGCTTGAATGATGCATCGAGTGCGAACCACTCGTTCAGAGTTATTTGTCGAGATCTGAAAATCTGCCGAACGAGGGTAGATTTTCTGACAAATCGAGACCGTTCGTGTCCAAAGTACAAAATGCTAAAAACACTCCGGCATCCACTCCATTGTCCATTTGCTATCTTCTCTGTTGAATAAAACACAAGCATCAGGGTGACGACTATTGAATTATAGTTCGTAAACGCGGGACATTTTCACTGGACTTCATACATGGAGTATAAAAGGCCTGTTTAGTCTTTAAAAATTTACTTATCAAGTCGCATATATCATTGATAACTGCTTCATCATTATTCAGTCGCATCGAGAACTGAATAAGCTATTTTCCTGCTCGTACTTTAAACACCTCATGTTCTTAAGCCGGGAAATCCCCGTATTCAAACTCACTACGATGTGGGAGTAAGCTAATACAATGATATGTCGCATCCTTATGACGTTAGTTTCCTGGTTTTTAGAAATCCATGGTCTCCCTGATGAAAGCATCGAGAAATGAATATTTCGAGGGAAGGAACAGGTCGTTTCAATACGTGTACTCCATCTTGTGGTCACGACCCACAGCCAATGACTCCAGCCATGCGTTTTCATGCCATTTTTTTAGAGGTACGTAACAAAATTCTAGTCGGACTATGAAATCATTCGCAGTTATTATTATTGTTTCTCTTCGTATTTTTACATGAGACGAATCCATCTTCGCGTGATTTTATCGTATCACCAACGAGGCATAGATACATCAGTTTTGTCATCGCGTGAAAGATGTTGCATGGGTAGCATTATTCGCAATTATTTGGCGTAGTGCTAGTCTAATATGCAATCAAACACGAATCCTCTCTATAACGCGATAATCGGTGCGCCTAGATGCATACAGCTGAAAACAACATTTCATACGAATGTGAGTATTTTGTGGAGAAATTGATGCCGACTACTGTGGAATGGTACGATTTTGCATTTTGGTATTTCACTCAGTCAGAGATGGTGGAAACGATTCACTACTCTCTAGAATTTGGATATTAAAAAAAAACTGAAACGAGTACTTCGAGCTAATTCGAGAACGAATGATACGATCACGCGTAATGCAATGAATTAGCTGAATATCGTACTTGCGCGTCGTTCGGGCTCGAATTTTTTTTCGCTTTCAGTGGCATAATTTCACAGAATGTTTCGGGGTGTATCACTGGTTGGTCGTTAATCTTTTTCACGTTGTTCCAGGGCTGCTCATCGGCCGAGGCCAACGATAAGTACGCCACTATGTCGATGACGTACATACCGACGGTTACGAAGAAGATCGTTCGCCATGCCTCTATCGTTTGCTGAAAGAGAGCAAAAGTGGGTGTTTCGGTATCGGTATCAGATGTTGGCTTTAGTGCGCCGAGTACTCACGTTGCCATGGGTTATTTTACCCACGAAGATGGGCACGACGAAGCCTGAAATCGCAGCAACTGTATTCGTCAAGGCTACCAAAGTTCCAGCAAAGTTCGGCGCGATGTCGATGTGATTGCTCAGAGCACCGCTGAACATTCCGCCCATGCAGGTCACCCCAAGAGTCATGAGGACGAGCGCGAGAGTCCGATTGCACCCGACGTAGGAAACGCCGATCAAGCAGCACATCGGAGTCGAGGATCCTGAAAATGTTAGGATTACTATTTAATCACAGTCGATGCTGCGTATTGGGCATTCCACGCCAATCGACCACTTTTGAACCCAGCCCCTTTGGATTTGACCGACATGACGTATTACCCTACTGGAAACCGTCCCATTTGGTGATTTTTTTAAAAAAGTTATGTCCATTTGAAGAAAAAAGTACCATTGTTTTTTGGTTGGGGACAAAATTTGGAAACGTTCACAAAAACGTTTTTAGTAGGGTACTGCGACATTAAATAATGTCGGGCTAATCAAAAGGCGTGAATTGATCCGTGTATTCTCATGCTTGCTGTCGTTGTTTCAACAGGTGTACGCGTCTCGTACCTACTCACCGACCAAAGTTGCAATTTTTCGAGATGCACATAACGTGATCCAGCCTCTGTTTCTCATGGACGACATGACTTTACCAAAGAAATTCGTGAAGAGCCACATTCCGAGGTACGGTAACGCGGAAAACGTAGCATTCTGAAAGTGAACGTTCGCACAAGCCATTCGTATTTGATTTCAAATGTGTCTCTGGATCTGTGAGCGGAAACAGTTCGAAAGAAAAATTCACCTGTTTCATGTCCAGCTGCAAAATCTGTTTCATAAACGTAGGCATTTCGGTGAGTAACATGAACCAACCAAAGTGCCCGCAAACGTTCGATATCAAAATAGCCCAAAACGGTCTGGATCTCAATATCTGGCTCCAGGGTACGGGTAGTTTCTGCAAAAAACATCGATCCAATCAAAAATCATAAGATAATCAACGATTCCTATGGAGTTTTGGCCCACGAATCCGCATATTTGCCTTTGCTCTTGCATTTCCCTCGTTTTCTCCCAAAGAAAGAATGATGTATTCTCTTTCCTGCTGCGTTATCAGTATGGTCTGCGTTGCAGGAGAGTCTTCTACCAGCAACCACCAAGCCAAGCACCAAACAAGCGCCAAGCCTCCTTCCACGTAAAAAATAGCAGACCAGTCAAAATGTGCAGCCAGCAAGCCCGACATGAGCGTAGAGATAACTGTGCCAAGAGCACCTCCTGAAAACCGTTCATCGAGAATACAATTCATTAACTAAGGAACTAAAAGTTGTGTGCGCGGGGAAATGCAAATGTATCATCAGCTACGGATGATGAGAGTAAGAAGTAGAGCATCTTACCTGAATATATGATCGACGATATGAGCGATCTTTCGTTAGGCGGTGCCCAATTGGCAATCATAACGTGTAATGCTGGTATAGTTACACCCTGAAATAAACATCAGCATTACGACATCGTGAATACTTCTCAACATTGTAATTCGATAGTGCTGTTTCGAGTGGAACTTCACTGCAGCTTCAGAATTTTAACTGTGCTTAGAGGATCTCCTTACACCGGCAAGACCTTGGGCGAATCTGAGGATGATAAAAAGGGAATAGTGAATCTGAACTGCCACAGGTGTGAGGATGCAGGCAACACCTTTGACGATGATGGATCCGTTCATCACCCATTTGGCAGAAAATAATTCCGCTGCTCGGCCACCGGGAATCTGGCTCAGCATGTAACTCCAAAAGTAAGCGGAGAGAATCAGACCTTGGAGCGGATCGTTCCACACGAATGGTCCATCCTGCAATATCGAGGAGAGTAACTAAACGCGACATTTTGTTTGAAACTAATCGGGTTATACGTTTGATAAAATACATGGGTACGCGAAGAATCATCTAATAGCTCGTGTATACCATTGAAGTTTGCGATACTTTATTATTAACCATTTTTATATAATAATCGTGCACACGCACATGTACTGTACTTGTTGCGTTGGCATCGATTGTTTGTTCGAAATTGCAAGTAGACTCTGATCCTGAGGAGTTACGACTCGTCATGTTCGATTTGATTGCCGTGTGGTTCACCATAGCTACGATAGCCACACTGACATTGACCTTGAATCCGTAAGCCGCGGCTTGACCCATCGATGCCAAAATTGCCATCATGTATCGAGCCGGTAAAAGTACTCTTCTTCCATCGCCATCATCTGGGAAACATCGTGGACACGAGTAAATAATTGCGTTTTTGCTGACCAAACAAACAGCTAACGCTTCCGGTGTACGGCGTACTCGAATTCCTATCAGGCGACCCGTGCTCGGGTTCGTCTAGTCAACTAAGTTTCTCCATAGCAGCTTCGTACGTACAATTTCCACATTCGTATATTCGTTCGATTTTTATTGAATATACAAATTTTTTCGTTCTACTCTCATTTCTTTCCTTGAATGACGAAAATCACAGAGTGTCAGTTTGCCGAGAAGACATCTCAGATTTACACAAGCTGGCCAGAATATTTGCATAGTATAATCCTGCTCTTAGTATTTCGATCACGGTCTTGAATCTTGGACGAGATTTTTTTAACATTCGCGCGTATTAACATTTTTTTTGCACTTACCTCTCGATGACGTTGACTTGATGCCCATAACCACGTGTGGTACACAACGTATATTAGTATACTTTCTCACCGCACGATACAACAGTCGAGTGTTGATGGAAAATTCGGATTTGGCCGTTTATTCATGTACGAAAATCAAAACGCGTCGTTCGATAGTCTCCTAGTCGTTACAACTGTGTTTTATCCGCTTCTTTCAGCAGATATGCGAGAAAACTCCCCACCACAAAAAATGTCGTCTTTGTTAGCAGCTCGCATCAGTCATTTTTTCCGACACTGTTCTGTAACAGTTCATCATTTAGTCTCTTCTTTCCAAAAAAACTACTTTAACTTTCGCCATCTTGTTGCAGCTACCCTCAATTTTTGAATTAACTTTGATGGCGTTTTCTGAACTCTGTGGGGATCTTTTTCTTTCATATTTTATGGGGGAAAAAGAATGAAACGACGTTTCTGAAACAGTGGCTGACATTTATTGAGCCTGCGCTTTTACAAATGTAATAAATACTTTGCATCCACAAGTAAAGATCAGGATCGCTAAATATCTTCCTCGATGAAAACACCCAGATCGCTTCTGAGCTTTTGGACGAGGAAGCGAAATTCGTGTAACTAACATAAATTTCACTCCAAGGTGACGCTATAATGTTCGTGAATAGTATTTATACCATTGCGTGCCTTAAACTCGCACTGAAGACACGCTTATGCGTGCCTTAAACGAGCAATTATTACCCCGTGCAGCAATGAATTCACTTGAGGCACGGACCCGTAATAAACTGGAATAAGGCATGAAAACACTCGAAATATTTGATTCCATTCGTGAGAAGTAATATATCTTTCTAAAACTTCAACAGCAACAAAAGTGATAGGCAATAATACATTGGTGATACTACTTTTTTTCGGTTGGAGGTCATTTGGATTTGGATTTTTCACTAGCTATTCAATCATTACCTTGGATTTGACCTTGACCTTCACCTTTGAGGCCGTTTCAAGATCAAAGTTGTCTTTTCAAACAGGAACCCCTAATTTTGGTCATGAATTCGTATTTTCCAGACAATAATATGTAACGTATGTTACAAGACTATTGGAGTATTTACAGTTGAAAGTGGTAATTTTATGGAATTTATCATCATTGACGACTAATCATTTCTGTTTATAGATTTCCAAAGGGACTGGAGAATCCTTCGTTCTAGCCTCTTTTACCTGTTCTTCATCCTCGTTCCGCAAGTTATTCCAAGGCTGTTCATCGGCCGATCCTAAAGTCACGTATGCTACGATATCTACCACGTAAAATCCGACAGTCACGAAGAAAATTGTTCGCCATGCCTCTATCGTTTGCTGAAAATACACGTAAACGGATGAATCGGTGGGAAAATGGCTCTGCTATACATCGTCTCAAAGGAATGGTCGGATATACTCGTTACTCACATTTCCATGAGTCAATTTGCCAACGAATAAGGGGACCACGAATCCTGAAATCGAGGCGAGCGTGTTCGTCATTGCCACCAAGGTTCCAGCAAAGTTAGGCGCTATGTCGATGTGATTGCTGAGAGCACCGCAAAACATCCCACCCATGCAAGTTACACCCAACGTCATGAGTCCAAGTGCCAGGGGACGATTGCATCCGATGTAGGAGACAGCGATCAAGCAGCACATCGGTGTGAAGGAGCCTGATGCAACGGTGATAAAATAACATCACGATTATGGACAACTAACGTTGGATGTCCAACGTCCATGGTCCACTCACCAATCACAGTTGCAATTTTTCGCGAAGCACATATCGTGATCCAGCCTCTGATTCGCATGGATGACAGAACTTTACCGAGAAAGTTGGTGAAAATCCACATTCCGAGGTACGGTAACGCCGAAAAGGTGGCGTTCTGAAAAAGTAGCGTGTTTTTGCAACAAATAAATGAATAAATAAATTTATTAAAATATCGATTTACCTGTTTCAGATCCAATTTGAGAATTTGGTTCATAAAGGAGGGCAGCTCGGTTAGTAACATGAACCAACCGAAGTGACCGCAAACGTTCGAGATCAAAATTGCCCAAAATGGTTTTGATCTCAGTACTTGACCCCAAGGAACCGATGGTTTCTTCGAGAATAGAAAGAGTATTGATGCGATTGCAGATCAAAAAACCGATTGGAAGCGTTCTCATGCAACTGTCGTTGAATAGTTTATTTAATTTACCTTTGCATCAGCGTCACGATCATTCTGGCCTAACGAGCGTAGGATGAATTCTTTCTCGTGCTGAGTTATGAACCTGATTTGCTCTGCGGGAGAATCCTGTACCATGAACCACCACGAAAAGCACCAAACGAGCGCAAGGCCTCCTTCGATGTAGAAAACAGAGGCCCAGCCGAAATGTGCAGCTAGCAATCCTGAGAGGAACGTGGATACAACAGTGCCCAAAGCTCCTCCTGAAAATTGGAAAACTTGTAGAGCACACTCCTCATGGTAATTGTTTTTGGTTAGACCGGAGAACATTTTTCTTTACAGTCTGTAAATCGAACATTTTCTGGTATTCAGTTGCAGAAAGAATTTTTCACCTGAGTAAATAATCGAAGATATGAAAGGCCTTTCATCTGGTGGAGACCAGTTGGCAATCATGACGTGAAGTGACGGAATGGTGACACCCTGAAATGAATATTATCATTACATACACATCGCATTGAACTTCGATTAAATTCTCGTAACTGATAACGAAGAACACTCACGCCAGCAAGACCTTGCACGAATCTAAGAGCCATGAAGACCGAATAGTGATACTGAACGGCCAAAGGCGTTAAGATACTGGCGACAGCGTTGAGGATGATAGATCCGTTCAACACCCATCTTGCAGAAAAAAGTTCTGCAGTCCGACCACCGGGTAGCTGACTCAACATGTAACTCCAGAAGTAAGCGGACAGAATCAGGCCTTGCATCGGCTCGTTCCACACGAACGGCCCATCCTGCATTGGAAATTTGACGTACCTCAGAAAACTCGCACGATTATCTATTTATTCGAACGTAACTCTTACTTCCAGATACGTCGCTACCATTGCTACCATTCGCTTTGGACTTCAAGGAAGCAGCTGATTCAAAACGATGTTCAAGGTCATTGAGCTAGGATTACACTGATGTGTATAAAAAAAACGTGTGCAGGTCACTTTTTCTGTTCGTGTGACGGTGTTATTATTGAATCTCAAGACCAAGGATGGCTCAGCTGTTCAGTAATACCGAGTGGAATGTGTTTGGAAGAACTTATGGGGAATATTTTCCCTGAGATATTGCACAACGGATTAAAATTGTTGTAGTATCAATGTTCGTCCGTGTCTGATATGGTAGTTGAAAGATCCTGAATATGTAGTATTAGATAAATGACTCAACATTGTTTTCGACCAGACTCAATTGTTAATCAGTTTTTAAAAGTTTCCACAATTACTGTTCTAGCCGAATCCGTGCCTAAAGTAGGATAATCCTCGCAAACGGAAGCTGATCCCGAGGAGCTCGAACTCGTCGTGTTTGACCTGATCGCCGTGTGGTTCACCATAGCGACGATAGCAACGCTCACGTTGACCTTGAATCCATAAGCTGCTGCTTGGCCCATACAGGCCAGAATCGCCATGATGTATCTTGCCGGCACCAGTGACTTCTTGTCGCGTCCATCCTCTGTTACAAACGAGAATAGCTGTGAATGCGTATTGCTCGTGATCTATCTTATCGCCGGACGAGTAGAATAGCGAAAAATGCCGGAGGATCAGAAACGCTTATCAGTTTAGAATTCGAAGTTGAGACTCGCGAGGAACGCGACACGCGCAGATCGTAGAATGTGTTGTGAAAATGCCTACGCAATTGTATGCGCGGACAACACGACGGGATCGGAATTATTTTAGTATGACCGTCTGGTATCCAGATATAGATTCGTCTACTATCCATCCATCCACCCCCCCCCCCCCCCCTGCCCTCGCGATCGTCGACAACTTGGAAATTTCACGTTTGATTGAGTCGCACAAGCATGGCGAGACTGTATGATATATTACGCTGCCGATCTCGCACGAAATTCGCGACCCAGACAGCAAAAGCAAACTCGAATGAAAGTAAATTCGCTAAAGTATGTAGCGCAAAGATTAAGAGGACCACCGCTGTTATGTTAATTTCTGTTCGACATCTTCGAAATTGATAGCAACGTCGACTAAGGAAGCCACGTGCGCGTCTATATACATATAATCGACATCTGTACGATCCTTGCTGATTTTACTCGATGGCAAATACATGCTGCTATGATTTTCGTGATAATTGTCATCGATGCACAATTATGGGCCACTTGTTGTCCGCCAGGGCTAAGCTCATTCGTTGGAATAATTCTGTCGCAAATACTCCAACGAGACGTGACAAAATTCTGCCGTGTTCTTGACATAGCATGCGATAGAGTTCTAGGTATTGCTATGAAATACCCGGATAAGTACGTCATCGTTTTACCATTTCTGACAATATTTTTCCTTTCGTACTGATAGCGAGTCGAATATTATTAACGATTCTTAAAGCTCCGTAAACCTAGCGTCTTTTGAAACGCTTACATTCCCAGCACAACGTTTTTACAATAACGATTATTGATATTGATATCGATATTTAGTGACCAGAGTGTAACGAAACAGAACACAGTATTTTTGCCTTTGCAATTCAGCAGAAATGAATTATTCTTATTACTATTACTATCATTAGTACTATTATTATTGTTACTATTGTTACTATTATCGGTGATATTGTTATTATTATGATATTAGGTGCTGTGAATATGTATTTTATTATAGTTGTTGATAGCTTCGTGTACGCTCGACGCTTGAACTCGCGATGCAAATAGTGGAAATGAATTGCTGGGTGATTTGTTCCAGAGAAACAATAGTTTCGAATTCCAAAATATTCTCTCAACTCTTATAAATACTCTTAGGCGTACCTGATCTCGAGAAGTACTATTACTTACCATTCGTCTTATCTAATCCGACAGCCATAACGACGTCGTGGTAATCAACCCGACACGGTATATTCCGCGAAAGAGAACGGATGCCAATCACTGCACGACTGCTCTTCTAGTCTTCGCAATCGCAAAAATTCGATTTTATCGCTATACAGCGTGTACGAGGTGTAATTCTCCCTACCACCAACTTCCTCGCGTACATATGTCGCTTCGCCTTTACTCGTATCGTAATTATACCACGCTACTATTCGCCATCCTGAATCACCTGTCGGCTCACCTGTACGGACAATCGCCGGAGCATCCTGGAATCACCATCCTACGGGGACCATCCGCCATTTTATGGTGCGTCGCAGCCATTTCGTGGCGCCACTTCCTCCATCCCGATGGGAGCTCCTTGAAATGCTCAAAACCGACTTCTCGTTTCAGCAAGCTATGAAGATTAGGAAAGCCACGGGTAATATGAATCCTCGAGCATTTTCGATAATAGACAATATCTATTCCATCCATAGAACTAGAGAAAATAGTGAAACGTGCAAGATCGAGTCGAGTATTGTATTATCACGCTCATTTTGGTTCACCAGCTGCCGAAACATTTATTTTGGGGTACATATATATTTTGCATCGATATGCAAGTGTAAATCATGGTAACACTTCATCAATGTCGGTGAAAACGTTTTATAAATATTTGACTGGATGTTCCGAACACGTGTCGTTCAATACGTTAAATGAGATGATTCTTCGGCTGTATCTCCGTTCTCGAATCCCTTTAGCTCAATTTTCTTCCAATGTTTGTTAATAACGCTCGTTGTGCAGAAAAGTATTTGAAATATGACAAGTTAAATTGGACTTCCCTCTTTCCAAAGCTGATATAAATGTGGACTTTTTCAGTCACGACCATCCTTCTGGTAAAGACTTCTTTGCTCTTGTATTGTGATATCTTCGTGATCGCATATTCGAACCTCCTTAAACGGCTAAAGAGTAGAATATTCATTCGTCGGGAAACAATACCTCGAGCTTTGCAATACGTACCGATAAATTTTACCAACCAATTCTAACCAACACCTCGCTTTAGCCGATTTCAGTACGGCGAGACAATAATTTTGCGGCGTGTATCTTTTTTACATCGAACATTTCATCTTGCCGCGAACGAAAGTTGTCGAAAAACTACACGTGCGAACTTAGTTGGCCCAAGGCGAATGGATCTACCAATTATCTCACTATAAACGACAGAATAAATTACGAGGTCGTACAACTCGAATGGATTAGCTACATTTTCGATTGTATGTGACTACTTGAATGATTATGTTTACGGAGCTATGTGTTTTTTCGTCTTTATTGAGTAACATCCAAAGTAAGAGGCGATCGCGTCAGTAACTTTCCATGCGCAGGACGCATAACCCTTCGATTTATATTTTACTGGTCTTGCAAACAATAATTATTAACAGCGTGGGTTTCACATACGTGTATTTCATCCTTGCTAGACAGAGTTACACAGTCATGCTAGGAAACAATGTAATCAGATTTCCTCCCCTAAATTTTTACCATTAATTATGTATGGTAATGGTACATAATGCGTCTTATTACAAATTAACAAAATCATTAGTAAATTAGCATCCAAAATTCAACGAAGTTGTAAAAAGCGATGAAAAAAATCAAGGTTGCTCTTTTACTTGAGAATAAGTTGAAGGAAAAATGCTCGTATTATACAACGGTTAACGTTCATTCAGTCTGATGTGGGAGTTGAATCCATCATAAATGTTTGGCACGCGATATACATATATTAATGTAATATTAATCAGCAGATATATCATAAACGTAAAGTAAAAAAATCCTCGCGAAATATGCTCTCGCCGCGATCAAATCTATATATATGCACGAACGTGAGTGCAATTTCGACGAATCACCCTTATCCAGATGCCAATCAGGACGGTTAATG
Source organism: Arge pagana (assembly GCA_963969455.1). NCBI lineage: Eukaryota > Metazoa > Arthropoda > Insecta > Hymenoptera > Argidae > Arge > Arge pagana. The sequence continues at coordinate 22,303,900 of OZ018310.1, forward strand.
AATTCGAACTTGGAAACATTGCTATATGGGCATTTTGGTTTAGAGCCTAATTTTTCTATGATATCACTCTTTCATGTATACTTTGACGCATATTTTCATTATTCAAATTGCAACATCACGTTGCAAATTGCCCAATGGCACGTTACTGCGATAACAGCAAGTATTTTTTTTTAAATTAAATTTTGATTTTTGCTACTTGTTTCCAATATAAAATGCCAGAAATGAACATATACATATTTTTTTACTTAATTTTAATTCAGATGCGAACTGGAGATTAGCTGCAGAAATGCGTAAATCGTAGGTACGATAAACGTGGGTCAAGTAGATCTTTGTATCCTTGGTTAATTCGTGAGATGAAATTTTCAGGCATTTTGAATAAAATCATATTCATCGTATTAAGAGGGCAGCATTTCCCCTTTTAATTGAATAACTACACTCGACTCGCGTAGATATTGTCACATCGAAATAATTGACTATCTATTTTATTTTCGAGACGTCGCATACGTTGCAAAAATAACATTAACTACGCATCGAAAGGTTCATCTAGCGAAGCTGAATGATTTAAAGCTATACCACTTTGAAATTGTCACGTGCTATGCGTGAACTTCGAAAAGTTGTGGGACCACACACGAATCGTTATAATATTCCGCGTTGGAATTATTTCTCCTCGTATTTCTTCAGAGGAACTGTTTGATCCTTCAACGAATCTGCAGCCGTTTCCAAATCGTGATTTTCTATTCTATTCCAGGATTGCTCTTCGGCTGTGCCGAAGATAGTGTACGCCAGGATCTCCACGATGTAGAGGCCAACAGTAACGAAGAAAACAACTCTCCATGCCTCGATCGTTTGCTGAGAACGGAAGAGAAATTCATAATTACCATTCAGTGATCAGCAACGTGATGGTGAGAGGGAGAGTCCAATGTTGCGAGAACTTACATTTCCTTCGGTCAATTCACCAACGAATATTGGAACGATGAAACCTGGAATCGTGGCGAAGGTATTCGTTATGGCCACTAGAGTTCCGGCAAAGTTGGGCCCGATGTCGATGTGATTAGACAAGAATCCGCAGAACATTCCACCGATGCACATCACACCGATAGTCATGAAGACCACTGCTAACGTGCGATTGCATCCGACGTAGGAAACACCGATAAGGCAGCACATCGGGACGAAAGATGCTGTAACACAAACACACGCACACGCGCGTGTCATTGCTAATCGTAACGCAACGTCGTCGCCGAGCTCGATACGCTGACATCAATAGGCTTACTACTTACCAATGAACGTTGCAATTTTTCGCGAAGTACTTATGGAAATCAAGCCCTTGGATTGCATTATCGCCAAGGATTTACTGAGAGCCATCGTGAAGAACCACATGCATAGGAACGGCATTGACGAGAGTGCAGCGTTCTGTAAGGAAGCTCGGTCAATATACGATTGTATTTGAGTAGAAGGGGAACATAGTTAGCTTCAAACATTCTTCAAACATGCTTACTTCACTCATGTCGAATTTCAGAATTTTATTCATAAACGTGGGCAGTTCGATCAACAACATGTACCATCCGAAGTTACTGCAAACGTGAGCGACGAGAATCGCCCAAAATGGTAAAGAGCGTAACACTTGTAGCCATGGTACCGGTGGTTTCTGGAACAATAATTACACGGTAACGTTGTAATACAATTTGAACTTTTATCACGTGTGGAAACGATGAACAATTGTTTAATACTCGTTCTGAGAACGGGTAGCGATGTTAACATCGAACCAACCTTTGTCTTTGCTTCACCCTTGGTTTGTCCCAGAGAATTCGCGATGTAATCCTTCTCACTTTGCTTTATAAGTAAGGTCTGCTGTTCGGGGGAATCCTGAATCAGAAACCACCATCCAACACACCAAACGAGAGAAAGAGCTCCTTCCACGTAGAAAATAGCTTTCCAACCGAATTTGGCAGCTAGCAAGCCCGACAGGACTATCGAGATGACGGTACCCAATGCAGTTCCTAGAATTCGGAGAACAAAATATTTCTATGGATACATATTATCGGTTTGTCAACTGCTAAGTCGATGTTTGGCTAGTTCTAGATCTAACTTATTTCGGAAACTTTGTAAATTCTCTATCGTAATAATTGGATCAGCGGTGCAATACCTGCATAAACGATCGAGGATATGACGCTCCGTTCCGCGGGTGGTGCCCACTTCGAAATCATCACGTGCATCGCCGGAAAAGTTACACCCTGTAAACACAATAAACATCGTGATATTTCGAAGTATCGCGGTTTTATCATAGCTTGACAAAAAAATAATTCGTTCGCGGATGACCAATATATCGAGTATTTAGGTTGCATAGTATTGTTTGATTTGACGATAGCAAAATTGTACTCACACCACCGAGACCTTGTATGAATCGCATAATGATGAACACAGAGTAGTGAAGTTCAGCGGCAACGGGTGAGAGAATAGCGGCAAGAGCATTGAGGAGAACAGATCCATTCATCACCCATCTGGCAGAAAAGAGCTCGGCAACTCGACCACCAGGTAATTGGGTTATCAAATAGCCCCAGAAATAGGCTCCCAAAATCAAACCTTGAAGCCTCTCGTTCCATGCGAATGGTCCATCCTGTACTCGAAAGAATGAGCGCATTAGTGATAATCTAAATAATTCGTCATGCGTCAAGCCGACGATCGAGCGTCTGGCGAACTATTTGGAGGCAACCCGATATACAGGCGCGCGAGCGGGGTTGCCTACCGACAGGTGCGAGGCGCCACACTTTATACGGTTATTAATAGTGTGGTTGGCGAATCATGGCATCGCGTGAATTACTCTACACGCGGAGTACAGTTTTTACGTAACATCACGTAGCATCAGAATGTACAGCATGGAATTCAAATTGAATGTAGTACGCGCAGTTGTCGAAATCGACTGAAAATATACCTGTTTGTCTACCGTTCTTCCATTCCTTGTAGAACTTCGGCACGGTGCTCAGACGTACAGCTGCAAGTACCGCAAATTAACGAGTAGTACATTTTTGATCTGGGTCAGTTATTTTGCATTTTACGAGCACGAAAATTTTAAAAATAAACAAACTCCCAACTAACACGCACGCGAGTCTGCACAATCTCTCTGCTCGTCGGATCTGTTAAAAATATCCGAGACATTGGTTGAGTCTTAATTCCGTTGTTCGCGCACCGGCTACATATAAATTTCCAAAATTTCGCGCCGAATTCTAATTTCAGCCTTCATTTCTCGATATTTGCGTACGGCTCGACGCGATTCTGTGTCCCATCGTTTTTTTTTTCAATGAATATTCTCTAAAATCGCACGATTTAATTGTTCGCTTGATCATTTTCATACGAGCATAGAGATGCTTACGTTTGTATCCTTTGCTATGCTAGCGTTAAATCCTCCATGATCGCAGACGACAGCTGATACCTGCGACGCGGTATTCGTGTTGTTAGCCTTGATTGCTGTATGGTTCACCATCGCAACTATCGCCACGCTCACGTTCACTTTGAATCCGTAGACAATGGCCAGACCAATCGACCCCATAACTGCCACTACATATCGGAACGAAAATGCCATTTTCGTCGTTCCGCCTCCGTTATCTATGAAAACGTCGAATGTAACGTGGTGAGTGAGCGTTCACTCTACTCGAGCATAACATTAGGACACATCGAGGATCATCGGAGAATGAACAACATCCACACTCCTCGTGTTGGCAGGGATCGCCGAAAAAGGGACGTCAGAAAAATAGTAAACGTTGAACTCGAATTTCGAGAATGCTTTATTATTCTTATCAATAAAGGCGGAGCCGTGCTAAAATAAAATTGGCAAACAAAAATATTTCCAACTGTTTTCATTTCCACGTGGCTCTGTCGCGTTGTTCACCGGTCAATTATAATCGTGATCGGATCTATATATGTATACCGACGAGCAATTCTATTCATCACTGATGTCAACATATCAGTCCTCTGATTATCGATTGGTTTCTTACAATGCGCATGCGCGTGTTATTGTAACGTAACAGATGAAAGTCGGCCATGAAGGGAACTTGACCTACCGGACAGTTGACAAGCAGAGAACTAGGTTATGTGCGACGCTACCGCTCGTCGTGGCTCCATAGGTACGATAGATAAATATGTCATTTGTGAGTGAAAATTCGTTGGGTGAGTTTCGAGGACGTACTAAAACATTTCAGTTGCTTGTTGCTGGTCGTAATTCCACAAAAGTGATTATTTCGTAGTAAATGACAATCTAAATCTGTCCCTGTAAATTTCATGCAATCGAACATTAGGTTGCTGTGAAGTGTGCAGCACGCAAAAGATATTTACATGTTTTCGTCTTCAAACGAAACGTTTTAGTTGATTATCAGGGAATTTTTATCAACATACACGTAACGTACGAGATAAGTAAAAAAAATTCCAAAAACTTTGCCGCAATCGTTATCACGACTGAATTCTCATTTTTTTCGTTCGAATTAATGTAAATCAACTTTTTATAGTCGAGTTTGAACGACATAATTTTTGTTGATATGCCCACCATTCCATAGTGAATAGTACTACGTACGTTGTGTCCGATTACACTGATGTGAGTATAGTTTTTACATTACAGTATTTTAACGCAGACGAACCTAGGGAAATTTGTAGGATTCATTCGGTTGACGAGCAAATCTCCCGTCGTACAGCCTCTAAAGTTCTGAACGAAACATCTAATACCGCGCAGATTGTCAAATAACACGAGGAACAATTTTGTAGGTACATCGACCACCGACTGACACGCGTGTACGCGGAGTTGCCTCTATTCAGGCGTTCCGGCGAACAGATACGAATATCCAATGTTTTATTTCGCGAAAGGAGTGCCATAACTACTTCTGCAACGTACATTATTAATAACTTTGCGTTTTTCGCTCGATTCCTTTATAGCGTTAATTTTCGCGCTTACTTGACGGAATTTACTATGTTTGTTTACTTTTAGAGCATAGATTTGTATATAATATATGCAAGGTGGTTTCTTTTTTCATCTGACTTCCTTTTTTTATTGAGTTTCTCCATTGTACGAATAGCATTTGAGGAGAGTGTGTCACATTTGAATGCTGACAGGCATCGAACACGCGAATCCGATTACGCAAAATCATAATTTTATCACCCAAATATGACGGTATTTAATACTTGATTGGGTATTGAACGCGTTCCGCGTAATCGTCGCATAAATATAGCACATGGAACTCGCTTATCGCTGAGTGATAATTTTTTTTTATCGCGTATGCCAAAATAATCGTGCCAAAAAAGAAAATGTATCTCACTGCTCGAATAAAAATCATAGTAGTCATTTCGTTACTTTACTAACAAAATATCAACTCATGTTTGTGGGTAGCTTTTCTCACCGCAGCTTTCACTTACTGCTCAAGCAATCTTTATACGGCGATGTCACATGAAACTTGATTGACTAATGTCTATGAAATTTTTTTTTTTGAAACAACTTTTCAAACTACGCGAAATTCATACGTTGACCTGCTACCCGATGTTATTTCCAAGTTTCGAAAATTCCATCGCAATTTTGGAAACGAAATATTTCGTAGGAATAATCATTTCTCTGAACTTTAACCGTGATTCGTGCCATTGTGCCATATCGATCTGTTGTGAAGGGTGCAAAGCGAAGGTTCAACTCCGTAGAGGTCAAAGAGGTCGATCGAATACGCAACCAGCCGACTCAAGGACAGTCAAGGTCAATATTGGCACGGGGCGTGGATTATTTCGGATACACCTTACACTTGACTTCGCTGTAACCTCTAATAAACAGGTTTCAGTTTTCGAAATCGTCTCGAATCCCCATTTAATTTCCAGCTGTAATTAATATGTATCGCGTGTAATTGGCATGTTTCAGTCATCCAACGGAGTGTCCTTCCACGATAGACGGGAGAAAAACTGATCGGCGATATACGATCCATCGAATTTCGCGGATATTAATTATGCGACAATTATTCGGCAGCGTTCGTGCAACGCGATTTGCCCACAGCTCACCACGTAAGTGACCTTTAATTTGATTGTAGTTGACCCGTGCTTTTAGATTAATCAGAATGATAGATATACAGCCGAATGCGTCTTGACTTATCCATAAATGTGCCCACTAATTGTATCGCTTATTCGATTGCTGGTGAATTTCTGAAAACAGTTCTTCTCTCTCATGCGAATTCTCATAACGTTTATTTGTTTAGTTCGAGCAGGTGTGACGACAAAATACCACTTTGCCTAACCTGCTCATAAAGCGTTGGCAAAGCGCTCAATTTTCATTTCACGGTGGAAAAAAAACAGAATGAAGTAGTTGAAACGTGATTTTATTTACCTCTCGGGTTGTCCACTCCTATAGCCATTGCTAGGTCTTATCTTCCTTCCACTTTTTTTTCTTATCACACGTTCAACGAATCGACCGTCAATTCGAATTTTTTATAGGAATTACTCGGAAAAATGCAACACAAAATATAGTTTTGAATCTTGACTGATAACAACGATGTTTGTCAATTAGCCGGTAACGCTTGTTTTTACTTTTCAGGACGCACACCGATACATTTCCTTCGGATAAACTCGCAATCTTGAAGAGAATCCACTTCGCGCCAGGTCGCCGGCTTTGGAGGGCTGACGGAACAGCAATGAACTCTACAGGCAGCGAGCTCCTCTTTCTATCTATAAATGCGCGCAGACCATCGCGCGACATCGACTGCCCTCCCTGCCTCTACCTTCAGCTTCGGCTTGCTCTTGTCAGACGCCACGCGTTGCCCCAAATAACGAAACGTTTCGTCAGTTTCGTTGAATACCTGTTGGACCAGACACGAGAGTGCTGCGCGCTTCCACAGAGGGCATAAAACGACCATACATCGATTTTGCCCTCGCGAACCCGTGCCAGTGACTCTCAATGTTATACCGACCGGCCACGTGCTTCCGGAACGTGATAGTCTATTGCATCATCGTCGACGAGATTACAAACAACTCGTTATACGTTAAAGAACGAGACTAATCTCCTCGCCAGATTAATCTCATTGTTGAGGAAGTCAGATTGCAGCTATTAATGATTGGAAACGGAATAGCCTCTGTTCGAAGAACAAATATAAACATTGTACTGTCGTACATGTGATACGTATCATCTGTTAATTAATTCTACTTAGAGACAACTTTGTGGCAATAGTACCGTGACTATGCATTCATAGATCGCGAGCTGATTGAGATTTTCTTGACGTGTCATTGAATAATACGTCGTAGTACTTTGAAGAGTTCATCTCGTAACGAGAATTTGTAGATGACTAATTGGAGGAGATCTATTCCCGGTTGCCTTCGCGAATGCGGACGCTGTAGCATCGCACGGTTCTATGCAGTGTGTACCTGACTTTCGTCATGTAGCCGCGCAACTCTCTTTTCGCTCAAACCGCGTGGGAGATGACGCAATCGTTTATCTTTCCCACGTTGGCATAGCGAAGGGAATCTATAATCGGTTAAACGTCAGTTCTGAGGAAAATTCAACGACAAGGAAAGAAAGAAAATAAACTTGCGTTTTTTTCCACAAATTAACTCCCCATCGCTATATAAATATTTCCCGGAATACTATTATTATCGTACTCGATGAAGCGAACGATTTTTTCCTTCCTCAGTTCACCACACATATTCCTACGCATTATAATTCGAATAATACTGATACCGATTACCGTACAACATGAATAGAATCCATCCTGTTTAAACTTCCAAGTGTTAAAATAATTTAGTTCGCGAAATAGTTTGAAGAAAATGTACGAAGAAACACAGTTATCTCGATCGAGCGGCGTACAGTTACGTTTTCGACAGCTCAATCGCGGAATGACCTAAATAACGAACATAATTGCGACAAAATCAGGAGTCAATTGTCTGTAATCGTTAATATCACTTCCGAAATGTATCAATCTTGTTAGAGGAAACGTAAGACGCTGAGGCAACTACGTGAGACTGCGTAGCGCAGTCCACTATGCGCATATGTACACTTCACGTTATCCGTAGCGTGATGTAGATATTTCGCGGTATTGCATAAATTCGCGCGTAATTGCACGTAGCACATTAGCGGAGGTGATTCAAGTGACTAGCTATTAGCGGACAACGAACTTTCTTTTTCACGTCACACGCCGAGATAAAATGGGTTGCCTACAACCAGGCGCATTATTTTGAACCTTATCAATATACATAGATCGGAGGTTTTCCTCGAACCGCTGACGCATAGAGGAGAATAATAAACCGAAAATTGTAGTCCGGTATCGGACGATTCGTCTCGTCGTCCGCTACCCACAGTAAACAATTCGGTTTATTGCGTTTTTGATTGACGTACGGTCGCGCGAATTACGCGCTTGTTTGCCGCTAACGAAGGGGATGTTCTCAAGAAATCACTTCACTATGACCTAGATACGATTTTTGTTTGCCGCGGTCGTTTCGCGCTGCGAGATTTATTTCACTGGAGGTTTAAACTAGTCTTGATTGAATAAGCGATACTCGAAAGCGAGGGTCATGCGGGAAGTCAAATTATTTATATCACTCGTACAATAATCGTAAAATTTAATTTCCGCTACCGGAAATTTCCATATCACGTTACCTTTGTTCTCCATCTTCGTACCTACGTATATTGTATATTTACTAGAATTTTCCTCTTTTCAGAAAACATAAGAAAAATGGTTGAAAATAATTACAGATAATTGTCAACGGCAATCGTTAGCTCAGAGAAATGAATAATTATTTTCATTCGAATTTAGACAACGCAGAATATATTTAACTTCATTTATAAGGTGATCCAATAATACTATTTATCACGTACACAGGAGGAAGAAGACTCCAATACTGGAAAACTTGACATTTGTAGATGTACAGGAAACGTCGAGCAACGCAAAGGATAAATACATTCGCGGAAACAGCAGTCGTGGTCAGATATCGCGGTCAGCACCCTTGACGCGTGTCGCGAATCTCTAGTCTCCTGACAACGCGCACGTCCGCAGCGCAGCTCCGGGCCTGCGGTTTTTATCCTCGGAGATGTCGAATTATCAATTCGGTTTGCATAAAAATGGCGTCATGTCCGTAAAATTCTTTCGAAACCGTTTCGTATGTATACGCAGTTTCGACTCGTCCGAAAAATATGTATCGAACACAAAATCAAAGCTTTCGTATTATTTTTCTTGCAGAACTATCACAATCTAATTGAGTTAGTTTGAGAAAAAATATCATCCGAGATTCTGTTTGTTTGGTGCAATGACTTGAAAATTTCTGCTTGTAGCGCCACAGTGAAAGTGTTGTATGGCCCAGGATTATCGAAAATGCTAATTGCAAAAAACTGTCAACAATCCAGAGAATACCAAGCAGGATAAACGCAAACCTTACTCCAATTGCACGTGCCATGTTTCTGCGGTGTTACAACTAATTACAAAACGATGATACCAACGTCTGTGAGATCAAGTAATTCAAGGTAATCCTTTTACTCAGGTTATACGTAGTACCCTGTAATTTGTCAAGTAGAATCGCTTCATCTCTGATTCTCCCATTACGTCACGTGTCAATATCTCTAATTTTAAGGCAATTGGTGTACGGAAATAGATGTCCAAATTAGCATACGCGTACATCGATTAAAAAATATACTAATAAATATACTAAGAAGTCAGGAAATAATTGCATGATATATTAGTATGCCTGAATGACAGATATAACTGCAAACCAAAATATGCATTGGTCCGCCCACATCCGCCCCTTCGTTATCTGTCTACGAGGTGAGAACGCGATAAGAACGACAACAAACTGTTTTATAGACATTTCGACTTCATCGTCTGCTGATAACTCTGAGTGAGATGATATGGTGGGGATCGTATGAACGCTGTCCGCGAAAAACCGCGTGGGTGTTTCAGTGGTTCGTTGGTTAGCTAATTGATCTTGTCAACACAGCAACGGTATAAACGTTGCATTTAGTGCTGCGGAAAGGAAACAAGTCCAACGGCACAATGCATCCCTGTGCCTTTCTGTTGATGATCGTTTGCCTGTTCGAAATTGGTATGCAAGTCAAAATTTTATATATTTTCTATTTATAAAAGTAACCTTGAAATATTTCGTAGAAATCAATCTGTGTCCTAGTAACTGATAACTTTCACCTTCGTAAATCACGCGCACTGCGGAAAATAGAAACTATCTTGATTTTTCACCGAAATGTTGGTCGAAGCTTAGTTTGTTTTTTTCTCAACCCCCTCGATCGATGTCAAAGATTGGAAACTCTATTTTTCGCTTCAATAGACTGGATTTTTTGGACAAGGCTCGGATGTCGGATGATTTGGGATTCCGCTTTATTTTATTATTTTCGTAGTTTTATTTCAAATTGTCTAAACCTATTTTTCCACTTAGGAATAACAAATTAATACCATTATTCTCTGTTCTCAATTCTTTATTGGTTATTACTCTAATTTTCGTTCAAAGCTCGTTACATCGGTAATCTTAGTTTTCCTATTTCCCTCTCGGTGAGACCATGACACCTGATATTTTCAACTTCGATTTGACAGTTTGCTATCGAAATTTGAACTACCGTGTCCTAAATTAAAAGCTTACTTATCACTTGCCATAAGAGACTGCCAATCGGCCATAAATCGATCTGTGATAATTGAATGTCACGTCTCTCTTTCTTTGATCACAGAACCATTTGTTGTTTCGCGTGTTGTTCCCACCAGCAGCATTCCGCGTTCTCGTCTGTCCAACGAAGTTGCGGCAGAAAGGCTCGCATCTCTCAGAGAGCAAATGAGATTGTACGATGTCGATGCTTGGATAATACAGACGGCCGATGCTCACCAGGTAATTGTCACCATCGAATTGATAGGACGTAAATAATTTTTCGTCGCTGATCAATTTTTTCAACCCTATGCGACACAAAGAAATTCGCGATATTATTAGGCATTGGTAATTTTTGAAGTAAATAAATAATAATATTCTTATCTTGACATTATAATTTAATGGGCTCGTAAGATTCCGTGGGCTTAAATGCAATAATCGCTCCGCTAAGCCTCACGCTTATCTATCAGCATCGTTTTTTCACACCGAGCAATGCTCAACAACTATTATCAATATTTCTCGTGAGTCCTCTTACATCGAGGCTCGATACTTGTGACCCGAATACCTTTACATATGCATGTATCAAGGCTTCACCCCGACGAGGCCAATATTTACGCTGCGAGACTCATAATTAATCGACAGTCTCAAAATGTACGCCAAACTCGTCCTTACTGCTTATGACCTTGAATGACTTGAGAGTAATACAGCAGGAATAATACAAGAAATTTCTTTCTATGTGTCAATGAAATTAGACTTTGTTTAACCGTAATTGACAAATATATTTCAGACCGCATATATAGCCGAACGAGATAAAAGAAGAGAATGGATCAGTGGATTTACGGGAGGAGCTGGAACCGCAGTGGTCACCTTAGAGTTTGCAGCTTTGTGGACAGACAGTCGTTACTACGAGCAAGCTGATTTGCAGCTCACGGATGATTGGATTTTGATGAAAAGCGGCCTCAGTTCGGTAATTATTTCCGTGGTGTCGCTAAAATCTCGACTGGCGAAGAGACTCGTTGAATGCATGTGCAAAACATGCGGAGAAAAATATGTACGCGTTTGATAATAACTGCTTATGTTTCCTTGTCATAGACTCCTTCGATGTCAACGTGGCTGACGACAGTTCTATCAGAGTCATCGAAAGTTGGCGTAGATCCAGAAATCGTTACGTACGCTGAATGGACTTCTTGGACCACCGCTCTCGGTAAGAGTTGCAACGCGGGTCGTCGACTTTTCGGAATGAATTTTTTCACCCAAAAAAACGATACTGTGTCCTTTTTTAGGCACCAGCAACATCAGATTGGTCACCGTGGAAGAGAATTTAATCGATTTGATATGGGTAGGGCAACCGGATCATCCGAATGGCCCGATATACGAACATCCACTTTCGTTTGCCGGTTTGTAAAAATGTGAAAAACAACCTGCAACGGTTCGATAATGCAATTTTTTATCGTATCCAGGCTCGTCGCGGGAAGAAAGACTCGTGATTGCTAGAGAAGCAATGACGACTAGCGGTGTCGATCTCTATGTTATGACGGCACTTGACGAAATTGCTTGGATAACGAATTTACGTGGATCAGATATTCCCAACTCACCGCTATTCCGATCGTATCTTCTCATCACCAATACTACCGCCATTCTCTATGTACCATCTCCGGCAGACAAACTAAATGCAACGTTAGCCGCAGAACTGAGTGGTGGAAATGATTCCTACTCGTGAGTTCTAGCGAATTTTAGTGACGGAATATTTTCGTGATTTTTTTATTCAATTCAATGCGTTGAACGCGAACGGTGATAGCAAATGTTTGTCGAAATATGAAACCTCTAGTCGAAAATTTCATTATTCATTTTTCTAGGATCGCCAATTACGAAAACTTCTGGACAGACTTGGAAGCGGCAAGTGAGGCGGCCACGAAGATTTTGTTACCATCAGCTTACAGTTATGCTTTGGGAATCAGTTACAAAGTCTACAACACGGTTGGTAGCTGCTTTATTCGTTGGTACGATTATTTAAAAATTAACTTTATTTACGGGTAACTCTTTTTTTCATTTCAAGGTCACGGCGAGTAAGGTTCAGCTCCAGACGTCTCCCGTGCTTCTAGTGAAAGACCGTAAAACTGAGTTCGAAGCTGCTGGAATGAGAAACGCGCATCTGAAGGATGCCGTTGCGCTTTGCCAGTTTTTGGCTATCTTGGAGGAAGGGGTAAACGATTAACCATACGTCGCTGTGACGCTGGCGGTATGAAACATTTCTAATCGCATATTATTGTCGTGCTGATAGATGCGAAACTCCGAAGTCTGGGATGAACTGAGAGTCGATGAAGAACTCAGCGCTTTAAGAAGGGCTCAAGCCTATAACGTGGGAAATAGTTTTGAGACGATCGCTGCTTATGGCCCAAATTCAGCGCTACCCCACTATACCGCCACCAACGAGACTAACGTTGTATTAGGCACCGAAAGCACTTTCATGTTAGATTCTGGGGGACAATATTACGGTACGAACAATATTTATTCCGATTTATTTCCTGCACGTTACTCACTCGATTTATAATCAAGATGGTACCACGGATGTCACGAGGACTATGCATTACGGTACACCGACAGCAGAACACATAGCCACGTATACGGCTCTCTTGGCCGGATGTATCGATTTGGCAACGCTAGTATTTCCGGTCGGACAAAGTTATACCACGACCGATCTCCTCATGAGATCTCATCTTTACAAACTTGGCAAAAATTATGGACACGGTAGCACGCATGGAATCGGACATTTTCTGGTAGTCCACGAAGGTACCGTTTAACCATGTCTTTTTCCGCGTCGCGACTACGCCTATCCTTGCGTATATTCATTTTTCTCTACCGATGCAACGAACATGCTATTAATCGGAAAATATAACAATATTTACGAATGACATCGCGTACGGTTATAATTGTTTTCGCTTCTATTGGTCTTCTATTTATTCCGCACTCGATCACCTTACTAGATAACAATTAGCGGTCTTAATTTTTTCTGGTATCTTTTCTGATTGCTTTACTGAATCTTACTGTGGCTAATGATACTACGTTTCGTCCAGCATGGAACACTACGTACGACGTGAACTTTTTCGGCTCGCAAGAACCTGGATATTACCAAGAGTCAACCTGGGGAATGCGGTTGGAAAATATTGTCGCCGTAGTTCCAGCTAATACGACTGTACGTACGATTTGGGTATTCGAATTATTTAAAGGACACGAAACGCGCGTAGTAGAAAAGGATAAGATTTAATTCTACTTTCTTACAGTATGATCCCGAAGATACTTTTGTTACCTTTGAAACTGTGACTCTGGTACCTTATGCCAGAAATTTGATTGACGTGAGCAAATTGACTGATAACCACGTAAGTTATTATATTATACACTCTTTGGGGATCAATTTTTTCACGAATTTAAGTTCTTAAGGTAACTTGTGAAAAACGAATAGTGCAGCGTAACGATTCGATGAAGACTGCGATATCTGGGCCAAAGATGTGCAAATTTGAATGTTTACCAAACCAGAAGTTTAAAATTCCCGATATACATCGTAAAACAAATCTCATTAGAATCCACGATCTGTATTGCGATTGCTGAGCAAAGTTCTCTTTGCACGCTTTACAAAATAGTATATTTCCAGTTTTTACCACATCTGTTTCATACAAATTTACCTTTTTTACTTTATTAACAGCTTCAATGGTTGAACGAATATCATGCAACGGTTCGTGCGAAGGTGGGTGCCGAGCTGCTAGCTCAAGGGCTTGACTCTACTTACGAGTGGTTAATCCAAAACACTATGCCTATCAATAGACGAAGCTACACAAGGAGCATAAACTTTATCGCGTTACCGTGATATCTACATAAATTTTGACAACTAAACAAATTCCAAAATCCTCTATATGCATGTATATATAATGATACTTTGAATAATATCCCGCTGCAAATTGTCGGTTTGCCGCAATATTTCATGGTTGTAAGTGAATCGTGACTAAAGCTCAACAAGTAATGACAAATCAATTAGAACACCAACCGATGTAGTATTCGTAATAGATGTATGCATAGAACGAGTACCTGACAATAGATTACTAGATGTCGAGAAGCAGTTTTTCGATCCACGTTATGCATAATCTGTATGCAAAACGAGTCATATCGCCACACGCTTCGTGAATTTGCGGAAAAAAGACACCAACAAGAATATTCCATCACCGTGAACATAGAACTTTATAAGGTTGTACAATTACACTTTTATTTCACCTTCGGTAGACTCCAACATTCAGCTGTAACTTGAAAGTAGGTCTGATTGCCAACTGTACCAACAATTTCGTTATCTCTATCAACATATGGTACAATATATAATACCTCCACAATGATACCTCTTCTATCTCCATGAATGATATTTATTTCCTGATTGACGATCAAAATTTTGCAGAATTATCAAAATAGCAGAAAAATTAATTATGTTAATTTCAACATACATTGAGGCTGAAGTTCTAATTACCTTCGATTAGCTTATTTATTTGCAATATTCACCGAATTACGGTTTCACTTTATGAACGACGAAATAACCAAATAAACACAGGGCATAAACATTGGAAAGCTTATTTACCTGGTTTTATCCGATTTCGTTCGAAAAATTAGACAAGTTATATAAATGCAATATCTATTTTGGAGGAAACTACAGAAACGAGCGATGTGTCATGTTATTTCTCGATTGACGACGTTCTTTTGTTCGTCGCGAAGTTACACGATTGTATGTCGGGTTGCCTGCATCGGGTGTAAATACATAGTAGGCGTGTACCAATACATATGCGTATACCGGTGCCATTGCTGTCAAGGACCCCGTGGGCTCCGCTAATATGTTTGAAATAAGGACATCAACAGAAAGCCTTTGTTTGCTAGTTGCTGATATAAATAGTATTTGCCCAAATAGTCTAGGGTAGGATATCCGGACAACGCGATCACAGATTAACTAATCAGTGTCGTTCTTGAATGAACTGCCAAGTATGTGTCGCAGCGGTCGTAGTCGTACGTAACAACGAAGCGGCATAGCCGCCGAATCTCATTGAATGGATACCTACTTACCTACTCACGTGTTATGACATTCCACACGTAACGAAAGCACGAGCGGCGTCACGTCGCCTGTAAAACCACCAACAATCACTCGTGTTGACTCGTACAATAAACGTGTCATCGAAAAGCGGTTCGATAGTCTGCAACAACGAAACAACGAGTAACATCAGTTTTTTTCTTATACTCATACACAAGAAAAATCTTCCCGCTGCTTTGTTAGGTTAATGTTTCCTACGAGATTCTACGGACTCTACTTGTCAGTTTGAGGTGTCCCCGGATAAACGACAGCCTGGATTTATAGTTTTGATTCAAGAATGCCAAAATATCAACAAGCGTTACGAGATATTTGCGCGAGTGCTGACTCAAAACGTATCCTGGATAGACGAGTATGTTTCAATGCGGTAGTATTGAGTTCGAATCAATTCAATTGGAACAATTGTCAGTGAAATCTAAATAATGACTATAATTTGTTTTAGAAATGTGTCAAAGACCTTCAGGAAATATACGGATGTGGAGCGGCAATAGATGAGATCAATGAATATTCGAGTGACAAAAATGACAGTGGTATCACATGGACAATGTTATTGCATGCTGTACACACGATTGTCTTACATGTTAGTCTTTGTGTGCTCGAATCAATGTAATTTTTCAAATTATATCATTTTATCGCCTGTTTGTATTTTACAGGAGGCGGATCAAGAGAAGGCTAAACAAAGTAAACAATCCTCGACATCTGGTTTACATTCTCGACCGAAAAATACAAAAAGTTCGCATTATATGACCGAGTCGTCAACACTGATACTGGAAACTGTAAAAAGAGCGAACAGTCGCGAGATATTCTTAAGCGGCAACGATCTCATGTCTAACATTCTACAAATTCTGTCCAATCAATCTTACGTCAATTATCACAAAGCATATCTTGCTATGCTTTTACACCACCTGCTTCCGATTAAACAATATCAGACGGAAATGACATTAGCGAACTGGAAAGAATTATTGAAGCTTTGTATAAATTTATACCAAAACATCACTCCTGGTCTCAGCAAGGAGTCTATTTTGGATGCCATTTTACAGATAATACGATATGGTTCTATACAATCTGAATTAATTCTGAAGGTCAAGAAGATTTTTCCATTCCTAGGTATTATTTTAAGATTTTACATTATTGCAAGTATTATTGATATATGGATATTCTAATACTGTTAGTTTTATACTGTTCAATGTTTACAGTGCAAGTTGTAAACGACGCAAAGCATGATCCAAGAACACTGTCGGAAAGAACCTTTCAATTACTAAATGAAACGTGCCAACAAATGAGCTCGGAAAGCCGAACAGCACTTTGCGAGTTTGGAGAAACTGCTTTACCTCACGTGATCGCCATCAGCGGTGGTCCAACCAAATACGATTGGATTTTACTCGTATTTCGTGCTCATCATCCCGGAGGTGCCACAAAGGATAGTGATTCAGCTTTTGCTTGTGATTGGGAAAAATGGGGTGAACTGTCAAGCTCTATTTATCAGATGGTCATTAACGATTCTCAATCAGAATTTTCATCAAAAAGCTTCGTTCAATTAGCTTGCGAAGGTAAATTTGATCCGTTGTCTTGAATCTTTATTAAAAAAAACTTTTACTCTTCTCAAATTTTCAGTCAGCCTAGAAACATTTCATTCTATTGAATATTTCCGAGAGGACAAACTAAAGTTTTGTTCTTGAATCATTCGCTTTTCTTATTTGTTCCTCGCTTTCAGTTTCGCGGCAGCTAACAATTGATTCGGTGTCAGCAATAGATGATAACCTGATATCTGAAACTTCATCTGCACAAATCCCGAAGCGTAGGAAATTGTTAATTGGAATTCAAGGGATGATCGATACGGTGACAATGACTCACTGTCGTGACTCGAAACTTTGCATCGAAATTTTAATCACCATGATAAAATTGTATTCCGGTCACATACACGAGAAAAATTTTCTCCCATTAATGCAGTACTTGATAGATGGACTGTATAATTGTAAGACAGATGATGTCATCAAGAAACTTTGGGAATTGGGCGATGTTCTCATTAAAACGGAGAGCAAGCTGTACAATAATTCAACAAAGACGGAAGAATCACAATTACTTTGGGACAAAATATGTGATATAACCTTGAGGTATCTCCTCCTGCCTAATACTGTCGATTAGAATTATAAGAAATTCACATTGATTCCAAATTTCATATAAGTTTTTCTGATCCACAGATCCGTTGGTATGAACCAGAATGCAGAATGTGCTCATGCTCTTCTACAATCGCTCATAGAGTATAGGAAAATAAGCAATTCCAGTGCATTTCTGGATTTGTATCTCAAGGATGCGGTACAGTGGTCACCATCCAGTATTCGTTCCTTACTCCTATTTTGTAGGAACAACAAAATCGACGATGACATTAATCACTCCATCGAAAATGGGCCTGAATCACACAATGCACCAGTGAAAATACGCCTATTAAAATGGGTTCTCAATATCCCTACAAAACAGTGGCGCAACGGATTTCCCATTGAAAATGTTTCCGAATTGATGGTTGGCTTAACTTTGAAATCTTGGTACATCTTTGATGAAAGTATTACGACTCACATGCATCACTCATTCATGCCAGATATCTCAACTTTCATGACAAATCCTCGACAGGATCTCACGAACATTGAAAATATCTATTTAATGACAGCCTTTGAGGGTAGCTTGTGCGAGAAATCTGATATAACGACGAAACCACATCACCAACGTTGCACTGAAAATATTTCGTACACGAAAGAAAATCGAGATCTCTTGATCAGTGATCTGGTTGATAAAATCACACTCAGTGACGTAGATCCTCTTTATCGTCTTGTGTTAAAAACTACTCTTATTTGCAAAGCGTTTTCCTCCATAAAATATTTAAACGTGATCCATCACAATATTGAAGACGATCTCGGTGACATCATCAAGCAATCTTTTCAAGATATATCATCGTTCGACGTAGCACTGAAAACGAAAAATAATAGCAACTACATTTTCAATGTACTCGAGTCGTTGCGTGTCTTATATAAAACCTCCTACGGCAAAGATATATCAAATATTATCCAAGAATTGACAGACGTAAAAATGCTGAAGCGAATCGTTCAATTAATACATGCAGATAACGACACCGATTCCACGGATGAGAATGACGAAACTAGCTGTATAACAAAATCCTCCCAGACAAATATCGGCTACATAAAAAATATACAGGATCTCTCGGAAAGGCATCGATTCGTTGAGAAACCTACATCTCAAAAAATTGATTTGATGGCTTCTGATATCGATCAAGTGAGATTGAAAGCTGTGGAAATGTTGATAGCGTTCAGTCACATGTCTAACGCAGCTGGCATGTCCAAAGTTCAGGAACGTCTACAAATTACTCTATTGAATCCTGAAAACTACGAGTTGACCAAAGATTTTAATCTGAAAATTGCTATCACACTGCTCGATTCGTTTCTTGGAAGTGCATCGTCACAGGTCAGCGATAAAGTAATTGACGGATCACTGAAACTCCTACAAAAGTTATGTCGTATTTGGCACAAGGATAGCACAGTGGTCGCTGAGATCTTAAAATGCTTGTCAAAAATGTTTACACATTTGAAAAGTGTTGGTACTGAGATTCAGCGACAAAATTCATTGCGTATTCTAACATATTTCCACAAATTTCTCACCGGAGACAAACATTATGGCCCGCAGGTTCACTTAGCTTTCGTGCAATGTCTCGGAACACTTGCAAAAGTGGATCCCGATTTTGAATGGACAATTTGGAACGAGCTTGGAGCGTCAACAGAAACAACCCCAGTCGTTCAATCTCTTCTCACTTATATTCAGAGTCCATTTCACGTAGTGCGAATCGAGACAATAAAATGTTTGTACATTATATTTTCCTCAACAGTAATGGAGCGTCATTGGCAACAGATGTTTTTCTCGAGGCTTATAAGCACCTTCAACAATTTACTTATCATCAAAGGAAGTTGCGTTGCCAGGGAAAAAGACGATGAGCGAACAAATCGAATCGCAACCGCAATGCACGTGTTAGCAGTCGTTATGTTGTCTAATGCTGTTTTTACCAACGAAGCATTACTGGAACTCTTCAAATTGACTGTAAATAAAAAAGTAAATCCCTGCCAAACAAAGAAGCTCCTCGAAGGCGTACGCAGTACTTTGAAAATAGAAATGTCGCAATTTCTACAGAAATATACCATGAACTACTTACTAACAAACTGGTTCGCAACAGGATATTCGCTCTCAAAGTTTCCATGGAATATCTTCTTCCTATCAGAAAGAGAATTTTACAAAACCTATATCGACGTCATTGTCTTTGTTCTGATTCAAAGAGGAGAGTACGAAGATGCCCAAGATCTTTGTGAAAATATGAACGAGGATTTTGAAAAGATAGTTGAAGGACTGATGCCGCGAATTCTGGCGTGGATTTTGCCCTATGTCTCGGTGGATACTCGCACGTTGCCTCCACACTTCGACATTGTTCATGTGTCTCGGGCAAACCAGACGTGGCATTATTTGACCTCGGATGACAATAACTCGTCATCTCTACCAAAGATTGCCGTGTTAGTCAAAAAATACTTGGAACACGTTGTGCTATCTCTCGTTAAAGAGTTGCACGACGAGCAACATTTTGCCGAACACCTGGACGTAGCGATTAACTTTCCATCTCCAAATCCACCAGCATTTTTGCATGAAGATATCATTCGCGCCTTCAAATATCTGCAGCAAAAGATTCTGCGGATTGAGTTTTCGCTAGTCCATTTCCTTGTCACAGACAACCCACATGTCCTGCAAAAAATATTACTCGACTTGAAACGTAGCATTCATGACGCAAACTCTATCGAACATAAGCTGAAAGCTCTTCATCACTACGTTTATTTTGCCACAATGCTAGTCTCTGAAATAAATCAAACTCATTTTCATGCCATGGTTACATTCGTTGTCCGTGACATATCTTACACGCTCATTAATTTGATTAAAAATAATTATTCCAAACCGATGACTCGAGTGGCATGCTGTTACTTCTACTTTTTTGTAAAACAATTCATGCCGAAACAGTACGATGAAATCCAGCGAAATCTAAAATTCATCATATCCACTTTGTTGTCAGTTGTAAACTCTGAAAAAATACCTCGAGCCCTCGACGTTTTACGATTTCTCATCGTGGACCAACATAATATTTTGTCGGATGCCATTCAACGATTAGATTCGTTTCCGCAAGGTGGATCGTTCGATGAAATACGAGAGAAACATTTCGAGTTGCAGTGCGCAATGAACACGAGAAATACCCTCAAAGCAGAAATTGATTATTTCTTAGAAGTGAAAAGGGAACAATCGATGGAGAACAGCAGTGCCGAGCTCCTGAAACTGCACGAGAAATTAGCTACCCGAAAATCAGAGTTGAGTCAGATGTATCGTGACTTGGAAAGCAGACAGACGTTTTCCGAAGATTGTGCTGCTAGTAAACTTCATCAATTGATATGCACGCTGGTAAAACTGACGATGTCACCGCAGCTTGACGTTGCACTTGCAGCCACCAAATGTTTGGGCGAACTGGGTCCAGCAGACCTAACGACAATCATATTGCAGCCTGGAATAAACTGTGTTCAATACTCTCTGGATCCAATGATGTTCTTTGTCTACCAAGTAATAGTAATGCTCTCAAATTTTTTGATTCATCACGATATAAACCTGATCAGTACCAGTTCCGACGCACTCTACGTTATCCTGGCCACGGCCTGGGGCCAAAAATTGATGGGTCAACGAAATCTTGATCAGATACAACAGCAACTCGAAGATTCTCAAGAACCTCTTCGTATGAACTATATCACACCGTTCATGGCTCATGCCAAAAATTCAGACAACGTCGTCAAGGTTCATGTAGATAAATTCACAAAATCTGTTGGTCGAAACAATGAATTATGGATGGGCCCAGCAAAGTGCAAGCACACTGATTGGGTTGTAGACTTGGCTTGTGGCATTTTGAGCTGTTTTGCCAATTCCTGCTTCGAATACTTGATTCCAGTATGCAGGTTCAATGCACAATTTTGCGAAAAAATATTACCTTGGATCATAAACTTGCTGGTCACCTATGACGAGAAACTAAAATGCATGGTTCACGATAACTTGAACCAATTCTTCGAATATCACTTCACCCACAGCCAAGAATTTAAAAACAACTCCACTCAGCATAATTTGCTGAGGAATATTTGCTTCGATCACGAATCCGTTCAGTGTATGCTCAATGTCGTGAGCTTTCTTAGACTACAATCCACTGGCTACCATCAATCTCAGCTAAATTTTCTTCACATCGCAGCGGCTGCCCAATATTGCTCTGCTTACTTTACATCTATCCTTTATGCTGAACTCTGGTGCGAACCATTCTTACAAAATAGTGGTCCCACTAACGAAAATCTGTCCGTCATTGACTACATCTGCGAAGCTCAACCTGAAAACGGACGTGCATTGCAAAACATTCTCAGAAAGGCTTGTGTGAAAATTGGCGATCCCGATGCCATTTACGGATGTGGTTCATCGTTCCTCGAAAGTCCTTCTGCTCAAATTGAACACTACGTACAACTTCGCAAGTGGGACAAAGTACTTCTAGCATACGATGTAGAATTGGCTTATGGCAACAGAGCTGCCACTAGAGGTAACGTTACAGACATATCATCGTATAATATAAGATTGCAGTTCAATTTACTTGTGTTGTTAACAGTTAGCAACCTTATAATATTATTGCAAGTTGCAAACGTTCATTTTATAATATTTTTACTTCCTTCCATGTTAAGGATTACTCAGCGCTCTGCAACATTCAGGCTTGGAATATTTATTAGGAGCATTTGTAAGGACCATTGATAAAGCTGATGAGGATATTGATGAATGGCGATACGAATGTGCTTGGAGATTGTCAAATTGGAATGTGCAACTTCCAGAAACTCTAAATTTTCAAAAAGATGAATACGTCAACTTTGAGGATATTGCTAGCTGTAATTACGCTCCGTACCATTACCAGGCATTGAAATGTTTCCAAAAATCTGATGATAGTGGCTTGAGAATAGCGTTGGACAACGCGAGTATTAGCGTAATCAAAACTTTACGTAACATCAACCTGGGTATGAATCATGACTATTTTTGTATAAAGTATGTTTCAGTATTGTTGTTTCAGTTTTTAATTCAAACTTATTTCAGGGAGTTGTAAGACGATATATCCAGCCTTGTCTCAGCTACAGATGCTTCGTGAAATCGAAGAATTATATTTTGCATCGCCTGATACTCATCATTTGGTCATTGAAAAGTGGTCGAAGCAAGACGCTATTAATGTCAATGATTTCGAGTACATCGAGCCAATTTTGTCCCAGAGAGCGATCTTATTGCGTACAAAAAAGATGATTGAAAACAATACAGTGTTGAGCGATGCCCTGGTCGATACATACCTGCAAACGTCGGAGGTCTCTACAAAACATGGATATTTTCAAATTGCGGCTAAAGCGTTGGGTTGGTTTATAAATTCATGGGAGACGTGAAATTCCCATTTGTGAGAAAATTTATGAATCATCGTTAACACATATTTTCTGTTATCAGGTAGTTTAGCTAAGGAAAAAGATCTCTCATTCGATGCGACGAACAAATTACGATATCATCAAGCAACGTTGGCTTGGATGAGGGACGATCACGATATCGGACGTTTTCTGTTGCGTAATTTATTAGTTCATGACTCGTTAAATTTGGACATGAGGATCCAAGCGCTGAGAGTTTATGGAAATTGGATGGCCGAAACTAAATCCGAAAATCCACAAGTAATATGACACCGCAATTTTTTATTCACTACTGTTGCGAATTTATTTCTCAATAAACCTGGATTGTAGTCGGGAAAAATATCGCAAAAAAAATTAACATCATCATTTCTCAATATGTTTACAGAACATCATCAAGAACTATTACGTAGCTTCTATGGAATGTACGGCGACCATCGATAATCTAAAATGCTCTGAGAAAAAAAATTTGCTGACTACGCAGGCAGCGTTAGCCCAATTCGCCGACGCACAATACCAACAAATTCAAACATACATGAAGTCACCGCAGTTCGAAAGCTTGAAAGAATGTATCGCTTATTCTCACCAAAGTGTACTGCATCTATATGCAAACTCGAAAGATCACGATGAAAGAAAAGTAGCTTTTATCACAAAAAAACAAAACGTTAATGATAAAGCAGACCTGCAAAACGTAGAACTAGAAAAGGATATGTACTTGCTGCTGGCAGTCGAGTGAGCAACATTTTTATCTTCTAACTCTCAACCCAATCGAATAACCATCGAAGAAACTTTTTATTTTTCAGAAACTACGTGAAAACCTTACAGCAAGGTGAAGACTATAATCTATTAATCTTCAGGCTAGTTTCGTTGTGGCTAGATAACACGCATCACGTCAAAATCAACGAGTTTCTAGAATCTAATCTGCGAAAAATTCCATCTTACAAATTTATTCTCCTTGTGCCGCAGCTAGCACCTCACATAAGCGACAAGAGCGATGAATTTTCATCGAAAATCTATGAATTATTGCAGCGATGCTCCATCGAGCATCCTCATCATACTTTGCCAGTCTTGATGTCGCTTAAGAATTTACGCAAGGACCAGAAAGCTTCGAATGTCCAAAAATCAGAACCCAGAGTCCTTGGGGCAACGAAATTGATAGATAATCTTCTGACCTGCGAAGTGGCACCCATCATCAGAGAAATGGACAAGCTGAGTCATGCTCTGATCATGCTGGCTAATTGGGAACCAACAACAACAGACAATACCGGAAGTAAGTCAACACCAATCGTTCTGACCCAGGATATCATGTAATTCCTTTTATCACTCCAGATCAGCAAGCTATACCAAAGAGCTACGCGATTCATACTATCAAGAATCTGAAGCATGCGCTGGTTCCAACGTTATCTATTGACGTGAACGTAAACAAAGTATACGACAATATCATAAGCATTGAAAAATATGCTCCAGTTTTTAGTCTCGTCGGCGGTGTCAATGCTCCCAAGAAAATTACATGCTACGGTTCTGACGGTATTCAGCGAAGTCAACTCGTCAAGGTATATTTGATACAATTGCACCTATGTTTTTCAGAAAACAATAATTTTTGTAATTATTTTCAGGGAAAAGACGATTTAAGACAAGATGCTGTTATGCAGCAAGTATTCAATGTAATGAACATACTTTTACGAACAAGTAAAGAAGCTAATAAACGCAAACTCAATGTTCGTACGTACAAGGTTCGTTCAAAAGTTTCCAACAAAAACATCTCTGATATTCCCTTCATTCAATTAGATGTCTCTGTTCACAGGTTGTGCCGTTAACTCAGCGATCTGGAGTTTTACAGTGGTGCGATAATACTCTGCCATTAAGCATAATTTTGGAAGGAACTAATTCTCAAAATGGCCTTCATCAGAAATATTATCCCAAAGATTATCCGCCACACCAATGCAGGAAGAAAATGCAAGACGTATGCAAAAAATCCAATCAAATGAAGCTCAAAGCTTTCATGGATTGCTGCAAGCATCTTCGTCCAGTCTTCCATTACTTTTTTGTGGAAAAATATTTGACCCCTGAAATTTGGTTCGAAAGGAGATTGGCTTATATACACAGGTACGATTTTTGTAATCAATGTTGTTTGTGAATATCTTTTTGCTGTGCGTTACACCCTGATTTCATCACAGTGTCGCGACAACTTCGATTATCGGATACATTTTGGGTTTAGGAGATCGACACATAAAAAATATTCTCGTTGATCAATCGAACGCAGAATTGATTCACATCGACTTCGGTACGTCGCACTGCTATCTTTATTCTATTTTTAATATCGTTGGATACAACCCTATTATTATCGTTATTACTGGAAATCTATACTCTAATTTGTAAATTTACAAATATCAATAATTTTTTTCCATTCAGGGATCGCTTTCGACCAAGGTAAATCATTACCGACCCCAGAAACGATACCATTCCGACTTACTAGAGATATCGAGGATGCCATGGGTGTATCTGGAATTGAAGGCGTGTTCAGGCGAAGTTGCGAAGAAACTATGACCGTACTGCGCTCTTGCAGAGAAATTGTCTTGACACTTCTTCAAGTACTGTTATATGACCCCTTGTTCACATGGGCAATCAGCCCAGCCGAAGCATACAAGCATCAATTGGGCGACACCCAAAGATCATCTCAAGGCGGTCAAAGTAAATAACGTTGAAAACCTACCTCTCTACATCTTGATGAATTTGAAATTCTTAGGATATCCTTGAATCTGATAGAGTTCAGTCAAATACCAGCAATCTTCACCGAATTTGAAGCCTGAATCATGTATTTCAGTCTGAAATTTGTATTTCAATCCGACATTTTTATTTCAGTTTCTCTTTTTCATTTATTTAAATTCGTTTGAACATTCAACAAGGTTTTCCAACCTTCAGATCAAATTAGCTATAAATTTATTGAAATACAAAAATTCCATGAAATCCCAAATCTGCAGAGTATTTTTACGAATTTCAAATTTTGAAAGCTTTAAACAATCAGTTACGATCTTTTTTTTTAACGTCATTCAACTTCATGCGAATAATGGAAATTCTGTAAGACCCTCATGGTGAAACATCCATCAGTATCAATAACAGTTTTTCATATTTAACGATTTGTAGCTGCAGTAGAGATTAACAAACTAGCAGAGAGAGCCCTACTGAGGCTAGACCAAAAATTACGTGGGACAGAAGAGGGCTCGGCATCTAGTGTTGCGGGACAAGTCGAACAACTGATTCAACAAGCACGTGATCCTCTGAATTTGTGTCGATTGTACCATGGATGGCAAGCGTACTTGTAACATGCGACACGACAAAGTCTACAATCATTAGGTTTGTTTTACATGTTGATGAGTGCAGATATTCATCGAAGCAGTGATGTTCCCCCGTGATATGAATCTTTATTGAGCTATTCTGAGTGTTTAAAACTATATATTTCAGTCCAACAGTTCTGTAATTATGTCCTGAGTGTTATGATGGGATATAAGTCAGAACTAATCCAACTTCATGTGGCAGAAACTATTCTATTTTTATCTATAAAATGCAAAAGGAAATGATAATTAGCAAATACATTTTTTATAATTATAAATTTGTGATATTGATTCGAAATTTCATCTACAAATGCTCTTGATAATATGAAAACTAGTTCGTATTATAGTCATGAAGCATATGTTTTGCGTGAACGTTTCAGCATTGATATATATCGTACAGAAATTGTTAAGGTGAGGGCCGAGCAACCAAGACAGCATATGTTGTATTGCTCTTTGGAGACTATTCTATTGTACGCAAATCGTAAGACAATAATTATGTGTTCATTTCCATGAAACTATTTTACAAAATCATGCATACAGTGTTGCTTGACCATCGCGTTGAACTGACTCAGCAAGAAGTATCATTTTACTTCGCAAAAGTTTGAAGAAAGTTGGCTATCGCAGGATAATAAATCTTGGCGACCATCAGGGAATCCTGGTAAATATTTTCGAAATGTTAGATACGAATAGATTGTGGAACAAATATGATGCACTAGGAATGTGAAAACTATTGGCCTTACGTTGTTCGAAGACATGTCTATGGCACTCTGAGTCAACACGAACTTGCAAGGCAGCATGGCGTAATGATGACTGATATTAAGGTTTTCGTCTAAATTACAGATGTCATTCAGGTCGGAAATGACGTCATCAGAAATGGATTTGAGTAAATACCCCTCGTCTCTGCTACTGAACGCCTGCATAGAAAAATATAGAATTAAGTTATCGATTAATATATATTGAATGTAATGTTTCGTCAAAAAGCAGATACCTCATTGTACAGCAAAAGTCTGGCTATATCTTTAGCATAAATGTCGAGAATGGTAATCTCTTCTTCAAAAAGTTTGCGCAATTTCTTCTGTTTCAATCGCTGATTGATGCTACGATATCTAAAATGGCATTGTTACATGATTAAGTTTGCAGATCAACAAAAATTAATTTTAACGACAGTCGCGACAATACCTGAGCAACAACGTGCACACCCTGGAAATCGTGGCTAGACTACTAGAGAGAAATGAACCATAAATTACAGCGCATGGTGCAATCGTCCATAAAGGTAATTCACTCCGTTCTTCCAATATTGAAAGCTGAAAGAATACAATGAAAGCTCAATAATGAGATTGCAGGCGTCGTTTACAACTAACGGGTGACATTTCACCTGTTCATAAAACGTGAGACCTTCAGAAAGTAGAATTATATCGTTACTTGTAGACTGCAGCCCAATAATTATAAGGTCCCCTATGAATTTGACGAGGGGAATTATAACGTCTTCGAATTCCCAAGTTTTATATTGATTCTGAGAAATGACTGCTTTCCAAGACTGGATATCTTTGATGCCTTGCTCTATATACTGTAGAAAATTTGAGAAACTGACATTACTTCGGTTTAGAAACTTGATAACAATACTGACCCAGCACTTACAAGATTCACTACTAATTTTCTGAGCGTTTCAATCACGCTGCACTTGACATCGGTGGAAGATGATTCAAACAATGTTCGAAGATGCACGAGAATATTATCATGCAGATCTGAAAATTGATGTATGCACTCGTCTGGTAAGTATTTAATTTGCAAAATTACGTTGACTGATGTATACTGAGTTCAAACTGTACCATTGAAAGATGCAAACTTTATCCATTCCAATAGTGCAAGAATTTTTTTCTGATGTTGCCTCATGTTCCAAAAAAATATATATTCCATCAGAAATCGACTGACTAATACTATACCCTGTTGACTGTAATTCGAGAAGTCTACAATCTTTGAAAGTAGAACCTCTCGTTCGTTATACGAAGATTGTCCAGCTTCGTGTATAAATGCTACAATGTCACACACAAAAGGAGTGATTAGAATCCAAAGAGAAAATGATATTTTTCAAGAGTATTAGGATTAGTACGTACCTCTTTGGAGTGTGTTATAAAGTTTGAACATGAATTGACACTGATAATCAGAATTAGCAAATGTCAAGATATGATGACCTGCCCTGTTGACCAAAAGTGACAATGCATTGCACGGCAGCTCTAAGCTCAACTGATATTTTCCCAAATCATAAAAACTGCAAACAAAAGGTACCTTTGTAATGGAAATTGGTTAGTAGAGTTCGGATCAATCTTTCAGAAAGCTTACGATACTATGTCGAAAATTGATTTGGAATGCTCATTGTTAAAGATGCTTGACGCAAGATAGAGGTAAGCAGCCATGGGTAACAGTGGTTCCTTTTTGGATTTCTATTAAAGAAATGACAAGTTATTATTGTGTGCGATGTGAAACAATTAAGCGCATCTATACCTTTATATACCTTACGATCTTGCAAAGGGTTCCAAACTATATTTTTTTCTAAATCCAAAGATGACGGTTCCAAGTTACATCTATTAGCTGCATCTTGAAATGCCAGTCTCAGCCCGTCTGGCATTGCCTTCCAAGCGTTTTCTACATTAGTTGCAGGAATCTTCTCTGGGACATTTTCTGGTTTGTACGATTTGAATAATCTGTCGTGATTCAACCAGTTTAAGAAGAAAGTATAGGACGACTTTACGATGATAAATGTCATGCAAATGCATTGGAATACATACGTCAATATTGCGGTGAGATGTTTTGGAGGTTTTGCATATTGAGCACTCAGATGCAACACTCTCAATACTTGACGACGCGTAACATCTTGAGGTTTTGTAAGCATGTAAACGAGTTGAGCAACATGACATTCCTCGAACACAATAAAATCAATTAAAAAGTGGATTAAAATTCTGACAGACAAATATTGAGCTGTTGCTACCAACTCATACAATTTCGCAACATATCAGCCAGGTAAATTGAACCGAATAGCAATGAATTGTTTATCCCAAATTTATTAGCATTAAACTAACAGTATCAGAATCTTATTCCGCAGTTTTTAAACGTCCAACGTAAACTTACGAGCTTTCTGTTTTTGACCATGATGTAAAAAAATGAATGGTAGAAGGCGTTCACAACTTTCGTCTCCACCAATCTGAAGTCTAATAAAGCTGCAGAAAACCAATAGATTTATTTACAACTGCGAATCGGTAGAATAATTAAATAACGCGATTCATCTCACCGATCAGCCAATGTATCAACATTGTACCCGACTTGACTGGAATACTGTCCTGTTTTGCATGAATCCAACAGATAACTCTTTCGACAAATTTGTTACCAATTTTTGTTTCAGGGATCAAACATTTGATCAGTTGTGTACGAGGTGCGGAAGCTAGAACATTGAAATCGTACAGCGAGAGCTTTGCCCAACTCCCAATCCTTTTTGTTGTATGTTAACGACAATTTAAGGCCGTATCCCGATACCGGTGATTTACACAGTTACGGTAATGATGAAACAACTGCAATTGCTACGATCAATTCAAGACCAAATAATACTTACCAATATCGAGTTTGATGACACTAAATATGATTTTAAGCTCAACATCGCTAAAACCGTTCTTGGTTGCTTCGTCTTCTAGTATCGTTAGTGTTGCTACAAAACCAGGCAGCAATTTGCGTTTATCTAGAATTATGAAAATAAGCATTCATTAAAGAATGATGCACTGACATTATTTACATCGAGTAGTGATATACTTCACTAATGACAGACAATTGAAAGTTGTTGGACACTTGCCTCTGGATCGCTTCAAATACAACATACATACATCTTTTCCTTCCGATTCTGACATTGATTCCAATGAAATTTACACAGATTTTTATGAAAAACAACTGAATTTCAGTTTAAGTGTGCAAACTTCGCAGTCTTATGAACGATACGGGCATGATTTAAAACGTTCGCATGCATAAACATTAACTTGGTTTTGGCGGGAATTATACGAATCAGGTGATATTAGGTTAGGTTGACTTGTCGCATATGCGGCTTACTGTTGGACGTCTGTATATTGAACCTGCCATTTTTTTGATTGGGTAGGTATTCTTCTGTCAACGAAACTGTAGTTTCAGAAGAAACAGAGACGTGAAGGCACATGAGCATACTGCTATCTAGGCAAAGAAGAGTGAAGAAAAGTGGACGGCAATCTCAATTTCTCGAAGAGATGAAAATAAACAAGATCTTACTTATCATTTCATAAAACATTGCGAAATAATAGAGTAATGTAGGTGTTTGACAATTACACAATGTATCGATAAATAACTGTTTGTGTTTGCAATTGACATAAAAAATTATGTATTTGCGTCAATAAATGCATATTCATGTGATTTATATTGATGAAATTCATAGTTATTATTCCTTTCGATTCCTTCGATCCTTCATCCCACACAGCATATCCGATTTCGAAAAGAAAATAGAATGAGAACGTTGAAATCAGAGAGGTAGTGGTAGTAGTGTAGTAAGAGGTCGCGCCTATGACGTCATGAGACTGCAACCCAACATACACCTTTTCGAGAGATGCGAAATTTCCGCCGATTTGAGGTCTTGGTATCAGGAGAACATGAAAGTATAGGAAGTCGCCAAAAGTTTGCCGAGCGCCTGCGACGTCATGAGACTGCAACCCAACATACACCTTTTCGAAAGATGCGAAATTTTCGCCGATTTGAGGTCTTGGTATCGGGAGAACATGAAAGTATAGGAAGTCGCCGAAAGTTTGCCGAGCGCCTGCGACGTCATGAGACTGCAACCCAACATACACCTTTTCGAGAGATGCTAAATTTTCGCCGATTTGAGGTCTTGGTATCAGGAGAACATGAAAGTATAGGAAGTCGCCGAAAGTTTGCCGAGCGCCTGCGACGTCATGAGACTGCAACCCAACATACACCTTTTCGAGAGATGCGAAATTTTCGCCGATTTTAAGACTTGGTATCGGGAGAACATGAAAGTACAGGAGGCCGCCGAAAGTTTGCCGAGCGCCTGCGACGTCATGAGACTGCAACCCAACATACACCTTTTCGAGAGATGCGAATTTTTCGCCGATTTGAGGTCTTGGTATCAGGAGAACATGAAAGTATAGGAAGTCGCCGAAAGTTTGCCGAGCGCCTGCGACGTCATGAGACTGCAACCCAACATACACCTTTTCGAGAGATGCGAAATTTTCGCCGATTTTAAGACTTGGTATCAGGAAAACAGGATGTTACAGAGAGTTTGACGTAGTCGAAGCGTAGAATCGAATGCCGTTGGACCCAGGTCGATATCTCATCCAGGAGAGAAGTTACGAGCGAAAAACCGACTTTTCGAAATTGCAAAAATCTGAAGGCTATAGCCTTCAGATTTTTCAAAATTTCGACCCCTCTCAGAATTCGTCGCCGATTTGTTTTCTGACGTATTTTGGGGCGTAGAATCGAATGCCGTAGGCCGCAGGTCGATATCTCATCCAGAAAAGAAGTTACGAGCAAAAAACTGCTGTTTTCAGTTTTTGGGCAGAACTCCATCAACGACTAGCGGACGCGAGGCGTTAGGTGAAAATACGCGCACGAGATGAAAATAAACGACTCTGTATATTCTTGGTTAGCACTGTAGAATGCTATTCATTTTATTACAATTAATACAAATTAAAGGCAATATAATTCACGAATCACATGATATCAACGTCATATACAGAAAAATCAGTTTAATAAATGGCTATCGCGCTTAAAATATAAACCATCAAAACGACCCCTAGATTGTTCTACTCATGATTTGCAGAATAATGAGGTACAGCAGCAAATCGCGTGATAATATTGACTCAATTCATCAATTGGATGATGAATTTTAATCGTTTTTCATTTCAAGAAACCACGCACCAGCGTTATTATTACGTTCTCGAAAATAATATAGTCAATAATATAGTTAATCGAGAACACGATTAATCGATCCTATTTCAACTAAATTTATCATCGAGAAAAGTTAAATATTTGTTTCCTATCATTTCGTAATTCGAAATAAAATTGAAAGAAAATAATAAAAATGTTTGTACACCTGACATACATAGTCTATTAATCTTCATCATTGTTATTCGCTAGCTAAAATTGTTTGGTATTAGTTGTAAATTTTTCTTATCTCCGACGTATCGAAGCGACGAGTATTTGAAATTGACAAATAAATAAAACTAAACGTACCTTGGGCTTGCTACAAGAAAAATGTAAGACAGAATATAGGATCAACTTCTTGTATGTACGGATGTAAGAAAGAAAAATATTGTAGTTTCTGTAAGAATAATAATCCATGCGGAGGGTCGACAAAAATTTGCAATATTATTCGTGTCTTACAATTGTTTCTGAATAAATTCAAGGTACATTTTCAACACCCAATAAAATTCCGCCCTTACATGTATCCTACATTAGTTCTAAGTTCTGATTTACACAGATATTCGATTGGTAGTTATTTTATACGTTGCTTAGATTATGCCATATGTATTGAACAGCATCGTATATTCATTTTCCGCAATCTAACTGTGTCAACGAGCAGTCTGTTCATTTGTGAATAACGTTATTTGGCGTGCAGATAAATTGAAGTATTCAATTGTTAAAATGCGAGTACAGGAAGCATTGAAAATTGCTTTCCATTGCATCTACACGTCCTTGCTAATTGACATGATCCAATATGTACTTTTGTTCAATAAATTACCATTTTACAACTGTTAGGATGAATTATTTTCTAAGGTAGGTATTTACGCCAATCAATTTTCAAATGAGTTGAAATATTGTAAGTGAAAGTTCAGTCAGTGTCACGATGATACGGCAAACGTACTTCATACGTGGAGTCTACGTTATGAAAATTGAGCGGTTGGCAAATAGTGTTCCCTCGTGGAACTCGATGATACCATCATCGGTAATCTTGGTGTTGTACAATGAGGAATAGCAAAAGATGAAAACAAATTGTTGGGGAAGAAACTGATTTAGTATATTGCGTGCATCGATAATTCGATGTACAGTCTCATTCGAACACAAATAGCACTGACTTCATTGGAGTGTGGGATTTCTATTGATACATTCCGCTTCTTAAATATTAAAAGTAACGGTAGAATCGCTACTGTTACAGGTCGATTAAATATTTTTTATGTTTCGAGCATAATTGGAATAGTTTCATACATTCAACAACTTACAACAAATTGAAACGTCTCGTGAAAGACGATTTTTTTCTTTCTTTATTACTACCGAAACGTGTTTCGATATTGACAATCGTACTGTCATAGTGATTTTCTATTTGTCATAGACAATGAGTGAAATGATAAATATATATAAACTTATGATGAAAATGATTGTTTATATAAAAAAGTCATTTGAAATACGTATACGGATGTAATCGACCAAGACTGAAGAAAAATATTCTGTTAATCATATTTTCAATACTTCAAGGTAGATCAGTATCGATTTCAGGCTATGCAATGATCTAGATAGGTCGATAAAAAGCAACGCACAAATGTTAAATCGTAAGTGATCGATCTCATTCCTATACCTTTTACGCAGCGTGCACGTCTATCGGTTACATGGCTTGGTTTGTAGTCTTCGTTTGGTAATATTTTTTTTTTCGTTTAAATCTCGATTGACGTTACTTCATTATAGTATAGCAAAACTTCGTTTTGTGGGCGATCAAAAGATATCAATTGAATGACACACTTTAATGGAGCCGTTATTATATCTCTACCGTCATTTGCTTACAACTATAATAACGACCCTGCTATTTGTAATATTAAATTAGATTCACTACTAAGAAACGGTACTTGTGTCAAACCTTTCTCTTGCGTAGTTTAGCTTGCGCCTCCTTCAGTAGGAGATCGAAAGAGTTGCTTTCTTCAGATTTCAGGCCCCCTCTGCCTCCACCGAACGAATTACTCGCAATCCCATCTGAATACCATATGCAAAAAATCAAGTCAAATTAAAAAATACGAAAGTATTAATATATCTTGGAAGATAATAATTTTTTTGGGAATATTTGTGCACTGAAAATTTGACGTCTAGAGACAAGGAATCTCTACGATTTGATCATACAAATTGCAAGGTACGTACCAAGGTCGGCATATTTCACTTTACAAAAAGCTCTCCGACCTCCAAAGCATAAGTCATATCTGGGTAAAGTTGGATCGTCATTCCCGTGTTCAACAGCTTCGTACGCATCATTTTTAAATGCAAACGTCACAAAGCCGTAATTGTCTCTGTAAGAACAAACATCAACTTTTAGTGTACTTAATAGTAAGAGATTTTGAATCTGCAATAGCGATATGAGCACGATTTTTGAAATCACTCTACGAATGTAAAAGTCGATACCCATGTTCACGAAAATGTACGCTGATGTCTACAACTGGACCATAAGCTTCGAATCTTCTCCGCAGTTCCGCTTTGGTAATCCCTTCTTCTAATCGTCCAACGTAAATAACTCTTCGCTCCTCAACTTGCCTCTGTTTTTCGCGATCTGTCCAGGTATCATAAGGTTTCCTTCGCAGATTAGATGATGACCTGAGCAAAATATTCGAACGAAATCTAATGAAAATCACATTAACCGAGTCGTTTCGATGCAACGTACCAAGTTCGATAAAAAAAAGTCCAACAGTATCCGTAAATCTTAATTTTTCAAAGCATACAGATAAAAACTGCAGGTTATCACAAAGAATATTTTAAGTCAATAAAAATAAGAAATTAAAACAATAGAACAGTACTAGTTAATCCTCGATTCTCTCAAGTGAATCGTGGAGATCTCTCACGAAGGAAAAATCTATTCCCCCTAATTAACAAATCTAATTGATGCATTTCGTTTCACATTATTGCTTGATCATAAAATGTGCTGTGATATAAAACTGATGTACCTGGAAATAAATCACCTTTTGTCGGCATATATATGAAGCGGATATTCCTATTCTTAAAAATAATAACTGACACGAGCGTTTTAATGTCTACAAGAGGCAATACATTTCATCGTTGATTGCGGCTGCATTTATTTTAATTTTTTTTTTTTTTTTACTGGAAGGAAATACTGGCTTTACGATATACAGTGCAAGATAGCAATGATAAGTAATTAAACCGAATGTAAATTTGCACGAAAGATGGATTTCTGGTTTGCAATTGCGACTAGAAACAGAGTTAGTTTATACAACACGTGGGAGGGTTTATCCTTTCGGAATACAATGAATCTCTGCTGAATCAAACAATATCTTTACCTCCTCCAGCTTCTGTAGCTGTGACTGCTATCAGAGGAGTGCCGCCTGTGTCTATTATAACATGGACCATGCCTGTGCGTCGCCCTTCTCCGGTGACTCAACCTTTTACCTTTTCCAGAATTTGATCGAGAGGACGACCTATAATTCCCATTTTACTATTTATCAAATCTGGCCGACACTTCTGCTATCTCACTTTAAGCGACTATTGACACTAGTTCTAAATCAAATTGGGATTCCATCCATGAAAATTAATAGATAAATAATATTGTCAAGGATTGATAATTTAGTCAGCTCGATGCAGCATGAAAAAATGATAGGATATGTCTTTGAAAATAAATATTGCTTTGTCCATTGCATCAGAATAAAGCCTCGTTACCTAGAGCAACTCGAAAATCTTGACGAGGATCTGGATCGCGACCGTGACGATCTTGAGTGCGACCGTGAACGTGAACGTGATCGTGATCGTGATCGTGATCTTGATCGTGATCTAGATCTGGACGTCGAACGAGATCGTGAACGAGATTGCGACGACCAACTGCTGCTAGAACTAACGGAACTGCGCCGATGACTTATTCTCCGGCGGCGTGTCGTGCCTCGTCTGTGTGATTTGCTCCTGCTCCTGCTCCTGCTTCTGCTTTTACTCCGACTTCTGGATCTGGATCGACTTGAACTAGAACTGTCTCTTCGTCTCCGATACTGACGATGTTTTTTGTCGCGTATTTGTCCAATTCTGAAATGAAAGCAAGTTATTGCACGGATTCAATGACAGAAACTGAGCAATTAATAAACTTGGATCATAAATCAAATTTTCTAGTTACTTTTTTTCGTTAGGTGTTGTTTCAGTTATCCCAGCACAATCAAACACCGTCTCGTTCGTCTGCGTGGCCATCTCTTGAGTTTCTTGCTTCGGTCTGTTTTTCTCTTCTTCGATGTCAGCTTTCGACTTTAAAACTGATACTATTTCACGCTCAGACCAAATCGGGTTTTCAGGATCATCTTTTATCGGCTCAGTCGTTGTTGAGACGTGGTGAATATATATCAAAGTCATGGGTTGCACCACTGGTGTACAACGATTATTATCATTGCCATACTTGTCGCGTCTGCTGCGGTACTCAGCGAGATTAAGTTTCCTGCGTGCAGGTTTCTTTACTTCTTCGACTTCTGCTATTTCTCGAACGATAATGTTTTGCACTTCGCTGTTATGACTATTAGTTGTCGTGACAATACTTGCATTAGCACTGCTAACTACAGTTGAAGATTGCGTCGCGTTAGGGGGCTTTTTCAATACTGATACCATTTGTTTCATCTTTGGCACCCCAGACTCCGTACCAACAATGAATGCACCATTGCGAATAACGTTTACAACGTCTGAGACAGGTTTTGTTTTTGTAAGAACACCTTTGCGCAACTGTAAAATACTCGTTGCTAATGCCGAACGTATTTTCATCTCGTGAACTTCAGAGGGTTTCATTGTTGGTTTGCTTTTAATCCCCTTGTTCAAAATCGACTGTGAGTGCGCAACGGCCGTTGGTCGCTGTGTCACACTGCTGATTTTAGTTATACGGAGTCTATCTCGCTGCTCTTCGTTGACTCTGACATCGTTTGGCGTCAATTTTATGTCACTTGATAATTTTGTACCTAATGTTAACTCTTCACTAGCATCGCTAACTTCCCCAGATTCCAAACCACTGTCTTTCTTGGAATTATTATCGGTCCAGCTTGCCGCGCGCCTTGACAATATTTTTTTACCCATGATACGACCAGATTCTGAGGGGATCGCTTGTGACGTGGCGTGAAATCCTTTTAAATCCTTTTCGAAAAACGTCGAATTTTGTCTATCAATATCTTTGGTAGATGTTGTTTTTTCACTGTCACTTAATTGTCTCTCATACTCGCTATTACTGTCAGAATTGCTTAACGTAGAACTAGTGCTGCTACAGTAATCGTGATCCAATTGAACGGATCCGTCCACTTTTCCGTTTCCATTCACATTATTAGTTACCTGCCATGATTAACATGTGAATGAGAAAACGAATTTGAAGAGAATATTGGGGCAGAGATCGATATTATTATCGGAATTATCCAGTCAAGGAAATCCGACCAGTAGTTAGTATGGCAAAAGAACTTAAATGTTTCAGAAAACTTACTATTTTTAAAAGTTTATTACGAGATAGTGTAGCTGCTGCATCTTGCATACGGGTACCGCTACTTCGATTACCAGACTTTCTTGTGGGTATCGCAGGAATTAAAGGAATAACTCGTTTGCGACCAGAAGCCTAATTTGGGGTACATATCTCTCAATTAGTCCGTCGTTTTTTTTTTTTCACTCAAGTACTCTCTAGAGCAAATCAATTCACCTTTATCCTGTCAATAACTTCTTTTGGTAGCGAGTCCATTATATTTTGATGCAAAGTCGAGTCGACAGCCTCTGCTGGCTTTTTGACTGGTGTCAAAAGTGACTTGCTAGAAACTGAAATCGGTTTGTTTTCGTACGAAGACGTTTCCCTGTTCATCGTTTTTTTTGACGGACAATTAGTAATTGAAGCACGAGGGGTTACAGCTTCAGAGGCTTCAAATTGTTCTAGCAAACTTTTAACGTCACCAGCCTCGAGCACTAAAATTATAATTAAATTCCACATTTTTATACAGTAATATGAAAATGATAGGAGTTTTTTCACATAACATTCATTTCAGAATTCATAAATATCGCAGTACTTCTATCACAAATATATATCGTAGTAGGCTAATTACCAAATTGTTAGCACCATTTTTAAAAAAATGAAATATTAGATACGTTGAATAAATAGTTTGAGAAAAAATTTACCAGGAACTTGTTCGGACACAGTTTCCACGTCAATGCAATCCTCCGAATCAGTCTCACGCCAATTTTTGGATCCTACATCTTCTCGTTTTATATTCTTCACAGCCATTTCCATAGTTTGACAAGCCTTCGGTCTGAATTCAGTTTTTATCGTCTCATACGGTTTTTTCGTATCACAGGACTTTCCTTTGCCTCTGGTATCGTCTACGATGACCACAACATTATATCAATATTCTTCGAGTGATGAATGACAAGATTCCTCTGCTATTTACGAAAATAAATACACACCTGTTTCCGTTGATTTCAATGTGCATGCCTTGTCAATTTCACCAACTTCCAATTTGATGAAACTTCTAGTTTCACACACTTCTGAATCTTTACAATCATTTGAGATGTTCTTGAGATTTGAGTCATTATCTGGAATGTAGCTGGCATCTTTCATCTCCAGATCTACCATGTCCTTCACATCCATATCTTCTTCCAAATCTGAAGCCTGAAAAGCAAATTTACTTCGTTTAGAAAGCTGACGGCCTGCAAAGTTGTTAAACAAACATGTCATGTCGTAACGTAAAACTGACATTTTATTAATAAACTCTCGAGAAATAACGAACAATAAGATATCTTCGAACAATTCTTTCAACATTTATCATTAAATTTCAGTCAAAATACCTATACACCATTTTGAAGAGCAATCATTTTTTGTGATATATTTACCTGCAGAGAACCTATGTGCTCTTGCCAATCTGTCAACATTTTTGCGAAATCTTCCTTGATATGTTCCATCTTTGGATAAACGGTAGCTACTCCGGAATCGGGAAGCACCGCCATATCCCCATTTAATCTGTAGTGCAACACGATCCATTTTTAATATATTTACAATGATGACGTATCAATGGCAGAAATGAGCTTAAAGATAGTTGTCTGCAAAGAAAACTTACTCTTGTTCAGTGCCCCACAGAACTGCGGACGAATCAAGTCGAGATTCCAAATTGTAATGGAAATCATCTTGCATCAACTCCATGAGTGAACTGTGTGATTCTTCTAATATATCCTGCTGCAACATTGATGCGAATTGGCAATGTAAGTTTTAGGATAAATTGACATCAAGATTAAGGAATAGAATTGATGGCAAAATAGGGCATTTACATAATTAAATTGTTTTCATGTTATTCAAGTAGCATGAGATGAATTCGGTTAACGAAATAACATTCGAGATCAAAGACTTGTAAGCAAAACTTAAACTCACCTGATCGAGTGGCAACGAGAAACCTGAGAAATGTTCCTCATCACGAAAGTTTAGAAACCCAGTTTCCATGACACCTCCACTTTTGCTGTATATTTTTCACACTCTATATAATAATCTGTTAAGAAAAAAAGGGACAAACATTATTTCTGTTACCTACGTATCTAGTTCGATTGTAGGTCAACCGAGTTTCTGAATTCAATAATTCGAAGAGTTTCTATGGGGTGATATGAGAGTTCAAATTTTGATTTTGATTCATAACTAAGTCGAGTTACCGACTGAAACAATGTAATTAATTAACGTCTTCGTCGAAGTCATCTTCATGAAAGATTACAGATACATTATTAATATGCACCCAAGGATTCTCTTAGTTATTTGCATCAAATAAGTATGAAACGATGAGAGTTAGCAATTTATTTTTCTCGTAATTTGATAAAATACTAATAAACAATATAACGAGTATGACAGTCAAAAATTACGGCAAAAAGATGACGAACACAGGTTTTTGCTGGATAAAAATGCGCGAACAAAATCTGTTTACAAATTATGAGGTGGTCGTGATACTTAGTGTTGGAAATACGTCAATAGATACGTAGATAGAACAAACAACAACAGCACTGCTGGATGTTATCTCTCGAAAACTGAATTACGTCACGAAATAGCATTACTACGATGGTGATATCACTGGTTTAAATGCGACTCGCTTATTCCGTTCTGTACTTTTCGCTGAACGACGCGAAAGATAACAGTTGACAAAAATACGGAATCACGTGTTAATAGCAGAGTTGAAAATGTGGTAAAAATAAGATTTGAACGAGGAAAAACTGAATTGGGTACAAATTGAGAAAACAATTGATAAAATTGCTTACGATACACGATTATCTTTTGTCGATCGATATTTTCACGCGATAAGAAAAACGTGCTGAAGAATTGGCGAACACGCACTGATTTTGAGGTTAGCTTTAGCACGCTCAGATAATTCTAACGGTATGAGTAATGCTGTCTGGGAAATTATCGACGCTTATGTCACGGATATACGATTAACGGGATTACAACCGATGAGAGTGGCTAATGATCCGATGAACATATTTTGGAAAAGACTCGTCTAACGATCTGCAGTTGTTCCAAGAAAAGCACTGGGCGAGCGGGTAGACACCGTCCATACTGTACGATGTAACAAGCGACAATCGTCATTTCATTTGGCGAAAATGAAAAACGAATGAATTCATACGTACGTAAATGTTCGTCATATCGAGACTCGGATCTCAGAACGATGTAAAAACGTACTTAATTAATTTTCGATCCAGTAATAATGCTCAGCACGCGGCATGCTTGCCCCTCTACTACAAAGAACTCGGCGAACTCTGTTCACGGACACTAATACCAATTGAATAGACACACGCACACACCTTCACGCGGTGTAGAACTCATAGACATATATATGAAATCACATTACCGACAAATGTAGCTAAGATTAGGAAGCCGATCGCCTTTCAAATAGCAGATCGACAGTTT
The DNA here is from genome assembly GCA_963969455.1 of Arge pagana. Lineage (NCBI taxonomy): Eukaryota > Metazoa > Arthropoda > Insecta > Hymenoptera > Argidae > Arge > Arge pagana. The sequence goes on from OZ018310.1 coordinate 22,345,327, forward strand.
CGATCGTTAACCGAACCGGGTCCTGAATTCGTACTGTGGACGTATGTCTATCCTAGCTATACAATGTTCGACACCAATTTCAATATTCTCAACACCAACGTGCACCGCCGCGTGGAAAACACGCCACCACACGCCACAGAGATTCACCGCCCCAGCAGGCAGCGCTGATCGCTGTGCCTCTACATATTTAGCCCGCAATCTTTGGTATAAATAACCCCGATCACGTAACAATTGCACATCGTCTTCCCTATTCTCGTATCCAAATAACCATCACACTTCTACTCGTTAACAATTGTTACTTACTCGTTTATTCACGTTTAAAACAACAATTCCACTGTCACATGTGTCTCGAGAAGGTGTCGCACGAACACACACTGACACGACACCAGATTCCACTACCGTTGCTGCAGCGACCAACCATGGCCACGCGCGGCACGCATACACACGCGCCAAAGCACGGAACCTATTGGAATAGGAATACAGTTACGCATACGTTCGCGAACGAATGCCCAGACACGACGCACTCGCACGAGCAAACGTTTGCAAAATTCCGGCCATTTTATTCATACGCGCGGGTCTCTCTGTGTTTGGAACACGCGTTTGGAATTTCGGCAACCTAAGTAAGCACGCTCCGTTGCGGTAGACGGTACTGGACGGTACCTAAGTAACGCATTTGTGTACGTGTTTCGTACAGATCGTATCGCGCAAGAGTCTGGTCTGCACGCGCTCAGCAAACACGTGATCCGACTTGACCCCGAACTCGCGAAATAATGAGAAAAATGGCAAATCACTCCACGAGAGGAATATATAGTTTCTTCGTTATTCAACCCCGAATATCGTTGCTGCATAACGTTATCACATTTCGCGAGTTTATAATTGCATTTTGAAGAAGGAAAATAGCTCTGCTCTTCGTGCATGACGACGTACTCGTGCTGTGTGCCAGACCACCTGCCCTCCGTAGGATGAGTTACAATTTCACGTGATCGGCTATCTTCTCCGCCAAATTCGTCAAGCATTCAGTAATGAATAACAACTGAAACAACACTCTCTATGGTGAGAACGATGAAGTAGGCAAAAAATACATATATGGTGCCTAGTAACCGGATACTTAGCCTGTTCAGCGTTAAATTACTGATAAAATTTGCTATCGTTAATAATCACTTACAGGAATGAGGAAAGGTCATTGAATTCTTTAATGCCGTTGAATTCTTTTACAACATTGAATTTTAACGGTATCGAAAAATCTTACGAAGCTGCGAAATTTGTCTCATTCTCCTTAGCTAAATGTGAGTAGCACTTTCCGGGTAGTCTTTAAGGGATTGGATCCGCACGTTTTTAAACTTCTAATCAAAATACAACACACAACGAATTAGTTCGTAGAGCTCAAATTTTTAAAGATCAGATTACAATTGACATTCTAAGATATTTGGCTGTATTATTTTAACGAACTCAATTTCTGTTTTCAAATCGGTTTTGGAAACTTGGTTCAAATATTTACAGTCATTCGTTATCAAAATACTATCATCGATCTTTATTAATATTAAAGGTATATCTCCACAAAGGAGAACGTCATGACGAGCAGTGATAACCTGACTCGGAGGCAACACTTAGGTTTTTCCATTGCTTCAATATATTAACACATGGAAATCATGTACATACATATAAATGTGTCAGAGATACAGAAATTTTCAAATTATCGAAATCATTTTTATTTCATTGTATAAAGGAATTACTGTACAAAATAAATTTTACGTTAAAATTTAAAAATACTTAGGATATATTTATGTTGTCATGAGCACTTTCAAAGTGTTAGTTTTACAATATCGTCGCAATTAATTTACACTATTTACACAATATATACACATGCTTCGTGAAAAAATGAAAAAAGAGGCAAATAAACATGTGAAAAAATATCTACTCGCAGATATGAAAAACGTATCGATGATAGACATGGGAAAATGAGAAAATGAAAATCAAATTCGAAAAAAAATATGAAACGAACGAACTTGGGTAGAGTGAGAAGAAATCAAATGGTATATATATTTACAGTCTCGTTTTTTCACTTCTTTGCACTAAATTTTTTGCGAAGCATCCTACGCATTGTTGAGTTATGAGTCGAAAACATAAATAAATAGATATAATGATTCAGTTCAACTTAAAAACGAAAATGGTGGGTGTAGATGGTTTGATAGATAGTTCGAAATTAAGTATTCTGTTGAAAAGCAAGGTTTTCTACGGAAATGATGAAATACCTAGCTTTTGGTCATTTTGCTGTCGGCATCATGCCATATTCACACTTTCAGGCTTGTATCCCTGAAGTAAGTTGTGACCAAGAGGCTGCATGACCTGCGGTGGTCTCAGAGGTTTGCTGGGCGCAGCTAGAAGCCGGCTCCAAGCTCTGCATGTCTTTCCAGACCAGACCCACATGCCGGAAGTCACACCGACTACGAGTGATAAAAACAATCTTAACAGAACAACTTCCAGGCCAGCTGCTCTGTAAACTGGGCCCGGAGAACAATTCTGCGCGGCTCTACAATCAAGCGCAGCTAACAGCGCCAGAGTCCTCCATCGAGGTCGTACCGAAGACTCGTGAAGTACACAAGCAAGACCTCCGAGAGCTGGCAAAGCATAGAGTAGCGCGAATATCCCAAGTCTAGTCATTAGACGCTCCAGTTTTGTTGCGCTTCGTCCACCTAAACAAATGGCGCGTCTGACTCGAACTAATGCCAATCCTGCTATGCTGGCGAAAATGCAGCCCAGAAGCAGTAGCGTAGCATGAGGCAATACTTCCAACCACAGTGCAGATTCGTCCGAAATTTGACACAAGCCTGTCAGCTCATCAGCAGCAATACTTTTCGATAAAAGGCTTCCTAGAAACGCAAAATAACAAGAACATTTTTGAAACAGGATAAATTTTAGCAACACAAAATTTGGGTAAATGTAGGTTGAAAGATATTGGATACAAACATATCAAAAACATAATTTTAACAAATGAGAAACAGTTATTTCTACAATTTTCGTAGACCCTACAAGAGAATGAATTTCGAGAAACAATATTCGATGTGTTCGTACCTCCGGTTAAGACCGCTGGGAGACCCCAAGCAGTAGCATGCAAATATGGTGCAATATTGTGAAGAGCTTCACTGCTCCACTCGTTTCTGGCGCTGAGCAACCAACATCCGCAAAGAACAGCCCACCAGGCACTGCTGGCCAAACCCAAATAATGTCTAGCTAGCCACCAAGTCGTACAAGGGATACTTCGCAGGCCGTCGTGAACCTAAGTGGAAGGAAAAAAAATTGTCAAATACACGACGGATGTATAGTAATAAGATTTACCAAAATTCATATAGATGTTTTCACGAATACATACCGGCACGTAACTTGGTCCATCCTCTTGACTGGCGCAACTTAAATTTTCTGCTCCAACAGCCCCGCGAATCGTATATGCTACAGACAGGAGATTGTAGCATAAAGCCAGAAAAACAATGGGTCGTTCCGGGTACCGAAATCTTGAAGGTTCCACCCAAAATGTAAGAAGGGTAAAAAGAGTAGATAAAAAACATAGCCAAGCCCAACCAGTCATCCAGCGTTCGGCAAACTTTTTGTCCTCCAAACGATAATAAGCATCGGCTCCACAGCGGGGTGCACAAGTGACCTGAAAAAATGAATAGTCACCAGATGATTACTAACTATTTACAGTTACAGCGATGAAGTGTTAGTTTTCCAAGCAAGAAATATTACTCTGAATATTATTATAAAATGGAAAGTGTGCAGGAGATTGTTGAAATTGGAATTTTTGATTTGCAAATACTTAAATCTTCGCTGTGTAGACTTTATCAGGTGTAAATTTGTATGCTAGTTCAAAAATCCATTCAACGTACCGTTTCGACATCTGGAGTTTGTACGTAATGAGGCGGACAATGCTGATGTTGATTGTTTCGAACGGGGATTATCGGTTGAGCGGTTTGTACAGGTTGAACCACCGGCCACTGCTGTGCTGGCGGTTGCAGCGGTGACTGGACAGGTGGCAGCACTACATCCGGCATAATTTCTTCAGGAGGCGGTTGAACGCAAAGAGAGTTGCCTGAAACCAAAAGGTACAAATGAAACGTAAAGTTTGTTGCTTCCAAGTGATCTCATGATACCAGGATAGACCTTTATTATTCTCGATACGAAGAGCGAGATTGTCTATCAAGTTGATAAATGAATAGGTACCACGATAGGAAATCGCAGTCATTTGCCGTTAAAAATGTAAAACACGATGATGTCTTTACCGATTCCTTGATCCGGAAATCTTTCGCAATCGAGCAGATGAGGCCACGGTAAAGTGAGACTCGTCAATGCCGGTTCACAGTCTCTTCGTACGGAAAGACACAGCGGTTTACAGGCTGGTATCTGCATGGCTACATGTTCGGAGCAGACTGGTGCGAAGACGGCGCAGAGAAAAAATCTCAGATGACGAGAGCAGTTGTAGTGTACCAAAGGCATGAACGCGGCTAGCTGTAACAAGATATAAAGATCGTGAGATGAATATTTCGAAGTTTTTGGTTTCATTTTTCAATACAAAAACCGTTTATTTTGCCGTACAACGATCAACGATCGATGATACCAGAGGTTGTTCTGTTTTTATCTCGTAAAAATCCGAATCCAGATTCTTCGTACATATCGACAAAATTGATTTCTAGCTTCGATCCGTAAATCGAATTCGACGTTCAAAAGCTACGCGAAGTTTCCGTCCCGCGAAACAATCAGCAATAAATTCGCCAAGAACGACCGAACAATTTATTTCGTCCTCGCGTAAAGCGTAACGCTGAGCATTTGTTTCCAGTATTTTTCTGAAATATAAAATACTGGAATCGTATTTCCTAATCAATGGATCGGAATGAAGGGAATTTTTTTTTTCAAACTCGATTCGCCGTTCTTTGAAACTACAACTTCATACACCCCGAGCATTGATTCGTCGGTGCTGTTTTTTCCCCCCATTTTTTTCTTGCTTTTTCTCTTTCTTCGAACTGACGCAACGAAACGTAACGAAAGTAAGGGAGGAGAGGCCAAAATGGGAAGCGGCTGGAAAAGATGGCTGAGATAATGAGTCCGCGTCCTATAATTATCCCGCCCATTCTTACCGCCTCGCGCGAAGACCCGGACTCGTTCGGGTCCAAACCACCACAGGGCCTTATAGATTCGCCCATTACGGCTTCGTCGGTTGCTTCCAAATTATACCCTCCAAATTACGTGGTGCGCAACGCCAAGACTTCCCCCATACCAAGAACCGAAGAGCCGCCGCCACGACACGGACGAAGCCCAGTCTCTTCTATAGCCGCGTTGTTCACTTCAATAGAATCCTCTGTTGTAACCTCGAGCGTAACCACGAGCCAACTCATGCTCGGTGATTAGAAATATTATCGAAGTTACTCTTCGGAAATTTCGAATTTGCCACTCATACGCTTCTAGGCTCGATATATACATACGTATAACGCGCGATCGTCATTTGTTTTCCGCGTCGCTGACGCGTCATCTACAATTGTTCTACCTATTCGCTTTTGTTTCCCGTTTCGTCCGTCAGAGTTCATTGCATCTCGTAGCCTCGTCCCAGATAGACTATCGTTAGATTTCGGAAACGGTATTTCCGTCGTAAGTAGTAGCACGAACGTCGAATGATAGTTCGAGATAGGAATTCAGGCGAGCCGTTTCCGTGAGCAATTCTATACGCGTTCACGTCGCAGATTCCAGGCGATTCGAGTTTCCCACGAAGAACAAACGGCGAGCGATGATTTTTGTTGGGAATAACCTCGCGGACATCACGAAGAAGAGCAACGCGGAGTCTGAAATGTACGAAGATTCCGACAAAGAGCGAAAGCAAGCATCCGCGATAAAGGGATAACGTGAAGTGAAGGAGGCTGGAAAGAGACGTAGTACGCTCGTTTTGTTTTTTATTACCTACTCCCTACGGTTGCGCTGCACAGCAGAGCTTCGGACGTGATCCGAGGTGAAACAAAAAAAAAAAAAAAAAAAAAAAAGGGTAAAAAAGAGAAAAGAGTCCGAGTTCCAGCAGCCTTTAGCAGCAACGAGGTAAGAACGACAGAAAGATGGACAGACCAGTGGCTCTGAGTGATGTCTGGTCAGCCCAACGTTTCCAAGCTCGAGGAATCATCGGGAATATCTTGTCCAATGAGGCGGCGGCTCGCTTTCAAATCTCATTCGCCTCGCGAGCGAAGCAGACGAGTGGAAACCGGTTTCTAGGTTAGAATTCACCACGGCTACGTAACCCCACTCGGCTTCGACGTACGAGGAACGACGACTCGCATCCGAGGATTCTCATTGCAATTCCATTCCTTTCCTTCGTTATTCCGTTTGCTCGCGAGGTTTCTCTCTCCCAGGTTCGTTCGGACTTCCATCCCACGTCGATCCCGTGTCCTCGCGCGAGCCCGCCTCTTTCTTTCATTGTATCGGATTTTACAACGCGACTGACTGACAACCGACCCTCGGACTCTTTCTGCGGAGCAGCGAAGAAATGCCATGCCAAAGCGAGGCGCGCGAGTCTCGTCCATTTTTTCATTTGTTCCTGGGACTTAACCTTACTTTTCCATTGACTTCTTGGACGTTCCTTACATTCTCTGCTCACGATTCCGTAGCCTCGCGAATTAAAGTTTACTTATCCGTGATTTTTTTTTAAACATTGTATTTTATTTCCGAAATGAAATGTAAAAAATTCAGATCGAAGCTCGTCAGAAAAGTGCGTTGCATTCTCGTTTCCGAATCTCTTTCCAATTCTATCATTTTTCTAGGGGGAAAAAACGAGAGGTGAGATTTGTTTTTTTCGTCTACTGTTTTTATAACAATTTCAAACTCGCGGGGTGAAAGTTTGGGAAAGTTGCAAACGACGAAGATGGATAGACGAAGGGATCTCGTTAGTCTAGACAGAATTCAGTTCACACCATGAGATTAATGTTAGATCAGAGAAGTCTTCTGGCAGAGTCCAATTATAAGAGGATTAGTGTCCGTGGCAGTGGTCTCGCGCCCGCGTGATTTCTATCCTTGGATAATTTATTTTCGTGAAAAGTTGGCGCCAGTTTTGTCAATAACGAGTCTGCCTACTATTTTGAAAAGGTTCGAAAATTCTATGGTGCTCGAAATAACAACAGGGGTGAGATATTCCGTTCAGCGTGGACGTAACTCGAGTCAACGGGAGGAAAAAAAATGAGCAGACTTTATACGAGTCAATAATGATGATAATAACAGAAACGGTGTTCTGGATCGATTCTTAGAATCAGTTTACAAACCCAACATATAATAGCCACGACCCATTTTTTTTTTTTTTTTTTTTTTTTTTTTTTTTTTTTTTTTTTGTAGAAACGATCGTGGAGAGTTCACCGATTACGTGGACATCTTCGAACCGATTCGAATTACGAAGATCAAGATAATCAACATTATCATCGTCGGAAAACTGAAATCGTATTCATACCGAATCAAAAACCCTTTTAAAAAAATCGCTCGGTTGATAAATCGACAACGGTTTTGTCAAGCAAAACAGAATCAGTTAAATTAGCCGAACGTAATTTAAAACGTGTGGAATGTATACAGCATGATGATGATGATAATACTAATGGTTGAAGGTGGAGGAAAAACTATTACATGCAGGCTCGTCATTTGTTTCGAGCTTTTTTTTCTGGGCAGTAATGAAATTCGCGTGCGATGAATACGTATAATGTACATTCATATGCGAATGAATTGTTACTCGCAGAGACATTCGACGCTCTTTTAAACAAATTGAAAAGTATTTGATATACCGGACGACTTTGTTTTATGATTATCGCGTATACGTGAGGCAATATAACACGCATGACGATATTAAGTCCCCGAGTAAGCCGTGAGCGAAGGGACAGAGACGAGAGTAAGTAGGTGTAAGCATACTCACGCACGCTCGTATACTCTCTCATCCACACATCGAGAGAGAAATGGGTGAACGTCCACGGCATATCATCAACGGGTAAGGTTAATCGTTTGCGCTTGGCGGACTCTGGGGACGTTGAAAACGCAGTCAGATAGCGGCATCCTTTCATGATGATACGATGACTGACCACCCGGCGTAGGTAATATTATCTTTCGACCTCACATTAAAGTTTACAACGCTTATAAAGGAGATGCGCACACTCGCGCAACGGCTTTTCGAAGATTCTTTATAACATACACATACACACACACACACACACACACACATACATAGAGAGAGGGAGAAAGAGAGAGAAGAGTCCAGGATAATATGTGGAGGGAGGATGCTGTATTTTAGATACATGTAGCCGATCTTGAGGGAATTATCTCCTCGATTCACGGATCGATGCACCGACGTATGTAAAATGAGAACGTACCCGCGTTGCGAGGATGACTACTATCGCATAACGCGGATACTTCGCGTAGTGCGTACCTAATAATTTTACGAATATTTTAAAATAATCTTCAAGATGTAAGCAACCTCGTTTCATTTCGACGAGATGCGACTGTTTTTGCGCAAGTTTTTATTGTAAAAAACGGGGAATTTATTCGGAGGAGGTTTAATTAACGTAAGTATGACTTTTGAATGGATTTTTTGTTCTTCGTCTTTTCGTTCCTCGTGAAATTATCCGTGTATTTATAATACGGGTCATTTCAGTTAGCACGACCGAATGGTTAACGACAAGAAAGATGCAACAAGGCGCCTACTATTCCCACAAAACTTCGAGGCTACAGAGTCGTTGTGTTTCGTCAGATGGGAAACACGTTTCCGGCGCGATATTCAAACGGTAAATAAATCGTGTGTAAAAAGAATCGAAGAAGCAGGGATTTTTTCGAGTAAGAACAATATAAAATTATATTCCGATGTGAAAGGGAAAAATGTGGATACGAGCGAGTATTTGACAACGGTAGATCTGACGACACCTGTTGGGTTCAATCGAGGGTAATACTGGGAGCAATAAATTAATTTCAAATAGATAACGGGTAGGGAGTAAAACAGGTGCGTCAGCCTCGGCGAAAGATAGTCTAAAAATAAATAATCGCTCGTTATCTGGATCGGTAATAAAAGGAGACTAATTAAAATAGAGGGAAGTGGCGCGCGTTCTGGTTGCATTGTCTCTGCGGAATCACGTCGTTTATTTCGTTTTTTACACGAAAACTGCATTAGTCTCCGCGGTTGGTCGCGCCGACTCTTATGGACATCGAGATTAGATAGCGGCGCGCGGTGTCTCGTGAACATCCCAGCATCCCGAAACCGGGAAATTAAAATCCCACTCGAAAGTGTTCTTCCACAATTCGTATTCCTATTTCATACATATATATATATGTATATATATATATAAAGAGAGAAGTGATAATTATCTTGCTCTTCTTATATACTTATCATTATAATTTCGATGAAGCTATCAAAGTCGTCACTTTTTCGATTAGTTCGTAAGAAAGACAGTATTTTTTTCCCCCGATGAGAGAACAGACGAGAATCTTTCGTCACATTTTTTCGTCCGCCGGTGGGTGAAAAAACAAAATGAAACAAAAATTAACGATGTGATTCGATCAGTTTTTTTTGTTTTCTCGCTCAATTTCGCGGTGAGAATGGACGCGATGGTAAAAAACGAGGGAAGGCAAAAACATGGATAGAGCGAGAATGGTCTTCAAATAAGTTATCTCGAACAGGATATATTCTCGTCTCGTCAGATCAGGCGAACCGAGAGCACTCGCGCGACGGTCGGGCATGTGTCCGTGTCCGCGTCCGCCGAGAGGAGGGCCGAGCAGCGAGTGAGGTATTTATGGCAGCAGCCACCGAGCGAGAGGGCCTCACTCTCACTGCCACAGTTTTATTATCGTAATAACATTAAGGCGGCCGCCTTTGTGCCGGCTCAAAGAGACACAACTTCCCTCTCTCTCTCTTTCTCTCTCGCTTCGGGCGTCTCCGTCGCTCTCGCGCGAGCTCTCGCGGACGAGGTGTACCGAGCCTCGAAGCCGACCGGACACGTTTACACGGTGACGGTTCACGTGACAGCGCACCACATTTTCGCTCCAATAAATGTTTTATCGTTTATTAGCGAACGAATAAACGAAGAAGAAAAAACTAAAATACGAGGGCTCTTTCTCCCGTCTGTTGGCGACGCACCCGCAAACAGGGGACCAAGTTTTTGGAGGAAAAAAAAGAGGAAAAAGCAAACAAATTTCTCCCGACGGTAGGAATAATAAGACCAATCTTGTTTCTGCGATACTTCGATAAAAATGAACATCGAAATTCACTCGCGAGGCAGGCTATTTTTTATCGGGCAACCAGTAGGATCGCGCAATCTGGAGAGGCGTGGTGGTCGGGGAGCACGTGTACCTACTATCATTTTGTCGGGAAGAGGACGTCGAGGGCTTTGAAGTTAGGAAAAAGAAAGAGCGGTGAAAAGTAAAAGTAAAAAAATACGAAGAGAGACAGATGCGATACAACGCGCGTTGATCGCTCGTCCGAGACGGCGCAGTTATAAAAGCAAAGCTGCCCCATAACTCATCCTACGTAAAGGATCTCTACTCGCTATTTTCGTCCGTTTATCCGTGAAAGACTGTAGGAGCCGGCTTGAACCGTTCAAACATCCAATTTACAGTCTAACCGTACGCCTAACAAAAAAATCACATACCAGAGCGACGTACCCGTATTGTTGAGAGTAGTCTGAAACTGCATTACCATGGGAGCGAAACGGCAAAATAGTGGCAAAGATGAGTTCCAAAGACTGCGAGTCGGTTAGCAGTGTTCATAATCCGAAATAGTCGACGGCCTTGGTAAAGATGTCAGAAAAAATTGCAAATCGATGAGAATATTGAGAAGAATGGAAACGGGATGATAGATGAGAGGAAAGCGAATGAGAATACCTGATAGTAAGAATTCTGGGGGAAAAATCCCATTTTAGTGCAACGCTGGAATAAGATTTATCCGTATTTATATTACACGTGACGAGAGGTACTTTGGGCTCGATTATGTGGCCCTTCTAGACGAAGACGCGTAAAGGGTTGAGGGGGTTCCCCGAGTAAAACCCCGTTGGTTTCTACGTTCGTTTGTTTATTCAGCAGTGTTCTTTGATGTCCCAACTACGGTGAGAGCCGGTTATATCGGTCCTCGGAACCAGATCGACGCTGCATGGTAGTTACAGACCGGGAGTGAGAGCGTTTCGCTAGCAGCTCTCTTCCTCCCATTACCGCTGCTTCACTCAACGCGAGGACCCGTGACCTAGACATCAAAGAAACTCTCTGATCTCTCAAACTCCGAATTTTCGAGCGGTATAAAAAAAAAAAGCTGTGGAAAACGAAGGAATGATTTTTCAAGAGAGGATCGGCGAAAAATTATGGAGAACGGATATGTAACAGAAGAGTAAGTTGAAGTAGAGGAAAACGAAGGAAATAGGGGGAATATGGTAGAACAGATGAGAAAAGTGAACTCGGGGGAGAAAAAAAGATGTAGAAAATTGAAGAATGGAACGAGAAGGCGAGAAAACAGAGTTGCGAATGTCGTCGTGCGCGACTTATCGTTGGGTCTCGGTGTTGACTTTAGCCTCGCGTAACCGTTGTCAATGGTTGAATGGTTATCGGTGAAACGTGTTATCGAAAAATGATTTACAAAATCGAACCAGATGCGGCACCTTTGATCTTATCGGCTTCGCCGTGCGAGCTAAACGGCCGCATGTGAGCCGCGATATAACAGTTTGGAACAATATTTATAGTCCCGAGTCTTACCGATCTTTCGTACAGATATGTAAGTGCTCGCTCGTCGGCGGACGGCGAATGTAGTTTGCTAACTAAAAAACTCCGTGTACCTACTACGTCAAGGTCAAATATCGAATATCAGTGAGATTTCGACGAATTTATTATCTACTTTAGGGTGGATCGAAGAAAACGTCGGAATCGTTGGGGGGGGGGGGGGGGAATTTAGCATGGAAAACGATAGAATCGGGTTGAAAAAGTTGACGGGAGTAGTTTTGGAAACTATCGAATGATGAATAGGTGGGAATAATCGGGCGTAAAATAGGTGTGAAATGATCGTGATAAACAGCGTTAAATCGCGAGTTCGAAAGGATGGAAAAGGCTTTGGCGCACGTGCGAATGGCGGTCGGCAGTCGTTTGTTCCCTCGGTAACGAAATTACTTCTCTCGTTATTCTCGCACTTCGTTTTATGGAAATTATACGGCTTGTTGGTGGACAATAAAAGCACGATTAAAGGCCGTGGTCAATCGCGAATGGGTCGTTAGAACTCGTTGCCCTTCCCTCAGCCACAACGCCACGTGAGCGTTGCGGTTGCCTGCATCCAGGCGCGACGCGCTATACTATTTCAAAGCGCATACGTGTCTATCTCTATTTTGTTTGCTGACCAAAAATTAAAACGTGATTCGATCGAATATTCGAATTTTCAACTATTTTCTTGACAATTTTTACCCCCAAAAAAGTAGTTTATTTGCATGGTATTCTCAAAACTTTAGGTGTGTCCATCCCACGATGTTATACGCGGAAGCTTCGGAAGATTTCAACCAGACTGATAGACAACTTTTCGAGCTACGAGCAGTTTTCACTTCCTCGAAAAACTTATCTTCCGGTTGGTGGTGTTTTCGGAGTGTACGAGCTTCTTTCGTATCATTGTCAGAAATCAAATAAAAAAAGAACGTGACTTGCTAGTTGACAATACGCAGCCTCGGCAATCTCCACTATGCGCGATAACTCCGTAAATATTAAATATGTATTTCGAGGTGTCCTTTTGCCAGTATAGCCTTAATGTATTATACTTTCGAATTATGCGAGAAAAAATTTGATTTTTCCGAAAATTGTAAAGGGTTTTTTACCCTTAAGCTTTCAATTGGTGTTCTGCGCCTACCGCGTAATGTTCACCCGCACGACAGAGTTCAGTCGCGAGTGTAAAAGTTTACAGCGCGTATGCGCAATCGCAACGTAATCTCCGAAGTTTAATACAGCGTTTCGTTATTTTAATTGAGGCTGTAGTCAGATATATCTCGACGTACTTATTAGACCAGAGTCCGCTCATGCGAAGTCCCGCGTTATCGTTGATAGCGACGAAACGGGATAGCTGCACGGTAGAAGCGATAGCTGCACGGTACAAAACTAATTGTGAATTGTATCCAGACGGACGTTGTCTCGAGTGGGACAAAAGGCACAAGACAACGGGCGTGAGATCGGGTTAGAAATACTGGGATTAATATTTTCGGGAAAACAAACAGATACCTCGATTTACGAGTAACGAGGAAACTGATAGAAACGAACAGAGGAAAGAGGACGAGTGAGAAAAAGAATAGTGGACGAGGAAAAGGATGAAAATGAGTCATAGAAATGGATAAAAAAATAAAATAAAGTAATGAACGAGGAGGAGAATGATGGTCGAATGAAGATCGGATAAAAAAATTGTTTATCTTCTCGTGAGATCGACTTATAATTACGTTCCCCGCGGCGTACTCGATGCGGCAATGATTTCGTGTACGTACGAGTAGGTACGAATGGTTGGGGGGTTCGTCTTCCATTGTCTCGGTCTCGAAGCTTTCGCCGCGCGAGAAAGAGTAACCATCAATAAGAGATTCATTGTCGACCGAGCCCCCGGTAGGTAGTTCAATTAACTGTTGGCGTTCGTTGATCCGTCCTTAATTTGATATATATCCGTACGATTTTCGGTTCGACGCGACGACTTCCGCGTTCTCGTATCCTCCCAACTTAAAATCAAATCGTCCCCCCCCGAAGTTGTACCAAACACGCGACGAAAAATTTGTGATACCGAGGTAATTGGAGAGGAGAATGGAGTTTCGTTAATTAACGTTACGGACGATTTACGCTGTTAGAACCCCGAGACTGACTCCAAGAGCAACGAACACTCGTGTCTGTCCTACGAGAGTTAAAAATAAGACTTGGAAAGAGGTTTATAAGTTCTCGATGCCAGATGCGAGCGTTAGGCGTTAAATTAAAACCAACATTTGACGTGCCGCGACCGATTCACCTTGTTCAACAATAAACTCTCGGACACGTCGCAATTTCACGTTGAATTTCAATCAACGATACGAACTTTTTTTTCAGCGCGTATCCTCATGAATCTTCTATTTTACATAAGACCAAAAAATAACGGACGACCAGAAAAACCTGAGGTAAATCACTCGTCCAACTGATTAAGAGCGAATATTTGCAATTTTATTTTCCCAGAAAATTTGAGGATAATTATCTAACAAAAAGTTCAAATCGTTAAACATTAGTCATTCTGAGTGGAAAATTCGTAAATTTCTATCTGCAAATGACACCATGAAAATTTGTTAGATACCTCGTGACCTTGAAAATGTATGTGTGAAATGGAAAAAACTGCGAGTGCCTCGAGGAACAGAATCTAATCACACGATTTGAATTTCTTGTTGTTTCCTTTTAGGAAGGAGGTGAAAGAGAAGACGACGTAAACAAAACGGTGAATGGGAGGAAAAAGCTCGGTGGAGCATTCCGAGCTTTACTTCGGTCTCGAATGAGCATAAGCACGTGTTCGTCTATCGAGACGTAACCACGTCGCGGTATCGTAAGTATTACATAGGGGTACGGGTACATGCAAGCGGGATGCTATAAATTCTTCATACAATATTTGTCGACAAGGCGCCTAGGCAAGAGCGGGGAGGGGCCAGACGGTAACGGGGAACAGCTAAAGAATATATAGCATCTACATGGGATCTCGCTGTATGTAGGAGAAAAAGGAGAGCGAGAGAGCAGCTGTACGAGAGCGGAATATACTTATAGCCCGGTCGAACTAGGGCTCGGGGAATCTAATACTTTAAATCCCAGGGACATGAAAGATAGTGATAATGTCATTGGTTGCTGTCCTATGCTTTTCCCAACTTTTTTTTTTCAACGCTTTTTACTGATATCGTTTGATATATTGTACTCGGTAAGCCAAACTGCGTCGGGCGTGATAAAAGGAAATGGAATATCATCTTTTTCAAAATTAATCATTAATCGAGGACCCCGTTGTTTTTTACCGACGGGTATTCCACGCGTCTATATTTACGAGATCAAGCGAGCTTTATCTCACGCGTTACCGCTTCTTCAAATCCTCATTCTCTTACAGTTGTGAAACTTTTTTTTCTTCTTCGTTTTTTTCCCTTTCTTTAAAAGAAACTTCCTCAACGATAACAAATTTCACGTCGCTCGCGGCTCGTCAAAGCTGCGGAGAGTTAAACACTGGCGCTCTCTTCGGCCTAGACTCTGCAAACAAACTTTTGTGGTTTTATTAGCCGCGGACACATTTTTACCGCCGCTTCTGGAAACCATTTCTCGAGCCTGGAATGTAATTTCTCATTTTTTTCTTTCCAGCAGAAACGTCAGCGCAGAGATTTGAATTTCGCGGGAAACGGGAGCTTTCTTGAATTCTCAGCTACGTGGATGCGAATCAGACCGAAATTCGACGAATGATCGACGAAAAGATGTTCAATAGTTTCTATAAAATCATAAAGATACTCAACGCTTCACTATTTTCCATACGATCTCGTTAGCACATATCATAGAAAAAGTAAGAAAAAGAATGTAGAAAATGTAAAAAACAAGGTAGAAAAAGTAAAAAACTGGGTAAGAAATGTAAAAAACCATGTCAAAAAGGGAGAAATAATGTGAAAAAAAGTTTAAAAAAATGGATAATAAAGTAATTTCAAGAGGTGAGAAATAAATGTTGGATTCAAATTCTTTAAATAGGGAAAAGAGTGAAACCGGTGTTGGTTTTGCGGTAAGTAAGAAAATAATTGGAAAAAGGTCGGATCACGGATGTCGGCTCGCGAACGAACGTCAAAGAGTTTGTTACAGACATGCGCGAAGTTCTCTCACAATGAGTTCGCAAACACGTTGTCGTACGTACGAGAGTCGCGGCAGTTTCTCATTCGGCGCGAAAGAGTTCGCTGCGTTACGTATTATTCTCGCGTACGTTGTAAATTATAAATTGTTCGGCTCATACAAGCGCGGTCGTTCGACTCGAATGGTTAATAAGAAGGGAGATTTATTCGACCGAAATTGGATTTAGCTTTGGTAATGCCGGACGGGCGGTAAGTTAGTAGTTAAAAACCGGCATCACCGGGATTACTTCTCCGTTCGTTAACTTTTTACGACGAGTTTCAACGTTTCGGATCATTTAAGAGACCTAACCCAACTCCGGGCGCCTACCGGCACAACAGCCGCCGCCGACGAACCACCGGAGTCGTTAGTCCGTAGGTACCAAAGCTTATCTCGTAACGAAACTTTTAAATCCTTTAAATATTCTGAATTCCATTCGTGCACCAAATCTACCCGCACGCACCTGCGGCTCGTCGCTTCTCAGCAAAAAAAAAATCAATAAACGAATCGAAAACTATCCGCCAGTCATATTTTTCATCGACCACAACACTGCGAACGTGATACTTCGGAAGGTGAAAAACTCGACGTGAAATATACACCCAAGGTAAACGAGATTACAAATTATACATGTATATGCTACTAACGTTTCATTGAAGACGTGAAATAAGACGTTGACGTTCCAATTCTTTACGAAAAAATCGATAGTACCGTTCGGAAATGAAATTCCATCGAGGATATTCCGGCTAGAATCATCAACGAGCTAATACGATATTTGAGTTGGTTGTTCTGATGTACTTTGTTGCGAAAAGCAACAGAGTTGACGGTTCTTTTATTCGATATTAATGTACTTAACTCTCGAGATTGGAAAATGTTGGTGAAACGAGGGAGAGAGAACGGGATTCGTGGTCATGAAGTGCACGTCAACCAGAATTTCTATCGCGCGGCGAACGATGGTTGACAAAACGTGCGCGAGTCGCGTTTACAGAGATTAGTGTTCTGACAGTAGCAGCTGATTGATCGTTCGGCGCAGATATCTCGAACCCGACGTTACTTGTTCGTGGCGTGTTGGACGCACGTTTTGTGATTCGAAACGTTCGACGAATCGTTGTAGGAGACTTAACGGATATCATAGTTTGGATGTTGGTGAAAAATGTGGTCAATTTGTTTATTTATTTGATCGTTTCGAGCGCGTCGCGTGCGGTTGATGAGACGTACGACTATCGTTACTCACCCCTCGTTCGGCCAAGACCTGATCTTCGTGCCCCATGAAATTCGGCATTGCGGTCAAGTTGTAGCCGAGTCCCCGACACATCGACACACTGATCCGTTCGCATTTCGCATTCGTACCCGAATGTCCGCCGTTGTTTATACCCCACGACGTCACTTCACCGAAGATCGTGGCTAGAACCACCGGGAACCAGTGCATCTTCGTATATGATTAAATCCGCGAACGAAAAGTCGACACAGACACGAGAAACGTCCTCCACAACGTCATTCGGTTGTTTTTTTCCCCCGATTTCGTCCACTCTTTACAGCATTTTTCACAAATCACTGTCAGTTTCCTTCGTCCGACAAAACTGTTATGCGAACTCTTCGGTCGTGATTATTCGCGAGCACGTTTCTTCGTGTATTCCTCGGAGAAACAAACAAAAACGCTCCTCATTTTTTTCTCTCTATCGATTCAGCGTTGTGACAACGAGCAATAGCGAGTTCGGTCGATTTTATGCACAGTTCGTGTGGTTACAGAGCTTTGGAAGGTGAGAAATTCAGAGGTAAACAAACCGGCGACTCGAAAGCGCCGGAAGAACGTTACGAAAACCACCGAGCTCGGACGCTTTGAGCAAACTGACCGGCGAGCCGTGGCGCGTTGAAATAAACTACGATGCGCTGCTGCCCGTGGCGCTCGGTCGAGGAAGTTCGGCTAACCTCGTCAACATTCGGCAGCGTACGTCGCGATGTTCAACTTTTTTATTCGAACAACGCGAACTAGGGGTTCGGCCTGGAAGTTTCGACAATAGGGTATACTACACGGGGCTCGAACCGATCTTTGGATTATTCATTTGTTTCCCACTTTCTCGGCCCTATTATTTTCAGCGTACCGCCGGGGCTTGATGGAGCCAATCCCCGCGGATGTAATTAGGAACAAAGGAAGCTCGTGGAATCTAACAACCATTACGAGTTTTATTATTACTGACCGAATTTCACCGCTTGGTCAATCGACGTCGTACGCCAACACGACAGTCAAATAATCCCCAATTTCCTTGACCACTTTCATACTTTATAAAATATCCGGCCACCATGGATCCGTATCTCATTTCCGGAGATATAAACGAAATCTGCATATACGCTTCGACCAATGACGGGCCGACGAATCACATAATTTTCTACAAATTAGAATTATACCTACCGAAATTAAAGTTCCACCATCACGCTTCTCGAACGGACATCCTCAAAATGCTCTCTCTGTCCGTAGCATATTCACGATAATCAGCACTCGAGTATGGTATAGGTATTAAAATGGAAAGAAAAATCTGGAAGCTACTAAAACGCTTGCGAAAAAAAAAGTAATAGCATCTTAGGAATCAATCGTTATGGAAGGCAAAGGACACAACGAGGAACCATTCTCCGAATAACATTTTAATATTGGTTCGAGGATCCGATTTGTGTAAACGTATAATAATACTACGAACCGGTGTCTGCGGTGAGAGATGGGTCTCGCATCAATGACGTGGCGACGAGAAGGGTCGACAGAAGCATAGGGGTGAGCATGATTACCCATCTGGTATGTACAGGGGATCGGATTGCTCGCTACCCAACATATTGTTCCCGATCCCATTGATGCCATATTCATTTTACGTTCGTAGGTATACAGCTGTATAAGTAGGGGGTATAACAGCTTCGCGTTTCGTGATCCCTCAAGACTTTACGATATTACATGGTATAAGTAGGCTCCCGCGATTATAGGTATTCACGAGGTGCCCTTTGTACGATTCCATCGTAGGTACGACCGTGTACGAACAATACACGTGTTCAGTACTCGTCCCTTTCTCGTTTCCCATTTCCATCCTTAGTACGTGGAAGAAAAAAAAAAGGAGATTGAAAACTTGGGTAGTTGAGCGAAAAATACTGTAATTTTTCCCAAACCTTGGAAAGTATACGTTGGAAAATCACCCGACAGACCGTGCTGGCCGGAAAGTCTGTAAAAATGTCGACAAATGTGTAATTATCACTGTTGTAACGGTGATGAAGCTGCGATAGGCGGCATTTGTTCAAAGGATCCTTCTTAGGCCCAACCTGTCTTACTGTGCTCGTTTTTGTGCCTATATCCGAGTATCTAGCCTCCCATATCCTCTGGTCCCTTGCACTCTTCTGCTCGTCCGTGGGCGTAGCAGACCGCAACGACGCGAAGACCGTGGGTAGAGTGGTCTCGAAAAAGTATATCTCCCAAGGTTGAAAAATCGTGTTGGCCCGGAACAATAGAAGGGCGGTGCGAGCGGGATATTTTGAGCCTGGCGAGGAAATCTCGGAATCCCTTCAATAAAACCACCTTGTGACGCTAATTTACTGCTATTCCTCAAAAGAATCCAGTCCGCTGTGGTTCCAAAAAAAGAGAACAATTTCCACCCGGTCGATTTTTTTCCGAAGTGACGAATGCAGAAAACCACAAATCCTGAAACACAAACATTTTAGAGAAATGCCAAATTTGAATATTTGCAAATTTAGAAACTCGGAAACCTCGAATTGAACGAAAGAAACGAGTGGAAATTTCGAAGCTGGCACGACAATTTATTTATCAAATCATTACGCGCAGCTTCGTCGGTAGAGCGAAGAAGGGACCTTTTACAGAGAGGAATGAGATGATATCTCTGAACCTTGTAGATATCCGTATCCCGCGGCGTACGAGTTTTACGAATGCGTTTCCAGGTGGGGGTTTTCGACCGTAGCGACGAAGTGTGAACCGCGATAGATCATTCCCCTCAGATTTCCCATCTCTTTAACAGCTTACGTTCCATTTTCGTACAGCTTTTCATCATTATACCGTTTCCTCGTCCAATTTTTTATTCACTTCCACGAACGTGGATCAACCTTAATCTTATATTTCACACGACATCTGTTCTCTTTAGTTCCGCCGTGTTTTTCCTCCGTGTTCCGAATATCCCTCGCGACACAACTAATGTACGACGATAAAACAAACTGATTCCAGCAGATACACTTTTTTTTCTCCAACGAATTCGTTTCATTCCGTTCAACATACCCATTCCGTAGCAAACATTACAGTTAAAACATTCCCAAAGAGAATCATTTCCTCCAATGACTTTTTATCTCTCGTCGTACAAGATTTTTAAACCTTATACATAATCAGTTCCACAGTCGAGTAACCTATCTAATAAGACATTCGAGTCCAATACACAATCCTAATAATCTACTATTCCTATCAGTTCCAGAGGAAACGAGTCGTCGGGGAAAAAACAACATAAAATTGAATGTTTTGCCGTAGACAAATCTTTTAACGGTTGTTGGGAATTCTTTAAGGTTTTCGACACGTTCGTACAGCCCTGGCTCTTATACGAACCGGAGTGCCTCTCAGCGTGCGTTTGAAAACGTCATCTGATTTATGAAAGGGCTTTTTCAACGTGATACCATATTACCGTCCTAATGAACTCGTGCTTCGTTCACTCGTCCGTATTACACCGTTAATCTCGCGCATGAATAAATATTTATTACTCCCTCGTCGTCCGGACCGGCTACGCCATACCAGGACAACGCGCAGTACCGAGTGAGCGAAACGAAGAAAATTGCTCGTCGAGCGATGGAATAAGTAAACCTGATACGACGATAGTTACGTTATTAATAGATATTACTCAGCGTTCAATTTCAAATCGTTCGATTCGTATTTCTCAATAAATGTTCGACTTATTTGAAATTTCTGTCCTTTTGCGTCCAACACTTTCCGATGAGGATGGAAAATAATGGGAACAAATTGGAAAGATCTCGGCGTTTGTTATTCCGTTGGGGAATAATTTTCCCGAAACTCGTTCGTGATAACACTTTTTGCCCGGCAACGCGGCAGAAGCTCGTATTTAATGAGGAATGGTAAGAATGTCCGAGTCCGGACAAAAACTAGAAGAGTAGCTACTAATCAAAGCGAAACGATCGATCGTCAAAGGTCTCGGTGGCATTTCTCGAGGCAAAGAACACCGGGACGCCGTGTTCCTCGGTTTTTTTCTAATTCTCCACTCTTCTCTTCCACCTCGACTTCTGGCCGCAGTCTCCACCTTTGGTATTTATTAGCTTCACTCGACCTCTGAATCTCTGCGTTGGGTTAAAAACTGGATCGAGCAACTACGGCGAGTTCATCTCTCCCGCAACGTTCGCGTCCAGCGCACAGTCCAATTTCTGTGAGAAAAATAAAATAATATAATAACATACAAGTAAAAAAAATCACGTGGTCGAATCGAGCGAAACGAAGCGATATTCGGCAAATTGGGGAAACCCGACCGACAGCCGTGGATTGCGGGTTGCAGAGGCGACGGCGCAGTGAAACGTACTTGTCCCAATGTTTTCTCGCCGAAAAATTTTCATTCAATTTTTAAAAACAGAAAACTGCACTCGCGCGCGATTACTAGAGTTTCTGATTTTCTCGTCGGCTGAATTCTCGCGGGTCGGGAACATTATTCCCTGTATATTTTTACTCGCAGCGGAACATCTCATTGTTCTCCGGGGACAGTCGACGGGATCGGACGCGAGCGAAGACGAGACAGGAGAAGAGGATCGGTGACAATTCCCCCTCGCATCGCGCAGGTAGAAGATGAAATTGCCTCAAAAACTCGTCCGCGGCGTTTCTTTTTTCATACGGCTACCACGTAGAAGGGGAATCGAGAGGCGAAGAATCGGCCAGACGATGAAAAACCTCAAACCTTTACGATCGTCAATGCTATTCAACGCAGTCGAAGCGCGGCGTGATCCCTGCGACAGGCAGACGAATGGACGATCATATACAACGTCAAAATGCTTTTTTCCCAGAAATCCCAGAGACCGATGGCTACTTCTGCGAAGAAAGAGTCAAACTTTACTTTACATCCAAATCGAACAAATTAAGCGAGACATAACACGAATGAGAAACTCGTTTAAAAATTGGTATCCAAACGGGAATAAATTCGTTGATTGTGAGAAAAAATTATAAGTACCTTGAATTCACGAATTACGAGCAAAATATCCGAACATATTCGATCGGTGCGGATGGAGATTCTCGACTGTGAGAATGAAGCGGTTGCGGTTTGGCAAACGGAACTGAGGGATGAGAGGGTCGCAATTAGTTCCAGATTCTGATCCGGAGGAATTTCTATTGATCGGTAGTGAATCGAATTGAGTAGCTCGGATTCACGAGAAGGTCTGAATACTTTTCTCCCCTTCGGATTTCCTTTCTCTCCCTCAGGGCTGAAATATCTCGTCTCATTTACGATTTTCGGAGGTGTAGCGTTACCATAGAAAGTGATTCTTTGAGTAGCTGGCTCGAGCTCCATACCTGCGAAGCAAGTTTTCAAATTTCAAATAGTCCACGACAGTTTTCTCCATTTTCTGCGTATCTTCCAGATATTTCTCTTATTTGGCCTTGCAGCTCGTTTTTCACCGGGGAAAAAATCCTGTTCTCGCCAGGTTCGGCACGGGTCGAGTGCACGGACTGAAAAACAGCTATTCGCCAATCTTCGTTATTAATACGTCGCATTTATTCTCATAAGCATACGAGAATGCCGTTCACATGAACGCAAACAAAAGATAATCCGCGTAATGCTTAAAAGAACGAAAATAATTTTTAAAAAATTGGAACAAAATTTAAAAAGTTCTCCAAACATTTTTCAGCAAGAAAGCTTGTAAAACGGAATTGAAGGGGGGTACAGCGTGTCTTTGTGCAGCACGGAAATCGGCGGAGAAAAATGACGGGAGTAACGTCACGCGAAATCGCTAGGTGATGTATAACGTGACGTTGGCTTCGGTGATGTTCCTCGACCATTTCACCAGCCGGACGCGAGTTTCAGGGGCGCGGTGCATGCGCGACTAATTACACTTGTCTTTGAAGAGCCGCCTTTCCGTTTGCTCGCCCAATAACCCGCCAACTGCGCAACAGGACATACGGACTCGAGGCAATTTCTCTGCAAGGATATCGTCAACTACACTCGCGTTGCCTCCACAGCTGCGCAGTTTCATCGTTGAACAGAGCTCGGTACCCATCCACCGGCTCGAAACGTGTGCATTCGTATCATTCGTATGTAGATCCACAATCATTACGCTTCGCGTATCAGGCAGCTGTCTGTTCTCGCTGCATCTGATGCCAGAGTTTCGAACAGCTCTCAGCAATTATTTCTCAACGTCTCTGCATTTAATCTCTGTTTTCAAACAGGCACATTGATTTTTCTAGGTCGATTGCGGTTGAAATTTCACTAGCGCGTTACTTTGACAATTGTCATCAACAATGTGGGTCTAAACTCGAATTACAGTTGAAGAGCTATGTTTGTCAAAAAAGTTCAATTCTCTGTAAAAATTATGTCTTGGACTTAACGTGTACAGTAGAAATTCGCAACGCTGCACCTCATAAATATGAAAATTGAGACCTCAAATGTTTACAGACTTCCTTTTGCCCCTTGACGAGAGGGGAGACTACCTGTTTGTGAGCCAGAAAAAAATTGCCCAAAAATGACACAAGCTATTATAGATTGGTGGTCAGGAAGAAAACTACTGGACTCGATGAGAAGTGTCTTGGATAGAATGCTGACAATGAAGGAATTTCCTTTCGAACCCCGTAAATTCGGTCCTCGCAAGACTTTCTCGAATGACGTCGCACTTCGTGTTTTAACAATTTCAGCTCATTATCAGTGTCGAGGAAGAATATTGTACTCGACGATATCGTTATATCCGTCCGTGAAACAATAACCATTGAATTATCGAGTCAGAGGTTATTGTCTTCGGCATAAAAGGTAGACTCTGGTGGTGAACGGAGGCTGCGCTACCTCCAGGGTTCATACAGGTTAGCTACGGCGCCTCGTCTCTCTCCTAGTAATGATGGGTGTGCGATGCGTTGCCCAGGTATATCTCGAAGGTGCGACCCTGCGAGTCTCTCGAGTTCTCGCACCTCGGTATTTTCTGCTAAACTCTCTCATATCCCGATCCTCGTCGCGTGCAGGAAAATTGTAAATAGGCTCTACTCTATCGTACATCGCTACGCTTAATTGATACTCTTGGGTATGCCGGCAAAAGGCGCATTCAAAGACCACGTACAGGACGATTCCGCGGTAATTTTCCTCGTCAGTTCACGGCTCCGCATTTTTTCTTCCACTATTCCGTAGAAGCGGATTCGTCGAGAGGTGTAAAATCGTCCGTTTCCTGATGCTTCCCCCGTGATCGTTCGCCGTACTCCTCGCTTTCGCTCGGCCTGAAATGAAAATACGAGGTAAAAATCGAAAGCAACGATCATCTGGTACGTTCCTTTTCACAGAATCGGCGGTTTCCTAGTCTTTGATAACGCGAACGTTTGTATCGTGTTATTAGGGACTGTTCGTCGCGACTGCGGCGAATGGTTGTTCGAACGGAGAGGAGAGACTGGGAAACTATTTATTAATTCGACTCGCTCGCTGCCAGGAGGCGAGATCTTCCGGAGGCTGGGGTGTAATTTAAATTCATAATGCGGTACCGAAGGGGTACGCGTGTCTAATGGCTAGTTCTTTGATTGCTCGTAAGGCTTTTGAAACTGAATTTAATATTATCTCATGGACATCGTGAACGTTGATGGAAATGGGCGTATTAGGCTGCCCGCGCCTGAAATATAATTATTTGGAAACGCGATTGAGGTTGGGTAATCGCTCCGAGGTGATTGCCTTGCCTCGCTTCGTCAAGAAAGATGGGCACATGGTTCAAAAATCAAGAATAAGTACAAGTACAACATAACTATTCCCCTCCTGTGATTTTTCTCCCATCGAGTGTCGCGAAATCGTCTCGTGCCTTGGATAGTGAAAGACAGGCAACGATAAAACAACAGCAACAGCAACAGCATGAAATAATGCTAACGATAAGGACAATATCTCCGATATTTCGTGTCTCTTGCGACGCGTGTACGCGGAACGAAGGGATTTCGTCAAGCGACGAAAAATCTCCGAATTTACACAAGAGCGTTCTCGGTCGAAAGTGGTGTACAAATGTTTTACCGGTCCTAATGTTAATTTAATCACGTTTCTTATACGCGTGACCGGTGCTCGTGAGGATAACGTCGCGGGGTCCGTAGGTACGAAATTCTATAATTTATTATCCCACTAATACGTTGACGCTCGCGTCTCTTACGCGGGGGCATCGAACGAGCGAGGAGTCTCGCGGCACCCACCTGATCGTATGTAGCCGGTAGTCATTACGAAGCTCGAGACAAAGTGAAAAGAAAAAAGAGCATGAAAAATATGATTTATTATTCTTTTCTGCTAACTCCTATTTTATTACGTCTGGATTATACTTCGGTCGGGAGTCCGAACGCGAACGTAATTTGGGGCGCTCATCATCGAGTTGGGAAATGCCCGCAAACCAGGCAACGAAACGAGCGGGCAATTGGCGAGGAATATATAGCACGAGCCTTCGCCAATTTCCAGTAACTAATCTCGCTCACGTTTCTCGTATCGTGGTTCGATTCGGGAAATTCGTTGAAACGAGAAAGGAATCGCGGCGCGCGGCACTGACTTCGATTAGAGAACTCGGTTAAGCTTCGTTTACAGGAGATTAAAGGGGGGGGGGAAACCAAGAATGAAAGGAAACGTCTCGAGAATAACGCACGTAACATAAAGGAGTACAATATAAAATCGGGGTGAAATAGAGTAAAAATAAATAAGTTGAGTAAAAGTAAAAATCAGGAGAGGAAGAGTAGCCTCGATACGCGTAATATACGTTATTAACGGGGATAATTAAGGTTCGTTATCGGTACGCGTCGGGGATAAAATTAATTATCGATATAAAATGAATCGGTTAATCACGGCGATCCCAACTTGACCCCGATATAAATTCCCTCTCGTCGACTCTGTTCGCGGTATTCGCGTGATAATTTCGGATTTTCGCCGAAGCACTTGTAGATTCGAACCGTGAGTTTCTCTCGAGTTCAGGAGTGTTGCAGCGGCATCGGTTGACCGTTTCAAGCCGTGAAGAGGAGATTCGGTACGCTTGACGTGGCGCGAGTCTCACCCTGCCTCCGGTCCCCTTGGGCCCTTTAAGAACCAGCGCCGTGATATAATGATGCGAAACGGTTCCCAACTTCTTAGACTCGGTGTTCTCAACCGCTCTATCAACGAATCAACGAAACTGACCTGAAATATGAAACGGGCTTGATCAGAGTCGTCGTCGTCGCCGTCGTCGTCGTCGTCGTCGTCGTTAAAATTAATCAACGCGGTGACAAGTTTTCCAATTTTTCACGCGATTCTCAGGACAATGAAGTCCATTATTGAAATAATCCACGGTTTCGCCGGCGGAATCGCGTTCGAAGGTCGTTAAGCGGCGTGAACTTTGACCAAGCTTCAAAGGACGAAAATTTATTGTTCTCGACGAGAAAAAGCGAGGCGGTGTCCTTTGAGGCGTCGCGTATGGCTAATTGGCGTAAAGTGGTCCCATCCCGAGCCACCGCACAATAACCGCCTTCACATGTCCATTGTTCTGTTAAAATGACTAAGCTCGAAAAATGAGTGGAAAAACAAGGATAAAAAATTTTACCTCAGCCTCGAAGCCGGATGAAGAACAAAATGAGACCTACAAAATACCAGAGAGCCTGAACTATACGTCGAGAGGGTGAACACGATAAGAAAAGGAAAAAAGAAACCGAAAAAACGCGAGCTGTAATTCCGACGTGAATACCAATTCAACGTTGTCGTCATTTTGTCTCCAATTTTTTTATTGGCACGTGTGTGGTTGGGTGATTTTCAACCGATCTCGATTTTTTTTCAATCTTTTTTTTCCCCTTACATCGGACATCTCGCCTTGATTATTTTCCTCTCCGCCACGTCACATGACCACAAAACGTATATAATTTAGCGTCGAAGGTATGTGCTTCAAAAGTTTCAACTTTTTCACAATGTTGTTATTTTATTACAGGTATTAGAGGCTTCGCGCCTCGACAGGATGGCGAGTGACTGTTTTATTATCACAAACTCGGACGTCTTTCATGTTTGCCGACGCGAAACCTGGTACCGGTATGGTATACTCCGTGCTCTCACCTGTCTCGTGTTTGAGGGCAAAGTTAGACCTGGAAACGATCGTTTCCACGCTGCTATGATCTTTCACACGTAAGAATTCAAGTTGAAGTGTTAATATTTTTCGAAACTCTCGGACACACATTGTTGAGATGAAATCTCATGGGAATCGATGATTAACGATATCATATCCTGAGGGGTATTTCAGTCTAGAGGGGGTATTCCTGGACGTTTTTTGAAATTCGATAAGAAAAAGTAGAAAATTATTTTACTATTCATTTTTCCATCGGATATTCATCAATATTTTAGAGACATAAAAAAAATTAAAAATTCAAAAAGTGACAGGCTGGTAGAGTGAGGGATACAAAAAAATGGTGGTTCCTGGCTGAGACGATTCCAAGCCTTCTAGACACCTTGAAACAAAAAAAGATTCTTAGTTAGTAATGATGTCGTTGTAGTCCCTGCCTAAAGTATAGAAGTCTCGTACTTAAGCTACCCCAACGAATCCGGGTAGCGCATGATTAGTTGTAGAAAAATGTTGAAAGGACTATGCCCAGAACTGTCTCGTCCGTCTCCGTTACGGTTTCGAACATGTTATTGCCACTTTGGGACTACTTCGTTTCGCGCATTTCAATTTCCCTGCTCGAAAGACGACGCGAACGCGTAGACGTGAAAAACCAAATAGAACAATAGTCGAACGGAGGCGTACGTATTCCAGTCTTTTCTACTTTTGTGACGGAAATTAACCGCGCATGAACGAACGAGAACAAGTTAGTCTCTTCAACGAAACGTCTTATTCCGTGACAATATTGTTACGATGAATCAGTTTGATTATTTTCAGTGTCAGATACTCATTTTCTAAAATATTGGCAATAGAATATATAAACATATTTACTACACCGTGTACGTGCACGACTTTTCCCTGGGTGTTTGGAATCTGTCTGAAGTATTGGAAAAGCGTAATTCACGATATATTTGCTCTGGATATTCAATACTACTGGTTCATTCCAGAAATCTCCGCTAGTACGTAATTCAAAACACGGCATCGAGACGAACAACAGCGACACGTGCGGAGAAACGAGAAACGAAAGCGAGCAATGAAATCCGGCCGATAAGATAGATCGCGTTTGAATCTACTGATGAGCGTTGAACCTGCCTCTGCCGTATCTGATGGCGCATCTGCGTTATGCTGTTAGTAATGTCATCTCCCGGTACTTATTGTAACTTCGTTCTATTGGTGAACAATAATGAAACGAAAAACTCACAAATCAATCATAAGACGCCGTAAGAAACCGTCACAAACGTAGGCGAGAATATCGTGATAGAAATTATTTGAGAAATATTCGATGTGTTCTATTTACAAAGCAAAATAGTTTTTAGCACATTTTTTTACCCTTAACCAACAGACCCGTGTCAACTGCAAGAATCTTTTGGATAACCCGGTTCATTTCCTGGTATTTAAAATAATAGCGTATTATTCAAGAACACTGTAGACGTTAGAAAATAATAGAGAAAATTTTAAGAAATGCCAACGGCACGCGGGATTCCCAGACGGTCACCCATTCAAGTACTAGCCGCGCCCGACGTTGCTTAACTTTGGTGATCAGACGAGAACCAGTGCTTTCAACGTGGTATGGCTGTTGGCGATTTATTTGCGCGACGTTATAGTACGAAACCTCATTCAATACATACATACATATATATATCTACACACTCTAATATATGCCTCTATGTACTTGCAAGATAGACGAAATAAATTCTATCATGAAGATATAGGAACGTAACTTGATTGGAATCATGACCTAACGCAAATAACCTGTGCCGAGAAATTCGACCACAACGGTATTATCAGATAGCCAATCATGACGACTCCATTCCTCTGAACTCTCACCAGTCATTGGTTATCGCTAGTTAAGAAGATCGTCCGTACACCATTCCGGTAGTGATGCAGTCGGTAAAACAGTAAAACAGCGGCCATGTTTTCTAAAGGTTATTAATAATGCGATACGGAGTTGCCTATCTTCGACTTTGTCGTCTAAGGTTTGAAATTTGCACGAACATCGTACGTTGCTTAAATGGATAGATTGGGATAGATGCGCATCAAACAATCCGAAATACAACGCCAGCAAGGTCACGATGGACCACACAGTCGGGAAATTTATACAATTATCGGAAACAAATGACAATGACACGAAAAAAGGACTATTACTGGATATCAAAAGCGTGATGGCTACTTTGCCGGACGATGAGCTGAAAACGGTTGCTCAACTTGTACAGTACAATCATATGTTTACAGAATTATTCTCCAACGACAGGTGAGACATGAAAATGCTAATTCTCTATTAAACACTACTGAGATCATATAATGTTGTTTGTTATGATCAAATTATTATATGTTAGAATTAAACGATGAGAAATTATTGATCGGTTTCGTTTCAGCGACACTATTGAAAATGTTTGTGATATTTTGCATAAATTGTTCAATATGTTGGAGGGTGGAGAATTATATGAGCGATACCATGAGGCCATATCGCAAGTGATAAATTTGGATAATCCTATGATAAAAATATTAATCTTGCGAGAACTCCTTCGCACGGCGAACAATCCTGTGAAACTGGCAGAACTACGAGAGGATAGCTACATATTGGAAGAAATTTTGAAAAGCATAGGAAATGAAGATTTGACAATCGTTCAAACAGCTGGAGCGATATTGAAGAAAATTGCTGAGAACGCGACTGGCATTCAAATACTATGCACGCAATTCCGTAAGGATTTGCTCGGATTGATGTCTAAAAATCATACGATAGCATTTCGTGTTTTAGAAATAATCGTTGAAGTTTCAATGATTTCGAAAGAAGGTTTAAACACATGTGACGAAGCTGGATTTCTGGCTAGTCTCATAGCACTGTTGTCCAACGAGGATGTTCTTGTGCAGTTGAATGCTTTGGAACTAATTACTAAACTGGCTCTGACAAACGATGGTTTGGCGTATCTGGAATCGCGAGGAGTTTTGCAGCAGCTTTCTGAAA
The DNA here is from genome assembly GCA_963969455.1 of Arge pagana. Classification (NCBI taxonomy): domain Eukaryota; kingdom Metazoa; phylum Arthropoda; class Insecta; order Hymenoptera; family Argidae; genus Arge; species Arge pagana. Next base: position 22,375,394 of record OZ018310.1, read on the forward strand.
AAATTGCTCGGGCCCAGGAGCAACCACTATCGGATCTGTTTATTCCAGGACTGATCAAGTTCTTCGGCAATGTTGCTCAAAAGACGCCCAGTGAAATTTTCTCCAAATATCCTGCTGTTGTTTCTTCGTTATTTCAAATTATAGATAGCGAAGACTTGACCTTGATACCGATCGCTCTGGACACGCTGGGTTATATTGCAACCCGATCCGAAGGGAAATATGCTTTGGATAATTTTGGACATTCTATGCCTGCTGCGATGAAAAAGTTATCAGAGATGATCGAAAATATGCCCTCGGAGTTGAGAGTTCGCAGCCTAACTAATTTAGCTATCATTATCGGCCTGGACAAATCTGATGAACCAAACAACAGAATTTCGTCACTGACTAAATCGTGGTTTGATGCGCTAGGAAATGAACCATTAGATACTATCGTACGAATTTGTAAACAACCATTCTCCGACATAAGACAAGCAGCATTGAAAGTATTAGCAGTCATAGCCGAACAGACATGGGGTCAGGAGTATATTGCCAATGCTCCTGGACTCCCAGAATTCCTTCTCGATCGAAATATAGAAACTTTCAAGGAATGCAAGGAAGCAAAGTACAACGTTATTAAAGCTTTGACTAAAGCTGAGCCGAATATCTTCGACTCGAATACTATGCAACGGTTCCAGCGATTCGTTAATGAGGGACCTATGTATATTGACACGTTACTTGAGATTGCAATTGAAAGTGGTCCGTAAATTATTGCAAGAAACTTCCCTTTTTTACTACAACTTATGCCAGTTGACAATCGTTTGTTGATACGATTTTGGAGAAGAGAGTTTGCTCCGTACTCTATTTTAATATGTGACGCTTATCTTTCCACAAAATTAGACTCAGGTCAATGGTAAATATTTTTGTTTCAATATGTTATGAATGCGAAGAAGAATATTGCCCTGGGTTACAGAATATGGATTTCGGTTAGCATTCAACGAATACCTTTCACATTCAGAATTGTACGTGTCAGAAAAACGTAAGGATAATTAACTCGTTTACGAATTATACCTAATCAAATGGCATATTGTGATATTTCATTGTTTCATGTATTATTCTAGAAATACTTGTTGATTCAAGTCTTATATCTCATCTTCAAGTGCATTATAACAGATGCAAGATAATTTCCTTAGAAGGCATCAAATAAGTGTATTATGTGCATGTATTTTATTAAAAATATTTCCGAAAATTTGTAATTTGATTCACGGGTAATAAATGTTATGTGTTCTTTGTACTGCAATCATAAAGCGTTATTGGAAAAACGTTGCAAATTTTTATACATTTTGAAATGCGTATGTGAAGAAAAAGCGAACGTGAAAAATGTACAAGCGTTTATAATTCCGCGGAACAGGGAAACAAAAACAGAAAACCAATGTATGTAAGATTCAATAATCTTATTAGACAAAAAATGTGTAATTCCTCGAATTAGAATCGGCCATTTTCACGTCAAATATTGTTTTCTACGCAGTACGTCGAAAATTTACGTCCGCCCTAGCTCAACGGGAATGTTACGAACTCACGATTGTACTCAAATTTTAAAAACAACACGTGATATTGATTTGCAAGCTTCGTCTTAAATTGTAATTGATAGAATAAAGCATTGTGTTTCGGTTGAAATTCCAGACAACATCAATTTGGATAGTAATTTGTCAGATGAAATATATGAGCCGAATTTGTGAAAATACAGAATTGAATCGCAAGGTTATTGTCCAGTTCGCGTAGATATTTTCCTAGTTTAAAAAAATGTATTGGAGCCTTTCAATGGGACCGTACTTACATCAAAATGTATGATAACGCAGCAAAAGCGTACGACGCACCAATTATAGCACACTGGAGCCACTGGACACTGTACACAATAATAGCGACTCAAGCGAAGCCCGATCGCGGAACAAGTGACGATCGAATTTTGTTACATAGCATCGATGCGGTGCGGTTCGGTGCCGGCTGTAAGGTAAAAACGGAAAAACTATGTTTTCATCTATTCGAATAATCTGAATGTACACATCTTCAGGAAAACGATTGCCTCAACTTACAAATGATCGCGCATTTCCAATACGAATATTACAGTCGCGTTAAAAATTGTTAGTCGCAATATTACAGAAATATTTCATCGCCGCTTATATGCATGTCAGGATATAACCGTAGTAGGATACTACCTACCATGGACACTACCTACGTTCGTGAACTCTGACGGAAAAAGATGGCGGATAAACAACAAGAGTATGGAGGAATATGATTTAAATTGGTTCGAATATATGTGGGCGCGAGTGTGTGCTACAAACGAACCAAAAAATGAATGATGATTTAGTGCGACGCGTGAAATCAATTTTGAGGGCACAATGTTATACGATGAACGAATTATGGTTGCAAGGTTGCATCGAGTATATTTTAACGCAAGAACCGAACGTAGGTTAAGTTCGCACGGTGACAGCTATCGTTAAAAACAATCGAATCGCAATCGAGCGTCATTGATATTTGTATGCCGACAATGTAACAAGTGCTCTCGATCCAAATTTCTGTCATTTTTACAGGCATCGGACGCAACGATATCGACTTTCGTTACGGCACAATGGATTTTATCCGACTTGCACGATATTACCGACGGAGTCGGTTCATTACCTCCAAATCTTTCCCGCCAAAGTAAAGTTGTGCTGCCGAAAAAATATATTTTACAAGTGCGATCGATTGCTTATTCCGATCTTATTTCTAGTCATCCAATGTAATGTCAATTTCATATGGACTTTTTATTCGCAGATAATGAAAATGTACGATGTATCGCAATCCAAATATCACCAATTAGAAAAGATACGAAAAGTTAATACCGCAAACGTTGAGGCTACGACGATCAAAGCTGAGTCTTGGGAGCCTAAGGGAAAGCGAATGATACAATTGTTTCTCACCGACGGCATCCAGGATGTTATTGCTATCGAATATAAACCAATAAGAAAACTGAAGGCAATGATGATACAAACTTTAGCGCGTGCATCCTTCAGACTTTTCCAAACAAATCCGAATTACAAAAGTTCATTTAGCGCACTTGAATAATCGCGGTTTATTTTTAAAACAGGACACATTATTGCCCGGCTTCAAATTGATGGTCATTGGACCGGTAACGTGTCGCAAGGGCGTCATATTATTAGAAGAAAAAAACTATGAGGAAGTTGGCGGGGAAGTAGAATCTCTGCTGGTGACCAACGCTTTGGAAAATGTTCTAGCCAGAGCAATGTGAGAATATCTTCTACATAATCGAAATTTAAAACAAGAACAGAAGTCGAGATCACAAATTTTGTCATGTTTTTCCTATATCATTCATGAAAGTTATTCGTCGCAACTCACATCACGACAGTTGTGTCAGTTTCCTTTCATCGGATATCGGAAAATACATTGTGATTTGACCATTGTTGAAACATTTTTTTCAGAAATCTGGAAGAAAATCCCAATCCTTACGGCGACGAAACGGAACCGCAACCACCACCCACCGAGTTTCCAGACGACGACTTTGAAATTAATTTCGACGAGTTAAATCAGATCGAATGTTTAAGCCTAGAGGATGCTGGAAGATCTCAATCTAGCGAAAGTTCGACAGCTGTGACGCTTGTTCAAAACAGTGCATCATCAACGCCTAGTATTGCTAACGTTCGATCTGAAAAATCCAAAAAGAAAGCAACTAATGACAATAACAAGAAAACTAGCAATGTTGAACGGTCTCAATCTAGCAAAAATAAGACAGTTGAAAACAGTGCATCATCTACGACTAGTAATACTAAAGTTCGATCCGTGGAATCCAAAAAGAAAGCAACTAATGATAAAAACAAGAAAACTAGTAGAGGCATTAAAAATTATTTCCAACAAACGAAATGTGAGGACGTGTTGAGTGACAATTTCGATGATATATTAGGAACAATTGATGTCGATGAGTTGCAAGTCCTAGAAACGACAACCTCGAATCCTAAATTTACCAGTAAATCCTACTGTACAGCCCCGTCAACGGAGAGTGTAATTAGTTTGCAAAAGAAAGAAACCAATGCACTGGTGGAAAGACAGCGAAATAGCAAAAATTCAGACAGTGCAAAATTGAAAGCCTTGGTTACGAGGCCGCAAACGTGTGCGGCATCCGACGATGATGATGTAATTATTGTAGAAGATTACGAGCCAGAAATTCCTCAGAAAGTGGATTCGAAGAAAAATCGCAAAGAACCGTCAATGAATGCAATCAAATTTGAGGACGATGACATTTTGATTGATGAGTTCGACATGGCCTTTGACGATCAAATACAGGAAACAAAGTCCACTAAAAACAAGCAAGACCACGATGGTCCCAGTTCCACGTATGACAATCAGTCCAACTCCACTAGAATTAATGTACCAGAACCGAAACGCTCGAGAGAAGCAACACAGCCGAGAAAACAGTCGCCGCTACCATCAAAACTGAAAATTGAAAACAAAGATCAGAGTGTACAGAGTCCTGCTTGCAGTAAAAGACCAGCGGTAATTATCCTCTTGTATATTACCTTTAAATCCGAATGCGATAAAAAGGAACTGCAAATCCAAAGAAACAACGCATATTCTAGTAAAATCATATACTGAAATTTAAAATATTAGCCGTGACGTCCAAGTTGCATCATACATTTTTTTCTATATACTTTTTTACAGGAAGATATTTTATCACCGTCGTCTAATTGTTCTCCCAAAATGATATGTCTGGACAAAACGGCACAGTCAAACATGACTAATAGAAAAATAACGGAATTTACTAAAAAGTTGGTTCCTAAAGAAGAACTACCGCCCAAAATCTGTAATTTCATATGTGAAGTTCTCCAACAGCGCTCTTCTGATTCTACCATGTACGAAACAATACGGGGAAAACTCAGTAAATTAAAAAATTTAACCCCTAAAGATTCGCACTGGTACCTCGAGGCGACCCTAACGGATGATACAGCCAGCATCGACGTAGTGTTCTCTTCGCAGGTTTGTTCATCATCAACATTTACGAGCCGAATGAAATTCAATGCCATTGCTATTCTCTAGGTTTTAGAAGACTTAATCGGATTTAGCGTCACTGAATTCAGGCAGAAAAAAAAATTACGGAAAACGAATCCGGAAATTAATGAATTTTTGAGAAAGGTAATTGCATAGACGTATCGAATCATGTAAACAAATCTATAATTCAGAATTATAAGCACGGTAGCCCTCGTCTCCCACAAAGTGATCCTGAACAAATAGAATCTAAAATTTCTCTTCCAGAGTTTGCGCATGGCCGAGGCCAAAATACAGCGAATGGATGCATTGGTCGAACTCGAGCTACAAGGACAAGGCATACCGACAGTCGTGAAAATGACGCAGCTAACGGAAGAACAACGAAGACTGATAGAAAAACGGATAAGTATACTGACACCTTGAGCTGGTCTCAATGTAATATACGAAGTGTCTCTACGACGTGCCATAATCAACTGGTTCATGTTTATATTCCCGCGAAAAAGAGAATGCAGATAACGTTACGTCTCACAGTGTTATGTAGTGTACGCTTAGGGTAGGAAAGTTGAATAATTATATAGCACATATTATGTTCAACTATTGCAATTTACCAGGCACAAATTCTGTCGCCATCGCAGCAATATTATCGCGTTTGAACCAGAAATCCTAAACGAACAATGTAAATAATTAAAATGTAACGAATAGTGTTGTAATATAACTCGACGCGCGAGGCCGTTAGATAATGATTGAATACCAGAAATATTTCCATATAAATTACAATCTTTTTTACCAACTCTACTCTCAGTCACCCATCTCAACGCTATGCCCAGGATTCATTCAACCATTTCCAAAATTCAGCATATTTTGCACATAGGTGTTTGGAAAAATATCGTTTTCACACCGAATCATACTGAATCATACGAATGTTAAAAAAACCGTACAAAGTCATTTTTCACGTTGTCGAGTGTAACGTTTACTCCATACTGTGAATGTACTACAGCTGCTGTTACTACTTACCCACAAAGCATATTGATACGCCTCAATAGACACCATATACCAATGCTGAAGAGATCAGCTGTCAGAGAGGTCTCAGCGCTTTAGATACCCGTACCTGGTAATCTCACACTATTTTGCTGGTTCTCTCTCCCTCATCTAGTCAAGCATGTCAAAGGGGCAATTTGTTTATTCGGTTTCTATTATTCCAGGCGTTACGCGCTCAAGTGTTGGGTTGCTTACGTTCCAGCACAATCCGAGCTTCTCTACTGCAAACTTTCCAAGTATAAAACGCACCGGACACCTCGTACTCAATAGACGTGGTTGGCAGAGAACGACGTGAAATTCAATACGGCTTAACACACCCTCCAAACGTCAGCTGACCAGTAAAGCAATCGGTGCTGTCCTCGAGTCCATTCGTTATCCATTTACACGTTAAGTCTAAGCATTCATGGCATTGATTTCTCAACACCTCGGTATAGTTGTACGTATCCTGTAATATTTGTTGATAACATCTCTGCAATTCGTCTGTGGACGTGGAAATCGGGAAAGGGAACGGGCTAGATCCGGAAGGGCTGAAAAATCGAAGGGAGAGAAAAATTATTTCGGAGAAATCTTCACAATAGAAAAAATTTCTCGTTACGAGTAAATCGGTTTGCATTTCCTGAAACAGCGCGCGATCAAGATATACTTGTCGAGTAATTGTTAGGTAGCGGGAAGAACGGATGATATAATTGGTTGAAATTTATTCAAATTGGCCGGTTGCAAAAGCGTTGAAATTTAATTGTTTCGTGTACGTACGAGGTGGAGTGGGAGAGGTTTGGTTTTAGTTCTTGCATGTGACCGTGCACGTTTCTCGTTCAGACGTGCCGTTCACAATGCAACGTACGTATAATGAAACGTCCACGCTGCTGCTGCTGCTGCTTTCATATAATCCTCGAATAAATACGTGCGTTCGAAATTTAAACCTGGAATAATAGAAAACAATGAGTATAAAGGATCGTTTTTCATTTTTTTCGTCCCGGTGCACTTCTTCGTGAATACCACACCTTGGACCACCGTAAGAAAGGATTGTAGAAAAAAGGCATTGTCCCTCGCTCCAGGATTGTGACACCTCGATCTCACCGGCGTAGGAAGTTGCGTCGCAAGATTTCACACCGTAAAAAATATAATGTCTCTCGATATTTATTGCGTGTATATAGCTATATAAATGTTTATATATTTATAGAAAATTTCTATGGTACAAAAATATCGAAAATAGAATAGCAGTCGCTGCAGCGAATCCGAGGAATAAAAAAAAAGTAGAAAAGACAAAAAAAATGATGAAAAATGTATATCACAATAGATTACCGTTCGTCAATGAGATACCTACAGTGTAGAAAATAACGTAATATTTGTTTGTTCTTCTCGATCAAATATACAAAACGATAGGTTAGATAGAAAATATCTTTGTTAGTTTTTTCGTTAGAACTTACATTTCTCCTCAATAATTATTTTATCAGCTGCCTTCGGCGATTATCTATAGCTTAAATATTATTTCGTATCATTATCGTTAAAGTACATATATACATACAGTCTCGAACGATTCTTTTCTGACCCTGCTGCATCTGCGTTTTCGAAGCTCGTTCCGGCTTCCGAAAACTCTATCTAATCAATAGCCCAATGGCCAGCAGACTATCCCTGCTTCGTTGCTGTTTGCTCAACGATAACGATGCATCGTGTCAACTCGTATTTACAAACTTGTCAAAAATCTCAGGTGACAGTGACTCAGTAGCCATTTTACTCGTAGAATGATAGACGCGTTCCAGCGTCAAAAAACAGTCGAGCTTTCGTTGTCTTCTCCAAATTCGTAATAATGTTTTGATCAAAAACTAAATTTTAAAAAAATGATTTCCACGAGTTGAACGGATTAGAAACTGGGAAATATGATTCCCGAGAGAATCTCAGCCTAGTTTCCAGGTCTCTTCTCTTTCGCCGTTTCACGTCAGTTTCAATGGATGGGGGGGGGAAAATTTGCTCGGGTAAAAGAATTTTCGAGTTTAGGTTTCGTGAAAAGATGCCTTACAATAAGGATAAGCTGCAGGTTGCGCCGACGTCGGGATCTTTGGTCATGATCAAGGAACGTTTGAAGGCAATAACCATGAGCCACGAGCTACTGAAGCGGAAAAGTGACGCGTTGGTTGTGAAATTTAAAACGATTTCGAAGAAATTGATCGAGGTAAGAAGAGCGGTGAACGAAGGTACGAAGGAGGCGGCGTTGTCTTTGGCTCAGGCGAGATATCTGGCCGGGGATATCAACGCTACGATAATGGGAAAAGTCGACCAAGGTCGCGTCCGCGTGATTCGCAGGCTGGAGAACGTTGCCGGTGTGATAATGACGAGTTGGGAAAGTTTCTCGGACGGCGTTGATACCTACGAATACGCGGGTTTGTCGCGGGGTGGGCAGCAGCTGAAGATAACGAGAGATCAATTCGGAGATTTGGTAAACCTCGTCGTCGAGCTAGCCTCCCTTCAGTCGTGCTTCGTCAAACTTGACGAGATTTACTGCGAAACGAATCGCAAAGCTGCGGCATTGCAACGCGTCGTTATTCCGCGGCTCGAAAACACGCTTAATTACATCCGCGTGGAGCTCGATGACTCCGATCGCGAAGATTTCTACAGAATGAAGCGTATACAAGCGAAGAAGAAATCCGCGGGTAAACCGATACTCGGCATCCATTTCACGTAGAATTCGAAGATAGGAGCGAATAAAATGCGAGCGCCGTTTGAGAAAAGGAAACTGGCGGCGTAAAGTGAAGAAAATACGACAATTTTATTGCCGTATCGACGTAATGCTGATGCCAGTCCCAGGATAATCAAAGTTTCAAGGCACAACATCGCTAGTACGTTTCGCTTATTCATACGCAATTAGCGCAGAGGGTTGTGCGTGACGGGAAAGCTAAGCATTGGCAAGGGGCTGTCGGCACGCGATTAAATCTGCTCAAGGCAATCTGTTTCATCCTCGTAGCAATAAATCGCATTGTCGTAAGCGGATTTCTTGTACTCTCCGTTAACTACGTATCTCAAACGAATCCTACGAGAACAAAAAACGAACCGCAAACAGTAATAACGATTATACAAACGATTGTCAGCGCGCGACTCGCGTAGCACCGTTTTCTGTAGAGGCCATTTTTTTTTTAAACTTCTTTAAACCTATGGATAAAGTTGAGCGCCAAGATAAACCAAGCTTTTCTCTAAAACTTTGCACGATCTTTCCTCTCATCACCGAACGAACGGGCATGAAGAATCAATTTTCCAAACAGCAGGATCAGAAGGTGAAAACGACTTGAAATTGAATTTTTCAATCAATTGTTGTTCGACGACTTGGAAAATAATGAGAATGAGAGGAAAAATGGAAAGAGTGACCGGTCTCGATAGCTGCTACGAAGTCCTACGAACTACCTTACGAACTAGAGTCCATTTAAATAATTTTCGAGGTCCTTAAACACACTGCAAAACTCTTAAGTCTGGAACTTGACGTGCTGTGTCGCATCCAACGTGAAGAACCGTGAAAGATCGTTCGATGGTCGTTGGATCACGCGTGAAATGTGGTTACGATAGGTGAAAGGTGATATTTAACCCTCAGGTACTCGCGTGGGTCACGGTGACCCTAGCCACTGTGCGTTAAGATGAGAGAGGCGAGTACCGAAGAGTCGAGGATAGGATTGGATGAGCGATGAAGGCGTTGTTATGTTTCGAATTTTGCCAGCTGATGGTAGCGTCACACTTGAGTCTCGCTGCCGTTGTGATGTTTCCGGTGCTGTTTCCGATGCTTCTTGTGACTGCGGTGAGGAGGGATTTGTCCGGAAGTGACGATCGGTGGTCGTAGAAGCGGATGCTGCGGGGCCAGATGATTCAGATGATGGATTTGACGAGGTGTGGGACTCGTAGAGCCCGTGCTGTAGCATCTGACGACCGGGACGGGTAGACCATGCTGAGGATTGCACTTGTGCGGAGGTTGTTTACACGGCGGCAAGCGCCTCCAGATGCTGACAACGTTCGGCCACCAAATCCAAGCTGCAGCCATGACACCTGCTCCCAAAGAAGCAACGGATCGCAGCACAAAGAACTGAAGAAGAGGCTTCGACGGTGCCTTCGGTGCCGTGGATGGTTCCGGAGCTCTGAGCCACCCGTCGCGACCCCACCATTCGTAGAACGTCACTCCTGCCGAGCAGATGGATACGAGAGCGTAAACGCAAGCGAATATCCCGACCCTCGTCAACGCGATCTTCTGCCTGTTCTGACATTCCACGGGTAATTTTCCGGGACCGTTGCGCTGTCGAGCAATCAGTCCTGCGCCACCAGGATTCAGAGGATTCGACAGGGGCGACGGCGTCACGGACGGACGGGGCAGGAGCAAGGCGGTCATACCGACGAGCAGGAACGCGAGGCCAAAGAAGAGATAGACGAGCTGCGGTGCCAGAACGAGACCCAATAGGGATCTGGTATTCTGTTGCCCCACGAAACAGCTTCCTGTAACAACAAACCAAACAGTGAAACATTAGTCGCTATACAGTCCTTCGCCTAGTGCTACTACTACAAACTATTACTACATACGACGACACGTATCCGTTCGTGCCTTCGCCTCCACCGACGATCATCATCATCCTCGTCATCATCATCATCATCATCAAGACGTAAAGAATCGGTTGTAACCATTTTCACGAGTTTCACAACAAAAAAAGAACGATACAAATTAGATCTGATCCCAAGACGATACCTAATCGAGCCTGACGAGAGCAATGCTTTATTCCAGAATGATCGGTGATAATTTATTATTATTAATCACCCTGTTCGCTCTGTGGTAGCCCAAACGAAAACTCGTTTTACACTCGCTTCCTTGAAAATGTACCCGATTCATCATCCTGTAGGTTGAAAAAGCGTGTTCCTTTTTCACCCAGCTCCTCCCCCCCCCCCCCCCTCCATCTGCGTCTCTTCCCAACGACACGTTGTTTGGAAAAAACTTGGTACACGATGAGGATAAATGACCTTGACCACTCCCAAAGCGGATGTCCATAAAAAGTGACTCCATTAGAGCTCGCGTCCCAGCATCGAAGTTTTATACAGAGTGTTCGATAAGTAGACTCCTGGATTCTCAGCTTCGCGTGCCGTACAGCACAGCTCTTGATTTCTTTGCCCTCGACTCAGCGGTCAGCAGAACCGAAACCAACAACTTGGGAATTCTTCGTGCTTTCTAGCGAGAAGGAGATTCGCGATCGCGGTGATAGGCACGTGAGAAATAGTCGAGTACAGGTCCAGCCGGTGAAATATCAACTTTATAATATGCAATTAACGGCGAGGTAAGATTTCTCTTCGTGGGTGATCTCGGAGCCCCGATAGGTATAATACTATCGGCTCACGGTGGTAAGAGTCCGCGGCACAATCAGCCTGTGGCAAAAACTAAAATAGCTGACGTGGCGACGTGACACTGCCGCGCGTGTCCCGCGCTCTTTATCGAGAGACCTATCGAGTTCGAGTTCCTCGTCGCAAAAACTAGTCGTTCCAGGTGGCACGTACGCGTGGCACGCGTCTTGGACAGGTTGTCGTGGCAGTGGTACTTCGTTCCGCGAGCTCTTGAAAAAGCTGGAGAAAAACGCCCGGTTCGCCACTTTCCTCGGGAGAATTTCGCTGACGGTCGCCGATTTCACATCCCGATGAAATTGCATCGGTTGGCGTGGTCGTTCGTCGCGCGGCGTGTATTTAGTCTACGGACAATTAATGGAGCGATAAACGCGACGTATATAGCGATAAGCGCGCTATCGCTCTCGTTAATATCAAAGATTAGCGTAATTATCACCTCGCGAGGTGTCGAAAGCCACGCGATATTTCCCATCAGCAGTCGACTACTTATTAGACGCGGTAACGACTCGCAGGTGAAATGTTGTTTCGAGACTCGTTACCGTCTTTTCACATCGTTTTATATCCCTTGCAATTATCGTCCTAACGATCGTTAACATTTTTACACCGTCGAATTCTCCGTTTCTCTGTAATAAATAAAACAAAAAATAGCAATAAAAAATAAATAAAACCGTCATCGATGTTCAGCTGTTTGTGATAAACTTCCCTCCTCCGAATAAAACACCCAACTTCCCGGCGCAACGAACATGGCCTGTTCAAATTGGAATCGGGAAACTAAAGGTGAACATCCGAATATTTTTTAGCAATTTGTTTTCTCTCTTATGCTTGGAATTTTACAACTTCTTTTTCTACCTTCCCGAAAGTGCAGAACGTGTTTGCGAGTAAAAAAAAAAAGTTGTGCAAAAATGACACACCCCGGGTAAAAATACGAGTCGATTCTTCATTTTGAAGAGAAAGGGAAGGACAAGAAATAGTCGGGGCAATTCGGAGGGTAATGTTTCTTCGCGTGATTTTAATCTTCATCCGGATGAGAGAGGCGGACAAGATGGAGAGAACGTACACTCTTCGCGGTGCCGAGTTGCGCAGGTAATTAAATCCGTGACAGATGATGCAGCCCCGGTGATTAAGCGGTTGGAGGATCCCCAACACATCGGAAGAGCCGAGTATGCCGCGTCGAAAATGTCGCGTGATCCATCCTTCTCTGCGGGTAATGGAAAGCCAACGCGAAAAATGAACCAGCAATTAGCAGAGCTTCGTGTTTCCCATCGAAGACGAGTGTCCGCGCGGTGATTGTAAATTTGTCGTTTTCGAAAGGACGAAGACGGGGAATTGCACGGCAGCGCGAGAGGTTGTCGAAGAGATAGCAGGTAGCACGGCATGAAAAGGCACGGTGGTAGATATCATCGACTGTCAGCGTCGGTACTCACGGTGAGGCAAGAAACAGGCGAAGAAACAACTGAATCTCCTTGTCGCCGAGGACTTGACGTCGACGGATCGAAGGTTAACGAGAAAAAGTATAGTCTATAATGATCGAACGAACGTCGATGGGACTAAGTAGATGCTGGTGGGATCTTCGAGACCCTTCAGCATTGCCACGTGATAATTCATTTCGTATTCTCGACAGCTACTCGTTAAACGTACGATAAAACGAACGGTCAAACCTTTCGTGTCCGTTATAGTATATACGCGAGGGCGACGTAAGAAAGCAAGCAGCCAGACGCGTCAGAGGCGTCGTCTTCGGCGATGAACGAACCAGATAAATCTCGGATGCCCACGGTGAAGTCTGTTTATCTGAACGGTGGTATCTTCTACGAGAGCCTCGAGAAGAGAAACACGAAGTAATGCCGCGTATCTGTCCGTTCTCATCTAAATTGCTTCGTACTTTCAATCTGGCCTATTTCGCCTCTGACCATGTGCCGTTGTTGGACCAGCCCGTGAAAACCGACCCTCCGCCAAGGATCCATTCTCCGTATTTTCCTCGATACCCAACGAAACCAGAGTGCAGACGAATGGTAACGAAGAGAATGTGGATTCCAGTGCGTTGAAAGTTTCGCATCTCCAAGTCCAGACCGTATCTCGAGCTGAGAGAGAGACAGAGACAGAGAGAGAGAGAGAGAGAGAGAGAGAGAGAGAGAAAGAGAGAGAGAGAGAGAGAGAGATAGAGAGAGAGAGAGAGGGAGGGAGCGCGGTGGCAATTAAAAGGAGACTCTCGGGTATCCTTGCCCGAAAATTTCGGAGACACGGGAATCGAATGGGATGAATGCTGCATCGATCTTCCACGGGATACCCGAGCCTCCCGTGTTACGCGGCTCTAACCAAACGGACTCGCATAATATTGGTACATGCAAATTCCACGGAGACTATCGATGCCCACCCTCCAGCGGCATTCTTTGGAGTCGAAGGAGAATTCGGCCGTCGGGGAGCCAGCGAGGAATAAAAACAAAACGAAAGAAAAAAGACTGGAAATAACATTTCTCGCGATTCTTGGCGCGGAGGTTTGCTCGTTAGGTTAAAGAGGTCTTCGCGGAGTCGCGCTACCGGACGTTCAAAGGGGTCGGCAAAGTTCACGTGCCTTGCGCTGTTTTCGCACGACGTCAACCACACAACCACAGCAACGGAGCAGACTATCAAGTTTTATGGGAGAATACGAACTGGAAGCGAGATTAACCAGGAGCTCAATAAAACTTGATGGCGTTCGGTGAACTCCGTGATTCGATTGGTAGTCGGTGATCCTTCTCCTTCAGTCCTCGTCACTGCGGACCATTTTCTTATCGTTTCAACGAGATCATTCCGTCTCTCTCTCTCTCTCTCTCTCTGATGCTTTCTCTTTCTCTTTCTCTTTTTCTTTCTCTTTCTCTTTCTCTTTCTCTTGCTCTTTCTCTTGCTCTCTTGGTCCCTCGTTCTCCGGTGGTGGAGCAGTAGTTTCTCAACGAGGCTTTCAGACTCCTGCATCTCGTCTCTCGCGCTCTCTCGATCTCTCTTTTACTCTTTTCTGCAACCTTGAGGCTCTCGCATTGCAACGCTGCTACATTTTTCTTAAGCCCGAGAGGTCTGTAGGCAGAGTACCTACTACTACTACTACTACTACTACGCTGGTAAGAAAGAGCCGCTTAAATCAGAGATGGTAATCTCCATGGACTGCAGTCGCATGGTACACGCTTTGGAACCGTATAACTTATCGGAAGCATAAACATGGACCGTCGCAGATTAGCATAGAGTAGCTCTCGGCAACCTCGGATGCAATGGGGTCATCGGGGATGAAATTGAATCCGACCGCCGGACGTTTTGTATATCTACGCTTGGAACTCCGTACTCGGTAGTACTATTTTACTGACTCCATTTCATTACGCCGATATATTTTATTATTACCCGTATTTTCTACGAGTGGTAAAAAAAAAATCCGTTAATCGAGTGAAAACCTTTTTTTACTCGAGAACCGAAAAAGCTAGAAGAAAACTCTTCCAATAAAAAAAATCCGTCGTCTTATTACCGACAACTTCGATTCCATGCATTATTTCGATACGACTCACGGTTTCCGAGAAAAAGGCGAAAAAAGGTAAATCGTTCGAAAAACAATTGACTGTCGGATCACTTACGAAGCCGTAACCCGAAAACTGTGAGAGATAGAGGAATGATGTTCAGAGGTAAAATGTTCGTCGTGAAATTGTCTACAATTTTGTATTGTACCGTTATCGCGATAGGATCGGCGGTTTCCGAGGAAACGAGCAAAAATAGTAGCAAGTCCCGAAAAGTTCACACATACTCCCTCCCAAACGTAAGCCGATATTTTTTTTTCTTCTCGCCAAGAGAAGGCGAGTGTTGTAAACACGCGGGTGTAGATTTCTCGTACGCGTAATAAACTTCTCATCATTTTTCTCTTATCCACCGTTCGCGACCACTTATGCGTGGATATAGGTGTGGAATGTTCGTCGGAGGAAAGCTAAGAGTGGCGTCGATCAGTCACGAGAATCTCTACGCCAATGGTAATTCCGGAAACCATAAACCGACCTGCATAACGACCCGTCGTTGGCGGTTGCAAATCTCTCCCTCGTTTCCATTTACTCGCTCGTTCACACGTGTCAATTTTATAATCAAATTCACACAGACGCGCGCGTGCTCGCGGCGGCTGCTCGAGCCGAGAGAGGAGAGGATACACACAACGGTGCGGAAGACAAACAGAGATTGTAATCGTGTGAAATACGACTTGGCACGCGAATCGCAGCGTCGAGATGCGAAACGGTGCGATAACGCGAATCTACGCGAGGAATTAAGTAGAAAATAATCATCCGACAATGATTATTCTCTCGTCTCCTCGCGACAAATACCATATCTCCTTGCACCGTGCTTACCGGAGAAAAATCCAGTATCAAGCAAACTACTAAGCCATCGATGCGGAAACCGAGAAGAAAAATCTTTCCTTGTTCCTTTCATATTCTATAATCTTTCGTGTTTTGTTTCGCTATCGGCGCGGAGCTCTGTCAGCGACGAAACACTCGGCGAGGTAGCACCGATAAGATAAGCCTCGGTCTACGCTGGTATTTTCAGGTAGAAGAGTCCGAAAGGTGGCGATAGCGATAAACCGTTTCCGGCAGGCGTCGGATTAATTTCTACCTATGGCCGAGCGAGAATATCGAATGTTGAAACAACGGATCGTTCGAACAGATAAGCGACGCACACCCCACGCCGTACGGCCAACATATGCCGTTAAATTATTATCAGACAATATTCAATTCGAGAAGTGTTATCATCGAAGCGATTCAATCACGATTATTCCGGCACTCCCATTGGAAAAACCTCCGGCGCAAGCCTCGAAGTCCCACGCGGAGAATTTTCCAACTCGCAATCAGAGTGCAATGGAATAGGAGTACCTACCTACGCGTACAGTAGAGTGGGTCGAATGTCCGCTTTTTTCCAAATTTAATTGGTAACAGAAAAATATTAATCTTTGAAGTGAATAAAAATTGTGCGCGCGAGGTCAAATTTTTCAGTTCAAATGCAATGCAAAATATAAAGTGAGAAAATAACTATCTCCTCTACCTTGTTTGTTAGGAAGATTGTTCCTCCGCAAAAAGATTCTCAGTCTTGAGAAAAATAATCAGAGAAGAATTTTTTTAACGTCGTATAGTCGTACACAAGGAGGGGAAACCCCTATTTTTCTGGACACTCGAAGTGCAAGGCGACGCGAGATGACTGGGAATATCATTGTTCCACGGGAATGATAGACGCGTGGTATTATTTCGTTGGGGGTGATAATTATACGTATTTTTTCAACTTCGGGACGGCCTTTCGAGGTAGGAACGATCGTTAACCTCTCGCCATGAGAATGAACAATCTGCAAACACCGAACCGCGAGGCGAGAAGGAATAAGAGAGCAAAAGGGAAGAAATTCACACCGTCCTCTCGTTGACCGAATAAAATCAATAGGAATAAATGAGAAACGAAGCTCAAAGGAATTCCTCGACGGGGAGTCCGCGCGAGGCTGGGGACTACGACGACGACGGTCGAAGGTAAAGCCGGGCGCACGGCGGTCAGACAGCCGAGTAACCGAGCACCAAGCACCAAGCACCATCCGCCACTTAACCAACGAGTTTTATAGTAGAAACGAACTCGGCGCTGTTCGTCGTAAAATATACATTCAACTCGGCGAACCTCCGCGCGAGCTTCGGAGCCGCGATCCTGCGTAGTACCTACTACGAGACTCCGAGGTTCGCGGGGAACCGGACCGATCGCGCGAGTGTACAACCGAGCAAGGGAACTCGCTCCATGACTCCCACAACTTTTTTCATCCCGAACGCGTTGACCGAGCCACGTTTTCCATAACGCCGTTCTCGAGGTCCGATTTCGCCCGCGTCTCAAGAACTCGTTCCAGCCTACAGAGGAGCAGTATGATTTTACCTAGATATTCACGCATGTGTAGAAATATACAAAAAAAAATAAAAAAAAATCGAAACTGAAAGAGTGACAGGCTGGTAAGGCGGGGATGGAGAAAAAATGGTGCCTGGTGCTCGACACGATTACAAGCCTTCTAGTTATCGAGAAAAAAATAGACTATATAGAGCAGTGTAGTCGCGCGGTTTCGCAACGACGACTTACCGGTCAACTCGTCGGCGTCGACGTCCCGCGTGATGAGTACGGCGATGGTGTGCGCCGCTGGCAATCCCCAGGAGGCGACCGTCCCGACGGTGGAACAACCCTGCTGTAACCCGGCGCCGTCCTCTCTGCTGGTCGCGTTGCCGTTGTGATTATTGTTGGCTCGCGTCCATTTCCGTGCGGCGAAACACCACCATCCGCAAATGACGACCCACCTGTAACGGGAGAAACGATATTCCATCAGCGTCGCGAACGAGACGAGGAAACTCCAAGGCTTATCAATCCCCGGTTCTAAATTGCAAAACCCGCACGCCTTGCTCGCTTGTGAAGAGAAGATGAAAGGACCGGCGTTGAATGATCCGAATACTTTGTCGGTATCGTTAATTATCTCGGGATAAAACGAGCCGAGGAAATCTTATTCTATCGAGTTTATTGCCGGCTTCCATTGATCCCCGCGCTTCAACTTCCGCTCGATATAATCAAAAGTACTCCCGAAACGGAGGGAACAAAAAAATGACCGGATATGTTCCCCAATCGCATCATCGAGGACATTCATAATGAAATCCAGCTATTCGCAAAACATCGTACCGTAAATAAATAACCATTTTTATCAACTCGACTCGTAAACAATTTTTTTCGAAAAGTTGCGCGGTCCATAATTTTGCGGTAAAAAAAGTAAGGGTGTTTTGAAAAAAAATAAATCAGAAACATGTACTTGCAATTACTACGTTCGGGACGTTGATTAATTTACAGGTAGAAATATGAGTTCTGTGGAAAAATGTTGAGTAATATTTTTCTGGATTAGAAACTGAAATTGAAACTGAAATTGAAACTGAAATTGAAATTGAAATTGGAATTGGAATTGGCAGTTTACGGCGTGAATCAATTAGACGGAAAAGTCCGAGCAACGAGGTTGTCGCAGAGTTTCGGCGGTTGTGGAATAAACCGCCGAAAGGGAATGAAAATAAAACGTCGTAGTTTTTGGTGATCGTAGTAAAACGTTAATTAAATATGATAGATCACCGGGCGGCCGGTCGCGAACGTGGAGGGGTGTGATTAAAACGGAATCGCTGCGGCCGTAAATCAGGCCCGCTCGCAGGCAGATGCGAGATACAGAATCCTGTTGCTCGCGGGGTTAAGTCCTGCCGCGAAGTAAAAAACGTAAAAGAAATCGGTCGCTCGATGCGATCCTGCGGTCCGAGGAATTACCGACGTTGAGAACTCTCCTCCGTCCATTTACGTTGGCGATGGACGTAACAGCTGAAACCGATGGAGGAGGAAACCGGTAGGTACGGATGCCGAAGAATCGATCGTCCAACAACGCCAACTTTTCGACGCGCATCGTCGATTTTCTTCCCCAAATTCGATCTCATCCCGCAATCGATACTTCACGGCTGAGAAACACATACACGTTTTTTTTTTTGTTTTTTTTACATCACTTATCGGGTTTCCCCTGGAACAACCTGCTACAGGTGCCACGTCTCTTCGCCCGCTAGGCGTGTCCAATCGAAATTTTAACACCGTCGGCTTGTAAATTTTGAACATTTGTTGCCACCCCCGGGAGAAATAGCCAGGAGAAAATAGAATTTTCGGCGAAAGATTCCGAGGTCAGTTTGATTCTACTGTGACCGTTATTCTTCACGTTTCGGGGGCTTTCGATAAATCGGTCGAAGGTCGTTTTTTGCTCGCGTTGCTATTGTGAAAAACGATCGGGGAAGAAGTTGCGAGACGCGGAATCTGTTAAGAGACCGTGAAATCGTTTGGTGGGTTGGAAGAAGAAACGATAGGGAGATTGGAGGAGATTTCGTGTAATCAACTGTACGATGGGTAATTCGTAGTGATTCGTGATTGTTTTTAGCTCTGAGCTCGGTAGAAAAAGGTTTCCCTGTAAATACCCGTTGCTTCGCATGGTTTTCTCTAATTATATTACGTAGAAGATCGATCGACCTGATACACAGGCTGGCTGTACGCGGCACGTTCGTTCGTGGGCGCGTTGATGCAAGGAAGCGTGGATCACAGAGATGCTGGCGAGGTGTCGAGTAACCAATCTGTAGGTTGTCGAACGTGTTTCGCTCGGAGCTACGCGAGTTAGGCAGCTTCTCGTCTCCAGCGACCGAATCGAGGCCGGAAAAAAGGAAGATCGACCACAAAGACGGAAAAAGTAGGAACGTGAGCGAGTTGAGATGGGAAAAAAGGAAGGAGAGAAAAGAGAAGAAAAAAGTAAAGAGGGGAAATCGAGGAAAAGAGAGTAGACCTAGAGTTCGCTCGTTTTTTTCTCATTTCTCGTATTGCTCCTCTAATTTTTCCTGGTCGATAGCGAGGTGAGAAAAAGAGACAACAGGTTCGAGAAAACGAATCTAATCTTGTTTGTCACGCTGTTTTCGAGCAATTGGAAGCGGTCGATGCTCTTTCTGCCATCAAACTCCGTTGTCGTTACTCGTTGAATGGAGCTTAGAGCTCGTCTGGATCGTTCGAATCATTTTTCGCTCGTCCGATAGAAAAATAATTTTAAAAAATGGGGAAAAAAACAAAAGAGCATCGCGCATAACTTTGACCGCGTTTATCTCGTAAACGGTGTATCCTATCGTGAAAACGCATAGGATCGAAAATGTTGCTAGTCGAACGACGAGTATTTTATGTCTGAACAGTTTTCCCCTATCTCGAACGCTTATCGAGTTATACGTCGGTGATTTTTATCCTCGCGAGGAAAACATGTTCACGTTTTATTCGTTTTCGGTTTATATCGTGACGTCGTCAAAATTATTTAGCAAAGTATAAATCCCTTCCCATCTCGTCGATAAATCTAACGTATAGTTTTCGACTATTTCGTCGTCGTAACGAACCGCAAGCCACAAATCTGTACGTCGCAGCTCGTTACAAGTTGAAAAAGAACGATTCCCGAAAGTTCTCGCGGAGTATTCTACGTCTCGTAAAATGTTGCGTGTCCAGCGTGTCTCGAAAACAGGTTTTGAGAGCTACCTGTGTCTAGGAAACCATTAGAGACCTCGGCCACGGCCTGTTTAAGACGAGCCTTTCGGGTCTAAGTTACGTGAGACTTCGACGCAGCTTCTACTACACGTCCCGGGTCTCGGATGGATGATAAATGGAGGCCGACGAACCGGGATAATGTTAGGCTTTTTGTTAGTTTTACCTGATCTACAAGTTTTAACCGGATAATTGCTGGCTGGACACCTTTTTCCAAACGTGTAACCCCAACTACGACGTTTTATTGCATTCTCCGACGAAAATCTGCACGTCCGAAACGGAATGACAAAAAAATAATAATAAACCCGCCTACGATTAATTATCCTATTTATAATCGTTTTCCGGACGGTTGACGCGGTTAACCCTTTCAGTCACAGCGAGACACTAACTAAGACGCTATCAATTTTTTAACGTTTACCAGCAGTTTGTTATCGATTTCGTTGCGGTTTCTCGAACCATCTCTTCTAAATAATCCAAAAAGTGTTTACAAAAATAATAATATCGTACAACTATTTAAAATTGCTGATAACAAATTAATATTTAAAAAAGCAGAATTCCCAGAATAACTTCATGCCAACGCGAAATAATAGCTAATATTAGCCGAAAAGGTGTATACGGAGGGTTTTGAGGTCGCAGATTAGGAATGCGCTGTGAAATTTTTCAAATTCAAAATGGCGGATTCAATATGGCCGGCCAAAAAATTGAAAGGTGGTCATTTGTTCCGAAATTGGGTATACAAGGGTTTCTGAGGTCCCTGATTACGAATCTGCTGTTAAATTTTTAAAATACAAAATGGCGGATTCAATGTGGCCGATCAAAAAATTTGAAAGTCGGTCATATGTTCTGAAATTTGGTTTACAAGGGTTTCTGATTTCCTGATTACGAATCTGCTGTTAAATTTTTAGAATACAAAATGGCGGATTCAATATGGCCGATCAAAAAATTGAAAGGTGGTCATTTGGTTCGGAAATTTGGTATACAGGGGTTTCTGAGGCCGCTGATTACGAATCTGGGGTTAAAATTTTAAAACACAACATGGCGGATTCAATATGGCCGATCAAAATGGCTGGAAAAATTCGCGACTGAAGGTCGTTAATCAACTCGATTGCGGTGGCAAAATCCGCAAACAGATTCATCCCATGGTGTACGAGCGTAGATCACCGCTAGCTTTGATCTCGTCCGGACTTTAATTCGCACTGGACTTCGTTTGATCTCAATGAAACAACCGCGTTGTGGCCCCGATAAACCTCGTTCCCTGGACCGGCGCTGGTGAGAGAGCGATTTTCCCCCATAAAAATACGGTTGGAGAAATCTCTCCGGATCAGATTCCGTTCCCATCGCCAGGATTTTCGGGGGTCAATCCGCGCTTCGCGATCTCTCACTCCGTTATCCGTTTTTACGTTCATTTGCCACGTCTCACCGGCGGGGCGGGGGGACCAACCACCTTGGGGATCCCATCCATCACCACGACCACCAGGTTTTTTCTTTTCCGAAGCGAACGTATCGTGGTCCCCGCGAGTTAATCTGACGCTCGCGATGCGACGGACACGAACTTCTTCGCAGATTACTCCGCATCCCACATTCCATTGCCACGTGTCTTCGTGCCAGCAAAGTGCTACCAATCCAATTAGAGTCGAATTCGTGCTGCACCAGGAGAAACGCTCTCTCTCTCTCTCTGTCTGTCTGTCTCTCTCTCCGTTGACCGATATACGCTGATTTTTCTCAGCTACCGGCATATTTTTTCCGTCAATATTGAAGTTCGGCGAACGTTTTTGGGCGGGTTCGTTTGCGTGATCCGCGTCTGGCCTCTTCGAGTGGCTCGAAGAAGCGGCGAACGCGCGACACGCCAAGACCATAGAAATTTCTAGCAGAGTTTAAGCGCGTTAAACAAACATTAATCACACACTCGGGACCCGAGAGAACGACGCTGCACTTTCGAGACTACACGGAACATCGCGTCGTGTGGTAAAAAAACACTGCTACCGGGTGTCCCTTCGTCAAATATCCAGCGACGCCGAGATGAGCGAAGTAAATATTATCTCTATTCGTCGTCTTCGCGCCTCGTCGTACATTTTCAGCGGCTTCCGACCACGAAAAAACGCGTCTCTCGTCCATTCCACCGTGCTCTGCGAAATTGCCCAAAAGTTGATTGAAAATGTAATTAATTGAGAAGACTAGCGACGAAATTGCAGACCTGACCGTACGATTTACAGCAGCAAAAATGGGTATTTTTTTTTCTTTTACATTTACGCGACGAGGCCGGATAAAACGACGGGAGGCTGAGCAGCCGTCTCTGATTATTTAACCAGTGGTTTAAAATGGGCGCGTGACAAGGTGACGTGATAAATAAACAGGCGTTAACCCGAAACTATAAAAATATTACGAGTCCAAGAATAGTCGCAGGAACTCCGGGTGCTCGTCTCGTTCTTCGTCTGGAGCATGCAACATCATCGCGACGCGGTGTGCCTACTGCTGCGATCGCGATTCTCGGAAGCCTCCCACATCGTTTCTCTGCTGGAAATGACCGTGAAAAGTAGCATGAAGTTGGAAAAAGTAAAAATATGGAAGTCTCGCCCGATACACGATGTGCAAGTCTGCTGTCGGGCGCGAATTCGAGTCGAGTATCTCTAATCGCGAGTCGAGGGAAACGTTCGAGTCGACTACGAGGAGTGATTTCGGTCTCTTCGGAATCGTGGGTGGCTCGCAATCAAGTGATTTGTTGCGTGCGCGAGAAAATAGTGGTATATTTAGCGTAGCGCATCGGTTCGGAGCTGAGTAGAAATCGAGATTGATCGACGTCGGTGTTCGTTTGCCTGGAAATAGACTCGTAGACCGGAAACGAATCGGAGTTTCGGAGGGATTGCAGTCGGCCTTAACGACGAGTTGATTCGTAAACCGGGATTTTAAAGCCTTCCGGGAAAAAAGCGCGCGTGGCATTCGGGCCAAGAGAAGTGGCGAATTAATAAATTGAACAGCGTTCATCAAACGCGACTGAATGGCAAGAGTTGTAATCAGCTACTAGACTACAAAAACGCGTGTCGGATGAAAAAAAAAATAAACGGCGTATAAAAATCAGACAAAAAGACTAGCGGCTAGGCTGCTGACACAGACTACGGAACAACCCAAAGACTTCGAGGCTCAGATTTCAACGAAGAGATAGTAGCTCGTCGGTGAACGCTGTTTGCAGTTCGTTAGACGATTCCTCCGCATTTGTGCAAGCCGCGTCGTGTCGATCAACGAAGAGCTCGCAGAAGACTCGTTTTGTGTACAATAATAATAATAATAATAATAATAATAATAATAATAATAATAATAATAATAATAATAATAATAATAATAATAATAATAATAATAACAATAACAAAATTAAAAAAAAAAAAACAGAACAAAAAATAACGGCGACAACTCCGAAGCAAATTCGCGCTTTGTCCGAGTTGCTTGGATTTTTTGGAATATGCAAACGACGTTAACCACGCGAAATGTAACTCTGAACTTCTACTGTGGTAACGCAGCGGGCTTCAGAGCTCCGAGATCTACGGATACCGAGATTCCCGCGGAGATGATGCAGTCGTTGGAGCCAACGGTTATAAAATCTCTAGGAACGAGATAAATGTGGACCCGTGGAACCGACAGCGTATGGTAATGTCTACTACGCCGCGACTCCTCGACCAGGTATAACGACAAGTCCTGCTTCTACCCCACCTAATCGCAGGCCTTTTTCCCATTTTTAAACTTTCATATTTCTCGTGCTTGACAAAGGAGCGCGCTTTCGTTTTTCCGACTTTGTTTGCCTTCTCTCACAATTCCCATCTCGTTTTGGCCTGAAATGGATGAAAAGACGAAATAGAATAGGTATTCAATTCCATAGTCATCCATTTCCAACGAGGAGCGCTAAATATTCCCTTCTGCGAAATAACACGCGTCAAATGATCATTGATCGATGTTCTCTTCTTAGCATTCTAGATTATGGCTGTACCTCGAAAATTCGCGAGGGCTGGTTAGAATTTTCAACAAGTCGATTTTTCTTCTATTTTTGCAATTTTAGACACAGTATTTAACATTGATCAGCGTTGTCTTCCATTTTTCAGCACACAAAAATGTTATTTGATACTACAGTAAAACTTTGTGAATGTTACTCTGACGTTGGTTTGTGTTACGTTCGAGGCAGTGCTGTGTTACTGTGATTACTACACGCGAAGTGCGTTGAACTAACACTAATTTTGTGCAAAAAATAAAAAGTTGATACGCATTTTTGTGTTAAATTTGACGGGCATTTTTTTTTTACTGTGTAGCTAGGGGAAACGACGTACGGATTTGTCGCGGCATTTGGAAACTGGAATTGCTGATGCTGCGAGGTCCGGCTGCCGGTGAACAACGAACAACGAACATCGACCGTCTATTCGTGAGGCTCGTTCCATCGACAACTTTCATGAACTCTCTTTCTCTTTCAGCTCGTCGTTCTTCGGTTCCGAGTTAATCTTTCATCGGCATCTATAATGGGTTCGGGTCTACCAACCCTGGACGGGTCCTCGGCATTCGTCGACGACCGAGCTCTCCTCTTCATCACCACTTCTCTCATCTCCTCGCCTCTTCGCTCGCATCCTCTACATACGTAGGGTTGCCGCCGGCTCTATAATCATCGAAGAGATGAGACGAGCAGACAGGCACCGGCGACTTCATGTTTGTTTTGTTAGTTAGCGACTCGTTACGTGCCTCGTCCCGTCCCACCGCTGCCACCACCAGCGAACGACTCACGAGTTCTCTTCGCCTGCGAAGACCCTCGGTGCGCCCACCTTGACGCTATAATCGTTATGATTACGCAAACCTGAACAAGATTAAACAGTTGGCAGTAGTTGGGATCCATCCTTCCATCCACCGCGCGCTTCTTCCACCACGTTGGTAAATATCTCGGCTTCGATATCACATTCGAACGGAACAATTCGACGCCGCGTTCATCATCATCGTCGTCGTCGTTGTTGTCGGAAAGAGATTCGGTCGCAAGGCTCAAATGCGGAGCGATTTATGAAGCGGGTATCGAATCTACGGTAACGAATTATCGATGGGTAGAATTCTACTCGACTCCGAAGAGCATCGAACGAATATAATCTCTCGGGAGGCCGAACAACTTTGCCCGGTCCCATTTTTGCTGGAGGAGATGATGGATCAGGTCTGCCCCGTAATCTTTTTTCTTTCTCTCCTCGTATTCTTCTTCTTCTTCCCTCGCGTATTTTTTATTACCATTCCGGTGCACTTTTTTACAATTTTTTTTACCTTTCGTGGTCACGATGCGCGTATGGCCGCGGGTCTTCGCGAATAGGGGGGAGGGGGCAAAATGGGCCTCTTAAGAAAAAAATGCTCGTACAGTTAGTTTTACCCATTCGTCTTACTTGTCTTTAGCGTTGCTTGAACGCATTGAAAAATGAATATCTTGAAATGTGGGGCAAAACGACCTCTCAAGTTTTCTCACTTGGTTCACTCGTTTTCAGCTCCTTGTCACTTCTTTGTTTTTAATATACTACGTCCATTGAAAAATAAAATGTGGGGCTGAAATGTGGGGCAAAATGGGCCCACTAAACAGTTTCAGGGAGGCCATTTTGCCACCACCCTCCGCTTCTACTTGGGCAAATATCGCGTGCACGAGAACGAGGCTTCGCTACAGGTGTGTGACAACCTGTAGAGCGACGAAATTTGGCGAAGATATTGTTATTGGTAAGACGATTGGACTCGGTATCGATCACGTAGGGGCAAATCGTGTGAAAATGAGCGAGCTTGTTCTGTAAAAGGCTACGCGTAACGGAAGATACTTTCGTTGCGGGGCCTAACATCGTCGGTTCGTATCTAGACCCCGCATCCCCTTGTCGTGTCCGCGCCAAGGCGAGCGCCCGAGTAACAAACCGTGGTAGAGGCGAGCGCGAGCGCCATAATTTACATCGAACCAACCGATAAACATCGCACCCGGTCGACCCAAAGACCGTGGCATGGTCCGAACGAAGAGAGACCTACTCGTTCGTCGTCCATTGTCCGCCGGTGCCTCTCAGCGTTGCTCCCACCGTTTCGTGTTTCGCGTCCGCTTCGTATAGTCTCTCCCTTGTACGAGGTGGTAGCCGGAATATAATATATATATCTGTAGATAGATGTTCCCTCCGCGAGTTTCGGCTGCATGCGATTCAGAATGCATCTCTTTGAACTAAACCGCCCTTGCGAAATTTGACTTCGAACGAAGCAAACGAAAAAGAATGGAAATAAACTACGGGATAAAGAAGCCGCGCCAAATATTCGCAGTCTCGTTTATAATTCGCAAAACGAGGCAACTTTTCATTTTCACTCCCGAGTGCCGCCTAACGACCGTACTACGCGCATGCGCAACCGCCATTTTGTCGGCACGGCGGCCATTTCGCGACACAGCGGCCATTTTGCGCACGACTCCGCGCATTGCTTTGTACGCGTTCACCGAGTTAACTCGGTACTTAGATGAGTTATTTGTCATGTTTACAGTTCTTGCGGTTCTTCTCAACGAAGAGAGCGACAGGGTAGCGCGGTAAGTCGGATCAAATGGATTTTATCTAATAAGGCTCGTAAATCTGCTCGGGTTACGGCAGGAGAAATAACTCGACAAATAGAAGTCTTTACTAGCCACGGGTAAACTATACCCCGTGTTGCAGATTGTGCGGAATGGCGAAGGGTGCGTGCGAAGTGGATCTGTCATGAGCGGCGAGCTCGTATATCGGTAGGCCAATTAGACGAAGGGAGTTATACGAAGCGTGTGGCACGAAACACGTCGTTCGAATCAATAATTGACCGTTGGCACGCTACTTATAAATTCTGTACGCGTTAAACGGATGATAAACCATCCACGCGACGTTCAATTCAGATTACATTCAAAGATGCGAACGTTTGCTATAATTCTTAGCTGTTACGCGCTATTCCTAGCGATCTCCGCATTACTGAGCCCTACTTTACAGCTCATCGCCGTCGTCGATCGATCACGATTCCGGTAGACGTTTTGCCAGGGCAATTCTGTTACGAATCATCTACGCTTTTTGGGCTAACTCGGTTATTTACGAAAACCACCGAGAATTGTTCGTCGTTTTGTGGAAGTTTTCGTTTTACATCTGGCATTTTTTTTTACGTCTTTGAAGAGACGGGGTCACGGTGGGATAAGATACTCTCCAACGCGAAGTCTACCTGGGGTGCGATAGACACGAAGAGGGGGGAGTACAGTGTCGAGATCTGAGGTCGAAAAAGACTTTCTAACAATAAGTCAGCGTCTCGGCTGTATACTAGCAGGACTTTTAGTCGGCGGACCCTACCTACCTCGGACCATACCTATACAAGAGCTTGCCTCACAAAATATATCGTGGGTCGTTTGATTCTGTGGTCCATGCTACGGTGTACACGCTCCTTCCTCGTCCCTTCTTTTTTTCTTTCTCTCTTTCTACGGCATTTTCTTCAGCAGACTCGTTCCCTCTCGTGTTGGGATCATCTTGGCCGCACAACAGCCCTACGCAACACGGGGTATACGACGTCACTACCATACGCGCTCTCAGACCCAAAGCTTTCCGTCCCTCTCGTCTGGAATGCCATTGACGCTGAGCGTATCTGGCAACAAGGTTCTCCTCGACCCATCTGCTTGCCTATCCCATGCATACTCAGTGTCCTCGGAAACACGAAAACAAAGGAAACACGACGTGCTCACCAGAAGGCGAAAGCCAAACTCAGAAAAATGGAACGAAGAGTAACGTTGGGAAATGAGTACATTTCTCAAAAAATACAACACAGGTAGTGGAAGAAAAACCGAAAAAAACGAGGAAGAGCACAAAAATGTGAAGGAGAAAATGATTTGGAATTGCGGTCTTTCCAGTTATCTTTTCTCTTCTGAAATTCAACGCAGATTCGTCACGGTCACGGAGCGACTAACGACTTGATGGATGGACAATTAAGCATATGCGATAATTGTCTGGATTTATGAAAGTAAACGAGTCTTGGTTTAAAATACGAGTTGGTACATGGTTCGCGGAAGATGAATTGGAAGGGTAGTTCTTATGCAACGTATTTTTAATTTTATCCACGACCACATGAACGAAAATGGTCGTGGATAACGAAGTGTGAATAACGATGGAACTTTAACCCAACGAGAAAAATGGATAAAGCATAAGATGTGCGTTTCTATGAGATCCATTAGTTTTGTCCAAGTTTCTTTCGTACGACGAAACGTTAACGTCGTATGGTTATGACCATCTTGAAAATCGGTCTTCTAATGTGTCCACGTACTTTCTCACATTTCTGTACGGATTCCAGACGGTTTCCACACTTCTTATACGACATCTCCCTCACAAACCTTTCCCTCTGGAAAGATATTTCCATCGTAAAGACGGGCGACGTTCTCCTCTCGAAAAAAACGCGGGAGGAAACCGGTGTGTGCCGACCACCCGGTAGAGAAGAGATGTAAGATGGGTCTCTCGACGTAAACGGGACGAGATGGGAGTCGAGCGGCTCGTTAGCGGCACGCGGGGTACCAACACTGTTGCCGGATCCTTATCCGTGCTCTTCTTCCAAGACTCGGTCCTCGCCACAACCCCGTGGCTCGCGCGTTAGAATCCTTGTTCTCACCTGACGACGTGTGTCCATTCTCGTGCGTAGCACACAAACACACGCTGATTCTTTTTTTATTCACCGTTCGATGCGCACGTTGCAGTGGCTTCAGCTTTGATGTTTTGCGTTCTTACGGATCAGAGATGCCAATAGAATATATACCGAAGCACAATTGTTTAGGCCTTCGAGATGCAAGAGAAAAAGCATCGAAAGGATTGTAAATTGTTTTAGCCAGTTGCGATCAGGACTGCGAATCGCTTTCGCAGAACTTTCAAGGTGTCGTGAAATACAATGCGGTTCGTACTGTTATTATCGAGACGAGTTCGCTGTGAATTTTCATTATACTCACCAGACACTAGCAGCATTGCCGAAGTAGTAGCGAAGAAGGAACACGAGAGCACAGTAAGGATTGGCGAGTCCATCCTGAGTCAGATAGCGATGATGTTGTTGAGCGATGACGACTTGTTCGGAAGAATGAATGTGCACAGCCGGTGTACAAGCTACGGCGAATCGTCCAGCTGCTAAGCGAATAACGTAGCCGATTGCCACTGCTGCATGACACGCGGCGAGACAAGCCACTGATCTCTCTGAATTTGGAAAACAAAATTGACTGGTGAATTCTTTAAAAAATGTTTATTACTTGTCAGGCAACTCGTAACGCGGATCATCATTGAGAATCATCCTCGTCAAATTGCTACACTCACCAATGGAGCTCATCGTGCGCTGTTTTCTTGGTTTCAAAAGCGCTAAGATAGCCGCAGCTATGGAAACCAGACAGACGGTCGCTGAAGCTGCGATCCAAGCTTCGGTCAGCTTTTTATCTTTCTGGGACCACAAGACGTCTGCATCGCAACTCGCCGCGCATCTTCCAGAACGATTGAGGAATACGTAGAGACCAGCTTTGGCGTACCACGAGCATCCTAATGGTCCGTTCCCATCTCCGATTGCCTGCAACGGAACAAAACTTCCAACGTTGCAAAATGTTGTCGACTGAGATGACAGCACTGCGCGGATAAATATTCGGTGGCAGCAGAATGTGATTCGGAGAATCTCACCTGAACAGGATTCGGGGGTCCGGGCTCGCCGGGTCCTTCCATACACATATGCTGATGATTGTTTTGCGGCGGAAATTTCGAACAGTTCAGAGCTGCTGGCCATGGAAAACCAAAACCTTGCAGGACCGGGTAGCAGCGGGCTCTTACTTGTTCGCAAAGACCTCTGCATGGTCCGATGGGCGAGGGAACTTTTTCCGTGCACATTGGTGCATAGACGGAGCAAAGGAAAAGATGGAGCTGAGCGCTGAAAGAAAGTGGAAATATTTACAGACGGAATTGATTAGCCACCGCTCATTCGAACATCTTTTATTCCACAATTATAATCACCATCCAACATGTACACGACTATCGCACAAGTAAAGAAACCCCAATATTCAAGTATGCTGGGGTATAAATACGTAACGACAACTTGTAGAAAAAAATGTGGCTAATGCTATGTGAGAAAACAGGTCTGTAAGTTGCCCTATAAATAACGCCACTGAAACTCAGCCGGGCCTGAAATAGTTAGATTTTATTTTGCTACCGTCAAGCGTTGCTATTTCCCACGTGTTGTGAATTGAAAATGAAAGATCCCCTTGTACGAGCAGTTCTATTTACAAAATGAAGATCATCGATTCTTAAGTTGCAATGTGAGAAGCAAAGGATCGTACACTTTCCTCTGGTGTAAATGTTTTCATCTTACATCCGTGTTTTTCTCGACGAGAATTCTTTGACAGAGGTACTAAAATTATTCTCAACTGATCCGACGATCGCTGTTATTACTCGAAGTTACCTTGACCCTTCACTCACTCCGAAGATAAAGATACCTAACTATACTTCCCAGGCTTTATAGTAACCCAGTGGTTCTCAGTTCTGGGGCTAAATTCATTCAATGATACTGGAAGGATGCGAATTTACGACACATTTTGCTTGAAATTCCACGATACTTCATGGAAAATATAAATATCATGCATGTAAAAATATCATCTTTGCATCGAAATAATTAAATTTATGATAAAGTACACGAACATCGGAGCCAATCTCATCGGTATAAAAAGCATGGACTTTTGTTACTGACTTTTCTGAAAAAACTAGAGTATACTTGGGAAACAAAAAACTATTTCACCTCGAAATACTCCAAGGTGTCCACCCCATTGTTACGTTGTTTGAATCTTTCCAATTTAGATAATGCGTAGTTTATATACAACGCATATCAAAAATATTTTCAAATTTTACAATATTACAGAAATATTCCGGAATACTTCGTGCAATCAGAGTGGTAAATGTTTCATTAGGAGTCGAACGTTTGTCGTTTGTTTTTCATATGTTACAGGTATAGGGAGATATCATGTTCAAAATGAGTCTTGATTGGAAGCAACTTTGCATCACTCATAAAATAAAATTTCCATGATCGATATAAGCCATGTCTTTGTTGTACCATCGCATCATCGACCACCTTGCCTGCAGATGTAACGGTGACATCGGAATGTCAAACCACAAGTAACAAGATATTCATTACAAGAGCAAAAGAAAATAAATAGTTCAACGGATATTAATCAATAATATCAATTCTCCACTGTCTGCTTAAAACAATTCACAAGACAAAAATTCTGTTTCTTAGAAAAAAATTCCGAAAGCAATTGCAAATTATTGTCGATCGAGTGCCGCTCGTCGAATGAAATACAACCACTAGAAACACAAATTACTTCCCTGGGTGCTTCGGATACAATAGAAACACATGTTACAATGTATTCAGAATCGTATATTGTATCGAATCAGCAAATAAAGATAACGATTCTCACAAAATTTGTTTCATGAAAGTGAAATCACGTCACGAATCGTCAATAGTTTTTAAAATGGAGGGAAAGCGCGAATCGGGATGAACAAATGAAGTTCGATTTTCAGCGACACGTCAAACGCGAATGTCAATTGTTTCATGGATACCGTTGTAGCACAACAGCAACGGATAATTAGATCGAATACTTATCTCGTTATATTTTTCATGGATGACCGTGTACATACCTGCATCCGTATTGTATCAAAGGGCTGAAAGTTTGCAGCGTGAAGTCGGCTTCCCCTTGAATCTCGTTGCCCACCAGATTTGGCATGGCAGTTACATTATATCCAACACCACGACACATCTCGATTCTTATTGGCTCGCAGACGCCATGAGTGGATAAAATAGTCCGCGCCAAATGAAGAATCAACAAGACGAAGAACCAAGCCATATTGGTATTCATGTCTTGCAACTGCGCGACACACTTGTCAATAACAACACTGCGTGCACGACTCGGTTTAATACATTAAAGCATTGACACTACTGCGTGCGTTTATTTAATAGACTTGTAAGATAAACCGCGTTTTTGTCGTTAACCCTTTCCTATCACGAATTTATCTCGCACCTCAATTTATTCTTTCAAATAAATTGTCCCCTTCGTTCGTTTACTTTCTTTCTTTCGACACGACGTTTTTAAATCACGATATCGTTTTTATCGCAACGTTCCTTCGGCGCGATACAACGAAGCGGAGCAAAGTCTGCTGCTTTGGGAAAATTTCTCGTTGATCGATTATCCGAGGCTCTCTACGTGCGAACAAGACGTGTTATTCAGGCTCTCGGAAGCCGTTGATCTTTCCGTTTCCCATTCACATGGTCGAGCGAAACGCTTTGAGACGAAAATTTAAGACCTATGGGTCGAGGCAGGGAAGAAGTCGGAATAGTCTCAAAGGCTCGCCTATCCTCGTACCCGTATATATTTCACACACGTTCGTTGCTTGACACGACGCAGCTGTCTATACCGAGCGCATTCGTAGCAAACAAGTTCCAGATTTCCGTCAATTCCACGTTCAACTTCCCGATAACGGACGTCACGAGACGATTTTATCGCTCTAGACACAACTCTGCTGACTTTCGTGGATCACCGTCTTCGATAAATAATCGCTATTGATACGGAAATAAACCAAGTAACGAAAATCCAGTTAGATCTTTCTCTCTCTTTCTCTCGTAACCACGCGTCGATGCAACGACAACTAATCGAAGACGCGTCGCGAACCACAAACAAACGACGCGCGACCGATATTTTAACCGATCAACCGATAAATAAAGACACTGCGAAGACCTGTTGCAAATAAGTAACTCGCTACCAACTCTCCACGTGACACGAGGCGAGAAACCGACGAGATGGAACACGCCTTCGCGCTACGGCAGTTGTCGCGCGACTGAAGTGAACCACAACACTCGACTGAAGAGCGCTGCATAAGACTGGATATGAACATCGCGGTGGTTGGTGGGACGAAGGGAAAGCGGAACGCACGCAGAGCTTTGGACCCTTGGCTGCAGCCATGCCATACGAAAGTCAGAACGATGCAGCGTCTGTTTATCCCCACCATTCGTTGGCAGGCCTGCCGACGAGATACCTCGTTAATTAAATCCGAGAGACAGGCTACACACCGTCGGCTCGGACACACGCGCATTCCACTGACGGCATGGCGCATGGGGGAGAGCGCATTAAACGAGGCGTATTCACACCTTCACAATGTAAATAAAAGAGACTGATTAAATTAATTAATTGGAATCTCGGATGAAATGGCATATGAAGGGTTATTAACGAACCACTCATCGAGACTCTCAAGCGACAACCGAGGCGTGATAAGGCCGAACTTTTCTCGTCTACGAATAAATCAAATTATTACTCCGACACGCAATTCGATTCGAATGTCAATTGTTCGATGAACGATGCGACGCGTAGATGCGAGTGTAATTCGATTATTTATATTATATCTGGACGGATCTTAGTCTTGAATGCCGAAATTATCGGTAAAATACGCAACCATCAAATACTAATAACCGATATTTTATTGGATAGCAAAATATTAAACAATTCAAGCTGTAAATTTTCTACCAATTGTTTCAGAACATTTGTAGTCAAATCGTAAGGAATGTACGGAAACTCATACGAACGGGTATTATTTTGTAGGTAATAAGAATACTCGGATCGAGGAGAATGATGCTAACTCGAATGTTATTCGCGACACAGTATTGCAGAGCAAAGACCCTGTAACTATTATTATACTTGTAACAGATTCGCTGTCCGATATTCTGATTGCACGTATTAATCTGGGTATTCCTGAAAAGATTAAAGACTACGGTATTGTTTGCATAGCGCGGACACTAATTTATGTTCTTAAAAATAAAAAAATAAAAAGGTAAAGTTCGTATCGCGATAATAAATGCCGTCAGAGAGCCGAAAGAAGGCCCCGAGCTGCGAGAGGGAAAGGGGTAGGTTGAACCTTGAGAAGGAGAGCTGGCTGCGAGTTAGGGACGAGGTCCAATTATACCAAGAAAATACAGCCCATAAAACTGGGCCTTAACCACCATCAAACACTGGGATATGATAATGAGAGCCCGAGCTCCGCTCCAATGCTGCTGCTGCTGGTCCGCTGCATCTCTCACAAGAGAACACCTCGATTCACGGTTATAGGTACTCGTGCACGTAAGTGTTATAACGGGACCATCAAAAATTCCGTGGAAAACAACATGACCGAATACACATCATTTTTCTCTCCTACCTATATGTTTTATACGATCCGACGAAACTCGACCTTGAAAACGAGAAAAATTGCCCGATTCGCGAACAATTACCCGAAAATCAGAAAAATTATCCAATTTGAGGAACACCGATAGGATCCACTTCGTACACAATGTAAAGTCTCGTATCCCCGCAAACGTCGAGTTTTACGAGATAAATAAATTTGATACGAATAATAAAAGCAACTGTTCGACAGGAAAAATTCCCTTTTAGGATATCCATGATACAGGAAGATTACGAATAGTTGCGATTGTTTCGCGGTCAAGTCCGCTGAGTTGATGATGGATAGGAAAAATAGTGACGTTAAATGAAAGGTAATTCTACTATCCATTATAGAAATCGCGACCGAAGGTTATCGACACGGTTGAAAAAACTTCGGATAACGAATAAGAAAAAATTCTGCTACCAGACATCGAGTCTGGTTCATCATCTCTTGGTTCGAAGTGTTTATTTATGTTTTAATTGGTCTAATCTCTATTGAAATCGACTTTATAATCAGACCTCTAACATTTTGTTTCCGATTTCTCGTTACCGACCATTTGCGTGCGATGAGATAACACATATTCCATTTACATGGAATCGTTTGATCGTAAATTCTTATACTTGAGCGATTACGTAACGTTTCTAAGAAATTTGTGGTATCTTTGTGATTATTGAATTTTATGCAGGCGAATATCTCTGGTAATAGATTTTCGAAATGAGCGTAGCATCGGTTGCATCGTCGTACACTGCGTAACGTGTCATGAACGTGGCGAATACGAAATTCAAACGTTTTTTAAAATAGTAAATCATCGTCCTTGTCGTCCAGAATATTCCGGATTTCTTTCACGCCGCAACTCGACTTCGCAGAAAAATCTAAGTTCTGACTGGATCTTACAGACGAGTGAAAAGCCTTTTTCTTCTTTTGAATTTTCTTCAACCTGTAAAATTCTTCCCGTTCTCTCTCGTCCAGTTCCGTAATTATGTGAGACAACGTGCGGTTTAGCCTCGGCACAACTACGTGCTCAATTGCATTGATACGACGATTCAACGTCTTGATGGTACCTTCCAATTTCAAAAAACCGGACTGCAACGTGGCACACTCCACGAGAAGCTCGATTGCCTGCTCGAAGTTACGTAATGTTTCGTTAAATTTCGGCATATCAATGAAATTATTCGCGCGTAATGAAATGTTGACGATATCATCGAGTTAGCGCGCACGGATTTACGTAAAATACATGCCGATATTACTTACAATCATCGACGCAACTATTCACGTTGCATCGTTGCTGCCTGTGGCGACGATATCAAATTTCATCGCAATTTCAGCATAACATTGATAACAAGCTTGTGCTTGTTATCAAACTTTGAAGAAAACTAACGATACCTTCTCGTAGTTCTCCTTTAGTTTCTTGACCTGTTGACCGCCCCGCGACAGTCCCGCGTAGATGTAGGTGTCGCCACCGTCCTGGTACGACTCGAACGCGTGAACAATCACCCCGGCAATATTGTCTGTCCGCGAACGAATTTTCGTTCGCGCTCTCGTGACGTTTTCTAAAATCACTGTGTTTATATTACCAAGTACCCATTTGGCCTCTGCCACGGAGAAGTAGGCGTCTCTCATCGCATCACCCATAAGCATTTTGTTGTCCACGATCCTCTTGACTATGTCACGATATCGGACCTGCAACCCGTCAGATTTCTTCCTCAGCAGTAAGTGACCTTTCAACGCCGACTTCAGACGCATTTTTATCAATGTCTGGGTTCCCGGGGTCGGGTAAATTACTAGTCTGTCACCTCCTACCATCGTTGATCGACCGATGGAGGAAAAACCGCGTCTCGTATTTCACAGGAGCGAGCTGTTGTCACTCCGTATCAGTCTCGTAGTACTCTAACGGCAGAGGTCGCGTAACGCGTATCGATGTATATCTAAATGGTGGACGAACAAAAAACAAATGAACCGAACTTCCCTTCGCGTGATTGGTGGGAAAAAAACAAAAACGCATCGTCCGGGAATCGGACACGGATCGCCCGCATGGCAGGCGAGCATTCTACTATTGAACCACCGATACCGATACACAATGACAACACCTATTAAATACTGAAAGTAAATAAACACCATTGATACTAGATTACGCTATCCATATGGAACGAAGAAGATTCGTGGATTCACGGTAACGAGACAAGAGTTTGCATAAAACTTGACTGTATTCATGGTAATAAAGAAATCGCGGTCACCTGTTTCGATCAACACTAGAATACTCCATTAAATTCGATATGAATTTCGCCACACACTATTTTTATTTAATAAACGTTTCTTGACCAATAGCATCGCGCGATGTAGTTGTTCTCCAAAAAAGGTGCATGCAAAGTGAGGATCAGTCGAGCGCGGCGAGAACACAGTTTCTGGTCGCTCGTAACGAGTACAAAAATAGTTAAGTCGACTTATTTCCATATTAATCGTGTCCGAAGCGGCACTCATTCTTGTTCTACGCTGCCTGATGCAAGAGACCGTGAAAATTAGGTGGTAGGAGCGTTACCGGCCTCGCTGCTACTTTAGGCAGAACGACAAATTAGTTTCGAAAGATAGTGACCGACACGTCGCACCATCAAGCGTTAAAATTATGGGAATTCCACCGTAACCGATAACGCGACAGATAACAAGGTGTAGCCGTGAGCCGAACTTGGTCGATTCGACGGCGCCAGTTCTCTCGCATCCCACACTAAAATTCCGATGCACGTTACCTTCATCCGTGAAAACATCGGTAGACGAACAGCAAAAAATGCCATGAAACAACCGAGTGGCGGTTGTTTGTCAAAACGGTAGTTAATGATTTTGTCTCGGTCGTCGCTTCGTCGTAATGATAAAAACTCACTTTCCTCAGATATACGTATTTGCTGTGTTTTCCTGACGGTTTCCTTTCGGCGAGAGCATGTATAAACGACTTGAGAGAGAAACGCCGCGACTGGAAAAGGCCTCGCGGCTTATATCAGACAGCTGTGGACATGTATATACATACAACGTCGAGCAACTACCGTATTATTCTCAGATAATTACGAGAAGGATTATCCGGACGAATAATTTTATTCTTCTCTCAATAAAGATCGTCTAATCTCAACCTAATGCCGACACGACTGCCATCAACACCGTCAGCGCTTCCGAGATCTATTTATACTACGTAGTAGAAGACAGAAGACAGAGCGGCATCCTCTCAAATAAATTATTTCGAGTCCAATCAAACCGCCATGTTTGCTGGAAGATGCAGCATTGTTTGAACAACGGCGAGACTCGTGCTCACCTCAAACAGCGTCTTCCAAGTTTGTTATTACAGCGATACGCGCCTTATTCCTCCGAATGCCGACTCGTTTTACCTCCACGTAGATCGAGATCATTTTTTTTTTGGTTCCCCAACATCTCGTTGTTCTTTGCCTCGTTCGTGTTTCCTCGGTAATAAAATAATGGCAAACTATCAGAAGAAATGTTATCCAAAGTTCGAATGAATCGCGTAAAAGGTAACATTTCAGTGTCGTTGGAATTTTTCTTAGTACGAGGATTTTTCGTCCTGGTTCGGTCGATGTATGGATGGACGGAATGCGCTGTAAAAATGAGCGTCGATGCAGCTAATGAACCGCTGAACCTCGTCGGCACACTTCAAGGTGTCGTTTTTGTGGAAACGGTAGCAGTCGATGAGCTGGATTAAAGATATTTAATCAGTCGGCGTACCACGATGTATAAAAATCGTTTTATACGTGTCGATCTCGATCAGAGGAAAATGTAAAAAAACTCAGGAAATATGTACATTTTTTTTGCACTATTATTAACTCGAAATTGTAAAAATGTTCACATATATCGGATCTGAAACTTACGCTTTCGTAATCGATCGGATATTCCGTGCCTCCACAATTATAACTCTTGATTCTCTGTTCTAATTTTAATATTTCTTCGGGATCGAGGTTCGCATTCGCAGTTTGCTCGGCATCTAGGCAGGCCAATTTGTGTATCCAATGGTCGTCGTAATTTTTCTTACGACGTTCTTCGCCCATATCTCCTATTTTTCCGAAATTCAAAATCTCAATTAAATCTTTCTTCGAGCAGAAAATGTATAATTCCGGCAAAGTTCGTCGTTTCACTGCAACCCCGAATTTTGAGAAAACACCGTTCCCCCGAATCTTCTAAATATTATTATTTCCAAAGTTCTCTCGATTCGAGGCTTCAGTGAAATTCCTACGTTGGCGACGAGTTTCACGTTTCGCGATCGAATCACCTGAGCTGACTATGAGACGTTTAGCTACATCGTCGCTGATGGTCAACACGTTTGATCCAAAGACTGGCATCGGGGCGAATTTTGCCGAATTCTCTTCGCGCTCTTCACTGCTTGAATTTATTTTTGCCGCCATTCTTCACGGCGGAAGATGTCCAAAACGCTGATAAACTGAAATCGGTTAATTTTCACGCCGTCGGTAACCTTTTTTTTATGTCACAGCAGACCGTTAAAATAAGAAATATGCAGAACAATCGAGTGACGGGTTGAACGAAGGTACGAATCGCATTTGCCCTTCGTATAGTATACATATATATATATAGTATGATCATTTATTCATTCGTAGGTTTGCCTTTGAGGTATTTGTCGTAAATGAACTTTGTTACTCAAACTCCAGGAATTTGATTCCCAAATTTATTCGTCAGACTCCAGTGAATAAGATATATTTATCTTCATGTCATGCATGTCGCACGCGCAGCCGATACCGCCGCAGCCGTAGCTACGTCTGCCGATATTCGCACACATTTGTGCACAATATCTATAGTCGCAAGGAACCTGGTCCATTTGGTAATCGTAATCCTCTGCTTCCTGACCTAGAAACATTCAAGCGAAACTCTGTTAGAACAATAACATCCCATAAAGATTGATGTAATAACGTTATCGCAATAACTATAATCGGCTCACCATCGATATAGGGAAACGCTATACAGAAAGCGATAACCGCTACCAGGGTGATATGCAAACCGACAATGGTCATGCTCGATTTCTCTGAACTCTTTCTTGTTCGTCGATTCGAAACTGCAACAAGAGAAACAACTACGCTATGCGACACGTTATTGCTATCGAATTCGAATCTACGAAAATTTCCATAATTTAATTTAATTTAATTTAATTTAATTAATTTTTCTTTTATTATTATTAATTATTAGTTATTTTATAGCATCACATATTTTGTGTCATACGAAGAACAGAAATACGATACGACCAGATCAGAAATAGTTGTTTTATAACGTCAGTGTTTTTAAAGATGATACGATGCTTGCAGATGAACGTTGATAGCTTTTAGTGGCAATGAAAATCTATCCTCACTACTCACGCGATGCTCGTGCAATGATGTTTCTTACCGTGTAGCTACGCTTGATATACCGATACACCGGATTTGCGACTTCTCTGAATCATACTCTCCGTGCTAGTGTATTTCAACGGTCTCGTTTCCTATCTGACTTTTATTAGGTACGCGCAATCATCATTCCCCATTGTACTGAAATACAAACACAATCGGGTTTATTTGACACGATTTCAATAAGAATGTTTCATCGCGAGCGTCACTTCCATCTCCAGCCGTTTTAAAAATCAATGGTCAATCAATAATTACGTATCATCGAACAAATCACTAGTTCGATAAGAAATGTTCGAGTTGTTTCTATTGCTCTCCTACACATGCCATTAATAAATATGAGCACCGACCATTATCATTCAATTTCTTTCAACGATACTAAAATTTCAGCCTACAATATCAAGTACTTTCTGCAGTATACTAATCACGAATATAATTGCAAAGGTACTCTATAAAGCTGTACCGTAGAAAATCTCTATGCAAAATAGTCGGCGAGTGCCATCTATCGTGAATGTCATCTCGCATGTATCACCAGCGCGTGCCGCGCAGTGGCGCGTATGCATGTGTGTGTCGTCCTCGTGAGCCGTGCACGTGCGTCTGATATCTTCCGTCAGACCGAACGGACGAAATCAAATTGAGGATATATTATACTTAATTAGAAGAGAAACATGAGTGATTGCAAAGTGTGCGGCAGCTCCGTGTTTTATCTGCAAGATGGATTCTATTTCTGTACAGAGTGTCAGACACAAAATGAGGTTAGGTTCAATGTAACCCATAAATTCATATTAGTTGTTTCCTCCGATCATGAGGTGGTAGTAATGTATAAGTATGTTAGAATACGAATTATGACAATTTTATTATTGATAATTTGAAGGTGTTCGTCGAGACTATCTTAGATTTGTGTTGTTAAGGCATAAAACTATTAGAATTAACAATAATGTTATTTCCATTGGAATTGACGTTTTTAAACTTTGATTGAGATTGATTGATGATTACAAAATGTATACAAAACATGGCCAATCAGTTTTCATGCTTATAATAATTACGTGTTTTCAGGAAAAACGAGAGGAAATTTTAGACTACCGTACAGAAGGTGTACTCTTGAAGACAAGAAAAATTCCTCGGAATAAATCTGCACAGCTCGGTGAGCAAATAACTTTGTTTATAGTTGGGAAACTGAACTTGTGTAATTTGACTCGTGATGAGCGATTCGAGAGTTCGAAGAGAGAATCAACCTTGATATAGAATTTTCTCAGATCAGGAATCACGCTGGACAACATGGGAACAGTACAATTACATACTACTAGCACTCACGGATAAATTGATCGAATTAGGTGCAACGCCGAATATAAAATTGACAACGCTTCAATTGTGGGCTTATTATTTAAGAAAACTAGAAGTAGCGTTCACTTCGACTGACCGAAAAGATGTACCAAAACTTGCTCGTCGCTATCATAACAAGTGAGTCGATGTAAAATTTGAAATTTCACAAAGCGAAATTAATTATTGGCATTTGTCTTGTTTAGAGATGCTGAAATTATTTATGGCAGAATCAAGGCAAAGCGAAAAAGAAAACGAAGGCCTAGTTCCAGCTCGATGGTTTCTAGCTATACGAGCGGACAAAGTTCGTCGCGAGATTTTCATAAACATAGAGTAAGATTGAAAATTCTTTTCTGTCAAATGTGCAGATTGCAATCAATAAGAAAAATGTTGTCCACAGAGGTCTATGGTGAATGCGGAATATGATAGGTTTCTGGCTTCTCAGGACAGTGGAACGAGTGAATTTTTAAGTTTGGCCAGCCAGAGTTTGACGAGTGTTCGTTCAAGCGATTCAAACGTATCTGTGAAGTGCGTTTCAATATGTGGATAATAGAAATAGATTATTTGAAATTGGTTGATATGCGTATACGTTTTCAATTTATTTCTCATTTAATATGATGCAGCAATTGATGATGCAATGAAATTCGTCCTATAGGTTGCAGTTTAGTAGCCATGCTAAAGCTGAAAGCCGAAAAATTAAAAAATTATCGAAAACATTGCCCACGAGTGATCGATCGAAATTCGTGAAAAATCATGTGACAACTTGTTACAAGGAAGGTCCTTATGTGATAACACCGATAAAACTTTGGGGGATTCTTTATTTGGCGCTGAGAATACATAATCAAGACATACATTTAGCTGATATGTTGAGGTTTGTGTGTTTCTATGTTTGAAAAACGATTAACTATGTATTGCTAATGACATACTCTTCGTTCGAAAGAAAAAATTTTGAGTTTTGAATTCTTTATTGATAATACAGTATGAAATCAATAATTCTACCCTGCATAGATCATATCCAAAAACTCGCGGGCTGTTTTATTCCTAAATTCATCAACCAACAGAGTGTTTCGCTGGAATTAACAATGCCCAAAATTATATGTGGCAGAGATAAAAACGATTTTTTTCACTATTCTGAAATCTTTTCAGTTGATAACATGATATCAATGCACAATTTTAAAGAATTTCTTTAAAATAGGTATGCGAGAGAGGGTCATCTTCCATATTACAAGCTTGGCCATTTATTACCAGAAGAAATGGAAAGAACAAACAGCGATATGAGACTGTTTTCGCAAAACAGTGAATTAACGCATAAAAATTTCAGAAAAACTTCAACTGCACTTGCTAAATTCTTATTCGTATATGAGATCAGCTGTCCAGACTTCTCAATGTTAATAAATCGTTACTGCAA
Source organism: Arge pagana (assembly GCA_963969455.1). Lineage (NCBI taxonomy): Eukaryota > Metazoa > Arthropoda > Insecta > Hymenoptera > Argidae > Arge > Arge pagana. The sequence continues at coordinate 22,418,167 of OZ018310.1, forward strand.
AGAGCTACAATTACCAGGTCAGTAATAGAAACCAGGATATAAGTATTAATATTTATATTTCAAAAAATCTACCGTTGTTACCTCGTTAGATGATATTTTGACCTATGCTCAAAGATTGGTCGCAATATCTCCACCAAAAATGGTTTTCAATGTCAGAACTTCAACGATTCCAAATTATGAGGGCAGAGCAATGGCATTCTTGGTCGTTGTTTTCAAGCTAATTTTTGGAATGGACGGTGTTACCGAATATGAACTTAGCAGAATAGCGGAACTATTAAACAAGTAAGAACGTCTCATTTTATATATATATAATACACATACACACACACATATGTATATATACAACGCACTTTTGTCGCAAAAGCGAAAGTTATCAGATTTACATCATTCTTTAATCTTGTCGATTTGAATGCTATGTTAAAAAATGTTTGACGTAAAAATTTTATGAGATTCCGAAAAGGGAAGCCGCCTATTGTCATTTTGTTCATTTTTATTTTTCTACTTGTTACTGTTCCCAGTTTTATTCCTTACTGTGTTACAAGAGGCTTCAAATTTTTTCTAGTAAATCCAAGCAGTCCATAAAATTGTTCAGCTTTGTTGAATGGCAGAGGTATATTGAGTGTCGAAAAACAGTCCTGATGAACAAACATTTTCCAACGAAATTCAAATATGATTCTGACGCAATGGGTGGAACGGACTTATATGTGGCGTTTGTGAATTCGTTGATGTCTCGACGATGTAATGATGTAGCACCGGCGAAAGAAAAAAATGCGATTTCTCCCGAATTACGCGATCTAATGGAAAAATTCGTGGATATACTAGATACGAAAGATGAAAAGGCAGAAAAAATTGAAAGCTTTCCACCATCCGTTACGCCGATGTTCTCATACTTGGAACAACTTTTGGATCACCCTATGTACGAACTACCCAGTATATTGCGCAATGATTTTTGTCAGACGAACGTTTCATACTTAACAAATCCGAAAGGGTAAGTTCAGTTGACGAAAATTTCAAAACAGATCTGCAAGCGCAATTTGTTTTTCAGATTCATTCGATACGCGACTACATTGGGATTAGAAGTCAACGTGGTGAAATCCAGATTAAATTTTTTGAAAAAAATAATGCCTCGATATGACCACACAAGATCGCCAACCATCGATTGGTGGAAATCACCCGTCACTGTGAGAGGACACAGTGATACGAATCCTAATTTGACAGCCTTCGATTACACGGATATGCATGAAGTCGCAGTCGATGCAATAAAACTAAGACTTTATGAAGGAATTGAAAATTCTCTGTATGCTAAAAGTAGAAATGCTAATTTGAATCAGCAACAGTCGCCTAGCTCAACATCTTACCAACAAGATGAAAACATTTCGTCGACGAACATGGATTTCGGTTTTGAAAATATCAGCGCTGACGGAAAACTTATTACTGGTCAAGTCAGTGCTCAAAGTAAAAAACCAGAACTCAATTTCCAATCATACTACAACTCGTATTTCACTCCAGTAATTACCACTAAACGTAAGAAGAAAACAAAGCTCCTTCGAGATTCCATGGGTCGTTTTGTGAAAAGTACTTCGCTTAATGTCAGGGAAGAACCTGTCAACTATAAATGTCCACGAAAAGTCTATCCGTGGTCCAAAGTGAGTTTGGACGATTCGAAAAACATCAATGATAGCCAAAATACAAATGAACCGATCCTCTGCACCAGCACTGCTGTGCGACAAGATAAGAAAGCATCAAGTCAAGAGACATCGGACAATTCTGCAAAATATTCTGAAACACTATTCGTGCCATCAAGCGATTATTGGATGTATCACTACATATTCAGCCACGTCAAAGCGAAGCATTTTGAAAGTTTCGAAGCCAGTCTTCCTTCGACTTTTCAATGGCTGCTGAATGAATGTGCGCAAACTGTCGAAATGACAACAGGAGATCTGTACGAGGAAGTTTGTAGGATAGAAACTTGTTACGCTTACATTTTAAAACCAGAAAGTATGAAATCCAAATCTTATGATCAAAAAGATAATCAGAGGAAAATTCAAGAATGCCATCGTAATTGGTAACGAAAACTTTGAGGAAACGACATCTTAAGTTGGATGCTCTTTCCTCAACCGTAATACCGATCAAAGATTTTCACCTTCTAGGTCCCCATAGTACGATGACGTTGTTGCGATTCCCCCCATTTTGTATTATAAGTGAAACGTTAATTGTCGTATTTTTGTTAAATATAACACGAGCAAGAAAATGTAATTTTTAAAAATGCAGCTTTATCAATATCTTCCCGAAACTACGATCCTGAGACTTTCATGCAACATTCAAAAGGAATCGAACATTTTCCATCATCAATAAGATGGGAAATTGTAAGTTAATTGGTAAATATCAAACAAACGCTTATATTCTATCCAAATGAAAAATTATACAAGGCAAGCACGTCTCGTGATTGGTTGGCGTATCACATGTTACTAGTATATCGAAATATGTTGATACATCATTGGAAAAAGTGAAAAATCCGGTAAAATCGGTGTTTCGCTTACCGACCGTGCAACGTTATTTCATTATCCCACTCAGCGAATGGTCGCGCGCGAACACGAGGAAGGAGCGCTACACAACGACTGATATATGCGAGTTGAGTTTATTGACATCAGGTGGCGCTACCGGCGTACGAGGTAGTCTAGCAACTGTTGCACGTCGAGCGCAACGAGAACGCGGACGTATATCCCGTTCTGTCAGTCGTAGGGTCGTCGGGTCAGTTCGTGTAGTCGTCAGTTGTAAACATTAGTCTCAACGACACGGAGGCATTAGTGCATCAGTCTTATCGGCCGGCAAAATGTGTCGTGGAGGACTGTGATTTGTGAAATATAGCTACTCGGTGATTTTGTGTCTATTGCGTGAGACTATATCGTGACAAGTTTCAAGTTAATTCCGGATTTCCTGACTACTGCAATTCCATCCTCGCCGATGCCGAGCGAGCATCAATTTCTTCCCTGTTTCTCCTCACATCCTTCGCTTCATCGAATTTTCGAGACGAAGCACATTTTCTCGAGAGAATAGGAAGAAATCAACCGTGAACGAACGACGAACAGGTACTGTTTTATTTCATCTCTATCATTGTATCGAAAGGATTAGTCCTAACATCGAGTTAGGCACGTCAACTGTGTTCAACCGTGACTGCGATTTTTATCCATCTTCCATCGAATAGTAGGTAGTATACATATAGAGCGTTGTTCCTGCGACGACGTGCAACAGTATGAAAACACGTAGGAATCGATGACCCCCGAAACATTCCGCCCATTTCAAGCGGTAAAAGTTCCATTGTCGAAAAACGCGAAGACGTATAGTAGTACTATTCGTACGCACTCGTGCAAGATATTCGTGACGATCGATCGATGGTGAGAAATTATGAAAATGCAAATAATCGGACGATCGTAAATTTCGAAGAAAAATATATTCTCATCCAGAATTTACGCCGAGAGATGAGTTTATTGAAAATTATCAAACGATAATAACTAACGAAACGTCTCATCGATGCAGGGAAGATGTTTTAACTAGAGTAAATATCCTGTTCCAAATTTTCCGATATTTTTGTTCGTACGAATGTTCTAACAGCTAAGTAACTATTTTTTTTGGAATTTTCCGAACGCGGTGGAATATTTCTTCGGATATTTCATCATTTACGAACATAGGAACACCGACGTTCGCGAACGCAAGTGCGATGATGACAAATTAATCACTTTTTTTTATCGAAGAAACTGGCCACATTTCCCTGATTTACGCGAAAGATTTTCATTTGATAAACACAACGAACAGATGGTTCGAATTCCGCTGCGTATTTTCTCTCGATTCTACTACTATATTTTCTCTCGAATCAATACCAACCAAGGTATATCGAGAATGAACACACGAATATGTGATACTTATGAATAAGCGGCTTTCTCATTGTCAGAGTGTAATTAAAGACTTCCGGGGTTACTTTTACGTCGATATCGAATTGTATTTCTACTGGGACATAAATTGACGATCGCAGTATTTAATCGTAGCATTTACTACCAATGGAAACGGGCTGGATAAAAAAAGAACTGTTATTTTTAAGCGATCGTTTATCGTAGTACAATTCGTACGAGAGCATAGTGTGTTTCCATGTTATCTCAAAAAAACATGAGAACATCGCGAGTCTCTTCGTAAAACGCATGGCACCTGCTCATTTGAGTTATCGGTATCTTAAAGCAGATGTATTCCTATCACGCGATGTTGTTTTTCGTTTTTTTTTCGTCAGTCATTATTCCATTTGGTTGTTCTACGTAGTGCTCGAAAAATGATCGGATTCGAGGACACGACCCCAATTTTCCAATATTACCGAGCAAATCGGTTCGATACCTGATAAACTTGTGTAAATATTTTCTTTTGGAAATTCAAGAATCGATTCGTTCGTTTGGAAAATCTGTGAATTGATTCGTACGACAACACGAAACGACTTACAATTAGTTAATGATATATTCGAACTTGATCCTACGTTCAACAGAGATACGTGCAATTAGGTTGAAACATTTGCGTTGGCAATCATAATTTTCGTATGCGTAACTAAGTAGCACTTATATTTTTTCCATGAAATGGGGTCTGTTTGATCAGGGTTCATTTGCTCGCGGCGTCCTTCAATGCTTGCCATCGGTTAACATTGTAAAATTTTAAACACAGCGTCGACCGAAATTCGATACTCCGCGTTACGCTACCGTTTCGTTTATTGTTCCGTGAATTTTTTCCTCCTCGTCTTATTTCTTCGCCTTTCGTTCGCGTTTTTCGTGTAGAAGTTTATTATTTTTCCTTTCAAATGATAATATACGGCGGTTGCGTAATAACCTGAGAGAAGACGGCATTAGCATGTGTGAAACAAAAACATACATATACGTACGACGCGTCGGTGGAAACGTACAGTATTCCGTCTGATGCAAGTTGGACCGTACCTATTAGCAGCAGAAACATACGGATAAACGTACACATATTCGTGTACCGAGCGAGGATCATGCCTTTTCACTCCACGCTAAGCTTTGTTTGCGGACCGGTGCACTCGCCCGTTCAAAAGTATTCCACACAACTGCGAATTGTTATCGTGGAAGATAGATGAGAATTGGGGCAGAGGACACAAAACAGGCCTCTATAGACGCGCGGCAGTGCCGTTATGATTAGGAAAGCGCATCAACAGCCTCCCCAACTGTGAAAGGATTCGCTCTCGTAAGCCTCTGCTCGAATGGTGGTGTGACTCCGCATCCACGATATGAAGCGCGAGACGCACCGTTGATAAGGTAGAAATCCGCGATTTTCATATGTTTTTTTCGCCTCCAAAAAAAAAACCCATTTCGAATTATCTTTTCCAACATGGTGGATGTTCTCTGTGAAAAACGTATTCGGTGTATATCGGGGAAATTTGCTGAAACAGAATCCTCGTCGCTACGAATGCTACATGAAACTTTGAATAGAGAAAGAATTTCGCTGCGTTCAGCATTCAAGTGAAGCAATTGACGAATCACGTCCGGCCACTTTACAGAATTTCGAGTGATGTACCGGGAAAAATCTGTCTCCCTGTTGTAAAGCTGATTCAATGTCCTCTATTGTCATTTACGTTTATAGATTTGTACACTCATTGTTCCACGACATCGCGACATCCGCGAGGAAGGTAATTGGAGTACGGAGAAGCACCGACGCGGCAGAAGAACAAATCGATCCGTTCGCTTGTTTTTAACATTACGCGCTGAAATTCATAATTTTCGGCGTTCGAATGACAAATTAATTGACCACGTGACAGCTCATTTCCCCTCATTGCTATCGCGCTGATCACCGTTGACCGTGCGAACAATGAGGCCGGCCGAACCGGTAGAACAGAAGTTTCGACGTAAATAATGGAAGAGCAAAGCTTCGTCGTCGTAGTCATCGTCGCAGCAGCGTCGATCGACTCGCATTAATTCAGGTATTTAATCAAGCGAGAGAATCCATTGTCTCTGCAAAATTGGGCCAATTAGGAGGTGAAATCTTGCATGGTAATGACGCCTAGCCGAATCTCACGAGGAATTAATTATTTTCAAGCGAAATACGACCGAGAATACGAAACGACCTGGAAATTAGAAGAAAAATATCTGCGCTTCTCGCTCCTCGATCTTTTTCTAAATTAACGAGCTTCCGTCGATTTTCACCCAATTGCGTCACAATTCCAGATAAAATTAACAGAATCTGTTCCGTGTTCATTTTTAGACTCGGAGATAATGCCGCTCCAGCGAGCCCAGTTCCCTCGTTTCTAGCCTGGACACAAATGGAAATGTTGGCAAAATTGAAACCGCGTGCCTTCGCGAACGCGAAAAATATCCACTCGCACGTTCAACAATAGGCTTGCCGCCAACGTCAGCCTCTCCGCGCCACTTTCGATCCGGTTTAGCAGCTATGACTTCAATTGAGTCCGGAACGAAGTCGAGTCTTTACCCTTTCCCCTGCTAATACAAGAAATGTTTAGCTGCCCTGCAATTTATTTGTTTTACCTCGTCTTACCGAGACTTCGGTTCCTGACCGAACAAAACCGGTTCGCAAACTGATCATAAAAATGGTTCAAGATCAGCTTGGGCCTATCGACGTTGAAAAGCTTACGTAAAACTTGCTATCTCCAAAAATTCAATGCAACTACCAGACAGAAGATCGTTGTACAACGGTACAAATCAAAACTCGCTCGATAATCGAAGTATAAAGTTGTTCGTCGAGCCAAAAACGACCAATGAATTTGAACAACTGTAAATAATTGTCTGTGATACCTCTTTAATGTAAAAAGACGAGGATCAGAATCCTTTTTCTCAAACAACCGCAGCTCTTCGCGGTAACGATACTTTTTTTTCTTTTCTTTTTTCTTCTTTTTTTTTTTTGGCTCCTGTGGGAGCTTTTTTCTCACATGAGGACGGATATTGCGCTGACGTGTTAGAGTTTGGTAGTAGTGTACGAATGCTACGTTTCGCTAACGCATCCCAAACTCAGCAACGACTTTGATCTTGCAATTTACGTAGGTATCGCCGCGTACATCTACGAGACAACTGATGCAAACTGTTCGTTTCGAAACTAGCGTGAAACGCGGATGACTTGGCAGCGATGCGAGTGAACGTGTTGACGGAGCTAATTGAGTAAAGTACTTACGCCTTATTCGTCTGTTGCTACTTGCTATTAGAAGGATCATTACAGAGGCACTCACGTACTTAGCAAAACTTGGATATGGGATCAGAACTCGCAAGAAAAATGAAACAACTTTGTTACGCTCCTTTTATTAACCCTTTCGCGAAGAAATATCTTTAGCTGTTCTCCGTGAGCCGTTTCCTGTTCGGCCAACGAAGATTGACCGGAGAAAATCTCGTTGTAGCTATCTTTATACGTTGAATATGGATTCCCCAATAACTTGGTAAAATTTCATCTGCTACAATTTCATTTTTTATTTTCAAAATTTGACAACGAATTCGTTATTAGTGACTCCGGAAACCCTTATATATCTTACGAAGAACACTTATTGGATTATCGGGAAGGTAGGGATCACAAAATAACAACGAAATTGGTAACGAACGTTGGAAAGTCGATGGTATCTAGGCGGGACACCGCTGTCCCGCTGTGACTGACCGAAAGAGTTAATCACGCGAAGCAAAGTTGAATTTCGTGAATGAAATCCGGGTCCGTTAATGATCGGAGCTATTTTTTACGCGTTCGCAAATTGCAGAGCTCTACTTCCCTAAATAATCATCACGTGACGAACCGAATGACATATTTTTCGCGGTGCCAAGAACCAGACGAAACGTTGAGCCAGCGCTACGCGACGCCGACTACGAATCGGCGGTTCGACATCTGTCGTGGAAACACATGTGGAAAGTGACCAGTCATATTTCCAATTCCTATTTTCGGAGCAGATGCGAGTATCGAAATACGAGGGACCGTTATATGGTTGCATCATTTTCCCGCCGATTACCAAACTGCTGCAACATATCGTTATTGACGCGATAAGAAGATGCGCGACTAGTAGCGTCCGCAAGCTAACTATCGAAAGATCTCGCGTTTTGTCGCGTTCCTAATCGGAAACCTACGAGAAAACGAGGACAAAGGCGAGCCGAGAGGCGATCGGTGAAATTTCTCGTTTGAAGTTATGCCAAAAAATGCCAGTACTTTCCACTTTTCTGTTCTCGTTCTCCCACAATATCACGTACATTCCGAACGAGAGCGAATGTCAAGGTGCCCCAGATTTGCCAAAACTTCTCAACGCGAATATTTACAAACTCGTTCGCGCGTCACGATCATCGCTTCTCTGTTCCTCCGATTCCCCTGCCTTTTCCTACCTACGAAAATGGGGGGAAAAACGATGTTCGCCACGGTAGAATAATACTCGGTACAAAGGTTTCGAAAATTCGCGCACGATCATATTTATCGATGCATCGAACAACAAACGCCTGATTTTAATGCGATCAGAGAGGGCAATTTGTTTCGCAGCGGTGCATGGCGGGTTGCCGCGTCGCAGGCGCGCCGAATCTCGTTGCGCTTGGAAATCTTTTTCACGCGTGACGCAAAACTCCACGATATTCGAAAAATACTTGTTAGCTATTCGATATATGAGAAACATCGTTGAAGTTGAATTTGAATAATTTCATTCGACTTGTTTTCCCTTCTGTTCGATTATTTAATCTTGTTTCCTCGACCTCCGATGCGAGCATTGAGATTACTCCGGGTGTTTCCGTTCCGGAGGTAACATTCCATTCCACGGGTAAAGGAAATTCTACGCGGTAATTTGTTTTTGTCAAATTCACCGCGCGGTCGACGGGTGCCCAGGAGCTTCCACTGTTTCCGAATAACTCGTCAGTTGCACACCGGTTTCTCATTAATTCCACGAAACCGCACCACCGGATGATCATTTTTCTCTTCTTCCTACCTGTTGGATGCAAAACAACGGCAATATTCCTGGCAAAGTATGACATCGAAATAGAAAAAAACACTCCTCGAATTTCAATTCTTGGCCAACGGGAAAAAATTATTCGCCTCGTTGCCATGTTTGTTCCTTATCGTGCATTTTCTCATTATTCACGGGATATTTTTACTTTATTTTACACAAATTACTCGGGTTTTTACGTTCGCGGTTTGTCACCGCCGTGAGCGCGCCACATCCAATGTAACCGTGTCCAGCCAGTAACATCGTCATATCCCCGATCGATTTTAACAGCCTGCCTACTCTACATTTTTTTAATTAAAGGCATTACCCTTAACCAATCGAGTAGCCTTGGCTTTTCCAACTCATCAGGTTATATAACACGCGTGATTTCGAAAATTAGTCCAAAATGAGTGGACAAAAATGTCCGGTTTTGGAATTAAGGAAGTCGCCTAAAAAAATAATTCGAAATGCTTGGCAGTTATTAACGATACAATTGTCCTGTGCTCGAACGAAAGCTTTGCGAGTAATAATACTCGGATCTTTCCGAAATTTGAGCGGAATATTTCTGAAACGATGTATTATTAGAGGATGTTGAAGAATGTTTTGTTTATTTTTAGTTTCTAATTGTAGTGCACCTTTAATGCAGCCCAGTCGATCGCAGCTGATCGTTTTGTGGGATAGGTACTCGACGAGAGCTCGAAGCTTGCAATTTATCAATTGCAACGCGAGCATCTGAAATTCCCGGAATTCCGGGTATTTCGGGTAGCCAGCGTTCGTAACGAGTCGCTGCCATCTGATTAACGTTGTTAAATGACGATAATTCTACGTGATTCGATAGCGCGCTGCGTAACTCGCGTGTCCCCATGCACTGTTAGTGGATTGACGTGCCATTATCTCTCGCTCTCTCTCTCTCTCTCGATAATACTACGATCGATAACTGGTCAGTCGAACGGTCGAAGGTCGGTTCTCAAGCTCCGAGCGACCTTCCCTCGGTGTTACCAGCGACAAGCTAATCTGCAAAATTGCTGCGTGGAAATTTCGCGTCGTGAATAATACACAAGGTAAGAAATTACGAGCGATGCTCGTTAACTAACATTTTTTCTTTCATCCGTTTGCAAAATAATTCTACACCTTGACTTCGAGCGCCCGAATTGGCGAGAACCTCGACGCGAGGGGGACAAAAATGACGATAGTTTCGACCAACGAACCGAAAAAATCTATTTCCAATGCGACTCTGCTACACGTTCGCCGTTCACTAGCCTGATTTTGCATCTTACAATCAAATCCAGGGCACAGTTTCAATTTCGAGCGGTTCTCCTTGACCGAATAACTCGACGCACGTATGAGAATAACCGTCGGTGTCACTTGGTAAAAAATATCACATCTTTCCCCGTCTCATTTTTAGTCGGCGCGAAAATCCCATTCCGATATTAATACTATAATAAACGAGTATTTTCTACTCCTCATTTACAAACCCCAATTTACTCATCGACCAGTCAAGACTAGACTTATTTCACGATCCTTATCTTTTTCTCTCACCAACAGCTCCACGTCATTGGCAAACCGTGATTTTAATTTTTTTTTTTTTTTTGGCAATGTCAATTTTTTATTCCCACTCAAAAATCCCATCGATGTCAAAATATTCAACTAATTTTCTTCGTTACCTCCGCAACTTCCTCACGATTTCCCCTGCGTGCTAACAAATTTTCCGACGTAAAAACTGTAAATAACATCTTAGCGTGTGGATCAGTTTTGTCCTCGCAGTCCGTTTTTCAACACCCAAAAATGTTATTTGATAGTAAAGTAACACTTTTTGAACATTTCTTTGCGTTACTCCGTTACTCACGCGAAGTGTAGTGAAGTAACACTAATTTTGTGTATAAAAAGTCGACACAATTTTTTTTTTTTGGGGTAAATTTTATGGACATTTTTTTATAGACTATATAGCGTCTACTGGGCGGTTTCGGTCATCGTCGCATTGCGATGTATCGGAAGTGGAGTTTCCGGACAGTTTTTCGGGTAAAATACCACGAAGCATTCTCGTGTCTTTGTTTTATGTCTGCCTCCCTAATCTGCTCTCTTCGCGTACCGTGCGTTTCGTCTGTTACGTGTCATCGCATCTGTCAGCGCGACGACGACGACCACGACTGCGCCACGTGGCGACGTCACGTCGGTACGCATTAGGTTAGAGAACCGCGTTAAATTGACTTTATTGAATCCGAATCCAACTGGATTCGCCCTATGTACCGCGCGATACACACATCGCAATACACTTCTCGACGTAGCTATGAAATTCGTATTTTCTTGCGTCGCGTGCTCCGCTCGTTTCAAGCTTCGCCAACCCCTCACCGCGATACCCAATTATCAAGGTAATTGTTGATTAACCCTGCTCGTCGGGCGATTCCTCGAGATTCAATCGAAACGTTCCCCAACTTCGATTGACCACATCTCCGTTCTCTTTCCCACCCCGCGATACTCTCTTCGCCTCCAATCATTGTTCTCGTCCGTCTGCCGTCCTACGTATCTTAGATCTGGCGGATTAGCAACGTTTTCTCGCACCCTCGATCATCTCGATCTATCATGGTGATGCTACAAAATCCGAACGACTCGCCAGCAGTTTTTTTTCCCGCACCCAAATCTCCCTTTTTTTCACCCTCTTTCGCTCGGCTCCCGGGAAACGCACGAATAATCTCCAGGATCGACCAAGACGCGATCCAGAGAAGGAATGAATTATTCACTTTGGGATCGAAGCTTCGCTTCTCTCCCCTTCTGTTTGGCATTCCGCGCCCGAAACGTCGGTTCTTGACTCGACGAGTATCGATACATATTCATGGAAGCGCCGATGTAAAAGGAATTATTTGAACTTTAGTCGAACCTATAATCTACCTGTTCCAAAATTCAAACAAACAATCCGCGAAAACTTACCAATCACGAAAAATAAACGTATCTTTTTTTCTTCTTTTTTTTTCAATCATCCGCGCAAATTTTCGCCTACAGTTTTTATACTTCGTAGGCAGTAAAAAATTTGTGTTGACGACTTATTTTGATTCAACATTTCAACAAGCTCCGTTTGTGTAGATGAAGTAAAAAAAAACCTATGCTGAAGTTTTCTAAAATCGGTGTGTTAAAATATGACCTGATCGAACAACACTCGCGACTGTGTTGAATCAACACGCTAGAATGTTAAATATTCTACGCAAAAATGTTAACACCTTGCACAATGATGACACATTTTTTAGCCTGTATAATCGGCGTAACGTGCAATTGATAACGGGCGCATAATGGCTGATATGAATGATACGCGGCACGCGACGCGTTCGTGTCGCGTACGGAGAACGGAAGCGAGGTTATCGAGGCTCACTTCCGGCAGGCGCCAAAACGAGGCGTGGCATTACGGGAACGCCGGAAACCACGTGCTGCGATAGGTACCTCGTTGACACGTATGGTAAATGTTATGTCAGCTCGCGAGATGTTTATCCTCGTTACCGAAAGAAAAACAAAAAAAGATCACCGCGTTGCTTATTTCGGAACAAATTGCTCCTCGAAAAAATATTGACCTTGGCGGAGAACGTTATTCAAGAAAGGTAAATTTCTGGGTGAGTAGAATTTTCAAAAGTGATGATCGTAATCGAATCTGTAAAAATCGTAATATAACGTCTTTAGCGTTGCACTTACACGAAAAATGTATTCCACCTTTCTTGTTGTACGCGTAATTAGCTCTATTTTTTGTTGGGAACATTATTCTTTGAAACGAAGTAGATCTGTAGTGACCGAAATTCTTCGCTTATGTCAGAAAATTTACGAGCAGTCGAATAATTCTAGAGCGACGTCGTACGATTGGTAACGGTCGGCAAAAATTTGCGAGAGATTACAACCGACGTAACACGCTTGTGTTCAACCTCGTCGACTATCATCCAAAGAACAAAAGAAGCGGTGTAAAACCAGCCTTAACCCACTGATCTAAAAGCGGCGAGACGACGATGACCGACACGATCGACGTGGCCTTCGTTTCTCTCTCGTTACATTTTTTTCCTCAAATCAACGTTATTTTAATTTTTATCCGTCACACCGAAACCTGCGTTCTCGCCACATTTTGTTCTCCTTTCCTACTCGTTTCCGAGCGTATTAGCATTTTCTTTCTTCTTTTACTCTCCTTCATTTTTATGTAGCGAAATTCCGTGGGCCGGAAAAATATTGCGAGATGCCAGAGATGAGATTCGCGAAAATTCAGCACACTGGTTAGCCTCAAAGTCCTGTAAATATTAGCTCACGAATGCTTTTTTCGGTCTCGAGCTCATATTGCGACTGTTGGTTGCTCTCCGTTTTTTTTTTTGTTTTTTTTTTTTTGGCACACCGATTTTGGTAGTTTACCATTTTGCTTTCACTACTTCCGGTTCTTCTTGATCAATAACGTCTCGCGGCACTTGGTTGTCAAAGAGTGGGTATTGATTTTGGTTTGTACCAAAGGCAGCCTCGATGAGGTCCGATAATCCGCAAAAAACCTTCGCTATCGCAATAGGCTGTCAAAATCAATTGGTAAAACGTATAAATCGCATGAGATATGGTTCCGACAGACGGCCTTCTGTGACGATTAGTCACGAGCAAGGAATAGAGCCCGATGGATGAACCGACTGAGCATTAAATGACGGGAGTTATTAATAAATAACGAGCTTCTGCTTCTCGTAAAACCGGCAGCTTTATTCGTCCCGAAAAACATCGTTGATAACTAATTACAGTTTACGATTTCTCGCGACACGTGTCGATTGAATTTTTTTTACCATCTTCTTTTTATATTATAAACCATATAATACATATTCGACGTCGTTTGGGTTAACAACATTTTTTCCAAGGTCGCGGCAAATTTTAATATCTTACACGCGGACAAACGTGCATGATGGCGAAATGCGGAACGTTAAAAATGTTGCCGAGCGTGAAAACTGTACATTGAAAATTTTCTTATTTATCTCCAAATGCGCCGTTTTTCGGAAGAATAACACGGAAATAAGACCGCTACGCGAGCATCGCGGTATGCGTACCACGTTGCTCCTCGCAGCTGCTCCGCTGCGTTCCGAAGATCCTTCCACGCGATTTCGCAATCCAATCGCATCGACGCGAGGAGCATCGATTCCATTGAAATTTATCGACGAGTCGTTCACGTAAGATCAGATCTATCGTGGAATACCAATATTTATGATCTCTTCGAACGTTTCGACCATTTACCGTCGTTAATTTCAACATCTCGTCGTAACGTGGAGACAAACTGGAATTCGCGAGTGTTTTTCACTAAAATTGGACAAAAATTTCGTACAATTATCGAACAACAGCCGCGTCTTCATTTTCCGTCAAAATATGAACCGCAGTTGAGGGGTTCTTTATCTACGTTTTTTTTTTTTTTTTACGAATTGAATGCAGTTAAGTCTGTGAAATTTTTACCGCATATTTATTTGTATATTGAGCACAGTTTGCAATTTTTTGCAAACCGAAACCGTCTCTCGTTGCGCGTGGTAGAGATTTTGGGAGATTTGGTGAACGAAGTATGGACACGAAAATGCAGAATTTTCGTGTTCCCGATGGTCATTAGCGGTCGTTACACCGAACCGAGTATTGGCAACGAGCCAGTGGAACCTACACATTTGGTATTGCGTTTCCAGCGACTGTCTCTCCCTCCGATTCTTCCCGATACAGCAGCTTTCGCCGCGGATTTCACCCTCGTGCCAACTGCATCTGGTACGGCGATGGCGATGGCGATGGTCCAGGCCACGAAGATTTCACTCTCGGATCGTTGGACCCGTCCGTAGTATACATCAAACGCTCGTCTCCCGACAAACCGGACGTACTCTTTGATTTTCACGTACCGTCCGAGAAATAATTGCCGGTCGATGATCTCGCGCGCCGTCCGACCATGCCGGACTTTTACTACTGCGTCTCCTCGCGACCACTACGCGCCGCGCCGCCTCGTCTCGCTTCGCGATCAAAAAACGCTTCTTCCGAAAGCACGTCCCAAAATTCCAAACCACTTCAAATTCAAAGGAGAAGACGAACGCTATTCGATTCACGCTATTTACCGAATTCCATCTCGTTCGAGTTTCACGGGGAGGAATAACGATTATTATCGAAACGTTTGTAACGACTTTCCGACAAAAAACGAAGTACTTTCCATGAAATTTTTCGATATTCTTGCTCACCGAGATTCTGGTAATCGGATTATTTCCTTTGACGTGCAATTTTCCTTGAACTTGATGCTAGGGCTTGCAGATCGAGACACAACAGTTGGCCGTGGCGTTTGTCTAGACGGCTCGGAATCGATATCAAACCCGAACCTCTACAGCAGCGTTGCCCCCGAAAATCAATTCAGACTCGTGGAACGCACGGCGATTATTAAGAATTCACAGGAAAATTATGACCCGCGTACGTCTCTGGGAAATTTCAGCTCATCTCGCGCGCCTCCTCGAGCGTGAAATTCTAACGACGAGAAATCCAGCACACAAACGAAAAGCGATCCCTTAACCTCGCAAATATTCGATCTACGTAGACGATCCAACGTAACGATGAAGACTTATGAGCAAAGCTCGTGTTCAGCTACGACTTATTCGGTTTCATCGGGTACAGTCATCGCGAATAAAATGTGTGCGCACAAAATATATAAACATGTACCTACGTATTCTTCGACTATTGACAGTTCGAAAAAATGTCGTTTTCTCCACTTCGTTACCGTCTATTCTTTTGTTTAGTTATCTTGAATCAATTTCCACCCTTTCTCGTTGTTATCAGGCGCTTAAAATCAGCAATTAGTACTTAAAAATGTATTTTTTTATTCAAAAGCACGTAAAAAAACAACATTTTGAAGAAAAAAAGATTCAATTCGGTGCATTATTCAAGAAGTTGTTGGCAAAAAACCGAAATTCGAACGGGTGATGGAAAAAATGTCAAAATTTACCTGGAAGGTTTTTTCGAAGGGTACAAAGAATGTAAAAAAGTTGAGGAAATCAAACTGGTTTCCATCCTACTTGCCGTATCGACGATGCGACTGGTGTAGCTGAAATTTAGATTGGGCGTAACGGTCGCTGCGCGATCAGATTAAACAACCGTCGTTTACCTACGTATATTTAATCTCTTAATTCGAATAATAGTTGCTTCGGTAAACAGATTTAGTCGAGTTACGATCAGCAACACGTGGTGTGCCTACAAATTGACCTTGGCAATACGCTCGCGACTGCGTCCTCGATTACCAAGTAGTACTTACCTACGTTTCCGAAATCAGATCAGTCGAAGAGATCTGCCCGGAATTGAACATTAAAAAATATATAGTGACCCCGGATTTGGATTTTTTTTCTCGTTTTTTTCCCGCGAAAAAACAGCGAGACGTTACGAATGAAGACGTTGTTACGCGGCGTAACAACGTAACTTGCGCCTCGTCGAAAATAAATATTATCGCATTCCAACGAGGATCAATTCGCTTCTCCGCACGGTGCACGTTTGATTATTTCTACCTGCGTCATTTCATTTGTCGACGTTAAATATTTATGAAAATTACTGGTCGACGGTGTAGATTAAAAGCGTAACAAACAGCTGTCGCTACCGTGTCTCGTTTGACTCTCGGTACAATACTCGACGCGTCATTCTTCTATCTTCAACCTTCTAAGTTTTTTCCCCTCCCATAAGGCAGATTGTCTCGTTCTCCTGGAATTTTCTTGCCCATTTTTTTATTCTTCTCGCTTTTGTTTTCCAACGCGGTGATATCTCGTCCGCTCCATCGCGACACAAGAGCGCGGCGATAATTTAATTGATGGGCGAATGAAAGCTTCGGCGGTGGCGATCTGAGAAAGTGGATAAGGGAAAGAGGAAGCGATCCGCTGGTGTGTAGCCGATCGATTACTAGGTTGGTTCACGCCTCGTCGTTACACGAAGCGACGCCCGGCGTCGCAACATTTCGACGTGTACGGGGCTCGTTCCGCGCGTGGAACATGCCCAACACACTGTCAAAGTACAGTGGTGTTCGCGAAGCCAGGTTGCGTAAAGGGATCCAAGGTCGGGACAAGGTGCTTCGCGTCGGCGTAACTTTCCTCCGGTCGCGATTGTCTCGCCGAATATGTCGGGGCCTGGTGCTCGAAAGCTCGGAGATCCGTGTCCAACGATCGCCGGGGCGGTCATCTCGGCAATTTGCGGAAAGAGAAGCGAGGTAAAAAAAGTAGGGGGGAAATTCCCGCCGGAGCATCCCTAACTTTCGCGAGTAGTTGCGCGGAAATCATCGGCCGAAACGCGACGCTGCTAGTCTGGCGCCTGGAAGCTGTTGACCCGCGCAGCGCCGGCGATTGTTGGGTTGCCGCGTTTCAGGCGCCGCGCCGCACGGTCGGGCGCGATCAGCGAACGCGGTAAAGATATTGACCGGATGCATTGCGCAACCGGCGAACGAGCGCATGATACAAAGAAGGCGGATAACGAATCTTGAGCAATTTAAATCGGGATTCATTGCTAGAATCAACCGACGTGGATGAATAGAGCAGGGAATTACTAATGCTAAACACGTGCTGTATTTCATCACCTGCGAGTGGGCGGGGAGGAGGAACTCGTAACGTGAAAGACTGCATCGTCCCCCTCTAGATACAGATCGTAACCAAATGATTTTTCCTGCTCATCGAGGACAACAGATGTATTCAACTCAACGAATCTGCTCGGTGACGCGAGATTACGAGATTTGATAAATACACTTAGGAATTCTTACTCTTCGCACGACGAAAATTGTACCCTTCGTGCTTTGTTGTTACAGATTGCCGCAGGCGGATCCGGACGCGTTCTCTCGCTTACACTTTCACTGGATATTTCACGCCAAGGCTCGTTACACTTTCGAGACATGTCGCCCGGATAATGTCGCCCGCAGCATGAAGGTATTCCTCGTGTTTTCACAAACAACAAAAACACCCGTCGCATCTCCGATCTCTCGATCGTGGAGCTGAGTAAGAAATAAGCACTTTCCTCCCACTTCTCTCACATTTCAGTTTCATTTTTGGAAGAAAAAGCAGAGAAGAAAAAATACTGCTCGTAACGAACGTAATACGTGCAATAAAAGTGCGTTCAACTTCATCCGCATGGAAGAAATGGAGGTTCGGTGTAAATCATTGCCGGTTAAGTTCTACGCGAAAAGCTGTCGCGTCGTCGAACAAAATTAATTTATCGAGCCAAGGTCGACGGCAATGTTACGCGCACTTCTACCAATCCTTTTACCCACGCGATTTGTAGGTGATGTCAACGCAGCAATCAGCTACGCCGACCAAAATTCTCCGATATTTATCGACGTATATCTATTTCCATCAACCCTTTCGGCCACAGCGGGACCCCCAACGTCCCATCCAGACACCATCGATTTTTCAACGCTTACGAGCAGTTCGCTATTATCGACTTCGTTGTGATTTTTTGATTCCCAATAATTCCCTAAGCGTTAAATAAATAATAAAATATTACATAACTGTCCGAAATAGGTGTTGCTAATAACAAAGCAGATTTTTCGAAATAAATTCTTGCCCCATCGAACCGATAGCTAACATTATCTGAATATTCCTATCAGAAGGTACTCGCCTCACCGATCACGAATCGGCTGTCAAATTCGTAAAGTACAAAATGGCGTGCTCAATATGGCCGACCAAAATGTGGAAATATGGTAATTTTTAGTAGATGCAAAAAAAAACGGATCTGCCTGTCCGAACGCTCCGCTGTTGTGGAAATATATTCTTTTCGCGACGCGCATTTCGACGATATTTCGCCACGCGTGTCGTTATCGATCAATACCCTCCCCGATCCTTAAATATGTACGAAACTCCCGCGAATACGTATTCCACCGTTTTTCAACCCGTTGTCGCGGCCAACGATCGCTGTCGTACCTGTTGCAAACATTCGTCGACCGTGACCTCATCAGAAGCGATCAAATCCGAGCGTAAATACGGATAGAAATATAGTTCGAAGAAATGAACCGCATCGGTTCCCCACACGGCAAACGCTCAGCACCACGCACACGTCAAATTTCAATTGTCACTTTATTTTCATTCGACCTTCGCACTTTTTTCTCCGCGTCATTTCGCTTCATTTTTTTACCAACTTTTTTTACCAACTTTTTTTACCATCGTTAATCACACGTTTTTATCGTATTTCATCCACCTGCTTGTCTTCGCCCACAGTATTTTTTATTCGTTCTCCGATCCGTCGAATCATCCTGATACGTCATCGCTTCGCCATTTATTATTTACGCTCGATTGTATTTTCGCTCATTCGCCTACTACCTCGGCATTCTTTGCGTCGAATTCAAAATGGAATGGTTTTTTCTCGACTTTTCGTCCCTTTTTGGCGGCGTATTCCATTTATTCGCGTTTTCATCTCATCTCTACTTTTTGGCCAGTCTTGAGCGGTTTTTTCCGCTACAATTACCATTCCTAGTGGCGTGCGATCCGATTGGGAATGTTGATGGAATTTTACGAGGCTCGTTGATAAAGAGGGATCAGAGGAGGGGTGCGGGGAATATTCGTCGGCCCTTAATCTTCGGCATCCTTGTGGTTAACCTTGGATGAAAAAACTGGGCCGCGACCTTTCGACTCTTTGACATTCAGAGCAACATTCGCGTTGACGAAAAAACATATTTCCAGCGTGTTAATTCGCAAAGAAGGTTAAACTGTCTTCGCACGAATAATTCAATCGTCTCGTCGCATTTTCTTTGGATCGTGCGTTATTTATTCGTTTTTTCAATTTATTCACGAAGTAAGAAAAATATTTTTTTTTACTCTACTCCTCTATTTTTCAGCTGAACTGAATTTTCCTCAGATTCGCAGTTAATTTTCTGATGTTGCAGGCGTGAGGAGAGCAGAGATAACTACGAGAATCGAGGGTTGTACGGAAAACGAAGCTTCGACGCTGAGGAAATCGGGACTTGGGCAGCGCAACGCGTAGACAGACATAGGAGCGCGACGTCGAGGAGAGATACAGCATCACCACGCGTCACGCGGGCGTCGTTGGTTTATGGGGGGCCCCGCCGCAAAGGCCCCCCAGCACCGGGCCCAACGCCACGAATTGTAGGACAGGCGCTTTCTTGGGACGTTCGAAAACGGCGCCGTTACCAACTCCGACCAAAACGACAAAGCAAATGAAAAATCCGTCGGGAATATTGAGGCAATCGAGCCTTACGAAACTAGGCTCGATGATTAACACCGCCGTCAACAAACGAAGCGGTAAATAATTACATTTCACAGCTCATTCGCGATCAGCGTGTTCAAAGGAGTACGTGTCTTACGTCTATCCCGTTTCCCCGTCGCCGCCAAATTGATGGTTCTCACGTCGAATTACATCCGCAGACACTCGTGCTTCGTCTTCGACGCACGATTTCGCCTCGGTTCAATTTTTTCCTTCCATTGAAATCCGTCGATTCAGGCAGAGTATCGCGATCGAATGATGTTCCTCTGTTGGCCAGTCGATAATTCCATTTCCTCCAAGTACGTTGTTGCATTGTTTCATTGGAATAGAATTTGCTATCGGCATTGTACCTCGTTGCCTACGTTCCGTTCGCACAGATCCGTAATAACCTCGCAGTAAGTTTGCCGCGCGCCTAACAATGGGCAACCCGTTCAGCCGCGCGGAACCGCGGTTGCCGGCCGCTAGGCGCTCGCAATATTGTATTTTCCAATTCTAGAGAGCGTGGGCTTGTTATGACATTTCATTGGACGCTATGCGACAACAACGCAAATAAAAATGAACTCATCTACCAGCTGACACGAAACATTTGCTCGTTCTGTTTATTTTTTCTCTTGACTTTTTATTTCCTGACTTTTTTTTGTTTTTTTTTCGCGAAGACACGCCGTATGCTCGAAGTTTTCTTCCCTCTGCGGTTCGCACTCCGCTCGATGTCTGGTAACTTTGCAACGTTTTCACTGCTACGTCGGTAAGGTGGATAAATAAGATTAGCGAGGCTGCATGAATGATTTTTCTAGCCGTAATGTAGCTAACCGGTGTCAAGTGAGTGAGAAAATAATTGGAGACAAAACCAGTACGTTCGATGGTTGCCGTTCTTAGTAGGACCCGATGATTTATTCGCAATTTTCGAGACGTTATTTTCAAATTTCCCGCGCTTTTCCCGCGCGGGAACGGATCGCGAAGGCGAGTATCTATTCGGTGACTTTGACAAGTAAATACAGAAAGTACGTGAGGTCAACGGGTACCTACCTCGGTACGATCAGTCGTTTCGCATTCGCGTGAAGATGAACACGAGGAGTCGTTTGAAATCGAACGTTACGATCGAAAGACGCGCAAAGTCTGTCGAGCCGGAAAATTTAAGTTGTCGAAATCATCGGAGTGACGGGTTCCGCAAAAAAAGTTCGGTAATCGAGAACGAGATCGGGAAAAATCCGTGTCGTAAGTAATTATATATCAGTACACCGAGGTAAACAGAACGAGGCTGAGAAACGTTGGTGATTCAAATTTTTTCCCGGCGCGTCGACCGTGAACATTCGAACGCTGTTTACTCGAGAAATGTATAAACAAACAAACTAGGGTGTGAAAATAAAGAGACGCTAACGAGCCTCTCGTCAATCAGATCTAATTTTCAGCAAATTAATGGCCATTCGAATCCCGATGGTTCGTCGTGTCGACTAATTAGGATCCTTTTATTAATTTATTCGACAACCAAGGCGACCGCGAAGCCTTTGGGACGACGATAAGCTCTCAGACGTTGGTTACCCGTCGTCAAGTTTGCTGTAAAAAGGTTCTTTGTTCCAGCCGAGTCGCGGCAGAGAGTGTTTTTCTTCTTCTTTTTCTGTTTTTTCTTTCTTTTTTTTTTTCGTCTTCGTCGATAGGAATCGTACGGTGCTAAATCGTCGAACATGTGCGCGAGTATTTTTGAAATTGGTGATTATATGAAAAATCAACACGAGAAATTATACTGATACGGAATCGTTTGTTCTCATTTGGACGCGATTTTTCGTTCGTTCGTTCAACGAAATGATGCATCATTATGTGAGGGGATTAAAACCACCGGTGGTCATCGATGGGCCTATGTTCTCGTCTCTCGAGGAATTGCACGAGAAATTAACGGAACTCTTAGGTTTGTAAGAGATTTTCGTCGCGGGTCGCGGGATCGTCGTTCGTTTGATAAGCGATTGCGTTTTTAATGAAAAGAAAAAATATAAGAGTCGGAAAAAGAAATCTCTGCTTCGACGAAACTAACGGAACTTTTGCAACGTAAAAGGCTTGTCAGCGACGACATTGATATTAATATCACGTCCACTCGTTCACTCTGACGTAATTTTTACGCCTGCTATGATTTCTAGCATTCGACGAAGGAATATGTTTCTTACTTTGTTTCCCTTCGAAACATCAGTTTTACATAGCGGTGACATTTTTCTACGACGGTCGCGTATTATTCGTCGATTTAGACGACGAAACTCTCATTTTATCTGTCTCGAAAGTTTGCAATTGAAATCCGATGGAACAGCGCCGAATAGGCGAGTTTCATTTGTTTTGCCAGATGCGCTGGTGAACAAAAGTCGGGGAAAATTCGAACATTCCCGCTCGTGGATTTACAGCGCTTCGTGAAATTACGTGACCATTTGGCGAGGAAGAGCAAACGTGAGGTTCGCGTTTTTTTTGTTTTTTTTTTAAATTTTGTTGTATACACGTAGCGTGTAACGTTCGCAATTGGCGAACGAAAGTACGAGTCTTCGTAAAAGTTCGCTCGAATTCGTGCCGCCTCGTAGGTATACCAGTCAAGGCTACTCGCGTTCGAGTTGGTTTTGTTTTCTTTTTTTCCTTTTCTCCCCCGAGCTCCACGACGAGCGATGACGAGCGTACGCGATAAGTTCAAAATTGGCGGGTGAAAGTAGCAGCGTTACGCTGTTTCGTAAATTTTCGTTCGATTTCGTGAAAGTTCGTGGAAAGGTGATGTCAAGATGGCGGTCAAATGGTGGCAGCAGCTCTGATTCGAACAAGGTGGCGTGACGTCACGGCATCGTTGTTATGCACTCGTGAGTTCCGCCATTGGTCGAAGTTGAATTCGTATCGTTCGATGGTTAATATGTGACAGGAATCCGCGGGCATCGGCTTGAATTTTCGTGGTTATTCGTTATTTTCGCGGCCTCGATTTCGGGTAGAGTATCATTGTCCGACGCGTGACAAATCCGGTATTCGATATGGCCGGTAAGTAGACTCTTTTCCGTGCATTATTTCCCCCCGTCCCGCGACTCCACCGAGATACAACGAGCGAACACCGATTCTCGTCGTTCTTTTGTCGTCGTAGCTTCGTCTCGTCGAACGTTTATCACCGAATAACGCGTAACGCGGAAAGGTGGCCGAACCTTGACCCAGATAAATCGTTTTTTAATTCACCACTGCCTACCGAATTAACCATTGCGCGCGCTTCGTGTAACCACACATCACAGCAGAGGGGAACTGTATGAAACTGATGTTTTCCTCGGCATAAAGAAAAAAAAATGGATAGCGGCGAACCGTCAAGTAGGCTGATTGTTGTTGCTTTATTATTATTCGATTGTTTCTCATGCTCCATGCACACGGTCACTCGACTCTTATCTTGTATTTCTCCTCCCATTCTTCATCCACCTCTCTCGAATCTAACACTTGAGGCTATGGTTGCACCTCCATGCCAACAAATATCATCGACTTAGTGTTGAGAATCTCAACTTCACCTGTAACCTGTTGTTTCCATCCTTTCGTGTTACAGGCAATGGTGATATACAGTGGTGCTTTTCCCAAGTGAAGGGAACCCTCGAAGATGACGTTACCGAAGGTAAGTTTAACCTCTTCACGAAATGTATCGTTCGTCCGACGCAAACTTGAACCAAATTCAGAGCCTTTCAGTTCACCCAGATCCTTTGACGGTTCATTTTGTTTCTCCTCTTACGTTAAGTGTGCCATTACCGTACGAACTTGACGTTGCTTGGTTTGGTTTTCATGTTTACGTTGTCGTACCATTCTTTGTCCCTGCATACCCGTCGACGTATTTTATGTTTTGTTTACATCGTTTAAAGCTCATAATTCGGAATCCTCTTCGTGTCAAAAGCTTTGTAATTCTCTTTTATGTGATTTGTTCACGGAATTAACGTTCGGCAAATATCATTGTTCACTTCGTCTCAGTAGATTATCATTGGTGTCATTTCTTAAATCGTAACAATTGATGTTCGCGTTGGAATAGTTTGAATTCCTTAAATGTGCTTATGTATTTTGTTAAAATCTGTCCGTTGAGCGTTTAGTCAGCATTGCGATTACGATACTTTTACATATCGAAAGCTTGTCGTATTAAATTCAAGCGAGAGTCTGGACTGTGTAAGATTTTTTGGAATAATTACGAATAGAATGACGAAATGCAAGCTCTAAAGACTTCATTTACAACTTTGAGTATGCTTTTTCACTTACGTATACAATACATGATTCTTTAAGAGCATGGAATGGAATAACAACATAACTGTTGATCTCTGTCGAATGACTAACCACTCATGATCATCCAATCTTTCTGGATTCAATGCTACAAAAAATGAATTCTTCATGCTGCATTTTTGTTTTAGCGGACATAATCTCTTGCGTAGAGTTTAATCATGATGGAGACCTGCTGGCAACGGGTGACAAGGGTGGTCGTGTAGTCATATTTCAGAGGGACCCCATTGTGAGTAGAATATTAAATGATATGAGTTTGATTATTTGTCCACAAAGTATATTCCAATCATATTGTATGTAAATTCGACACCCATAAATTGTGACCGAACGAGAGTAGACGAACAGCTTTGTAGCGTCATCTTACTTTCAAAGCAAATTATACGTTGAATTCCTTGCCCAAGATGTTGGGTTCATTTATAATAAATTAAAATCAAAACATGAACACAAACTCATTTTCATTTTCGAATGTGCACGAGCTTATTTCCGAAAAATGCTCGTCACAGGAAGTGTTTGAGAAATATCGCATTCGATTTCTATTGATATTTCATTTTCCTATAATACTAGTCAAATAGACTCATATGCGATATCGTTATCTGAGCACAAACGACGAGATTGTTGTTCGTAGGTGTCGACAATTGAAGGCCACCCGTTGTTTACGTAACAATGTTAATATTATAATATAGACTGCAAACGCGAGACGTCTTCATTTTATGAAAAGTACAACGTATCCGCAAAGATGTTGATATTTATTCACAGATAAGTCGGGCGCTTAGTTCTATTTTAATCCCAAATTCATTTCAACAAAATTGTTTTGTGTCGCGTTATACATTCGCCTTCGCGTCGATGGTTTATTAGATGATAATTTGATGATAATTTTGCGTTCATAATTTGAAGGACTTTATCTCTCGTATGAATTACGTAGTTCAATTAAGAATATCTTTCGTTGCAATTACTCTCGCATATCACACAAAAAAGTCAACGTTCGCTTCATTAAATATTCACTTATTTTCCCATTGCACTTTATAAAATCTGTTCTGTCAGTGTTTTTAATTCACATTTTTTTGTCCTGCTGGAATTGTTGGTGATTCTATTATTTATGTTTCTCAGTGAAAAATTAATTGATAATTGTTTTGTTATTTTCATCGAAGCAACAACAACAAAAAACCTAACACTTGCGATTCACTTTTTTTTTATACTGCAAATTATTGACGCTCAGTTTGCAGTTTGTCTTCTTAGCGCAAAAAACACTTTATCATGGTTCTTCCAATTGTTTTTCTCTAATTGAAAACAATTTGCGTTTATTGTGTCACGTTTTAGATTATCCAAAACAATTGGTGGTTGTAACGCTATTATCTTCTTTGATAAACGTTTAATTTAAAGTCACTCCGTTCTTTTGTTTGTCTAAACAAGCCAAAATTTCGCCTATTCTAGCATCGTTTACCAAACGATATCCCACTCATATTTGTTCCATTACCTTTTCCTCCAGAGTAAAAACAGTATACCACGACGAGGCGAGTACAATGTGTACAGCACTTTCCAAAGTCATGAACCCGAGTTCGATTACCTAAAATCATTAGAGATCGAAGAGAAAATCAACAAAATCAGATGGCTGAAACGTAAGAATCCAGCGCACTTCCTCCTATCAACAAACGACAAAACAATTAAGTTATGGAAAGTCAGTGAGCGTGATAAGCGAGTCGAAGGATATAATACTAAGGAAGAAAATGGAGCAATCAGAGATCCGGCCTGTGTCACTGCCCTGAGGGTAAGTTGTTCTTGTCGCAAAACGATCATTGACGCGAGCTATTTACGAAATGAGAGAAGAATGTGACCTTGAAAGCTATTTACGTTCTTCCAAATGATTGATTGTTCATTCTCGACATAATCTAACAGCTATCTACTTGATAAAATTCAATAAACGATCGTTCGAAAATAAACCTGTAAGATTCACTATAATTTTTTTTTTTTTTATTTACTTATTTTATTCTCTTGTTACGTGGTGGCTGCTGCATTTTGTAGCTTTTAGTCTCAATCGATGACAAACAAACGATTTTTTTTTTTCTTCTCAGGTACCTACAATAAAACCCATGGAATTGATGGTCGAAGCATCACCTAGACGAATATTTGCCAATGCTCACACGTATCATATAAACAGTATCAGCGTCAACAGCGACCAGGAGACATATCTCAGTGCAGATGACCTCAGAATAAACCTCTGGCATCTTGAAATCACAGATCAGAGTTTTAGTATCCTTTTTCAAATCATCAGTGGTTGAAATGATTCGAAGTTGATCCATTTTTTACTCTATGCCATTGTATATCTTGGATTCTGTCTCCCTGATCATCTGATCGCAACATCTTGGATACTGAATCGTAACAAGCTCTGCAAAGCAATGGTATCTTTTTTTATAATTCATACCGTTATTAAT
The DNA here is from genome assembly GCA_963969455.1 of Arge pagana. NCBI lineage: Eukaryota > Metazoa > Arthropoda > Insecta > Hymenoptera > Argidae > Arge > Arge pagana. The sequence goes on from OZ018310.1 coordinate 22,444,942, forward strand.
TCCTTATCGCATGGTACAGATATTGTAGATATTAAGCCGACCAACATGGAAGAACTGACAGAAGTTATAACGGCTGCCGAATTCCATCCCGTTGAGTGTAACTTGTTAGTTTACAGCAGTAGCAAAGGGACTATAAGACTATGTGATATGAGAGCCGCGGCTCTGTGTGATCGTCACAGTAAGTTGTTTGAGGAGCCTGAGGATCCGACAAACAGGAGTTTCTTTTCCGAAATCATATCGAGCATCAGTGACGTGAAACTAAGCAATTCCGGAAGATATATGATAAGCCGGGACTATCTCAGCGTCAAAGTCTGGGACTTGCATATGGAGACGAAGCCAATCGAAAGTTATCACGTATGTATGAATGCTATTTTGTATTTCCGTGCGACCAGTTGAATCAACACTGTCAGAAACATGCATTTTACCACAAAATCGTATTTTTTCTTTACGAATCGTAACTTGAGAACAAAGTCTTGTTCTATATTACATTTAATTCTGTTTGTAATTTTCAGGTGCACGATTATCTTAGGTCGAAACTTTGCTCTTTATACGAAAACGATTGCATTTTTGACAAGTTTGAATGTTGTTGGAGTGGAAATGATTCGGCCATCATGACCGGGTCGTACAACAATTTCTTCCGAGTTTTCGATCGCTCCACTAAACGAGATCTGACGCTGGAAGCAGCGCGTGACATTGCCAAGCCCAAAACTTTGCTCAAGCCTCGCAAGGTTTGTTAACATACCAAAGGAATTTATCCAATAGCTGACACATTTGCAATCAGGTTTTTCTAACTATACCCTCGCTGCCAACGTTTCAGGTGTGCACTGGTGGTAAACGTAAAAAAGACGAGATTAGCGTGGATTGTTTGGACTTTAATAAAAAAATTCTACACACAGCGTGGCATCCCTCTGAAAATGTCGTTGCTGTTGCAGCTACCAACAATCTCTTTCTATTTCAAGACAAGCTCTAGCACATCTGCATGCAGGTAATGTTAAAGTACTACGCCTTTTCAAGTTTCTCGCGCTCCAAAAACAATCCCTCGCTAGAAACCTCGATCGAACGAATGAGAAAATGGCTTACGCCAATTATCAAACTTTTTTCCATGCGGTGTTGTTCGTTCTCGTGTGTCATACATGGAAGAGATGCGAATCAACACAAATCTTGAAAATTCTAACACTGTTCTCTCGCAGAACGTTCTTTCATTTATTGTATAATTGTGGTCGCTCGAACGATTCTTTAATTCTTAGTGCCTGAAACAACTTGACATAATCGTGTGTATTTTTGTTTCTTCAGATTATACAACGCTACATACTGACGTGAAAGTGACACGCGAATCAGGACGGCCGCACGAAGCAATAGCGTGTATTCGTAACGCCGATACGCAGGTGAAAGTCGACTCGCTTCGCCACCGCAGGGTGACTGACTGAAAACGGATGTACGTAGCAGCATCCATCTGTACACGCACTTGAAATACAAAATGAAAATGGCAACCGCCCCAGCTCGCAGTCCCACGAAGTGCTGTCAGTTGAAGGGAAGTGAGCATCAAAATGGTTCGTGAAATGAAATAACGAACGAGGCGATGGATAAATCCTCTGGCGGGATGCAATCAGTGGACGATTAACGGCTATGTTTTACTCGGTTAATAATCTAGCGTTCATAAAACTCACGTACAATTAATAGGCGTTGCCTTGCCTCACGATTGAACCCTAAAAATCGAAACCAGTATCGCGTTCTCTTTCATCGTTTCCGTCACACCATCAAAGAATATGTTTGTCGAAATTCCAAGATAAAGCTTCGCATGTTGTATTGACTGGTCGATAACGATGAAAATCGACCATTCGTCATCATTAATGTCCTAATGAAACGACGAAACGCTGCAAAACTTACGTGACAGTAGTCCGTCAAACGAGGTACGAATCTGCATTATCCCACTTATGCCCTATGCCATCGAAAACAGCAATGAACTATTTTCCCCTGTAAGAAATATAATGCTCCGGGTATCATGTAGCCTTTGGGTTTCTCTCGCAGGAACACCACGAATGAAATTGTAAATTTTAGTTGAAAATTTTTCTTTTTGTCCTATTTTTAAATACTGTGTATTGTATTAAAAAGTACCAGCTTCGTATCTTTTTGAACCGTCGTAATGTTTCTTTTCTTTTTTTTTTTTTTTTTAAATCCCAACTTGCAACCAGCAGCGTTGAACTCTTCTTTGACGATCATGTTAGCACTCGAATCGTGCCATTTTGCATTTATTTTGCTTCGGCGACTTTCTCACCGATATATTTCATACCTTTCATCACCGCCGATGGAGCATAACTTTTCGTCACATTATATCAATGGTTTTTAAATTAATTACAAACAAATTTTGTCAACGCCATTTAGTATCACAAAGCGCAGAATTCGGCACCGCGATACGTCCGAGGCGAAATCGCTTGAGAAACGTATTCAGAAAAAAGTATTCTCCTAAGACTCGCGCATTACCTTTTGACGAAGTGAGCTGGGCTCGCAAAAATTTGAGGAGACGATCCCGTATGGCAGAATGGTTCCTCGATTCTCGGGGATGTCGACTCGCAAGTAAATTCGAAAGTTCGTTCTCTACCTATAGAGAACACTGAAAAAATATGAAAAAATGAAAACGTATGTACGATGAATGGCGAAAATAAAATGAAAACAAGCGTTTCGACTCGCAAGTATTATTTGACAAGCATTTTTCAAAACATTTATTTATTAGAATAGTGTTAGGCTTACAAATGATTACGTCGATTATTCAAAACTTCACATGGATATATAATCGCGTTTTCATACAGTATAAAACTTACAGCATCTATGATGATTACTGGGTACTAAAATTTTGCGACGTGAATGAAAAATTCGTAACAAAATTAACATGATATTTGCATTTTTATGAAATATTTGAAGCACCGGCTTTGACGAATAATGGCGCTGACAGCACTTATCATTCATATCCAGTCATATTTCATGCACCGTTTTTTATTCAAATGCCTTGAGCTAATTGCAGCTAACAACTGAAAGAAAATTTGAAATAACTTACGAATGCTGAAGATGAAAAATCAGGACAAAAATTTTAGGATAGAGAACGCTGATTACTTCCAAATCGATGATGCGAAACAATTTATGTATCCACCCGACGAGAAAGTGATTACGTAGACGTTCCGTCTTTGGAGCACATTCTTATCGAAATAATTTATTGTTATTGTTGAAAATGAATTTAGACAGTTGAAATATTATTTTTAAGTATTTGTTTCCTGCATTTATTTTCTTTTTTTTTATTCATTAAAATCCTCATTTGTTGCCATCATCACCTCGAGACTCGTCTCCTTTGATCTCATGCAGCTAAATTACAATTTCAACAAAGCATATCTAGATGAAAGGAGTTCGGGTTCGGTGGATGACAGTGTTTTAATGGTTCTTTTTTATTATTATTTTTTTTTAATCTTAGCGGTTTACCGAAAGTTCTGATTAAAATTTATACTTACAACGTGCTCGACTTGCACATCGAAGCTTTGGAACAACTTCCTCTGAATCAAAACTGCAAATTCCAAGCTTACGAAACACAACTAATACGTAAAGCCAATGTTTTGTATCGTTACGATTTTCAAAAATTGGATCAATATTCGAGAACCGAGACGACTATTGCGTCGTCCGATACTACTTTCGACGACACAGATCTTTTCATCGTCAAATATTGATCACATTTCCATCTCTGTTGTTGTAAGATAAGTGATATTTGTTTACTTTCGTTGAGAAGACGATACCGGCAATAAAATCATCGTCAAATTCCATTAGTTTTCGGTCGTTGGGGGTTGTCAAATCGTGCGAAGTACCGCGAGTGAATCTGTCGAGTCGTATATTTTTCAAAAGTGTCCTGGTTTGTCTGTTAGCCGTTGAGACAAGTGCGTATATTATTATTTTTGGAAGTCACGAGCGAACACCGGTGATATATCTGTGAAAATTGCGCTAACAACATACATAGATTAGACTAACATGCGGTTGCGTACTAAAAATAAGTAAATGAACAAAGAATCGGAAGGAGGAAAATGATGAGTAAAGAAAAACAGACAGAAATTGTAAACTAACGATAAAGTTAATTCTAAGGCTAATTCATTACCGACTAGAATATATACGAGACAAGATCGCAAAGCTCACTCACTGACTCGCGAGTGATGTGTGGCGTTATTTTTGTATTAGGTATTATTATATTAATATTGTTTTTCTCTTCCTCTTCTATCATCTATCAACCTCTCTTCTTCCTCCTCTTCCCCCCCCCCCACACACACACCCCCTTTCCTCGTCTTACTTAATTTTTCTTATCGATCGATCTTATTCCTTTGCCTGACATTTTCTCTTCTGTTGTTAACTGCTATGCAGGTTTAGTTGCAGTAAAAATGATCTGACTGGTCGTCTGTAGCCAAAATAAATAGTTAAGTAGGTAGTGATAAGTCGAGAGGTGTAAGAGACGTACTGCCTGCGGTTCGGAGCGATAAACAATCGGATCACATTGCAATTAGTTTTTCTCCCACAGATCAAGAGTGCTGATCGATGATTATTCACCTGTTTCACGAAGCCATCCAATTATGAGAAAGAAAATAAGTAATATCACTTCGTCTAAATGCTCTTCGACGGTAGAGTCGCTGTAAATGGAAAACGGCGAACCATCGATCACAGGCCCTGAAGACACGAGAGAATAAATATATTTTCTTCCAATCTCGTCTCAACACCGAATGACTTATCATTAAAACAAACATTTGGTTGTCCGTTGAGGCGGTAGTAGAAACGAATTGTATAAATGGGGTGAAATTTGTGAATTGCTTCATTCTCGAACGCGTGATATGAAAGTAGCAAAACAAAAATGGTTCGTACCGGAACGCGGTCAGATTCAGTTTCTGCTTATGCCTGGAAATAACAGGAATATGGTTCAATCAGTTTGAGCCAAAATTTGGATCGTTAGCGAAATGCGTGTCGCGGCTTATCGACAGTTTTTAAAGAAACAACGTATAAAAATTGTATAATAGAATTTGTAAATTTCATTACCGTTCCGCAGTCGAAGCGCATAAGTACAAACACAAAGGCCATATTAATCCTCGGAAGCCCTCCGAAAGTTGAGATAAAGGGATAAAAAAGAACTAGGTTTCAAGTATTTGGATGAAATAACGACGTCATGCGAACAGCCAGAGACGACAGTGACGCGAGAAACCGGTCGTCGCGATTAACTGCAAGATGTCGGTGATATTATGTAAATTAGGGTGTTACGAGAAAGATGATAATAAACATTTGTAAAAATTTTATCTATTTGTTTTATATTTGTTTATTTCATATGCGACGGTTCAGTTTAGCGAACCGGAAGGCTTTATCCTTAGCGAATCATTTCTCAAGGGGCCGTTGCAAACCGTCAGGCACGATCGTTGAAGAGAAACGTTGTAAAGTTGAAGAAAAATATTCCCATTTCGTTTTTCATAATTGTGCATGATACTGCATTATATGCAGACCAACTTTTGTGTAAGCAGTCAGAAATTCTAATTCGTCCGAGGTTCGTCAAGTTTACAGTATTGCTACATGTTAACTTGGCATTATTTCAATGAATAATCATATTCGGCTTTACATTTACAAAATTTATTTTACATTGCGCTATAGTTTTAACGAAATTTTCCATCGTTTTGCAATCAAACGCATCACGCTTTTTCGTTACGTACATCCTACTCCTTACTCCTTTATGATTGGCAACACTTGTATATATTTTTTCTTCGAATCAGTAGTTCTTTCACTGTAGTCTGCGTAGTTCTGATTACTCCGTCGAATATCCCGGAGAACTACCAGAAGACAGGAACAGCAACTAATATTCGACATTTTCAATCCTTACTTTGGAAAAATGTTGAACGTCTCTTGCGAAAAAAAAAATTCTGGCAATAAATATTCTTTCCATAGTGATAAAAAGGCCGATTTAAGCTAAGATATTCTTTTCCATTTGCCATTTTTATTCTCCGGTGTACTCGCGATGCGATTATTTAGGCCATCGACGCAAAAAATTCTGTCACAGAAGGTATAAGCCAAGCAACGAATATTTTTAACAAAGTTGCAATCGTTATAGGTGAAAAAAGTTTTTAACAGTAATGCTTCGTCTGCGAGAATGTTGAAAGCGAGACTAATTGAAGATTCATTTTACAAATCGTGGTAAAGAAAAGATTAAGGTACGTGGGATGACGCGCTTCGTTTCAAAAGAATGTTAAAAATTGTATTTTTGGAGATAAACAAACTAATTGTAAAAATAAATTAGAGCTGGCTTCAGAACTTGTTCGCGATACAGTTCCGGCAGCCTAGCTAAGACACGTGAATTTTAAGCGTATGGTTGTTTATTTAAGCTTTTCCGATTACTGTTAAGTAGGCAAGGTTGTACGAAGTGTCTGAAAACTTGTTGAATGCTTCACATGAGAATCGATCTGTGGATCATTTTGCTACAACTATTTTTTGGACACGGTGTACAGTGATTATTGCGATTGAAGTATTAGCTACATAGGATCGAAAACAGCGAAATTCGACGCTAAGGAACTATTTCTACTTTCTACTAATCGAGCGAGAACAGTTGATGTTAATTACAGTGCGATAGTTATTTAATTTAACAAACCAGGATAAAAGACATTTGTATGATAATGGTAACAATAACAGCGTCGTCATGCTCGAAAGCATCGAAAGTATGTTGAATACTAGTTAACCAAATTCCTGATTGATTCCGTTCTACCCAGCAACATACGATATACGATAATCTGCAGCTTGTAGCTATTAGCCAACAGAAAATTACTCCCAACATCAGCTTTCTCGATAGTATTCAGCATCCTAAGACGTGTTGATATATTTTTTTCAACTATCTCGAAGGCTCAGTTACCAGCGTTGAAGAAATTTATAAAATTCAAGTACTCATTATCGTTATAGTATTTAACATTTGAGAAGCAGCTTGCCGAAAAGCACTTTGTCTATCGAGAAAAAATGGCACGTAACGTCGCAATTCTGTTTCTCTAAATTTATCGATAACTTGTTTTCTCCAAAAAGAAGATGTATGCATATTATTCAATGTTTGGAGCTATCGATCATCAATTAGTTATGAAATGTTCGATATCGAAATTGATAAAATGTTTTCATGAAGTTTGCTTCTCATTTGCGACTGAACAGTATTGGTCCCCTGCATAAGAAACTCAAAAATGACCTCAGGTCGTCCCGAAACGACCCTGTGAGAATTTTGAATTATATCTGTAAAAATATTTCTGGAATATATATCGAGACGACGATAATAAGAAAATTGAGTCTCGGCTCGAAGAATTTCAATCTTTCGAGCTTCCAAAATACAGGCGAACGTTATAATTTGTTCGTAAGACCTAGACATTGATACTGATCAAGCGTGATAACAAATCTTAGTCTGCGACGCGTCGAGCTTCAGTGATAAGGGACAGAAAACTCAATTGATGAAATGAATATTGAAATTTCTAGGCGGTAAGAAAGTGCGTGCGACGAATGTATGCTTCCAAAAAAACGTACATAATCCCAAATTCTGTTCATTTACCCAAAATTATACCGTGGTCGACATACGACTCGTGCGAGCGAACAATAACGGTATAATTATAATATTATTACCGATGAAATTATGAATTTGCATAATAAAATTCATTATCAAAGCTTTGCTTTGCTCGTTCAACAATTTCCTCGAACATAATCCTAATGTTATTTGAAATAGGTAGCTGATGAATGCAATCGTACTTATACGCTTGGTTGCACGTGATCGTGCGAATTGAGTACATTGCGGTGAATATTCGTCGTCGCAATACACGTAACTCCATATTTCAATAAGTGATGAAATCGTCTCGATCCATCGGTTTTCGTACATAAAAAAATCATCTTACATCGACGCCATGGTTTGCCAATGTTCATAAATGACGCGCTTGGCGCCGATCGTTGCGCTATCTGACATCGATATTTGAAAGCTTTGAGGAACGCACCGGCGTTCTACGACATAAACAACTAGTGCGCGCAGGATCGTACTACGATTGTAAGTTGTAAGTGACGTGTATGAATGTACGCGTTGTGCTCGTGCCTCGAGCGTCTCTCCACGTGTGTTTGTAGATCGCGCGTGTATGCATAGTTCAGTGGCCGGGTCATTAGCGCAGTGTTTCGTTCATCCGTATCGTACTCGAATCTGGATCTATGTAGTTCTACCATGAGGTTCGCTTCACTGATGCCTCTTATGATCTGATTCGAGAGTTACGTAAATCGTAATTAATCGTCTGTATTGTATTTCGTGTATTTTCGTTACGTGCCGTTAGTTTTGCTTGAGCAGAGAAGCGCTGCGGGGGACAAACAAAAGACGCGCGATTCATATCTGTCCTGTATATACACCAGGAAAGTCAGAAATTTGAGGTTCTTTCGGATTGTTCGATCGGTACAAACGTCGCCGTCTTCGTCGTCGTCGTCTACGATATACCTACCCCAACTCACTGTGCGTAAGATGTAAGTAGTAAGCAATAAAGAAAAAACGAAGGGCAGTGCCTACCCTGCACACTTATTTATACACGTATATTCGTCCGCACGTACACGGAACACCGGACGCACAACCACGCACAACACAACGACCGGAAATAACGTCGTAGCGAAGTCGTACGACGGCTCTTCGTTCGCCGCGTCCTTTTCATACACACGCTTAACTCTCGAAGTACAATCTTTGCTGCGTAAAGGTATATTTCCTACCGATAAAGTTTTCCTCTTGTCGCAACGTACGACGTCATATTTCATCAAACACCTCGGCGTGTGTTCAGAAAAGTTTTTTAGCGTCTCGAAAAACATTTGCCGGGGTTATGTGCGCGTTGTGATCCTTGTGATTGTGAGAGGAGACGCCAACCGCGTAAAAGGTACATTCCTATATAATTTATCGTGCCGTTTTTCTTCCGTTTTGCCAAAACGGCTATAGAAAAGAAAGAACAAAATACAACTCGAACCAACGTTTACCAATTCGAGGGCGTTAACCATGGGTAAAACGCCAAAGAAGGCGGCCCCTGAAGGTGATGAGAGGAGTAGCTACGTTCGGAGATTAAAATCCTCATCCGCTTCGTCAAAACCTGAATTCAGTGCGAATTTGCCCGCGGCGCGTACCAACCAGCCTGATACCGAGAATACAAACAGGTTTGTAAATCCCAGCCATTAAAATCCAAAAGTTATACCATTGCTTTTTTACTGCTGTGTACGCATCGCACTTGATACAACAAAAAAAAACAATTCGTCACTTGAAAACTCATTTTTAACTTGACAATTGATTTTTTCCGCTCATGCTTCTCGTTGCAGAGATCGTTTATTGCTCGGTTCCTTTGCAGTTTGAAAAGAGACCGATACATTTAACAACTCGCCCCTCGGCTATTATTTCTCTGAATGTCACTGATCTCCCTCGTATGCAACCGAAGATACATCGTTCTGTAGGAATTATTTTTTTCAAATGTGAAAATGGTTGAACGTCGGTTTGATTCCCACAGTACTAAGATTTTATAATTTCATGCCTTTGTCTTAATCTTAGCGATTTAATTAATTCATAGGTTTAGCAAACTTAAAATTCAAATTACCATCTACTATCTACTGTTTTATTTTACGTTTACCTTGGAACGTACGATCACCCGCTGTTTTACTTTTTATATTTCGAAATGCGTGAACTCGTACAATTTTTCTCTTTTACCACCCAGACAAAACACGAACGTGAGAAACTTTGGTTCAGCATTAGTTTTAAATAAATAGATTACACCCTCTCATCTCCTTCAATGAGGAGAACAGTTTTCCCAAGTACTGTTACTTAGTGATGATGGTTTTGGAAAAACATCGAGTATTTTTCATTGAAATGATTTTATTGTTTCAGAGGGAAATCTTCGCTTGTTCACAAACATTTGAAGGCTGCTGTTGCCAACAATTTTAAGGTATGTTTATACAGGAACGTTTAGTTTGGAGTTTGATTATATCTCTGATCTATATCTTCACGGTCAACCGAAACAGTCTTCGTCATTTTATTTAGATTATTATTGGTACGAGGTTGCTGGTATCACTTTGAAGATAGTTTATCATATGGTACACGTAATTTCTTAGATAAGTTTTCACTGGCTCACTATCAATTCTCTAATTTTAAACTTTCGTGATTCGCACTCTTATATTCACAACAGTTCACAGCTAATTCAGCCATTGATTTAACGACCGAGCAAAACTGTAGTTTTTGGCATTTTATCGTGGAATATGTGCATTAAAGACTAAATAACGTCAGTGTTGCTCAACTTCAGTCACCTCGAAACATAAATACAGTGCTGTAGATATACTGTTCATAAAAGATTCATTGCCCAAGAAATTTGCTTCTATTCAAGATAATTATTTTAAAAGGAAATTCTGAAAAGATAAAGGTAACAAATCTGCGTGAAGTTTATTCGTGTTGACAAACTTACGAAAACTTGATTCAAGTTTGAAATATTTTGCACGAGTTTCTAAATTTTACCAGAATTCATCCTCGCCATAGAACATATTAATACGAATGTTGGGTACATCATACAGTAATATAGGACGTTTGCGAATCTCATTTGAAAATAACTGTACAAAGATGCATGCGATTAGCATTGCAATTATCGTCGCACGGATGTAACATAGGAAGCCTTATCTTTTTGTTGAAGAAAAAACTTCCACGTTGATTAGCTTCACAGTTTGAATTCTAACCTAATCTTCTTATGCTTTCAAGTAAGCGATAATTTTCAATGTCGTTTGATTTGACTAAGGGTATCAATATTCTGAAAAACAAATCTCTTAATAGTACAAAAACCATATTTTTATTGCTTATAAATTTTGAATAAAACATGTGTCCATCAATGGCCTCAGTCATATGCTTATTGCAAATTAACAATCTCGTGAACTATTTTCGAATACGTGGTCATGAGTGTCTGCAAAGTTTATCTGGGGGCAGTGCAAAGAAACACTGGAAACAGCATCTTGGTCGATACTGTGCTGTTGAAATCCAATGAACTAATCAATGTGTCGTCTCCGAACTACATATTACCTGGGAAATACAACGAACGAGCAGATTCCAAGAATCTTTGCCACATATTATTTAGAAAAACGTTAATAAGACGACTTTTCCAGTGATTACTTTGTATATTTTTTCTGATGTGAACGTTTTCTCTCATCATTACGTATCATCGCATTGCTATTGACGATCAGCGTAACATAGATTTCCAACGTTTTATCTTACTTCTTTCAGTTTCGTCCATTAAATAATTAAGGCATAATCATGACTAGACTCAGAATTTTGTAAAACTAATCTAAATAATTATTACTATGGATCTTTATTTGAATTAAAAACTAGCCTACATTTCCAATTTCGAAATTTTAGATGACACTTATTTTCAAATCAAATAACTGTATCACAATTCTGAAGCAATTCTTCATATAGTCACCATTTTATACCTAGAATGTGTGCTCTTATGTACATTTTTTTTCCAGTCATTCACCTCGAGACAGGTTTTTCCAGATTAATGAAAACTGATTTTAAAATACAAGATCGAATCACTTTTGCTTGTACTGTAATATAGTTTTTTGTATTTCTGAAACAAAAATTGTTCAATGCATCCGCAAAAATAAATTACTGGCATTGAGTACAAACGTTAAACGAAGAAAAACTATTATCGATAGCATAAAAATCTGTGTAAATATTCAAAATGTACGATGAATTTTAAACCAAGCATCTGTGCAAACGATCTGGTAGATCTAGATGAATGTTCTTGACGCCAGAATGTATTAGAGTGGTCGAACTACATGAAACCGGCTCAGTGGCTCTCTTAAATACGATACCTTTTCTAAACAATTTTAATATCAATTCGTCAATTATCCCTTTTAAAAAAATCATTAAATAAGGAATTCTCGAATCAAACCATAAATTTGTGAGTTTATGACCGGTAAGACAATCACACAATATTTGACAACTATGGATGAATTATTCTTATGTGATAATCACGTCAAGATATTGGTAGAACATCCAATTGTGTTGCTTGAAATACAGAAAGCATGAAATTAATGTGGAAGTCATGCGTTGATAACGATTAACTTGTCATAATATTTATCCCCATAAAAAGCACCTCTGGTGCAAAAACCTTTCGCCTAGTTATATAAATGTGATAGTCACCCACAAACAATACATTCTTACGCCAAGAAAACATTATACGATTATTATTTTATACAAAAATTCCTTCCTCGTAAAAAAAAAAGATTCGAAATCAGATGCTATTGCCTAGTACCGATATCACGTTGTCTTTTTTCGAATTGACAATTGGGCTTCTCATAACACGGTATTGACAGCCTTCTTGTCCTGCCACGTAGTACCATAGATACAACGATAGAGGACTGTCGCCTCCATTGGTTCACCCAAATAACAATTTTTTAAAATAATTTAAAAAAAAAAAATTTTGGTGGTAGTGGTACTAGGCGGGCCAATATTTCGTATCACTATATTAGGATTATTGACATGGTTCAACCACCGTAACATTGTACTTATCTAGAAAAGGCCCGCCTAGTACCACTATCAGCAAATTTTTTTTTTTTAATCATTTTTTAAAAATGTTATTTGGGTGAACCAATGGAGGCGTCAGTCCTCTATAGTTATATCTATGGTACTACGTGGCAGGACAGGAAGGCTGTCAATACCGTGTTATGAAAAGCCCAATTGTCAATTCGAAAAAAGACAACGTGATATCGGCACTAGGCAATAGCATCTGATTTCGAATCTTTTTTTTTACGAGGAAGGAATTTTTGTATAAAATAATAATCGTATAATGTTTTCTTGACGTAAGAATGTATTTTTTGTTGGTGACTATCACATTTATATAACTAGGCGAAAGGTTTTTGCACCAGAGGTGCTTTTTATGGGAATATCACTACTTTTTGTAGAATTTGATTAATTACGTAAGTACAATTTTTTATTTGTTTATCAGTTATCAGTTACAATGTTTATTAATAATTTCCATCGAAATGTAATAGTAATAAATTTATTATACGTGCGTAAATAATCTTGAAAGTTGTTTCCGTTTGTGGCTAAATACATTAATTTGCAATCTGAATGTAATGCGCTCTCTGTTAATGTAATGACTGTAATTGTCTCTATTGCCTGGTACAACTTCTCCTTCTCTACACTCTTTCACAGGATTCGCTAATAGATATTCTCGTGACTTAGCTACGTTAGTTGCTTCTGATTTGCATTGAATCGTTTCAAAAATATTATTTATTTGCCTAATAATAATGGACAGATTATCGGAACAATTTTTTCATACAGAAAATCCTAACCGCAATCTAACCATAAAATCGTACTCCGCGTGCTTTGCCTACCTGTCAAAGCAGAAGACAACCAGCGTGAACAAAGAACGGCGGAACGGCAATGCCGTAAACGCCAAATTCGGGATCGGACCGATCCAACTGACCCGCATAACGAATACTCACGGTATAACTAATGACTGTAGTAATCATTCAATTCAACCCTGTGTTGTCAAACACTTACAGTTATCTCATAAAAAAAATATATCTTAGCGTACCTCAAAAGATCTTGTTCTGAATTATACGCACAATTACGACCATAAATACATTGACACAATAAATCATACCCCAGATGATTGGTATGATACCGTACTGTAGTTGGTGAAAATAAAGTACGAACCAAAGCGCCATCTGGCTACGCCCATACTTGGTAGTTCTCTTCTCTACACCTAGCGAAAGCCACTCTATACTCTTTATACCCATAGGTTTCTTGCCACAGTGAGTGACGTCACTGACTGACGGAGACGACGAAAATGCAATCTCGTCGAAGACACGTATAAATTACTTGCATCGAAACCTTCGAATAATAATATCTCAGCTCTACGTCCACCGATTTGATCGCAATAGGGCTTAAATTAAAGCTCTCCTTTGCCACATCCTGCAATAAATATTACAATTCGGTATTTTCAGCGAGACGGAAGAAATTAACGATCATAAATTTCCTTAACGGTCACTCAGTTGCCGTTCGGGTATAGAGACTCTGTCAGAGTCTCGCGCGGCGAGTGCGAATTTTTTTTTTATTTTATATAACTAGGCGCGAGACTCTACCGAGTCTCTTGATCAACTGCCGATTGTATAAAAGATGATTTGTTTGTTTTGTCACGGCATGGTAGACAGCATATCAATTGGAACTATGTCTGATCAAGACAGCAAACATCTCACGGCATCTTATATTTGAAATTAGTTCCCTTATGATGCGAACAAATTTCTTTGTGTTTCAGAGCAAACTTCGAAGTCCGACGGTGAAATCGTCGAATCGTGCTCTAAAATCCATGGCCAAACCGACGTTGACAGACAAAGAGGCACAAAAATCTAGCATACCTCTGAAAATTTCAAAGAATAAAGTAGGCGTGATGCAGCCAACAGCTGAAGATACCGAAGATCAGATAATCGAGAGTGCACGTAAAGAATATTCGAAGGATAATGAGTCTAACGGAAAATCTAAGGATCTTGAAGATGAAGTTTACGTTGATGTTAGCGACGAGATAATGGAATCTGATATCGCTAGTGGAGAACAGAACAACGGACAACGGGAGGATCGTAACAGTGAGGAAATAGAAATAATTCAGGAGGAACCAAGAAAAGACGAAGATGAAGATTGCATATTGATCAGAGATAATTCAGCGGATGATCATTTCAATTTAAAAGACGATGGAGATGAAAGTGACGCAAAAGTGTCGCTGTCGCCGGAAGACAGTCCTGCCAAAGCTTCTCCAACGGATAGCAATGCTGCTGTATCGAAAGAAACAGTAGCCGATGAACAGACTTCTGTAAATTTGAAAAAAAAAGAGATTGGCGAACCTGCGCACGAGGATAACGAAGAACAAAGTGACACTGAAAAGTGTCGGGTGGATGTTGTTGAGTCAACGACTTCGGAGTCGAGTGAAACTGCCGAATCTGTTCAACCAGTAACCGTTCAACCTGAACCTGAGCAAACGAAGGAAACGGTAGAAAACGTAGAAGTAAATGACAACGACGATGCTTCTTTTGTATCATTCAACGCTTCTCTCATGCTTAAGGATGTCCAAATAAGGCTCAATGACTGCTTGAAAGAAAATTCGCAGCTTGCGGACGTCAGTAATATAGAACCGTCTTGCAAAGATACATCTTTCGGGAAGACACTACGAAATATTTCTGGAAGGCATTCAATCAATCGAATGCGTCATGTCACCTTACGCAACAGAATGACACCCAACAGTTCGCTATACGTAAATGTTTCATCCGCATCGATACCAGATGAGGAAACACGTGACTACAAAGTTCTGCGACACGGTACAGGAATTTCGGATATGTGTACATCCAGCAACGGCACGCTGTTCGAACGCAAGCGCAAACTCGAATCGGAAGCGGAAGGCGAGGCCAAGAAAGTGAAAACTGATGATGAAAATGGAGCTTTGGATACCTCGGTAGGATTTCTCCAGAGTCTCCGCAGACCAGTTCAAGTCTCTACTCCTAATGTGAAAGAGTATAAATTCAACTTTGAAAAAACATCCATCAGCAATTTCACGAGCACCGAAGAAAAAGTGTCCCCAGATCAACCAAGCCAAGTAAAAAAATGGTGCAGTATAATGTAAACAGCGAGCAAAAAACATATGTCAAACTTATAGCTGGCATAAGAATGATTCTCTTATTTTTCACACTGTTCTCTATAAAAGAAGTCTTTTTTATCAGAGATATTTTAATACACTCATATCATGTAGTGAGGTATCTTCAACTACAATGGCCGTTCTCACTTCTGTCGTCGCTCTAAAGTGAACTATTTTCAATGTTTATTATGATGACACAATCAAATCTGGAACCTGAAAAACTCCATAACTCTTATCACAATTTAAGGCTGTTGAACGTAAAGAGATATCACGACATATTTATATTAGGAATGTTCATATATTTGTTCTGTAATTTTTGCCATCTTTGTCAATTCATGAATTAAATTCGGTCTACGAATTTCCCTCGATGATCGTCAATCCATATGTAATTTTGTTTGTCTGTCATTTTCCACCTGATTGTTGAAATTAAGGTTTCTTCCAGTAATTATATTGATTGGAATATTCATCTCAAACCAACTAAAAAGTCTCGTTTAAATTGTATAATGATAACTGGTTACGAAGCGAACTTAAAATGTGGATAAGTTAGTTGCTTTGTCCGGTTCATATATTTTTAAATAAGATTAAAACTATGTAGGGCGGATGATGTATTTGCGTTTAAATCTAGATTTAGTTATACTACTGGTTCGAGCAGTGCCGTTGGAATCTTTATTCGAAATACTATTCACTTGCATGGCGCTTACAATTTATTGATTCGTTAGAATGAATAAGGCGATACCAAATTATGTGGATTCGAATTAGAATCCATTAACCTGAACGTATGATTTTTCCGCGCTACCTTTCATTTTACTACCATGACACATATTTTGCAACTGTATTAAACATTCATTTTTAAGTGTACAAGAGGCTATTAATTTTAATCGCATCAAAGCCCAGCAATCAAAAATAATCGAATACTACTTTCCAGCCGTTTTGTCTTTGCTGTAGACCAGCAATTTCGACAATCCTATATGGTTCAATGTTGTTGCAAATTATTCACAGCAATGAATTCTCAGATCTGAGCATTTTCAAATACAACAAAATAAAGACTCGAGATACCGAAATAACGATGAAAGTTACGAAGAAATTGAACATAGATTAGCAGAATGTATTATTAGTAATTTTGAATACCGAAAGACGAATAAGTTCAAAAATGTATTTGCCTTACTTAAAAATTTATAATTATTCAGATTAGTCGTAAGATTTTATTATTTCATATTTTTTGGTTTGTCAACAACAAAAAGTTTGTGTCACGTTAAATTTATAAGTCAGAAATTATACGTTTCAGATCGTTTCGCGACTTTATTCTTCGCAATCGCGAAAAAAGACCCGGCTTGCCCGAAGAAAACTCACCTTGACATTAGATTGAAGAATAGATTTGGCGATTGGCGATGTTATGAATTTCATTGGAAAAAGAAATGGCTTTTCCTATTCGTTTAACGTCCCCAAAAACGTATAAGCCACGATGTATGATAATTTATAATATACATATACACACATATACATGCATAGTTTAAACATTGAATGTATTTGTTTCATCCCATTCGAAATTATATTATCTTGGTTTAAGATCTATAGCAAAAAAACAACAAAAAAACAATATACCTAAGACTTATAAATGATAACTCTATTACTGTTTATCATATACTTGGATACATTTATTTAGGATTTGAAATTGTTGAAACGATTGAATTGTAGTGGAACTTGATAACAAGTTTACTTTGGAACGAACATTCGACGTCTAAGCTTTACGGATATCGAGCCTCTGCCCTGTTTTACCTTGTGGATCCGTGATTCTAAAACAGTCTTTAAACATGCGTAGAACTTTATTTGAAAATACTAACTTACTCAATGATCTCTTCAAGTACGTGTGCCAAACCAAAAACGTAGAATAAGAACCTTGAATAATCAAACCGAAGTGATAGAAAAAAAGATTGTTTATCTTGGACGTCGAATAATTAATGAAACAATATTTTATACTCAACTTTCTTTCAGGTTCGAAAATTTAGCTAATGAAGTTCAAAATATTGTAAATAGAAAGTATATTTGCAATAAAGTATCCGAGACAATTGACCAAACTTGACGTTGCATCTGACTAACTACCAAATTTTATAACTCATCGCACCTATAATATTGATATCAGAATGTTGGTCATTCGATCGCATGTATGAAATCTGCAAATGGTATTTATTTGTGAAAATCAAGCTAGACTAGTAACACGTAATACTCCATATCCAACAGTGGCTCGCAATTAGCGTTCGAGTTCTTTCAACATGCCTCTACTGTGAATACAATTTGAATAGATAACACCTCGTAGAAATTTATTCCGGTTAATATTTATTAAGCGTTCAATGCATTTTATTACAAGAATTACTAGGGCTTGTCATCATTTTCTTTCGAAGTTGCCAACGACAATTATAACTCGGTTTTCCAGCTATGCAATCTCGCTTCGTTAGAATGCTGTCAAAACGTAGGTCGTTACTACAGGAAAATACAAAAGTATACGATCAGGACGCGTGCGTTTTAGCTTATTGTTAGAGTCTAAACAGGCTGCAGTCATTTGCTCCGGACCTCCGATAGTAATCGGAGTATTCATGTAAAATTGCACTCATGTCAGTTACAGCAAGATGGTCAGAGTTGAAGTTGAGAACCACTGTTGTCGACAGTTGACGGTCGGCGACTCTCCTCTCCCCGTAACTCTGTGGCAATTTACCTTGATCGGTTCAATTTACCAATGCGTTTCATGTAATATTGGGCCATCGATGTTTGTCGTAATTCTTACATGAGTTTGTACACATTAACATTGGCAATCCTCTCCGATGCCAACAAATAAACGTGAATCGATATATTCTCAGAGTTGTGCGTAAAAAAATTTCAAGTCATATCTAAGGTAGGATACGATTTTATTACTTTCGTATGTATATCAATCGACCTCCGTTAGTTTTTCAGTCATATTTTCGTTGAATAGCCAGTTTTCATTGTAATAATGTCTGAAACTTGCTCATTTATTAATTCATTATCAGTGAATGCAATCATTTGTAGGTTAGAGTTTGATGTGAGGATTGTTTTGGGTGAGGAGGGAACTGTGAATGAAAGATCGATTTTCAAGAAAAAATGTATGGAACATTTGCAATGATTAAAGCATAAATTATTTTACAGATACTTCATGATGTCTATGATACGGCTCATTTTATTTAAGCCGCATCGACATTTTGCAACGCTTTCCCGATACGTACCAGCGCTGACAACGCAATCGAATGCCCAACGTAGTGAAAATAGGGCAACGCTAATGACTGTTAATGCTGTTCGACAGAGATATTTCAAAAATTTTGGCCACAATAGGAAAACAGACAATTCTAATAGCTCAATATGGCCCCTCGTAGTGGCATTTTTAATCTGTGGGAGTATATTGTTAAATGCATAGTAAGTTGTATGTACTTGCAATAACGAACGATTGTCTCTCATTATATGTTACAATAATTTTCATTTTGTAGCACGCCACCGGTACAGGCTGCAGAATTGTTAAATGAAGAGGAAGGGACCCAGGCTGTGGAACAAACTGAACACGATGATCATAAGAAAAAAAAACATAAGAAGGAAAAAATAGGCTTTCGAGATCGTAAGGTCAGAGACGTGACCAAAAACTTATTGTAATATCGTTCTATGCTACAAGAAACTACTGTCAATTGTTTTTTCAAGTAACGATTGAGATGTTTTGTTCTCTTTATTTTCCATTTTTGGCCTATATTAGTAGTCTTTCTTTCCATCTTCGTTCTGTCATCAAAGTATTCTTGACCCTCGATTGTGTATCATCAATTGAGAAACATTGCAGATAATAGAATATGAAAATAGAATGCGTGCCTATTCCACTCCGGACAAAATATTTCGATACTTTGCTACTGTACGGGTGACTTGTCAAGAAGGTACGGAAGTATACATGACCCCGGATGATTTTTTAAGAGCTATTACACCTGGCATGAAACAACCCGATGGTAAAAATAAAAAATATACCAGCATCAAACTAACTTTTCGGAAAACAGCTTAAATTAACCAACCACAAACAGCGAATGCCATTGAATAACCATTTGATTGCCTTAATTTCCCATCGAATGTTGCTATTACTTTGGGAAAAATAAAGATATTGCGGAAATGTTATCAGAATGGAAATGCTGGGCGAATCGGTAATTAACGATAGCCAATTAATGCTTCGCGATATCATACTATTGAACTTATAGTTCATCCAACGTCTGCTTGAATCTGTACAACTTCTGCTGTGAGTGACTCCTGCAATCTGTCACAACCGTAGTCTTTAATTTGTCATCCTGGGATTGACAATGTTAGACCATCGTTTCATTTTCAATCACGCACTAATGACTTCGCAAATTTATCTATCAACCCGAGATAGGTTCTTTTTTGTAACACTGTTTTCATAAGAATATTTATTTTGTAATTGAAGTTACCATTATTACTTACAATTTTCAAATTGCTACTATTAGTTGATTTTAAAATTGATGTTCCATGGGTTGATTATCAAGAGGCAGTGCTTAGAGTTGAAATAATATGTATATACATAGGAATTCGTGTTGAAAACTTCAATTGATTTGTCGTTGAACATAATTGATTTCAATATAACATTGAATTTAAAAAAACTGAGTTAATTGCCTTATCAAATTCTTTTCTATCAAATGTAGAACTTATTAATTCTCTATGTGATATTTATACCGCATCACTAGATTTTTCAATCAATAATCGAACCGTTATGTTTTATTATCTTTTTCACGTCATCATCAATAACATTGTTCATTTACTTGTACTTTCGTTTATCAATTTATTTATTTACATGTCTTTTTGTTCATACATTGATGAAACAAAAGTAAACGAAGTTCGATTATTATTCCTAATTTTTATTTAAAAAATTGGAATTACTATAATACAAGTGGCTCTCTTCATTGTATAGATAATTGAGTACGAAAACCGTATGAGACATTTTTCTACACCCGATAAAGTGTTTCGCTATTTTGCAACACTACAAATTACTAATCCCGCCAACGACACTCATGAAGTCTTTATGACCCCAGACGATTTCCTACGCTCAATGACACCTGGCCTTAAGCAACCCGATGGTAATTAACTCGACTGCTGTTTACCATTTCAATCGCATCTTTGCTTGTTCGCACGATTACTACAATATATTAACCATTGCATGTACCAATGCTCTATTATTAATTGATTGCCTTCTATAGATCTTAATATTGCCGTTCTCTTGGGTACTGATCTCAAATAATGTAGAATATCATTTTAGGACTGGGATTGGACCAGTACAAGCGTTACGATCCAAAGGTATACAAAATCATTAATTACGCAATCAATCAAGGTATTACGATTCCTATTTCCAAATGTTGTTTCTGTAGAATATTCACACGAAATTGGAACTGGAACTCGATGAGGATAGTATATTTTATAAGTTAGGAAGTTCTGGGCTCATTACTTTCTCTGATTATATATTTCTGCTCACCGTACTATCAAGTGAGTACTGCAATCTTTGACAATTTTTTTTACAATTGTTGGTATTCATCTAGATCACAATTTCAGCAATTCAAATCAATGTTAATGTTGTATTCAGTTTTTCCCACAGTTGCCTAAACGCTACTCAACATTTTCTCATATTTATTTCAACCTTTGACTATTTCTTCTGCTCCTCAAACGTTCAACAATTTAACTTTATTACTGTTTCGTCAAATTTATAGCTTCCAGACGTCATTTTGAAATTGCCTTTCGCATGTTTGATTTAAATGGTGATGGCGATGTGGATTCAGAGGAATTTGGAAAAGTTGCTACTTTAATTCGTCAACAGACGAGCATAGGCAACCGTCATAGAGACCACGCTAATACAGGCAACACGTTTAAGGTAGTTAACTCATGAAAATACGACTAAGTACGTCGTTACAAAACATGCTTATTTCTGTATTATCAACATTTTTTCCAGGGTGTTAATTCGGCATTGACTACCTACTTTTTCGGGCCAAATATGAAACAGAAATTGACGATCGAAAAATTTTTAGATTTCCAGCAACAACTACAAAAGGAAATCTTAAGTTTGGAGGTATATATAATTGTTATGAAATATATTGAACAATAATTCGTTTTATGATTTTTTCATTTCTATGCAGTTTGAGCGCAGGAATCCCGATGAAAATGGAAATATTTCAGAAGGTGATTTCACAGAATTGTTATTGGCTTATGCCGGTTATCCAGAAAAGAAGAAAGCCCGTATGCTGAAAAGAGTCAAGAAAAAGTACTGAATTCATGTAACAGTTTGAAAGAATTTCCGTTTATTTTGTCAGCAATAATGCAGTAATTCTATGCAGTTTCAGAGATAATCCACGAGGCATCAGCAAAGATGATTATTTGAAGTTTTTCCACTTTTTAAATAATATCAACGACGTTGATACTGCGCTTACATTCTATCACATAGCTGGAGCATCGATAGATCAAGGTAATTGTTTTATTAATTCATCGTGTCGAGCATGAAGTTATCTAAAAACTACGGTATCTCTAAAAATTGATGTCTCATTCTTTAGCAACTCTGAAACACGTTGCTAAGACTGTTGCTCATGTGGATTTGAGCGATCATGTCATACAAGTGGTCTACACCATCTTTGATGAAAACAGTAAGTGATTAATATACCGTAGCCAGCATGTATGAGTAAATAGCTGACATCTATTCATTTTCAGTGGACGGTCAACTAAGTAATCGTGAATTTGTGGCCGTGATGAAAAATAGGCTTCTCAGAGGCTTAGAGAAACCAAAAGATACCGGCTTCGTGAAACTTATTCAATCTGTGATAAAGTGTGCAAAAAATACGCATCCTGTATTATTTGAAAAATAATTCGATGTCTTTAACTTTCTCGACATCTGTATTGTTGGAATACCTTTGATTTTTTCAATAACTATAGTTTTATGAACACCTTGATCGTTAAACGACGTTACAATGATATATCGATGCTGGGTCAGATATGTCTTTTGTTTATAATTTAACTACGGAATGATAATTTACGACAGAATTCTATCAGTTGAAAATGTTGCTAAGATATCTATCTTTTTCTACGAATAAATCCTACGTGGATTATATCCCGGAAAAGTATTTTTTAGTCTCAAAGAAATTGAAATGTCATTGAATTGTCGGTTTTGTAAGTTAAAATACTGTTATACGGATTGAGATGTTGGTTATTTATTTAATTTTTATTGTTAAACGTGGAGAAAGATCTTGAAATTCCTCTAGAATCTTATGCTTTGTGAATACGCGTCATTACGAAGAATAAGTTAATAATAATATATTGCTTGATGGAATGTTTAATGTCTGTATATCGTTACTATTAATTCTCTATTAATTCAATTAGTATTGTTATTCGCTCATCTCTGGCTATAATAAAGTTTCATTCAATTCAAGGGAATACTATAATTTGTATAATTTTTTTTCGTCATCTCTATTCGATCGACTACACTGACACATAAGAAAACAAAAAATCTATACTCTTGATCGGATAGATGTGTCTGATCAAAAGTACAGATCAGTTTGGTTTTTTGTCTGCCTGTGCTAGCTACCGTCAGGTAGCAATTCAACTCTCACCATTTCCACAAAGAGTTACCTTTCACAATCGGATAACTATTAGAGCATGATGTACAAAAACTGACTCCGATCTTTGTATCTCTCCGTTTGAAGTTCCAACAGTCGTGGCTCAACAGGTCAAGGCACTTGTCCTCGTTGTCATTATATCAAAGAAATATTTTTTAAGATGAGAAACTCTCGTTCGGAATGTCAAAAAATTTATTTATTCATTGTCATAATTTCTATCAACGTCCTTGCTCATAGCAAACCCATCACGGACGGTGACAAAAATGAGGAAGCAATGTCAGGTATACCGTAAATTATTTCTACTCCGGCTACGAATTAATTTCAATATCAGTGCTAAAAAAAATGACTGAAAAGCATTTCTCATTCAAATACTTATCGTTATTCTTAAACAGACCCAAAGACGACCGAAGAAAAAATGGCTATCGAACTTCCAAGAAAAGTTTTCGCTGATCTGCTTTACAAAGGACAATTTTTCCAGTGGGTTCACCTACATTCCAAATATATATATATATATATATATATATATATATATATATATATATATATATATATATATATATACACATACACATTTTTGTATTTGATTTATCTTAGTGAACATCTTTATGTTATACATTTTTTTTAGTCGTGACTTCGTGGACTCAGTTTTTCATGCTTTATTTTATTTTACAAATTTATACTCTTGGAGTTGAAATTTAAATTTCATATATTTTCTACATTACGTCATGGTTTTATTCTACTCTATGTGTTTTCAGTATTCACAAATTATCAAACTAATGTTAAAATTACGAACTTTTCAAGACGTTAGCTAATAAAAATAGTGTCTGCATGCAAAGAAACTCTTTATTAATTTCGAGCTTTAGAGATATTTTTTCAGAACAACCAACACCGGATGAAATACATTTCGGACATGTTTGTGAGAATCCGCGTGAATGGGAACAGCGATTCGAGGCAAAAGATATGAAAAAGAATCGTCATCAAGGCAAAGTAAGGAAGACATGACGATGAATTCCAAAGATTTTACTACCATATTCACAGCCTATTGTAATTGAAGTAATGCCATTGACATAGATTATTCATTACTGAAATATTTAAATTATTTTTCACGCAGGTCAGATGGGGCAATGAAAACGGTGGCTACGGTGAACATTACTGGGATTTGAATCATGACAGTCCAAACGAAGAGAATGATATGATGGAAAAAAAAGAAGAATAATGACTTTTAGCTACTACAACCAGATGAGATTTAGAGACGACATTTTGTTGACTGGTGATACGATATACCGACAATCTGCTCGACTACTCAGTGCCTGAAATACTAATATTTTTTCAACCACACAAAATTCATTGCAAATACAGGGCATTACATTACACAAGACTGCTAAATTACTGAGAATTACGAATCACGGTACCAGCATGATCGATCATGCCGCGTAGACTTTTTTATCACATCAATAGTATAATTCAAACAGCACCTGTAATGGCTGGATCGTAGATGAAATACATCCTAGTCTCTCATGTCAGGTCTCTGTTTCCTTCTTCATTTCGTACATCCAGTTGCCTTTTAATGATGTTAAAGGAGAGGCCACGGTCGTTGGAATGATCCCCGACTTCGCTCGTTATCATGTTGAGACAACTCAAAAATTACATATGTTTTGGGATTTGCTCGAAATTTTACAAATAGAAATAAATTGCTTACCAGTGGTGTCATCGGAAATCCGGTATTACAAGTTTTTCTAACGAGCTGACTATGCCAAAATTTGTGTGGAAACACAAAGGAAAGGATACGAGTGTGAAGTGAATACTAAACAGAGAAAAAGTAATGTGTATTCGAACAAATAATCACTTTTATCGCAATCGGATATTTATAATATTAGATTTTATTGAAAATAAATATAGTATGACAAAATTATAAACTGATTTCAATGTGTGGCAAAAGTAATGAAAATATAAATGAAGTATCATACATCACTCACTTCTTTCGTATCATAAGTGATAACGCGCAGACGATTTAGAGTCACCAATCCGGAAATCATACTGATGAGAACAAAAACCGCTATCATCCGAAGGCAACGCGTTCAAATATGGTTTCGGAAACATTTCGTCCCTACGATGCAATACTGCATCAAACTACAAAAGATAATTCTCCGTGAAAGTATGACAAGAATTTTGCCACTTTAGAATCTTCGAAATTTTATACTTCAGCAAAGTTATTTTTCGTATTTTGGCGCAATTTTCATTTTTTCTTAAATTGAAATAGGATGTCTCGCGTGATACTGATAGCGAATAAATTGCGCGCATCGCAAGGCCATAATTTTATACATATTCCAAATGCTGAATCTCTTCACGAAATTGGGAATCCATTTGAAAGAAACAAAGCAACACGGTTTACAAAGTAACGAAAGTTTCGAGTTTTATACATATACATTTACACGTCTCAAAGTGCAATATTTCAGAGCAGCCGTTATGAGTATCACGATCAATGTGATCTGATAGTTGAAGAAAAACCGTATCCATTCCAGAACTTGAATTTTTTCCATCGAATGAAAAGTGTATCAAGTACCTTGCACTTACGTAATTAAAAGTTCGCGATTGAAGGTTTTATTTGTTGAAAGATAAGTGAATATCAAATCGTAGAGCCACTGTAAATACATATCACCCACGAAAAACATTTTCGCCGGCATGAGATGAATATTATTCACTCGAAGATGGCGATGAAAAGTTGGAGCGATTTCAAAGTAAATTTAGTCTGCGATGAACTAAATATACATCATTTCAGCCATATGCGACATTTTCTTTGGAATATGAACAAATTCGTCAAAGTAACTTGCAAGTTCGTCGATAGTTACGTCACAAGGTGGGGGTGATATTCTCGCCTGCACAGAACAAGTGTTGGAACTTGAGTTTTGACCAGTTCCAAGATTTTGTACCTCCGATTGGCTCGTTGGGCATGCTGTACTGCCTCCGCCAGGACCAGGTCCACGTTTCAAACTTGGCATGGTATTACTTCTCGCTCGTTGGAAGCTACTGTCATCAAAGTTGTCTCTAATACTGGTATCGTCCTTAACTAGCCTGGAGTCTGCACTGATATTTAAGGCTTTGAAATCCTTGGTAACGGTACCACGACCGAACGTCGTTGAGTTTTTACTAGAAATACTCAGCTTGCAAGCCTCTTCTAAAAGAGTGCTTGCTAGATTTTCGGTTAAACAACTCGAATTTGCATTGTTCAACAGCAACACCGCTTCTCTAATTATAGAATTTTTCTTCACTCTCTCCAATCCTTTTTCGTTTTTCGATGGTTTGAAATTCGTTGTGGTTCTCACGCCTCTTGGACTTATGCCGTCCAGATTCGGTCGATTCGGCATTGGTTTTCTCCGAAATAAATAGCTGGTATCCAAATTTGAACTGTTGCTCACCATCTCGAAAGGGTTTATTAGTTTGGACTTGTCCAAAGGTCTACTGCTGAAACAATTGCATAACGAGTAGTAGAAATCTGTCATCTGATCCGTGAGCACATTAGATAAAAAACGATATTTGCACAATTCGGCGAGTACAAATAATCTGTGTAATCCGCTGTTGAATCAAATGATGTTAGAATAATATTATTAACAAAATACTTGAAGGTGAAATTCCATGAGAAAAGCATAATTCAACTACACATTTTTTTTCATTCAGATGTTACTTCGTTTCTTTATCTATGGAATTAGATACTGCTAGGCAGATCTTTTCAGAGTGCAGCTGAATCATCGGACACTGTCATTGATTCCAAATATTAACACATTACAAAATCAACTATGACTCAGCAATGTTGGCACGTAGCCCAGAACTACGTGTTAATTTATGTTTCATGTTGTAAGACATTGTTAAATGTTAGCCAGAAAACTAGAACGTTGGGCCCATTCTTGCGCAATTATCATAAGACTTGATTATCCTTCGTTCGAGTACGAGACTTTCTTTTTGAGAGAAGAATCGGCTGCGAGGACAATACTTGTCCTCTACATTTTCGTCTAATTATTGGAATGAACAAAGAATCAGTGTCATTTCAGCTATGATACTTACTGAACACATTTCAAAGCATCACGATCAATTTTGAGCTTTTCCAAGCTGGCTGGAAGAACTTCGTCAACCATCTTCGATGTACCTCTGTAAAAATAATTTCCGACATCAACATACTATAACCTCTCAACGAATTTTGGCATGTTTGTTGACGTAGATTGTGTTGCGATATGCGAAGCTTCCAGAAAGTCTTGACAGAAAATAGGTTAAAGGGACGCGAGGAATAAACAAGGTTTATTATAGTACTTGCAGATTCCACAAAGAGCAGAAAATATCCTGTACCTTTACGTCATAACAGGCTACCTAGAGTTTCGTACAATTTTCATGCAGTTGTTATGTCGAAACTTTTGTATCAATTAGTCGATAATACGTAAATAAACAGACAACTGCGCGTAACTACCATTTTCTTCCTTCTCAGGGATCAGTGGTGTTCAACCTTGTGACGCAGTAGTTAGAATATTCGGGGGTTCCGCATAGAACAACGCGTGTTCTCAAAATCCATGCGACTCCACGCGAAATGTGCAATAAGATATCGCGAGCAATTTCGCAAACGATACTAATTTCTTTAATGCCACGAGTGTTCGGTGCTACGCCATCACCATGCGTGTTATCGTATTACCGAGTCTCGAAAAAAGCGAGAATCGTGACATTCGGAGATAAATACTTGGTGTATATCGAGTTGCCGCGCGATGACGTTTTAGGCGCTCGTCTAGTTTAAAATTAGCTCTACCTCTTTCACTACCTTGCTTCTCATGTTACCCGGATCGATGAGCTGCAAAACTGGTAACACGATTGTTTCTTTTACTCCCTCAAAACAAGCTGAATTGAGTTTCTGTTGACTGAAAAAAAAATCTCTTAAAGAAGCTGAGAGTAACTTGAAATTTTCCCTAATTTCTAAGTAATAGTCGTACTACGCGGAATCATTGGAAGTGTTTCGGATGTATTATAATATTTTCAAACTCATTTCATGGGATACGAGGAATTAAAAGATTAGAATTGAGTACCGGCTCACCACGAACAGCAATTACTTTGATGTAAAACAAATGAAACGTCATTGGAAGTACGATATAACACCAAATCATGAGGTAACTCGAAATTCTGTGACCTGATTGGTAACTTCCTGTTTTACAAGTAAATAAATGAATAAAAACAAACATCGGAACTCGGAATAACATGAAGATAGCAATATAACTATATTTTAGAACAATTTTTGAACAAATAACTTGTTCGTATACAATTTTCGACAATATTACTCGGATTACTTTCAATAAATTTAATACCTTTCGTAATATCAATGCAATGAATACAGAGAAATTAAATCTATAACGATTATAATAATTGATTTAGATAAGACGAAGTTTTGGATAAACGCATCAAATTTGTCATCAATTATTATGAGCATTATACCGTTGAAATGAAACTGTGAACAAAATACAGTATGACTGCCCATATTACTGTGTATGGATGTGTGTGTATGTATTTTCATACGGACATATCAATGAAAAATATTCAACCACCAGCTACCATGAACTACTTGACTGTCGTTATCATAAAGCATTATTATATTGACTAGAATTCTACTTATTATGGTAATATACAATAGTAGATATTCAACATTTCGAATATCACATACATGTAATATCAAATCGCAACGTTTTACCACAGATTTTTTAAACACAATTTTTCTGCTGCGTTTCGAGTTACTATATTCAATGAACAAGCAATCAAAGTAATTTACCAAATATTTTCAATTGAAACGTACAAGTATCGAAGAAGATATGTCTCCAAACTTATGTAATTTCTGGATATTTGCTCAATGAAATAACGGTGCTATTACCAAGATTTATTAGTCATTTACGAATGTGCAGCGCATATAACAATTGCAAAAAATAAGTTCATTGATCATAAATTAATTGATTTAGCATTAGGTTTTTAGTACGCAGAGACAAAAACCCGCAAGGGCTGAAAAACATTTGTTTAACTTTTTTCGAGGGCAAAAGAACAGAAGACAATGAATCTTGATTGAAAATTTCATTACATACATTCAAATAACATTATAGCTTTGAAAAATATTCATGAGTCTTCTGACGTGCATTTTTAACGAACCGATTAATCAAGATTCGTAATTGCCTCCGTTCTTTTATTAAAAAAAAAGTGCGATTTCTCCATTTCAGTATAAAGACAGGGAACTTAGCGAGACAATTCTGCAGCAATGTCAATGATTTTTTGAATTTTTCGAATAACACGTTTCCGATTTATACTAGTTTGAATATCGCTACTGACGCAAAAATAGAGTTTTGGCTACTTCTTAGTCTATGTAATCGCCGAACAATCTTGTTGTGCCTCAATGCTGAGTTCATTGCAAAATATTTGATCTTTACTTCAGAACATCGAGTATTTTTCTCATTTAATTACGAAGTTTAATTTAACCGCATGGGGGTCAGCTTTCGTCTGAGACAAAAGGCATTGATTGAGTTCAGCTGTAAAGATGCGTGATGAATTAAGACTATCACAATTAATATACGTGAAAAAATATGATTGCATATTCGTTTACGCCGAAAAAATACTCTTTTATCATTTACTGAATCTTATCCAACAGGTAAGGTAGTATCAGTAGATGCACTAATCTTGGTCGAAAATTAATCAAGAAAAACAAGAAATTGTACAATTGGATCTCAGTACTGTTCGTTTCACTTATGAGCAGACTAAGAAAATTGCGAGCGAGCAATCGCGTGAGTGGAACTCGTAGGCAAGCGACATGAGGTTTTCTTTTCGGTTGAAAAATATTATCTTAACTCTTGAAAAACATCGATCAATCCTACACCTTGATAACATACTATTGTATAATGGGAAAGAAAATCATTATTGTATTTTATATGAAACCGATAGTTGAAGCCATGCAATGATCAGACTGAAATTATGGAATACAAATTATAATTTACATGTTATTATTCAATTATCTTATTCTTCTATGTTTTACACATTTGGGTATTCGAGCACGAATAAAAATATTGTGCAATATTCACAATTATTAATTTCAATACTCGTGATTCTTCACGATAGCAAAAAGTGCAATAATTAAATAAATACTTGTTCATTAATGAATGACTTATTTATACAGGGCGATTCATCAAAATCTGCAGAAACAATTTTTCAGTAGTAATTCTAACCGAATGGCGGATATCGATGCAGCAAGAAAATCTTTGTCGTTCAAATTTCTCTGATTAATCGCTAGAATATTCAACCGTATAACTTTTTTGAAGCGATAAGTGGCAGAAGCCCACGTAGCCCTGTCCATTCGGAATCTCACATGCGCAGGCGCGCTTTCTTGTGTATGTGTGTGTGTGTGTGTGTGTGTATTTTACCAATTTTGATTCAAATATTGCTGATTGAAGTTTAGCTGAATGCTTATGAAATCTTATGAAACTGTGCGTATGCCTATTTCTTTCAGAATTTCCTTTTTATCATGTACAGTAGATAACATACAAAATAAGGTATTGCAACTGATTGATTGTAAGGCGATATGGGAACTACTTAAAAATAAATGATGTCGACTTTAACGCCAAAATTCGAATACTAAACTATCTCTTATCTGTATTTAAAACACGCATCACTACAAAGCCAGCAACTGTTGCTACCGCTAATCCCAATCCAGCTTTCCACCAAACAACGGAATCTCCTTGTATCAAACCAAACTGCTTCATGTGCCTGAAATCATATACTGATATTAGCGATTTATCGACACAGATGAATTTCGACTTCATAGCAGATCAATGAACCGAGCCTCACAATTGCAGCATTATGTACATTAGATGGATAAATGTTAAACGAAATTCCATCCTAAATTTTATCGTCATCGATAACCACAATCCACATGCTACAGATGTGTATAGTTGCAAAGAATTTCAAAGGAATTCGAATTAAAGTAAATTTTGATACTTGTAATCTAAGCATGCAATACGGACAAATATTAATCTACAGCGTTCCAGAAGTCGTTTACTCATGAGCCATCGTTGGCTTCTATGATGAATACATTTACATAAATTATATGCTGTTATGTTTTATTTCAGTCGAAGACCGTATAATTGCCAGTAAACTCAACAGATTCTGTGTTCGCAAAAGACAGATCCATGCCGTATTTTTGTGTGAAATTTAAAACTCATTAATTTTTTAGAACACATGCAAATGAAACAACCACTCAAAATTTCACATGGCGCATTACAGTACGTTCATCGGGCAGCAAAACCAAGAAAATTGTAATAGTAAACTAAACCTTCTAATCGAACTCCACCATTCAGTGGATGAGGGTTTGACAAGCAACATGTGGACCATACGCCTCAATGGACTGCAAACAGTAACATATTCATCCAATAAATTATAGCGGGTATTAGACGATGGAAAAATTCGACTCTGGATAGTATTGACTCCCGTTACCAACAGTTGTACCATGCATACCAAGTCATGCCGCCATGAAATTGTGGCAAAAGTGATTAAATGGTACCATTATAATACATGGAAGTTTTGGCCTTTACATTTTCAGAATATTGGTGAAACTTATTTCGGTATATTGCAAAATTTTTATGAAATAGTTCATGTCTCGAAAATTGCAAGCATGATGACATTTTTATTATTTTTATAATATTGGTAATGTGCTCGATATTTATAGGTGCATGTGGATTAATACAAATTTTAACGGTCTATTGATTTTTTTTACCAATTTAACCAACCTGTGCTTGTAAAATAATACCCACGCTGCTTGAAAGCGGCTAAACATCAAATTCATCTATATTAGTATTTGACTACTTTTTGTAACATAACTTTTGCATATGTATCGATAATAATATAGTCAAACGGTATATGCGACAATTTCTTTGAAAACATGGTTCGTTGTATTTTAAAGATTGTGATCATAATAAGTAGGTACTATTATTGGCAATAAAAAATAGAAGTAATTACTTACGGGAATGCTGCCATCGTTGCTAATTTAACGAATATTTCGCGACGTACGGCGCGAGTAACACTATAAGACTGAGGCGGCATCAGCTTATATTTACTGCAGAAGCTTGTTGGTTGCAACAGGTATTCCTGCTTCACTTCTGTTAAATCACTCTTGTTTGCTATAATTAATACCGGAATTTTACTGTCAGCGAAGTATTTCTGTAAAAAAAGAACAAGAAGAAACATGAATATGTTAGTTGAATGTTATTCACTCGATAGAGATATGAAGTTTTCAAATCACGTTAATCAGTATATAAACTAAGAAAAGTTGACACAAAAATTCACACCAGTATTTGCGAATACTAACGATAAAAATTCGAGCTATGTATTCAAATGACTTTGGATTGCTGGCATCATATACAAGGGCCGCAGCATCACATTGAATCTCAGCAGGTGTTAGAGCATCTTGCACGTTTAGAATATTGATATCCTTGAGAATAATCGTCTTCTCTTGTCCGTAAACGTGTACTGTATTCACTGTAACGTGACCTGTTGTTGGTGCTGAATGAGATTTGAATTTCTGTGAAATTATACGATTGCGATTAACAAACGTTCGAAAATGAAGTTAGGTCCGTACAAAATTAAACCTTTTACCTCGAGTTTTGGATCGATGAATGTTCTACACAAAGTCGTTTTACCACTACTTTTCGGACCTATAACATGACAATTGTAGACATTTCGACTGGATTGTTTCTTTGCAAGATCCACTTTCTTTTCACGGGTAACATTTATCGCGCTGGTCTGAGACTCGTTGTTGTACATATTGTAACCAAGATAGGCCATATATTCCAAAGTTTTTCGTACATTTGTCAAAGTTATTAACGCCCATTGGCACATGAAGCCTTGTAGTGTTAGCCATCCCTGCCAATCATCAAATAAATTTATAAGCATGTCTCTAAAAATCAAGTATTAAAATATGATTGAGAAACACAGACCTTGTCGTTCGTTGGTACAACGTAGGCATATTCGTCACCCCATGGTGGACAAGGGCAACGAGAGAAAAGCGCTTCCATTTCTGAAGGGGACAAAGCTCCGTCGTGATCAACATCGTGTTGCATGAAGAGTAAAGCAAGAAACTCTTGTCCTTTGTGCGACAACTCCGTAGTGCAACCCATAGGGACTTTAAGCCTACAAAATTGTATCATTTTCAATAATAATGAGGTTACGCAACTTTAGATGAAACATTACTCGTTCATTTCTGTGATGACGGAAATTTCATCATATTTTAGTACGTCGCGATATATGCTTGACGACACGATTAAATGAAATCCAAGTTTATATCTTACGATGGATGAATGTATTCCTTAGACATCACCAAATCGTTGTCATAACCAAATTTTCTCAAGACAGCCCAAGTTGTTTCATTGCGACCTCGTTGTATAAAAAGACATTGCAGGTACATGAATCCTGAGTGGAAATTGGAACATTCAAATTATAGTCATTCGATACCAGCTCAATATGAAATTTGACACCAAGAAACACTGACCTTTCATTGTAACACAACAGTTGCAAATTCCATCAGTGATATTTTTTGAAAGGACTGCCTTCACGTCTACGAGAACTTGCGGCTGTAAAGGAGTATTGAAGCACCATTGCTGGAACGTATTTAGTTCCATATCGTTTAACAGTCCATCATTATCCAAATCGCATATCTGTAACATAGAGATGGAAGATTACGATCTGAAAAACATTCCTTTCTTTAATAACACTCACAATCACAACTCACTTTGAATATTCTTTTCAGTGCACTTTTGCATTGGTCCGTCAGCTGCAGGTCATAAACAAATATTGAGTACAAATAACAACTAAAAACTTGTTTCGCTTATGTGAGGATAACAAACGTTTACCTCTTGAGTGTCGTAATTGTACAGAGGTGTTGTAGGATGAAGGACTGCTTTTTGGGCATAGTAGAACATTTCAGAGATATTCTGTAACGTTTTGGCCGAGCACTGTAACGATAAATGCATAGAAAATATTGAAACCATAGCGATTTTCTGCCTCGCAGTATCAGCAATGACATCTTACCTCGATGCAGCTTTCGATTTCCACAAATTCTTTCATAATTGGATACACAGCCTGGAAACATAAGTGATACAATTCTACGAAATATACCAATTATTTATGAGAGCCGATAATATCAGACTATGTAGTGAATATGTATATCAAATATGTTGTTACCTCAATCGTCGAATAATCTACAAGATCGATTTTGTTTCCGACTAAAACGACGGGACATCTGTTAGACGTTGAACACTGTCTGATGAGTGGAAGCCAATAGCTAGCAACTTTGTCTAAAGTATCCTCGTCTTCCACGGAATAAACGACACATATTACATGTGCCTTTTGAATTTCGTCCGATAACTGCTCGTCCGTTTGCTCGGCAGCTGCGTAGGAAAATCATTCAACGAAAAAATAAAAGTTACTATTTTCATGTTTAATCGTGCATATCAATCGGCAGAGCCTAAAGACTACAGGAGTAGATGAAACTCATAATTGGTCGAGTAAAAAATATTATCTTACCCGAATAATCAACGATGTGCGTGGGAACCTGCTCGGGTGTAACGTCGGCAGGTATAGTGATTTCCTCTGCTTTGCTAGGTACATCTTCAGCGTATTCTTCGCTCACTAGTGAAAGGATTAACGAAGTTTTTCCAACGCCACGTTCTCCGAGTAACAAAATTCTGACATTGCGACGTAGTCCACCCTGTCGCAATATCATACTGTTTGCTGCCACCATTTGTCACGCGACTTCACAAATATTACATATACCCCGCAGAGTCATTCATGATCATTAATCTAAACATTCCTGGGAGGTCTAACCTTCAAACGAGGAGAAATTTTTCCCGCTAACTATTAAGGCGGGAACAAGGAATACTAATTCGGGTGAACGCGATACCCAACCGTCGAATAGCGGAGAACTGATACTTCACGTTTTCGACAACAATCAGAGATTCATTTTAGTTAGCAATCAAAAAAATGATGTATGAATTAACGGAATTTTTCACCATTTTTTTTAGTACTGCATCGCCGTGCGGCCCAGTGCGGCTGCTCCAATGCCGGAAAACAGCGCCACACTCCGCAGTCGGGTCCGATCACCTACCGATAAATAAGACTCCTAATATATCCCGCACGGTGAGTCCCCTTGTCAAGGGCAACCATTTACACATCGCTGCGATCGAATTGTCAATAAGGGGAAGGACTCTCCGAATACTCGCGTGTTAAACATCTACCAGATATGGCCTGAAAATTGGAAAAAAGCTTGTTGGAACGGGAGATATCTCGTTAACCTGATATTTATGAATGTGACGCCATTTGCTAGTGAATTGATTGAGGACAAAATATTAGTAGTCTATGAATTTGCGTCGCGAAAAAAAATATAATAATAATGATTCCTATACATATTTGAAGAATAAGTTTGCAATATTTTTTTGTAATAATGATTTTTCTGATGCAAAATTTACGTAGTACACGCATTATGTATCACTGTCTGTACTGCACAAAAATACACGATTGAAATTGGTAGGGAAATATGGTTTAACCATGGACATCCAATTGGCTACAAAGTTAATATCTGTTTGTTAACAGATAATAATTTCTGCATTCGCATGAGGTTCGAACTTTGTACAAAATTCAATTTATAGTGCAGTATTTGGACGCGGATGAGGCTAATTGCGAGCTCATCCTACTTCTAGGATATAGTATGTATATTCTGCTCGTTGTGGGGTATTTGTATTGTTACTATATAATAAGAACATGTATCATATTTGGGAAAGTTTAAGATTATGGTCTCTTTAATTGTTATTCATGTCATTTGAATAATTCTTACAATCGGTAATGTTAATAATATAAACATATCATGTGCCTCGTTTTGTACTTGTACATATGGTTCTAAGATTTTTTTTAAATATTAGCTCATTAGATTTTTAGAATTATTACCTAAATTTCAAGATTAAACCTAATATATGCACAATATACATAATACAATGGATTAAAAAAAATGTACAATATTCATTTTGATCTTAAGTAAATTAAAAATAAATAATATCACACTTAGGATAATTTATGGAGTTATTCTCATAGTACTAAATGTACATTCACAGTGACAGTACTGACATAAAATCACAAAATTATATCACAATATTACTACAGTGTAACTTTAGAAAAACCATTTGCTCAAACGGAAAAGTTTCATATCTGGATAGCAATGCATAGTTTCCATCAAAAATGTTGAAGTGGAAACATGAGTCCACGTTTCGTTCCAGATTCAATGGCAGCCATGAAAAACAATTGTGAAAAATATGAAAACATATCTTCAATAAGAAGTAATAGACAATAAGCAATGTGACAATAGAAATACATCTTTTGATTTTTTTTTTCGATCTTGGATCACACATTTCCAATACAAACATGTTCGTGTGTGCCAGAGATAATATAATAACCCCATATCGGAATAAAAAATTGGTCTAATTTGGCACAATCT
Organism: Arge pagana; assembly: GCA_963969455.1. Taxonomy (NCBI): domain Eukaryota; kingdom Metazoa; phylum Arthropoda; class Insecta; order Hymenoptera; family Argidae; genus Arge; species Arge pagana. The sequence goes on from OZ018310.1 coordinate 22,481,790, forward strand.
TTACTGTAGTCTCGAGATTTTAGTCTTTGGCGCCGATAACTGTGGGGTTTGCATGAGATTGTGTCTAAGCGAAATTAATATTGGATTGCGGAAACTCAAGAAATGGATTGATGAGACAACTTTCATTCATAAGCTGAGATGGAATGAAAAACACTGGTTTCATTGAGAGAAGCTGCAGTCATAAAATCGATGTTCTACATATGTTTTCATTTTGGGCGATTGTGGATTTCATGATTTCCATAAAACCATGTAATAAAAGTGACGATCGAAGAACATGCATAATAATTCCAACAATGAATTGAATTTTAATTAATCATAAATGGGAATAAGGTAACGGTCATTTCGTATCATCATTCCTGTAATAAAACTCGTAATATAACAGAAAATAAAAACCAATATAACGTCAGTCGAATTCGTGAATTTTCTCTGAAAATGTTCATTTTCTCATACAAAAAAAGTTCAATATTTCTTTGGTAGGTTCACGTCAAATGTGTTACGACGCATCACTTATGTATGTTATCGATTGGAATATGATTAAATCGGAATTACGAAACGATGAGAACGATCACTGAATGAAGAAATCTAGTTTTTCTACCGAAAGTTAGAACTGGATCCTAATAAACGATATCTACATACTGCTGTAAGCATTCAAATACTAGGAATACAACTTATAAGTTAATACTTAAAAATGTATAACATAATTGCTATTTCAAAAAAACTATGATACTTACATTGACTAGAAATAAAATTTGGACATCTTTCATAGAAGTGCCCAGTGTGTATTTGTGCTATCGAAGAAAAGTTCCCAATGATTATATCATTTGATTTTACACAAAACACATTTTCGACAATTTTATGGATTTTATACCCACAAAAAAAGATATATAATATCCATATATTTGAGAAACATGTCAGAAATATTAAGATCTTTCGGAAAGAATTTCTGCACGCATTCGATGCCAAAGAAAATGAAACTCTATTGAATTCTGAATAATGGCTTTTTAAAAGTGAATTGTTCCATTGCATAAAAATGTTCATTCTTGAATCATGACGAATTCACTTAATAATATCATCAATTTGAGAACCTGAGCATCAACCCAAACAGAGGAGTATCGTGTACATTTTTACTCCAATTAATTTGTCATCTAAATTACAATTTATATTGGTGAATCGTCTGAATTGAATGACAATTAATTGAAAATTAATGTACCTTCTTTTGCTTTACGGTTGTCTGCAAATGTTCCTGAAGATTCATCCGCTGTTTTCTGAAAATCAATAGTACCCCGAATAATGATGATATCCTGGTCTTGGTGGATGATACGCAGCTGGACTTAAAGGATAAGTTGGATTGTATCCGGTGGGTGGCGGAGATAAAATTCGACTTTCGATAGCATCTGGTACCACATGCGGGGTAGAAATACCAGGCGGTTGCGGACTCGTAATGATTCTTGTTCCTGTGCCATGCAGATGATGAGATCTCGGTAACGTTAAATCAACGCTGTGCCTTCCACCTGGAGTCAAATCCAAGCTAACGACTCGTAAGACTTCACTGTGCGGATACGGTGGGGCCGGCGGAGGTGGGGATATGGAATAACCACCCGTTCTGCTGAGGTCGACACTTTGCCTGTCCGTAATCTCATAGAGATGATGGTGATAGCGAGCATTTTGCATCTGAGTACCGAAAGCATGATGAAAACTTCGAGCCGACATATCCAGGCCTTGCAATTCACCAGTGTTCATCAAAAGAGGTTCGAAGTTTGTTCTCTCTCTGGCAAACTCGGATTCTATAGTGTCATACTTGTACGATGTTGATAAGTCCAACTGAACAGATTTTTCTTTGACGGAGAGGCTCAAATTTTGAGCTACAGATTCACCTTCGTCACTGGACAAATTATCTGTCGGTACTTGGTGGTGATGATGCACATCCTGGTATCTAGAATTGGGCGTTGCTCCAGGGGAAACCAATTCTTGAACGTGGATGTAGTTGTTGGGCGGCGAATCCCGGGGTAAATCTTCGTGATGTAAATATTGCTCGATGTTGTGTGCACGTGTATTTATATACTCTACTGGCCTGTGCAGATGATAATCCATGTGCAAATGATTTGGGGGTGTATGACGGTTGTCGGGCGTTGGTGCTGGAGACATCAGTTCTTGTTGTTGAATATACGAGTCTAAATGTGCTTCCGGAGTTCGCTGCGGCATTGGTGATTGCAAGTGCGTTGAAATAGAATACAAATTTGTGTCCCTATCATTGTCCTCTAATATTGGGCTTGATACTGCTCCAATGTCTCTTTCCGCGGCATCCAACGCTGCTTCTACTAATAAGCTGGCATTAGAGCTTTCAGTTCGTCTGTATACACTTAGTCCCAACTTTGAGTCATCAATGAGAGCTTGCGATAGTTTCTCCTCCTCTTTTCTCTCTTCAAATTCATAGACATCAGACGAAACAGATGCAGTAGAACAAGGCTGAGGCAACGGCACTTCTGGCGTTAGTGGAGGGTTGAATTCTCCCATCCATTTTTTACTACCTTTACTTTGCAGTCTGGATGTCACATACAAATCGGTATCAGCTTGTATACTCTCCATACTTCCACCCACACTAATCGTTGCTGTTTGAAAATTGTCCAATTCTGGCGATGGCGATCGGCATGTATTTTGCTCATTATCATCCTTAGCCGGTACATTTTCTTCATTATGAAGTTCACCACATTCCAACTCGCTTGATTTATTTGGATCTTCTGCTTTAGGATCGTTTTCCAAACTGCACTCGTCCACTGAGTGTGAGCTATTACTATTATCCTGAAAAATAAGATGTACAATCAATTACTTGTTTCTTATATTCAACAGGAGCTTTCACAATTCGTCGATCTTACCTGCAAGGTATTCTGAATTGGGTTCGGTGGTTTTCTCCGACTGGTATCTTCGATCATCCCACCGCTATAGGCATCGAAAGTATATGCTACGGAGCGTTCGATTTTTGGCATCATATCTTCGGAAAGCCCATGAACTTTCTTGTAATGAAATTGCAAGCACTGCTTTGTTGTGAATGCTGCTTTACAACTATTTTCTTTGCATCTGAAATGCAAAATTCAAATGAAAATCGTCGGAATGCAATAATAACAAAAAGGAAATCAGTTCCATGAATCGGAAATTACTTGAATGGTTTAACACCGCTGTGCGTGAGCATGTGGATCTTTAGGTTACTCTTATTCTGGAACATTTTTCCACACCGGTCACACGTAGCTGCTCCAACCACATCTTTGTGATGGACCTCCTTCATGTGTCGTTGTAACGCTGCCCTCGATCCCAAAAGTTTCAGACATAGTTTACATTGAAATTCTCTGAGCACTTCCGACATATCTGTAGTATGACAAAAACAACAACTCACGTGAACAGAGTATTGTTAGCAGTAGAGTTTTCAACAATCATTAGTCCCATAATCTTGAAAACAAATCCTAAAAATAATGGCAAAAAGAATAATAATTACCACTGTGCATCCTCTTGATATGCACTTTCAATTTCTGTGGCTGACAAAACTTCCGACCACAAAAATCACAAAGGGGTCTTGCCCGTTGTGGATTTTGAGCACACCCATAAGTTCGATGCATTTCTAAATAGTTTAATCTTAAAAAAAACTTTTTGCAATATTGACATTGGTATGCGCCACGACCCGCGTGCAGTTCAGCAGCATGTTTCATAATGTTGTCTTTTCCCAGAACAGCAGCTCCACAAATCTAATATGAAGTGATGTACATGAAAATAATTATTCCTCATGCTTCGTTATCTAATAGTGTCAAATACATTATTTAACCATAGTCAGCGTTAAGTAATTTATTTACCTTGCAGTGATACTTTCTTATAGTGAGACTATAGTTCGTATCATGAAAAATGCAGCAATGTAGGCGGTAATATATCGGATGAGCAAAATTGAGATTGCAGCCTCCACAATCTATAAATGGATCGTACAAATTTATTAATTTCTTCTGATTGCCAGAGATTTTCTCTAATAATAATTCGAATAATGGTTACAGAGAAAATCGCAATACACCAAATTGAAGAAAGACTAATATAAAATGATATTGTTGCATAGCGGACATGTAGAAATACTTCAAGTTTCCTACTAGTTTTGTCCATTTTATTCTTTCGTGTCCAATTAGTTGATTGTGAATTTGCCCAGTAGGTCAATTCTGTTCCTGGCGGGATATTTCGCGTAGTTATCAAATGTAGTTCCCCTGCTTTCGTCACAACGATTACACTTCGATCTTCCTTGGTATCAGCTGGTCTCATATATCGAATCCAGTTACTCCGCAACGGATTTGTCGTACTGATATAGCAGATCTTACCATCGTGATCCGTCTGAAACAGCAGCAAGATCGTCACCTTTCATTCATTGTGATCATCGTTATCATTCATACAATTTTTAAATCAAAGAAGAAACGGAAGTAGTATTTCCATTTAATATTATTTTGCAACTTTATACACAACAAATGCCGTACCTCCCAAATGTGCCGCATAGGAAAATCATCAGGTATATCCATTTCTCTGACAGACATACCAACAAGAGGTCCCAGCTTAGAATACATAGGAATCTCACTTCTTGCATAAACACCAAGCCCATGCTCGTTAGTCGATACTTTAAGCTCGAAACAACTAGGAAGAGAATCTCTGGCATATATTGGTTTACTTTTATCAATATTTAATAGTTTTTCCTCGTTCTCGACTTTGACTCTGGATTTTGATTGATCGCAGTTCAGCTGTTCGTCATCTGAATCAAACCCATCTTCGGCTGGTCTGTCATAGCCCTCAGACATGGGATCTTTGGAGTTTGATGCGCTTTGAATTTCAGAGTTAGAGCGGTGATCGTTCAACCAGGTTGAAAATGTGATGGAATCCAGGATTGTGTATTTAGGTTCTGATAAGGGGCAAGCATCCTGCAAGTGTCTACTATTACATTCTTGACAAAGCGTTATCTTGATGGCAAGCCTTTGTGGTTCGGTAAGTGAATTTTCTGTACCGTCTACTTCAACGGATATTGCGGGACAAACGGCGAGACCAGGTTGCACTTCTAGAGTTTCCACCTCATCCAATGCAACAATTCCATTTTGCGGAGCCTTACGTACATCGTGTTGCTTTTTATTTTTGTGATCCCCCACGTGTTTGTGTTTTTTTCTTCGATGTTTGTGCAAATGTTCTTCTGTGAGGTTTTCCACTGTATTTTTCATGTTATTTATAGTTTGATTGATATCTGCTTTAGCACGCTTCCGTTTTTTCCTTACTTTTCGATTGCTATCGCACAACTCAAGTAGCTTTGTCTTTTTGCTTTCAACTGCAGAATTTCTTTCATATTGGGAATTTGTAGGTTTTTTGTCAACAAACTCCCCTTCATCTAAACCATTGTTGGTATTCCCATCTCCTGACAAGATATCCAGTTCTTCGGGCGCTTTACTTGCATCGTTTCGTTCCTCACAGCGAGTTGTTGCATTATCCACATTGGGTTTTTCGACTGCTGTCTCTTGAGCATTGTTTCCATTGTAGAGACTGGGTGCTGGTCGTGAATCCCAAAGAATACTCTCCGTAGTGGATTTAATGTTTTTGACCAGTAATCTATCTATGTCTTCAGTCTTTGACTTAACTAATTCTATTGTTGCTTCAGATGTTGATGATTGCTTCAGGCAGGCATCACCAGTTCTCTCGATTATAGATTCATCGTCAATTTTTGTTGAACTGAGATCCGTATCATCTATTATTTTTTTCACATGTACCACCTGCAGATTATTTTCAATACTTTTCGATCGTCTCCGTTTTTTACGTTTAGTTTTGTGGTGTTTAGTTTTACTTTTATGATGCTTGTTACGTGAACTGCGACGCGCGTGAAGTTTGACCGTGTCATCATTCTTCACCTCTGTGTTGTCTGTTTCACCCTTATCTTTGCTCAAGATTTGGGTATCTCGAAGCGGTAACTGCTTCCGTGGACTTCGTCGCAGAGGTTCCTCCGTCTCATCGCTTTGTGTTTCTGGTATTGGAATACCATCGGCATCACTTCCCTTATCGCTGTGGTCTGGTTCGAGATCGGTGCCATTTGCACAACCTTTCTTTTGGCTTTGATCATGGAAATTGAAAGAAACATAAGTTGGGGATAAATCGAAAGCATATTATGAAAACAAAAAGTTTCCAGCAAAGGAAAAATATCTGATAGATGTTTAAATTTCTGTACAAAATTTTTAAATACTTCTTTCCGTGAAATTATTGTAGATTAAAAATAAACAATAAATCTGAGTTTCATTATTTGTATAATGATATTCGAATTGTATTAAATAATTTCGCGCGTTCAATATATGCCCATTTATCGATTGTTTTCTCGCGAGATGGTGTTTGCAGATTTGACGACAGGTAGGGGAACCCCCACCCTGCACGCTGATTCGCATGTACTAAAACACATGTAACACTGCTAAAAGTGACAGATACCCCATGTGACTAATTTTGTCTTGATATATTCGGATAGGATCGTCAGCTCTTTGTATAGATGAATGATCAGTTATGATTATTAACAATTTGCACACATACCTGACAGAATTTTCTGCCAAATCTAGCAAATGACCTGCGAGATCCGCGTCTGTGGTTAGATTCAGTCGTTTTTTTAAAAGGATCCATCTTTTGCCATTCGTGACACCGATGTGTATGCTCCGATAGTGTTTATTCTCTGTCGCAGTCGTCGTTGACCGTATTCCTGTACGACCATACGACCGTCGTTTCTCTGACAACTCTATCTCATACTTTGTACTTTTTTTGGGCATCACTACATTTTAGGATAGCCTGAATTAAAGCGGCGAAACTTGTAAGGACGCGCACCGATATCACCCTATCCTCTTTATGCCATGGGGGATGGCTTAACACCACCACAGCACACACGTATTTGTTTTTTCGTCGTGCGCGTTCTGTTTTATCGATCGAGTATTATCAGGCGCATCACCCACGGCTCACCCGCGCCGGCCGGCCCCTACTCTGACCATGCAAGTACACACATCTGTGCTTGCTTTCCGTGACACGTGATGTAAGGAGATGTGAAGTGTCATTTAAAGCACATAGTTCGCGAACGATTGTCGGAATTTATGCAAATAAACACAATACGTTCTTAAAATATTAACATCAGCTGTAACACCAACAGAGCACGACATGTGAAATGGCAAGTGAGAAATTAGATGATGCATGGAGAGAGTATTGTCGACGGTAAACTGTAGAATGAGAAAGGCACGAGTCAATTCGTCCAGGCACGATCAAATTTGTAAATACATGAAAAAAATTATTCTTGGTTGAGGAGAGGCTGCTGGCGCGGTGAACGGCAACAAACTTCATAATTCACTTCGAACGGTAATAGTAGACTAGCATTTTTTCTTAGATAATGTATATTACAGATCTGAAGTTGTTTCTTGCGGGTAGAAAATTGTTTTTGACACGGAATCCATTTTCCTACAGTTGAGAGTCTGTGTGATCTTTATTTAACGGTTTGCATGTCAAACAACAAACGCGATACATTTACGTAATTAAACAATAATATTACAGATTTCAAAACACGAGTGATATTGATAACAAGTTAACGTATTTATTACAGCATTATCCTGCCTCGTAAGACTGGAAATGTCTCGACTTTAAAGATCTACCCAAGAAATGGAGTGCTTTTAAAGAAATCGCAAACGCTCCAGAAATACCAGGTATATTACGTTGTTTAACACAAATGTCATACATTCTCTGCAATAAAAATTACTTTTCTTAAATTAATCGCTTACATACCTTTATACCATTTTGATGAGCCATATGTATACATACTACTATGATCATCACCTTTCTGCTGTTCTTTTACAATGTAATATATGAAATTCTATTCATATATATATATATATATATATAGCGTGAAATACAGAACAAAACATAATTCATTTCTATTGAAATCTGTACACCAAACCAAACAATAAATAAATTCTCATTTTTTCAAAACAATAAATACAAAATGTCCTGCTTGGTTGGGCTATAGGTTTAAATTATTATTAGAGGGCAACTTAAGAAATGCTTGAACGTATAAACAATATAAACAGTCAAAAACGAATAAATAGTCATAAAATATAAAAAGCAATTATATATAATTGCTTGTAAATAATTAAAAAAAAAAGAGTTTACTGATATTAATATTAATATAAATATGAAATTCCAGTTTTGAGTAATTTCATTTACACAGCGCTTTCAGGTACTGCTGAACAAATTAAAAGTAAAAATAGTTGATTACCGTTTTGGACATATTAATTGTTGTGTTTAAGATATCAATCAGGGTAATATCGTTGAATGAAAATCGGTGAAAATGAGCCACGTGCTTGTGTAAGGCAGATTTTTTTCTCCTGGTGCAGCTCTGAAATTCATGCATTGAAAGTCCAATGTAGTAGTTTCAATTGAAATGGAAATTTTTGTACATTGGTAATCTGAAATTAATAATTAGGATTTTTCAAGACTTACGAAGACAAATAACAAAAAATGGAGCTGCTTCATATCGCGTCAAACTGGCAGGTGAGCAAACATCACTGAATCTAATGTAATCCTGTTCAGAAAGTAAGGAATCGATAATCGCAGAAATGTCTGCTTTTGACCAATCCACTCTGCTAGGACTGAAAATTGTATGGAAGAATATTTAGTCGTGTACATTACTTATTAAAACCATTAGAAATAATTGTATATCTATTTTATCAAGCATTACCATTCAGGGGATACACTTTTGGCAACATCAATAACATCTCTTTCCCCGGGACGTTTGTCCCCAATTTGTTGGGCTTTTGAATGACTTTCCCTGCTTGGAAATTTTTTAATTTTTGGCATTCTAGGATGATGTGCAGTTTGAGAAGTGTCCAACCATTCACTGTAACAGTATGGATTAGGATTTATATGAGTATGAATCGAGCAGCAAACAATATTACAGAAATACTCCAGCAGTAAATTTCACAAACATGAAGTTGCAGAATACAACGCGTTATTTGTAAAAAAAATATATTAATTTCAAAGAAAATTTCAAATGGAATACTCAATTGCAGTTGAATTTTTTTTTTCATCAAACAATAGTATCAATAATCATGTAATAAAACCATTTGGTAAGAAAGATTACTTGCTGACTTAGGGAGATTGGAAAAAATGTCAGCGATTGAATATGCCATGCTAATTATTAAGCACCTTGCAAGATCTTTGATCGCAGTGGGTAGTCTCGGTAAAGGACTCGGCATGGTTTCCTGTTGTAGTGGTAGCTCAGGTTCTAAATCGGGTATTTCAAATTCTGACTGCATGGCCGTGGTTGTTGGGTGTAAATCAATACTTGACGATGGTGGCAATAATAGTGTGTCTGTTTTTGATATTGCCTCAATTGAAGAGGCATTTTCATTGGATGCATCTTTGGATGATATTCCCTTTGTACGTTCTGCATTGGATAAATCTGTCGTGTTTCCAGTGGATGACCCAATTAAGCTTCGAAACCGAGTTTTTTCTGGAGCTAAAAAATCACATATTACCAATCATGTAGCAAAAAAGCCCGGAAATGTCAATTCAAGCAACGTGATTGTCATGAGAAACGTGTTACAATTAAATTTCACGACTTTCATTTCCTGAGAAAAATTATGAAACGTAGAATTATATAAAATCCAATATCAACTAAGTATATCACAAGAATATTTAAAATTAACCAATTGAGTTCATTCACAATTGATGCATTCACCAGCACGTTAACGATAGAACAAATGAACATTTTAGCAACTACTTACAAATTCGTTGGGATATAGGTTCCAGTATCATCATTTGAAAATGCGCCAACAACTCTTTGTTTCCCAGTTTTAGTTTCGTTGAAGGTCTCTGAAGCAATTCTGTAGCAGAGAGTCCTATTGGCAGTTCAATTATGTCATCGAATGCCTTGAAACATAAATTGAATATACATGTACACAATTATGTAAAATCAAAATACTATGCGTTTCATCAAGACGATTCCGCAGAGCTCAGGGCTGATTGAAAGCTTGTTGATTAAAATCATGTCAATTTCTTTTTACCGTTGATACTCGCGTATGCGTCGCACTTGCATCATAAGGTATAATCATTTGAACGTCCATAAACTTTCGCGTCCTTTTTTTTCTCTGGGGTTTTGGCGGTTTCACAAATCTATCATCTATTGAGCTCAACACAAAATCGCTTCCATTTGTAGTATTGTGTAAAGGATCAATTTCTTGTCTGGAAACTTCTGCCATAATTTCCGGCTCGAGCATCTATGTAAAATGGTATAACAATTACATCAATTCTGGGCGACAAAAGCCATGAAACTTGATTTAAAAAAAAAAAATACAAAATACCCGCTGTCGTTTAGATGGAGTTTCGATATCTGGAGACGTTGGTGCTTTATGTTTCGTCGGAGTTGAAGGCCAAATTTCATGAGGAGCAAGTATTGGCGTAGCTGTAATAATTATAACCCACGGCTCATATCATCATGAGAGACCTATTCATTAGTTTTTATTAATGATATAACTTGAAATTCATTTATTACGTGCTACTGGTAACGATTCATGTTCCTCCTGTGCAGGAGCTTCTTGCAGTCCATTTTCAGATGCAGTAAATTCGTCTTCCATTACAGTAATATCTCGAGTCGGTAATCGTGTGGGGCCCGTAGCTGTCGTATCTTGTATGCTTTCCATACTAGAAATAGTACTTCAATATAAATAATATGGTAGTAGGAATGTTGGGCTACTGGCCTAAATGAATAATGTTTCTTATCGACTCAGATATGAGTTCTTGTACAATAGCTGTAATAATAAATTAAAAGTTAATACAATACGGATTCACACGTGCAACACAACCAAGGAACATAGAATTAGAGGAACCAGCATGTGGAGAGGATTAGTGTTTCGTTAATTCAACTACTAAAATTGTTCATTAAATCAGGAGATGATGGAATCGGGAAATATCGAACTAACAAACTCCACTCTCGTGCACTCAGGGACTTCCAATCCTCCGCAGTCATAATTCCAAAGTTAAACAAGTCCGTGGCTTGCATCTGAATAAGAACAAACCAAATCATATAATTTGCATTTAACACACAAAAAGCTCTAGGAGTAGTCAGCGAAAAAATTCCTACATGATTAGGATTATATGATAAACTAGCATATGAAATTATCATTAAATACACACACAGTTTCATTGGTCTTGGAGTCAAGGAGAATTAACAGAATGGGTATCAAGGGAAATTAAATAAAATATATAATAGTAACGTTATTCTATAAATATCAACTGCTTACACGTATGGATAGTGTTAGTGCATTTTGTTAACTTGTGGCAGATTGATCATCGCATGGTAGTACTTTGGAATTAAACAACATCAAACATCATTCAACACAAAACTTCTCAACAGTTGCTTGTAAATGAAAAATGCATACCATGGCTTCCACTTTATCCACTGAAACATCATGTTCATTGAGAGTAATCCTAGCAACATCTGGAGTCAAGTTTATCTGCGGAAATCTCAATGCTGGCGGTTCTGCGGGTAGCAGAAATAAATCTGACGTGTTAATATCTATAGGCCCTAGAACAGGTCTCCTCCTTTGTCCAGGTACCCTATGAGAAGCAAATAGAATTATACAACTAGGAACATCATAAAAACTTGTTACTGTAGTTAGATTTAAAAAATGATGATCACAATTTAGAAAAATGTTACTAAGCACGTATTACGTGATTAAGTTTAATTCAGCGAGCACTTGGGCTAAATGTAAAGGAAGATAGTAAATATCAGGTAATAGTTTATTTACTCACAGAGGTTTCAAATAGATGTAGATTTCATAATCAATATGTTTTACCTTTTTGTGATACCCTGTTTTGATAGTATCTGGAAATGATGTATCCAATTTTTCATTTCCCGTTCTAAAATCAAAGTATTGTTAATCCAGCATCGTTAAAACACATTTGAGGTAAGCAAAAAACCAAAAGCAAATATACCTACCCAAAAACCACGTTGTCTGATAGCTGAAAATTCTTACGATTCCGAATATCAGTTGTGCGGATAAATATAAGCTGCATTTTTTGTACACTAATGGCTCGGTACAAACGACCATATCCATTATCTCGTCGCTAAATCGAAAACGAGAATCGTTTAATCTCCTTTTTCTGTAGCTTTATTTAATTATATGTATGTGTATTGCAGGATGAAAATTACTACTTTATTTGGAAAATTTAAAAACTTATCAAATTCAATTATAGAATAGAGAGCAAAGTAAAATTGTGTTATTTTATCAAATACAATTACCATGTTTCCACGATGTTGATATCACAAATCGTAGCAGGTCTGAATTTTTGGAAAAACTTTTTTTCGCTCAATGTAGCAGCTAACCAGCACTTGCTGAACTTTCCCTTTCGTCGAAGTGACAAAAGATCCACAGCGTAGAACATGACGGCCAATCACCAAGTGTCTGCATGATTTAAATAAAAATAGCAGATGTTAACGTGATGTAAACTTAAATTGGTTCACTGAAACAATATGTTTACCTAGGACTTTGGTGCTCAATGATTGCTCAAGGCTTTTGGGCCGTTAATGAAACTACTGAGAAATTGTTGAAATTTCAAAATCCAACCGTTGCATACACAGATCTCGTATGATTTGTCGAATCATTACGGCGGGAAAGGATGATTCACGAAGTGTTGAATTCTTAGTTCGACTTCTTTGTAATGTGTTCCGAAACTCATCATTGTATACGCATGGTAGGTTGCGCCATCTGCCAGCTACTCTTGAAAACGAATCGTATGACATTCCAATTTCCAATATGGCTGCGGTGTTCAAATGTTAAGTGTGCGGATTATGACCAGTTATGACAATCTTCCGATGGCATATTTACCACATTTAAAGAAAGTCATCTGTAATGACAACACAGGGTAGAACCATTTCACGAGATTACCTCTATTTCTATTTGAGGCTATTGTGATTTCGGGCGTTGTCGTTAACCTAAATCATAAAAAATGACGGATGAAAGGAACTTCCGATCTTCGTATTACGAGAAGGTAATAATCGTAAACAACTCCAGTCACAAATTTTTTGAACCTCCCAAATTTCAATAACATAAAAAAGAAAATACGCTGTTATTTACTATTGATAATAATTGTACGACTAATCTAGGTTGGCTTTCGCAGCGTCGAGGAGAAGAAATCACTGGAAATATTACTAAAAGAGCGACCCTTGGACAAAGGGAAACTGAAACAATTTTGTCTGAGATTCTCAGTTCCAGCTATTTATAGAAATTTATTGTGGAAGATTTTGCTAGGTGTTATACCTGTTTATACTGAAAGTCATGAATTTGTTATGATGCAACGTAAAGCAGAATTTGACGATTTGCAGAGAGCATTGTCCGTCATGCAAATTATCGATGAAAATAGTAAACCACATCAAGTATATCTTGTAATGTGGATTCTGCGATCAGGACACATAAGTTTGGATGTCAATGCTCTACTCGAAACGCCACTGTTAAGGTATCTTCAATTTATTGGTTTATAACTTTTATTCTGTATTTGATATTCGACGTTCGACAAGAACGATCTATCCAAACACATTGTCTACCTTTCCTGTAACATTAACGTCATGTATATTCTTTCAAGGGCAATGTCCCAACTGGCAAAAACACTTGGTCAAATTATTGATGCTGATCAAGACCCTGCTGATATGTTTTGGGTTCTTTGTGGTCTCTTGGATCAGGTACAAAAATTCCAAGGAGACATCGGTAGGCTTCAAGAATGTACCTGCACTTTGTTAGAACGGGAAGATCCAGAGCTGTACAAACATTTAATCAAGATTAACGTGCTCAACGTTCTTCCTTTTGAAGTATGGTTCTGCTCGTGTTTTGCTGGAATCATTAGCGACGGTTCCATACCGAAGTTAGTATTCCGAATGTTCATCCTTCAATTTTCATACCCACTAGATCTTTATGTCGTGCGTTATGTGTTGAAACATAACTTTCTGTGAATGTCATTTTATAAGCATCAAATCGGCATTCTTACTCGTGAAAGCTTGATCATAATTTTGGGTCACGATGTCTCACAAATATTGATCTTGTATGGATTAGAAGCCTTGTAGCATGAGATTCTCATGTTCAAGAAGCACCAAGATCTGTTCAATCATTCAACTTATCAGACTTAGATGCTATTGATAAAAGAATTCTAGTTCTGAAAACTCTTCTTATGCCTGATGAGAGAAACATGGGGATCTCGAACATTTGCTAGTTCATTGGTTTGCAGAATAAAAAATGATTTTAATATTCTGGTACAGCGAAGGAATGAAATCAATCATGATATTCAGTTGACGCATGAGTAATTGAATCAATGAGTCAGTAGAAGTCAGCAGAATTTTCTTTGTCGTTTATGCTTTATACCAGAAACGTGAAAGAATTTTTATTACCCCAATCTATAACCATTTCCGTGCTCTATAGCATTTGTAACTTGTCGAATGCAGAGTGTGGGACAAGATAGCTGGGGGCTCGTACAAAATTCTGGTATTTGTTGCTGTCGTGACATTTACAACCCTGCGGCGCCAGCTGCTACGGTGCGAAGGTAAAGATTACGTCCTCGATTGTATCAATAAGGTAAGCGACTACGAAAATTTATCAAAAGTTAGAGTAATATGCAGATTTGGTAATTTAAAAAGAAATGCTTTGTTTTAGATATCAGAAGAGACAGCAGAATCTATCGTGAATAAAGCCATCGAATTATGGCAACAAACTGGTCCAGCTTTGGTATCAGTTTTACAAAATACAATTCAAAATACCTGAAGCATCGATAATGGAACGGAAGGAAAATGTAATTGGCAAACCTTGGTCCTAGAACGAAGATGTAATCGTTCTGTAGGCAAATGCTTTGCAAAGCGATTTTACCACGAAGCATAATTTTGTATTACCACCAACCAATGGAGAAAATTAAAAAATTATGATAATCGGTTGACTCGGACACGAAATAGATCGTATCAACATATACCGTATGACGAAATTCTTTTATCTCTTCAGCACACAGATGGGATGCTTTTATCGAAATCTTGCATATTTTATCTCTTAAAAATAATTGATTTTTATTGACGCGCATTCGTTATCTCACATTTATCATATATTCATCTTGGTTACAAGCTAAGATATCAACTATATTTATAATCTGTAACTTATACCAAATTTAAACATGATTTTTCTTATATATCCTTCACTTTCGATAACAGTTATCGTACTGCACGGTCCGTTCGCTTCTATTTAACAATATAAATAATAGGAATCTATAATAAATCAACTGGATTATACAGTACGCTGTACATGTCGGAAAGTTTGCAAAGAATACTGTTCGTGGGAATAATCCTTTGTGCTACTGCCAACAAATAACCGTGCTATCGAAAGTATTTTCAAAAGTTTTTCAGAATAGAACACATTTTATTTTTCGGTATTCGCAACATTTCTTCGAATGAGTTGAAGCCAAAATCAGATTTTGTCATCATTTTAAAGGATTAACAGTATTCTTGCAAAGCTACCTCGTCTTTTTTAATTACTCCGACACACGGGTCTGACTTTTCTTCATTTTCCGACTCATCGCTGAGGTTTTTCTTCAGATTTAGTCGAGAACTATAATTTATGTTAACGCTAAACAACATCCACTCCTTCTTTGGCGTTCGATGAGGTACTCGCCTCTGGTTAGTAAGTTCCTTCTACTGTGTAACCCATGTTAGTCCATCATAATACTATCACTACTACGAATCACACACTGATGGCATAATGGCAAGAATAATGCAAATTCAGAAATACGACATATAGCGCAGATGCAACCTTGGGTCAAAATATCTTTTGAGTCAACGTCAGATAAGCTTAAATCAGTATTTACCTGCATTACGAAGTACTATCACGCTTAGCATTAATGATGTCCAATTTTTGCCATCTATTTTGATCAAACAAAAAGTTTATGTATCTATCAGATTTTGGTAATTGGAACTACTACGTCAATATCTGTGTTGAACTATATCCACCAAACGGTGGATCATTGAGTTCACTATAATCACAGACATTCTGCCAAAGTTGGGATATCAAGTGATGAAATTAGAATCCAGTAGGAATATTACGAATTCGCTTCCAAATGTGCGATTACTATATGTTAGAAAACAGGACTGCCATTTCAAGTTCCAATACATTTTGAATTCGCAAACAGCGATTATTTACAACCAATTGTGGAAACCTGAATAACGATTCGTTGTTTGATAGTAAAATCGATAACGTCTTAGTTCGTTGACGTTTCATTGTTGGATTTTAATTCAAGCTAGAGTCATCATGGGAACGGCTCTTGGTAAATTTGTGCAAAAATGAAGTATATAAGTATGTTACTGAAAAGAGATTATTCGACAAATCGTTCGACGATTCGATCGATTATAATTCCTCGACGAATGCTTGATTCAAGCTGATTGAAAATGAATCCAGTTTCGTAGCAATGAACCATGGTCATTTTTACAAAACAACTCATTCTATCATTAAGAGTGATTTTTCAAATGAGCATTTGTCATGCTGACCCAACATTATATTATATAGAAAAAAAAATTGAAGTAATTCGTAAAGGTATGAAAAAAAAATCAAATTTTTTATGATACAGGAATCTAGATTTTCTCTTCGAATATCGGTTTTGTATTGCTACACTAGGTATAGCCTTTCTATTGAGCGAAGCAGACTTTTTTTAGCAACGCTAATCCACAGTTCAATGAAATGTACAAAAATTCGTACAACTTAGAATTCAGACGCGTAGAACAGCTGACAAGCAATAGGTGGGCTAGCGTCATCATACAGAATTATTATCAGTTCCATACAGCGAATGTAGGATTGTAATACCCATAATACCCATATGGCGTTTAATTAGTCTTGCCCTTAAATAAAAATATTGATATTAGTTTCTGTAATTTTTTTCGCTGTTTCGTCCAACTACAACAGTCGTATTTGATTTGTTTCTGTTCGCAACAAAAGTCTATCGTGTAGATCAAACATTAGGAGTACAAATCAAATAACGGGGAGTGTAGAATTTTGCAGACTGATCTTTGTTGTTTATCATTACTGAAAATATCGAACTGTTGTATAATTCACTTATAAGAAAATAATAGCTTAATAATATTCTACCGCGCTAAAGACGGGGGAACACAATGAACAGTGTCGGCCATGCCTGCTAACATTTCTCAGCCAATTTTGAAGTGAACAGCTGAAACTTGGCGCTTCTCACTGAACTTACACCTCAGTTTGCAATGCAACCATAAATTGGATCCATATGATGTATTAAAAACAAGGAAAAAATACTACGAATACTGATGAAGTCTAGAGACGTGGGCCAATAATTAGCAAATTTCATAAAGAACTATGCTGACGATTGAGGAAACTCGGTTTGCCTACGATACGGCACGATATGAATGTAACTCGTTAAATAATACAATCTAACACTTAATGTGTAATCGACATTACAATAAAACTTAAGACAGAATTATATAAATATAACGAGATATATAGGATGTCGCCGATATAGTTTCGAATCCAGGAACTCCAGCTGTCTGATATCAATCTGAACAATGTTAATGAAAAAAACGAGGATATCGTTTTTGAATACGACAGTTCTAAGCATCAGATAATTAGGGGTTCGCGACTGAAATAATTCATACCTTAGTTTCTTCTACTCTAGTTTATCGTTCGTTATCCTCTGACATAAAAAATTGGCAAGTAATCGAAATGCCTTCAGACTGTTGGCAAGTAATCAGAAATATCGCTTTAAACATGTTCCATTATGACCCTAAAAACTCCTATTGTTGTGAAAAAAACATAAAATAGAGCGTATCTTATGGTCATCGAGATGTAACGATTGACTGACTAGACAACCGAGATACAAATTGAGTATTCGGAATTTCAATTGTCCGTCCACGGAATGTTTATGCTTGATTTAATTTAAGTATATTGAATTCGTTAATTGTAGCACGCTCAACATCTTTTCATGAATAATATCTGCTCAGATTGGTGCCAGGAAAGTGGGCTTCGTGGGTCGTAAGCTAGTTCTTAGAATCCCTGTATGCATATAGTATGTGTATGTATATATAGATGTTTATTCAGTAAACATGGTACGTTTTGCAACGAGGAACTCTAATATGTAATTGCAAGAAAGATTTCTCCGACGAACCTTGAACGAAAGTGTACAAAATATAATACTCTATTACTTGTTTCGCCATCTTTCACTCGGCATCCGTCAATTTTTTGTCTATATTTTTGCTGTAATGAGCATATTGGCGTGTGGGATAATCTTGTGCGTGTGGCATGCTCAATGACTTCTAAAAATGGAAAATCGTGAGGTGGTTTTTTATTTTCTCAAAGTTCCATGTGTTCCACCCTCTTTAATTCCATGCCGTAATTCTCTCATTCAGGCAGGCAGCCGAAACCTATCATATTTATTGGCGCATCTTACACCTATGTATAGCTTATGCCCGCCGATTACCAAGAAACTGATTGCGAGTAACTTGGCATTATTAATACCAGCATGTATGTGTTATTATGGTTCTCACTCATGTGAACATCGTAAATGAAAAATTCTCTTCGGCATGTTCAAGTCCGTTGAAAATGGTTTAGAAAAGAAGAAATTAAACGTACAAAGAAACAAATAGTACAACAACGAAATGTTCATCCCATTCGATTCCTGAACGTTTCAGTGTTATTTTTCTTTTAGCTTTTGATGTAACATAATTCACTATTTTTTTTTTTTTTGTTTTTTTTTGTTTTTCGTGCAATTCGTTTTCCTGTGATTTGTCTTTGCGGTTTTTTATGTAGAAGGGCATGTGGTAGAATGTCAGTACAGTATGAGCAAAATCCCGTGCGCCTGTCCACTTTTTGTTCTTCTTTACACGTAATACCACCCACCACTAAGATATTTGCATGGTTATAGCGCAGCGGAATTGGAATTTTCAACGAGCGGTGACAGGGGTCCTACTTTACCCCGTCCGCTGGTAACTCGCTCCGTTTCGTAATGCACGTCCAGTGACAGGCCTAGAATTAGGACACCGTTTTTATAACATGTCAACGTACAAATAGGATGAAAATAAAAGAGATGACGAAGAAAAGCAGTGATAACAAAAATAATTTGCGAAAAATATGAACGATATAATAGACTTGAAAGATACAGATAGAAGCGGACATGAATGGTTACAGGATTTATTATTTGCTGGCAATACTTGCGTACAAATTCGTACGACTCGGGAAAAACACCACTGATAAATATATATTTATAACTGCATAAATATATAAATACAGACGTAAACACATTTTATACATACAAATATTACAGATATTGAATCAATATCTGCAAAAAATTATTGAGAATTTCATATGAAATCAAACATTACACGTTCTGAAAGGTACCAAAATTCTTGTTGAATGATTTGTCACTAAAATATTCTAAATTTAGGAATTCTCTGATTCAAAGAGCCACATTCTTGAGACTTTGTTAGAAATTCCCTTGGTGAGGTCATTTTTATTCAGTGATGAAAAATGCGCAAGTGCCTCCTTATAAAAAAATATATAAGAAACACTGGAATTCTTTCAGAAGACGCACAATATAAGAAAACTGTATATCAAATCCATTTAATGTAGTTGGTGCTCTATTTTGCATAAAAGGTCTCATATATTACATGACAGGTTAAAAATGAAAAGTAAACAACGTACATGTAATGTCTCAAGCATGAGTGCACTAATTCTGTTGAAAATATATTTTACGGACGTATGAAGAACGATAGAGAATAAAAATGTAGCATAGTTCAGGAATATCTGGACCAAAAGCATCCATATTGGCACGAAGAGAATTAATTGCAGTTTTATCCTCAAACTTATAACGTACATTTTTGATATGCGTATTTACCGGAGGGCCTCCGGGAGCCAGAGGAATGCGTGGATCCGAGTGTTGGTAAATTCGAATCTGGAATAAACGTGGCAACAAGGAGAGCGCATATGACCAGAAGAGCTCCAAAAACGAACGGAGGGCCAGGTACTAGCTGGAATGTTGAGAAGCAGACAAATGTAACATGAAAATTAAAACAGTTAAATGTGAATTCGAATTTGAGCCACTTAAGTTTTACTTGCCTGTGGCGTAACATCCAAGTGTAATGTACTAGTAGATACGGTTCTGTTACGATCCACTGATATCAATGGCCTCGTCGTGACTAAAGCAGACAATACCGAGGAGGTCGAGTCGTCCTTAAGGTCAACGTGAAAAAGATAAAATATTACACCAAACATTGCGGGTCCCAATCCATTACAAAGGCCACGCATTCCAGTCACCATCCCTTGTACTAAGCCTTGTTTATCTGCATCTGAATGCACTGAGACGAACGCCGAAATCGCAGGATAAGTGATACTCGAAACGGAAGCTAGTACACCAGCAGCCCACATCATCCTATGGAACGTCAATAATAATTTACAGCCATTATCATTTCAGCATATATCCAAATGTTGTCATATTAATAAATTTCGTCAATCATTTTGAACAATATTTATCTTAATTATAATATTATAGTTGTTTTGGTACAGCATTTAGATGACAAATTTGTTTATACTGTTAAGAGTCAGTGGTAAAGTATTCGAAGAAATACAGAAGACTCTATTGGCTTTATCATAAGCAAGCATAACTCAGTACATTGTTCAAAATTACAGAGAAATAACTCATTCGTTGCTTCCTAGTATCAATGCCTCGATATTATCACAAATATTATTGATAATTGATAGACGGCAAACCTGATATCTAATAAGTTTTAGATATCCCTAACGAGTGGCTTATCTATCTATTTCAAGTGGTACGAAAGAAATCCACCATGGTGAACAACGGTTTTTGAATGCTGCTACAGAAACTATATTAGAAGTAGTCAATAAAAATTCATTACCACATCTGTGAGCCGAATCCGTACCACATTAGTTGTAACATTTCAAAGAAAAGTCCCAACATGATAGTGTGTTTACTTCCTAGGGTCTTCATCAACGGGCCGAGTAGTATCTGAGCCCCAACACTCAGAATTCCAACAACTGCTATAAACACTGCGACCATTACAGCAGAAAATCCCATTGCTAGTTTAAGGTAGACAAATATACAGCTATATTGACCCGCTTCAGGCAGGTAACTTAAGAATACAGTGACGCATAGCATCAAAATTGTATGATCCTTGCCAACCTGAAATTGAATTACATTACTATAATTCTCTTACTTTAATTTTAATATCAGTTATAGATTACACATAAGAGTAGAACAAATCTTAGAAAAAAAGTACAACGCTTTGCCATCGTGGCTGATAATTAGAATAATGACAACCCTAGTTATCAGTTACAGATTAAAAATAATATGTTCAATGATTCAATAGTGTTGCATGCATTTTTAGCACCATGACATTAACATTATTTACTATACCGCCTAAACGCTATCGTCATAGTATTACAATGGAATATTCTGATAAGGTCCAATTTTCATTTCTCCCTTCGATTTTTTTCAATACAATTCTTTGAGAGTGACACATTTGATCAAAAAAATTCATAGCTCAGTAAGTGCGAAAAATTACGATTTTTTACCTTCCCTAAGGCTGCAAACGGATCTGCTTGCTCCCATGATATAGGAACGGGCGGACGAGCTTTTTCAGGTAAGCTCTCTGGTACAGCAACTAATATAAAGAAAACGTCTAAGACTGCAATTGCAGTTGCTAGAGCAACTGCAAGATTTTCTCCATAAACATCCATGGCGTAAGCTCCTAATGCAGGACTTATTACCATGCTTGCCGCAAATGTGGCAGAAACCTAAAAATCAAACAAATGAGAAATTATCGCTTATATCAATTGATGTTGATATTAGGATAGAACGAGAAATTCATTGAAAGCTATCACTTCTAAGGAATTTGAATTTATGAAAACGTATAGAAAAACGGTTGAATCAGATTTATCAATGTAGCATTACTAACATTTTAAGCTACAATATTTATGAGTCATATGCGTTATGAAAGGAAATGCATGACTCAATCTTCATAATCTATCAGCTTATTCTTGAGATATAATCTTCATAACTTAGTACTTAATGGACAAGAGCAATTATTTATAGAGAGGTAAGATTGTTTCTTATTGAATAATATGCACAAACTACATCACGATCGTATCGTTTCCAAGAGAGTTATATTGACTGAAAAATATGTGTGAGAAAAATCAAAAGTGAAAGATAATGTTCTGTGCTGAATCATAGCTGAGTCGGAGGTTTTGTTTTCCAACACAATGAATGCTTCATGCAACTCCAGTTTCACCACCAAGGAAAGGATTTCAATAAAAGAAGAGAATTCAGCACCTATTTCACTTTTGATACAAAAAATCACAATCAACAATCTCTAAACGTAGTAAATGTTACATCATTATTCTTCGATATTTCATAGTTTTTAATAATTTTCCTGATAAATTCAATACGCGTCATAAAATGTTTACACAGGTGAACAGTACGACTCCAATAACTGTGGAAATTATAATGGAGTAGGTTACTTACTAAACCGTAAGCCAAAGATCGTTGGCTTTCCTCAGTGACATCAGCGACGTATGCGAATACAACGGAAAACGTACAGGCGAATACTCCACTGATGGAAATCATGGCGAAAAACCACCACGTATTTATGCTCATCAAAGGTATGGGTGCGCACGTGAATGCTACTGTGATCAGTAGGAAGAATTTCCTACCCCAAACATCGGACAAGGCTCCGATCAACGGTGCCGAAAGGAAGGACAATATCCCTTTGATGCCCATTATCAGACCATTCATGAGGAATGTATGATCCGGGAATGTCTTGTTCAGTACAGATATTATTGGCATGGTTAGTAGTCCCCAAGCGAAAAATTCCAGGAATATGACTACGAGTGCATGATAAACGCTTGCCTCTCCGACTCCTGAACTCTGAAAATCAATGAAAAAATACTTATTACAAAATTGACAAAAGATAATACATGTTAACTAGCATTTCTCGGTATCTTATCACGTTCCATGAAAAAAAAAAACTGCGAATAAGATTATAGGTCAAGTGTTCTCATTTTATAAATTATTTTTAATTACGAATAATGATCAAAGAGAGGATAAATATTGAAACAACTGAATTCACGGGAAGGCTGAATAAACTTTTGTACAATCAGCTGACCTTGAGGTGTTTGTAACATCGTTGAATCGGCGATAACAGGGGCTGCGTCTTTGCCACGACAGGTTCCTGACTATTATGGGCTTCGGAGCACGACGCGCCCTCTGCCTCCCCTTCGGCACCAGGGGGCATTGCCCCGACCCACAACCCCTATATTCTTATCATGTCCGTCTTCGACTACTTTTGATCAAATATCATCAGATGGTAATACCATAGTTTTTGTAATTTTATTATACGATCAGCTTCAGAACCGAGAATTATAACCATACGTAACGTACATTCGATTAAAGAAGCAAACAAGGTGGCTCAACTCAACGAAATTTTCACAATTTCCATGATCTTCTACTTCGAGTAACCCCCCATCTGGTGAACAATTATATCCGAATTATAGAATTAGTTCAGCAGCCTCTGAGATCAGAACGTAGACTTCCACTTGCGAATGCAGTAACGCGCATCATGGTTATAAGTGTCTTGATTCATGGTCGCTGTTCCAAGATTATTTCAACATCCTATTTCCGTTTTTGCTAATGAGACACGTTAGGCAAGTAGAGTGTAACGTCAAGACGAACCAACATTCTTCCAACTGTTTAAAAACATGTTTCATTCCACTTCACGAGATTAGACAAGTTTCAAAAATTTGATCGCGATGAGATGGCGAGAGACAAATAACAAAATGACTTGGATATTGAATGATATCATTGATTTAGATATTCAATAAAAAACGTTTCATTCCAGTGGAAAGGATTTCCTGAGGAAACTTCTCCGATGTCTACGACGCAAAGACGTCGAAGAGACATGAGTCTTTTTATTAACTAATTTCATTAAATATTCCACTATCCGTGTAAGAAACTATTAATCGAACTTGTTTTTTTGACTTACTTTTGACGCAACCCGAAATTGCTATTAATATACGTGGAGCCCACATTGGCTGGTAGCCTGTTAAATCCAACCTTAAACTATGTAAGATGAATGAATTCTCACTCGTCAATGTTAAAACCATGAAATGAACTTGGAAATTCAAATTTCATAGATGAAAACTACGTTCGAATTACGTTAACGTTCGATTTCGATAAAACAATTAACGGTTCAACGAGATAACCAAGCGAAATGATCACTATTAAGATAAATTATGAACGATTCTGGAGCTGACATCTGTCAGTTTTATGTTGAATCATGTATCGCTCGTAATTTCATCCAAGCAAAATAATTCGAAAAGTTTTGGTATCCAAGATCGTTCGTTTTGGTTTCGATTTAAGGGCGAAATATCGGACAATTCACGCAAGAGCACAGCTACCGCAATACATATACCCCCCCCCCCCGCCCCGATAGGCCTGTATCGGCAACCCCAACCGTCCGCAACCCTTAGCCGCCAGCGCACGGTGGCCTCGTCATATATAGACGATAGTGGATTTATACACGTGAAATATCATACACAGGCAACCGGGACACGCGCAGAACTACCAAATCGCGCATGCAGCACATTCTCCGTTTACTTATGTTAGAGCAATAGCGGCGATCAGTCGAAAGTAGATACTTATGTATATGGTTATGGATACAGTCTGTTCATCGTTATCTCAATGTTGCAGATCCGAAGGACATGGCTCGTCTTCGCCGACGTCAAGTGTGTCAGTGATATGATTAAGTTTATTTTCAACGTACAGAAATATGATAACGACGACGAGTAAGATAAGCGTGGAATAATAAAATAGAAGAGTTTCGGCAATTTTTATTTCGAAAGGCAATAATTGAAAATTCATTGGGAAATCGACGGGATTCTTAATCAACAACGTTGGTAAACAAGCGACGAATTTTGTTATTTCGACATAAACATATTGCCCAACAGAACGTACGACTGCTCAAAACGAGTTTTACTATTGCCGATTCGAATGGCGATAATGAGATGCGTCTGGGAAACGAAATTTTGAATATAATCAGGGGTAAAAAAACTACGACTTTTATTTGCGGTTCGGAAGTTCACCCTCTATAAAACACGTATACTCGGGTCAATGTTTCACCCGTCAGATATGCTGCTGCGATTCCCAATGGCAATTATTTGCAGCGGTCAATTCGAGGCTACATTATCAATAGACGCATTAAATTAATTTTCCTCCAGGTCGATGTCATCAAAGTTAGGCAAATTTGTTCAAGTAAATAATTGAAGCGTTTAAATACCGTCATCACTCCGTCCTTCATGATGGATTTACGGCTGCGTATGATCATCCCGACGACTTTTTTCGACACCTTCGCTGGCATATTAACGCACTGCACGCACCAGCTCTTTCGCTTTTTTATCTTCATTAAGACTTAACAATTTTTCACCACATTTCGATCCATTTTCCGTCACCGCTCTGCAAGTCACATAAGTTCACTCTCATGACAGTATCACTGAACCACTCAACTGTACACTATTTTGGCTGGTTTGCACGCATTCTAACAGCACCTACCAACCTTAGCCTATTGAACTGCTCGCAGTGCACCTGGTGGTAAAACAATCAACCGTAAGCCACACACACGCGCGGATTGGTAGTATGTACGTATACGTACAACCGCATTGGTAGTAAGAGACGCACCTGCGACAAAATTGTAGTACGTTATCTGATGACCGGTCACTTATCTTTCATATTTCCTGTTGTTGTTCACGTGATATCGATATTTGTAGAAAACTTGATATGTTATGTGTAAAAATATATGTACACAAATTACACGCTCTATTTAACATGTACGAGATTGTATGTAGGAGTCAAAATAAGTTATAAAATGATTTGCTTCTCATAGGTGCTTCGAAATAAATTTTTTACCATAGAACCAATTGTGGCCATGATTGTGACACGATATCAGATATCGATAATTTGAAGCCTGTACATATTAGTTCACGATAGGCATTAGATGCAAAGCACGATGATCTAAAAGTTTGTAAGTCAGCATTAAAAACATATCAAGACGTGAGGTGAGGATACATAGTTTGACGTGGATTTGATAGATATTCTACCCAGTTAGTCATCTCCAAAAGCAATACCTGTTGATATTAAGTCTGCAATGTTTGAATTGTCGCGGGTTGACGGCTGCAATCGCTGGTTGTACATAGATATGATCGTGACATCTAACGGTGATCGACCGGAATCGTTCATTCAGTTGCCAATGTGGTTTATCGGTGATCGCTAAGTGGAAGGCTGAATGCGTGGAATGCGTACTACATATCAGATTTTCAGGTCAATAGGCAATTCAAGGACCTCTTTTGATCGGTAGACACGCCACTACGACGATTTGTTTTGTTATAATTTGGACAATGTGTACAGTTTGATACTTAGATCTGCAAGCGCTAGTGGCGACATGTCTCGAGTCACTAGGAGAGATAACTACGGAGATAACCGAATGTAGTCACGATGAGTTTGGGATCATTTCGAAGTTCACTGATAGTTTGAAAAATCACTAGAGGGTAGCACGGTCGTGACAATGAGCTTTGCAGCAGACGTTAGCGATAACTGAGTTCCTTTTTTACTCTCTTTACCACCCCAGAGAGGTGAGTGTCGTCTCGTGTCAGCTCAATATTTCTTTACAATCCGTTTAAATTGTGTTAATAAGATTAACTTCGTGTTGCAGAGGCATCATTATACTCCAAAGACAAGATGTGGTCCTCGATGATGGAATCGGTGAAACGAAATCCCTTCAGTTCTCCTTTTTCGACAGCTGAATGCCAGGCTCAGCGCGAAGATAGCCATGCCCTTGTCAAGGGCCGATCCATCGCTGCCGCCAGCACGGCAGAAGGCGGTAAGTGCGAATAAAGAGAAAAAACAATAGCTCACCTATAGGATACAAACATATTTTAAATGTTACAGTTTTGTCGTTTGAAAAAAAAAAGACACCCGCTGTCACGCGACACAACTACAAAGTTGGGTGACGTTTTCGGTTGCCAATTATAAACATCTAATCCTCCGAACATTCAGAGAAATAACATAAGTCGTAGAATTCATCGCGATGTATAAGTCACTCCACTTCGTTTTTCCGTGTCAATTTATGGATTTCACACTGCCAAGTCTGCAAGTGTCGCGCTAGTGGTTGCATAATGGTCGCCATTTTGTTACGAATCTCCAACCTTCGATACGAGTAAAAATACTCGCGTGTCCCTGCAATTAGTCTTTGAATGGACCTAAATTTATAATCTATTCTTAAATTGGCACGGATTTGATTGTTTGTCAATAGGACGATCCTTGAACTGCTTTCAAAATCAGTTCATGGTAAATGTTACTCAATTGATCGGCTCTAATCGACTCACGTGATCGTCCTTTACCGGATAAATTCGTCCCGTTGCCCTTCAAAAGACAAAAAAGATGTTGGACATTGAACGATTTTAGAAACCCAATAACTAATAATTCTTACAAAAATTTAATCACTCGAATCTTTTGCTTTGTTACATTACTCGAATATATCTGTTTCTAGATTTTAGTTATGCAAGCAATAATCTTATAATCAGATTTCTTAGAATGAACTCGGATTTGCACAGGTTAATTAGGGGATAATGAAACATTCAGATAATTTACAATTGATGTTACCAATAATTAATTAAGTTTTGCGATTTTTGATTGATTAAATTTTAATTTTATCTGATATTTGCCCAAAGTTCTTACTACGAATTATTTTCTTTTTTTCTTCTTCCATTTGTCAAAAACAATGGGGTATTTCTAGATAAAGAATCAAGATCACCTACCAGAACATGTTTGTTAACCTAGAATTTATTGCACGTGTAAAATTTAATTTAGGTATTCATTGTTAGTATCTGCCCTCCTTTACTTATATAATCATTGGTCACGGTCTAGTCTAATACTGTACTATTCAGAGTCGGAACATTATGTAAAATTTGCGCCAAAAATATCTCAAAAAATACTTTATGTTGTTTGTGAAAATGTTTCATTGTTTTACACATATTTAAAGATGAGCATTATTTTAGTCTAATAGCTATGTTTCTGAGAGTTGGCTGAAGATATTGTAAATTTTAATTCTGAACCTGATATATGTAGTAACGATCAATATATCATACTAACAGGAGAAGAAAACGATTTTTACTCGTATATTTTAAAAAACAGTCATTTTTGTCCATAAGTTTGATTTTTTAATTTTTTTAATCCAATTGCGATGGAGGTAAAAATTATGAATCATATGTAATTTGAGTTTTATTTTATAGACAGCTGTGAATTCGGCTCCAACCATTACTTCCTACTATGTGGACTTGGTGGAATCTTGTCTTGTGGTATCACACATACCATGGTCACACCCCTCGATTTGGTCAAATGTCGCATTCAAGTAGACCCTGCCAAATATAAATCTGTCTTCAATGGATTCAAGGTATCACGATGAAAATTGACTACCTCAATTGACTGTTCAAAAATGATTTTCATTTGAAAACAAATTTCAGCAAATATGTATAATATTGAGAGACACTCATCTACTGGACATATTTAATTAGAACATATTTCAAAATAGGTTACCCTTCAAGAGGGTGGAATTCGGCAATTGGGCAAAGGTTGGGCCCCAACATTCTTTGGATATTCCACTCAGGGCATGTTCAAGTTTGGACTCTATGAAGTCTTCAAAGTTTACTATGCTGCATTGGCTGGCGAAGAACTGTCCTACGAATACAGAACAACGCTGTACCTCGTATCATCTGCCTCTGCAGAATTCTTTGCTGATATTGGTTTAGCTCCCATGGAAGCTGCAAAGGTAATCAAATCACTATTATCCGTAAATGCATGATATTTGCTGCAGGATTTTTAGAGCATGGAACTATACTTTGTCCAAGTACAACTTTTCGTCCTCTCCAAACTTGAAGTCTGAGTTCCCATCCATACCCTTGGACTAGTGAGTCCGATTCATTCCATTTTCAAAAGTTCTGAAAATCTGTTCCATATCGACGAGAGTACTGATTCGTTTTTACCTTTAACGCGTAGGTGAGAATTCAAACTATGCCAGGATATGCAAACACCCTTCGTGAAGCATTGCCGAAGATGTATGGCGAGGAAGGAATTGGTGTCTTCTACAGGGGTCTGGTACCTTTGTGGCTTCGTCAAATTCCATACACCATGATGAAGTTTGCCTGCTTCGAGCGTACTGTTGAATTGCTGTACTCTCATGTTGTGCCCAAGCCACGTGCAGATTGCTCCAAAGGAGAACAATTGATTGTTACCTTCGCTGCAGGTTACATCGCTGGAGTCTTCTGCGCTGTAGTTTCTCACCCGGCCGACTCGGTATGTAACATATTACGTGGAAGAGGACCTTCGTGATAATCCTTAATGCGTAGATATTGTTTTCATTATTTTATTTTTCCAAAGGTTGTCTCCAAGTTGAATCAGATGAAGGGTTCGACTGCTGGTGACGTAGTAAGGCAACTTGGTTTCGCTGGATTGTGGAAGGGTTTGGGACCAAGAATTGTCATGATTGGTACTCTGACTGCGGCCCAATGGTTCATCTATGACGCCGTCAAAGTATGGCTCCGTATGCCACGCCCACCACCACCAGAGATGCCCGAGTCGCTAAAGAAGAAGTATGGCGTTGCATAAATGTTTGAGAAATAACATTTATTACGCCTAGAAACGAAAGAAACCTAGATCAATTCAATTCGATTGTTATATATCATTCAACATTGAATTGGTATTGTTACCTAATACCTATTCTCGGTTTTCCCGCTTCCTCGGATCACAATACTCGCGTGTATTTCCATCCACTGTGCTGCCATATATCTTAAGATGTGTAAAAAGTATAACAAAATGAATACACGAAAAGAAACAGCCAGATTGATAGAGACACTAGTAGATCGTGTATACGTCCTATTCAGTATTTGTAGCCAAGAAAGTAGGAAAATTGCTTGATTGTATGTACAAATTGTGACGATATTCAACTGAATTTTCATGCACATGCTGCTCTGTAAATAGGGTGATCGCTAGAAACAAACTACTGGACTCATCATGCCTGTCATATTTCGCGTTGAATAAACGATGACATACGACAAATATAAAGCATTTCATTTCATCTCAACCTTAATTTCAGAAGATCGATAGTTCAACAATAACTTTCCTTGCGAAACGCGTTGGTAACCGTTTCCCTATCTGATTTGTAGACCTGTAAGATAAATAAGGCGTGTCCCAAATGCGTTAGTGTTTTGGTAAAAATTATTGAAAAAGTTTGGAATAATTCACACTTCTCTGAAAACAATATCGTATTTATTTACATCGCGTCGAAGCCTAGTGGCATATTTGTTCTAGAAATTGATAACAACTATACAATTTGCTTAATTTAACTTAACAATCAACGTACCACTTTACATGAACCAAAAAGTTCAAGATTGATGAATATTGTCTGTTTTTTAAGTATAGATAGATATGCACATTGGAATACTAATGATTTCAAACTCAATTCGCTACGCATATGCATGAATACGTACATGCATCTGCAAGTTGTACACTATCAACTTACAGATGTATTGTAAATTGAATTTTCAAAATCATAGGCTTAATGGTGAACATTTAGCACCTAAATGCAATGGTGGCAAGAACATCATTCCACGGACTTTTGAACCGAACTGTAGTTTTATTCTACAATATTAATAAAAATATTAATAATTCGGATTTCTACCTAGTAATCATACATCAAAAGCAAAGTGGTAAGTACTCAAGTTTTATGTTTAATTTTGGTAATAAAAATGTAGTTGATCGCAGTTTAAGTATAATTCATGTCCAGTCCGTGGAAAAATGCCATAAAAAATATATTTATGTATTCAATACCTCGAAGAGAGAAATATCTAAAAAATAAGTACAATAAGACAACGGAATTGCGTTGCTTGTTATCTCTGCCTGCTCCAAAAATGGATGGCTTGAACGCATTGAATGAGTAAACTGAAGTAAACAGTTGAAGATATTATTTGAATAATTCGTGTTGAGTAAAGTTCACTGCATCGTGCACCGTTGCGAATATTTTAAAACTATCGCTTCGGTTTTCATAGATATCGCATTTCTTCATTTTTTCAAAAACAGGGCCTGAACAACCAGCTAAATATATAGGAACTTCGATTTTTTCAAACTCTGAAACGAGTGTCCGCAACATCGTGATACCGCTTGGATCTATGTAACTAAGTGCGCTCATGTCCATAATAACACATCTCAATGCTTCCTTATCCTCGTGGGCGCGTTCATCGGAAAACAAACCTTGCTTTGCCATTTTTTTACGCCACTCAATAACTTCACGTGGCACTGTACCAACCAGACGAAATACTTCAGACTTCAAGTAAGCTGCGTTGGCAAAGTTAAGCCCACCGCAGTAATGAAATATCTTGATTCCACAGAGCTCGGTAGTCTGGAATGTGAATGTTAATAGAAATTGAAATTGCAGACGAACGTGATTGATGATACAGCGAAAAAGGAGAGCCTTGCACATTTTCATTGGTACGCGTCATTGCATTCAATTTTATAGATATGGCATTTTGCTTGAAGTAAAGGCAGACTCAACTTTTTCAACACTATCTATTAAATGAAATCAAAACTTACCCCCTTAAATCGGTTTAAATCTAAATACAGATCTGTGTTCGGTATATGCCCTAGTAAACAGGTGTATGGCTTAACAGATTGCAATAAGATGCTGGCCAAGGATACGAGTAATCCAGCGAGCAAACCGATGTCAATGCTAACTAATACAACCGTGAAAAACGTTACAATCCATACAGCTGCGTCAAATTTACTCAATTTCCAGAACTTTTTAAATTGACCTATTTGCAGAAGCATTCCCTTCAACGCTACCTAAAAAGTCGAGAATTTTATATAAACACAACATAATGATCTTGATACCTTATTTGAAAGAGTACATACAACTATAATCGAGGCGAGAACACATCTTGGTAACGACTCGAAAAACGGTCCAATCCAGAGCAGAATAATTAATAAAATTGCACAGGAAACGATACTGGCTATTTGCGACCGGCCACCAGTCGTTTGTTGAATTAAAGAACGACTTAGAGATGCTGTGACAGGCATACAGCAAAAAAAAGAACCCACGATGTTACCACTGCCCTGAAATACAGAAAAATGGTTAATAAATCACTTTATCTCACTTTCTCTGACTTTCGGAAACAAAATAGTTTTGTATATTATTTGCGATACTCAATGGGGACAAGTCTGACAACGAAAACTTTGAATTTGGATAAATGCAAGCCATTTTATCAATTAATTTATCGTTAATTATGTATTTTGGAGGAAGGGAAGTAAAATTATTATTTACCATAGCCAGAAGTTCCTGGTTCGCAGCGATATCATAGTTTAATTTTTGGGCAAATATTAATGCCATTGACATCGTTATTGTATAGGAAACCATCGTTATCGCTATACTATCGACAGCGACTGTGGGTAATAACGAAAACGTGGGTATTTCAGGTTGCGGCAAGCTGAAAATCAAGTCATTTACGGTTCGCATTCAGGGAACTTAGACAGTTCGTGGTGTCAGTAAATAAAAGGACTGAGTAATTAGTTGAGATGTGCCAAGTTATATGTAACAAAATTAATGCAACTGTACTGTTCTAATTTTTTCGCTATTTTCTAATAATCCACACTGAATACTGACCCTGTTGGAATGTGACCAACGGTTTTAATACCGTAAGTTTCTGGAAGGTTTCCGTAATTGGAAACAAGAGTGCCAATGACAACCGCTAGCAGTTCAATTGGTACTGGAATGCTGCAATGCTTGCTAACAATGGGCTATAATTGAAGCCTGATTAAGTTCTGTTATTATATTGAACCTCCATAACGTAGATGAACTTTTAAAACGCACCTTTAGGATTTCATTATTGAAAATCATGATTATGATAGCGACTGTTGAAACAATAGTCGCAGCAATGTTCGTATTCGGCAGTTCTTTCACAATATTTATACAATTCTGGAAATAATTTAATAAATAGTGCAGGAGACATCGACTATGTAAACAAAATATTTGATTTGTCCATGTGAAAAATTTAAGGTTGAATGCATATTTCAAGGAGAGTGATACTTACGAAAATTAATTTGAATAAATCTTTCTGCTTGGGCAATTTTAAACCGAGTAGATCTTTTATTTGTGATATAAGTACCCAAACGGCAGCACCTGCAGTAAAACCATTCACCAAAGTTTCGCTCAAGAGTGTACTGATGATACCTAGTCGGAATACATACATCAATACCTGTAACAGCAAAATGCAAACTGAGTGAAAAGCATGAACATTAAATCATTATTCGTCACAAAGGGACCATAATTTTCCTTTTCGATCATTTATGGACATAGGAAGATTGACGACCAATTCAAATTATCTTAAGTGCATATTCGATACACAAAATAAGTTTGAAAAATCAACATATTTTGCAGGCCAATTGTTGGAAATTTTCAATAAATACTTGAACAGACAAAAAATATTTTCTTCTATGTTAATAAACAACTGAAGTCTGACCTGAAATATTCCCACCATGAATGTAACAGCTGTAGCGACTTGCATTGGAGTATAAATATTGATTGGCTCAGTAGTATTCGTTGTTCCATTCTGTTGATGAAAATTTTCCAAAACGTCTGGTGACATTGAGTAAGATTGTACAGTCCTGCCAGTCATCAGGCAAACAACAGCGAACGTTCCTGTTTTAGAAAACCGAACTCAATGAATACTGAACTGGCTAATTGTGAGTTGATCTCAAAGCTGTTTTGATCGTACGACATGATGATGAAGATGATGTTTTTTACCCATGGAAACGTGCTTCGATGTTCCAAAAAAAAAGTAAACTAACACGGGAAAGAAAGCCATGTATATGCCAACAACGGGTGGCAAATTTCCTAAGAGAGCATAAGCCATTCCTTGAGGTATGTGCATAATCGCCACTGTGAATCCAGAGATCATATCTGGAATAAGATCTTCTCTCCATTTGTATTTCCTAAGCCAATTGAGAGCTGGTATCATAGATGTCGCGCAGGCTTGGCATCCTACTGGTTTCAAAGCATCTCTTGTCGTTCTTATTACTACAGAAAAATAAGTTTAGAATAATAAAACAGCGTGCTCACCGCCGCAAATATTACTGGCATGAAAATACTTACGAGAAGTCTTTGGTTTTTCATAATGATAAACTTCGTTTAGCGTGTCCTGTTCATAGAGTGGTCTCTCAACTTGTAATCGCCTCAAAACCTCAGATTCCTTCTCCATGCTACCTGAAGTGAACCACATTGTAGAAACAGAAAAAGTACTTAGATAAATATAGCTCGTGATATTAATGCAAGACGTCAACAACGATTGATTGCTTATATTCTGATAGGCGGTGAAAGAATAAATACTGTATCAGAGATTACGTAGCATTTATATGATGTTGGGAACTGAATAATCTAGGATCAGCTGACTATTAAGATATAAATTTTAATCTGGAGCTAACATAAGACATCACTAGTCGTTATCTTCATAGAAAGGGAAACAACCGAATAGATGGGCTATATTTGCTCTTTGTGGAAATACTATTTGTTAGTGTTGTAAAAAGGGCCGGGCAGGCCTCACACATAAGCTTCAATTATACCTCACACAATAATACACAGAATTCCAGGTCTTTCACATATTGACTTAGTATCTCTACAGAATTTGTGTGCATAGAACTCTAATCGCATTATTGAACCAAATACAAATAGAATTCTTTACCGCTACGTCTCGCTTGAAGTTATTAAACATTTCTTCAAAAAGAATGTTGAAGAAAGAAGAGTAATTTCCAGATGTAAGCATTGAATAAGAATATGATTATTTGCTAGAAGACTGTATCAGTTTAGTGGCAGCTACATAATATCGCATTCAATAAAGCTAATGGATTGATGTATGAATTAATAGTTTTTTGGGAAGGTTCGATTTATCGTCGACTTAAAAATATTCGTCTGAAACGATCATGTGACAATTTCTGGCACATAAACAAATATTTGGTGAAGAATTAGAAGAGAAACAAAGTATGTTAATTTTCTAAACATGATGTATTCTCGCATACACTCTACAAACAAACACGTTAACAGTGTAAAGAAGTTGCATTTTCGATGTACAATTAAGATACAATAACTAAAAGTAACCACAACTGCAATTGTCATTGAACAGATATTCACATGGATAAGAAAAATCTGAGTATGTAAGACAATCTTACAATATTTCTGAAACTTTGGCGAAACATGGAAAGAACAATCATATTAGAGCACGATCATAGACACCAGAATGCTGTACGTTAAGAGATTGGTGACTTTTATAATCTACCCATTGATGAATTCATGGAATCGTTTTGGAATTTACATCTAATGTTAAAAACAAACGTATGAACGGGCAGATTTATATAATTTGTACCATTATAAGTGATGATGGTATAACCTCGACATTATTGGTTTGAAAGATGTTCAAAAATACTAGATGATGACGCAATATCGCCGGTTATCTATACACTAAATATATGAATGTGACGAAAAATAGTATTTTTGTTTCAAATAAACTGCTGTTTACAGCGCATCTTCAGAGCTTGCTCCTTTTTGACGCTAAGCATTATCTCAGCTGACCACTCGTGACATTGACCAAGCAATTTGATCCTGTTGACTTCGACTGTTATTCACCAGTTGACCTTGGATTATTGGGATAACCACGAGTACACATGTGATGTGAGCTTATCAAACTTCGATTGGTTTGGTTTGGTGTTGATCATGATTCGAAAATTAGGGAAATTTCTATTTGTCATCCGCCGAATAATAATCTGTACAATATGTAAAGCAGTGGCATAAGTTTTTCAAGAGTGTGTGTAACAATTTCGGTGACAATTCATGATATTTCGGGTCCCATTTGTGATCTATTCTCGTCGGTCAAAGGCCAGTGTAGAGTTTGATATTATCGACCTAACGATATCTTAATTCTGTTGCCCAACGGCCTGTGCGCCAATCCTTGAAACAATTGTGCAATACTTGTTATTTTAATTGTTGCGATATTTTATCGGTTCTTTTTCAATTCTCCGGTTCGTAGAATAAAATTATTCGCTCGTTCACCCGAAGTTGGAGATTGTCGTCACGTTTTGTTCGTGGAACTGAGAAATACTGATTTAACTTAACTAAACAACTAACTAAATTCGGCATCCAGCCAAATGTGAAAATCGGAAAAATAACGAATGTTTTCACTTCGTACAAATTGTTCAATAAATTCGAAATTGCTTGACCGACAAAATACAGAATGGAAAAACAATCAAGGAAGGATAAAACGTGTATTACCTGTTGAGAGTATGCGATTAACTTCCTCGCGCCTAAAATCTCGATCACGCGGCAAATAACCAACTATACGTACAGTACAACGGACAATGAAGATAACTATACTGTTTTAAATCAATGAATGTCATCGATAGTAGCGCTACAATATCATTACTCATTGGCATGCGAACGACTGCGAGATGATAAAACGACTGTTTCGGTGTGATAATTTTTAAACTATACCCACGTTAGATCGCATCCAAAGCAATCTGAAGCACTCGAAGTTCCAATTGTAACTGAAGCGTTGCTACGTTCGTTTTGAGCGCTGTGTGTTACTTTCGTTTTACGTTTCTGTATACTACGAATATGTGGACATGCGGACGTAAAGCTATAATGCGCGCGTTATGTCGTATGACGGCTGACCAGTAGCAACTAGCGACAATTCGTCACTTGCGCAAGTACCGGGCTGTCACGGCCGTCATTTACACGTACGTCCAGGTACGATAATTAGGTACACGCATACTATCCAGAAATATCATTCTTTGCCCATTTTCGTTTGCGTTGCTCTACGTGACTGCGAAATAACGCATTTTCGCGTGATTGTTTTTTTACCGTTCTTATTCAATTCGCGTTCACGAGCATGGCACCGTTAATGTATAACGTGGAATGCCACAGTCACAAGATAGACAATACTTTCACAGCCCCGTTCACGTAGTATGATCTTTAATGCCTCGAAGAAATATGATAACAGCTAATTTAAATATGAAACACTTTTGCGAATTCGTAAGCCGAAATCTGGCAGTAGTGTGGAAATTTCCACGTTCAGATAATATTTCGCAGATATAAGAGAACCGTTAAAAACCAGCGTTTTCTCGTAGAATTTTATGCCCTGTGTTTTCATAATTAAATATGGAATTTATTTAAAATTTAAACATCAGAAATTTCACGTTAATATTTTGTCACTTTATACATGACTGCACGCATGAAAATAAATCTTATGATTATCATCAAGTTGTTATTATCCGACTGTATTATTCTACGTGATAATGATCATAGTAAGGAAATACCAGTCCCCTGCAAAAAATATAGAAGTTCCTCCAAGAACTCCGGTGAGATCTATTTGCTATAAGATCTCTAAGATTTGGAGTATCGCAATAGTTGTTGTTGAACAGTGTACGTTAAAAAGAATTCGATGCATGGAATTTTATCATCACATTGGCTATGTCTTCATTTGAGTTTGCATTATGCATCGTTCTGCAGTAAATCTATACAAAATTTGAATTTTGTTAGATTGTAAAGTTAATCGCGCGAGTAGTACTATTTATAGTTAATATATAACCCACCAGAGGACAGAGTAACCGCAACTTGGTCAGGTTTCAAAATTTCAACTAAGTAGGCATTCTATCACATCGTTTTTCCGCGAACTTCGAACTTGGAGTTCCTAACCTCGCTATAATGCCCCATTTCTGAATTATCCTGATTATCCTGATATTATTATTCTGAATTATTACAAGTGAGTTCTACCTTGATTACAAGTGAGTAAAATCATTCAGGTAATTTGAAATATAAGTAACTTAACTTCTTTCATCTTCTATCACGTACAATCGAATAAAAATGATTATTAGATTACAATCTGCATTCTAAGATTTACCATTTTATCTGTCGATTCTCAGATATGATTTGTGCTGTTAATATCAGTTTCTATCATCGTTAAAAATTGTTTATCTTTAGAAATGTGATGCAACATCATTAGCGATGCTGAAAGTATCCACTGACTTTAATCTTGGATCATCAGTACTAGTTACAACATTCTTCTGAAAAGTTGATGGATTCAACATTTTTCATGTGTGAAATTTGCTTAAAAAATTTAAAACATATATTATGATTGTATTTTGAACAATCTTGGTGACTCAATCTATCCTATGCGACACATTATTGAATTTTATACGTACAAGCAATTACACATTAAATTTCCTAATTTTTTCCATCAAATTGTTCTATTTGTTTGAAAATGCCTCAATACTTTGTTTACCTCAGAATAATGCCTTCGAATGAAATGTGGTGAATCTTGGCCTTTCTAGGCGAATCTACTCCGAACAATATTGCACAGTCCATTGTCACAATGTCTGATAGCAAGAATAATTCAACTCCGAAGCCTGGTGATGGCTTGCGGTCATTGAAAAGTACCATGTTATTCAGAGCTATAAACTACGAACTTTATGTGAGACCTGTAAGTTTCTAATAATATTGCCTCAATTGTAATAAACTTCTTCAGACCTACTTGAAAGCTAATATTTTTAAAAGTTTCGCACAAGCATATTTATTGGAATCAATGACTCTAGAAAATGTAATTTTCACAAATAAAATATTGACCAGAAACGGATCAATCGCACATTTTTCTGGGGAGGAAGGGCGACTAGTCAAAGTTTATTAGGATGAACTATATTCAGAGTGAAAGACTCACCGTACATCTTGATGATATTTCCAACTTAGAAATTGTCTAAAAGAAAAGAATAAATGGATTTCGACTGTTTTAACTGACAGTCTACACTTTCCTGACAATTACTGCAAACGTCGCCTTAGATTCTCAATAGTCTCTGATAACCTTTCGATAAAATTCATGAATCATAAAACTAACATGGCATTGTTGTTCTGATGATAGACTGTATCAGCTTGTGCAATGCAGAACAATTGTCCGAACCGATAAAAGATGAGTTCCATGTGGTGTAATAAATTTCCATTGCCTCCCAGTATTTTCGTGAAACAATTTTTGTCCTCTACAACACGTTGATTAAATACAAGGCGTTGCATCTTATTTCAGAATATGATTATAATGGCATTGGGTGGAGCTGCGATTCTTGGTTGTGCGGGCTATATTATTTATATGCGAAGTAAATACGAAGGTATGGGATATTATTCAGCAATCGAATCGGATGGTAAGGAAACTTTCAAGAA
This sequence comes from Arge pagana, assembly GCA_963969455.1. Lineage (NCBI taxonomy): Eukaryota > Metazoa > Arthropoda > Insecta > Hymenoptera > Argidae > Arge > Arge pagana. The sequence goes on from OZ018310.1 coordinate 22,521,181, forward strand.
AAAAAACTCGAAATGGAACGATTGAAAAATATATTAGGCATATCTAGTTTTTAATGTTGTACAAATTTACCATTGTAAATAAACTCTTAAATTATTTCTCTTCAACTGTCACCTTTTTGCTAATAAATAATGTAGACTTCTACTTATCAATCAGGTATGTGAAGCAATGACTTGCCAAGACGGTTCTCTTTCGATGCTTGAAATTACAATTATGTAAACTTTGTTCAGTATCCCAATTTGATTTGTTAGTTTGTCTACTACTTTCTTAGCCAGTTTTTTCTCAATATTTGTACACTTTTAGTACTACAGAACAGTTTTCCACACAGTGGCCATCAATAATTGTTATCTGTTCACTTGTGAATAACTCAAAGCCAAAGCGGTTGATTTCACGCCGACACCGTGAAAATGCAGGTTATTTCCTAAGAAATGCGACAACTGCCTAAATGCAGACAAAATACCAACGATTACTATTCCTAGCACTGCTCCGCCATCTATAGCGGATAAGATGGGCAAAGAGCAGTGGAGTATTACATTCTGATTACTATCATTACGCAGATGATGGGAACTTCGTAACAGCATCATGAATAGCATTGGCAACGTAATCTAAGTTGTTTGCATTGATTGCGCACATGTTGATACGACCGCTGCGCAACAAGTAGATGTGATAGTGGCCCGTTAAATGTTCAACTTGTCGTTCTGAAATATTAAATTTATCAGTAATTACTATGACCAAAACGAGTAGATTAAAGTGGAAAAATTATTATAGTATTTACCAGTAAGTCCAGTATACGAAAACATGCCAATTTGGGTTTTTATATGCTCCCACGAACCTGGTGTACCGAGTCTTTGTAATTTTTCATAAAGACCCTCACGGGCCGCTATTATGCTACCAGCCATAGTACGAATATGACCTCTCCTATGAAATTACGTAAACAAACAAGAATCAGCACGTTTGCCGTTTGTTTTTATATTACCTTACAATCAGTAAGCATAAGCTTACCATTCTTCGAAGAAATCAGGGTTATTGAGTACAGTTGAGACAATGCGAGCACCATGATTTGGTGGATTGCTGTACATTCCTCGAACAAGTAGTGTCAATTGCGACTTAACTTCCGCGATATTTTTGTTGCTCGACATGACAACCACAATATTACCAATTCTTTCATTGTACAAGCCAAAATTTTTGGCAAAACTTTGCGTACATATGAGTTCAATGCCACGTTCCACGAATAAGCGTGCTGCGTAAGCATCACGATCTAGGTCACCACTAGCGAAACCCTATGTACATTACAAGCATTATTAGACTAAGTATTCGACTATTCAATTATTTTACCTCGTGAATTAGTGAAGCATGCTAACAAGGTATACCTGATAGGCACTATCAAAGATGGGAAATAACTTTTTCTCCTCAATGACGTCAGCGATCTTCGCCCACTGTTCCGGAGTTGGGTCACAACCCGTTGGATTATGAGCACAAGTGTGTAAGATAATAACTGCATTCTCTGGAGCATTCTTCAAATCTTCAAGCATACCATCTAAATCAATGCCTCGTGTTTCTGCATTCCAGTAACGGTATTCACGTGCATTTTTGAATCCACCATTGATGTAGATAAGCTTATGATTTCCTATGAGAAATCAATTAAAATGAATGATTTTGTTGTATTCAAATGTTTCTCTCTTGATAGTAATTATGCAGTCAATGATACAAAGAGATATTAGAATCCTAATTCATATTCATTCAACAAACTTTAATTACCCCACGTTGGTTTACTGTAGTAAAATGTATCATAATTCAATTGTCGAGCAAGAAATTCAGCTGCTAGACGAAGACCACCAGTACCAGAGAGCGTTTGTACACCAAATGCTCTTCCCTGTGCGATAGCGGGTGAATCAGGACCAAGAATCATACGTGTAGCAGCTTGACTAAAGCTTTGTAATCCAAGTACAGGTAGATATTCATGGTTTAGAGTATCATCAGCTGCTAGGGCTTTCTCTACTTTACGAACAACAGGTAAAACCCAAGGTTTTCCTTCTTCATTACGATACGCTGGAAAAGAAACCCAAATAAATCCTTCCTCTACTAAGAAAGCGTTATTTCTCCACAGGTATTGCCAGCTGTGGAGATATTTTAATTTGTAATAATTGTTAAGTTATTCATAACTGTGATATTCTGTACATACAGATTAAAACTAGAAATAATTATTCTACGACTAATCTAATTCTGAAAAGTTATGTAAGAGTTATACTATATAACAGTGTATTACATTGGACTATGTGAAGGTCAAACAAGGGTGATGCTTATCTGCTGGTCAATGATATGGATGATAACACTGCTACACTTTGTATTATTAAGAGGGTAGATTATTGATGCTTGCTATTATATTTAATAAGGCAATAGATTACTTAATCTCATGGCAATCAATTTGACATTCTATTCTCCTTGATGTGCTATTAGTTGAACAGTGATAATTACTTACCACCAACAGTCAAGTTAACTTTTTTTTCGTAAGGATCTTCTTGGAAAGCTTGAGAAAGGGCAAATACTTCGATCGGTGGTCCCAATTTTACTTCGCTAAATCGGCTAGTCATTTTTATTTCCTAAAAATCGAAAAAAAATCATATAATAGATAGATAATAGATTAAAAAGTACTTTTTCGTGGAATATGTCCGATATCATTCGCATCGCACCTCTGCTCACTAAAATCGACAATTTGAAACAGAATTAGAAGATAAAGTATCAAGACGAAGTAATCTAGAGACCTGTGACCCACAAACTCCGGCAACGCGACAGCTGAGAACAGCGAGATACTAATCTTTGGCATCCATATGAAACTGAAAATTCTGCGATAATACGATCGAGAGGGCGCGATTGTGATTCTGGTCACACCTACAGGCACTCATACTTCATCACGCACGTCACCCGGTCACATGCGCGATACCAGTGATCTTCAGCAACTTCACTTTTTAAACAGAGACGGACGCAGCAGGAAAAGGCATTACATGATTGGCTATCTTGCTTTACGTCTCCTGACGCATGATCGTGAGCTGTCTGCTTTACTGTAAACCTAAAAATTTACATTTATTCTTATTCTTATCTGAAATTTGTTACCGTTTGCATTGTCAGTGATAAGTACGAACGGTATGAATATTATCCAGTCGTCTATAGGATAAAACAGGACGCGTATTACCATACCGACATGCTTGTTTTATACAGTGACATCTATGAATAGTTACCGGAACTAACACCTCAGCACAGTTGGTATGTTAGAAAATGATTCCACCGCCACAAAAATGTACATCTTGTAGATGTACATATTTTTTAGATTTTTCCATAGTAGCGTACGAGCGTTATGAAGTTCGTGGACGTTGATGGATCATTAAAGCAGAATTGAGAGTAGCCATCATGGAAATTTGCGATGACCAAACGATACTTATCAAACATCGTTGAGTATAATAAATTATAAAAATGATTTTTTGGACATATACTTTGTATGTATAGGTATATATAACAAAGTAAGCAGAAAGAAAATAGGCACAGCTTCTGAAGACGATCGTCGATCCGACACGCTTGTCGGTAAGCACGAAATCTGTTTGGAAATTTCTATAGTCCATGTACAATATAACTAAATGGCACTAGTATTATAAACATAGGGGTATTTCGCAACGTTCCTACGGTTTCTACCATGTTTCTACCAGGAAAGGACTTAGATTGGATAAATTCATAGCTCTATATTTTACCCTACATAATTGGCTGCGATCCGCGATTTACTACTCATATCACTCGATACACCTCCCAATCGCGATTGACGCGCGACAAACATATAATTCACTATCAAATCGATGCCACAAACTACGTGACGGTTCATCATAAACGGATAAAATCTCATAGCGCGAAATAATTCGTCACAAAACTTGTCTGTTTTGTGGTACATAAAACTAGTGGTTTTTTCACCGTTGATTCTTGGTTTACATTTGACTTTTGACAGCCAGCAATAGCTGATGGTGGGGAAATTGACGCCATATTGGCAACTTGTGACTTTTGGAAGACACCGAGTAATAAATAACCCAACTTATTTGCTATTTCTCTGAATATGATGCCTTGGAGCAATCTCAACTAGTTTATTTCACTATTGTATTAACCTGACATTTATTCAGCTTAAATTAACTGCGTCAATCGTGTTTCGTGGTATCCAAAAAGATGGTGAGCAAGATCTTTATAGTTTCATATTGTTAAATGCTGTGTTGATGATTAATCTCATGAAGTCATAATATTGAAACTTGACTTTCCGATCCTTCTACCTATTGCTTGTAACAATTTGCAGAGCTTTTTCGGATTCGGGCAATCCGCTGAAATAGAGATCAACTTAGATGGTGTCGAAGCAAGGAATAAAGCTGACATCAAATCTGAAGATGGAAAGAAAGAACGGCATCTACTATATTACGATGGCGAGACAGTCTCTGGAAAGGTAAAAATAATAACTTTCTACTTTGTTCAGCGTGAATTCGTCTTACCATAATGATTGTACTCTAAAAAACTAGAATGTGCCGAAAGGACCGTGCAACTTGATTGCGGCAACAAGAACAAAAAAAGATTATCCGAGTATAGTACAAATTTATTTGTCATTTCATTTGTAAGATATTTTCTATTGCTATTGCTTTCTAAAGACTAGTTTTATTTTTAATTACTACGCATCTGCTATGTGTGCAGATGTTTGGAAGATATTGTTTTTCAAGTGTTAACGAATAAATATATTTCAGGTCAACATAAGTCTAAAAAAGGCTGGAAAACTAGAACATCAGGGTGTAAAAGTTGAATTTATTGGACAAATAGAATTATACTATGACAGAGGTAATCACCACGAGTTTACCAGTCTTGTCAAAGAACTAGCCAGACCTGGGGAACTTACGCATAATGCCGTTTATCCGTTTGAATTTATCAACGTTGCTAAACCATTTGAGAGTTATACTGGATCCAATGTCAGGCTAAGATATTTTCTTCGAGTAACCATTGTAAGGAGACTCAGTGACATCATCAAAGAGGTCGAGTTTGTCGTGCATACACTAAGTTCTTACCCTGATATGAACAATCCAATCAAAATGGAAGTAGGAATTGAAGACTGTCTCCATATTGAATTTGAATACAATAAAAGCAAGTAAGTCTTCTAATTTATAATCACAATGTAAAAACTAAATTCTAATTATTGAAAGAACATACAAAATCAAGATGAATGAAAGTTCCATATTTCGTCATTTCTGTTGTTCATATCAACAAATTTATTACCCGATAAAGGTAAAATTATAGGAAAACATGCATATAAAAAAAAAATGCCGAATAACAACTGACTTCATATCATATTCTGTATTAAGGTACCATCTGAAAGACGTCATAGTCGGGAAAATCTACTTCCTCTTGGTCAGAATAAAAATCAAACACATGGAGATAGCTATCATAAAGCGCGAAACAACTGGGTCTGGTAATTATGCAAACTTAATAATCTTATTTCTTTAATTTATTTATCGCTATTGACTCTTTTGTCTATGACAAAAATTATTATCATTGCAAAAGTCCGCTACGATTCCGTAAATTTACCAAACATACGCTTTTCGACAAGTGTTTTTTTTTACACATCATGCATCATAGAGAGAGGAACTGTGAACGCATCCTTGATGGATTTTCGTATTTATATGAAAAGAGGAAATTTTCATTCAGCATATTTTGCGTGCTTCTTGCACGCCTCATTGGCAAAATCTATTCTCCAGAGTGCTTCCAGTCAAATTGACATATTCTACGTCATACTATAACAATATGTGATTAATTCAGATTTGCAGTCTAATTGAACAAAAAAAGGTGTTCACAAAATGATAATTCTGTGCTACTCATAAACGTTGAGATTGCTTTGAGTTGGCATCAGTTCACCATTCGTACTTTTAATTGTATCATATTTGTGAAATCTGATAGAAGATCATTTATTTCATGTGTAAACATGATTCAGAGCATTACTGCTTTCCATTAACAAATCAAAAAGTATGAAAAACAGTACTAGTCCTGGCTATCGCCATACTAATGTATTATCAACTCGAAACAAGTGTGGTCCGGTTCTAAAAATAGATCTCATATAATTATTATGAACTCAAACATCTGCTTAAATCATTCGTTGCTGTTATCTGCTGACAATGGCTGTATGGATTAACACCAAATTTACATATCGATGGTTATTCATATCTATATTTTAAATTATTTATGAAAAAATACCCTGTTGTTATACTTCATACGATTTCTACACTATGAATTGGTCACAAATAGGCATTTTAGTTAAATGAAGCATGTGCTGAAAATTGAAACACGCAACAGAAGATTAATGATGCTGATGTAGCGTAAAAATAAATGATTACTTATTATTCTAGCATGCAACCATTGGGGATGAAATTTTTGTTTTTATACATTTTTTACAAGGGCATTCCTCAATACTGAGCTATATACTAGAGTATATATTTGCAGGGCCTCATACATTCACGGAAAATGAAACAATAGCGAAATACGAGATAATGGATGGAGCACCAGTAAAAGGTGAGTCAATCCCGATTCGAGTGTTCCTTGCGGGATATGACTTGGCCCCAACGATGCGCGATATAAACAAAAAGTTCAGTGTCAAGTACTACCTGAACTTGGTTTTGATGGACGAAGAAGATCGCCGGTATTTCAAACAACAGGTTGGTATTTTTCTACAAAAGAATGAACGAGCTTTATTTAAATCCATAATTTTGATGATTTATCATATGCCATTGATATTATTAACATTTTTTAGGAAATAACGTTATGGAGAAAAGGTGAAAAAAGTCACAAGTCTCAATCTGCTTCACCGCACATGCCGTCCCATCTGGTCTCCGCGGTAACTGGTTTTCCACAGGGAGTAGCGCAGAATGGGCCGACATCCACTCCACCCGTTTCAGAAGCAGCAAACGATATTGCTGGTTCGGAGGATATTACAGCTCCAATCGAAGGAATGACACGAGAAGAAGGAGACGGAGAAGGCGAACAAGAATCGAGCCCAGAAACCAATTGAATAGAATTTTGACTGTTTGAAATTCCATAGAATTTGAACCTGTCAGGTAACAAAGAATTAAGCAGATCACTTGCATCTGACTCACAACTGCCAGCAGAGATTACTTCGTACCATTTAAAATGGGAAGAAACAGCATTATCGAGGCTCGGTTTTTTTTCATCAAACAAAAAATTGCAATTAAATGACAGAACTCCATTACAAAATCAAAAGTATTGGCGAAATAATATTGCCTCGAGTAATCCTGCGGCTAATTAGCGTGTTTTCCACATGTAATCAGGGACATGCTATGATATCGTCAAATGTAGTACATAACTTATCCAATTGAACTGCGAATACGCAGGGCCAATGTTTAATACACAATTGGTAGCGATGTCGCAAAATGAACAATTCCGCGTTTCAAATATTTTTTCTTCAGCATCACACGACGGCTGGACGTTACGAATTCGCGAATACATATTTAATTGACAGCATAATATTATATCAAGAGTCTCAAACTTCTTTGATTTTGTCGATTGAAATTCTTTTTTGTTTTGCATCTTGTTATTTGTTGACCGAAAAAGGTAATTACAAATCATTATTCTAATTGTCAAATATTGTACATATACATATTATTATATGATATGCACGTAGTTGTATATTTTATTGTCGTAATAATTATATTACAAAGATGTACCAGATATAAACATATTTTAATTCTTTGTATTATTACAGCCATATCAACTCAACCCTTCGTTGATTTATCTGTTATTTTAATTCCGTTCAGCGATGGTTACTGTGCGATTTATGAGATTGCACTGCCTATGAAAAAGTTAGAATCCGAGAATTTCATATTTGGCAGCAAATGTTGACAAGTAAAAAAAGTATGCGAGGTAATCATGGGTTTATCACAGGTTTATAAATTCGTGTAGAAATTGTTTTGCCATTAAGCGATCATTATACAGATCAGTGACTAGATTTATGTACATCCATTTTGCAATTGTTGACAAGACCTGGTGATTGAAATGATTCTGTGAAAACGAAAACTTATTAAGCTATGAAATTCTTCGTTCTGACAAATATTTGAAATGATTCGGGTAGGATGTCAATGAATCTCCCAGAAATTATTGGCTCAGATGTAATGCATGGAAATGTAACTGATTTATTGTAAAAAAATTGAAAGGCATGAGAATTATGTACGAGAAAATAAATAACTGTACATAAAGACTAATCGTATTATCACTATCAACACGTTTCCTGTGGAAAACACCAAATTGACCTTACTACGCTACATTGACATTCCTTCGGAAATTTCTTAAAGTAACAGTAAGATCTCGATTCTATTACATCATCTCATTATACCTCACATTATATGAAAGGGTTAATATTACGTCAATTAAATCTCCCGCTGCTCACACTCCTAGCGGAGGTCGGGTGAACTTTAACATCTTTCGTGATAAAAAAGCCCCTCCCTCGTGTTTGGAGTCGTAGCCAATCGTAGCTATCGTGCGCACCTAATTTTTCTCCACGAACGACGGAGCGATTAACCTAACCTAACCTAACCTTACTCGATACACCGCGGCGAGTTCAAAAACTGTGCCTCCAGGCCCCTATGTCCGCGTGTTGATAACGTCACGAAGTGTATACAGAGTCAAGGTCAGCGGACTTGCTTCGCCCGTGGCCCGTGTTCGTGCCCCTTACCAGGCATCGTCGTCACTGGTGTTGTGGGACGGGGAAAACTCGCGCGGTACCGTCTGACATTTCCCACTAGCAGCGCTTCGCTTTCTAAACATTCCTTCCTGCGACCTCGAAGCATTGGGACGGCGCGTTACTTCAAGATTTTCAACTGACAGCTGCAATTTTCATCAATAAAATCATGTCAATACCTACGGAATCTGATAAAAGCTTCGAATTCGTGGTGAAAAGCTTATGTTCCGGAGGTGAGTATCAATAGCTTCTATTCACATGAGATTTGAAGCTGATGCTTCATAAACTTCAATACTTAGCATGATGCGAAAGGATAAGCCAATGTTAATAGATCATTCTGCTGTCGAGCAGTTGTCCAAAGATCGTTACCTCCTATTGTACTCACACTCTTCTCATCTAATATTAGCCGCATGAAAAGATATTACATATTGCTGCTCACATCTTGCAGGATATTTACATTTGATTATCTTACCTTGCATAATGTTCAATAGAAAATTTTATTATTTATATCATTTTGTCACTATATATGCTTACTATTTGTTCTATTGAATGTAGTTCGAATCTTTCGGAAGTAATTTACAAATAATTGGAACATAATTAAAAGTAATTGCAAAGAATGATTATTATTGATTTTTCGTTGGTTTCTTTAAAGTCAAAATCGACAAAACTCTGGTAAATTACTTATTAATTGACAATTTGGATCTTTATTTCTCTTTTCAAAGTTTTCCATAATTTAAAAACTCTTATGACTTGCTGCCAATGAAGCCTCAAAATTTTATGATTTTCCCATTCTGTTACATGTTTGGATAACAAATGCAAATAAAAAACTTATACAAGTACCTACTAATATAATTGGTTGGCTTAATTTTGGAATTGTAAATTATTAATACTATCAAATATGATTAGTAACTACTTATTCAGGATTTACGTCAAGTACTATTATCCAATAGTTGATAACTACCACTGATTTAAGGAAAAAAAAAGGAAAAAGATTGAAGGTCGTTTTATATAATACGCGTATTGAATTTATACAGGTATTGCAGGAATGTGTTCAAAAACAACTGTTGCACCACTGGATCGCATAAAAATTTTACTACAAGCTCACAACAAACATTACAAACACCTTGGTAAATTGGCTATCATATACCACCCTTATCCTTCTACGAAAATATATTAGAGATCTAAAATAATTGGAGTTTCATTAAATAGGTGTTTTCGCTGGACTCAAAGAAATAGTTCAGCGTGAGACGTTCTTTGCCCTTTGGAAAGGTAACGGAGCTCAGATGGTCAGAATTTTCCCATATGCAGCTACACAATTTACTGCTTTTGAAATATACAAGAAGGTGATGCCTGTTGAATTATATTTCTTTAGTAGTTTTATCAAAATTTGGAATTCTGTGAAACGCCGCCTTTTTTGGCTTCTTACAAAATATTTTCCTTGCAAGTTTTATAAGTTATTTAACGGATCAACCAAGGTTGCCTTGTTCGTTATCTTGCTTTACGAACTAGAGTAATTTGCATGCTCTTTGAATATAAATCCTTACTAGTCAGAGAATACTTTTTATCAACTTTCTGAACTTGATATTCAAATTCGTCATCCGTAAATCTTTTTGTTGTTTGCGATTCGGATTCGTTTTGTTAAATTCTCAACTAGACAGTACTTTGTAAGAAAAAATACGTGATTTTATTCAATGAAATGGAATACAATGATTATGCACTGTTAAAAGACAAAAAAGGTAAAACAAATCCTAATAAGTCTTGGACAGTATCTAGGAACGTTACTGGGTAGTCGCACACAATTAGATAAATTCCTGGCTGGTTCAGGAGCTGGAGTTACTGCAGTGTTGCTTACATATCCATTAGATACTATAAGAGCTCGTTTGGCTTTTCAAGTAACTGGAGAGCATCTATATACTGGTATTATTCACACAGCATCAAGTATTCTGAAGAAGGTTAGTAGTGACTTGATATATATGCTGATCAATGCTGTCAAATTGCAATGATGTTTAACTGCAGGAAGGAGGACTGAAAGCGTTGTATAGAGGATTTATACCGACAGTCTGCGGCATGGTACCTTATGCTGGACTCTCATTTTACTCGTTTGAGAAGCTCAAATTCATGTGCATGAAATACGGATCAAATTATTTATGTGCCAAATGTAACAGAAACACAGGTAAGAGGTCTTCTCGTCTGTAAAGAAATAAATCACTGCATTTGCGTAACAATCAAAGATGAATGCAAATACTCGGTCTGGTTTACTCTTCCGTAGGTGGACTTGTTCTAACAGTACCGGCAAAATTACTCTGTGGTGGATTCGCAGGTGCCATAGCTCAGAGCGTTTCTTATCCATTAGATGTAACAAGAAGACGGATGCAATTAGCAATGATGAATCCCGACACTCATAAATTTGGGTAAATACCTTTTCCAATTGGTCATAGAACAGCTTTTCAAATACATTCTGTTTTCAGAACTGGAATGTTAGAGACAATGAATATCATATACAAAGAAAATGGCATTACGAAGGGCTTATACCGGGGTATGAGTATAAATTATTTGAGGGCTGTACCAATGGTTGCTGTTAGTTTCTCTACGTACGAAGTTATGAAGCAAATGTTGGATTTAGACACTGGCATGAAACTATGATCATGATAGACAAGATGATAGGTACTATATTGATTCCAAAGTATTTTTTATCTGATATCGCTATAAAAATGAATTATCGTGTTAATTATCATCGTCAGGGATAATTATCACCTCACCTTAGGCTGGAAATGGTCAGTAACACCATAGATAATCAGGAACTAGCAATACGTAATACTTATATTTAGCAGGTAAAAATGTTTGTCGTACAACCGTAAACTAACCAAGCAGAGATTATAACTGAAATTGTTGGTTCATTGGGATGAATAATTTAACGTTCCTTTCTTTATTTGGAGTCTACACTGGCATATAATATGAAAAATCCGTTAGCTCATTGAAAAAAATTCATCAGTTAAAGATGTACAGAATGTCAATTCATCATAATGACTGTCAAGTAGTATCTGATTGTGAGATTGATAACTATCAGAAACTTGGCGAGTAAAGTATGGGAAACGCCTATTGCAAGATGAATATAAAATTAAATACTTGTATAACCTTCGGTCAAGTTTGCCCATCTGGGATGTGTCAATTAACCGGCCGTTATTTACAGTTCATTAATGCGCCTAATATCCTTCATAGCAGGATGGATTCATCGTCACTAGCTATATACTATTTTACTGGCGGGGTTTACATACCAAATTTATGCTCTCTAAGTCGTGAAATCTTTCTTACTTTGTTAATATTTAAACATGTCTTATCATACGTTTCACATCAAAGATAAATAAGATACAAAAATCGTTAATAGCTCTCTTCAACAACAAAAATTTCTTCACCTTGAAAGGTTTTACTCAGTTATTAGAATGATAAAATGTGGTGAAAAATCGGGATTATGGAGTTTTTATTTGTCTAACAATTTCGATACCTCGGTTATTTTTACTTACATGTTATCGTTATAGCAAAAAAGTTATAAATTGGTAATAATACGCAAAGATATTACCCAGGAGCAGTCAAAAAGTTTTCAACGCATCACTGTCATATGTCTTGTTTTCTCTGGCGTAAGGTACCTGGCGTCATTTATATATGACCGTATTCCACCTAATGAAACAATGTATAGTTATAAATTAACTTTTGTATTTGGTCTGGTAAATGAAAGTTTTTAATTATATATAATCAGTTGTGATATAATTAAAAGAATAGATCCTCAGCTCGAACATTGTATTTATATGAACGATGAAAACAAGATTGTAAATAAATAATTTTGTATTATTATTCAATAGAGAAACGTTGAGGACAAAATCAATGTATTTAACAAATTATTTCTGTACGTATTATTTATTCACTTTCTGAATTAAGAATAAACATGAAGGAGTGGGGAAAAATGAAAAGTAAAAATGTGAAAGATGGCGTCGGCATCGGACTGAAATACAAATTCTAAACGTTTACACCACTACGCCACTTAAGTAATTGCCAATTACGGAAACGCCGTGCGACATTATTGCGATTCAGGGATAATCATGCCCATTTGCAAATAGTAAACATTTGAGCTCATTTCACACCATCGAGACGTAAACTTAAAAGTAATCATGTCAACTGGGCATGGTTTATTAATAAACGAGTGAAATTCGATGCATGAGAAGTTTGACGATAAGTTTGTTAATAATTTCTCAGAAATGGAGAGGGAAGGTACTTAGATGATACTGCACTGAAATCTCTTCAGCTGTACAAGTAACAAGCGTACGTTTCCAAAGTTTCCATGTCATTCTTGCACGTTCTACAGGTTTGCTCAACAAGAAGCGTAAACAAGAAGTATAAATATCAAATTTTGTTTCAACGAACGTTCAAAAAGGAAGCCTATCTGTGCGCGGAAACAATGCACTAAAAATTGGGAGGAAAATCATTTGATGTTTACATCACTCGTGATATTGTGAAACATAAACGTTCAGTAAATTCTTCGTTTACTGAACGTCGCATGATTCACCTATGTATGAAATTCCGCGATGAATTTCTAACTGTAGAAGTCGAACCCAACGACTTTCACTTCTGTTTATTGTTGTCGATAGTCAACAGATCTGCGTTCCATTACACCACGTGTATGTCTCTGGTCACTATTATAGTATGTAAGTAAGAAATACGAGGATTGAAAAAAAATCATTATGATAATATCCATTATCTATTGTTCACTTCGTTAAACGATACACAGCTAAATGATTCGTTGGATCGCGGCACGATCAAAGAACGTTTTTGTTGTTTTTCATTTCACTCACTATTTTATTTCATGTCGCATCAAATGTGACGCAAGTCGTCGGTCCTGTTTAGTTTAAATTACAACTATTATTATTATTATTATTATCGTTATCATTATTATTATTATGACTATTTGGTAAAATGTACTTTGCTTATAAAATCAGAAAGAAAATGCTTCGGATCTGCGATTTATGCAGAGAAATGAGTTCTTTGCCTTGGGAGAAAGTTTAGTGGGAAGAGATACACCATTGTCATTCGGTCGTATTTCATCTTTCCTCTTAGTTTAAATATGAGACATGTTTAGTGCGTGACTGTGTTATACATCGTCGCGCTGCAAACATATTTGATCTAGGTAAGTTTTCGCGAAATGACACTTCGTCTGTGCCTGTCCATTCCTTTTGTTCTCAAAAAAATAACCATTAAGTGCATCTATAGATTTCACGTTTAAGCCTCATTTTCGTACAATACTAGTACTAGTATGAAAGCCACCATGCTAGGACCACTACCCTACACGTGATTTTTTTCTTTTCCTTTTTTTTTTCTTCTCATGCACACTTACACCTATGAAGAGTTCTGTACGTATTTCCTTCTGGTGTTTGACAGGCCGAATCATATATCAAACATGATCAAGCAGCCAATGATTAACACGTCGATCAATACGTGTCACACAAAATATGTTTTTTGTACCAATAAGCATAGTTTTCTTTTGAATTCCATTTATTATTTAAAAGATCGGCATTGTTTCGAATAATTAGATTTTCAATTAATTATTTTAAACGAAGCGGATGATTTGCTGTCTGCTTTGTTCTTTTCAGCTTTATTCGTTACGGACAATTTGCATCGTTCCTGTGAGGTACACTGCAGCTCTGATGTTTATTGATTGCTGTAGAAATTGTATCGTTCGTCGTGCGTGTGTGTTTTGATGCTATCCATATGAGTTGCATAAGAATTTTCCTTCCAGCACCGTTTAGCTAGTCTCAAATTATTTCAGATTATTTTGATCAACTTTACAGTTTCTCATTACAATTACTTCAATACTTATAATAATATACAATTCGTTTGCACGACGAGTACTATTTTCCTTTGATTATTATCTTCGTCGTTAAATTTGTAAGCGAATCAGTGAATTGTTAGCAAGTTACTCGTCACCTGTTATCAGAGAATTGCTAAGGAATTGTTATTTGGTGAAAGGTCACGCGTGCTTCCATGTAATTTTATTTAGCTTATTTCCCTTTTTTTCCTCTCATTCTATAGTATACGCTTCTTTCTCCTCATTTTTTCGTATAGTAGAAATACAAGTGATACAATGAATCTTGTAATAAAAACTGAATATGGCTGAGATGGATTTAATTAAGATGCATACACATTACCGTTGGCCTGCGTTTCGCTTGGGCGAGATGCTACTCAGAGAATCTTTTCTTTATGTATAATATATCTTTGTACATTTATATATACACATTTACGTAGTGAACTATGCATACATAGATGTGTATATACAGTGTGAAAGGTTACAGCTCGAATTCCCTACGAACGTGCTCTGTTGTTTCATGCTTTCATACGGTATGTATTCCAACGTTGTTATAAAGGCCAGTTTCCACTTCTTCCTCGCTTACCTTAACCAACTACTGCCTCTGCGTAATTTTTATCGTAAGAATTCTTAGAGGAAGTAGTCTGGCGTCCGCCTGGTGACATGTGGCTCGCCGCGTCTTGGTGCCGGATCAAATTGAAGGCTACGAAGCAATGCAATGTAATTAAGGTCAGTGATTCTGAACTGTAATCTTTTTTTGACACAATTGAATACTTACAATGAATATTTCAATGCATCATCCAATTCCATAATTGCAGCTTGATTTCCACAGCGATAACAATAATTTGGCGCTGAGAATATAGTCACAACATTGCGATCATGACACCTATAAAAAATATGAACGTTAATGATAATGTTTAGATAATAAAAAAGAATACAATGAATATCCATTTCGGCTAACTTCGAATATGAAACCCTTCGATTCCACAATTTTACCTGAATATAACAGATCAAATGAAAACTAGCGATTACCAACTTTTTTTATCGACTTTAATGAGATGTAAGATATTCAGTTGCAACTTTTTTTAGGTCGGGAACTTGTTTCCTTTCCTCATGATGATAATATTAAGATTACAATGCGACTTCATTTGCCTCGGAGAACGATACGAGATTATATACTCATTGAAAAGTAAACGATAATGATTATCAAGGTTGAACAATTACCAATTGTAGCCTTCCATCACTAACTGATGAGCCCGTGACACAAGTGTCAAGCCATTAGAGTGATTGAAGGTCTCGGAAATGTCCTGACCAAAGGTATAACCTGCTCCACGTGGTGAAATACCCCATCCTCCCCTATCATCTGGATCTGACCATAATAGATCGCACATAGGACCCTGTGAGAGAGATGATAATGATTTACGTGGTGGATGATTAACTGGCCTTATGATAATTTTCGTGCAGAAAACAAGGTACATAAAAATTCATCAATCGTTAGTCCAACGATACTATAGCAAGTATTGAAGATGGTAATGATTATCTACCTCATGTGGGACCTCCTGCAGACGATCCAGGGCACGGATGTGATCTAACGTGTCGATGGAAGGAGAAAGTCCTCCATGCAGACAGAAGATCTGACCATCGACCAAAGCAGTCAACGGCAAGTAGTCGAACAAGTCCGTGAAGAACTTCCAAACATTAGCATTGCCATATTTACGAAGACATTCGTCATAAAATCCATAAACTTGAGTGATCTGTCTAGACTCATGGTTTCCACGTAGAATAGTTATTCTTTCACGATATCTCACCTGTTAAATCACGAACAATAATTATAGCGAGGTCTAGCTAGCGATTAAATGTATAGTTAGAAATATTCTTCGTAAGAGCATTGAAGAGTTAGGATACCAAGAAATTCATGTATACCCTAACTTCAGAAGAGACTATATTATTCATAAATATTACAAAAATATAGCGTGTATTTTATAGACATATACTTGTCCATAGCATGTTTCAGGTTTAGTCATGAGGATTTAGAAATTGTTACCAACATACAAGATATCATCATTCAATGAAGGCTGGTCGGTTATACTTACTGATCTTCACCTAAACAAATCGTGAGCAACGTAACCATACCATATCCATATGATAAACAACTAGTGTTTTACTTTCTAAGCAGGAGGCTTTCCTGCGCACTTCATTTTATGACAGTATACCATAAACTCAGAACTCATTGAATGCTTACGGTGCAAAAAATAGAGTTCAAACAAATATGTGCTGAAGTAATTATTGACTGAATTAATTAATTAATTGATTATCAATTGAAAAAACTTGACATACAAAGAGAAGAATTACACATGCATCTGTATGCATGAAAAAAACAACATCAATTTGGATTTTTCTATACAGTGATCAGTCAAGTTGAAATCGTAATATTTGTGTAATGGTATTTGAATGAAGAAAATTGGCAGAATTTTCTAAAATTAACTCAAGGTTCTCATACTTTTAATGATGATGAATAGAATTAAAAAGTGGGATTATATTTCTGATAGTGTACCACATATTGTAATTAGGTAGGTTTGAACATGTTTATTTTATGCGACAAGCTCATCTCTTTACTGAAAACAAGCACAGCACTTCTGGAAGAGCAGTAAAAAATGTTTTACATTCTATACAAAATATCTATCAACAAGTTGGAACTGTGGGATAAATTCATCTACTAGTATTATTATATGAATCAATTAGTATTACCAAACATGAATACGTTCATAACATATCAGATTTAAGTAAATGAACAAAATAACACAAATAGAGAATACATGCATGAACTTGATCATAGTAGACATAATTCAGACGTTTATTAAAGAAAGTTTAAAATTGGTAATCAATGCAATCAATGTTCAAGATTTAATAAAACTTGCAGGATTCATTCACAAAATTGAAATAATCGATTAAATCTATACTTATAAATTCGGATACAAAAATTAAGAAATCAACTACCATCAAAAATGATTAGTACAATATAAAAATAGTGTGTAATGAAGTACGAGAAACCAATCTTTGAAAATCAACAAGAAAAGCCACAAAGCTCATTCTCTTAGGAAAAAAACTATCCTGAAAACTACAAGCTATGACTCCCAACCCGATATGACTAATGACGATTTATGTAATTACCTTCAGGGCAACAAGTAGAGTGACAGTTTCGACAGAATAGTAGCCACGGTCAACGTAGTCTCCCATGAAAAGGTAGTTTGTATCAGGCGATTTCCCTCCTATTCGGAAAAGTTCCATCAAGTCGTGAAACTGACCATGAACGTCTCCGCATACAGTCACAGGACATTTTACCTCTTGTACGTTTGACTCCTTGGTTAAAATCTCTTTTGCCTAAAATAGAAAAGAAACGAAAATGTAAAAATTGTGCAAATATTTGCTTACATGTCCGACGGTAGATGTGATTTGTCATGTATTTTGAAATAGTAAAAATATTTCTGTCATTTGGCCTAACAATATTGGTTTGACAAGTTGACGGCATGAATCTAAACTTTATTGATTTCGATTGGTTTTCACTACTTCACCAAGGTCGGTATACAGGAAATTCTAGATGTACAGAAATGACATGATTTACAAGTTTATTGGCCAAGTTTCATAGTAACTTGAGAAAAAAAGCTCATATACAATGAAAAACTTGTTACTCCAACACGAAGAAAGTGAGTCAATTTTAATAATTATATTCTGGTTGAATGCATAAAATAAGTTGGGACATAATTATACGAGCTAAAGTGATATGGAGAATAAAGGTCGAACAAAACCAAGGTACAAGACGATTCAATCCATGTTAATTGACATGGCAAATATCGTTTATATTACGAGTCACAATGTTAATAATAAAATGGCAAAGTTGGCAGTTGAAATTGAAAGTGAGTAAGTAGAGGTTTCGAATGATATATCAGCCGGTCCCGCGATTGAAAAAAAAGCCAGATTCGAATGACGAAACTTTGTTTGTACTTCACGAGAAAATGAGTACTTTAATGAACGATAAGGTAGGCAAATTTAATGGTTAGTGTGATTTGGGAAGTAAAATGTTGAAAGTGATCAGTAAATATCGATTATTAAACTGACGTGGAGGTAGTGACAGAAATACGAAGTGATACTTGCCTTATCGCAAAGAGTTTTCACTTGACTTTCTGTCAGTTGTTTGCACTCGTTCAACTGTTCGATCCATTGGTCAAGCTCTTTCAGAGACGCCTTCTCCTCCATCGTGGGGATCTACGCAACGTTCAATACCCGCTTGACACTTAGCACATGTAACGCAACGAGAAACGATCTTATCAATAAACTAAATCATTCGATTTCGCTCCGGTAATATTTCAATACAAATATCCAAATCAAGCACACACTCACAAAATGGCCGACCAGTAGTGCCGTCGGGTGACGTCACGTTAATTCCTGTACTCGAATGCTTACGAATATTGCCGAGTTCAAACACCATTTTGTCCAGTCCGCAAATGCGTCGACCAATAGGAACACGTTTATCGTTTGGCTAAGCCAATCCGTCGCGAACTTCAGGCAACTAAACCAATAGAAATGGAGCTACCCTCGTGCGTACTGCATTCGACGTAGGCGTCGACGGAATATGTTCATCGCATTTTTCGTTCTCTTTTTACTTGGTTTTTGTCAACTAATGACCACCGATAATCGGTTTTCTCATACATCGAGCAACGCGGCTTATGAATATTCTCAAATCGAACCACACACGAATATTTGATCCGAACAAATTAAGGTTTTCAAAGAATTTTCTAGTGAAAATAATAGAATTGAGGGTGTGTCGATAGTTGCTGACATGACCAATTCGAAGCGCGAACTTCGAACCAAGGATAGACCGCTTAGACGCACGACGAATCACCCATTTTTTCTTTACAGATGGGAGGGAATGCTATTTCATCTCACCTGTCGCGCGATAATTCCGGCTCTTGCATGCATGTTAGCGGCTGGTGGCATCTTCGTTGACAGCCTAACTTTTGCCATTATATTTAGTTGTGCAAATACTTAATTCGTATCAATGGTGCACATCTGTATATCTGCTATTAATACAATTTCACCCCGGTCCTCTTTGCATCTCGATCTAGAAAATGAATACGACCAATAATAGATAAATTTGCAAGCCCGTACAATACTGTCATGCGAGGAAAAACTTATTTGTCAACGCGCCGGCATTTGTTCAAAGTAACAAGAACAATAAATAGCGTAAGCTGTGACACTGATATGATTTGTAATGGAATAGTCTGCTTTACCGACAGATAGAATACTAGGAGCGATCGACCTTTCCGCAACGTTGGTTCTTCTATGACTTATATACTCATGGTTTTACGGTTGCAGTGAACACCGCGACACAATATCCGGTTAGCCTTTTCTTCTCAACACGCGACGAAGACGGTCACATTGATCGAATCCGTCGCATCTTGTGTGACGAACAAGTTGAAGCTCTTGTAAAATGACTGAAACTTTGCAACTAAGAGGCACCCTTCGGGGCCACAACGGATGGGTAACGCAAATCGCTACCAATCCGAAATATCCGGACATGATTTTGTCGTCATCTCGTGGTAAGTCGGCGATTCCCTCCCGATCTTCGTTGACATTTATTACCTTATTTCGAGTCTATTCTATGAAATGTTTTTTTCTCGATGTAAATATTCGTGATTATGTATCCAGATTATTTAGATTGCTGAAAATTAAATATAATCAGATCGCACGTGGGCAGTGTAGCTTTAATTATTAGCCATCTTATTTGCGGCATCCGCATGGTTCTGTAGCCCTTCCACTGATTATTTTTTTCAAAGATAGCATACAACTCGTGGGACAGAGGCATATTGTCTCTACTGCTTCAATATATCCTAAGGGATAATTGTAATTCTATCACCACAGCAAAGAAATATAATTGTCATGCTCTACGACACCAATTGTAGAAAAATCTGTGACATTTTAAACGCTAGAAATAATGTGTTATTTCGTTACAGACAAAACTTTGATTGTTTGGAAATTGACTCGAGATGATGCCAACTACGGTATCCCACAGAAGCGTCTCTATGGCCATTCCCATTTCATCAGCGATGTAGTTCTCTCGTCAGATGGAAACTATGCCCTTTCGGGATCATGGGACAAGACTTTGCGGCTCTGGGACTTGGCTGCTGGGCGTACAACTAGGAGGTTTGAAGATCATACGAAGGTGTGACTTCCTGTTTATTCATCTGATTGGAAAATCACCTGGGGAAACTCGTCATCTGGGGAAAAAGCTGAAGCTTTTTTTGTTCGAATTTTATTTCTAATAACACTTCGGCAGAAGATCTTCGAGATCAACAGTATCTCCAGCAGAAAATACTGAAGCTTTTTTGTATATATTTTTTTTTATTTCGTATGTAGAAGAGGTGGGATCTAGTTAAGCATTCGCACCGTGAGTACAAATTGCAATGCTGGCTAGTGGTAGTCGAACTTTTTGGTATCTCTTGAGAATTATGACAAAAATAATCGTGACATTTTTATTGTCCGACAAATCTCAACTTTCAATCGTTAAATTTGTGAATTGAGTATCATGCTGACAAGCATATTTTCCCTTTGTAGGATGTTCTCAGCGTTGCTTTTTCCGTTGATAATCGGCAAATCGTCTCTGGTTCCCGAGACAAGTCCATCAAGCTATGGAATACATTGGCTGAATGTAAATATACCATTACAGACGATGGTCATAGCGACTGGGTCAGTTGCGTCAGATTTTCACCGAACCATTCGAACCCAATCATCGTTTCTGCCGGTTGGGATCGTGTTGTGAAGGTGCGTCAATTTCTTGAATCATATTTCTTTACCTAGCTGTGTAAAATCCAGTTTTTGTATTAGCCTTCATGCGACAGATGAATCGGATCAACCAAAATCCACAATCTACATTTAATACAATTTAGCCATGATTTTTTCTGACAGGTATGGAACTTGGCCAACTGTAAATTGAAGATTAACCACAATGGTCATACTGGATATTTGAACACCGTTACTGTCTCACCGGACGGCTCTTTGTGCGCATCTGGTGGCAAGGTAAAATTTGATCTTCTTTATATGCTACATTCTTGGAAAACTTAGGAAGTAATCACCAAACATGATGAAAAATCTCAAACAACGCTATTAATCGTGAGCGTTTGCGGATATGGGACTGATAAACTTTATTTTACGAATTTATGACGATTGACAGTGTTTTCTACGTGCTAATATTTTTTTCGCTTTTCCTTAATAGGACTGCAAAGCTATGCTGTGGGATTTGAATGATGGCAAACATTTACACACTCTTGACCACAATGACATTATCACTGCATTGTGCTTCAGCCCCAATCGTTATTGGCTATGTGCTGCTTTTGGACCCTCTATTAAGATTTGGGATCTTGAAAGCAAAGAAATGGTTGAGGAACTTAAACCAGGCGTTGTTGCTCCTACCAGTAAAGCTGAACCTGCTCTGTGTCTATCACTGGCTTGGTCGACAGACGGCCAAACCTTGTTCGCCGGGTATTCCGATAATACCATTCGTGTTTGGCAAGTGTCTGTATCTAGCCGTTAAGTGGTTTGTTACATCCATGTATCAAAAATAAAAATGAAACTAATGAACTGGATATTCAATTTACCTCACATTGATGCAAATCCATTATCTGTTCATGATAGTGCACTATTTGATTGAAACCACGTTCAGATTTGTACTGGGTCCCTTTCAAAATTTTTACAAAATGGAGATATACTTTGGAATGATTGGGACAGGTAGTATCACGTGAATCACATGGGAGAAGTTTTGAGTACTGAAATAATTTCCACAGATTTTAGTATATTCGTATAATCCAAATATATTTACAAACAAACTGCTGACTATACATGTGCGACTGATCACAACCGATACGGAGTGCCAATCCTATTAAACGATTTCATAGGTCCTTGAGGATCTAGTTTTAGAAACGTCAGCTATCTACATGACAATTAACTTATTACTGGAATTATATCCTTATTCTAGGCACAATTATACATAACGATCTATCGACACTAATTCACGCTCGTGTGATCAGATTTACTGCTCGTTTTGATTTTTGTTTCCAATTTCGCGAATTCTTTTTCGGATACCCGATCAGATTCATCTTCAACTTGTTCGACACCCAGGACTTCAGGGATATAAAATTGCATCATGTTTTGCACACCATTTTTCAATGTGACAACGGAACTTGGACAGCTTGTGCATGATCCTTGCATTTTCAATTTGACAATTCCATCTTCAAAACCCTAATATATAAAACTGTATCAATTTCTGATACTTATAAAATAAACCATGCGTATGACACACTTTACCATGAAAACTATATCTCCACCATCTTCTTGGACAGTAGGACGAATTCGCGTATCAAGAAGTTCCTTAATCATCTGCACAGTTTCATCATCATCCTCACTAATTTCTGCCAAACGTCACATGTGCTAAATATTATCAAACCAATTCAGAGTGCTATATAATTGATGTAGCTTACTCGTATCAGATGATGGCTGTTCCTCTGTAAGAATGGGCAAACCACTGGCAAAAAAGTCCATTATCGTCGCGAATACCTCTGGTTTGAGAATTCTCCAGTCTACATCTTCGTCTATCTTTGTCACAGTGATAAAATCAGAGCCAAAGAAAATTGATTTCACTCCGTCAATTCGGAATAGCATTTTGGCCAGTGGTGAACAATACGCATCTGTTCCATTGGGAAAATCCTTCGTCTGTCCAGGTTCTAATACCGAAACGCCAGGCAAAAATTTCAAACTATTAGGATTTGGTGTATCTTGAGTTTGTATAAACATATGACGTTTGTGAATCCGATTGAATTGCCCTAGTGAAAATCGATGGAGTTGAGGTTCGTAAGATCGATTGCAACTATGTAGTCTCCTGGCATTTCTGGCAGCTCTATAAAAATACAATATCATTTCAATAGCTTATCTCAAATTGGCAGCAGTGTGGATGATACATGATACATGTCCTATCATACATTATATGACATTACGACTGAACGTGACAGGACCACGACGCATTTTATATTTTTGGTCCAAATTACAAGCTATAACAATTTGTAGGTTACATTCCTATAATAAATTAGGAAAAATTTCAAAATAAAATGACAACAACTAACCTCAGGCTCTGATGTAACAGAATCGACGTGTAAGTTAATGACCGACTGGCCAATATCGTTCTAGTGAAAATTTTATCCATATTTTTGTTGTATTTGGTCTATCTTTACTTGTACAGTGAATGTCAAATTCTTTTAAGCACTGACAGCGCGACGTCAAAAAAAAAGTATACCTGGAAGTGCGATGTCTAAGGCTTAAGATGCATGAAGCGTCATGAAGTGCGCGGGATGTTGCAGCATGAACAGCCAATCACTGCTCTATGTTCCAGTGCTACCGGAATGACTTGTCTGTGATTGGCTGGTTTCATGCCGTTCGTCCATCACACGCTTCATAACGCCCCATGTATTTTCGGTCCCTATGCGACATGCGTCATTCCGTCGCAAGGTCCAAAATTGTAGGTTGCACTTTGAGTTTACTGGCATAACATGGTAGAGAATAGAAAATACACACCGATTCACGGAATAAGAGATAAGTCGAGTTGGGATTGTTGAGTCATACTGTTTATTTGAATATCGGGAGATTTCCTAAATGTAGCAATGCAAAGATTGCATACGCTAGTCGCTGCTACTCGTCAAATCATTTTTGAACGCGACAACTTTCAGCGGTGACTTTAAATGTTCTGCTAGTACAGAGCGTCAAGAATTTCCAACTTTTTCAGTTTCAGTTTTTTTCGTTCTGTCGTGTATTACTTCGGCCAAACGAGAAGATTTGTTCGCGTTTAATTGTGAATCTTATTTTCGTCGTATGATGTTAGCTATTTGTGCCATAGAATTGTGGTTTTGGTAGTTCGAAACTAAGTGCAATGTTTTTCTGATCAATAAGATCCAATAAGATCGTTACATTGCATACATATCCGTCGGCATACGACGAATCGAGTGTCGATTGGTTAACGTGACTGTCGTTGTTGCAATTGGAAAAGTTCGTAATTATTGTAGTTTCGTGCCCTTATCGTTTACTTAACAAATCAGTGTACAAATGCCGCTGGTGCCTGTCGGGCACCGTCTAATTGGGATCATTTCAATACACTTGACACATCAAACACGTCAGTTTGTTTCTGACACGCAACCTGTCGGGCCTTATAATACCTGCAACGTGTCAAGTCAACGTGCAACTGGATAGTTCTCGAATTCACGTGTATTTCACACTCGTTTTATTTCTCATACGGATTGCCTCGAGATTTTTATCACATAAGTTATGTGACGATGTTCAATTTTTCTTTATCTAATTATCGATGTCCGTAACACATTCATAGTTTAGGTTAGGTGTTCTCAATACTCTCTAATTATGTGATAATGCTCGTGTGAAAAAGTTGTCACGAGCAGAACTTTCAACATGCCTCGGTTTACGATGCTCCCGAGGACATCGCGAATTGTCGCGTTATGTTCCGCTGCAAACTTCATCAATGCTGCGGACAGGGTGATCATGCCAATTGCCATTGTTCCAATGACTGATGAATATAAATGGAACCTTCACTGGCAAGGTTGGATATTATCAGCATTTGCTTTTGGCTATTTAACGAGTCAGGTATGCCTAGATAAACTTGTTGAGGTACCGCAGCTGAGTATTTGACAAAAGAAAAGTGCTCATGAATTTTTATCGTTTTAGATTATCGGGTCTACCACAGCCACTCGATTCGGATGTAAGACTGTCTTAATGTGTGCTGTACTACTTTGGTCCTTTAGTACAGTGGTGACGCCACTATTGGCGCATTCCGTTCCTATGTTAATTATATGTCGAGTGATTTTGGGACTTGGCGAAGGTTTGGGTACGTTTAAATATCAATATTGTCATACACGATAGCTCAGAATAATTAGTTCCCTGTAAATTAATGCGTAGTCTTTATTTCTAGGTCTCCCAGTTATATTTCATTTGTTTGCTCATAATGTACCAGTAGAAGAAAGATCGAGGGCATTCGGATACCTTGTGGCTGCAGGATCGGTTGGTCAGGTCATTGCCTCTGTTGTGAGTTATTAATTTATCCATGTTTGTATAATTATATCCCGAGTATTGATACCACAAAGTTCGTTTTAAACATGTTAATAAAATTTTTGTTTTTCCATAATTACAGTTATGTCCTCGTATGTCATGGCAAAGTGGTTTCTATTTATTTGGAATATTGGGTATAATTTGGACTTTATTATGGTTATTATTATATCGAGAATCTAATTCTCAGGATGAAATACCAGTATTTCTCCCAAAAGTAATTATGGCCATTTTCTATTCTATTATACATCAAAAATAAGAAATAAATGAACAATAATTAGTTCATATATCAATAATTCCAAGTCAATAATTGTCCATTATTTAGGTAGTACAAAATCGAAATACTCATTGGATTGAGTTGATCACTCATTGGCCACTTTGGGCCTTATATATAGCACATTTTTCTATGAATTGGAGTAACTACATCATCATGCAATGGTTGCCCACTTATTTTTCAAGGACCTTAGGTGCCAATAAAGAAAGCATGAGTTTGACAGCTTTACCTTATATCGTAAATTCATTGGTTGGTATTGGTAAGTTAGAAAAAACTCATTTCAGATCTTCGCTGTTGATGACGATTCTGAAACGTCGAGGTTAAAATTCAATAAAATTTGATGTTATATAGTTGCTGGTCATAGTGCAGACAACTTGATACAGAAGAGATGGTCAGTATTATCTGTAAGACGATTAATGACCAGTATCGGATTGATTGGACCGGGCGTATTTTTATTGGCTCTTTGTGCTGTGGACAACTTACTCGCTGCGGTGGTGTACGTATCATTTTGAAATGTTTCGAAATATATTTAATCAATTACTTTTTTTTCACAGATTCGTTTCAATATCGATGGGACTTTGCGCGTGTAATTCTGCTGGTCATCTCAGCAATCATGCAGATATTGCACCGAATCATGCTGGAATAACTTTTGCCATATCAAATACGATTGTGAGTCGTTATATTTTTTGTTTGCTACAATGTTTCGTTTTGATCTCGGGCATTCTCCAATATAATCTGAATTCGTGTTCACAAACAATATGTGACCGCAGAGATTATGATAAAAATTTGTTAATGATTTGTAGGCTACAATTCCTGGAATTCTTTGTGGTCCATTGACTGCTGAACTCGTGACAGCATCTCAAGGTCGTTGGATGCCAGTTTTCGTCTTAGCAGCTGCAGTCAATTTTACAGGAGCCATAATTTACCATGTTCATAGCTCAGCTATGCAGGTGTTATGATCGGTAATGCATGATGGATTGATTTGAATTTACAAAGTAGACATGCGATAATAATTTTATTGAAATTAAAATGAAAATCGCCCACGGACACAACGTCGATCGAAAATTGAAGTTATCATTCAGGAGACGTATCTAGCGACGACCGAATTTCAGAGTAATAAAAATGTATCATCTTGACCATTATTGAATACGTAGCCACAAGTCTTACCGTCTTGCTCATAAGAAACAGTCAATTGATAAGGAATAATCATCGAATGAGAAGGATTTAAGGTTGTTGCCATCTCGAGAATAATGTACGCGTAATACTTGGCAAAATTTCACCTTAGTTTCTGATAAGAAATGTGACTTGTATTTTAAACTCCGTGATCATAACGTCAGATTTCGTTTATCGAACAATTTGAGCAGTTGATTCGGAAATGTGAAAAAATATTGAATGTGCATGTAGCTGAAAAAAGAATTCAGCGAATCGTTTAAATATGAGAAAGTCTGTCAAGGTATCTGACTTTTACAATTTTTATACTAGTGTTGAGTTAGTATAGAAACGATGGTTTGTCACGCACTTTGTATATTATGTAAACAACGACAATGTACATAAATTAATTTTACTCTCTTATTTAACAGGGATGATATGTCAAAGAATTACCTCTTATAGCAAAAGCAAGGAAATATTTTCGAAAACTGTCATTACGAATTGTATATTGGAAGGATATCGAAATATACTCAAGTATTCGTTTATAAAATTACGAAAACTATTTATGTTCAGAGGGTTTTTTTGCCTACGAAGTTTCGTTACATGCTCACCACTAGTTTTTATTCAAATCTGGGTTTTAGCGATAAAAAGTTGAAAGATTTTTCAACATCAGGGCATTCGGTGAATTTGAAGAATTTTTACTAGGAGTATGAAACCTATCAATACGTCTACACAATTAAGGTGACGATGTGGATAAGTTTTTGTTTAAAAATTCCGATTTTAGCAGTCGTGACCTTAAATATTGCGGAATACATAACTTTGTGCGATCCAAGGCCACCTTTAGGAGAAGGTTACCATCATCTGATATCTCATCGGCTCGAGTCTGTTCCATGTGACAGTCTTGCTTTGATTGTGGAATGAAATATTTTTCTGCAGTACTCACTTGTAGAACAGGCATTGGATTGTTCTTTTTCAAACAATATGATTTTTCTCGATTGACATCTTCCTCGTCTTCGCTACTACTACCACCATCGATCAATTCGATGAAATTATTTGCATTCTTCGATGGAATATCTTGGATATTCAATTTGGCCAAACTTTCTGTCACACGCGGGAAAGTTGGCATCGCCCTAATCTTAGTATCTAAAATGCTCTGTGTTGTTCCCAATTGGAACGAATGTTCATTGAACAATTTCATGGCATCTTGAGCCGTCGATGTGTTTACAGAGTTCCATTTCATTGATGCTTTATTCGGCTTTCTCAGATATTCTCTCCGATCGATGGCATCGAACAATCGCATATCCACTTTTGCCTCCAAGCCGCCGTCATAAAATTGATTCGCATGACCATATTTCTCTTTGCTTTCATTCCCAACTGCGTTACGTGTCTCCCGGATTATCTGCCAATTTGATTTCTTGGCTTTCACATGTTCTTTCGTGTCTGATAATAATTCAACATTTTATCTTAAATTCATTGATATCATCTTCAATAAAATGCAAAAAGTTGATAATCTCACCTTTACTCCTCGTATATTGTGGTGTCTCTTTTGGTTTTCTACCGTTTTCCACATGAGTGTTACTAGTAGTAGAAATTCCTGATATTAGTATATTTCTATTGAATCGAGGCAAAACTAGTTTCGAACCTAACGTAGAATGCGAGTTTGACTTTTCCTTCGATAGTAACTGCCTTGTACCTGTTTTATTTCACACTCATTACCATTCATCGCTCTCATGATCATGGGACTTAATGCAACGGTGCGTTAAGTTAACTATGGAAATGATTTGCAAACCATGTACTGATCGATCCCCAAATGTATCACTTTTACTTGGGCGTTGTTCATCCTGGGAAGTTTGTGACCCGAAAATACTTGTTACTCTCATAGATCCTCCCAGTTCGTAGATGAAATTATTTGTAGCAATAGACCGCTGTCGTATTGCTGGCATGGGTTTTTTGAACTCCGCTACTTTTGCATCAAACTATACAAAATTGTTTTATTACACATATTACCTTGTGAAAATCAATATATTTGCATACATTATTCTGTACTGCGGTACTGTTATGATGCATGGATCCCAGTTTATTCTCATCCGTTAACGTTTTCAATTCAATATTATGTAAAGCAAGCACCGAGGCTGTTAATTTTTTCTTGTCAACTCTCCGTAAACGATTTCTGTACCGGTAAGAGTATTTTGATAACATCAAAATAACTTTCACATTGTTTCGAGCATCATTTTCTATTTTCACCTGTTATATATGTATGTGTCGATGTACTCCTTGATCACTTTATCAGGATCAGCAAAATGCTGGAAATTGAAACTTCGATCGGTTTCGTTATTTGAAGACAATCTGTTGCCTGTTGTAGTTCTACGATTCTTTCGACTGCAAAAATAAGAAAACGACTCGCGTCAAAATTTACCCCTCCGTTACTATTGTTACACACTCGTTTGATTCCGGATTTCTTTCAGCATTCGTGAAATTTGTCAATCCCAACTGCTCGGATTCACTTGTGAATGCAGCTAGTCCTTCATTGTGCTTTGGATCTGTATGCAATTTGGTGTTTCTGGTATTCTTTATGAATTGAGATGTCACGCTGCTAAAAGATTCTTCACGCAGCTCTGTAGAGCTAGTGTAATTCAATACAATATTCACTTTACAATAAGGAAATAGGTATATCTCGTATTCAGATTCAGCATCAATACATGCAATTTTGGTGTTATTTCCAATTTTGCATTTCCATTTTAAGTGACGAAAGTTATAAGCGGCATTCAAATATCACATACAGCGTTTGCTCGTATCATCAAGATCCTTGTGTAGCTCTGTTCCGCCGCGTTGTTCAGTCCCACCATGAATTGCGAATAAGTTTGATTTGATGAATGAAGTTATGATTTTCGTGTATTTTTGACATTTGGATATGATTTGACTTCCTTTGTTTCTTGTTATCTCATTGTATAGGTTTTTTTTTTATAGATAAAATAGACTAAAAATAACAAAAAATTGGGCATTTTGAAGGCATTCCTCAGTCTTTATTTATAATTAATCAACAGATGAAAATATATTTATTAAGTAGACGGTAACAATTCAACTACAAATAATAATAATATGTGGATCAGCACTCAAACTATAAAGTATACTCGTCCAATTTTTTAACTCTATTCACTTATAAATCGAACCTATTCAAAAATAGGAAAACTGATCGAGACCAGCTCGATCTACAATTTGCTAAGCCATCGATCAATTAAATTGATTTTCGTCAAAGCTTTCATCGAATTCTCTTATCATAGACAGGAAATTATGTTTAATTGAAGGAAAAAGTACCGTCCGAGATCTACAGTTGATTTTTTTTGCAATAAAATTGTATATGACAAAGAGTTTGTATATATTTTTTTTTCACTCTGCAAAAAATCAACATTGAAAAAAAAGTCAATGAAAATTATTTCTTGTTGGCACGAAAATATTAGAAATTTTTGTTAGAAAAACTGGATGTTTGATGGTAATTGTTGTGATACGATAAATAAAAATTGACTAGGTTTCAGTAAAAATTTGAGCAATAGCAATTCAAACTCATAAAAACCATTTTTTTAAATTATTGGAATGAATAAAAATTATAAATACGTCTACTTTTGTGCTCCTTGGGTAAATATAGCTAAATTTAATTCAATATACGTAATACCTATTTGTCGCTTTATTACCCAAATAGTGTTCTCTATCTTCAAAATATAAGAAGCTATATTCAGAAATTTTAGCGTTCACGTTATTTCTAATAAGTAAACGTCAATAATTTTTTTGTCAAATTCGTTCTTCGCAAATCCGACTGTAATAGTATTTTTCCTGACACTTGGAAATTCGTTTTAAATAAATATACTACGTTGTAAGTTTAGGCGTTAGGCTGTTCTCTCGCTTCACGTGTAGAGAATAGTCATGATTAACTGTTATTAAATGTAATTTGTCGGATCTAATGTAAACTTCGGTATTTCGATCGACTCAACCGTGAAAGACTAACAATACGATTGTGAATTTTTCCAAAGATCTATCGTCAGATTTCTACGTTACGTGCTGTTATCGTTTTGGGCGTTTATTCGCTAGCTTCATTTGGAAGTATCACACGTTTTGTGAGGCCCAGACGTTTGCTAGCTTCCAATTCATTACCTCCGCATTTGTTGGCATTTTCTGGCACCAAACATTCATGGAGGAAACTACAAACGATGTTTACATAGACCTCGGGATAAGTAGCATAGTGTTTCACATGGGGTGAGTCGGTAAATTGTACCATTTGTACTCTAACTCCTCTCTCTGCTCGACGGTTAGCAAACTTTTCCACATCCTATGAAAAAAAAACCGAAAATTATTATCCTATTGAAATTCGAAGATGACTCGAGCGAGTTACTTGTCTTATTGTACAGAAAATTTACCATAGCTGGAATGAGAGTATCGCTATTAGAATACAAGAAAAGTTGAGGCCAGCTATGAATTTCTTCAGCGAGCGCTATCGGATTAGTCGGAACATGACAACCGATTTTCCAGGACTGTGCTATCACCTGAAACCCACATTATTCTGGTCACCAAATATGATCTTTTATTTTACTACTTCGCACAGTATTTGAATACCTCGAACAGCCATAAAATTGCAAGAAAGACTGTCATGATTAGTGAAGCTGAAATATTTGTCAGCGAATGACCACCCAGAATAGCACTAATGGCTCGAAACAGCGACCCTATCCTGCGCTCACCCGGCGCACTATCGAAGATCACACCTTTCACCTGAAGCACAATATTCTTACTCATAAATATATGCTGAATTATTAACAAAAACTATGCAACGTTTATTGATAATTCTTTTGAAAAATTGATGAACAAATTGTGATCAATTAAAAAGAATACATAATCGATTAGGCTATCTGTTTTTATTAAACAAAAATAACTGAAAAGAGTAAGGTAGTAACTTGTCTACCTTTAGAGGTGTTTTCAACTGTTGCATAGCATAACTGATATGCTGGTATAAAAACGCTCCACCATTACTGAAGACGTGAAAGAATATCGGATGCTCGTTCAAATTCATATCAGAAATGACCTGAACCAATCGTTGTGCTATGCTCTTCATACGCCGACGTCTCCAAAATAGGCATTCCACTGGTGCTGTGTAACGGAGCGTTATACAACTGGAAGAAAAACAGAGATTTTGAATAGTTCGCCAATGAAACTAAACTTATTATTTATTTCATATTAGATTAACAAATGGTCGAGAATGCAACGTTTGTGGGATAAATGTAACGTTTAGTGATTTGTGTTATAGAGTAAAGGTTAAAAAAAAAAAAATAGACAGTGCTTGCAAATAGTAAATATAAATGGTTGGGACATTCAACGTCAAAAGATTAAACGTCGCTGTAAAAAACTATATACTGTAGACAAATATGATGTAAATATAGGTATTTCCAAGTAATAAAAGTGATAATCGATGAGCACTGAAAAATGTACATAAACCTATATCGAATTTGTTTAACGAAAGGAAATAAATAAATGTGATGGCGATAACGCGGTTTTATTGTACGAATGATATCATCTGACAGTAACATCCATGAATTTATAAATGATTACTGATTGTAATATTTTCGGAATTACCTTTTTTCTTCGTAGATCGCACTGTATTTTGCAAGGTATTTGTCCTGACAGCCAGCCCATCCTAATAGAATGACGACAGGCAATTTATCCTCATCGTAAACGAAGACGAATTCTTCTTGAGGCTCAGTCGGAATGTAAGACGCGTGTTTCGGTGGTGGCGGATAGGGTGTAGGGAATTTAATGTAATATTCAAGATCGTCGGAATCCGACATTGTTAATTAAAAAATGTCAACGTCGAACCAGCTACAGCGGACGACGGACTTTTGGAAAAGTGAACGGGTGGTAGCAGGTGGTGGGTATTTTTGATTGTAGTTCCGACCGGAAACGGGAACGAGGATAGGGTTATTCGGGGCTTGCGTGCGAGAAGGTTTCGGCAAACGTCAGGAAAATCGATATAGCGGAAACTTGGATGAACGACTACGAAGCTGATTGTTGCCAAGCAATACGTCGATTTTGCCGGACGTCAAATTTTTGCTATCACATACTCATTATTATTTCTCGATGCATCTGTGAGGATGAAATGATTTAGCAATTTTCGGCTCACCAATCGTTTAGCTGACCAATTTCCCGCGTAGCCCGCGAGCAAAATTGAAGGTCGGTACCTACGCGTGTCTTTTGTTTTTCAGGTGCATTCATTGTAGAAAGTTTCCTACGAGTACTAAATAATCCGAAACATTTTTTAATACTCTCACGATGCAAAATCACTCGATAGATGATGCGAAATTACTTGCGGAAAGTGAAAATTCATTCCGAGCAGCAATTTTTTTCCTATTAGCATCGTACATTTAAATTTAAAGTGTCGCTGCAGCTCCACTTCGTATTGTGTAATCATACCACGCGACCAATAATTTCCAATAATCGAGCAGAATTTCGACGTGATGTTAAAATTGAATGTAATTTTATCATTGTGAAGTTATCCAGTTTTTCCAATACTTAATTACCCTCAGGTAAAAATACAACGCTGCTTGTTTAAGGTACAACTGTAAATATTATCCAAAAATCTCACCTATATTTAGTTCTTCTACTTACCGATAACTCTCTTATTTATCGGCCGTCGGTATTGTTGCGTTCTATCTTGGCCGCTGAGCCAACGTGCATCAAGCTTGTTGCAATGACGGCGAGAGGGATCTAGTAAGTTAGATAAGGTAGGGAGAAAGATAGTATACTACGGACCTTGGACTAGAATAGAAGCAAAAACGTGAAAATATTTACACTTGAATAAGTAGTCGAGTTTTTACACATATAACCGAGACTTCAAATTTAAACCCTAGATGTTGCCCGTTTTTTATACTTTCTCCTTTATATTTTCCTCTGTCTCATCGTACTTTACATATTATTTTATATTTATCGTAATTTCGATTCTGCCTTATGCAAGTAGCGCCGTACACAAGCATCGACGCTGAACAGATGTCCTCGATATAATTCTGCTAGTGTATTTCACGATGTATAATCCACATACGGCCAATCTTTTATCATAGATAAATAACTCTCCGTCCGTTTGTACAAGATTATAACCAACTGGTCAAATTCTGGTATAAATAGTTAAATCTGTGAAAAATATCATATCTAGTCATAGAATAGAAGTAAATGAAACTATAATAAATCAGCCATGGCCTGTACTTCGAGAGTCTTCGATTACAGTTCTGAATGATATGATAATGGAACTACATATATCTTCGATGAGCAACAGATTTTCCTTCGTATTCGCAACTTTGATGACAACGAATGCCGCATCTACCAGGAATTGTCAATTCTGTACGGATGTGTACAATAATTAATCTATTCAAACGGCGTTGATTTCCCATTTAGCACGACGCGCGTACTTAGTCACGAGACCAGATCTACGTACGTTCTATCACAATCATCTCACAATTATTCCCCCGTGTTCTGAGACCAGTTTGAGAATACCCCTATGAATCAGGATCGTGACATACCATAATATCGTCATAACCTCACGTGATGAACGATCGGAACAGAGCCAATGCCGAAAGATGATCAAATTTACAGTACTTGGAAAGTATGACGTCATCATAACGAATTCAATCCTTACGTCGGCTTATGAGACCTCGTTTTATCTGAGAGACGAATCGTGAATAATTCGCATATTCGAGAGAGAATGTTCCATGTCTACGATTTCCTAACTGTATAAGCAATAATCGACAATTATTAATTGTAATTTTAACGTCGCATCATTTTCCTCTCGTAAAAGCATTACATACGATGAGATCACCGTGATGCAATCTGACGCAACAAGAATGTGCCTGCGGACGCGTAAACTTATTATGTGGTTTATGTATGAACACATATCGATGAATCGTAACTGAATCGCACGTCTGTTTTTTGTATCCTATAATTGCGAATACAATTCGAATCGAAATAGCTCGCGCTTCGTCGAATGTTTCATTCGATTCTGATAATACTTTCGATTTTACTAATCCGAAACAAGATTTAATCGGGATACTAAGTACACATCTTACGACACGAAAATGTTAACCACCTATTTATGAGCCATGAATTCTATCAACGTTGAAAATACAAATAGAAAACAGCAGCCTATCAAACCTGAAATATGGGTAAGATCAGAGATCACACTCATTGTCGGTGACACTCGCAATCAGCAATATCAGCCTCGGAGCTCGGGTAACTTCGACGCATTCCGCGGATTCCCCCTCCAGGATAATTCAGTACTACTTGTCCTCGTCATTGCGGCATCGCCCTGACACACCCGACTGTTCCCGACTGCTCCCGACAATTCGAATACGTTCACTCCGGTCGAATCAGTTTCACGCAGTTTCACGCCAAACCTCAACGGAGTCGGTGTTGACGTTGCATCTATTGAGAAAGAAGCTAACAGCGGTACACTTAACCAAAATGGTGATTCAAGTCACGAGTCAGGTGAGCGTGGGCCCTACGATTATAATACGTGGAAAACTGTGATGGGTACAACGCATCGGGATCAGCAAATAATGTTTATAAAAATGTCGTTATCCGCATACTTTCGAAATCAGGAACAAACGAACAACCTTGAAAAATCAACGAAGTGGCGATCGCGCCGCGCACAGTAGTTACTGTACAGCAGTAATATAGTTGGCATAGACTATAGAGTTGCCTGATGATTTTTCTGTTCCTCGTTCTAACATTTCTGACGCCGATCAACTCTATGATATCATACGCCTTTTTATATTTTTCCTCGTACGGTCACTTTTATTGACCCGTTTTCATTCCCATCGTTCTTATAACTTTTTCAAACTTCGTACAGGATTAACGAACGACAGACCTATTTCGTCCACTCCACGAGCCGCCAAGTTATCGGCTGATAATTCAAACCCGTCGTTGATAATGTTTGATAAGAAAATTATTATAATTCATTTACCTACAGCTTTCTGGCATTCGATCGTCATTTGAGTTATTAGCTTCCGGTTTCGTATCATTACTACATTATTTTAATCTAGTTGTATTGCAAACTATATGCGAATAGAAGTCGAAACTATATGTCAAGCTGATCGCGTGAGCGGCAACAATATCGATCATTCCGAAATCGTGACTAACCTAAATAGTAATACCGGCATGTATACCCGACGACCACCGTTACACGTTATGCAAGCACCTTGTCCTTGGTCATTAAGTTTCCTACTAGTAATCAAATCTCGCCGACTGTCTCAATCACGATGTCGAGAATAGTTCAAGATTCGTAGACAATAATCTGATAAATGAACAGATAACACGAAATATCAGCAAGTATGTTTCGCGAGTCTGGAATTCCCCCGATATCACGTACTGATAGATGATTGTTCAAAAAAATTTCAAATAAAATAATGTAAAATCATGATTTTATGTAGTTTTTCAACAATTGAATACGTCTATGATTTCAAATGAGACGAAACTATCGCCTTCAAACTATCTGAGAACGAATTGATTAGATAATAATTCAATTAATCAATTACACTTTCCATTAATTCGAATCATGATCAAATATTGAATAGCGTGTGTATTCACGTTATTCATAACAGCACGATCACATATTTTATGGAATGAGATTTGAAGAAACCACTATAAGTTATGTAAATGGATAATCAATGAGGAAGAATTTGAAATCATTGATTAAAAGATAGATAGCCGAATTGAGGCGATGTTTTCCATGAAGTTTCTACAAGTCGGACGTTTTTGTTATTTTGGAATGTAAAATATACTTACAATTTCTTTTTTGCTATTTTAGAATAGGTTGATGACTAATCAGAAATTTTCCATTGCCAACAACCAACTGAAACAAATTGTAACTCTAAATAGTTATTTCAGAATACATTGTTTTCCACCTATGCATATGACATAACATATCATAATACTATTTCACCAAGTATATATAGCAATTTTGAGTTTGTATTTCATCAGTTCGTCGACTGCTTCACTGATCGCTATGACAACGCTTTTGTCGTACACACATTTGGCTGATAAATGAACTGATCATTACTGTTGAATCGTTAAACGTATAAATTTATCATTATCATTCGTGCTCTAATATACCTAACTAATATGGAAGTCTTACAGGAAAAATCAGTGTCTATATTGGTATTTGTTTTTTCATTTGAATTTCTTGGTATTACAGATTAAGTTGAACAATTTTTGTGCTCGCGTTTTCCATCTGCTCCATATTCATCCACCAGCCAATAGCGCAAATTAGCAAATAAATATAGGAGCAAACTTAGGAATTACGCTAATTGGTTGGTTTGTGTGTCTTTGCTTTTACTATAATTGGCTTGCGACTGAACACTATCCTAGGAGAGTTGTTGGCAATATCGTCGTTCGTTGCAATAATTATACTTCCTACATCGCAATTGCCATGGTTCTAATCATTAAAAAAAATAAAAGTTGGTCAAATTCTAAAGTAATGCGCGAAATGATACCATATATCAATGCTTTGTTTCACGTACAATTACAGGACGAGCTCAAGGGCAAACTTGCCGAAGCCGGTGATACTCTGGTGATCATTGATTTCTTTGCCACTTGGTGTGGACCATGCAAAATGATTGCGCCAAAGTTACAGGAATTGTCCCAGGTATATGTTTGATACATTTCTATTTTTCACATTTCTAAGAAAACTTATACTCATACTTATACTTACATCTTATTTATAGGAACTGAAGGATGTGATCATCCTAAAAGTTGACGTTGACGAGTCGGAGGACATCGCGGTCGAGTATGAAATATCCAGCATGCCCACCTTCGTGTTTATTAAAAATGGCAAAGTGGTAGGTGAAATGGCGATTTTCACGGATCTCTTTTCTTTTAGATTTGAATTTCCATTGACTTACGATGATATTTCATTTGCAGCTGGAATCGTTCGCTGGAGCCAACTTTGACAAACTCAAAAATACCATACAAAAGCACAAGTGAACGCTCGTTGCTCTGTAATCTCACAATTTTCACTTGTACACACCTCTGAACGTTATCACATGTATTCATATGTATGTACATATATGCATATATATTTATTGATATGAATAAATATGAATATATATGATTATATATATGTACGTGTATATAGATTTACAGAAGCTTGTGTACGCATTCGATATGCGCTAATTATTGTCTCAATAGAATCAATCATTGCACGCTTGTCATCCGATCGATGATGTTTTGATAACAAATTAACAAGAATTTAAGAGAAGAAATAAACAATCTTGCGTTTTGCATAAGTCTTATTAACGTTCTTTTGTTTACTTTCTTTCAAGTTCCGCAAGTAATTGAATGTATACAAATTAGTAAAAAATTGTACACAGATGAATAAAGTGCCGTATTATTATAATAATTTTTCGATTAATGAAGAACAATAATTATATTGCTCCGCTACTTTCTATTTATGGTAAGTTTATTGTAAACATCAAGGTTTCCGTAGCTGTAGAATATAGCGGGAAACTATGATATTACCTCGTGTTAAAAATCGTATATTGCTGATATATACTTTCATCTCAACGTTCTCTGATCATTGCATGTTCAATAATTGCCTAGAAATGGGTACGTGGCTATAGTTGGGTTCATATTGTCATCGTTTGTTCGTTGGGAATGCACTCAGCCTATAAACATAAGATCAATAAAATACAACGTGACTCAAAGTTAGAGTAAAATATTCTTTTATTCGTTGATCTGTGGCAAATTTTTACTTGGTTTTGTAAAATTTAAATCTTAGAGCTAAGAAATAGGAAGCTCTTTACAGGACATAATTATTTGCCGTATTATCTTAGACTATATTTAAAGAATCATTCATATGCTTACATGTGGAATAAATTTAGAACATGAGTTAGCTCGTATGTTGATAAAAAGAATAGATCGTACGATGGTCTAACAAAAAGTTGATTTGCAACAACAGATTAATTTGCCTTGGAGATTTCCGTTCATACAGTAAATGTATTCGTATGTGATTATCGATATTGAATGTGGGATTGATTTAGATGCCGGAAAAATATAATCTGTCGATGACGATATACTACGATTGAACAGCTCCCATTCGATGAAACAATGAAAACGATCCTGTCCCGGATTTGCAAGGTTGACCAAGCATCAGTCTACTAGACGGTGAATTCAAGTTGTCATGTTTGCCTGAAATTGATAAGAAAACGATGATCGTTTTTAGTCGCTTGATAAAATGTCAGATAATCGTTGCGAACTTTATAATTACTTTGAAGAGTTGCATTCTTTATGAAGGTCAGGGAACTTTCAAAGCTGATTTGTTGTAAGGGAGACGCAGAGTTTTCCATTCCCTTTCGACTGAGTGGTTGAAAAGTTCCGTCAAATGTCATATAGTCGGCGATTAGAAGCAAATGTCTCGGATCCACCGTGATTCCGTACATTTTAAAGACGTCCTGAACCTCTCGAACGATTACTCTGTTCGCAGCTTCGATGCCATATGTTGTAAAGATTCCATGAATGTCGTTGGAATACAATCTATTCAGATCCAAGATCTCGTTGTACTTGAACATCTCCTGCATTACAGATGGAATTTTTGAAAAGCATTATCATAACGAATCCGAAAAATTGTGTGAGATAATGATATTGATGAAATTAATGATGTACCATGATGTTGAATCCATCAGTTTTCAGAACAATTTCATTGTTGGCATTTTGAAAAGTAAAGGCGCGTTTTATGCGAGGTGTTTCCCAGAGAATGACTTGTTCGGCTACCGTTTTCAGGATCGACGATAAATCCAGTTTACTCATTTGCAATGGCAGCTAGAGGTAAGAAACATATATCGCGTGAAAGATCTTTTAACTAGGAAAACTTATTTCAGAAAAATTACATACCCAGAACTTAAATTTGCACCACGTGAATTTTTTTCCATCGCAGTCATACTCAATCGCGTTCGGATATCTATCAAGGACGTCTTGTTTTTCTGTCTCTGTTGCAAAATCTTCTAGTTCATCCATTTCGTCCTGATGGGGTTGTTCGTCGATCACGACATCAGCATCGGCATTGTCGTCTGAAGCACCATCATCAGCTTCGGGGTCATCGTATTCCTGATTTTCTTGATGCCTGGTGACGGATCTAGCTGCAGTCGCATCTGCATCATCTGCAACATCTTCTTCATCGGATGATTCGTGCATTTCACCAAAGTCTAATTTAGAATGGGAAGTTTCAATCGATGGCAGCATATCTTCTGGACCATCCTCGTCCAAAGCACTGTCATTTTTAGTAGGTTTGTCATCAAGTTGTAGCAGTTTATTGGAGAGTTTTGTCGACTTTTTTATTGCTCTGAACATTTCCTTGAAAAATACCTTTTCTGTTTGTTCTCTTACATATCTTGGCAGCACATAGTATTCCGACTTGTATGCCTTGTGTGGTAAAAATGTCATTGTTAGCGTGTAAGCCATTTGACGCTCTGGAAACAGTTCTATGTGACCATCGACGTGAATACTATTCAGAACGTCAGCAAGTGTACATCTCGTCAACTTTAATCTTAATTTTGTTGTCTGTTTTTCAAAATTCACTACATCGTTGCGAAATGGTATTTCCATTGACGGAGTTTTGATATTTTTAGACGCCATCATTAGAATTTCTCGCAACCTTGGAATTCCTAACGTTACGTTCATTTCTCCACGACCGGCGAAGTGGAAAGTGTTCAGCGTCATCTGAGTTGATGGTTCTCCAACAGACTGTGCAGCCAGAAGACCGACTGGTTCTCCAGGTTGGGAAAGAGTGTTCATAACTTTGAAAGACATGATATCTCTGAGTTGTTCTTTGCTGACACGGTTCTGGGACCAGGCTGACACGTGACTCGAAAGATATGCATCCATCAGTCCTTCCATGCGCTCTGTTAATGCTCCGAAATTGGTGTCTTGCTTAAATTTGGCAACGACTGGATCAGGACAGCGTAGAGTGTAATTCTTGAATCGGTGCTTGGTGTCTTCATCTGCTGTTATCCATTTTCTCATAACAATGAGCGTGCCTTTCGTCCTGCCGCAGTTGGCTTTCAGTTTCTTATACTTGGGAGTGTCTTTCTTGGCATGTTCCGTGGAAAATCTAGTAAAGCCGCTATTTCGCAAATATTTCAAAGTTCCACCGTGATTCTTGACCCACTTCTGAATTTTACGTGTGGTTTTCTGGATCATTGGATCACTCAGGTCTTCTTTGAGGGTGGTTAGGAGTTTCTCATTGATGATGGCGTTTTTATTGTCGATTAGAAAATCCATTTGGTTTTGATTTAAAAATTGTGAGTTCAGTACGTCAAGACCGTCTTCGCCGTAGCTCAACTGTATCAAACTGCCATCAGAATCGCGAACTGTCGAATCATAACTGACAACCAAGCCTTCCAAATGCTTAATCAAACATCTTTGAAGATATCCGGATCGACTGGTTTTTACGGCCGTATCAATGAGGCCTTCACGCCCAGCCATACAATGGAAAAAAAATTCTTGAGGCTGGATTCCAGTCATAAAACGACCGTCGATGAAGCCTCCAGCCCGTGGAGTTGGGTCATAAGCATCGAATGACGGCAGACTTTTTCCACTGATCATGAGAGGTGGTCTTTTACCTTCAAGCTCGATCTGTCCCAAAAGACATGAAATCTGCATAGTGTTTACCGTAGAACCTTTTGCCCCTGATTGGACCATAAGTTGCAGATTATTCTGTGGAAATTTTTTCAAGAGTCCTGCTGGAAGACAAGTCTTGTTTATATCATTGGTGAACGAGTCTAATGCAGTTTTGTATTTTCGATCGACTTGTGCTTGAAATTTTGGATTCTTCATATACGACTCCTGCATCTTTGACTTGAGTATATCCGCTGGGGTATCCTCATCCTCTTCTAGTAATGCTCGTTGCGTACTTTCACCAATCTATCGATAGAGTGTAAGTTCAGGATTCAACTGTGTCGTGTTTGTTAGAGAATGAAAAAATTACGTACCATGCGGCAGGCCGCTATGATTTTCGCACGTTTCGCATCAGCTTCCGGCAAGATTAATATATCTTTGACACCGAGCGTAAAGCCATCTCTCTGTAGAAATGTCTGGAATAATTTGCCGAAGGCACTTAACATTCTACTAGAATATGTACCACCATAGAGCTGAAAAAGGTGAAAATTGCTGTTGAAAATATAATAAATTCCTGTTGAGAAATCAAACTAAACGTGCAAAAATAGAACTTCAAGTTGATTACAGACTTCGTAAATACAGTGAATTAATCCATAAGCCGTAGCGCCATAATGGATTTTGTCCAGAATACCACAAAGTAATTCGCCGTTACGTATGATAACTTCAGCTTCAGACATCGTCTTCGGGTTGTCAAATTCTTTACCACATTTCCATGGTCGCGGTACGTTGACTTCCCAGTCTTTCGGACTAATCTTGGAACTGGCTGTTAAGTTGATCCTTGCCCTCTTTCGCGGTGTTATGTTTATCATAATCGTCGACATAATCTGCTTTCCTGACCATAGTAATTTTGGTTTTATAATGGCAGGTGGCAATAGAATCAGAGTTCCTTGAATGTTAGATAACGCTGCATAGACGAGTTGCATGTAATCATCTCTGCAAGGTATAAAAATATTCATTGTTTTGGCGCGTTAGCAATATAATGAAATAATAAGATGTTACGTTACTTGGAATAAAATTTTCCTCTCAATGTTAACTGGACTCCGGCAATCATGTGATCTTGAATCAATCCGCTGAGAGGTGTGCCATCTTTTGGGACGAGATACTGATTTGATACGTTAGCTGAAACATCAAATGTACCATCAGAATTGAAATTATGTGACACCGCAATAATCTGTGACAGTTACACATAGAACCAAAGATTGTGTGGTGCCGAGCTTTAGCTCTACTAACCAATGTTATATCCTTCGCTACGAGCGAGTTCGTTCTGAGGAAAGTGTATGTTCATCTCATCTCCGTCAAAGTCGGCGTTGTAAGCTTTGCAGTTTGCGTAGTGCAGTCTCAAAGTTTTCTCGCCCTTGAGTATTCGAGCTTTGTGGGCCATTATACTAGGTTTATGAAGAGTCGGTTGTCGATTCACCAACAATATATCTCCATTTTGCAAATGTCTATGCACTATTTTCACTCCGTGAAAAAATCCGTGAGCTTTTTCACTCGTCGTGAGAAGGCGCTTAGCTATTGCTTCTTTTTGTGACGTGTCATTAGGGTTTATTCGTTGTACAGCACCATTTTGCTCTTCGACCATTACAGCCCTGAAGCAATTTATTGTCAATGTTCGGAGGGCAGAAGAATTCTTTATCAATTATAGTGAAGAATAATCAATAATTTCCATAAGACACTTTGCATGCTTATGATTAAATTGTTGCAGTCTTAAAAATGGTCTGACTAGAAATTGATCGAGAGAACACAAACAGGATGGATTGCTTACTAATGTCTTACTTGCTTTAATTCAATAATCTTTACATGACTATTTGATTATATTAGAGAAAACTATTGAGACTTGTTTCTAAATTGAATCATTATATCGTAACTTGTCCAATTTTTTTGTCTGGTGAAACATCGTTGTATAACGCTGATTATCTAAGGCAATTTGAATATTAAAACGACTTTTTACCCTGGATGAACGGTGGGCCCGTTGAGGATCATTTGCCGTAGTTCAGTGACGTTCCAAGGCGTGACTGGGACCGGATACGTTAGTTTCAATGCAAAAGCTTCAGGAACACCAATTTCGTCAATATTCAAGTTTGGGTCAGGTGTAATGACGGATCTAGCCGCAAAATCAACGCGTTTTCCCATCATGTGCATACGAATGATGCCGTCCTTTTTTTCAACGATTTGTTTAAGCCCTTGACTGTTTGCTGAATCTGAAGTTTTGTTAAGGTCGCAATCCATGAGATGATCTACATTCGTTTGGAGTTGCTGCCAAGCATTATGCAATTTCTCCAAAGGAGAATTTCCACGTATTTGCTCAAACACCAGCTGAAAATAATAAAGAAAATTAGACAAAAAACTCAGACAGACATGAAGTCAAAACACATACTCGGCCTTCTTCGGGAAGTTGACTTGGATCTCCATCTTGAATAGTTTGTATGATGTTTCTCAACACGAGACAATCTTGAATTATTACTTTGTAGACCTGAGACTGTGGATGCTCGA
Organism: Arge pagana; assembly: GCA_963969455.1. Taxonomy (NCBI): domain Eukaryota; kingdom Metazoa; phylum Arthropoda; class Insecta; order Hymenoptera; family Argidae; genus Arge; species Arge pagana. Next base: position 22,565,540 of record OZ018310.1, read on the forward strand.
CCATTTGGCCGTTGATGAAATTTATAGGTCGAACTATGGGAGGCAGTACTGGAATTATGTCTAAGAACATGACGTCCGTCGGATATTCCACATCCGTCAAATTGAGACATGGAATTATCACTTTCAAAATATCACTTTCGTTAAGCCATAGCTGTCGTAAATATTCTCGAGATTCGTCAGGCGTAATGAAGACAGTATCTAGTCGTTTCACGATCCCACGTTTACCGGGGCTGAAATAAATATTTCAAATTTTACGTTATGAACGCTTTTTCTTACTTTTCATCATTTCATAGGAGTATATGACTTATGTAAAATAATTGACAAGTTGTCTAGCTGCTGTTACTAGTGATTACAAGTATATAGACAACGTTGTTACCGCTCGGCTGAATCCTTGGTTGCAGCACGGGTAGTCATAATTCTACTTTTGAATGAAGTGACCTTCGGTATACCATTTTGGCAATGTAAGCAAAGGGATCCTGATTGAAATTGTTTTAATGCGTTGTCAACATAAACAGTCCTTTGTACATTGGTCATTTTTGTAAGCATAGTCTTTTCCGGAACCTCAAACGGTTTGTCAATGGATCTTTGCTTATTGTGAATACTTTCCATATAGTTTGTAATAGTCTCGTCGAAGAATTTTACATCATCCTTTTCTTCATCGGACATGGAGCTCAGAAGCGAATGAATCTCCCGTTCCAAATCATTAATTTCCACAATACAACCTTCGTCTAGCAATTTGATCTTTGCGATTATCAAGCACTTTATAGCGACTGGTATTTGTAGCTTATAACACGAAAAACAGGTCAATTTTAGCAATGAGTACAGTTGCTTATGAAACAGTGGATTAACGACAGGTATAGGCAATTCCAAGTGTCCAAAATGACCCGAACATTGACTGAAGTTTCCACCGCACGTACCACATGGATCTGATTTATCCCCCAAGGGTCCTGAAAATATGAGTGATCGAAATGTCAGACGTAAAAATATTATCGCTTCGCGGACAAGGTCGATACTTACCTAAGAGCGAATCATAGAGACCACCTTTCAAAGGATGTCCCAAAATATTGAACGATAACGGAGTACTAATTTTCGTTACGCTAAGATTTTTTATGTCCTCCGATGTAAATATAGAAAATATCAATGTACTCGGATCCAAATGTTTTACCGACCTCCGGATAGTTCGTCTTGAAGTACTCATGATTTATTTGTTGTTTTACCAGTTTTCGGGCTTAGTGTTGCAGCCAATAGTTTTTCAGATTGATTGTTTGACAATATTAACTTGCGAATAGGTTTCCGCAAAACGAGAGATAAGAACATACTTGAGGTTATGTTATGTTACAGGCACATGGTACCTGTCATAGACTATGCTGTATATAAAAAGCATAACGAATATGTTATCAAGGGTAGACAACGTATGAAATCTCCGCGCTGAGAGGCAAACGTATCGGCTTCGTAGTCACGCAGTCAGATGGCGTCACGGTGACTATTCATGAAAACACGCGCCATGTTAATTTCCCCCATGTAAGCTTCTGATTCATAGACGTAGGAAATCCATAGAGGTATAAGAATAGAGTAGGGGAGCCATAGGCTCTCCTGTAAGTGAAAGTGTCTCTGGACTAGAGAGAGAAAGAGAAAGTCGGAGAACACCTTTGATCCCAACAGACAAATATTGATGTGACTTTTGGGAATGGTTTGAAAAGTGGAACGCGTAGAACGATAAAAATTTATTATATATTGATTTCATTAACAGAGCAAAGTTTTACACAAAGAAAACTAATAAAGGTTTTAAGTTAATAGTGTTTAGAAAGACTCTGCTCAATCTAACATTGTGAACATTATTTCCCAAATTACAACGAGTCAATTGTAAGCAATGGGCAAGCTGCTTTAATTGAAACTTTAATTAAAAATATTAGCATTACTTTTCGAGAGTGTTGTCATGTAAAAGAAAAAGTTATCCATTTTTTAATGTGCATCCATTTTGTTTAAACAAAAATATTAGCTTTATTCTATAGGAGTCATGATACTGGACGATTACTTGAACCAAGTGCTTAGTAAATTTAATAAGTTATCAAGAATATTTAGCAAAGCCTTTAGCAAAAATACCAAAGATAGAAAGGTAACGTCAATGTAACTCGGGAAATATATAAGAAAGTAGAAATGCACACGGGTGCCAAAGTTACTTTGCCCTAGACATACTAGTATCTCGTATCTTATGGTAACACTGTGATATGGTGTCTGATGGTATCTTTGTGACATCTCCGAGGTCCATATCACAGTTGTACATAATATACCTCACCAAATTCACATATAACCCCATCTCAAATTCAAGATTTGATAAGAGTTAAATATCCTGTCTCGAGTTTTCTAGAACATGAGAAAAATTCTAAATGGACTGTGCCACAGCAATACAACCATGAACTTCGAATGATGATTACCAGTCGATTAAGTTGTTGGCAAAAGAAAAACAATTTTATTTCAGTGAAAGTTGGTGGCAAATTGAAGGGTTTGTGTACAAAAATCTTTCGATGGAAATACGATACTTGTCTTCGTGAAATGAATGTGTCCGTTTCCTGACCACCTACGAAGAGCATCCACAAATTTCAGCATTAAGCTTTCAGCATTGCACAATTCATGAAAGCTCCTCGAGAGGTAGGACACTCGGCTCGTTTTTTTTAAACGTGGTTTCCCCTTGAGGCCTAATCCACGAAGTTTAAGAATACACGGAGACAAAATTCGTAATTATCATCCCAATTTCGATTGATTTACGGAATATGACGTATAATTAAATCGAAAATATAAATTAATTTTGAGGAAGACTGAATGTAGAGTTTTTCTAATATTTATCAATACTTGAAAGCTTGTGCTAGCTGCGAACTGATTTTTTGGTAGTACGATTGTAAGGAGTAAGGATCAACGAGGATTTCACAATTGGAAAATGTCTCGTAGTTCTGAGCCCCAGGAAACTCAGAGCTAGCGATGAACTAGTCGTATCTACGCGCTAACATATGCATAGTGGCCAGCTATGCATATGATCGCGGTATCAAGGGTTTAATATAGGTGAAGTGATGGTTGCACAAGCTTTCATTCATCAGTACGATATCGCTTCTGTCATGGAGTTTTCACACAATCAGTACTCCATGTTTCGCTTACAGAGTTTCCACATATTTAGTGTTTCATGTTTCTGTCATAGAAATTCCATGCATTCATCTTTTCATGTTCGATGATCAGATACTGGAACAAAATGGGTCGCAATTCGCTTACAGACTGGAGATTTCTCTTGATTTCAGAAGAGTTGATCTTCAGGGAAGACGTAACCTTGAGATGAAAAGCAGTCCAATTAGTTACTTTGATACATTAGGTGCGCTGCCCACACTCAATATTTCTAAAATTGATGTTCATCAGAAAGACCGGAATTGAAGAGTAGTACCGATGGAACGGAACGATTCCACAGAGAAATAAGCAGTTATTCGGGTCTTCATCAAAAATGATTCGGCCCAATTTTACATGCATCGACCTGGCTCATTATGCCAAAAAATCACTGTGAAATGCTATCGAGGACAATCGAGGCGTCCAGTAATCGAGACTCAAAATAACCACCGCCGTCTGATCCTTGTGCCAGGAACAAAGGACCAGGTACAAGACCTTGGTCACGGGTTACCGAACCGTACTCTCGACCAGCCTGGGGTCGCAGTGAGACTTACTGAACACTGGCTCGCTCTGGCAATGAAACTGGCCCTCGCGCAGACTGACGCCCGGGTCCGACCCTCGTACGGGGTGGACACGGTCACGCATTCGCACGGCATCCACGGGGCAAAAGCCAACGACGGCTCGGCACTAGCGTGGACCGTGGGGCTTACCACCGTCACGGGGCTCAGCCATATGCCACGAGGAATGCTCGGGAACATGCTCAATCTACTAGCCAGGCATGGCTACCGGCATTGGAACGGGCCCGGGTCCTATGGTGACTCTTTTAATGGATACGGGATACTAGGGTGCCAGAGATCAGCGTGGGATACTAGGGTGACAGAGACCATCGTGAGTCTCCGAAACATATTCGAATGATGTCTGAGCCGGGATGCTCTTATGGCAAAGAACATCTAGAAAAAGATTGTGAATGGAAAGAATGAAAGAGAAGAATTTTGAGACTCAAAATGATCACCGCCGTCTGATCTCTCAAACAGGAACAAAGGTCCGGTTCCTGCAAAGAACTACCTCCTCGCTAGAACTTTGGTCGCAGCACCGACCGTGCAGATGATACCCTCCTGGTTTCGCACTCAGTGCTGCCACTGGCAAACCATACAAAGACGCTGACTAACGCGCAGACTGACGCCCGGTTTAAACAGGGCCACGCATTCGCTCGGCATCAACGGGGCAAAAGCCAACGACGGCTCGGCACTAGCGTGGACCCTGGGGCTTACCACTGTCACGAATAGCTCAGGCAATGGGAATGCTCGGGACTAGACACCTTTAACTAGACCATTTTTGGACGAGTCACAATGCTTGGCGCTAGCCGGGTCCTTTTTATACTCTTTTGTTTGGCAAATGAAATGGGGTCCAGGTAAGCGTGTGGCGTCGGAACAAACAGTAGAGATCACCGTGGGTCTCGGTGACTGGACGCTTTGATTGACCCCCCGATAGACACTTTACAGAATTTGAGGTTACTGAAGATGCTAGATTGATCATACGAGGAATATGTGAATCGAACCATTCGTAGTGTACTAAAAATGATGTTTGAAAACAGTGAGCTAGCGAAGATGAAACACCTTCTGAATCTGAGAATGAAATAGGCGCAAAAGTAACGTTTGAAAAATAAATTTTCTACAAGAATATTCGCCAAAAATAATCAACATGAAAACGCGCTTCTATAATCTTCAATCTGGAAAGACAATGACCAATTTCAAAAAAAAAAAAAAACTATCTGGCGCAAATTTCATTTCAAACTTGAAAATTCCAAGATAATAGAACCTGAAGGAGGAAATTTCGGAAGAGAGATTCGTCAAAAAAACACAATCCACAGACAGAGAAATGAAACATTAAATAGAATCATTAAGAACAAGGTTGTACGGAGATAAGATAGTACAATTACAAATTCCTAATGTGGTGAGAATAGATGACTTACCTACAAAGTCTGGAAAAATGTTTTCATCAGCTGCATACAGATATCCACCAAACTGAAGTTACATAGTTCTTTAGTAATTGCATAGGCCAAAGTAGCCGTAGTATGAATCAATGGAAGAATTGCAGCCACGAAAGGCCGCATTAGCAAACGACTTCTTCAATATATTGAAACGACCCGAGAGTTTGCTTGTCGTTGTATCATTCAATGCATTTCATACTTTTGCAGCCGTGTACAGGCGCATTCAACACGCGAGGTAGTAAGAATGACTTTTCCAATTTCGTATATCGTTGCAACCATATACAGGCGCATTTCACTCGCGAGGTAGTAAGTCGGGGTTTTTCGGATTGGTATACCCTTGCAGCCGTATGACAGGCGCCTGTGTAGAAAGTGTTGTTTGTGTATGTAGTGCTTTGTGACATAAAGAGCAGCAACTTTCAGCATAAAAAGGTATGCCGAAAGCTGTTGCTCTAGAGTAAGAAGAAAAGCAGAGAAAGAGCATGTAATTTTGGTGGTATGATTGCCGGCGATCCTCTTCAGTGATGTCTTCGGACTTGGAAAGCATCGCGTAGCTCCGAGCACCACGAAGCTCAGAGCTAGCGATGTCCAAGTCCATTCGAATTGCTACAGATTGGATCGACGTGACTTGTCGATGAGACGACTCGAAAGATCATTGATCGAAAGGAGCGTTATGCATTATTTAAGTTCGCATAAGTAGACCTCGCGTGTCTACTCGTACGATTGAAATTATCCTGTAGCAATTCGACGCTGTGAACTGGGATTGGAAGAAAGAAGATTAGTATTCGCGACCTGCCTACCCCCCTCTGATTCCCGCCCACCCATCGAACTTAAAGTTAGTACTTTCATACATCCCACTTGCATACACCCCAAAAATTCGCGTTCCCAGCTCTCGCGCGCGCCTAAATGAACTGGTCCCTACCTAACACCTATATCCGCCGAAAATAATTGAATCCACATTCACGCACACACATTCACACCGTGGATTTTTACTTACTGTTTTGTGCCTGTGGGGATTTGAGAAAGATTAGACATCCTAACAATTTATTCGAGTATCTAATCGATCTACTTTAATGCTGGCTGAACGTTTCATGTTCTAAGAGTATTGTGAAATATATTCATTGAATATTTACATAAAGATCTGTACTTCGATAAATGATAACTTTAGAATTAGATCTTTGTATCTGAGAGAATGATCAAAGGAACGATATTGCCAGACTCGAGAAAGAAATTTGCCAATTCTTCGGAAAATTGTCACCTATGCGATGCATAAGAAAAGAGAGAAGAGTAAAACTACAGACGTTCATCGTCTTAGCAATCGCATGAGAAACAATAATTCCTGCCGCGATACTCGCTGTTTCGTAACGGAAAGCACGCTAAGACTAAATCTAAATGGATGTTAACATCCCATCCACGAGTTGGATGAACAATAAATCTATAGAAAAATCCTCCGTTACGGCGTGACGAGTCTATCCAACAAAAGCTAAGAAATGCAGGTGATAAATATGGTGCAATCATACCACGCGATAGGAAAGAGAGAGAGAGAGAGAAAGATAGATAGGCATCGAAAGAACTAACAATTCCGACCATCGTGTCAATTGTTAGAGTTCCGAAGTACTGAAATGCATGCGACTCACCGGGGTTAAAGGTGGTTTGTTGGCAGCTTGCGTTCGCTATCTCAGATTCGGCTGCGAGCTGGAACACACTGGTAGCATGGGAAGTCTGGAAACGCCGCTAGGATCCTTGTATGACGAGCTTGGCACGGATTCACTTTACACACAACACAACACTTTCGACTGGATGACCAGGAGCTGAAACGAAAAGAATCCCAGATTGCTCACAAACTGATGTAACCGCTATACATGCATGTAACTTTAAAGGTGTTTATAGATTTTCATTTTTAATCGAACAAGCGTGTAATCGCTAAAGTTTAAGACTTTGAAACTCTAAAATGAAAAGAATTATCGATGAAAAGATTAATTTGTAGAATAAACTACTTCTTGAGAAAAAAAGAATTATCAATAAAAAGATTAATTTTGAAAATTAACTATTTTTAGAGAAGACAGTTTTATATGTGTAGTTGTTAAAAGATCTAATATTTGCAGAATAATTGAAGAAAGCAACATTAAAGAAGAACAGTCATGTTAAATACCTTTGCCTCCTTGCATCGCCAGTGTTTGCAAGTATCGTTCGAATTGCCTCGCCGTACTTTGGATCGACTGACCAGAAACTGCAACAACAAAAAATCGCACATTGCTTACAAACTGATCATGGATCATCAATTAGAAAATATTTCAAACGTGAGAATTCTAAGCAGAATTCGATAAAATACTGAATCATTTCGAGACTGATTTGATGAAAAATAATTTATGAATTCCAAAAATCCAGAAAGTGAATCATTATCAAATATAATTAGTTTTAAGATACACAATTTTAAAAGAGACTTGTTTCTGCACTCGATGATTGTATTAACTATTGAATATTCAAATAAAGCTCGTCATATTAACTACCTTCGTTTCATGTGCAGTCAGAGCATGTCGCCAGAGGCCAATTCACGATACTTTCTATCGAAGCATCAGGAACTGAAACAAAAAAAAATACCAGATTGCTTAAAAACTGATCATGGATCATCAATTAGAAAATATTTCAAACGTGAGAATTTTAAGCAGAATTCGATAAAAAACTGAATCATTTCGAGACTGATTTGATGAAAAATAATTTATGAATTCCAACAATCCAGAAAGTGAATCACTATCAAATATAATTAGTTTTAAGATACACAATTTTAAAAGAGACTTGTTTCTGCACTCGATGATTGTATTAACTATTGAATATTCAAATAAAGCTCGTCATATTAACTACCTTCGTGTCATGTGCAGTCAGAGCATGTCGCCAGAGGCCAATTCACGATACTTTCTATCGAAGCATCAGGAACTGAAACAAAAAAAAATACCAGATTGCTTAAAAACTGATCATGGATCATCAATTAGAAAATATTTCAAACGTGAGAATTTTAAGCAGAATTCGATAAAAAACTGAATCATTTCGAGACTGATTTGATGAAAAATAATTTATGAATTCCAACAATCCAGAAAATGAATCACTATCAAATATAATTAGTTTTAAGATACACAATTTTAAAAGAGACTTGTTTCTGCACTCGATGATTGTATCAACTATTGAATATTCAAATAAAGCTCGTCATATTAACTACCTTCGTGTCATGTGCAGTCAGAGCATGTCGCCAGAGGCCAATTCACGATACTTTCTATCGAAGCATCAGGAACTGAAACAAAAAAAAATACCAGATTGCTTAAAAACTGATCATGGATCATCAATTAGAAAATATTTCAAACGTGAGAATTTTAAGCAGAATTCGATAAAAAACTGAATCATTTCGAGACTGATTTGATGAAAAATAATTTATGAATTCCAACAATCCAGAAAATGAATCACTATCAAATATAATTAGTTTTAAGATACACAATTTTAAAAGAGACTTGTTTCTGCACTCGATGATTGTATCAACTATTGAATATTCAAATAAAGCTCGTCATATTAACTACCTTCGTGTCATGTGCAGTCAGAGCATGTCGCCAGAGGCCAATTCACGATACTTTCTATCGAAGCATCAGGAACTGAAACAAAAAAAAATACCAGATTGCTTAAAAACTGATAATTGATTTTTATTTTCTGAGGTACTTTAAAAGTTAAGTCTATCTGCCAGAAGAATTGGAAAATATTTCAAACGATATAATACTTAAATAAATACTCTTTGAAACGATGAGATTCTAAGCAGAATTCATTCAAAAACCGAAGCTTTTTCAAGATTGGATTAATCAAAGCCAGGTTATAGATTCCATAACTCTAGAAATCAAATCACTATCGAATACAATTACTTTCGAGATGTAGAATTTGAAATAGGCTTGTTTGTGCAACGATCAATTATCTCAAAAATTGAAAATTGAAATAAATGCTTATCATATTAAATACCTTTGTTCCATGAGCTGTCCGACGTGCGATCGTCTTTTTTTTCGTCGACTTCCGTATCCAGCGTAGGTACTTTGCGTGCATGTTCCAATTCCGGTCTTCCACGGTTTACCGTACGCTGAAACTTGAAAATGTGTTTCCCGAAATTTTCCCTTATATTTTTCAGCAATTTTTCAGTAGCAATAGATTTGAGCAAATAATTAATTGAAATGGAAATTCTAAGAACGTATCGCGTTCCATGATATTAGTTTGTGAAAATGATAATTGAACAAAAAACAATTCATCAATTCTCAGAGACAAGGATGGAGAAGAACTTGGATTTAACGCCGAATAAGTTCAGATCGGTGAGACTCGAGCGAAGGGAAAATTTCGGATCGAATGTTTTGAGAAAAATAATTCCGAAAAAGGCAAAATTAATGAATGATGAAAGGTGATTGGTGAAAAATGTGATGATCGTGCAAACAATAATCCATGACTATTGATACTACATTTTAGGGTATATCTCAAGTTTTCGGACCGCGGAAACACCACGTCGCTCCGAGCCCCGGGAAACTCAGAACTAGCGATGTACCAATCAAACATCACTATCAGATACATAGTGGCCAGCTATGCATAAGATTGCGACACGTGGGGGGTAGTAGAGAAAAATTGAGATATACACGTGCGCTGCCAAGTGTAGCATGTACAAAAAGACAAAAAGATTTTACGAGTAGTATACTAATTCCAGTAGTAAATAAAAGAAAATAGAGTGTGCACGATCGATCAACGATGAGATGTGATAATCAAAATTCAAGACACTGAATTTTGATGTGCCCCTTTCCACACCACCCACGAGTAACTTCCTCAAATCGAGCAACAAATTTTGAGTATGAACAAAATTTAGCATTGCTAAATTAGCTGAAGATACTCTCGAGGTAGGGCACGCGGCGCATTTTTTTTAAATGTGGTTTCCCCAGTAGGCATATTCCACGGATGGTATTTCGGAAATGAATGACCGATGAAAGATTAAATTATAGAGGTGAATACTCGCCTTCCAGTTCTCAAACTACAGAATAAGAATTGAGATCGCAATCACAGTTCGTAGCTCAACTCATTTTCAAAATCTGCACATTATACATTTATTTTATATCCACGAGAGAAATCGAAGTATGCATCTCATTATCAAAATATGTCGAAAAGGACACAAATTTTCGATATATATACTTGTAATTTATAGAACCAGCCAAAGAATGAATGATAACTGCAAGGTAACGTTGAAAATAATAAAGTACATGATACGTAAAATATGAATTTAAGTTTCGTACTCACGTTGCGAAAATCGTAATGCCACAATAGTTCATTATTGGAAACATTGGAAAAATTTATTAAGATATTTGAACGATTTTTATTAAATCCATCGTCAGTTTATCTGTGAATTCGTGAAACGTTGAAAAATGAATTGGTAATGCAGCCAACGATGCGTTGTTCGATGAGAAAAATATGGAAAATCGTCGCGTTGCATTGCGCGTTGTAAAAGTAATGGATAATTACGAATCGATGCATTGCTCGTTGGAATATTACTCATATTGGTACTGAAATAGACAATGTATCGCTAGAATAATGCATCATTTGCTTACTCGTAGATGAAGTAAAGTTATACAGAAATCAGTATTGTTTTCAGTATCAGTATCAGTTTTAGATTTCCAGAGTTAAAGCCCACAGTGTTTTCTTGAAACAGACCGCGGCAAAAGAAAGCATTAGAACAAAGATAGTTCGTGGTATTCTATTGTAGTAGGTATTCGTAACACGTCGGTCCAAGAGTAATCGTAACACCGGCGAAAAGTCTCATGTATCATAGGAAAAAACATTGAAACCATTCACTCGTCAATTCTCGGAGCTGCTTTATTATTAGGACTGGTATAGAAACTCGAAGTATTACTTGGAAAAACTGCGCGTGAAACTATCGAACGATTGAACCTTTTCGTTGAAAATTATATGCATATAAAATACCAGAGCCGTCAAAATTTAACTTTAAATAAAAGTCAAACAACTTTATATTCGAACAGTTCAGGACAGACGAATCGTATTAGATGTGCACAACGTACACAAGCGTTTCAAGTTCAGTAAACGCGCGCCAATTTTCAGTGGCACTCGAGTAATTCAGAGAATATACCTAGATGATGATTAGCAAAAAAAGACTTACCCATGTTCACCGCCTGTCAGATGTTTGCGCGCGAAGAGAGGCTTCTGATCGGATTCCGCAGTCCTCGGGAACAAGAAAGATGTTCCACGAATATCATCCTGATGTTCAGATACGATGGCCTCAGTCCGGATGATCCGTGTCTCTCCACAGCAAGCACCCATTTGGTTCACCAGTGTTTTAAACACCTTTTAGTTAATCCGAAATTTATTAAAAGCGCGCGAAATTGTTTATTTGCTTGGTTTACGTCGATAATATTATAACTTGTAGAATATTTTATATAGATATGCACTGATGCTTCCCGAATTGTGAAATATTAGCTCGAAGTAAGATAGAACACTGCACTGCATTGAAATACACTTGAAATAAGAGAGAACACTGCACTGAGTTTAAATACACTCGAAGTAAGATATAACACTGCACCACGTTCAGATACATTCGGACGACTGGTAGTTGCCGCCCCGAAGGTCGGCGAGGTAATGGCGCTGGCACGTGCGTTCCTGCTATTTATGTGGTGGCGCATTCAGCGCCCCTCGCGGCGAAATCTCGAAACATCAATCGATATCGATAGTTATCGATATTTTTGATCGATTTCGACAATTCTTCGATATCTGTCACATATTTCATGATCTTTGAAAATACCGCGTTATCTATGTCATTCTGAAAACGTTATATGAGAAATTGATTTATTCATACTCATTTGATAAATTCCTCGTGACAATCTTCACTTAATATCGTCGGCTCAACCTGAATCACTGCGGTTTTGAATTTTCAGTCCTCGTAGGGTTGGTCGATGTTCTCCCATTCAATTATTTTTGCTATCATAGTTACGTTTCGTCACCAATGAACTGCATGGAGCCTGAACAACCGTGCGTCTAAGAGACTCAAATTCCTTAGAAGACTCCCCACTCCGATTCACCGATCATACTCGCGTTGTCTCTTATGATTAGTCCTAATTATACTTTGCCCTTACGTCAAATTTCATTATACTAGTTTTAATATCGTAGAGTTGTATGAATAGCTATATCTTATTTCAATCGATATGGTTTTACTAGTCAGGCACGAGACAAAGAGTTTCACTCGATATTCGATGGACATTCTTCTGAGAGTGAGATCGTCACGTCACTTAATCCCTTGAATGTTTGGTAATGATTTTCGGAGTTATGTTTACTAAGAACTCCCCGTGTCCAGAGTCAGCTTTGAAGAGTGTTACGGCTCGGGCAGTTTTTCGTTTCAACGCGTGAGGTTTCAACTGACTCTTCGCACCTCTCGTGCGTGTCCATACGAGATCATTTCATACTTTAGAAAACGATTCTTAGTGGCTGAACTCTGGCAGGTTCTAGATGGTTCTTTCGCAAATGAATCAGATGACACGTGTCGCAAGAGAGAGAAGGAATGTATATTTTCGGATCACTCAATGCATATTGCTTCCCTTGAGTTCTCGAGTAAGCTGATCTCATTGTTATTTTCATTAGGATTTTCTACTGTCGCATGATCTCGCGAGAATTGTATTTCTAAACTTCCATTGTAGAACGTTCGATATTCAGTTGATATTGATATCGGGCTATGCCAAAGCAAACTGCGCATACCCCGATGGCCAAAACTCGTCAAAAATGGCAAAAAGGGCCTTTTTAAAGGCTCGACAGGTAGCTTTTCGGTGTTTTCCGGATTTCTAGACTTCTAGTGACCGTAGATGCATTGTCAGGTACTGTTTGGAATCCGCAAGGGACGACTTTGATCGACTGACTATGCCCGATGGCGTCCGGTGGCCAGAACACGTCAAATATGGCAAAAATGAATTTTCAGGGGTTCGTGGTCACGTCCGCCGCCAAACGAATGTAATTTTATATATACGATACTGTTCTGTTTAACGAAATGGGATCGCAAGTGCCCAGGCGGCATTTGCTCGGGCACCACCCTGAAAATTCTCTTTTAGCCATATTTGACGAGTTCTGGACATGGGACGCCATCGGGACTATGCGCAATCAATCAAAGTCGATCCTTGCGAAATCCAAACAGTACCTGACAATACATCTACGGTCACTAGAAGTCTAGAAATCCGGAAAACACCGAAAAGCTACCTGTCGAGCCCTTAAAAAGGCATGTTATTGATGTTATATTATGGCTAGTTGAGTAAACAATCAGAATCGCATGTTCAAAATCACCCAAATTCCACCCGAATTCACACCGAAAAGCTTCCTGTCGAGCCCTCAAAAAGGCATGTTATTGATGTTATATTATGTCTAGTTGAGTAAACAATCAGAATCGCATGTTCAAAATCACCCAAATTCCGATCTCACAATAATGGTAAATGACAAGTGAATCCGTTTATGCTTGTGTCGGAGAAAGCAATATAATTATCCTTGAAAAAACTCATTACTTACAATTTTTGTAACATCAAAATCGTTATCATTTATAATTTCATCCCCGCTAAATTTTTTTACGTACGAATCCACAATTTGTTCATGACATTTCGCAAAATCAACGAACGTTTGCGAACGTTTCTTCGTGATAGTCGACAGTTGTTGATTGGTTATGGCAGTTGGCCGTGATATCACGCGCGCGCTTCATTGACAGGTTATTCTATGTTCAGCGTATCGGCGTATATTGTGTCTGGTCCGACATAAAAAAGCATCATGTCTTTGGCAGATGAGCTTTTAGCGGATCTTGAAGAAAATGATGATGCGGATAAATTTATGGAAGAAGCAGAACCGGAATTCGTAGCACCGGTGATCGCTAAATCAGTCGATGAGGGTGAGGTTATGCTTACGTCCGACTAACGTATTATGCCGACCAGTTGCTGAAAATTGTTGGTGTTCAACGGATCATATTTTTCCCATAGAAATAACAGTTGCATCTGTACGCGAGTTAGCCAAGCTTCGGGACTCTGATCAGTTGCGAAAAGTTATTTCGCTCATTGATAGCTATGGGAAAATACCTAGGAAGTCTGCCGACATCATCGGCCCTGTCGAATCTGACCCGGAGTATCAGCTCATCGTCGAAGCAAATAATATTGCAGTTGACATCGATGATGATATTAGTATGTATTACGAGAATATATGACTTGCAATTATTAACTATCATCTACTTTCCAAAAACGTCTGATCTAAATTCTTTATCCATTTAATTTGGTATGCAGTAATATGCCACCATTCAAATCCCAATTCCTCAGTAGAGTTGATGTGTATAAATTTTAGCAGCGTTCATGTTACGTGTGGATCTTCAACTTCTCGTTTTGCATCCTTTCAGCAATTATACATCGATTCGTGCGAGATAAATATTCGAAAAGATTTCCAGAATTGGAATCTTTGGTAGTAGGACCTTTGGAATACGTGATGACGGTTCGTGAGTTGGGAAACGATTTGGATCGAGCCAAGAACAATGAAATTTTGCAACAGTTTCTCACCCAAGCAACCATAATGGTAGTATCCGTTACTGCATCGACAACTCAAGGGTAATAAAACATGGTGTAATCAATGTATTCATTTTATTTCCTAGTTTCACTAAAATTCATTATTTCACGCAGCCAACTTATGACCGAAGAGGAAAAGGAAGCCATTTGTGAAGCTTGTGATATGGCTGTTGAATTAAACAATTGCAAATTGAAAATATTCGAATATGTCGAAAGCAGAATGGCTTTTATAGCTCCAAATCTTTCAATAATTGTCGGAGCATCTACCGCGGCAAAAATTATGGGTAATTGAATAATCAATCTAGTTTTCACCAATGTTTCGTGTAGTCAAGCCGCAATATTGTTATTTGTTATAGGTATCGCGGGCGGATTGACAAAACTCTCAAAAATGCCGGCGTGCAATCTTTTGGTATTGGGTTCTCAGAAAAAAACTTTAACTGGATTCTCACAAGTAGCTGCTTTGCCTCATGCAGGCTTTATTTATTATTCAGAGATAGTACAGGATACCCCACCCGTAAGAAAGTATTTATAATATTGAAATAGTATAACGAACAATCGACCATTTCAATGCAAAACCTGAAATAGTCTTAATTGTTTTGTTTGGAATTATTTTCTGCGCTACAATGGTTCATGAAGTGAACAAACCTTCAACGATATTCGGCTTTATCTTAGTTGGTATACAGTATTCGTGTTCATATTACAGGACTTACGACGTAAAGCAGCGAGGCTTGTAGCTACAAAGAGCATGTTGGCTGCAAGAGTGGATGCTTGCCACGAGAGCACCGACGGTCACATAGGCCAAATGCTTCGAGAGGAGATTGAAAAAAAATTAGACAAGCTGCAAGAACCTCCCCCGGTCAAATTTATCAAACCACTCCCTAAACCAATAGATCCAGGCCGAAAGAAGCGTGGAGGTAAACGCGTTCGTAAAATGAAGGAACGTTACGCAATCACCGAGTTCCGAAAGCATGCCAATCGAATGAACTTCGCTGATGTGAGTATCCGTTTTTTACGCGCATACAATAATTTTCTCGACTTAATTTTGATCTCGTTGTTGGCCTTATGTTTTAGATTGAAAATGATGCCTATCAAGAAGATCTCGGGTATTCTCGAGGAACTATCGGCAAGACGGGAACCGGTCGAATAAGATTACCGCAGATAGATGAAAAAACGAAGGTGCGAATATCAAAAACTCTCCAAAAAAATCTACAGAAACAGCAACAATGGGGTGGCAGTACAACCGTCAAGAAACAAGTGTCTGGTACCGCATCCAGTGTCGCCTTCACACCGTTACAGGTAATGAAAACACATCTTTATTGACCATGCAAATATTAAAAATCGACAATTGTTTTAGGGACTGGAAATTGTGAACCCGCAAGCTGCAGAAAAGAAAGTTAACGAAGCGAACGCAAAATATTTCTCCAACACTGCCGGATTCCTAAAACTTTCGAAACAATAGATTGCACATTTTCTTTGATTATCCGTGATAATAACAAAAACTGCTAGAATTCGCTATTTTATTATTTCATCTGATTCCATTGACTCGGTAATAGATATTAATTACCATAAATAATAAGTTTTTTTTTTTTCATTTGCTTCATTATTTGGCAAATTATCGACTGATATTCGCTTCCGAATTTCAAAAAGAGTTTTTTATGTTCCTCAATATCTCTATTGACAATATTTTTATTGAAATTACGTTTCACATATGCATCGCAACTTCCATTCTTTCATATTTCTGTAATTACTTCAGAAAATGTCTTCGATTTCATGACAGCCATCAGGATGTGCATAGCAAATGGTTGTACAGATGTGTTTGCACGTCAGTTTAGTGTTTGACACGTTAAAACGTACATCAGGCTTATCACACGCGCCTGCCACAGCATGCAATTTATATTCGCCGCAATTTTCAATATAGATATGATATTTAACAGCAAGATGGATAACGAATCCAAAAATTGTCCGTTTATGAACGAATAATTTTTACTTGATTCCTTCGTCTTCGAATGTTTTGTATAACATTGATTTATATCATGTAAATATGACGAGAACTGTGAATTAAATACATCAAAAATCGTAGTCTATACGATTACTATACATATTCGCCGAGTGGCGATTATTAGAGATTTTTTTCGTTTACAACTACATCAATGCCACAGAAGTCACATAAAATATAACGTAGCTGGACTCTTCGATGAAGAAATGTAAAAAAAAAAATTGAAAAATGTAAAAACCGTTTTAGCAGTTGAGAATACATCGATGACTTCACGGTTCCAAATGAATCTTTGCATAAATTTCAAGATTATTTACGTTAATCCAACGTTTATCATGGAAATCAACGTTATTCAATGAGAAATCATGATCATAATCATTTATGTGAGATCATTCATAGGTAACGTGCGCAAAAGAATCAACACGTTTTAGTAGGTATTCCGCTAGACGATGATTTAACACTTTTTGAAAGATACTAGAGTTAGCATATGTGACTGGACAGTGAATTGCTTATTTCGTTTCTTTTTCATTGTCGATTCTATCTATCACAAGTTTCATATTTAATATTAAAGTGGCACAAATATTTGGAGCATATTTGATTGTTAGAATATCTGAAAGTATTCCGTGCATTCTTTATGGAAATTGACTTTTGGTGAAATTTTTCCGAGGAATATGGTCTCTGTGTTTTATATTTATCATCTATAGCGAGAAACACGTATCGCCCAAGAGCGAACTTCACTTGCCTGATTTTTTATCAATGCAAAAACTTGAAAAAAAAAATTGGTTATCGACTGTAGAAGTTTGTCGTTGTTGTTGTTTCAACTATAAAAAATCCCGCGTGTATTTAGACTTAGCTTAGTCTTATTTCAGTTCATACCGTTCGTTTACACTTATTCAAATTTAGATTTACATTTACTTTTATTAGTATCTGTACACGTGCTTATATGTAAATGAACCTTTTGCGTATGTATATACATCACATTCGAATTCTCTTGTGTTGGAGAAAACCCAAATCTAGGAGTGCCGCTTGTGTCCACATCGAACACTTTCGGTTGCCTCATCGAAGACGATATTACAGGCGTCGAATCGCTCTGTGTTGCCAGTGATAACCAGAAGACGACCGTTCCGCATGCGACCGATGTCTCGCGTTGTAAACAGACTGGTCGTTCTGCTATGTAGAGCGACGTGTATTCCGAAGTGTATTAATTCTCGCCACCCGGTCGATCTAACGCTCTTCGTTCGATAAGCTCAAAAGTCAGTATATCGTATCATTTTGTGACCGTTGCGGTATCATCGAGAAGCCTGCGATTGTATTAACACGATCATTTGAACGTTGGTGCTTCTTCGCCGGGTGCGAAGATGGCTACATTCAAGGATTTAAAAACCGACTGGTTGACCCTTTGCCAGGAATGCACGGATTGCTGGACGAAAGCAGGTAAATCTCATTGCTATGTAACCGATATTACAGAATCGTGACGCGAATTGTACAACTATTCGTACGGATCATATCGGTATCCGCGATCGTTTTCATCAGAGACTACAGAACAGAGTTTGATTTACTGACTTGAACATTCACATTCCTCGTCGAGGTCATCTCAATGATACCTATTAGCGTTTCAAATGTATTCCCGATTCAAAAAATTCCACGTATTATCTGGAGGTGGCATATTTTCGTCAGGTCCGAAATGCAGCCGATGCAACGAGTATTTCTTATCCATCTGCAATCGCGATACCATCGTAAACGTCTAGTCAATACCAACAAAACTATCTCTGACATCTCCCAAACAATTTCTTTCCAATTAGTTTGTACGCAAACAAACTATTCGCAAAAAAAAAAAATACTTATTCGCTACCGAATTCGGTGGGTACAAATAATTTGGCGTCTTTCGGGTGTTGGTATGTTTGGGAATAAAATCAAACCCCGGTTGAAAGTCGCGCAGTCAGCTAACGACAACGAGCAAGCAATTTTCTTTAATTAGAAAGATATTTGTTCAACTTGGCCCGAATTCAGAATTGTCTACTCGAGATATCAGCTCTGTGAAAATCCACGTACCTTCAAGTAGTTTGATACTAGCCATTCGCTTAAAAAAAAAAAATTGGCTCCCATGTTTACTCAAAAGGGTACAAAACTGGGTCTGCATTCACAGTACTATATTGAGCTTGTGTACGTTTTCTCTGATATCTGTTCGGTACGAATGGAGTCCCGACGACCTCACGTATTCTCGTTTACAAATACAAAACACCGCAATCGTAATCAGGATAGATATTTATCGGCATGAACTTCGTTAAATGCTACCTGACAATTTCCTTCTAAATCGACTGTGAATAAATGTCAATAGATGTCATCATTGCATTGCAGAAGAACTTTCTAATCGTTTTTCTTTCTTTGTTTTCCTGTTTTTCGTCGGATGTTGACTTTTTTTTGCGAAAACGAAAAAAGACCGAAGTTATGCAAAATGTGAGAACATGGCTATGGAATACATGGAAAACTGACTGTTTTGACTGTTATTTTATTCGTGAACGTGGTGAGACAGAGTTTCGTTATTGGTCACCGTTGCAAGTGACCGTAAACGTATCGTTGTCGCTCTTACGGTAACAACGACGCTGCATGAATACGTAATATCGTTTGTACTATACCTACATTCTCGACTCACTTTTATCGTTATTCTTCGGACTGTCTGAAATTCAGTGCAACTTAAACGCCGTGTAACGATGCTAGGTATTAATTCATAGCGTAGGATGAACGATCGTATGATAAATGGAGTGAACATATTATGAAATAAAACTGCAATCGAGCTGGCGATTAGAGTGACGATAAAAATAGCGAATACCGGTTCAACGCATAATCGGTTACAGGAAAACCATTTCCTAGTCACGGATCAACAAGTTATCAACAACCATCCCGACGATCAATTGATGCGAGTCGAAAGTACGAGTGAGAAGTGCTCGAACGCGCGCGTTCCCATCTGACATAACGTTGGAGGAACCTTGTGGGGATCGGTAATCAATCGTATTTATTCATGGCTATTCAAATGTAACCGGTCGCGACTATTTCCAACTGAATTTCAGCAGAAATCAACGTTATTTCAATAATAACGAATTTTTTCCCACGATGATCGATACTCAATTATACTTGAGCTTGTTAGGTGTTAAGTACAGTTAGGATTCTGACGAACTCACGTTGAATGGAGCACCTGAGAATGAGAACGTTCAAAGACAGCGGCATTTTGCGTGGGAGAAATTCAAATTCCTAGGCAATTGTCCACCGTTTTGCTACGATTATGCAGGAATTACAATCAGTGGTGCGACCGTCGAGGAAATCTAACGTTTGATAGAAACGAAACAGAAATTTGAAATCATTTCATAATTTGTCAAAAAGTACATTTCGCCCAGTATTAAAATTTATGTGTAAAATGTATATTTATCAAATTCGCAACTGTGAAACTGATTAGATTCCCATCGATAGCTGATCCTGTATGATAACTAGAGTTCAACGTCTTAGAAAATGCTCGTCACGATCATGGGTAATCAGCACTATCATCGGAATGTAAAAATTGATGAAATTTGTTGTTATCGGTCGAGCAATTTATGGGCAATAGTGCCAATAAAACGATGGTGGAGAAAAAAAATACGGGCAGTCTTCTGACAAAAGATTATTTCGGAAAATCTCACGGCTCTGCTGTGAGAAATCTGTCATTGAATAGGCCATTCAATTGATAGGAATTAAAACCGATTCGTGACATTCTTATGACTAGAACTTACATAAGTAGCAGTTACGACAAATTTTAATCTCTATATACGTATCTGCGTCGTGGAAATAATTAATGTAATCGTTTTCTTCTCAATTTCCGGTCTTACACGCAAGACTCGTTGCTTCGTATCTCTATACCAATGTAATATATTCGATCAACACGCGTATTTCGTGTTTCTTTTGGTTCAAGTGGAAAATATTATTCGTTTGCCGGACATTTTGCAATATACCCGCTTTATCACGTTACACGCGACATCCGCTTCGTGCAGTTCCTGAAGTCATATCTTGGGCTTCTGATTAGAAGTAGCGACGAAATACGTGCAGTATGTAGCATCTTGTCTGGGTGAAAACTTTCAAAAATAAAGACGCAGTATCCGTGGAAAATATTATACGTCGCGATTGAAATAAAGTCAAAACAGTGAATATCCATCATTCGTGATGAATATCCCGGGCAAACACCTTTTAGCACGCAACGATAGTTCGAGGCACGCAAGAGTTTCCTAACTCGTAAAATGTAATTTTATAAGACCAGCGAAATCCGTGACATTTTGCTGATCACCGAGTTCCGTGCTACATTTTATACCCTTCGCGGGTACAAAAGGTAGAAACGTCGCGTACAAAATTGTTGGAATTAACATCCGTATCCCGGCAACCGTTGATGTATCCCTATCATTATCAACGATGGGTATTTGAAAATAATTATTTGCCAAAGACAAAAAAGGCACCCTGACTAATGATTTCGAATTTCATTCACTTTTCGTTGAGAATTGTTTCCAGAGGCTCTCGAGGAAACGCGCCCAAGTTTTCATCGGGATTGGAAAAGTTTGAACTACTTTAGAACTCTACGTTCTTATATTCTCGTAGCTGTATTGTTTTATACCCACTAAAATCGATTCGAAGACCTATAAAAAGACTAGGAAGTTAACGAGTCGGTTGATTTATTAAAATGAAACGGGTGGATCGTTTTTCGATCAGGAGTCGCACGCAACTCTCTCGCTCCCTCGCGCTCTTTTCGAATATTCATCGCGTAACAAATGACGGTTGGTTTATTTTACCGCGCGATCCCCGCGAAGCGAGTCTGTCATTCGCAGACTTTTCACATCGCGTCGTCTGCTTGCTCGCGATGCATTTCGTCAGAAACACGCGAATATCTCGCGCTGCTCTTCATTATCGCGACAGCAATAACGCACCGACAGGTACAACGCAGCTGTTCGGTGGCGCCCTCGATCCGAGCAGATCGGCAAAGTGTCCACAAGAAGAGTGTGGTATGCGAACGCGAAGGCCGCTTTCCATGTCGCTGTGTTCGCGGTCCGCGAGTTAGGGGCCAATAGAGGGGGATAGTGTATTGATCGTCGAGGTTGAGTCATGCGCTAACGAGGGGGACACTCGGGTCTTCCGAGGTACGTGCAGCTTGTTGTTACGGTGTCAGACACTCCTGCGTCCCATCATTGTTCGGTTTGATTACGGTCAGTGGATCGCCGTGGCCGCCTGCCCCGGGTGTCCGTTGCTCTGGTCCGCGCTCTCGTTTCACCACCCACCATCCGCGCGAAAATTGAACGTTAATCCTCGCTTCCTCGTCTTCACGGAGAACCAGGTATATCTATCTCGTACGAGTGAAAGTGACGTGGTGGTGAACGTGCGGTGATAAACGTCAGTGTGGCGGCAGAGGTGGCGTGCCCGCCGCTGTAGACCCGGAGCACCTGGAACACCGGGCGCAGGTTGGCTTCTCCGACCTGCAAACCTGCAGCTGGAGGACAGACAGACTTCGCGATCCGAGAAACGAACACGTTCGAAGATGAGCGTCATTCCTTCGACGGCGATCGGCAACGTCCGTTGCTTGGCGGACGAGGAGGCCGACCACAACATGCTACAGGGTAATTTTCATCGTAACTTTCACCATCCGTTCGTTTTACTGCCAAATAGCTCGCGGGCTTCGGGAATAAATTTGCGAAATGATAAACTGACGAACGTGCGTTATACGCGAGTCGCGACCTCGCGTGCAACTCATTCGCAATGACGGATAGGTATATCGACGTCGATTGCATCGAGCTATGGACGAGGATTTGTATCTTATTCCTATGGTACACGCTCGATGCGAATTCAATATACATTTACGATGTACTGTAACACCTGCCTTGGAACGAAAAACATATGCTTGCGAAGGTTTATGTATACGTGTGATTTTTTCGTTTTCATTTTGATCACGTGATCATGTGATCGCAGCCAACAATCCTCGTATGTGATGAGCGGCGGAACAACACGAAGGCAATGCAATCGGTTTGGGGAATTTTCGAGGGGCGAGCTGCGGTTGACAAACATGTGTCGAGAGTTTGGAATTTTCGTTGTCATGTACGAGATTTCCTAGTGAAATATTTAGAGAGCGTGATTGGAAGAAGGTTTCGTAGCCAATGAACCCGTTAATTCGATGCAGGTTTTTGTTTTTGTTTTGCCAGTGGCGCGGACCTATTGTTGTGTTGCATAGTCATTGAATATGCGAAAAACAGATGCGCATCTGTTATAGGTGTCTCGTTGTCACCGCGTACTCGGAGCTATCGTATCTTCTGCGTTGACAATAAATGTTGACGAGAGGTTAAAGTACAATCGAAATCAAGTCCGCCTCGACTTTTGAACCGGGATTCGTAGCAACGCGTCACAAATCTATCGCATTACTCAAACTTTGATATACTACGCGTATCAAACTTATTACGAGACGTGTGAAAATAGTCGTTGTTTGGAATTTAGTCGTTATTCGAGGAGCGGATGAATTTTACGTAACGATAAAACTGTTACGTGCACACGTTAAAGGAACTATTTGCACGTGTTGATTCGTGGCAGCGAACAGAATTGCATAAGAAGAGAGAATAGCCGACGAGCTGAATGCTTGGCACTTATTCAATACAATCGCGATGCCGCTTCGATCTGTCTGGTGGTCGGAATTCTAGAAGCGTCGATGTGCACAGCGAAGCTGAACATTGTTCTCCCGACGTAGGCACAATATGGAACATTGAAACGCGTCGCACAATCGAGAAATGGACGTTTTCAACCCTTTCCCGTCACTCCAGTCGGATTTCTAAAGCTCCCGAGACTCGACAGAACCAGAACAATTGAATTTATTCGTTTCTCGCAACGCGGAAGAAACAAGAAAAAATTCATTCGCATCGCGTATCCATCATAAAAAGGTACCGATAGCCGGATATTGAAATATGAATACACGAGATTCGATGTCGA
Organism: Arge pagana; assembly: GCA_963969455.1. Classification (NCBI taxonomy): domain Eukaryota; kingdom Metazoa; phylum Arthropoda; class Insecta; order Hymenoptera; family Argidae; genus Arge; species Arge pagana. The sequence goes on from OZ018310.1 coordinate 22,589,226, forward strand.
TTACATTTCCTGAACGCAACGACGTATCTGCGGAACTACAATCTTGTTTCAAGGTCAAACGAGATACAGTTCTGCTTCCTCGCGCGATTCGCGACGCAGAAGCTGCCGTCTTACGAGCATGAGTTCGTCAGCTCTGGCGGATCTGTATACGATGGTAAAAATACTTGCTAAAAACAGACTGCGGGATGTGGAAGACGAGATCAAGTACACGCGATCACGTACGCGAGAAGGTCAAGCATGCGGAGCTCAACTGATCTGGAACTCTGAATGGATCGCGAGGAAAGTCGAATCATGTCAGGGTCGCTTTGCAAGATCAGTCCCACTCGACTTCTTGAGCAACGGTCAAATCGCGAGTCCCGCGATGTTGAAAAATCCGGTTTTATTCGTCGATCTCAAACTATCACTGTCGTTTTTTTTAAATAGTCGTAGCGTAAACCGAGGTACGACGCTTACGTCTCGTACAGCTGAAAGATAGCAAAAGTGTTACACCTCACTTTCATTCCCAAACTTATACGAGTTATTTTTCACTCAAACTCGAATCGCGCGTCGCAAATTCTATAGCTGTTACGTTAACGTCGGCTTTTTCTACAAATTCATAAATCACGGAATTGATAAAGAAAGCTTTATCATTTGATTTATTTATTTCATCAAATCCACGAGCCACTTTATCGGTCTTTCAGATAAACTCTCGCGACATTTACGTACTTACGCGAAATCAGTTACTGCATGCGCGTTATTTCATATCAGCGATGCTGATTCAACACATACAGATTTAGCATATTGACAAGAAATATTTTCCACCGATGCAATGAAATCGCTGGAACTCTTCCAGTACCAGTGGTAGCACTAATTTCCCAGTTTTTTAATTCCAGGATCAAATTCGCTGAAATCAGTGGATAAATCGAAGCAATCGCCTCTTTCGAAAGAGACTTTTTTTTCAATCAATACTTACGTCTGGCCTCCCGAGAAGAGAACGTTTTGTCAGCAACGATCGCGCGTGCGCCACTTTTAATGCACGCGTATCGCGTCGTTGCAACCCGTGATATTGATAACAATATTGCATCAAACGCACATGCTATGCGAAGCCACGAGTAAAAACAAATGACTTTTTCCCACATCTAAATATCAGCACAATTATCGTCTCCAAATTGGTAACGTATCGTAAAATTGATATGTTTGAACGTTACGTAGAAACTGTTGCTCGAAGATCATCGAAAATAGATGATCCACAAATTGCTGTTTCAAATTTAAATTAAATTTGAATATCTGCAAATCTCATTACGCTCTCTACAGTCGAAGAAAGGAACCGTGTCGTCGAGTATCCCCATCCAGAGAGCGCTAGTATCGTCTATTATCGACTTTCCATCTGAAGGAATTTAACCCAGATTGTCCTATCGGTAAAGCAGGGTTATAAAATAAACATCGCATCGATTAATGCTCGATAACCGATATGCTATTACATAAATGTAATATTGAAGGAGTTATCAATGAAATAATTTCCCTGAGCTATTAGTTTATGAAAAAGTTTACGTTCCCCGTAACGAGATTTCTCGTTGCGTATATCTAGGTAATTATAGTATCAGGCTCGATTAATAAACGATACCGTACAGCCGCGGCGAGAATCTATCTGCAACCAATTTCCTACATCAACAGCGAAGCATGTTCAGGAAAGGCGATGCTTAAGTGCGTTTCGAAAATCACAAAACATGAATTCGAGTACTTTTAATCGATGGTTACACCTGTTCTTCGTTTCGCAGCGACTCGTTTCGCTATATCATTCGCACCGAAATTCGTCTCGTGCCGGGAAATTCGTTGGAGTTGGATCTTTGCCACGCACGAGGTTCCATTTGAATTCCGAATAGATTGATCCGTTTGAATTCTCGTCGAATCACGCGGATTTTATCGCCAATCAAACGAACCTGTTGCTGATAGAACAGCGTATTAGCGAAAGGCGGCGTTCTGCGAGGGAAAGGCCTCGACGAAAGAGGTTCACCTTCTAAACAATTCTTCAAACTTTAGTTTATGCGTCTAGTCAACTTTGACTCGCGCCGCTTTCAGCATCCAGCCGCTGACCGCGCCGTCCCCTTTGCTCGTCGATTAATAACGAGAACCAGAATTACGACGTGGAAGAAAAAGAAGTCGAGAAAAATTTACCTCGGCGCCGCATAACTTGCGCGGAAAGTGGTCAGCATTTCTCGCTGCTGCGTGTGACAGGGACATTTTTCAAACTGGTTAAACGGGCGTCGCGGTTGAACGGATTTTAAGGGTTTTAAGGCAAGTTTTGAAAAAAATCAACTTTTCGTTTTCGATGTTCTCACGTCGAACATCCACAAAAATTAGCGAACAGTAGCTTGTTTTTTCCACTCGCCAAATAGACGTAGCTCAGTGAGAAGGAAATCGAAATCGACTTTCAATATAAACCGCTCCTCTGAATGTAATATATTGATAAAAACGGTCACTAGGAGCCAATAAATTTTATTCTTTGAGTTTCACTTTCATAGGAGATTTGAAGTTACAATGTTATTAGTTAGAGTCGGAGTCCAACGGACTTCTTCTCTTATTAGCTTTTGTTTATGGAAAGGGGGAAGTCAACCAAAACCTCCTCGCACTTTTCCGTTTCGCAATTTTGACAATTAATTTATTTAAGGCCGAAAGTGGTTTCAAAATTTTAAAAAGATTCTAATCAACTAAAAGACTACGCTACGTTAAGTGAAACTAAAAGAATCTCGAGCTTTCGACCCGAATTTGGGTCCTCTTCAGGAGAAAGGAAATTTTGAGTTAAATAGCAATGAATTCATTTGAAAAGGTGGTACTCTCTTTGGTGACCGCCGCGTACGGAGGCCAAAGACCGACAGCCATTATAACTTCAAATTTCCTATGAAAGTGAAACTCAAAGAATAAAATGTATCGGCTCCTAGTGACCGTTTTTATCAATGTATCGAAATCGACGTTTGATCGATCGAAAATCCATTTGACACGGTGTCGCATGGATGCACGATTCTCTCCCGTGCGCTGCCTCTGGCGTAGGTGCGGCATGCTTTCGTTGGATTAAAAGGCACTTGTTTCTAGGCGAGAGTCGAACATGGCAGAATATTATAAATAATAAGCGGTCGCGGGAGATCCGCAGATATTCGTGATGCCCTCGGGCTATTGTGTTGTTATTTATGCCGCGCATACTCGAAACTTACGACTTTATGGTCGGACGCACGAGGAAACGGGTCAGCGTATCGTCGAGACGCGGTCCTAGCCGCGAGAGCGAATCGGAATCGGAATCGGAATCGCGTTGATAAATAGGATCAGAGCCGCGTTTCACTTTCCCGCGGTATATTAGTCGGTCCATGGGATCACGGCTGGATCGCCAATTGAAATTGATCCACGCGAAACCGATATCTCCGCTGCGTCGCGGGGAAAAAATCGGCGGACATAAGTCGTACGATTACGAGGAGCCGCGACGAACAAATGCGTTTCGCCGCTTTACCCGCGCACACGTTTTCCGTCCCGCATCGAACGACTTTCATGCACCTGTTTCACCTTCTTTCTCCATCGACGTAGGCATGGATTAACGCGAAACTGCGCGCATCGCGTTCCGAAACGTATTTACAATTCGACACGAATTATTATCATCTCAAGTATTTCATTTTCCCCCGTTATTATTCTAATTAGAAAGCATTCCAAAGAATTTACTTCTATACCGTTATTATTTTAATTACCGTTGAAAAATACTATTATCATTCTAATTGGAAGATATTTACAGGGATTTTTCTTATCCCAAGACAATTCCATGTCGAAATGCCACACGAGAGCGCGGACATTCGCACGTTTTTAGAAAGAAAGACAAAAAAGAAAGGGAAATAGAAAAAATAAATGAAAAAATGACGGTGCCCGCGGCACGTTCGTTGCTCTCGTGTCGGATACCTACGCGCGCCTCCTCGGCAACTGTTTATCATACCGCGCGATTTCGATGCTGGCTGGCAGGTGGCATCTGACAGGTGGAAGTTGTTATATATTTACCACTTTTAATTTTTACAGTTGGATGGCATGTCGACTGGTACGTAGCAGGAATTTTAGCCGGATGTGGAAGGCCATTGTTGTACGATCTCTCGCATAATTTAATGCAGATGATGATCTCTAACTAAGCGAGCAGAAATCTACAATAGTGAAATTTTGATAGAAAAAACGAACGGCAAACAAACCGTTTATTCGCTCTTTCTCGGCCTACTCGTCGCGTGGAGAGAATTGCAAAAATTTCGAATCTCCTACATTTTTTCGTTTCCCGAAAAAAAAACAACATAGAATTATATATACCTATATATATATATATATATATAGTCTAAATCGTGTACAAACTATTTCTTTTTTTTTTCTTGGGCTGTTTCGACCATCTTCTTCCACCTGCACACGATCCGATCAGGCGACGAGTCTTCGATCTTGATTACAGTGGCGCTCGCGATATTGTCAACGCGTCGCTTCGTATCACTCGAGATCGGACTCCCCGCGAACGAGATTACAAGCTACGATAAAAAAAAAGGAGATCGTTAATCTTCGCGCGATAATCCTGTCTCGTATTATCTTCCAACGAGTATGTTGTCGATACAACCTGTAAATTTCACCGAGCATGGATCGAGCATTGTTTTTAGAACTCTCCGTCTCGTTGGGTCTTGCCGTTTCTCGGCTTTTACGGATTCAAACGTCCCATGAGATTTGTCTATTGCCTTGTACGACTACGCTTCTATGTACGAGGCTTTCACTCGCGTGAATGAAATTTCCCTTTTTTTTTGCTACCACCAATGGTTTTTCTCAATCCCATTGTGGCCACTTCACATCGGAATATCGCACGCGATTACATCGCTTTTGAATCGTAAAAATTCAGATCCGTAGTGCTACCTCGAAGCTACCTAACAACACGATCTTCGCCTACGCTAACTAAACTTTTCTCTTCAGCGTTCGATTTCTTCCATCCGATTTGTCTCCGCGATTCGCGTCTTGCTATATACATTAGAAATAAATATTTCAGTCGACTTGAGGTGAAATTTGAGATAATTCGGTTCCGCCATTCCGAATTTTGAAAATCTGATGCCGGATTCGAAATCAGCGACCCCGAAAACCCCTGAGTACCAATTTTCATCAAAATCGGTGCAGAGGAAAAATTCATGACCGAAAGGGTTAACTTCGAATTCAAAAATTCTTCACGTCGTATTCTTCTTCGTCGAATACACGTAGCAGTAGCGCCGGAAAATTGTAATATTTCACGAATCTCGTGACGAGCTATTGAAATATCTCGTATCGTTTATGCATTATCGTCCAGAATAATGGACACTTCCGTCGAACTTCAAGTGCGGTACGGATTTTAGTGTTTTGCGGCCACCACGCGCAGACCGCATCTCGCAATTATCGCGTAACAACTTCCAGTTATTTTCTTCTTCGTCGTCAATAATTTGCCGTCAGTTGGCACGTTTTTACAAATATTTGCACTCGAATGCGACGTAGTTTCGAAAGAAAAACTAACATAACGCATTATTTCAACAGTGACGTCCAACCGGTTTACAGTACGGCCTACTTTTCTCATCTGTTCGTCGAGCGTGTTGATCTGCTAGGGTATCCGTTTGATACGTCAGTCGCATTCGAGATTGCGAAATTCGCAGATGAGCTTCAAAACCAGCGATTAACATAATACGACGAAAAAAATAGAAATAGCATTTTTATAGCTTTGAAATTTTTCCGGTTATCGGTCCCATCACAAAAAATACAAAAAATACAAAAAAATGTAGTTTTTTTTTTAAATAATGAAAAAAATTATTTAAATGCGCGATGTTTGTTTATCCCAGTCGTTGCGTAACGGCGATAAAACTATAACGTCGGAATTCGTCGTGTCATCTCTTGTATATATATAGGGAGAAAGCATAAGCAAGAGGAAGAAACCTCTCAGGATTCGCGAATACCTATCGGAATAAAAACGTTCGTGGATAATCTATCGTTAACGCCATTTTTCTTTTGTCGCGATGTTTTTGCGAGCAGCGATTAGGGATTGGAATATTTTCCATCGGTATTCCGTATTTCTGCGAACGTCTTGCGGATATTCGCGCGATAACTGTATAATACTCATTCGCGTGAAATATTTCACCACGCGATTGGACACCTCGCCGCGTATCAGCATTACGGGGACTGAACTCGGTGCGGTTCCACTCGAGACAACATTCCTTGGATAGTCGGATGCATTTCATTACTCGGCGTTTAATGGCGCTGATAATTCAGTCGAGTACTGTACAAGTTGACGCGTCAATAAGCCACACCTGCGCAAACCTGTAACTAGTCTTATGTATCGAATGCTTTTTTTCCTTCCCTTTTCCAAAACGCGCCGTTAATACGACTGAAAAAAGCGTGTATCGCGCAAATTATTTCCACGCTTCATTTCCAGGATAAACGAACCGAGCTGCAATTTTCTCACGTTCCTGAGCGTGATAAAAACGGGGTTTTTGCTTGAAATTTGCGCGAGTGAAGGAAACTGCGTGAAAATTTACTCGCTTCTATGAAAAGCGCGGTGAGGCACTCGCGATAGTTACGGTCGTCGAAAGTATCGATGATAAGTATGGGGGAAGGTCGCCAGAGTTGGGCCACTTTTTGATTATTGTCTATATCTTCTTCAAAAATTTAAATATTTCCAAATTTTTTTTTTATTCGAAAGTTCAAACCTTCATCTAAAACATATATGTATGGCAACTTGCTGCGACAAGGGAAAAAAAGTTATTGACGAAAGAAAAAAAAATTGTCAGAGTTGGACCAATTCAGTCAGAGTTGGGCCACCACTGAAATTGCATGGAATATGTACTGAAACCGGTTTTTATGGAATGGTATGCAACATTTTATTGTTCTCAATACATTTTGACATGTTTACGATGAAAAACACAGAAAATCAGATTAATCAGAGTCGCAATTTTGACATACGAAAAAAATTTTTGTTTAAAAGAACAAACAAGAAGACTTTCATTTCTAGAATTTATTATAGTGTTTGAAGGTTTGCAAAACATGAAATAAAGCATTTTTTTATCCGTAATTCAAATTTTCATATTCTTTGTTATTGCAAAAATGGTTATTTACTCATTTTTTAGTCATGAAATGAGACTTTCATTTCTACAATTTATTATTTTAGCGTTTAACGGCGCGAAAAACATGCTAAGAAATGATATTTCACTGTTAGAAAAAAAAAAGGATGGGGCCCAACTCTGACTACACGAGTGACCCAACTCTAACAACATTCGTGTTTTTTGATCGCAACTCACTACAGCTGGAGAGGTTGAGGAATCAAAATTTCCTTTTAGAAACTTGTTAATGATCGAACATACAATGTTATTATATATTTACTTCAATTTCGGCATGGTTTTTTCGCGAGTTATGGGCACTTTTTTTCGAATAGTACAATACATCCAACACTATCAAAAACAATACGAGGGCCTGACACTTTTTGGAAATAATTTCTGCGACTGTCGATGCTTTACAAAGTTAGTTTTCATCGAGACAAACAGTTTCATGCATTTGCACCGATGGCAGCATTTGTCATATACCAAATATAGTGGTGGACCAACTCTGATAGTGGCCCAACTCTGACGACTTTCCCCTACTATAGACCAGATGTAAAATACCTCTAGGCGGTGGCAGGGTTCATTTCGAAGCGCGTTCGAATGTTCTCTGGACAGTTGGGATGCTATTGATTGGAGAGTCGATGTCGGTACATCTATCATTGATTATCCTTTTATGGTATTGCTACTAGCAATTTTACAAGCGCGGATCTTTCACTTTCGTCGTAACGTTCGCCGTTCGCAAATTGAATTCGCGGAGGTTGAAACATGATTTCGATTATTCGTGTCGAATCACGCTACGATGACTTTCGTTTACAGCTGTAGCTTCGGGCTCAACGCGCATCTCCGCGTCGACCGACGAGAGTAAAGTCAGTCCACTGGAGGTGATCCAAAGTTTGTCGTAATCTCGCGGATAACGATGTCGGGTAGCGATAAGATGTCGAGTTTTTCGAAGGGTCGTCAGCCCGCCCACGTTGACCATCCTGTGTCTAATGTCCGTGAAGTTAGCACCCCACTTTTGGAGGTCGGCGATTTGGATGGTTGCTCCGGGTTGTCCTAGGCTTGTTCCACATTGTTCCAAAACATCGTGGAAATGGACAAAGTCCAAAAGTGCGGCACCACCTTCCGGACAACTGTATCTATGAATCAGGGAACTGTCTCCGCCGTACAATTTACAAATCTACGATCATTTGCCATACCCACGTTTCCGGTTATGCAGGTAAACTATGACCGTCGTTGACCCGACTCCCCTGCTCATTACCGACCCGATGTAAAGCCTGGAGCTTTGGTTTTCCCGATAACTTTATTACCCCTGACGAATCCTCCTCGCTACTAGCCTACCTGATCCTGATTGGTCGCCATATGCGATTGCAATGAAAATCCGATCCCAACTATTTACGACGAACCTTTCCACCATCCATGCGAAGGGGCGGTTAGACCTCGAACTATGTCAGGTAGGCAATGCTCACAGTTTTCAGTCGCCATTTCCCATCAGTGTTTTCAAAGTAACGTACCAAGCCTTTTTCCGAGACATTCAATCAGCAGGGAACATTGTTGGGAAATCGATCTAGCATGACACTATTCGGATGGAACCGGGAATCGAACAACAAATCGACTCGTCACCGGATACCACGTCCGACAATCGCGGCGCGGTGAATTGAAAAAACCTCGTGAACAGGAGTTTTCGCGTTCGCGAGAACTTTTTCCAGTTCTACTCTGCCACGTGGATTAGGCTGTGTCGTTTTCGGTCGACTATTGTTTTTTTCACTTGCAAACTGGTTGTTACTTTCGGGAGATGAAGAGGCAGTCTATTCAATTTCGACACGAGCTGCTAATTATATTAATACGAAGAGGTGGTTCCTCGCGAATTTTTATTTCCCATTTGAAGAGCACGGTGAATGAAGTTATTTGCAGAGTATTGAACGCTCTACAAAAATTGGCCAATAAAAGTTCGCAACGAGGCACCTGTTTATATTGCCATTAAGAGCTCCAATTTTAACAAACTTCTTTGTTTACCTTCGCGAAAATATACATCCAGTTAGGGAATCGGAAGAAAAAAGTTGCCAAAAGTGACACGTCCCAACTATGATTTTTGCGCGAAAACGAAGTAAAACGTAAAATCATAGTTTTTTTGGAGAATTCTGGACAGGAAGTTTCGCTTGACAAATCGGGGCTACTGCTCGACGTAGAACTGCGACTAGAAAACAGCGAAGCGTGAAGATAATAAATCGTTTTGACAGCCGGTATTCGTAGAAGGAGTCGTCGTATCTAGCGACTTATCCATCTTGAAGAGTTTACAACGATTACCACGGAGGGTCTTGAAGAGGAGCGCGTTACGCAGGTAGTTCTCGAGTCGTAATCTGCACCGCTTATCCCCGTAGACCGGGGCGAGAGTGACGAAAGAATAGGAAATATTACGGCTATATATGTGTGTATAATAGGTAGGGAAACAAAATCGATGCCGTTATTCGCACGGGCTGCTCGCCATATTTATACCAGGCGTTTACTTACGGGATAGTAGGTAACGTTTGGCGAAACGAAAATGTAAGTGGAGTGAAAACCGTATGAGAAATTTGAGAGACTCGGTTGTACGGCTAAATTCGTTTGCATTGTGATGTCTCGTAACGTGTACCAAACGTGGAATCATCAACGATGACTCGGTAAGATCTTTATTATTATCTTCATTGTTACTTCAACGCGATACGGTACGGTAAACTCGGATAACCCGTACATTATATTATACGTATGTACCCAACACCGTCCGACGAAGCCTCTCAGGCCTGGGATAAGTGTATGCATGCGTACGTCTACGATTTCATGCGTAGTTTGAAAAGGAGGAGTCAAGTTTCACTTTCCATCTTTCGAGCTCCCATACACTGCTTGTCTCTCGAATTTGCGGCCTATTTCGAGTTAGTCCTAGACGATGCGATCGTCGTGTCTCGAAGTCCGAATCCTCGGTTTTCGGCGAAGACGCCGGAGGCACGAGATATCAACGCCGAGCTAACGAAGACAATCGATTCGTGAGAACCGGAGCAAGTCGGACGGATGAAAAGGCAAACGTTGTTTTCGTATAAGGAGTCTGTGTATAGAGATACGATCGTTCACCTAGCAGAAAGTGATCGAGTTCGCGAGTCGCTTTTATCGGGTCAATGTAACGTTTTAATGACTTTTAAAAAGAAAGTAGGAGCAAAGCAGAAGGGTAGAGCAAAACGCTCCAATCGACTTTCGTTTGATCTGATTGATCCAACACCTTCTACGCACGTAAATTTGCCTCTCAGACATGAATATTTTTCAGCCATCTTTTTTTTTCCAATGAGATTTGGTATACAAGAGTTTTCAGATTGCTAGTTAGCAGTTCGCTGTCAAAATCGCGAAATCAGCGACCTCATAAACGCCTATGTACCATATTTCCAAATTTCGATCGGCCATATTTAGTCCGCCATTTTGAATGTCAAAAAATTGACCGCAAAATGGGTGACAAACAAACTGCTCGTGAACGTTAAAGGCATGCCGGATCGTGTGCGAGCTACGAATTCCGCAACGTCCTGGCTACGAGACAATCAAAAGCCATGCCAAGTCCACGAGAAACCGGATGAGTCGTCTCGTTGTGAAATAAAAGGGAAAAAACTGCCACCGGGAGTGATTCGAATAACTTGGGAATATAAATCCACTCCCAGGCAGAGCGTAACGCTGCGGTGTTCGTAGCTCTTGTACGAAACCTGAAGTGCCAACGCCACCGCGCTGAATAAATCGCTTAAAACTGGTCGGTCGACTCAAAAGTGAACATCGTCACCTCCGGCGATTTGGATTATTGAATCTGCTTGGCGAAATGCTGTCAGCGCGGTGTGTGATCACAGGAACAGGAAAACGCGTGGCCGGTTGTTTGATTGCTACGGGTCAAAGCCCCGCGACCCCTCCGGTTGCGTTCTCGAACGAAGGATCTGGTAAATCGAGGATGGTGCAACGAGGCGAGGAGGGACACCTGACGTTCGGAGAGCCTGGCTCGAGCTGTGCGGTGAGATATGCCGCGACGATACCGGGCGCGAGCAATATATGGAATGGCGTTGGTGGGGACCCAGAGCAAGGAGTAGTAAGGCGTGTGGTACCACCTCACTTCGGGGTCACCTTCTCTTGGGCCTCCTCAGGTGCCAGCGAGACGGGGCCCGCAGGATAGTGGGGGGCAGCCAAGGGATGGTGAAGGAGGGGTATCGCATGGAAGCACGAATCTCCGTTTCGTACCGATCCACAGTCCCGTCACGAACACCATACGATAACCTTACGGAAACCGTTCGTCCCACCGTGTCTCGAAGGGCGCGGTTATCGCAAAGTGTTCCAGCAGCAGTAGTGCATCTCGACGCAAAATTTTGTTTTGGTTTTCCCTCAAACTCGGACAATTCGCGGTGCATGGTTGTTCGTTACGCTACCGAAAGCAACGACGAGTGAACAAACGAGAGGGGGAGAGAGAGAGAGTTGTAATGTGTGATCTTGGGAAGATGGGACCGCGGCCGATGGACGTCGTATGGGATTCTCCGGCTCAGATGGAAAATGCTCTCAATTGTTGGGACTATTCCATCGAGTTCGCCTGTCTTCAGGGACCGGAAGGTACTAGTTTCACGCCTCCTCGTCATACCACTATTTCCCGCACCGAACTAGCTCTGTTAGTCCCGAGTTGTCCGGCCTACCCGATCCATTGATCGTTCATTCGCACGATAATTAGCAAAGCTATTCGACCCAATCGGCAAAAACGTGCGTCGTTCCGTCGCATAGCACGCAATCGGATTAACGAGCAACCCTCGAGCCGGAGTCCCGTTACGGTTGGACTCAGCACTAATCCTTCCAAATGAATCCGGATATTTCAGATTTTCCCTTATCTATAATACCAAATAACGAGAAGCTTCGTTTTTAAGTCGTTTCAAAAACCCTCAACTCGTTGACCTCTACACACGTCACAGCAGTAGTACTACACTCGTCGCGTATACCCCAATTTGACAATCCTCCCATTCACCCGCATTCCCTATTCTCCTGTCCCTCATTTTGAGAACGTCATTTCACCACATGTTCTTTTTTGCTGCTCCAACGTTGACGATGGAATATCTCGTGGCACGTCGACCGTGTCGTTGCTGAACGTTCACGTACCGCGCGCGAATATCTCGAAAGTGTGGTCAGAAATGAAAAACAGTTAGCAAATCCGTTCATTGATCAATTCCACGGTGGGTTTTCCGCTCGTAACCAGATGCTGAGGGATTACTCGTAAATTTACCGTATGACGAGTTATAGATACATAATAATAGTCCATAGACCCCGCATGGTATGCTGATCACGTAACTCGTTCTGAACACGTAACTGCCGCTGAAATGCGTTCAATTAAAGAACTCCGTCGGGAAACCAGACTCAACATACTCGTACGCCTTAACGTGGATTCCAAATAATTACAACGAGAAATTCGCTCCGGGATGGCGTTCTTTGGAAAACGTCACGCGACTCATCGTGTAAGAAAAAAAACTGAGAAGTTTGCGTTTGTACAAAAGTTCGCGAACGCGGTGATGAGAATCCACGAAGACTAGTACCAACTTTTAACTCCGATTCATCATACGTGGCAAACGTGGAAGGAGCTACGGATCCGACACATCCGATAATCATTACCCTATTCGTGGACCAAAAAACGCAACGAAAAAAAGACGCGTTTCGCAATTCGCAAGTGAAAAAGGAGGCGAATGGTTTTTGCATAGCTACCACTTAAAGGAACGATGTCAACGTCGTGACGAGAAACAGTCAATCGAGTTTCGTTGTCGAGCAGATTACGCCGCGCGATTAGGCCTGATCGTTGATTTGATTTACACCGAAACTGTGCCAACATTTATTTTCCGTTGACCGCAATTGTTCGAACGTACAAACGAGCGATTTCCACATCGAATAATTAATCTGGTCCGCGTAAGAGGACAGAATCGCTGAGATTTATTTATACACTTCACATTTTCTATCGAGACGTCTAGAAACGATCGGAATTTTCTTTCGCTTTCCCAGATACTTGGCATTACTGCGGTGGCATGATGCTGACAAGTTGGCATCCGCATACTTTGCAATCATCATTTCCACGACTCGTCGAACGATACGATTCTCATGCTATCGTTTCCTACGTTGTCGCAACGTTTTTGTTTTAATGCGCGATTCGATTCACATTTTGCATGAAATCGCGAGGACCGTATAAATATGTTGCGGTTTTGTGCGTATAATTGGATAATTGGAGAAAGTTTGTAAGAAAATACGAGCGTATAAAGTGTACGTATCGACGAGTAATGGGATCACGATCGCATAACGTATTATAATACAAAATGTGAGTCCAGATAAGGAAGAATAAACACGAGTGTATTGGATTTGTCACGTTTGAAGGCATACCTTTCGCTTGAAATATGACCCAATTAAAAGTAGAATTATCGGAGTTCATTGCGCGTAGCATTTCCTGCGGCTTCGCTCAACGACGGTCGTGGATTATCAGTCGAGGCTGAAGAGACGGAACCAGTTTCCTAGCGGTATATAGGTACCTAAGTAAAGAAGCTCCCAGCATGATGTCTCCCCTTCAAAAATCGCGTTTCGCATTGTTTGCGAGCGAAAGGTGAAGTGATTCGATTGCGCGGCGTTCTTAAACGGGCCAACGATCGGCAAGAAAATAGCGATTCGAATTAGAGGTGAAGGCTAATATAAATCCGTTTCGTCGGACGAATGCGATTACTTTTACCTTTCCGATCAAAGTCGTTTGATTTCTCGTCAACGATGCAAAGAACGAAGCGTTCGATTTACCCTAGTTTCCACGCAAACAAATGCTCTTAACGGTCTCGGCGACGCAGCATCATCCGTTCAACGACGACGATGAAAGTGCTTCTCAATTTGCTTAATTGCGAAGCTCGATCAAAATCGACTCGGGTGATGAACGGTTATCGCGGTGCGTTTCTCAAATGGACCGCGACGAAATTGACGAGGAAACTTCCAGCGATACCGAATCTCAATTTTTTGCCCCCAGGCCGAGGAGCGCGCGTGCGATTTCGGAATATCTTACTTTCGAGAGTCCTTTCACTCCTTGAATCTTCGTATCATATCCGACTATCGAATCGGCCCAAGCTCGAAGCTGTGCGTCTTATCAAACCTGCTCGTTAACAATTATCAACGTATATCTCGATTTGCGCGCTCCGTCGAGTATGTGTGGCTTATCGCTCTGTCACCACGCGGTCGACAGCCCTTCAGTTGTCGGTGGACAACGTTTCTCCTCGTTACTTGCTCAGCTTTCGATTTCCGCGATTTATCTATCTATTTATTTGATTATTTTGTTTCCGGCGCAGAAACACACCAACGTTCGCTTATCTTCTACTTTCAGATCTGCAACTGGCAGCTGAACTTGGCAAAAATTTGCTGGAGAGAAACAAAGAATTGGAAAGTAATTTGAAACATCAACAGAAAACCATCGACGAACAAGCGCAAGAAATAGAGGTGAGCTTTATTGTATACAACTGTTATCTACCTATTTAAATGTTCCATGTTAATGTCGCCAACTTCGGGCACGATGTGTTCAAGATTAGGCTCACGTCTCTGTAGGTGCGGGCTGTTTGGAATAAGTTCCACGACTAAAATGGACTTTTCGGATCTCATAGCATCGGAGTAGAGAGACTCGAAGAGCATCTACCTATTCCGTAAAAGACGACGAGGATACGTTCCTCGTACCGTTAGCAGAACACGACCGAGCAGCGCAATCTATAAGATCCACGTTATCGGAGTCGCCGAGCGTGTACTCATTCCACGACACTTCTGGTCTCACGCGTAAAATGTTGTAAAATAACAACTATCCGTATACCCGAGTCATTAGCATCGCGGAGATAGTACTTCGATAAATTTCCATTCGCGTATGGCCATGCAAGGTTTACCGGTTTCATATTAGAACTCCCGCTGCATTGATTGGAAACTTTCCATCACGGTAGCTCACCGGTCGCGTATCAACCCTTTAGCGGAATGAAAGTACCTCGCATTGTTGTTTCTCGTCCATTAATCGACCCAATTTATTTCGATAAGATTTCCGTGTAAGCGAGGTCGGACAGAGCACGTCTCCTCTCCACAATCGTCCCTTCCTGCCGCGAATAGCCCGTCTCCTCTCGAAAGATAATTTCACGAGCTTAGAACACGACAGCCAGACTCCTCCCAACTCAAAAACTTGTTTCCATCTCTCTCGCCCAGGAGCGATGGTAGTCGAAACGATCATCGGTGCTTCAATAAGAGGCCATACCCCCATTACCAGAACTTGAAAAGCGGAAAAAGAATTGATTCGGTTTTTTTTTTATTCAGACGAGAGTTTCGCACGAGCAGGATTACCTAACATATAACCCACGTTCACATTCATTCGTTATTTGTACGGATTAAATAAAATAAACTCCCCAGCCCACCATCAGCTACTACCAACCCAACCAGTGCACGTGAATATTTTCACATTCATCCAGCTAACTCTTTTTATTCAGCTCTTCTCTCCCTGCCCCTGTTGGCTAGAGTTCTACGTAGAGAACAGTTCCAGTCACCGCGACTTTCCGATCTTCTTTTCACTGGTATGCGAGGAGTCGTGCCATGAAGGTTTGAGAGGAGACGTGCCATGGCATGAAGCGCTAATCGCGGAGCGGAACTAATTTGAGAGGAGTAAAACTCCCGTGAGATCGTTCCGCGAACAAAAACCGAGCGAAAGACATGTCCGTACTCGCGGAAGGTAAGGGTCATCAGACACACGGTGTACGGAATGCGGTGACCCCTCGGAGTCGCGGAGCGATAGGCAGGTTAGGACCGGTTTCAACGCTAAAACATTTGTCCGCTTGGATGGTAAGCGCGCGGTTCACGGTGGGCGAGCGCACGAAGACCGGATGATAATCGCTGATCCGATATTTCGTCGTCACTATTTTCGTCGAGCGTAACGCGGTACTTAATCGGAGCCAGACACGCGATGAGGTATAGGTAGACCCACGTGTGGGCGTCGAGTTCCTTAGCTTCGCAGAATAATTGGAAATCCTTTAGTCAAACGTTTCATGATCATTGCACCTCGCGTGAGGTTGCTTCGAGTGGGGCCCAAGATAGGTTATCGATTCACGGTTCCGTAGAGGCCGCGAAAGTGGTCTTCGATATGTTTGTTTTGTCGCATGTCGACTCTACAAAGTGGCACGTAACGATAAGGAGTTGGAAGAACCATCGTATCGAGTCCCACGGAAGTACTGCTATTATAGTAGTAGTGACTGATAGTCGGAGAACCGCGAAACTAACCCATTTCGTTCCTCGTTATTCCATCTTATTATGTCCTCTGAAATGCGCACAGACGGCACTTAACAACTCCAGAAACTTCGGTAAAACGTTCCTTATCATGCAACAGTGTTCCTTATCGAACACTGTTTATAGGTCTTACCAGAGATGTGCTAAACAAAATGGCGGCTTCCCACCATTTTATGTAGGATTTTGTCTACAATTGATTTTTTCCAAAATGGCGTCTTGTCGACACGTGACTAACTAGTAGTATACAAATGTTGCAAACAGATATTAGAAAATATCGCACTTTTGAGAAAAAATCGCAAAAATACGTTGCTTCGAGCATCTGAGACCATTTTTTCTCCTGAAACAAACAAAAAATACAACTCGACTCCGTCGTTAATTGGATTTCGGACAACATCGGACAGAATCCTTGATTTCTCTGCGTGTTCACTACTCCTTCATTAACGGCATTTAACCCAGAAATGCGGCAAAGCCAACGAAAAGGAGAAAATGGAGGTCACAACTGAGAAATTGTGAGACTTGAGTTCGAAAACTTTCCTGCACATCGGTAGTCTGCCTATTTTCAATCGTAAATTCTTCAAATATGTTCATAATCGCGTGATTTATATACACATCGTAACACGAATCTGCGTGTGCGCGAAGAAAGCGTCGGTTATTTCGTTATCCGTCAGCACTGGTCGTGACTCGTTGATGAAGGCTACCTATAATAATCGTAAGTCGATGAGCCTCGGGTGGGTAGACGAGAGACGGGATGAGTCGGTTTTTTCCTGGATCGTTGGATGAACCGCAACGCGACGAAGAATAGAGACATTCGACGTCAGGAGACACGCGAGGAAATTCTATATTTTAGACCTTGATCTCGCGTTCCTTGTTCCTTATTTTGACGACAGTTCGAGCAGGATGGAAGTCAGGTCCGCTACACTGGCGACAATATCTCTTTACGTGGTCATTTTTTTTTTTTTTGTCGTATTCATCGCGACTTTTTCATTGACGTCTATTGGGCGAAAAACCACAGGTGATATATCGACGGTTTGAATTACTTACTACGTTTAAGTAGTCATATTTGTAGGCCTGCAGATGCGTTGATATATAGAGGCCAACTTTGGGTACGCGAATCGAAATCCGGGACCAGAAAATAAGTTACCGAAATCAATTTGTCCTCGTTACGTTCGCAGTACATGAAAAAACAGACGGCAGCGTTGAGAGAAGTGAACGATTCGCGACTGAGGGTTTACGAGCAGCTGGAAGTTAGCATTCAAGATCTGGAACGAGACAATCATCGACTGGGACTCGAAAATTCTGCTGACAAGAAACAGATCAAGAGGTGAGATTGCGGGCTTCATTTTTCGTGCTCGTCGACGATATTGTCGCGGAATGTTAACGAGTTATGTCTTCTAGTCAACGCCTGAGCATCGAATCTCTCGAATCTAGCCTCGAAGTGCTGCAAAAGAAGCTGGACGAACTTACTGCCGAACATGAAACGTTGTTACGGCGACATAACGTTAACGATGCTGGAAATCTCTCGCAATCGCGGACCACGGCAACTTGGAGGGCGAAGATATCGCGGGATGGCAGCATAGAACAGGTATCGTCGTTAACATCAGCTTTCGAAGCCGTAATCATGCCTCGTATAATATAAACGTCTCGCAACAAACGATATTCCAGTAGATTTATTCTAATTTGTGATCATTACTGTACAACCGTCGTTGTCAGTCGATAATTGACTATTAACCCATTAAGGCCCGGGCGAAAACTCGGCTAGATAACATCGAACTAACTCTGCGATTCGTAGGCAAATGAAATAATCCATCACTCGATTTTGGTCGCTTGAGAGAAGAAAGAATTTTTGTTTCTCATTTGCCTATTACGAGTAGCATACCTAGTTCGATGCTATCTAGTCCAGATTTGCCTGGGCTTAATTGGTTGAAAAACTATTTGGTTGCGTTCGGTGGTAGGTCGCTGCCTCACAAACTAGTCCTCAGCCGGAGAAAACAGCGGATACGGGAATACGAGAGTTAGCCGCGACGTTGGCAAACGACGACGAAGTTACCGACTTGTTGAGACAGCTACACGAAGTACGCAATCAGAAAGCACGGGAACAAAAAAGGGTTGCCGAACTCGAGGATCAGCTCAACTCTATTTTGGAAGAACGCTCAACCCTCGAGGGACAACTGAGCGCGTGGCAACGAAAAGCCGAAGATATGAAGAGTCTGCAGGATGAAATCAGCGCCTTGGAAGAAGTCAGGTACGTCCTTTGACATCGCACATAGTCAAAGCTCGCCACGTGCTCTCGTTTGAACTTGCCTTCAGCTCGCGTGATAAACGTGACGAGAAATACGAGGGCATCGTTTTAAGACGAGGCTGTTTCAATGATGATACAACGCATGAACAAACGAGGCTCTTCGTTGAAGTCGTTGAAGAATTCGATATTTATCGTAGGTACCGCGCGCTGGTTGGACTGATTTACAGACCATTATCATTTGAACAAGATTTATTCCTCGTGTCCCCTCGGTTATTATGTATCATATTTGCAACCTACGTAACGATGAATGTTCAAACTTTTACGGCACGTTACAGACAAGGACATCTTTGCGGTCGTTGCTTGCGAGGCGTTGGTAACGAAACTCACGATGCACTCTCCATAATGCTTGATCAAGAAGAGGACGATGATCTGAGCCTGATTGAGCCTCTGATGAGCCGCAGTCGTAGAGATTCTGGAACTCCTCTTCCACAGGTAAAGTCACGCACGATTGTCTCTTCTGATACATGCTTGATGGTCCACGTCGTACGTAGCTCAGCTGCATCGATAGAATACCTCGTTACTTTCTTATCGTTCTTATCGAATTAGTTGTTTCGTATGTGTTAGTTCAACGAGCATTGCTTTCGAATTTTTCAGTCACGACGATCGATCGCTTGTAACATCGCATTTTTCCAGACAACTCGGTTTATCTGTGACCTGTCTGCTTTTTGCAATACGGAACAAAATCGTTGGCACGTGTTCCCGTGAAATGTAGTACAGGTTCGATTAGATACACGTGAGAAAAGTAGATACAGGTTCTCAGTACCCATGCCTTTCTCTCTTGACTGCCGATACCTATCTCGAGCACTTCGCATCTTTTGCATACTTTGACTGAACCATCGAGCGATAAAAAGCATCAATATCTCGGATGCTCCAGCACTTATAAATATAACGGTATAACTAAGCGTGACAAAGAACCTGCTCTCGTAGAAAAATCCATTCCATTAGAGTCGTAACTTCACCACGGCGTCAGCCTCCTCACGGTTGTGTCATGGGATTAGTCTACGTCAGGCACTCAAACAAAAGGCGTTTTTACAAACTTTTTTTTACATTGCCATGAAGATAGAAGAAATACACTCTCCAAGTATATTACGAACTTTTGTTGTATTCATTTTACTCAATATTTATTGACAAAAAAGGCAACTCTTGGAAAAGTACACAAGTGACTTCAGTTGTCGATTTCTCTGTTTGTAAAAATTTTCTAAAAAGCAGAAAAAAATGTCATTTAATATATTCTAAGAGTATATTTATTGAGCACCACAACTTTTATACTAACATCTATCGTGGCAACGTAAAAAAATTGGTAAAAATAGTGTTTTGAATGTCTGAAGTAGACTAGCCCCTTAACGTCGTCGAAAACGGCGAATGAGCTGCGGATCATATTGTCAGGCACCCTTCTTCTGTGCTCATCCTTTATCTGGCTTCGATTCTATTTGGACACCTGCCATCCTGCGCTCGCGAAGCTTAGCAAAAGCAAAAAAAGGAAAAAACTGACAGCAAGGTCGTGCCGCTGTTACGATATATCAGCCGTGACGATGCGATAGTATTTCCGTGAATGGTCTCCTATCGATCGTACGAGCTGTCGCTGCACTTCGTTTGGTAGAAAAAAAGGCAACGTTCAAAAAAGTGAAGACCGCAAAGTGGAGACACAAAAAAAAGCTGCCCCCTGATTGACACGATTTCCACCCTTCTTGATCATCTGAAAACCAAGATCTTGGTTATTTCTCGAAGAGTAGGGATGTAGTTTTCGTTTGACGAGAGCGATTTGTAAAATAAAAATTTCTAGCAAAATGGCGGCCATGTAAAAAAAATATTTTTTTCCTTAATTTTTCATCTTTGGGAATTTTTTAAAAATGGTAGAAATTATTTTGCCAAAAAAGCTCTTGTCAAACGATGGGGACATATATTAAGAAGGTTTGTACAAAGATTGAAGTAAATCGAACTTGAGTTTATCCAAGTGGCAGTAAATTTGAGAAGGGCAGGCTCTTACGAATAGAGACAACGATTTTGTTTCGAATTTCATTCGGTGGTGCCGAATAGCTCGTTATTTCGAACGATCCCGAGAATGCTGGATAATAGATATTGGTGATGTTTTCTCTCGTGAAATTTATTCCGAACGAGATATAATTATTTTCATACCATTTCGTTTCCCCCAGGCAATGGTTTCGTCAAAAAATGAATCTAGGCAGTTTTCCTCCCTGATCTGGAAGATAGTGACTTGTATATGGAAAGCACCGTCCATTCTAGGTCTCTTTTTGGAAACAGTGGAGTATTTGCGGAATGATTACATAATACCGACCGTACTCAAACCTTTTCGAGTACCGCTGTACATATTGAAGAAACTGTTAGCCATGAAACCTCGCAAAGACTGATTTTCATAAATTAACTATTAATTATACAAAAATGTTGATATTTCCTCGAGTTCCTAATTATTATTTCTTCTAAAAAATCTCTCTGATAACGAGTTTTTTCCACGGAAATATCGCTATTATTAAGTTAATTATCGTCGTTTCCGTTGCTGAACGCGGTTTCACGGCTCGTTTCGCTACCTATTACATCGTTGTAATGCTAAAATTACCAAAACATTTTCTCATTCTCCAACATGCTTTGCTATTACTTGATAGTAGTTATTAGTGGTAACAGATAATTCGACGTTAAAGCTTGGCGCAAAATCATTCCTCGTTATTATTATTTTCGGGGTTTTTTGCTTCGTGAGTACGCTTGCTGCACGCTCCTCACTTTGTACAGTTTTGTTGATGTCTGGTTGGTGTTTTGGGCAGTCCAACTGCAAAAATATAGCCTAGACTAATTATTATTGCATGTTAGGACGAGGGCTCATTTTTTTAACGCAGAGACTGATTCGTGACCTTGAAATATTCAAGCGCGAAAGACTGATATTCACGTGATGAAATTCTGGACCAAATCTGTTTATTCCCATAGTTTAATCGTAGTACGCTTCGTAAGTTTTCACACTTGTATTGTTATTGTTGTCTAGTCCAATTTTAACATGGATCGTGTATCATGCAATATCAATGCCAGATTTATATGGCTTTGAATAAAATGTTTAACCTGGATGTTGTACCGTCTATTTTATTTTTTGCTATCACGTATTATAAATCTGGTACCTCGCCGATCCCCTTCCTTCCAATTATTCCTCGACATAGACGCACGTTACGCTTCGATTCCTCTTCTTTATTTCGTACATTCTCGTCATTCTTATACACGTTGCTAATCAATTTTATCCGCACGAATAACGTTCACGCAAACTTTTTACTTAAGTTATTTAAAAAGCACGATCAATGTTCGTTCTTCGCCGATGAAGACGCTTCGCCTATTATCTATTTTGTATCTCTATTCTGTTCGTGTGGTATTTCTTCTCTCGCCACCCTATATTTATTCTCCGCTCTTCCTCAAGTATATTCACATTCGTATATTTGCTTCACGCGTCGTTGTACGACAATCGCTTTCATACTCCACGTCGACGAACGAGGTATTTTACTAACGATCATTTCCTCGCACAATCAAATTCATTTCATGACAAAGAATATTCTTCGTGTTCCCTGCAGGCTCATTATTTTTGCAAATCTCGCATTTCGCAGAATTAGTCTACTTTAGATTTTTCCTACGTTGCTATGATACGTATCAATGTAAAACTTGCTGGGCTCAGGGAATTCACTCTTAAAATATGTTTTTAAAAAATCTTTTTTTCCTTCATTTTACTCAATATTTACTTACAAAAAACGTTGTCGATTTCTCTGCAACAAATCATCCCAAACATAAAAATCAAACATTATCAGATAAAGAACAACTGTGGCTTCGACCTGAACGACGATTATCAATTTTTACGCATAATTAACAAAATGTCAAACGATTTGAAAGAAAGTGATTATTTCAGCGATTTTTCGATAAAAAATATAGTAAAAATTAAGAGTTGCTTTTTTTTGCAAATAAATATTGAGTAAAACGAAGAAAAATTGTATTTATAGCCCAGCAATTTTCATATTAATATCTATCATAATAACAAAAATTCGAAAGTCTGAAGTAGACGAATTTATCGCAGTAGGAAGCATATTGATCGTATTGCACGATTTGACCTAGTTTTTTTTCATCTGTAATTGATGCTCACAATCGCAATTATAATTTCTGGGTGGATCAGAGCTGGTTATATTGTTTATTTCGTAAAATTGTGTTGTGGATTTCATTATCGGTGCGTTTGTATTGGTGAAATATCTGGTCGTCCCTCGAAACGTTTACGTGATATCGAACTTCTATGAAGTTACTTTTGGAGCAGGATTTATTTGTTGGGAGTGCAAACCTAGGCTCGAGATACTTGGAGTGAAACGTCGCAGCTGTTTCGTTTGAGACGTACTTGACGAATTTTCCCGAACGAGCTTTAGGATGCGAATTGATGTCGACAATGGAAGAAAAGATTTTCTACGATTTAATTCGAAAAGGAAAAATGGTTTGTGTTTTCAGGATTCTCGACGCAAATCCGAGGACGATGACGTAACGGACAACCCTTACAGAGTTTTGGTAGAAAAATACGAAGCTCTGTTAGAAGTGCAGAGGCATCCGGCAACGCGACGTAAGATGAGCGAGCCTGACACGTGTTTGTCGTTGCAAGAAGAATTGGTGAAATCCGGAGATTTCAACGGTTTCCCAACATCGCATACGGAATTGGACGATCATAGGCAAAAACCTATTAAAAACTGCTCGATCCATAAAAAACCATTTTCAGGCACGCCGACAGATTTTTCCGAGGCAGAATCATCGTCTTCGGGATTTTCCGACGAGACCAGTAACAAAGCGACCCAGACCGATGGTCGCCCAGGCTCGTTCCTCTGCTCCATCGCCGACGGCGAGGATTGCAGGTTCAGCATCTACGACGACGCTAGTCCAATCGAGAGTCGTTTCCGCAAAACACCCGAGTACAGACAACTATACCGCGAAATATTCGCCGTGCTGAAGCGCGCCGCCGAAACGAAAGAGGAAGGTGAGAAGTTGCCTCTCCTCGACGATCACACGCCAACAGGCGCGCCCCGAGTGCCGCCGGTGACTCCGGCGCAGGAGGACATGCCGAGCGACATGACGGACGACAGTCGAAGCGTCGTGTCTTCGGTGGTGTCGGAGCCCGCGTACCGTTGCCGAACACCGACCCCCGCCCAAAAATCCTCGGAACAAACGGATCCGGCGCGTAAAGCCGGCGCTCACATTTCGAGTCCACGCGATAAGCAGACAGACATTGGCTTGAGGCCGTTGCACACACCGAAACGACCGTCCCTCGAGTATCTGTCGATCGGTGTGAACGTGAGGAAGAAGTCGTCGGCGAAAAAGAACTCGGCGAAGAAAATGTCTCCTCAGGATCGTCCAACGACCCCGGATTTAACTTCGCCGAGAACGTCCCAGGGAAAACAGAATTACGGTGGTAGGAGAAAATTCAGAGCATTCAATTATAACGATAGTAGTACGGACGGCGGCAATGGCGCCGTTTGGAACGGCAACACGCTCAATTTTTTCCCAAGTAAGGTTAGGGATTCCTCGTCAAACGCGGTCTCTGCTGGATCGAGACAAAACAATTCCTTCGTAAGATACGTGAGCGAGCATCACAACACTACGTACGAGTACAAACCGGGTACTGCTTCGGCAGAGGTCGCGCGGCTCAAGCGATTAGAAATGTCTTACGCCGAGGCTCTTCGTCTCCCGAACAAACCGCAATCCATCGCGCGTCGACATTAATTCGTACACCGTTCTTCCACAGATCTACGACACATACGTACTTTACCGATACTGGCATGATCGATAAACGCAGGCCGAATGAAAAAAAATGTTGAAAAAATTTAACAAAAAAAACAGACAACAAGAATTCGTAAAACGTATGATTCAGTATTGAAGGCTGCATCTGGCAGCCGTAAACAACATTGTAAATATCTTCGTAGGTTTTAGACATTTATTGTATTTCGTTGTAAATTTTTCTTTACTCCTCCCTCTTTTATTCGAAGTAAGTTTGTTTGTTGTGTATCACGAAGGTGAACACGTAGAGACGTTATTTAAAAAAGAAAAAGCAACCGAACGATTTTATAAACGGGTCCAGTTTACATACCGAGTAATGATCGTTAACATTGGAATGGGTTGGACGGGTCTTGGACCATTTTTTTATATACACACGTTTAATTCTAAGAGCATTGTTCACGACAAGTTTCTACGTACGAGACTAAAGCCAAATTTTTCTCAGACGATTCCAAGTGAAATATTCACGTGCCATTTACTTACATTATTGAATTTACCCCACGCTATTTATCGGCTCAAGCTTATTATCTTCGTCGCACCTCCGGTTTTTTTGTTTTTGTTTTTGTTTTTGTTTGTTCGTTTGTTTGTTGCCTATCTTTCTTCGTTCATCGATATTTATATGCTTGCCGCGTACAGAGCGTAGAAGGAATTTCACCGAGCGACCAACATGTATGATGTTAGTTTTTTATATATTGTGAGGAATGGATAACATGTCTTGTGATGATTCTGTAGAATTCAATAAAAGAAATCTTTGTCATATTTCCATCATTTTCCAACTGATTTTTCAGATTGCGATCCCCAAATATTTTCCGATTGTCAAGACGTACCGAAAGATTTACATCAGTTATCGATGAATTTATTCGATCGGTTCAGACGTTATGCGTCAACGATGGTTTGTTTTCCAATGATGATCGTGAAATCGCGGTTTGCGAGATTTTTTTTCATCATTTCGTTCGATGACGCTGAACAAACGTATGGGGTATGAAAATGCAGCGGATAACAGTCTCGAATACGTTATAAACATCATTTATTATTAACAAAAACAAAATGGTAAATTGATTGATTTATGATTCACCCCACCAAACACAAACTGAATTTGTAGAAAATCGATCACGAGTAACGTGACGAATCGTGTTTGGTACGGATGTTGTACTACATATCGATCAGGCTCTCGCAAATTTTCAACGTTGGCGAGGAATTCTATTTACCGAGATGAACATTTTCAAATTCCTGATTAAAATCTGCAATCAATCCTAAACCATTTCAATTAAATTTCATTTCTATTCCTTCAATTGAGAAATATGAAAAACCCTAGTTGAAAATTCTTTCTTCCAACGTGCGGAGTTCGTTTGCATTTCGACAATGCAGAGAATATATATGATTTTTTTTTCTTTTTTTTTCTTTTTTTAACCAGAATCTTTGGTTAAGCTTTGAATCGCTAATATAATAGAGCGTTGAAATTACGCAAGAGCCTAATATTGATGCTACTTCGCATATGATTTATATTGGTATAATTGTTATTACTTCACGATTGTATTTCTCCAACGCTCAACATTTCAAATCGCCGAAATAAGGAGCAATAGAAGTAGATGGACACATCTACTCTGGAAAGAATGAAATTCATTGAAAAATTTGAAGAAAAAAATGTAATACGATGGACATTTTGATGACATTTTTTTTTAAATGTATTTTTATTCGACACATTTGGCGATTTAATGTTTCACGTTCAAGTGGTCGGAAAACGAGGGACACAGACACAAAATGAACATGCTAGTCGAGTTTGTTTTAGAATAATTCTCACGTTACGCGGCGTAACGTCTATTCAATATGGGCTCGTTCAGCAAGGTAAAAAGGACTCAATTTTCTCATAGTTGCTACTCTTACTCTTAGGGATATTATCACATATTGCTGACCTACCGACGACAATTGATCAATATTATATTTCCTGCGTTTTGCTATTGTTCGGTTCATTCGCCATGTATATAACGGTATAAAAAGTCGACCGCGGGCGGACGAGGTCGACCTCATGCTCAGATTCGTATTCTATTTTCAATCAAATTGTAAAAAATATTCATCACGAGGGTGATACATTTCATTCTGATAAATTCTATGCGGGGAATGTGCGAGCGTTTATGTTCTTTTCTCGTAGCGAGATCTCGCCGTGTGTTTTCCGTCGGGCGAACCAGAAAACAACGTTAGATTTCGTTAACGGACGAGCAAACCATGCTTCGTGGTTAAACCATCGCCAATTTTGCTAATAAAATAATTGGAGGAATTGAGAGTCGAGAATCTCGGCTCCTCGCAGCGCTATGCTAGTTTGTTCAGCGATTAAAAGTTGTAAAACAATTCAAGAGTAACCGTGAAGCGACTAATCGTACAACAGATCAACACGCGTCTCATCTCGATTGGCGTGTGAAAACGAACGCTCGGTTTTCCGATTAAGAAGCAAGAATTTAGTTCTCGGGATTTATGTACAACTCGTGTGAAAATGAAGGACGTATGAACGAATGGAAAGAGAAACGAGGGCAAGATTGACAAATAATGACAAACTATATGCCTCGATTTAAAAGATCGTGATTTCTCATCACGCCATGTGATACATGATATCTAAATACCTGGACTTTGGCAAGACTGTATATGCATTCCGGGTACAGAGAAAAACTGACCAGGCTATACCTTCTCCAAATTGATATCAAAGATAATACGCACGCTTTGTTTGGCTAGTTGTATTTTTCGTTAATTAATTACTTAATTATTGGTAATATTTGTAGGACAAGTCCACTAGCACATAAACTTCAGTAAAGAACTCGCATACGCCATTGGCCTCACGTTTGGATGCGGCTGAAACAAAAAAACGATTGTTGCGTGATCCTTAAAATTTCGAGAAGATCTACAATCGTTGAGAAATATTGCACAACGATGGAAAACGAGATCGTAATAAAAGGACAATGTAAACAAAATAACTATAATATAGAAGACGTACGGACAAAATAATGTGAATATTCTTACCACTGCCTCGTACGATGTAAAGTTCGGTTTCATGTCTTTACCCGTTAGTGTGATAAAGGCACCTTGGTTACCCATGGTATCGCTGAACAAATAAGTGCAATGTATAGATTACTTGAGTAGTAAATATTTTAACCAAATATAATCGAATTAAATGTAAAAATGCATTAAACGGAACTACAATCACAGTGTATGCTGAAATCAAAATCACCATCCTGATTATTTTTTACCCATGTCCCCAGTGACCTCCATGTAAAAAAGTTATAAGCATGAACGAGGTGAGGTGGTACAACGGTCAAATCGACGTACGAACACAATGTTCTCGATCAGGAGAGTAGGTCCGTTAGTATGCACGTACATGGAATTGTTAACAATCTCACCAATAATTTGGAGCAGAAAAGACTGTGATGCATTTTCCATCATGTGCAACTTCATATCCGTCATTTTTCACCTCGTGACTTCTTACGATATAGTCGAGGCCGTTTAGCGTGAGGAAATTTTGCGTTACGTCTGGTCCAAATTGAACACCGACTCCCCGTTTGCTAGGCGCTCGCCCTGGCTGTGGCTGTGGATCTGACCATAACAACTCGCACATCAATCCTTCATCCGGCGGTTGCCTGTTTCTATCGATATTTCGAATATCTGCCAAGGTTACGTCGTCCCGCGAGAAGAGTCCGCCATGCATCACCTGAACACCATCGAATATTGTAACGAGAAATCAGCAGAATTTTTAAATATGCCAGTTATTTTGTGGTGAGAAGAAATACTCACGAGTACTTTTTTATTAAGACAGTGTGCAAGAGGGAGCCAGTTATAAACCTCTGTGAAGAGCTCAGCCATCTGCGCTGTATATTTTGCCTTGACTTCTCCGTCGAATCCGTACATTTGATTCATTGTAGCAGACTCGTGATTGCCTGATTATCAAGACAATTGAATAATGCCAGTTTGAAAATAGAAAAAAAATAGTGACACGTAATATGGCATTTGTATAACGTGACACGTAATAAGATTGTGTGCGGGCAAGACTGAAACACGGTCTACAATGTATCAATGCAATCTATGAAGGTGTGTGAGAATGACAAATTAGCATAGAGCACCTGAATGAGGTAAATTCAAGTCACAAAAGACATTATCTTTGCTGCTAGTCATGCACACAGATTTATTACCCTGATTACGTGGATCTTTCGTGTATCCTATTAATAATACAACGCAATTTGAAAAATATAGCTTATCAACTCACTGACCAAATTATTCCGTAAAAAACAGAGAACACTTGTCATTTGTACCATTACTCCTGATACTTTAAGGAGCGTATCATTTCGCCGAACATAAAAATGTACGGTGAGCCACGCGCTATTTCCAGTCATTGATTCTAGCTTACCTCTGGACATGAAGAAGTGGTTTGGATACAGCAACTTAAATCCAAACAACGTGAATATACACTCCACGGAAAAGGATCCTCGGTCAACAAAATCCCCGTTGAAAAGCTGTTTTATTATTCAGGAAAAATGCTATGATCAAATATCATCTGTCATCCATCATATAAAGATCAATTTCACTAATGTGGTAGAGAGAAAAGGATACATATGGATTGGTTTCCGAAGGTAGACCATTTAATTTGAATACGTTTAGCAGGTCGTAATACTGTCCATGTATGTCTCCGCAAATAGTGAATTTGCTCTCGTCAGGAATGGTAATATCGACGAGGCTTGGCTGAGCCATGAACCACGTTTTGATATCGAGAAGAATTTTATACGCATATTTGCGATGAAGTTTATTCTGCCGCTTGTACCATGCCACTAAATCTGTCATGAATTTCAGGGTAACTTTGTCGTTTTCTAGTTTTGGACCATCGTAATCATCTTCGATCACTAAATCAATACGGGTGATGAATAAATACACGATATTATTACACGAACGAGTCGCCGGAGCTATCACAAATAAGCTTGGCTACTCCCAACGATTCGAGTTGGATTTTAAAATACAATTCTGAATCGATAGAAACTTACCCATGTCATCGAGATTAATCGTGTCAGCGATATTTTTCTTATTCTCCTCAACAGATATAGCTTTTTCAAAAGCTAATTTCTTTACAATTTTATTACACTCGGTGAATTTTGTCTTTGCATCCTTATCGCTTGGCCTGGCTTTCGTAACCGTTTCGTAATCTTTAAGTGCTAACTTGAATTTTCCAAGGGACATGTGGGCCGCTGCTCTGCGATAATATCCTTTCACGTAATTTCTATCCAATTCGATAGCTTTGGAGGCGTCCGTCAGCGCGTAACCGAAACATTCTGTTTTCAGGTAGGCAAAACTTCTGTTACCGTAATACACGGCAACATTTGGATTTACCTCTATAGCCTTGGTATACAACTCTATAGCTCTATTATAGTCTTGTTCTATAATGAATATACAACCGATAAGATCCTCGAAAGTCATTGAATTTGGCAAGTCAGTGAGAAAAGCAAAGGAAGACAGGATATTTTTTAATACTATAGGTTAGCTTTTCTATACACGTGATAAAGAGCCTGACACGTGAATAACTGTCATGTAAGCGACATAATTTCTATGGCGTGAGATCACCTGACTGTTAGAATCGGGAAATGAGCGATATATTCGTCGTAAAAGACATACTTTTGAAGTACTCGTTCGCTTCTTCCTTCCATTTTTCAGCTATCTTCAAATCTTCGGCAGATGTTACTCCGGTGATCTCGGCGTTTCCACTCATTCTCGGCTACGATAGAAGTTCGACAAATAAATGAAAAACTACTTAAATTATATTAGACTGAACACAGGGAATAAATAAGGCATTGAAAGCGGGACTAAATTGCTTTGATTCACGTTTTTTTTTTTTGGAAATGTGCTTATTTGCGGGTACTCCGAGCGATCTGAACACGTGCGAAGCTCTAAGATATCGTAACGATATATCGAAGGCTCGATGCTGCGAGTCGATAGTATAGAGAGTTACTCACTTCAGACAAAATATACAAAAATTCCGTATCATTTCCGTACGTGTGCTATCAGTGTGACAGACCGTGCACCACACAATCGAACCGTGGCATGTCGGTGTGGCGCAGAGCGTTCGGCGCGCTTCGGAAGACTGAACGAACCCGAAGCATCGTTCAGGTTCGTTCGCCATCCAATGGGGCTGCGCGATTGATAACACTGAACACTGCCGAACGCTGCTTCGAGTTCGTGGGTCTTTCGAAACATACCGAACGTTCTGCACCGCCCCGACAGGTCGCTGTTCGATTGTGCGGTGCATATTGCTGGGAACGAAATAAAATTGATTGAAGATCAGATTCAAAAATTAACCAATACGTTTTTATTTACATAACTGACACTTAAATATATATATATTTATTCATCTTGGACGAAATGTTTTCTTGACAATATATTACATGTAACTCTAACTGAAAAATGATATTTTCTTTTGACTATTCTGCTTCTCGTCAGTTTTGCGTTTCTTTGGCAATGCCGATGTGAAGTTTGTGCCTGATTTTCTCTTGCGAGTCTGAAAAATGTTCCAATTAATCTTATGTTTATCGAGATGATTGTGTGGTTTCTACATTGCAAATTGTCGATGAACCATACCGAAATTACTCGACACCACTTTTTATTACCTTGTCGGAATCTTCGGAATTATCTTGTGATATCGTGTCCTCCATGTTGTCAACAATCTCATGGGCTCCAAGACTTTCACGAGAAAATATGAAATTTTTCGAACTTTTTTTAACACCAATGAGAGACATTGCGTTTTGTTTAGTCATTTCTGACAGTCGTGCCAGTGACTCTTCTCCACGCGCCAAGAACGAGCCACGGTGCATGGCAGTCTGAAAAAGATGAACGATCAACGATCACCTTTGTTTTACCAATGAAAGAAACAGAAATCAGGATAAAAGGCTCTCCTAAATTAAATCTCTCAAAGCATTTCCTGCTTGTACATCTAATCGAATACGCACTTGTAACGTGAAAGGTTTGTTCACAGATGTTGGTGTAGCGAATAGATTGGCAACTGGGTGATGGAGCACAGACATTTTCGTATTCATAGTATGCATCGAAGGATCTGGATCAGCAAGTTTTTTATTCTTCAGTTTTTTCAATGCCCTCATGCCAAATTGCAGCAATTGCGAATCAGCTTCGTCCTCTTCCATATCATTGTCTACCTGCTCGACAATGAAGATATCAAAACTGATTAGTATTTGAATACGACGAAGCTTTTTCGTTTTACCTTTTGTTTTTCCAAGAATTTTTCTCGTTCGAGTCTCGACTTTCGCCATTCCAATTCACTTTCCACATCATTAGCATCTACCGACACGTCGTCATCCTCATTCACCGCAGTTGCATTGGTTTCGCCTTCTTCTAACTTATCTGGAAAAACAAGCTATGAAATCTATTGATCTAGGCGAGCAATGGACGTGATACTCCTTTACAATGAAATATTTACCGATATTTTTCCATTTGAATTTTCTCTGACGACTAGCGTTATCCGAATGCAATTCACCATCCTCTAAGAGTATTTCTTGCAGCAGTCTCACTTCTCTCTGATCTTTGTCTATTATTTGTTTCATGTGCATTTTTCCCAATTGACTTCGAACTTGATCCTGATCGATTTCTTCGAAATCTCCGTCTTCCACTTCCAGTTTGTCCAGATCATTTTCATCCTCATCAGCTGAGCCCCATTCACTTTCCGACAGCTCAGCTTCTTCGTCGACAAATTTAGACGCGACTTTTTTCATTGCCATTTTAGATCCAATCTCTATTTCGTTTTCTTCCGAATCATATTCTATAATTTTGTCATCCTCTCCAATGTCATTTTCAGACTCGGAGGAATCGTCGTCAGAGAGACTTAAACGTTTCACCGTTTTCAGTTTTCCACTCGACTTTACTGTTTTGCGACTTATTCCAAATAATGTATTCAATTCGTCTTCATCATCCGAAGATAAAATTATTCTCGAACCATTGGGATCGCAATTTTTTTTTTCAGGCTCGCTTAGAGACGCAACATCGTTGTCAGGCTGTGAACTAATCGTATCTTGCGGTTTTTCATCTATTTTATCTTCTACCGCATTGGTAGCCTGTGTTGCAAACGTTCCCGAACATAAAACCAATAGTTCTGCATCAGATGGTTGTTTCTCTGTAGGTATTTCTATCAATTTATTTATCTCCCCACTTTCATGATCAATTCCTGAAAATTGACCGGAACATAGATTCAACAGTTCTGTCTCACTGGGAATTTCTGTATTATCATCGAAAAGCTTTTTGAGCAATTTGGTACGTTTTCCTGTATCACTGACGCGTGAATTTTGTTCTCTAATTGGAGTTTTTTCAACGGAAAACGGTGGAACTATTGGTGAATAATTTTCTTTTTCGGTTGTAGCGGTGCCGTAGCTTTCCGTGTTTGTGTTCAGAGCTGTCAGTTGCGTTATTGGTGAAATTATGCTAAGAGAATTTTTACTGACTAATGGGGTCGTTTGGCTATTTTCTTCGACTTGTGGTTGATATGCCGGCATATCGTCTTCCGTACCGCTTAACCATTGATCACTGCTATTATTATCAGTTTCGAATAAATCAACATCTGTTTTGGTTCTCTGGAAATTATTCTTTTGTTTAGTTTCTTTGCTATCCAGATTTGATTCCATGTCATCGGAATCATCATCATCGAAAGCTTTCACTATTCTCTTCAATTCTCGAGGTTTATTCTCGGAATCCTCTGCTTGTACAGCTTTTGCATCTCTGTCCTCGACATCATCATCATCATCATCATTTTCTTCATCTTCTTCATCTTCATCTTCATCGTCAGCTGCATCTTTTTCGTCTTCATCTTCGCCATCGTCATCTTCCTTTTCATTGTCATTTTCTACCTCCTCGTTTGAGTCTTCGCCGCTAACTTCTGCCTCCTCATCCAGGAAGAGTCCAGGATTTTTATTCTTTCGTTCTTTCAACACTACGTCGTCCTCTTCAGGTTCACTCTCACCACTTTCTTCAGCCTCTTCTACGGCTTTTGTGCCCTCTTCCACTTCACTTTCCTCTGTTTCATAGCCAGAACCATCATCATCTACAGTCCCCTGTTCCTTTTCTTTCATATTCCATTCTTTCGTGCGTTGAGCAACTATCTGCTGCTTCAGTTCTTCTTTCAAACGCATCAATTTTGCTCCAGGTTTATTCAACGCCGAGTCAAATGGCTTTACATTGGTTGTTGGTTTATAAGGTATTACCTCCGTGATTACAGTGAGACCAGAATCCGTCTCCTGCAAATGAGTCGAAGTAATTGTCTGGGTTGCAAATATAGCGCTGGATTTATTAGTAATAGTCATCGTTTTGGGAGATATACAACTCAAATCTATCATCATATCTGGTGAGCCAACAAGTTTTGGGAAATTTTTGAGAATTTCAGGTCGAAGGCCAACTTTTTTCAAGCCAAGTTTGACATTGTGGGACTTGGAAGTGGATTTATCTTCGCCTGTTTTTTTTGAATCCTGTAATTCCTTATCGTTATTGCTATCCCTTGAATCTGTCCCGTAAATGGCCGTGGGTGTTTCATCAACAAGCAAATTTGAACTGTTATCATCAGCATGCTTGCTTGTTGTAATGGAAGTTATCATATTCTGAACTTTAGGATCAACAATCATATCTTCAGAATTTGATACATCAGTCGGTTTTGATACATCTCTCTTGGGGAGAAAAGGTGTCTCTGTGATTTCAACAAACTGTGTAGTGATTTTTGGATACTGATCTTTGGACATTTTTAAATCAAAATCTTCAGTCATTTTCAATTCAAATTTTTCCGTCTCCTTTTGCATAGGTTCGGTAGCCTTCGTGTTTATGAAACCAGGTTGCAAATTTTCTTTATTGTTCTCCAATTCGCACATCTTCTCAAGCATCAATGCTCTTTCTTTAGTCATATTTCGCTCGTCAAGTACGCTTCTAGTTTTATTAAGAGCTTCCTCATCCGTTACGAATAATTTTCGCGTCACACTTGCAGTCTTTAACGACTGCCGAGATTCTTTCGTAATGGCTTCTAAGTCCAACGGTTTGCTCTCTACATCAGAAATGCACTTTTCAAGTGGTTTCACTTCCATTAGTGATGAATTTGTTATCGATGAATCATCAATGTGAGGATCGAATAATTTACGAGGGATCCCAATGTCCTTTTCTCCTTGTTTAATAATTTCTCTATTTGTATCACAGTTTTTGTTGTCGCTTTTGACGGCTTTCTGCGTCTCTCCAATGCCAATATCCTCAATATTATTCGATGCTTGGCTATCAGGTAAGTCCACACCACTGGTTCGAATTGGTGCCACGACTGCATTGCATTCCTTTTCATCATCTGATTCCGATGAAGATTTGTAGAACAGATTAGCTTCTTTTTCTTTTTCTTCCACTACTTTTCTGATTTAATCAAAATCAAAATGGTTTTAAAAATAAATTTTTTATGTTTGATACATGATATAAATGTGCATCATTTTAATTCTACTTACTCTACGAGTTTCACAGACATTTTCACTTTGACCGCTGTGCTTAAGCTCGCTGGTAAATTTGGTAAGTTTTTTTTTCTTTTAAGAAATTCTTGTAGCGTTCGTTGTTTTGGCCTGTGATACGGCAATGAGACATTCGACTCTCTGAAAAGTCTTTGCGTTTCCCTGTGTATTTCTCGCATTGCCTCATCTTTTGACGATCGGTCGGCTCCCTGACAGATAAAATATTTTTCAACATGACTGTATTAATTATAAATACAATACATATTATAACGGTTTCAACTTCTATCAATCATATCTTGCTTCACGTGAGAACAAGTGCCCAGCTACATTTTGAAAAGTATTTACTCGTGGTCAAATAAAACAGGTCTCAGTAGTTTCTCAGCTGTAACATTCGCAATTATAACTTTTCAATTGAATACTTGAAAAATTGAGATTTCCAACCGTTGCTACGTTTAAATATTTTATATACTTTAATTTCATATGAGTCGTTTGTTGATTTAACTTACCTTACGTTTTTTTACAGCTTTAACCCTTTTCATTGTGCCTGACTGTGTCGCATGATCATTTTCATCACCAGATGACGCGGAATGTTCATATGATCGGTTCTCGTCTTCTGATTCAGAGTCAATCAATTTTCTTACACGTTCAGTTGGCTGTAAAAAATTATACAAGATCAATACGGATTCCAAACTGAATAAACATGAACGGAACGGACGGATGAATGTCACCGCATACAAGTTTGAAAAACAATGATCATTTACCTCGAGCTGTTTCATATCGAATTGCCGTTCTCGGCTATTGTCGTTATTACCATCACCTGGAACCTGTTCCTTGCCCGATACATTTTTAGATGGTTCCTCGTCCTCGGAATCGCTACTCAAAATTGTCTGCAGTCTTTTGGTTTTAGATGTTTTTTGAACTTTTGTTATTAATGTATCTAAGTCGTCAGAATCGGAACCACCCCGTGTGATTTGAGCATTTTGCTTGGGAAACAACGCATTTGAAATATCATCATCTTCAGAATCACTATCCAATATACTCGAATATTTTGGTGCCTTATTGGGTTCCTGCGTTGTAGAACTTATCATTTTCTCGAGTGAAGAATTGGTAATCATCGACTCTTCCAAATTTTCAATTCCTTCAGATATTTTTACGAGACTCGACGATTCATGAGGAGTTTCATTGTTGCCTTCGGTTAATGTGGCTGGCTCATGAGAGTCTATCATTTGTTGCAGCAGACATGCAGCCTCGTTAGAAGATGTATCAACCATGATAATTTTTTCTTTATTTTTCGATTTAGGATAATACTCTTTCTCTGTTCATAACTAGGAAACATTCATAGAAGTACCGGCAGCAGCACTAGTTTCAAGGTTTTATTAGTATGAAGATTCAGGTTAAGTCATAGTAACTTGACACTCGAATGATATTTCGAATAATATCACGACCAGAATCGTAACTCAGAACTATGATTTTCCATGTGGTAAATACTTGTTAAATCGCGTAGATATATACGTCAGGTGTATTTATTAAGAAAATAGGTCTGACTAATGAACGTCTGTTTATAAAGTTTGTGACTGATCTGCGAATAATTCGCGCCAAAAATTTTTCCCGGCTTTACCATAGACTAAGTAACAGACACAGTATAGGTCTGTGGAATGTACAAAGTTGTTATACCGTTCAAAAATAAATCTAAGGTGCCGTTTCATGCGCAGCAAGAATCCACAGGAAACTTACTAGATATTACTAGCAAGTTACTAGATGCGACAAGATATTAGTAGTAGATTACCAAATGTTACTAGATATTACTATTAAGTTCGCACATTGCTGCTGCTGCTTGTTGCGCATGAAAAGGCGCCTTAAGGTCACTATTCAACTATTTCTTCTCAGATGTGACAGATTCATTTTATTCCTGATACATGCAATATCATGAAACCGATTCCATTTAATTGATTGAAAATATTGTTAAACTTTCGGCGAGATAAATTGTAAAAAAGAGTCGAATACGGAATGCGACATTTACGCTGAACAGGCGATTCCTGTAAACAGATGACGCATGAGATCATATGAGATCGTCTCTGACTGCGTCTACTCGGATACTTCTTGAATTTTTTTTAAATCCAGCAACCAAATTCCAAAGACAACTGTTCAAATTTATCGCACCGGGTTTTATGATTACGAATCGACCGTTAATATGGTCGGTTGTTCCAACTGACAATTTACAGCAACATTACACCCAATTACACCTATGTGTACCGGACTCGGTGTACCAGACAGAGATAAGAATCAAGACAAATGACTCAGTACAAAGAATCGGTTGTTTAAGAATTAGAAAAATAGGTTTTTCCACATTTGTGAGAATTTTCAAAAAACTCGTTGATAGAAATGACAATAATGAGGAAGATGCATACGTATTCATCATTTTGAGTTGGCTAACCTCGCCAGTGCTCTACTAGCCTATAAATTTGAAGAGTATTGAAATTTTAAAGGAGTATCAAAAATGGAAGGAAAAATTATAGAGACAATTCTCATATTTATACCTCAAGAATTTTGTCCGCAAATATCTGGATATATGTACGGCGAAGTGGTTCATGACCCAGCGATTAAGTCGACAAAGTTTTTCGTAGTAGGTCTACGAGATGTAGATTCTAGTAATGCTACGAATCCTAGCAGAGACCTAATCGGCTACTTTTCCGGTTCCGACAGCACTAATGAGTTTTTTGATGAAAGAACATCAAACTGGGTTAACCTCGGTTCATGTGCAAAGCATCGGTCTGACGCTAGATCTTACCAGTATTACATTCACGGCGTTACGCTTGACGATCAGCGAATCACTTTCTCAATGTACCACGTCGTTGTTATAATTTATGATCAGAAAGCTTTATTGCAAACAGAATTGCTCGTTAATAAAACAGCAACTGGAGATCATTTTCAAGAGTTGAAACAAATTCTGCATCATAAGTCTGCAGAAGCTGCTACAAGAAAAAAATCAAAATTATCATTTTTGCTCACGTTTCCAATACTCTACTTATTACATGTAGCTCGATTGCTTTGTAAAATTACGAACAAACTGTTACCAGTGTTGCGTTACTCGACTTTAGGCTTGCATTTGAATGGATGGCTTGAAAATAGTAAATGGACTTTGGCTACCATTGTTGAAAGAAAAGGGCTTACTTTGAAAACTGCGAACTACTTATTAGCAACCACCTTAGACATTGCGGTTGGAGTATTGGTTTTAAGATTTTTATCACGCTATGTTGACGAAGTGCCTCCATCTCAAATATTGCCTGATAAGGTAATTCATGACAATTATTTGAATCATTGAAGCTGTCCCATATAAGAATACTAAGATAAGAAATCCAATTCAAGAATACCGTACATCATTCATTTATGAATCTGATTTCATTGCAGCGAGTAGTAGAGTCATTGAAAAGTCTGGTTAATTGGCTAATGGGAGCACCAGCTGGTTTGAAACTGAACCATTCTTTCAATGGGATGTTGGGCAGATTTTTCCTTTATCACATCAACCTTTGGTGGAGATTTCTTCTAGTATCAAAACCGGTATTGGATTTTGCATTCAACGTGCTGCTGCTCTTAGGAAGACTAGGTATCACATTCCAAATAGCGATTGCAGCAGATCTCCTAGCAATCGTCAGTTTTCACAGCTACTGTATTTACGTTTATGCAGCAAGGTATGTCATGCTGGTGAATTAGACAACAGACATTGGAATTCAATCTTTTCTTCTCTATAGATTATTTAATATGCAACTTCGTGGCCTGACAGCGTTATTTCATCTGTTTCTTGGGAAGAAAAAAAATCCCTTGCGCCAAAGAGTCGACTCGTGTCAGTACAAAGCTGATCAGTTATTTGTTGGGACGTTATTGTTCACTATTCTATTGTTCTTGATGCCTACGACATGGGTATACTACACTGTTTTTACAATGGTGAGTAGCTGACTGTACAGATATTTTTGCATATATATTGCACATGCATCTTTGTCCACGCGAATCATATGATGTGGAACATTTTAACACCATTGAGTTCTATCTTCATTATGGCTGTATTGTAACTTCCACAGCTTCGCCTTATACTAATCGGATTGGGTGGATTTCTCACCAGATTAAGATTTTATGTTCAAGTTATGCCAGTGTATGCATTCACAAAATGGCTTTTGAGATCCCCAGTTATGAGCAGTGAGTACCTCTCAACACCATACTTAGGAACATTGTGCAACAAATCGTATATTTTTCAGTGTACCTCATCAAAACTTTTTAAAATTGATCATGTACTGTTTACGAATATTTAAAAAAAGTTGTTTTTTCCGTAGGCAGTATAAACATGGAAATGTATCCCAGGAAATGTGAAGGTCCTACCACCCTCATAGTATCGACTGTTGTATCCCCATGGAATGAAACTTGGGAACGATGTTTACCAGATACTGTAAATCCTCATCCACCAGTCGAATGGGCTAAAATTGTGAACAACGTATTCTGGGGTCAACTGTTGTATCCCTTATAATCTTGAGCGTGATGTGTATCAAAATGCATGTCTTTGTTTTTATGCATTTATTATAAAAACAATTGTTCACAGAGTATCGTTCACTATCAACTATTAATAATTTATAGTATTCACAGTATTCACATCAATGATCGTTCTCAGTTTTAACAAGTTTTTGTGGAGTAGCTAATACCAGACATGCATACATCACTGCAGATTTTTATGTACCTTTCGGTATTTCAAAATCGCTGTCGTGAACAGTATCAATAACTGAACTTCTTTGCTTTTACTGTACCTTTAATGACAATAATAATATCTACAGAGAATAATAAATACGTAGGTACAACATTTATATTTTGATACGTCAGCCGAGTGACAGGATTTTTTCAAATCATCAGTACAGTATTGCTTTTTTTCCATACGAATTAATATTGCAGAATTCGATGAATAAAAGAAACCTTAATATATTAAATATAATACAATCGAGCTTCGATTTTCTATCCCGCGCAGTTTTATTCTACAACTTGGGAAAACACTAGAGATAGCACGTAGTTTCTGTTACGTTAATTCAAAGATCATTAGCCAATCAAAATTTCATACATTTAATTATTTGAAGATTTTTTCGAATGCAATATTTGTTCGAGCTGCCATGTCGGGATATTATGCTGCTTATTATATTCTATTTTCGCTTTCAATTTTTCATCCTCAAACGCATCGAAATTAGCATAAAATGATTTCCCTAATTTTTCATCAATATCATTTTCCTCTCTCAGTATGAAAAAGTATAACATAAATACAGCTAAACTTAATAGAACAGAGTACATCTGCATATCCGATACAGTTGTCTTTCCTCCCATTCTTGAATACTCAGCTCTCCAAACTGAAGCTTCACTTCCAAGATACTTTAGAGGTTTCGATGGATCTTGCTCTGTCTCAACGCCTCGAGATGATTTTGAATTACTACTGACATTTTTACTTCCCATGCAGAGGACAACGTTCCTGTAAATTAAAACTATGTTTAATTGGTATTCATGCAGCAAGAGATAGGGGTATTCTTTTAAATTTCAAAACAATAGGTGTCCTGTTCATACTTATAGTACCAAGATGACCAAAGATCTTGATTTCCTTACACATTATCCGATCTAATAAAATTCTTTAAAACTTGTACAGTATTCACCCATAGATATGTAAAGAAAAACTGCAATAATGCTAAAAACATATTACTACCATCATACCAGACATTACATTGTGATAGAATATTGTTATCCGAAGCTTATTCAATTGAAAATCATTATGGATAGAGAGTCTATTGATAAAAACGGATGCATTTATTTCGCGGAGCAAATACATAACCTTCAAATCGGAAATCACAGAACAATCACAATTAACGGTTGATGAAATCTTCTGCAAATAATACACATAATTCTTGTGAAAAAGCAATGTTTCATGATTTAAAATATATCACCTCCTCAACAAATTGCATTCCGTTGGAATTTTCGTAGCATGTCGAAGTAAATTAGCCAGAGCCATGGTTTGACTTTTTAAAAAAATACTCCGTTTTCTCTACAGCATAGTCAACTTGCATCGACTTGCGTAATTGACGTGAGCCCAACTTGTACCCACTTGAACCTTTTTTTCAGATCGATGGTACGTGCCTGCTTGGAATATTTGGTTCGAATCACAATGGCCATGTATACATCGGCCATCGAAATAACCAATCAACGATAATGATCTAGTAACTTTCTCATGGAGCCTTGCACATGATTGTTTGCTTCGGTGTTAGTTCGCATCAAATCGGCTCGATGCACGCATGGCCAATCCAAGTGTAGTAAATAACAAATATAATATGAAAGTTACTCGAGTTTCATACAGCAAGTTACTACTAGCTCTATCTAATGTCATCCTGAAAGACTCCATTTATCGCGGAATCAACTTTTTCAAAAATAATTCTGTTCAAAAAATTGTATCTCAAGCATTGATTTTACATGGTCGACGAATATTACTGCACACGCAGAAAATTATTACAAGTCGTGACGATTGCATTCATCATGCTCATTAGATGTTTAACAAATTTTTGAATAGAGCAATAGAAAATAATATCACACTACGATGCTGGTATACCGTTAATTAAGATTTTTATTTCTATACTGTGAAAGTTGGATTTACGCGGCGCTAATTTTATTTTCAATCGTCTTCGGTATTTTGTTATCGATGTTCTTGTACGCAACTACAGTATTTTCGATCGGGTTTGCATTTGGTTTTACATCTCGATTTGATATATTGATACTCGCACGATGAAACACCGTGACCTGTAAGGAACTGTCAAATGACGTATCGGGTGATGCATAACAATCGAAAGTAGCGTCCATTCTGCTCGTGCCATTAGGATTGTAATGAGGTTATGCTGGTAGCGCGTCATGCAAC
This sequence comes from Arge pagana, assembly GCA_963969455.1. NCBI lineage: Eukaryota > Metazoa > Arthropoda > Insecta > Hymenoptera > Argidae > Arge > Arge pagana. The sequence goes on from OZ018310.1 coordinate 22,631,076, forward strand.
TTGCTTTAAAAATTGAGATTGGTAATAAAACTGAATTAAAATCAAAATCAAGATTCCATTTCAATCATGGCTACGACTCTCGAACATATAAAAGACGATGATTGCGTAGAATGTTTTTTATTTCCGTCTTATTCGTATGATTCGAAAATCGAAGTGACAGATGAAGTGTTGCAAGAAACAATCAACCAATTGAACAATGAAATCACGAAGCATACAAAGGAATACATGTGGCACAGAGATCCATTGATATTTCATCCTAAAACAAAGAACACGATACTGCTTGATAAAGAATTACAAAACAGGAATGGCGAACTCGAAGGTACAGTAATGCACGTTTTGTTCTGTTCAAAAACAATCTAAAATATTCCCATCACATTTCATTGAACAATATTCACAAATTCTCTTCTCTCCTTTGTCCAACAGAATTTCAATTGCCACCACATATATATGCAAGCTTACACTTCGACGAAGATGTTGGAGATGAATGGTTCTTGGTATATTTAATTGTCGAATTGACAAAAGTAGTCGACGGACTCATAGCGAAACTGATTGACACTGATGGGGAATTCCTACTTATTGAAACAGCCAATGTATTGCCAAATTGGGCTGATCCGGAATCTTGCCAAGACCGTGTGTTCATTTATGATGGACAGATACATATTGTCAGAGGACAGTATAAATCTTTCATTGAAATGTTGAGGAAAATCCAACAAACACCTGAATCATTTCGCATGTCAGAAGAAGTACAAACAACATTAGGGAATAAAATTGCCATTTATCCCAAGGAAATTGGAACTCGAATGCACAAAGCTCGAGCTTTTTTACCAGAAAGAGCTATTGCTGTTTTGAAACAGGATCCCAGCTTAATCTCAGCAGCCCTTAGATCCATATGCCGTTCAGATCCTCTTGAACGAAAGGTTTGTCAAATCTAAAATGATATCAAGGTTTATTTTGTCTCAAGTTTTTATGATGCATAAGGTCTCCGTTGAATGGACGCTGATAAATCATAGCATGGCATTCAAATGTAACAGATGTTTTGTAATCAATAAAATATTATGTAAGATCTAATGATTCCGAGATAATATTATGAATTTTGCATAATCTGTTGAACATAAATAATCTTACCGATACTATTATCAGTTTGCTCATATTTTTAATGCAAACCTTTGAACAATAAGATATGAGCAATGTGACATGTTTTCTCTGTTTTAGGTTTGCCGAGCAATGAGATATTTTCCACCCGAACAACGAGCTATGGTCAATGTCAAAATGACCAGGTGTCTTTATGCCATGACAAGTCATTGTCGGTATGCAGGAGATTCACGAACTGGGTGGAATTTACCTTCCAGGAACGATCCGAAATGGAATGCTCATCTATTGGGAGTTAAGATAGCTTGCGGCCTTGAAATGCTCATAGCTCGAGCTAATCAAGAATCTAAATTAAAAACTGAAAACGAAGACATAATTAATCAAAACAAAAATGAATGGAGTAGTTTCGTGAACCGTTTGATTTCTAACGGATACTTCAGGGATTACTTGGAAGGAAGTCAAGAGTACAATCGTCTCATGCAACAAGCACAAGAATATTTTAAATCAAATTCATCGCTTTTTTCGACCGGTTGGCATAAAGACGAAGCATCACGGGTTATGACGGCATGGCGCGATGCTCCACGATACGAGGAAGAAACTATGGGTGAGAAAAATAATTTGTAATAAGGTCATGTATTAATTTATTTATTTTTTTGGATACTGCTACTATTTATATCTGCCAAACAGATGAAGGACGCTTGAGTCCAGCGGATAACGACGATTGGCTTCAAGTGGATCCTGCTGAACTACAGTCCATGTTAGATCAGCACTGGTCGTCCAATGAGCGTATGGTCGATCAAAAGCCATTGACGTTTCAGAATAAAATAAAGGATTTTTTATCACAATCAAGCGATGTTGAGGGAATTCCTTTTGCTCGGTGAGCTTCTTCTTCACGAATATCGCGGGTTCACTGCAATTTTTTAGTATTTTATGCTTTTTGTTCAATGAATTAGCAACTCGATACTGTTTTTCTTTGCAGACTTGATTTACTTTAAGTGACAATTTTCATTTCCAGAAATTCTAGTTCAAACGTGACCACAGATCAAGATAATAACGCAGCCAAAGCAAATATGGATATTGATGAATCAACAAAAATAGAATTCAATGCTGAGGCTTTTGATTCTGCGTTACGTGGTATCTTGGATCTTGTAGTTCCGGGCGATGATAACGAATTTGATAGTAGTTCGGAAGGCTCGTTAGGTGGTGACAATGAAGAAAGAAATGGTGAGCTTGACGAGTATATGAAGCTTTTAGATTCTCAACTCGCACTGGACCTCCACATAAGTGGACTTCCTGGAAAACGTGGAGTGGAAAAGCCTCCAAATGACGTTGAAATGGAAGAAAACTTCAAAAGAAGTGCAGAAGAGGAAGCGGGAGGTGCAGGACCTGTGGGAAACATTATTGGTGGACCTGTTCATCGACACATGCATTTACACGTGCAATCTCCTTCCTCTGTGGCACCAGATGTGCAAAGTTAAATTCTAATGTGCAACTTTTCCACACGAGTCCCTGTTTGATCCGGGCATCCAACGTACTGCAGTTATTTCGAATACAAGATAATACGTATATCATATGATCATTTTGTGTCTTAAATATTAACTTGCTCTCAAAGACATCAAATAGGATTGAATTCATTTGACATTGAAATAATGCCACTAATGTTGCAGCCTCAATTACTCATTTTTGTATACGCCATTACAGCCATACGTATTGATTGTCGAGAAAATATAAACATCAATGTTTTTTAATGTTGTTTTGCATACTTGATTACGCCCTATCATAAAATTTGACTAAACTGTATCATTTACTTTGTTAGAAGTTTTTCGAAATTTTCGCGCGTTCAGCAATCGAAGTTGCCTGCTATTTTAATGAAAACGATTTTTAGTTGGTAACTTGTGAGTTTCAGAACGCATTCCACGATCTCAGGTAAATTGAGAACGTTTTTCGTGTTGCTTTTGTTTTGTCTGATCAGAAATATACAAAATATTCGGAGGATACATAAATATACGAAAGACAGTCATCAATCCCAATTATGATTGAATCCTTCATTTTTCTGCCGTAGATATGGCAATGAATACTTGTCAATATTTTCCACAGAATGTTTCGACTTATTTATTTATTTCCTAACCGTGTGAATTATTACGATTCTCGGGTGAAATTATCTCTGAAATTTATATCATTCTGAACTTGTTCGACCCACGGTAACAAAACAATAAAAAAGAACTACAGTTATCATGTGTTTCTGAGGTTAGATACCGGCGTTATGGCGGCCATATTGAACAGGAACTGGACTCAACCGCGACTGGTCAGTCGAAAGATACTCGTCATTACCGATCGACTTGTGACATCGCAGACGCGACAAAAATTGAAGATGGTGAGAAGAAAATTCTTTAATATTTAATTACGGAATTAGTTTCGATCTCTTTTGTTAAAATTGTCTCTTATTGGCATGTACATGAAATTAAATGATTTCTACATCTAATTTTCTTTGCCTGTTATTTGATAGTTTTGCATTTAATCCGCTTTTAGTGCCATTTTACACTTACAATATGTCCTCCAATCAAATTTCCTGTCCAGTTTCGAATGTCTTTATTAGTTGACATATGTTAACGTTTTATCAGTGATTCTTGCAACAAGTGGTCCACAGATCCAATACATATATGTTTATAGATCTATCTCTACGTATAATCCATACTTATTTATGGTTTTAATGGTAACTGTAATGCATTTAATTTAACATCACTATTACCCTAACAATATTATCCAGGGGGATGACAACTTGTGACAAATTTGACATTAACAGAACATAGATCAGGTAGAATACAATGCTGTACACATATTGTGTATTTGTTGTATTATTTGAAATACATAATATGGAAAGTATGGTATACGTGTGTTGCAATCAACATTAAGCAATGTAGATCAAGCCAGAATGAAAGGCGATTGGAAACCTTGAAACTAAGGACACTGATTCAGCTTTAATGAATCCAGTCGTTATTGCATTTAGAATGAAATATTTACAATTGTCTGATAGTTGATCGTTTTTTTTTTAAACTGAAGTAGATATCAAATTTTATTCAATAAAGATTGGTTACAAGAAGAGTTTCGAAATATTCTGATAAGAGTGGTATCATCATTACTACTTTCTTATTATAACTCTGTGATAAGAAACACGAGAAAGAATTTTATATTCATCCCATTATTCATGAATAACACACTACTTCCAGAATATTTTCTTATTTTTGAATACACTATCAAGCATGCACTTGCATGGAAAAGATTACTTAGTTATTCAGAAAAAATTATAAAATTTATTTGATTTGTCTCAGTTGTAGCCTTCATTATTGATCATTTCAATCATAGGGCAAACTTACTGCTGCTGAACGTGAAAAGGATTTGAGTCCGCTTTTGAGCAATGGATGGTCCATACAAACTGCACGTGATGCCATCAACAAAGAATTCCTTTTCAAGAACTTCAACCAGGTATAAAAAGTGAAGAATTCGCACTTAGTCATTTTATTCCGTTAACTAATTTTTTTTGCTGCCTCTTCACTCAATTTCTTTTTGAAACATTTTTGGTACAGCTTTTGTAGGATCTATAGATAAATCTTGACATTGTCCAACTACAAATAGTTTTTCTTTTAGGCATTTGGATTTATGAGCAGAGTTGCGCTGCAAGCTGAGAAAATGGATCATCATCCCGAATGGTTTAATGTATATAATAAAGTCCAGATAACTCTATCTTCGCATGACGTTGACGGGTTATCTCAGAGGGATGTGAAATTGGCTACATTTATAGATGTAGCTGCCAAGTCTGTCAATGAGTAAGGAGGGTTTTCGAAATTTTGCAGCAATTGAAAAATCTTGCAAACAATGGAGATCATACGATAAGAAATGTAATATATACTAAATGAAACGTTTTTATATGCTCAATTCAACTTTATTTATGTTATGCGAAAGGCATTCGAATTTATTTACTCTTTTAATAAATATTCCATACCTTTATTTATATATATATATATATATATATATATATATATATATATAAAATTAGGAAACATAAGACGAATATATTATATTTTATAATTATCAACACGTATGAATTTATCAATAACAGATCTGACAGGCTACTACCTTGATTGAAATTTTTGCTAAACATGTTTTTGCTCCATCTCGATTCATGTTGGTTATAATTTTTAACGCAAATATATCAATTCAATTAGGTTGTGGACCAAACAATTGAAATCATAATTGTTCAAAATTGTCCCATCACCAAAATGTCCAGAATTCTACTAATCAGCAGTAATAACCATTATCGGCATGATAACGATAATGGTCCCCGTCAATTTTTAGTATTGCTTTTGCATGTACAACAAAACCAAGTATGTATGCGAACATGGACGTCGATACATCAAATTTCTACTGTTACCAACCGTGAAACCAATAGTTGAAAACTTCGGCACTAGATCGCGCGCCAACAGTGTAGAGTTATCTACATGTTCTTTTACATAGATACACGTGCGTGCACGTATTTGTGAAATCAAGTTGTCGCCAGTCGTCGCGCGCGTCGGACGTATTTGCATGACTCGCGTGGGATTTTGGCCCTTTTTTCCATTACCGCAAATCCCGCACATTGTCACTAATAATAAATTAATCCCCCATTGGCGTCATGATTGTGTAATACCACGAACGCGTGGTCCTCCGTGTATGTTACCATTGTATGACGCGTAGCGGTGTATCGCTGTCGCGACTGTCACGGGCTCTCTGCAATCGACTCGAGGAGGAAAAATTTGACTGGCTTGCTTGTTATGTTTGAAATTGTCAGAAAACTCGTATATTACAATGACTGCGAACGATTTGTGACTTACATGAATTATCTCATTGATCGTCAAATTTTATTCAATCGAAAGTTCCTACCAACTGCCAGCAATATGTACAATATGCTGTGGATGAGGACATAGTGGGACGTATAGTGAGACACAATCGTGCGTGGTCGTGCGGAACATCAAACTTCAAGGAGCAAGGTGAAGGTAGTCTATGGTGTAGTATATACATTTACTGTCAGTGTGTGTAGCGTGGCAGTGAATCGTTTGCTTCACTTCGTTTCTTCTCTTCGTCAGAGGGATAACTGTAAATTTCTTCTCTAATGTATGTGTGTCAGTGGTTTTGACACCTTTCAGTTCGGTGTGGGTAGTCCTCGCCACTACTTCATACGTACGTGTATCAAGGTATTGGTCAAATTTTTCCTTCGTCAGGTCAAATCGTCCAGTTATTTCACGTATTTCGAGCCGATGCTATTTAAAAATCTACAAACGTGAATTACGAGAAGGATTTAATTATCTTACTATCGCATATCGTTCGCACTTCTGCATAGTATTGTTGTCTGTTGTGTACATAATACATAACACGATTGTTATACGTTGGCACGTAGAATTAATGAGTTTTTAGAAAATCACTTTCTTCCAAAATTCGATAAAGTCAATCGGGATATTATGGTATAATTTGAGGACTGGAAAAGCTAGTCATTCAATCAACATACGATTTATGAGTACGTATATAAATGTTTTTTACACTTTTTCACAACCATAACAAAATCATATGGCGTTGGCATTAGAATTATTATCATTATTCTTTCATGGTTAATCCATGGTGCTTACTTTCATCCTTCGATGTATGTCACAATCCATAAAAATTAACAATTATATTTATTATTCAATGATCTATTTTGATCTATTTTGATGGTCTATTTTTAAAAGTCCAGTGTTGTTTCAAATATGAACGTTTATCAAAAAACAGCAACACGTATCGAATGCCAGAAATACACAGAGTTTTGGTAACATGCGTGTAAAAGCTTCATTGCATAGTTATTAGATTTAGTGAAATTATGAAATCATATTGTAGTATAAACTAGATGTTGGATTATACAACTATTCTCTGTCGAGCGACTATTGGGTCTTAAGGATTCACAAAATACTGATGGCATTGGTAGGTCTAACATCTTATCACAGGTGTTCAATATTGCTATATATCGTTTAAGTGTGAAATTGTTTTCAATTTTGGAAGAGATAAATTTTGTTTTTTAATCATCTTTTTTCACTTTTTCTAGAGTTTGAATTGAGTATATTTTGATACATTTTTCCCGAAACATCAAACAAGACTCACAAATATCTCAAGAGAAAAAACCACTAAATTCATTATATTTCAATTTAGACACTTTCTGAAACATCGATTTACATATTATAATATGTTATCTTATATTTTTAATATCTGTTGGGTATTATCATTGCATAGATATATCGCTATTATATTTCTGATATACATATATACCTGGAAAATTCCAATTTTGAGTTTAGAGACACTTGAAAAGTCATGGAATTCTTCGAAACAGTAACCTTGGACTTATAGTCAACAATATCATATATTACGCCTACGATGTTATTTCTGATTGATATACGTTGTATGTCATAAATTTGTAAACCATACTGATCTAAGAAAGGCCGGAAGAACAACCCAGATTGTTACCGCTCAGCTGCACATGTATCAGAAATTTCGTACTCAATGCTTCGATCTAGTAAAACGTTAAGGTTACCCAAAAATAAATACAAAGTGAAGTTTAAATGGCATGGTAATTCACAACAATCATTACTATAATTGGCTAGTGGTATCAGAATATCATCTGATTATTTATTTTTGCGGTCACTGTTATAATGTTGAATTGCATTTATTGAAAATGGAAAATCTTGCACTGTAATTTGTAAGTTTAAGGCTACAAAATCTTGTATTGGTATAATTAAACTTTCAACCACTTGCTTTTCGTTATAGTGGCCTGGACGCAAGTAATCATGGAGGGACCAGAGGTTACGTTCCTTTTCCAATTCGGATTGACCAGAGATACTGTGACAGTTGAAGCGAGTGCGTTAACATTGAAAGCATTGAAGGATTTTGCTTGTGACTTTATCAACTCCAAATGTCCAGATCATGGATTGAGTCGACTCAATGAGCGGCTACTGCTTTTCAAGCACGATTACAACTCTACGAATATTTTACAACTGATCACAAACTCTACTGAGGTCATCGATGAGACATTAGTTGAAATCATATTGACTGGTAAGTTTTGACAATAGGTAAATATCTCATGAAAATCAATTCATGTAGCAATATCCTTAGCACAATTTCACGTCAAAACTCTGAGAAATCAATCTTGTAAAATTATATTCCACAACCCGCAATTTAACGTCATATTTCCAGCTCAAGTACCCAGCGAAGAAGTCCCTATACGACCCCATGCTTTAACTGTGCATTCCTACAAAGCTCCAACGTTCTGTGATTTTTGCGGAGAGATGCTATTTGGCTTGGTTCGACAAGGGCTCAAATGTGAAGGTATTATATAAAGATATGACATTTGTGCAGATTGGATATTGGTATGATTTTTGTTATTCATTTCTGCAGGATGTGGCATGAATTATCATAAGCGCTGCGTAACGAAAATTCCCAACAACTGTTCCAACGATGGTAATCAGCGACGGCGTAGTTCTACGTTTTTGAACGTTCCTAGATCTCCAAGTCAAGGATCGACCAGCAGTTTGACAAGTGCTAGTGATGATAATAATGCTAACCACAGTGCCGGAACTACACCGCATACAAGTCAAAACAACAGTACACTCGTAAGCATTATCCATCGATTTGATAAATTCAATTGATCACACCAAAAGCTAATTTACCACTATTCTGTTTTTTGTGCTATCATGATTGAGAATATTCAATTCACCCAATACCTTTAAAAAACTCAACTACTGAAAAATCAAGTTATTGACCCTGGCATTAAACGGCGTATCATCCTTGCCGGTCTAGTTAACTGATCCGTGACGTTATCTGTGAATTTGTTGCTGAAGTTATGATGCAGGAAATATCCAATCGTGAACTAACTTGCTTATCTATAAACGACTACTTCCTGCCCTAGCTACGTTATCAATTGAACTATTCTGCTTACAAAAATTTTGCCAACCACATTCTGACGATAATGCACTCTAATTCTGTTAGTCATGTGCACCAAAATCGTTTTTGTCATACCCATGCTCTGTTGATGTTAAGTATGTGTGTGTTGAAATTGACAATCATTGTAAACTATATCCCCATCTACAATGCTCATAACAGATATAACACCTTTTTATATGTTTAAATTCCATGAGGTTTAACAATTACGTCGGTTCATATATCTTAGGGCAACACAAAGTATGGATCAATATATGGAAATAACACGTAGCAAACATGTTAATATTCATTATAGGCTATCCCTAGTATATTGGCACCCAAACAATCACGATCTCCGTCACTGGGTGGTCGTCCGGTTTGGGTTGAGCGAGAATTGGCTACGCGCATCAAGATCCCTCACACCTTTGTAGTGCATACATATACTCGACCAACAGTTTGCGGGTTATGCAAAAAATTACTGCGCGGCTTGTTCAAGCAAGGATTACAGTGCAAGGACTGCCAATATAATACACATAAGAAATGTATCGAGAAAATTCCTAAGGATTGCACTGGCGAGAGTCCGAGAGATAATACAGGTAACCTAACATAGCATTCCTATCATTTTCAATCATATTTTGGAAGTCTTTCATACGATGTAGGAAATTTTACTCGAATGTGATCATTTTTATAAGAATTCAAAAATATTTAACAAGGGTTAGCTTAAATGTGATGTTGAATACTACCATCAAGCGTTATGATTAGGTAGTGAATATCCAGATAGTGGAGTTGGTAGCGAACCAGAAGGTCGCTGCGATGGTCGTGGCGAAGAAGCGGATGGTGATAGTGACACTGAATCTCCTCTCCCCTCATCGCATACTTCTGGAGCACTGGATGGCAATAATCGCAACGGAGGTTTTAATTCTGTAAGTATTTGATTCTAACGAGGATTGAACGTTAGTAATAGCGTTAGAAAAATATTGAATAAAATCGAATAACTACGAATAATTGACTATTTGTTATATTCCTTTAGGATTTCATTCCAAGTCACGACGACGTTTCATCTGATGAATTTCAAAAGACTAGACCTTCAAGGTATGCCTGTTCGAACACAACGTTGCAACTTTGATTTGTAGTCTTATAATCCAAATGTTCTAACATACTGTACGAATTCTCCTGGACTTGACGTCATAAAACTCAAATCATGTATTGAGACAAAAGCTCCAATCTATCATGCTTCATCATCTTTAGTTGTAATTAACTAGCGTAACATTTCTGTATTTTATTAATATTCTTACAGTTCATCACCGAGCAATAACATTCCACTTATGCGTATAGTTCAAAGTGTCAAACATACGAAACGACGTGGTTCCAAAGTACTGAAAGAAGGCTGGATGGTACATTTCACCAGTCGGGATGCAGTGGTGAGTCGATACTTACTTCTCGACGTTATTGATATTCCATTTCATGCTCAAACATCGATCGTATTCGCAATGTACCAAACCCGCTTTGGGGAAAATTGTTTTGAATTCGGATTAATAAAATATGATATATAATGAAAGAGCTTGAAAATTTGATGAATGGAACAATTTCAGAGAAAGCGGCATTACTGGAGACTTGATACGAAGGCTATCACACTCTTCCAGAGCGACAGTGGATCCAAATATTACAAAGAAATACCATTGGCGGAAATCTTAGTAATCGACACTGCCAGAACACCACATTCCAGTAAGTCAAATTTTTCGGATGCACCACAATCTTTTATGATAATTTTATCGGTAATAATATTTCTGTGCTTTCCAGATTCCATGCATTGTTTCGAATTACGGACTGCGAACGTGGACTATTATGTTGGTGAAGATCCTCTACACTCGGAAACAGGAGGACAATTATCATCCCCAGAAAGTGGTATCGGAGCACACATAGCTAAATCATGGGAAACAAGTATTCGACAAGCTCTAATGCCTGTCACGTCTGCATCAGCGGGTAAGAAAGAAGTACACGTTTAGATATTTGCACACTAACTGTTGGAGGGAGCGATCTATACATCTAGCAACGTGAGATAATATATATATGTGTAAATATTGATAAGACCAATTTGGCAGGTCAAGAGCAGTCGATGGAACCTGAGGAGCGAGTGACAGATATGTCACAATTGTATCAAATATTTCCTGATGAAGTTCTGGGTTCGGGACAATTTGGAATAGTTTACGGAGGTGTCCATCGTAAAACTGGTCGTGCTGTAGCCATAAAAGTAATCGACAAGCTTCGTTTCCCGACGAAACAAGAAGCGCAATTGAAAAACGAGGTCGCAATACTACAGAACCTTTCTCACAGTGGAGTTGTGAATTTAGAGAGGATGTTCGAGACGCCCGAACGAATATTCGTTGTAATGGAAAAGTTGAAGGGTGACATGCTTGAGATGATCTTGAATTCCGAAAGAGGCCGTCTAAGTGAGCGAATCACGAAATTTCTGATAACTCAGATTTTGGTGGCTTTAAAACATCTTCACAGCAAGAATATTGTGCACTGCGATTTGAAACCAGAAAATGTCTTGCTAAGCAGCAATAGCGATTTCACGCAAGTCAAGCTCTGTGATTTTGGTTTTGCGAGGATTATTGGGGAGAAAAGTTTTCGACGAAGCGTTGTCGGAACGCCAGCTTATCTTGCACCAGAAGTATTAAGGAATAAAGGCTATAATCGATCCTTGGACATGTGGAGTGTCGGTGTTATCGTCTACGTATCACTCAGCGGCACATTTCCATTCAACGAAGATGAAGATATAAATGAGCAAATTCAAAACGCTGCTTTTATGTACCCCCCAACGCCATGGAAGGAAATATCTTCTGATGGTAAGTCTAATACATTCTTGCTAAACCCAATATTCTGATAATTATTTCGCGTTGTCCATGTATATTGCAAAGTTCTCTTATTGACTCTCTTGTAAATGAAACTTATCTTTTCCTTGCAGCTATAGATTTAATTAACAATTTGCTGCAAGTAAAGCAGCGGAAGCGATACACCGTCGACAAGAGCTTACAGCATGTTTGGTTGCAGGTATAAAGCTTCTGCAATTTTGAGTCACGCAACTTTATTTCCTTTTGCTCCCTTTCAAACAGGACATTTGCGCTTGTTGCAGGACTATCAAACATGGTGTGATCTGAGAGAACTCGAAGCACAGGTAGGTTGTCGTTATTTAACTCATGAAAGCGACGATGCTCGTTGGATGTCTCATAGCAATCAGCAACGAGCATGACAAAACTTTCTACCAAGCATAACGATAGATCCACCAACTCGATCTACCACACATCACAAAGGTTGGGCTCGGAGTGCTCGCGCAACGCTTCGACGTTTTATTCGCACCTGACAGATTGGAAGAATTTAAATGAGAGGAAAAGTTTTCCATTTTTGCCGAAGGTTTGATACCGAATGTAACAACCATATTCAACGTTCTGTTTTCCAATTCTTAGTTGGCATCGAGTTGAAGTATTGAACGGTAGAGTGCAATACCACGATGACAGATACTGCAGAATTATAATATTGGACAGGTGATATGCAATTTCATGATACTCGATGCAGCTCGGAAATTTTTAACCAAGGCTTCACAGTATTTCGGAATTTCGTACAGTGACACCAATTTATAAACAGATTTTCAAATTACCAGGAATTCCACACTGCCTTACCTACATAAACCTAGCATACTTATATTTTCATCGATTTCTGCATTGAAAAACAGTAATAAACAGCTTAGAATGAGAATTCATCAACGTATGGTTGACGAACTGATCGAACGTCGAGTGCGAAACTGCTAAGATCACAGGTCAACGAAGAAAATGTAACAACAATTGCATACGCATTTCCAATATTCTATTTAATCGTAGGATATAACGTGTAGTATTATGAGAAACCACGAACAAAATTCGTATGGATATTTTTATGAGAATCTCTGGTGTAGCGACGAATGAGATCTGATGATAAAATAGATCAATTATGTCGATAATTATTCTTATCGTTCAGAACAAATTTTACTGAGAACAAATTGATACATTTTAGGATTTTAACTTCAATCGACGGATTGTTAACAGAATAATGATAGTTTGTTACTATACAACTGTTAACGAAACATGAATTGTTGAATTTTATAGTATAGAAAAGCTTTAGGCAAATTGTTGATATGCTACGATAGCATCACACACTAATTACATACGTATACATTACGCAGTGGTTTTATCTGCTCATCGTGTTCAATAACACGGTTTAGCCTGGACAAAGTATTTTTTTAATCGAACACGATTGCGAAGAATCTCACTTCGAACCATTACTTATTTATGTTACGAATTTCTTTTGCAATGCAGGATAGACAAAAATTCGGGATAGCGCATAAATCTTAAAATAAAAACGGGCCTGAAGGGTTAAAAAGTCATCTGAATAATATAATAATACGTAGCAGTCGGATATTAAAACGTAATTTAATATTGATTTTTAGACGAGCATCTTTTATTGTTCATATTACCGACGTAAAATCGTGTAAGTTGTGACCTGGTTGTGGGATCTGATTAATTTTAATTATTTTACACATACGTTAGAATTTTTTGTCCTACATGACGTAGAAAATTTTAATTTTTTCGCATGTTGCTCTTTAAGTTATTACTGTATTCTCGAAGGAAGTCTTATGGAAAATCTATGTGACGTAACAAAAATCACGAAACGGCTGATAGTTTCTCTACTTTTATCCTACATTTACATTTACTCTATAAAATCTACGACAATACTTTCATTATTTTTAATCTATACCTGAGACCTACGAACAAAATTGACAACTCTCTAAAGAATCTATCGAAGATGCTTCCGAACAAAAAGTGCTGCACCAAAACATAACGACACGGACATGGCGCAGAGGTCGATTATTATCGATTCGCAATATTCATCATTTGTATGATTTTAGTACCTATATAGCAACTGTTACCTTTATATTATTTACAAATTTTAATGAGAAATCTATGTATTTAATTATTTTTTCTAACATTTTGTGGAAAATAACTTATACAGAGCATCAGGAAATCGCACAACAGTGTTTGTTTGCACTGAAAATTTCAAGATTTTCTGTATGATGTATACGTCTCAATTTATGAAACAAACTATTTATTTACGTTATAAAAATATACATCTGGAGAAAAAAATCTCGCTCCTGCAGTAGAAAACTCTTTCTTCGCATTTAACAATGCGACACATACTCTATAGCGTTGAAGTTATCAATATCGAACATACATTCCAACATTTTTTGGATTACATGCTAAAGGTGCAGAATTTAAAGAAGAAAATTTTAAATTCCAACTCATAAATAAATCTGTTTCTTCTTTTAAAATTTCACCTTTCTCATCCTTCCCGTTTATTTTTTTCTATTACACTTTCATGAGACACGAGAGAAATTCTTTGAAATGTTTCGACACATTCATTGTAACAGAATCGAGGGTTTTAATAACAGAAATGGCGTTGTACTTATTAGCAGGAAATTTTCATCGCTATCATACAATACTATAAATAATATTAATACTAATATTAATTGATAACGTTACAGAATAATTTTGTTACTATCGTTAAATCTATTGGAAACGTGAATTAGAATCTGGTCGTGGCAAATTTAATGTAAGTCTACAACAAATGAAACGCAATATTGAAGGATAAAGTCTCGCTTTTTCAGTAATATAGATTAACAGTTTTGAACACTTCAATCATCTTTATCGAACCTCGACGAATATTATTTATTTTCTATTCCTGCTGTTGCGAAAATTAAATTGTATTATTAGTCTTCCATCATAAAGATGTACGGATAATAAATTATAAAATTGTAATCGAAAATGTTTCACCATAATACGAAACGCCTACAGAAAGCGAGTAGAGTGTTGCTGTAAAAACTAATTGAAACAAAAAAACAAAACAAAAAACCACCAAAAAAACTGGTTTCAATCTACGCAACTTTTTTAATAAGCCAATTTCGGTAGAAGCACTCTTTAAAATCTTTGACTATACCTGAAGTTATTATATTCTTAAGGATTTCACGCTCATTGACTGTTGAATAATTCTATCGCTGCTGCTGAAGTAGTAAAGGTCGATTCCCGTGGTCTTCGCAAATCTCCCA
The DNA here is from genome assembly GCA_963969455.1 of Arge pagana. Lineage (NCBI taxonomy): Eukaryota > Metazoa > Arthropoda > Insecta > Hymenoptera > Argidae > Arge > Arge pagana. Next base: position 22,646,272 of record OZ018310.1, read on the forward strand.
AAAGATGAAAGAGAAATAAAATAAACGGCAATGTCGTTTTCAAACGATTCGACGTTACGAGAATCGATCTGCAGATTTAAGAAAAATATACAAGGGCCTAACTCGATGATAAGGAAAGAGCGGAACGATTCGCTCGATACTTCAATTTTTCCACGTAACATCCCTATACCGATAAAACATACAAGTAAATTTAGCTCCCATCTGGTAGTTCAATACGAAAATTGTGTCCCTTTTAATTTACAGTATTACTGAAACCCGCGCCCAGAGATTATAACAAACGGATGGGATAGACTAATAAAACGTAGAAAGTAAAGAATAAAGAAATAAATATGTAATCATGTTCATGTAATTATACGAGGGCACAACACATATGAATAAAACCTTTTTTACTCGCAGCCGTTTGACATTTTCAATTTCTCTGGTTTAAATTAATTATGACATTGTAAACTATACTTAAGTTACCAGCGTCAAGAGAACCTGTAATTCGTAGCACACCAGTTTTATTCATCTAAAATATTAGAAAAAGATCATATTTCTTATCCTTATTTCTTATACATAATATTTTTTCTTTCTTATGATCCAAGTAAAAGGTTTCTGAAAAATTAATTATGTGACGATGGGTACTAGCAATAAATTATCAAAATGCGATAACGGTCAAGCTTATTCGTAAATAATAACAGGATGTCGCATGTTCTGGTTCAAATAATTGCTTTTTCTCTACAGTTACGCATTCGTGAGTCTTCTGAGCTCCGTTTGGATCCACCTTAGTTGCTTACTTTTCACTTCCTGCAGTGTCTACTAAGCTAAAGATGGGAACCACAGTAAAAATTCATCGATCCTAATACATAAAAGCCTTTTGTTAATCATACTTTTAAATCTATTAATTGTGTATAGAAAAAGATAGTGGTGTGATAAATAGGCGAGAGAAAAAATGAAAATGGGATTAAAATTATCATTGTTCTTCTCGACGATTAATTTGTTTATTGTAAAGGCAGAATGGATCGAGCTACCTCAATTTTCCGATGAGAGGAAAGTGTACAAAATACCTGCGAACCAAAGACAATTTCCGTATGAAAAATTTCAAAATAATCCTTACGAAGTACCGGTGAACGACGATCCCATCACCGTTGGCTGGTCGCTATACGGTGATCTCGATACTGTGAAATCGACGGTGCCGAGTTTTCCTACCAACGAGAGAGATTCGTGGAACTCTGATGGGAAAGAAGCATCGAATCACACGGAAAAATGCGTTAATATCAACAAGGATGATGAAGACACAGAAATGCAAGGATTTCCAATCGAATTATCCACCGTCGGAACGTTAAATATTCTTGAAGTACCAACCGAATCGTCAAAAGATTCAACGATGCAGACACCTATGTCGACATTAACAGCTGAAGAATATTTGTCAGAGAAAAATGATGCAAATAAGGCCCACAAAGATTGGAATTTCGAGGATTATTTGCCTATGGGAATGTTGAGAAAAGTTCATCGGACGCTCAAATCTCAGCCGAGGACTGTCGAGGGGAAAATTGAATTTTTCAAACAGTTTGAGAAAAGCTTAATCACAGAGATAGGTGGGATGATTATCGGTGTTATTATCTTGTTATGCGAAAATAAATCCATATCCCCTTTTATTATTCGTACGAAGTGACTCATGCTACTTTGTACAATTTTCAGAGTCTCGGTTAAACGAAGTTCTAGCACCACCGAGGAGAACACGAGGTGCTCACGACTATTACGATCATGACGATGAAATTGGATTTCCATCTCTTGAGGGAGCTTTGATGGCCATTTCATTCCTAACATTTGCAGTTTACCTTATACGACTTGTTATGGTAACCAGAATTATTTATGGATTTTCCAACTATAAAAACTATTGATATGGTAGCTGCTAAGCTCGCTGATCTCATGCTGAGATACTTGATATTAGATGCTTATTTTCCACAACTGCTTTTCTTACTTTTACTATTTTACTAGATACTTTTTCGCAACACTACTACCGCGACGACCACTGCTGCGGTATATTATGGAAGAAAGAAGAGATCGCGCGACGAAGATCTGGTAAATAAAACAGAGGAGATTCTTCGTCACCTGAACACCTTCGACACAAATTAATTTTCATACAAACGTGGAAACTCTCTGAGTTTCTGACATTGCGCAGATATCTGTAAATGAATTTTCGTTTCGAGGTATTGAATGATACCAATACTTGTTTCAACTAATTCATTTTTTATTACCGAGTATAACAAGTGGCAAAACTGTATAAGTTTTACCCCGAATCACCTTTAAATTTGCTTATTGTAAAATTTCTGTGCTTTAAATATTTGATCGTATGTTTGAAAGAAATCACATTTTTTCTTAATACAATACTATTAAAATAAGCCCCCTCAATTGAGGCACACGTATCACTTTTATTACTGATATGCAAATGTAATTCGATGCGTTTGCATCTAGAAATAGAATATTTCTGTCCAATAAATCGATTCTTATATTATGTGTGGATAATCTCGAATAACGAGTGAAATAATAGGAATGAGTAATCCGTGACGAATGTGGTTCATTCGTTTTGTCGCTTGTGTAAAATTACAATACCTAGAAAAGGACCACGATCCAGTCTAAGCGATCAACAAAGACAGTTTACGATACTAATTACAGATTAACAATCAACATAGTGTAGACATATTTTTTATGAAAATATTGCACGTTCACATATTCAGCGTCGAATTTAGGTTGAGCAAGTTTTACATTAACCAACTATTGTCATCTCAAGTTTTCTGTCGTCTGGATCCAAGTTGACCGTTCGGTCGAACCAGATGATAGTCAACTTATTCTCATTCGTTATCAATTCTGTTGCGTATTTGAAGTATTAAAGTTATTGCGGTATGACTGGTTCGTCCCCGATTCCACCAGCTAATTTGTAAACTGCCAGTGCCACTTGCGCTGCTAATTTTTCTACATCCGATGCGTTTTCACCCTCGGCGAATACGCGAACGACGTCTTCTGTACCTGATGGTCTGAAAAATGATGTTCGAGTTGACGAAGTTTCCTTAGTTAATTTCACACGTTCTTTAAGCAATTGATTCAACTACCTGACGAAGGAACGTCCTTTGGGGTACAATCCAACCAATCTATCAATTTCTTCTTGTAATCCTGATGGACTGATGCACTTGCGTTCCGCATCCACCGTTGCAATAACGTTTCGATCCGAGACTTTGACTTTCAATTGTTTGTTTGGAAGATCAGTGTAAGTTTTTTCCCAGTCCACTAAACTCCAACCTTTTGCGTGTAAGACCGTTTCGACCAGAAGCATGTCGCTCAGCGCATCACCGACTGTTTGATTTATAACTTGCACGATGTTCCACAATTTTGAAATTGAATCGCGTGCGGACTCCGAAATACTGAAACATCAAAATATTTTTGATTAGTTACATGAGAAATCAACAAAAATGAATCAGAAAATACTTGGTGAATTTTGGAATTCAATAGTCACCTGGAATTTGATAGCGCAGCCCTGAGAGTTGCAAGGGTGCTATCTTGGAAAGTGATGGTTCCATGGCCATTGGCTTCAAAATAAACTCCAATATCGAAATCTAACGCCCTGTGATGTAGATGTTTCACCCCGGTTGAAACGCATGCTACTGGAACTTTCTGCAAGAAAACGAATCACATTGTTTTTAATTCGAAAGATATTTGACGCATCCTCCATCAGATCAATTATTTGTTTTCCATCATGAATATTAGTGTTAATTACCAAACTGTTCGAAATATAGTCGGTCGAGCCACCATTTGCGTACGCCGTCTGAACCAATCCTACTTCTAAACTAAGACCACTTTTTGCAAGCAGTTCTTTGATGTATTCAGCAGCCAAAGTCGCTATTCTGTCTCCATCTAACAAATGAAAACGGTCTTCTTCGTCCGTATAATAATATACCACACGGTCAGCATCACCATCGATACTGACGCATCTGACATTAGGTGTGAGCGGCACGTTGGATGGTGGTCGTTGTTGAACTTTAACGTAATCCGCTCCACACTAAATATAATCAATTGCATTTAAGAATTAGCATTAACAATTGGAATTGCGTGGTGCTGTTCATTCGTGACAATTCTTTCTTATGTCCTTACCATGTGATTGAGTTCCCCGCTTCCATCGTTGTAAATCTCTATGTTAATCGAATCTCCTAAATAATTTTGAAATTCTTGGGCTGCTGCTGCGCCAACACCATTAGCTGCATCCAAGCGTACGTTCGGAAGATATTTGCCATTCGTGGTAGCATCTCCACGGATACGTTTGAAAGCAGTACTTAATTTTTCATAATATCCCGTTCTCGTCGGCGTTCCATACTCTCCATTCGTATTTGTACAAACGACAAAATAATGCAATTGCGGAGTCGTAATTGTACCGAAGTCACTTATAACACCTCCCAATGCCTTGATGCCATCAATTGCTGCATTTGCCAATTTTGGACTGCTTTTTCTGGTATCTCTACCAATTATCACGGTTGCAGGAACATCAATGTTGATATTTTCCTGTTCGATGATCTTTCTTAATGTCGATAAAACGTCAGCGTCTTTGACGTTTGCTAAATCGGTTGCTAAGTTTTCCCAAGACGCTTCCAACATTTCACCTGCAGGATCAACCAACTTCACTCCGTTGTCGGGTTCGGCATTGTGACTTGCCGTTATCATTAAACCAATCGATGCTGTAAATTACGTTTATGATAATATCGATAACTCAAATATGGGAAAAGGGATTTCGAAGAAGTTGTATGTATGATTGCATAGAATATAGTGGAATATCAGCAAAGATGTAGAGAATTTCACCTCTTTTTGCCTTCGACCTCAGAACAGCCAGGAGTCCAACTCTGAATAAAACGTGATCCAAGATTTCGGACCTACGTTTGGGAAAAAAACACAAATTATAAATCAACGTGTCCTAACCTATATTTTTTAGTAATATTATCAACATGTTTGAAATAAAGCTGTTGCGTAGCTTGCTCTTACTTCGTTCTGAAACCAGCTGTTCCATATTGTATAGTTCCATTGTAAGTGTTTGGATGTAACGAATTTGCCGCCTCTATAACAATGGGATCCATAATTGACAAAACAAATGATCCAATGATCCTAATCAAACTTAACGCTAAAACGTGAATATAGGGAGTAAATCAGTGATTCCGAGAGTTTTCAATACTTTGAACTGATCAGAACTGATTATGCCTGGCATCCCTGGATACGCTCTGCAAACAAGTAGGCACAGTCACCGATTTCTCACTTTCTCCGTAGTGATTTCGATCGGATACAATTTTATACCGCGTCGATTTAAAGTTCCTATTCTATACGATAATATTATTTTTCCTTGGTACAACTAATGGCTAGAAAAATGCTCGATTACATGTATCTAAGATAGAAATCCATCCTAGATACAAAGATAAAAATCTCGCAGAGAATTTCCAATCGAAGTTTTCGTGTGTGCATATTGAAGTTTAAATTTTACCGCGTCGTAAGTATTGCTGCGTTCCGCCAACTGGCGGCCACTACGCTCACTACATTCTTTGCGCTCTGTATCGACCATGTCTATTGATGTGCTGTTCTCTGGTGGAAGCGATTCAGGGTGGACTTCAGTCAGCCGGATATGTAGGGCAACATGACAGGTAAATCCGACGTAAGGATGAAATGTCAATTTTTGTGTCGATATTGATCTTATTCGTCGTTCTCGTGAAATTAACCTGCATATTCTGACTTGAATATTCGCCATGATCGTGGTGTATATAATTATCTGTTTAATTACAGGTGCTGCGAATTCGTGACAACCTAATTTCGACTTAAAATTCGATTCGGTCATGTGAAGTAATAAATTAAAATGCAATAATTCAAACTTATGCAGTGTTTCTTCGCATCCTGATGTGCCAAGAAAATCAAGTTTGAGAAATTGAAGAATGACGGAAAGTCTTATCAACGAGTGGCTGGCAGATTGCGCCGACCTCTCGCCAACCGAATTGCATACGTTTGCTAACACTGTTTGTCAGGATAATGAAATTGTTCGTGCTCTGTATGCTATACTCGACGAGCGTAGCAAATACAGCCAGGTAATCATATGACGGCTTACCACATATTGAAATATCTACATTTTCATCCATAAGCCTTAGTTCTTTTTATACAGTCAAATACCTAAATAAAATACAATTCCAATCTGTAAAAAAAACCTCGAAAGGCTTATTCTAATACGAAATCTTTTCCTTCAGTTAGTTGATACTGTCTGCAATCAACTCTATGGGTTCTATCGATCTCGAGAAGCTGAACTACAACGGTTCACTCTGCAATTTGTACCTACATTGATGTACATTTATCTTAATTCCGTGGCTCATGGCGATAAAAAGGTATGTCAATGATTACTTCAATCCTGTTATTAGTTCATTTTTCATAGACTGCTGGATTCTGAGTATTTTTCTCTATATTTCAGTACAAATGCAATATGTTTTAATACGACCTTACAAAAATATAAATATGCCTAGATAAATGATTTTACGTTTTGTATTTTTTCAACTGTAAATAAAATATGATTATTTTTATGTTTATCATGAAACGTAGCAATTTTATTTTATGAATTTTTTTAATGCAGTTTTGTAATGAAAAACAAATCGTTTGGTAAGAAAAAACCTTGATATTTGGTTTCCTGTTAACGAGTATTGAGTCAACGTCACATCATCATGCTATAAAATACAATACTCATCCGTGTCAAGATATGGGTAGTGTAATATTATGTAATAAAATACGAATTGCTGTAATCTCCGTGTAATTAACAGGCAGCTAATGATACATTGGTTCATATATTCGTCATCAGTTTGTCTTATATGCGAGCATAAATCAGATATTTTTTCTTCAATGTCCTTCATTAATTTTATATTTTGCCAGTGACAATCTAACATGATAAAGTTGCTGAAAATGCTGAAGCTAAGTTTCATTGGTAAATTTGATTCGGGAAATATTTTGCTAAATTATATCTATTTAAATGCTTTCACAGAGTTGCCGTACAGTGGAGACACTCCTGATAGGCCTATACAACTTGGAAGTGGTTGACGATTCTGGACAACCGAAGGTCATCTCGTTTAGATTACCTTCGCTAGCTTTGCAAACAATATACCACGAGGTTAGACTTATTTCCAGTGATCGTAACAAATATCAACAGTCAGTTTTTATATAATTGATTATGTAGCCTAGGGACTTAGCAGCAGCATCATTGACGGAAAGTGCGTTACGTCGTTTGGAAGAATGCAACAGTAAATTAGTCAGTTGGGGCCCTTTGCCCCAGGTCGAAGCTTTGAATGCTCAAAACAGACTGAAAGTTATGACAGCTTTGCTTTTTATTTATAATCAAAAGCTCAGTCGCCTCGATAAATCAGCACTTGAACAGCTCTGCAAAGTGGCCACAAAGTAAGTTGTAATCTTATTGATTATCCCAAAGGTTACGAGCATGCTTTTATGTTTCAGACTCGTAACACAAGGTTTTACGAAACCAGGACATCATCAAAGATCCTCTTATGGAAGTGACTCCAGTTTTGTTCCGAGGCTATTACCTCGCATTCCGGTTTCTGCCCAGTTTCTGCTAGAGTTTCTTCATGCCATATACTTTGCAATGTACGATAAATGATTGACTAAAGAATTAACGCAATGTTCTTGCACCTCTTATTTGTGATAGAAATGCTTTTATTCCATCTTGCTTATTTTAGGTATAATGATTGCTGGTATATAGGAAGTCAAGCATTGGAAGATATCCATAATAGAGCTTGCTTCGAAATATACCCGGAAGTTATGTTAGTCACAAATGCTATTAGAAATTCTACAAGTTCTGGTTCGTCAGGTGAGATGGATGCCTTGTCGTTGGAATAATGTCGTTATCTATGGTTACAATGTTCTACTATGAATTGTTTGTCTTAACATGTTGCATTCGTGTGTCTAGGACCTCCCGGTGATGGATCCATGGGTATTAGTGTTGCGTTATCCCCTGCAACCGCTACCGTAACTGTGTCCAAGTCTATGATCACAAATGCTTCGTTTCGCACTAAAAAACTACCTGGTAAGTATGATTTATTGCAATTGTCAGTACTTTTGTTCTCCGAATCCCTCTGTCGTACCAAAGTACCATACCTCAGGAGATCGATATTATCCTTTGTCTCATGAGAGGCCCGTAACTAATATTAATATTTCATCTATCTAATCCATAAGTCGCACGATCGATCGACATAGATCTTAATTTCTTGCGGCAACAATGGCACTCAAATCACAAGCGATGTGAACTCTGCATTCCTTGGAATGCGATATCTTGTAAAATACCCATCAGTTGTTTCCTTGTGATGTCGATAGTCGAATGTTAGCCTATTAACACTTAGTAAACGGGTGGATGTGCATTTCGTTGAGCTCATGTGTCCGTTAGACGATCTCGAGGAGGAATTATTTGGATTGGCTGAACCGGAGAGCCTGTCTGTACAACAGCAACAGGCCGCCACAGGGAGCGTAAAGCATCGCGGGTGGTCTTGGAAGCAATCTCAACATAATTTACCGGATGAGGAAGACTTTGGCCAGCGTAAACCTGGTTCTTCCTCGTCCCGAGAAAACTCAAGGAGAGAGAGTATAAATAGTAATCAAAGTTCACCAAACAAATCATCACCAAAAAAAACTAAAGATCAACAGTCGAAAAAATCGACGAAAGAAGATTTGACGAACGGCCAAGATTCCGTTTCAAGGCGACTGCGGAAGGAGTCTAAAGACAGAAGCGCTTCTCCGAACGAGATCAGAATGAGCGCCGGTGCTCGGCTCTATAGAGTTCTCGAGGAGAAAGCTCTCGATGAGCTTCTTGGAGAATCTGTGAATTTACATATAGGGACTAGTAGACCAGTCAGCTTCTGCTCTACAGCTGCACTATCTACAAATACATGGTATAACATCATTTATTAACTATCCAGCTGTCTCACCAGCAAACTGTGTTACGTCCACACTGCAGCTGGTTGAACTGGCGTATTTTTCAGCTCACAGTCGATTGACACGCGCACTTACCTTTATCGTTCACAACCTACATTTTCTGCGCCACACTATTGTCGCTCGCACTGTCTCATACTACTCGCTTCTCCGATATCCAAAACTATACTCAATTTCGTATCGGCATTAATTGCATGAAAGTAGAAATCAATTTCGCACATAGGATTCTATATTCAATCTTCTGGACCTAGTCAGTTCGAATGGAACTTGGCTTCTGCTGTTAATCAAGACTATCGCATTAGCATCCTGCATTCCAATGAACACTATGTTCTTTATTTTCGAAAACCATGTCTGACATAGTTATTCGTTGCTACACAATCGTGCCTCAGGTTACTCCGCTTCTGAGCACATATCAAATGAGAAGCTGATCCTTAGCGCCTGAATAATTTTTTATCGTGATCAGGATTCATTCATTCGTGACCACTAATGATCGATCAATTCTGTTCCTGCTGTAATTATATATATATATATATATATAAACAAATACGCAATAATCTTGGGATCTCAGAAATACAGTATCCATCACAGTTAGCAAATCGATTTAAGAAATTTAGACAAATGAGCACTCGAGGAAAAAAGAATACCAGTGGCTTGTGCTTATCGGACAAAAAATTGTAAGAACATGTCGGTCATATCGACGTACAAACTATTCGTTTTTAGATGAAAATGTACGTCGATACGACTAACACGTTTTACATGTTGTATCGCTCTTCGGAATTAATAGATTTGTTTCAATGAAACGCAAGTCCTTTCCAACCATTAGACCTATATAACTTCACCTAGCTGCTACGAATATCACACTGAATAATTAATAATTGGCCTTTTCTTTCAAAGATAATGACTTGATTCGACGAAGTGGCTGATAAGATGTATGGAGTATCCAAGTTAGAGCTACGTTAGTTTCACGAGATAAGAGTTCTGTTGCAAATTCGCTAATATGATTATTTTTCTATAACAGAGTAAACCTTTGAAAAGTATTTGAAATGTAATATTGCTGATACGAGTCTTCGTTTAATTTGTCTAGATGATATTCCGATCCAAGCTATCAAGGATGAATCAGGAGGAGAAGGTAAGAGCAACCTGAATTCCATCACGGAGGAACAAGAGGCAAGTGAGACGAGTCGCAGCAGCGGGACACGCCCACCAAAGGATTCAAAATCTACGTCCAAAATTTCGAACTTTCCTGGATTGGGAAAAAAGCCAAAAGATGCAAAGAGTACTAAAAATGGTTATGTTATAAATGATAAAGATAAAAAATCTAGCTCGCAGGTTACATCGAAAGAAAATCTGAAAGGTAGTCGTTCCATGCTGAATAACGAATCGCAGGAAGTTGACGTGTCCGTCGTAACTTCGTCGACTCGCAAAAAGAGTTCTTCCCTGGAAAACAATTCCGTAGCTTCAGACTCAAGTACGTCATTGTTGGAAAATGAACGATTGACAATGGTTGCCGAGGCAATGGAGACTAGCAATACAGAGACGTTGAACTTGAGATCTCTCAACGAAACCGAATCATTAACTTCTTCCGTTCAAGTAAGCTCCGTCTGAGTAACAACGTAATACTTCATACAATATACAAACAGTAATAAAACATACGTTTTCCCTGGAAGGGTGGATGGAACAACTAACTCGTCTAGTCTTTAATTAAATGCATAAGAATCGATTACATCGTCACAAATCTCGCCATGATATCGACTATTCTCAATGAACATTAATATATAGCTCCGGTGATTTCCCTTCATTACAATATGCTTTTAATTCAGAGATGTACGTAAAAAGTCATGAATTTGTTCGTTCAAATATTACTATTATCTTCTATTTTCGCACCAAAATGTGATCGATAGACATTTCTCGTTAGTATGTTGATCAATTAAAAATCAATTTGTCCACATTTCAAGGTGGCTGGCATACTAATGATCTAAAACGGTGTTTAAAATATGTGATCCTCGTGCGGGTATAAAGAATAGTGGTTAAAAAAAATTCTTATATGCCCTACTATATGTATAAATGAAAATACAGATATTCAAGGAACTGTGTTTTTGCCAGGATTTTCTCATCATTTGGGATGCAATTGAAAATATTGTTCAACGATTCGATTACAAGTACGTTGGAAGTATAACAAAAAACTGTTACACATTTTATTGCTTTACAAGATATTTATCGTTGCATTGCGTTTGCTTGTTTCAATATTTAAGTAAGAAATTACTAAAAATATCAAAATCTTCAATCGTTTAAAAATTACGCGTATAACTGTTCGAAATTCTTTCCTTTTACTAAACTCACACTTTTTATCGAACAACAACACGACGAAGTGGTTTCGAACGAAGTTCCGTGTTGTTTTTTCCATAAACCCGAAATATGACGAAATATTTTTGAAAATCTTTACCTTCAACGAAAATTAGACTCTTTATTTAATTAGATTTAATTAGACTCTAGTTTTCATATGAATATCAATGAAAACGGACTGACAATGAGATAGATAAGCTCGAATGCACCAAAATTGATGTGTATATCTTAAAAAACATATTGATATTTTTCCTCAATATGTGTTTGAATAGCTTCATAATGCATTTACTTAATAGAATTGCCAGTCATATTTGTGATCACATCGAATTCTCTACATTAAAAAGTAACATTTTGAGAAATGCATTCTGCATGCCAAAAAATTCAAGTATGTTAAAGATATATATGGAGCATATTACTGGTAGTGTATATTCACAAAGACCAATTCACATTACTCGCCTATATGTTCATAAATCAATTCGTAGTAATGACTTACTGACCGCTCAACGAATATCTGGGTTCTATTATCATAAATTTCTATTACATGAATTGAATATTTATCTTCTACTGAGATGTGCCTCCAGTGTCGACCGGTTAATATTTATGTGAATCAAAATATGATCATTAATCACTCATGCGACTTTCTGTTTATTGAAGACTAGAGGTCATTCAAATTTGATTGAAAATTCGTAAGAACAAAATTAAGTATTAAAATTCCAAGAAAAAATAAACAAATCAACTTTCAGCATTGTAAGCTGTTTTTAAGTAATTCACTCGTTTGATCGACCTTCTGCTTTTGTTACGTAAGCTCGCATCCTCAAGTCTTCAACGGGGTGTATATAACAGCTCGCAATCTCGATTCAATGACAATCGTACATATTCATGTATTAACATATTTCCTTAGCAAATGTGTACAAAGTATTCCATTCGAAATATAATTGAACATTTCTCGTCGATTATGTAGAGAAATATCGATTATGTATTCGTTTTCCTTCACGAAGTCGAACAAGATCGTTGATAGTCGTTGTGGAATATTTATGTATGCCCAACTAGTCGTTCATTCTTAATATTCTTTAAAAAAATTCTTGCCTTCTTTCGTCGCTCAAAAGTTTCACAGTCAACATCTTTGCTCTGTGCTACTCTGATAGCCTATTGTGGAATCGAGGTAAAATATTACCGTTTTAAGATCACAATTTCTCGGAACGAAAAGTCTTTCAATTTTTAAAACCCTTATTCCGACATAACTGTATTGCCTCTTGAGCTCGACAATCGACGTTTACTATGAGCAAATTAACGGATCATTGGTCTTCGTATTATGCATCATGCAACTGTTACATTCCTGTATACGTATCTTTATTAGCTTTGTCATATCGTACCAATTATCCTCCCGTGTAGGAAACATGGTTCACGCAGCGTACTAACACGTTTATTATCGCCTCAACTTAATTACACCTGGACATTCGAGTAAATTCATACTTCTCAGTATAAATTTTCCTTAGCAGAGAGCGCAAGTCAATGTTGTGCAAAGTATTCCTATACTTTACGCGTCATTCTTATTGTTGTTAGAGCGTTGCATGATGTGATGACTCTATTCCTTAATAATGCGACTTAAACATGACATGTTGTATTTGATTATTTCACAAATAGTATCGTCCGTAATACACACACACACACACACATTTATAACATCAGTTGAATGTTTCGAAGAAATTTTAGCGATCTGTCGGCACTATTCAAGTATTACGTAAGGTTTATGGGTCAGAGAAGTTATCCACTTAGGTATTACATAGAGGTGATGGAAAAAAGTGATATAAATAAGAAGAAAATTGGAAGATTTAAAAATTTAGCATTGCGTGATTCTTGAATAGTACCAGACAGAATACATACATATACATATATATATATATATATATATATATATAGACAGATTCTCAACATGATAAGTCAATTGGCACGATATTAGATTCCACTGTATAGAACAAAGTGTAATTTTATGATATATCGTTACAACAAAGTAAAATATTATTCGTTAATTTCACGAGCAGATTTTCTTATTTGATATTTTACACCTTACTTGAATTATTCCAGCGCTACCGATATCCAGTTAAAAAAAACTGATGATATAAATTACTTCTTTTGCTGCAGCTCTGTAATTTGTGTGATTTGCATACCTTCATCCAACCTGAGAAATCTAACCCATCAGTTAGTTGGTAATTCTTTTTTTTTGTATCAATAAATTACTTTCATTCATATAGAGCTACTTGATCTTTCAATAAACTAGAGAACCATTGTATTGAAATATTGGAAATATATTACGTGGAAAATTTACATAATGCAAATACATACATTAGAGATTGACTGTAAACAATACAAACTCAAGTAGGTCGAGTATCATTTCAGAAATTGCGTTTTCCATGATCGCTCCACTTCTGCTTCCTAAAAAGGAATTTTATTATTTAACAATGAGTTTTCAGACAATTCGAACGTTATTTCTGAATCTTGTCGCTACTCGGCAACTACGAAAGTTTTACCTTCATTATCTCTCGATTATAAAGCTCTTGACATTCATTTAAGAAATCCTTGGTTTTCTTTTCAACAGCCTTCGTTTTTGCGGATACTTCTGCATTTTCTCGTTTTAATTCGAAACAACGCGCCTCTGCTTCCTCTAATTGTTTTTCCAATCCTTGTTTTTTGCTGTTAAATATAGATAACAATTACATCAGGTTTAATACAATATTTCATCAGGTACTAAGGAAGAATTACCATAGTAGTTCGTCACGAGTTTTGTGCATAGGCGCAACACGATTTTTGCTGTTTTTATCAATTTCATTGATTTTTGATTTTCCAGTATCAGACATCGGGCCTCCAATAATTTCTTTCAGTTTACTGATCTCATTGTTTAGATCATTGAGGTGAAGCGTTAGTTTTTCAGAATGCTTGTTTGTTGTTCTGCAGCGGGAATGAGACCTCATCGATAAAGGCAGTAAACAATTGCTTTCGCTATTCGACAACTACTTACTTGAATTGTTGGAATGTTTTTCGAACTTGGGGGAACTTTTGATTCTGTCGCTGAACGAATTCCTTCAATTTCTCTATATGCTCAATCCTACGTTTTTTCTCCTGCATTCTTTGGTAGAGATCAGCTTTATACGCTTCTTTATCAGCGAGCTCTTTTTGTAGCCTGACCAACTTTACTCGATATTCCTCTGGTGACTCGACAACTTTTAATTCCAATTTAGCAGTCTCTTCTCTGACCTAATGAACGAAAAATAATTTTATTGAGAGTTCTCATTATCATTCGTCTCAATATTTCAGTTATAATCCTAAATACTTTTAAAAGGTGTTGTCTCAATGATGACGTCCGTGCAAGTGCCTTTTGCAAAAGTTCATCAGCTTTACGTTGTTCTTGCATAACACTCTCTTTATCTTTTCTCGTACAAGCGATTTGTTCCTTGCATTTTTTTTTCAATGACAATTTCTGAAAAATATAGAATTCATTTCAATGAGAAATTTGGATGAAATCACACAATGATGGGCATTTTTGCACGTAATATCACTACCTGACCTGATCTCTTTGGGCAATTTTCTTGGAATTTTCAAGAACTACTTGCACTCTGTGATCTACAACCTGGTCTTTCTTGTATAAAAGTGCACGGTATGTATCCGCTCGTGAAAATACATCGTTTAACGGATCACTAAGTTCTTCAAGTTTGTTATAAGTGTAGAGACCAAAATTCAGAAAAGTACTGATCATTCTTCGTGTTTTTTTAGCACCTATTTCAAGGTATCAAAATGAAAAATGAAACTGCTAATTATACGAAAGAATATAGTAAAAATAGGAATAATATGATACCTGGACTTAATAAGTCTATCATGTTCAGATCTTTAACAAATATACGATCCCCGATCTTCGCCATGACATCATGCAAATTCACGCAAACTATCATGTCAGAATAAAGCTCAGGATAGGTCAAAACGTCTCGTTGTTCGTCGGTTGCCTAGGATGAAAGTAATTTCAAAGAAAATTCAACATAAAATGACGTTTTGGCTAAAGAACATTTCTTTTAGCAGGATGCTGGTTTTGCCAGCATAAATTACCCTCTGAATTGCTTTCCCATCAATGGAATGTTGAGCGAGAAAGTGAAGAGAAAATTTGATCATAAAATCAGAACTTGGATTCTTCAAATCTGTTAACGGGTAATTTGAGTCATTCAGAAGATTGTAAAGCGTCTCGATATCCGTATCCATGATGAAAACACAATACTGGAATGCTGAAACAGAGGCAGATGATGGTCATTCAATAAGACGGTGGATTCTTGACTTCCTGAAAACTGTAAGAGCGTAACTGAATCGCTATAATATATGATATAATCACAGTGATCTATCAAGCATCATAGTGAAATGATTGTTTATTTTCGGATGAACTAAACGAAGAAAATTTGACTGCTCATCGTTGTTATGACAGTTGTAGCACAATAGCTTTCATCCATAAATCATTTTTCGTTTGTTTTTTAAAGTAGCAACAGATGAAAACAGAATTGAACCATAGAATAATTATAGACGAAAATTTATTGGTCAACCGTACCTCGATTGCAGATGTATGACAGTTATCTGTTTGAATTGGGGTGAAATACACAAGAATTTAAATGTCAACGAATTGTTTCGATACTATCGGAGCATGCGCTTATCGTGTTCCGAAATTTGTGCCACTGTACCAGTTTCTCAGTACTACTTTCGGACGAAACGTAAGTGGAGCTACCAGCGCCATTGTGGTGAAGAGTTGAACTATCCACAGAGTATGTGATGCATGCAGTGGAAGTCATATTTCGAATTGCCAACGTCCGATTTGTTTGTTTTTACTTTGAGAGCATCATTTTTCACGGCTACATTCCAAATAATTACAAAAAAAGTCTATGAAACACATTTTTGCAATATTTCGAACAGGAGTACGGTATTAACCTAGTCGAACGATTACAAATGCTGAGAAATCTGTGAACAGAAATTTCAGGAAATTGCAAGGATATACAGAGTCAGAAGATGTTATATGTTTACTAAATAATCCGACAAGTTTTTATTCGTGGATGGATGAAATCATAATCATTGCAACAACAAAAAACAATGTATGAGAAAAGTATAAAAATTTGAATATACAACAGACGTACGCCATTAACAAACACTCGTATTCATGGAACATGTATAAATCGGGACTAGGGAATAACAAATAACCATAGTATCTAGAAGAAGAAATTACTAGAGTAGTCTTTCATATAGCTACCAATTAAAATATGTTCAGTCACAATCAATATCAACCAATAGCTCATCAAAATGAACGTTCAATTTGATTGAAAAACCAGCCATGAAATCTATTCGTTCTGAATGTTATTAGACAATCTTGAGCGAGTACGATACAAGTCACCAATAAGGTGTCAGAACCCAACAGTTCTGAATATTATTACAACTTAGCTTGCAAGTGATTTGAATTTTCACTGTCTAAATACAGATCAATGTCCAGATAGGATCCTGCCGGTGATAAATTCATATAACTTTGTAATTCCGTGATTAACTCATTGAGTCGGGTTCGATCAGGTGTATAGCACGTTTTTCGTGTTGTCGTGGTACAAATTCCCATCGACGTCAAACTGGCAAGAGTAGAAGTATAGAGGTCCAATGATAATGCATAAGGATACTTGAGCAGACTTCCATCTTGAAATATTAATATTTCCATCTGCTTTTGTGCTTCTTTCAAAAGGCAGGATTCTCTGGGCTCACCCAGTTTATCAACATCCCACTGAAATGAAAAGAAAAGGTCAACTTCGATTTTTTATTTTTATGTCGAAGGTAAACTCGTAACTTTCATAGATACAATACCTGGAGTAATACTGTACATGTGACCTGAGCAGCAGCAATAAATGGTAGTAAAAGGTTTTGTAGCAAAGTCAGTAGCCGATCATTGTTACCGATTGTAAATACGTCTCCGTTGAGATGCACACAATCTTCGGCTACAAGAAACGACAACCCATCATGCCATTCAGATTCCGCAACGGATTGTGCGGGATCAAGCGCAAACTCGGTGAGGAACAAGTTCCTCAATGTGCTATATTTCTTCAATGCTGACTCTGTAACAAAGTTCCGGATAATTGGATCTCTCATTGTTCGAGAAGAAATTACAATTGGAAAATTTAAAATACAATTTGGAGAGTAGACAAACCTCTGGTAGTCCCATATTTCAGAATAGACAGTGCAACGAGCGCGGGTATCGTCAAAAATGCCATACATGGGTTTATATAAAGTGTCATATTGATTGCTGGTACGGCTATTCGCATAGTACGTTCATTCAACACGTGACCCTTTACTTTGTTAGGATCATTTGTTCTGGCACCTTTGTGGCGGTCCAGTAATATCAGTTCACCTGAATGTTTGAGTCCAAGTAATTCTCGATGTGTGAAAATGGACTCCAATATAATGGTTTTATCATCGATAGCGCCAGAATTGGAATGTGACCTGGAAAAAGTGTATTTTCATGAAAAATTTCTTGCATGGTGGAAATATCGTTCAGTGGAATCATTTGAAAACTCACGAAAATTTTCCAGCATTAACCAAAGCTTTAGTGGATCTATGAAAGGTATGCTTCAGCCAGGCATAATCGGTTAGCAAACACTGAAGAGTGTACGGTTCACGTGGATGACGATAAACTCTGTCATTGAACAGCAATGCTATTAAGTTAAAAGGAGACAGTGGTGTGTGTCGTTTTTGAGAATCGATAATCGTGTATGCCAAATTCTTGACAGTTTCCGCGGGTAATTTGGAATTTGGCGATAAAGCACTTTCGCGAAGTGTGGTGTGGTTGAAAAATTTGCGAGCAGAAATCCGAGGTGCTATGTTAACATAAGCATTTCCATAAGCCTGGGCATCGTTGAGAATTGACAGTGACTTGAAAAGGCCAGTCGTAGACTCTGCCGGTTTTGGTACTCCAAGCAATTCGTAAACGAATAACATTTCTTCCAACGGGCGATCATAAGTGATGCTCAGAGGGATGAACTCTATGTCTGGAACCTTGCCTTTGAATAATCCCTCCAATATCATTGACAATAATCCTGTGAACAGGCACGTTTTTTAAATCGATGTCTTTTGCCAGTTGTTTCGTACTTCAAATGCGTTATCACGAGACTTTCATGAGAAAACCTCGTAACTACGAATACAACTCACCATATTTTGGTGCTAGAGATTTCTGAGTTCGACTACGAGTCCCTTCAATAAAAAATTCTATTGCTCTGTCGCTGTGTGCAACAATACATGCTATATATGCCCGAAATATTTCCTTGTAGAGCTGATCCGTAGAGAAACTACGCCGCATATAAAATGCTCCTGTTTTACGCAGAAGTTCACCGACTACTTGCATTCGGTAGAAATCCATTCCACTGGCAATATTGGGTACAGCCATGTCGTAAGTAAACAAAATATATGAAACTATTATGAAATCCAAATAACTTCTGTGGGTAGGAACGTAAACATATTGGACTTCATCTTGACCCATCCTCTCTCTTAGTTCCATGACTAAAGATTTGTTCACATGTAACGTTTTCAAGATTCGCTTTAAGGCCTTGGTGACTAGGATTCCTATGGGAACATACGCACAACATTAAAAGATGATGCAAGTCATACCAAATATACATATGACCTCGAAAGCAAGCACAAAAAATGCTAATGACGTGAGAATATTCATATGATTGCAGAGTAAACAAATCAAAGTCCACGAATGGTAGGACAGTACGTAGGACAGGTGAAAATATAGCCCAAGGCTAAAAGTATGAATACCAATGAGACAGGAGTCAATCATTCGCCGAATCAGCAATGTAAAAATTCTTATTGTCAAAATGTAACAGTAACTGGAACTGAAGCGGTAATTTATGAATGATTTAATTAAACAACATGTTCTTAATTAAAGATGGAGCAATTACAGATTCAGATTTATACATGAATCATCCGAACAAAAGATAAACTTTGGAAACAGATTTAAATCTCGAGTGTAAGTGCTGTCAGAACAAGAAGGATTAGCAATTACCCAAAACACGAATAGTTGGCATATGACAATCTCCAACCATTTCTTGGAGCATCGCACGAGCTTCGTTCTTCAAATCATGTGGGGAAACTTTTCTGGCAACGGCTAAAGCTTCGATAAGCACTTGTATTCTTGGACTTGCCAATACAGTTTCGATTGTTTGTTTCCTCGAATAATTAGTACCAGCGGGTAACTTGTGAGGTGCCAGTGGATTGAGTGGACGCATTGTCCACAGTACATCGCTTCTGTTACGTCTATCCGCAAGTATATCCACAAATTCTGTAGGTTTTTCCATTTTGTGGCTCAACAATTTAGTTTCTCTGCTCTTCTCACTTTGACATTCACTATCACTCTGAGCTCATCACTCAACGTTCTCGACCTCGACAGGTAGAACATCGACGGAAATATCATGGAAACTTATTTACATTACAAATTTTCTGTCATAATTTATCACAAATATTGGGATTTATCAACAGCATTTGTACGAGAACATCGTGTTAAGCGTTCACGTTCCTAATTGAATATGCGCCGAATCGAATTGGCACATGTGCGCCTACGTGAGTAACTCTAAGCATAGATCAAGTAAGATGAAGTAGTGTGAATGAACAGAATGTGGGTGGCATCATTCGGTTCAAGAGATATTAAAGATAACTAAATAACGCGTAATGCCATGGATTACGTATGAATGTATTACATTGTATTACATACTACGACCATGCGTACAGCGATGGGATGGATTGCATCACCGATGGGGAAAATAAATATTGTACCATGATGCCATCTTGCATTTTTTTGTTCCGTCCTGAAATTCTGCATCTAAAAGAGATTCGAATATTATTACTCCGATTGGCTATATAATCTCACTGCTTCACGTTGTTTTGTTCTAATGACAATCGGTTTTCCAGTTGCTTTACGTATAAGATCTAGAAAACAAGTGACGGCGGTAAATGAATTTGAATTTACCGCCAAGTAAAGAGACGATCTTCACTTGTCTCGCGTAATCTAGTAATACTTCTACGAAACCGAATAACGTGAATTCTTACGAATAGTTTTAAATGCAATAATTTTTGACAGCTATATCAGATCGTAAATTAACATGAAAACTGGGCGAACAATTTTTACTATACTTTAATGGTACTTCTGCACTCTTTTGACTCGCGTATTGCCGCTCTGACGGTGACCGATCGCAGACTGTCGTTCAACTTCCTTTCCACGAGGGATTCTCTAAAATGCAGAAAGTACGTTCGAGTTACTCGCAGTTAATGTGTATATAAAATAACCTCTCGTGCTATACAAGTCTCGTTTAACGATCAACGAATTCTGTTTCAGACAAAGAAGGAACCTATCCATTCCGTGCAGGTCTTTGGCCGCAAGGTAAAACCACATCTTTCGACAAACATCTCACCAAGCATGAGGCCGAAAAATGGCGATTTGTTTGGTTGACCGTCAACGTGCCCGCCTTTCGAATTAATTTTTGATCCTATGTTTACAGAAAAGTGCAACGGCTGTTGCTTATTGCAAACGTGGTCGCGGCAACCTCAGAGTAAATGGACGTCCTTTGGAAATGGTTGAACCACGAGTTCTTCAATACAAACTTCAGGAGCCCATTCTTTTGCTCGGCAAGGTATAACCCTACATTTTCAATCAGGACCAGCAACGTGGTATTCATCCATCCATTTTTAATCGCTTGCGGCTTACTATTGAATATCGGTTCTGCTTAAGCTCTTACTCGCATCGACACATTTACATCTCTGTTGTTGGGTGAATAATATCGGATATATCTCGATGATGCTCACTTATTCCGAACACGATTGTCTATGAAATCAACATCAGTGCCTGACATGAGTGGAATCATTTACGTTATGATAGAACAAATTAGATTTCCTTCATAACGTGTGTCAATTTTTTTCAAGGAAAAATTCGCTGCTGTCGACATCAGAGTTAGGGTAAACGGCGGTGGACATGTAGCACAAATATATGCCATTCGTCAGGCCATCTCCAAAGCTTTAGTTTCCTACTATCAAAAGTGTAAGTGTGAATTGGTTTCATTGCATTAATCCACGGTACTAACGGTGCACTGTATTTCAGATGTTGACGAAGCCAGCAAGAAGGAGATCAAAGACATGTTGATACAATATGACAGAACTCTTCTCGTCGCTGATCCAAGACGTTGCGAACCTAAGAAGTTTGGTGGTCCAGGAGCCCGTGCTCGCTACCAAAAATCCTACCGATAAGCACTTTTATATTTGTACCGCTTACATTTTATTCTGTATTCGTTACAAAGTGAAATAGATGGTACAAATTTAAAATAAAATTGTTGAATATCATTTTTAAACGAATTCTCTTTGTTACCATTTGCGCATATTCATATTTTAGCAAACGTTTACAATTTGGATAATGGGAAAAGATTTCAATTCAGTTGCAAATCTTTGTAATCGAACGAATGTTTGTGAATCTTCATTTCCATCATAATACTTTTTTCATCATTGTTTGATTTACAATTGGGCGTATTTTGTATAAGATAGGAAATGTTGAAAAATCTACACAAGACTAATTCATGGGTTTCCAGACTAGTACATTATTCGTTGCGTCGCCATATTTTATCATGCAACCTACAATTCATCTGTCACAGTGTGACAATGGGGAAAGTAGAAATCATACACAGTTCAAGTGATAATCTTATTATGTTTACTCAGTACTTCAATGGGTGATGATTCTTGAAAAGCATTCTTCTTGGCTGAAAATTTTGCGATTAGTTCAAATAAAATATATCTTGGTTTATGTACATAAACCGAGATATATTTTATGTACAGAGTGACTTCTGAAATACATTTATCTCATAACTATTAGCTTATTATCAATATTTTCGGTGTGAAAATTCCGCAAAACGGAGATTAGCACTGGAGGGCGCTTCCAGTTTTCAATCCTGACGTGAGCCATGAGCCGAAGCTCGAGCGAGCTTGTGAATCCAAGGCCAATTCAAAATGGCGGACGTTAACTGACGTTCTAACAACAACTGCTTGGGTTAGAAATTAAATACGTTCGTACATTTAATTCTTCATCGAATCCCGGCTTGCAAATGCGGAAATTAGACACCAAAGAATCTTTGGCAGCCGAAAGGCTTGAAGCGCAACTCGAAGCAGCGCGAGATAACCTCCGAGGACTCGACCGTAGTATTCGAAAGATTCTCGGCAGAGATCCTCCCGATGGCGAGAATCCTCTTCAACCTGCAGTAAGGTAAATGTGCAGCAACAAAGAGGCATAAATTTCGAAGGATACTATCAAACCGCTAATGATTTGGTAATTTTCGTTCAAAACGACCGTGAAATTTTTGAGGTTATTCACGCTCACGAACTCGTGTAGCTCAAATCTCGCATCATTTGGTCACCCGGATGCGTTTGTATTGAAATTGGCCTTCGATTTCTTTGGAAACCATTTCTGGCTGGCAATTATTAGTAATCAATAATTTCTCGATATATGGGATCAGATATATAATGTTAATTTACATCCTACTGATTGTTATGGGTTTCGGTAGATCAACGCAGAAGCGACCAGCTCCAGAGGATCGCAGACGCTTGCTGACAGATTTCCCGGTTGTGACTAATGATGTACCTGAAGGTAAAAGACGGTGGGTCGTACCAACCGGAGAACCCAAAACAGTTTTTAGTCGGCTTAGTGCCCGAATTCCATCAAATGCAGATGACAGCGCGGACGAAGATGATGGCACTACTAAGGTATAGGTGCATTCGATAGAATATTGCTAGCAGCAATTTTATCACATAATATAATTGATGGATTGATATACTTCCTACGTGCAGCCAGCTGTTTCCTCTAGAGTAATAGCAACACCGAGAGAAGTACCGTCACGGCAAGAAGTCATCAGACGAGAAAGAGTAGACGAAAGAAGCCGTCAACGTAACAAACGTATGTTCGGCGCACTTCTCGGTACTTTGCAAAAATTCCGTCAGGAAGAAACCAAACTTAAAGCTAAGGTAAATATAGGATATGATTTTAATGTATCGTAATTTGCACATTCGATGACATTTTCAGTGGAAAGATGTTTGTGCGTGATATCAAAGATGTATTAACTCTTCACTGTTCAGGAAGACAAAAAAGCAGAAGTCGAAGCACGTGTTGAAGAAGCAGGCAGAAGGGAGAAGGAAGAACTGAGACGAGAACGACAGCAATTGTTTCAGTCTCGAAAGCGGCAACAAGCCGAAGTGCGTAGCTTGGAAGCCAAATTGGTACGAAGCCGTCAATTCCAGGAGTGGCGTACATCACAGTTACCCCTCGCTTCATTCATACGCACGCGGGCTCAGCCTGCTATCTTGTATTTACCTAAACGAAAGCATCCACGTACTGATGCACTGTTAGCAGCATCTGCAGCTGAACTCCATGGTAAATGGTTTAAAATGAATGAACTATGTGCTTGTCTCTTACTTTGTCCTAATTACATAATCATTCATACTTGCAGAGGAAATTGAGAGGAGGGAGAAATTGTTGGCCGATGAGTTAGAACAAATTGAAGTGCAGGCAGGACTGGGAAAACAACGAACTAATGATACAAGTTTACCCATCCCCATGCAAGCCGAAGAATTATTGACACCCTTAGAAGAAGGCGAAGAAAATCAAGATCCTAATCATAAAGCGCCGAAAATTGAAAAGGATGAAGCTCCACTTCCCGATGCTGTAACCTGCGAAACGGCAGTTTTGATTTCACCAACCATCGATAAGACGGTGTTACTTGTAGACGTACAAGAACAGGTAGAACCCCAAGAACTACCAGATCAAGCAGGCTCCGACTAGCGTCAGGTAAAGTTTTATTCGTCTCGTATGTAACTGTGTATATATATAAAAAATACATATATATATACACATATGTATGTATATATTTGTGCTCATATGAAGCGATATATTTGCATACGACTCAAGACATGTCAGAAATTTTCACGAGTTTTAGACATTGCGAACAAGTTTTCATTATATACTTTGCATTAGAATTTCTTATTCAAATTCATTATCCATCCCGTCAGACCACCGATGGTTTGAGGTTTTATTTCCAAGGGAAATCCATCAACTTTTGCTACTAAGACAAATTAAGGTAGTCGAAAATTCGTATATCATATTCAATTCTTTCATTTCCACTCGTGAAGCATAACAGCAAACGGGTATCAACATCATGATCAGAGTGAACTGCGAAAGGATAAGTGATTTTAAAAGGTTCGATTGTTACGTAGAGCCCAGATTCATGTCACCTTAACGCTCGACACGCTCTAAAATCACGTGTAAGCAAACAGGAGCTTGACAATAGCACGTCGATGGTATGACTCAGCCTTTGGGTTGAAGCAAAGTACACGATAACTACTATTGTGCTATTTTCAAATGCGTGGGCGTTTTTTATTGCAAGATGATATGAAATCTAGACTCTAGTCATTAGGTAAAATTATACGTCTAAGCGAGTCAAATGTAGTGCACATGATCTAAACTTTGTCGTCGTTAGCCAGTAAGTTTCTACAGTCACATTATTTTCTGGAGAACCGAGGATCGCAATAGATATTATATCATTCATAAATAATCATTATCGAACGTCCTTCCAGTTTTTATTCCCCGATTATGTATTAAGCGATATAAGTATCCTGTCTGAACTTGTAAGGATAACATACATTATTCTAATCAACTCAATGTATAGTCTCTTTTCCATCTCCCAAATTTTTCGTCTCACAAACCATTTTTCAGTTTCATATGTTTCACGTGTATATTACACGTGCGTGACACTAATTTACATTAACATTACGGTTGACCCGTTCAACAGTTACATTAACATTACGTTTGGCTCCGTTCAAGGATAATGATGGTGTCTTTTACATTCATGGGTAAGTTTTCCATCGCATATTGGAAATTGGGCACTGTACCGACGAGTGAATACTGTATAAATACAACTAACTTTTTTCATTATTCTCATTCCTACTCTTATCATTGTAGTTACGTATTGGTTGTTTCTATCGTATCAACGGAAAGGTACCTCGTACTACGTGTTACCAACTGCAAGTATCTGTTTGATCGATAAGTGAAATCTTGCTTACCGACGGTTCTCCATTTCCGAGCTTCGCGCGTCAGCCGCCAGATGGCGGTAGCAAAATTCTACGACGCCTTAACTACGTTATATGTGATAGATACGGAAATGATGGATATTTTAAACGTGCTTCGTCATCCATACGACTTTTCACGTGACAATAAACGAATATTGTTATACCGTTTTGTAAATAAGTATCGATCGACCATTTCATACAATAATTGGTTTTCACTAACATATTAAAGTTCTATGTTCATCGTTCACCGCATTTGTCATTTCCACAATTGTACAAAATCGGGACTCTTCTCCGAATCGTTAAAACAAAATTTGTGTCGTCTACGACACGGCGACGGATACGCGTTGCCAATGCAGAGAACTTAAAATGAAATGAATAATAGAAAGAAAAAGCCGTATATCGAATCAATCGACGCGCATAGCTTGGAGAGAATAAAATTAATTTGTAGATTGATTTCCGATAATATCTTCTTATCGCTCATCGTACGATCGAGGTTGTTCGGCGTGCGCACGGGCATAAATCTATCCCGTCTACCCACAATTTTTGGGGGCTCCCAGTTTTATTCCTTACGAGCCTGAGTGTGCGTCCCGAGCCATTAAGCCGCTACGCTTTGCGAGCCGTAAGAGTGTCTTGCATTTACTCGAGCATGTGCCCAGCCACTTACATGCCTTTATGTACCTCACTTATGTAGTCGCGGTTAGTT
Organism: Arge pagana; assembly: GCA_963969455.1. NCBI lineage: Eukaryota > Metazoa > Arthropoda > Insecta > Hymenoptera > Argidae > Arge > Arge pagana. Next base: position 22,672,439 of record OZ018310.1, read on the forward strand.
GGATACGTTTGCTGCTTGCTCGCGTGCGTCCCCAAAGCATAATATCGCACGAATTCACGAATAGACCCGCGATGTCTGCAATTTAACGTATGTACCTACTCGAATCTCTCACAAGGATACCTAAACAGACCCGTGCAACGACCATCATCGATCATTCTACTCGTTCGAGTAAAAAACAAATGGCAGAGTATAATTTAAAACTGTTATTTCCAAAGATCGATCATCCAGACAAAAATCAAACTTTTTTTACCCCAACTAGATATCCTCGAAAACCAACTTTTCCGGTTGTCAATTTCATCCAAATTATACCTCCGTCTGATCGATGTCGTTTCACGTCTCAACATCTTCTAGACAGACAATATTTTATTGGCGCACGTTGCAGTGTTTTTTCTCATAAATATTTACTCAGCAATTCGATTTCCCTTCGAATTAAGAAAATAATCTCTGTTTGTAAAACGAACTACAACAATAAACTGATTTGAATCCCTTAAAAAATAAAATCTGCTCCAAATTCACATTAACGATCACAGTAGCGGAAATTCGCTCGTTTTGCCAGCTGAAACCGATAGCCGTCGAAATTTTTGTGTAAACAAATAACAAATTTATCTAAAGATTAGTGCATCTTGCTGATTTGTCGCAGCGAGTAAAAAATTTCCGACAGCGATTCTAGTTTAGCTGCGTTGTCCAAAAGCCATCGAGGAGATCGCGGAAATTCACTATGATCGCTGGTGTTTTTAGATACTTCAAAACGCGTCTGCGCGCACAACTTGTCCCTGTGTGACTGCATACGCGATTAATCGAAATTCAATGTTTTTTTCCCGTGACATAGTTACTTATTTTACAAATACAGAGCAGAGCATAAGAATGACGCGATGACATCGAACCCGCGAATCACGAATCCTGGAGGAACGAGCGAGCGTGGAAAAAATCAGTCAATACCCGCGTTTGTCAGAAATTTCCGCTGGACTGCGCAGATCGAGTGCGCGGATCGATTTTTGGCGCGATGATACGAATTATAAAGAATAATTCGACACTTCGAGTGAACGAAGGTGACTTAAGTTAAACTGCAAGATTGATGTGGTTTAGAAAAAATGTCAATCGGTCAACTTGCGAGAGATTTTCGCACGTAGTTGAAAATACGTGAAGTTGATGTCTCGTGGAACCTGATGGTTTGACTGCAAAAATGTAATTCGAGTGTACGAAAGCGTCGATAGTTGGTCGAATGATTTGCAGCTATAGCCTTTGCTGCCGCGTACTAAAATTAATCCAATCAAAATGCCACGACGACTTGACGGAAAACAAGCAGGCAGTAAAAGCTGAGAATATTCTTATACTCTAGCCATCGCTTTGATCGTTATTAGCAATCGAAGAGAGTATAACAAAGACTATATAAAATCGGGAGTCCTCCGGTTGTACGGCTACACAGAGCAGGAGGTACTTGCCAGATGAAAACACGCATAAATTTAGAATCTTGGCTCTCGCCCAGATAATTCTCTGCTCCGTGAGGTGAAACGGCCTTTGCTCGTTTCATACCCAATATCCCTCATACTTTGATATATTTACCGACATTTTTTTACACAAACTCGGATCTACCTAGACCTTCGTGCCACAAATCCAAATGGATTTCATATTTCGACCAAAGAATATACATCCTTCTTCGTATCTAACTTCAATAGGTAGTTTTACCTACTCGCCACGTTATCATCCACGAGCTATATTTTCCCAGAAAACGTAGGAATAATGAGAACACTTGATAAATGCCGAATCTACGTAAAAAGCAGAATCTACGCAGAGTTTAGAAAAAAAAAATTCTAGATATACTTCGTGCCGTTGGATTTTTACCAGATTAAAAGCGTTACTTTCTTGGACCAATTTTTTTTATAAAGATCGTAGATCAGTCAATTGCATAATTGAATGACATGCTATTGCTGCAATTTTTTCGTTAACAAGTATTCGAGACGATAGCTACTTCGGTACGACATCGTTCGTAATACAAGTTAGAAGGCCTGAAAAATAGCCGACTCGTTCATAAATCTAACGCTGATTGCCCAATTTGAATTAGTTACGCTGAAACGCTTGTCATATGACGCATCTCTCGTAGCACGGTATTTTTTGGACGAGTTGTTGTACCGAATCGTGGATAGGTAGGTACGCTGAAGATACTTTTACAGCGAAAAATATGCGATGCGTATCATTTTTTATTTACGGAGTACCTAACTATGGAATTCCTGCGAGAATTATTTCGCTTACGAAGAAGCAGATTTTTTTTTCTATTTCTTGCAACTCTGCAATATTTCAAGTGTAGAAACTAGACATTTTTCTGCAGTTTCGAGACACAAAGATCTACGTTGTCGTATCGATCTGTGGAACGCGCTAAAACCATTTCGTTTTGGCGTACTTATCAAACAATATTTTGAAACAACAGTCGGCGTGCTCGTGTAGCTGTACGAAAAGTTAACTATTCTCGAACTTATTATGAATTGGATGTGCAGCAGAGGCCAGTCTTTTTCTAATAAGGAACTGCGGCACGTTATACGCATCCAAAATGGCGGCGGTCCTAAATCCAGACGATTCGAGCCCAGATTCACAGAGAACTCGTTTCTGGTTGACAATTTAAGGGATTTCGTGACACCATTACCTAAATCTCTTTGCCACTGGTCAACCTACATCGGTCACGGTTGTTTTATGTGGCAACAAGCGACCAAACGCGCAAAAGAAAATGTGATAGGTTTTTCGGCGGTGCATGTAGATACATCTCGTGAACGTGTATGCGATGCTCGTGATCATTCTCGAGTGCTCGAAGTGAAGAAAAAATGGGTTTATCGGACAGCAGAAAGATGTATTCGCGACCATGAAGATTGAAGTGTCGACATCTATTAGAAATAGGATTATATCGAATTATCGTGAAAAATGGAGGCAATCGTGTCGCGGAGTTACCAAGACAAAAAACGATCGTCGCCGCGGCTTGGAGAATTGACGGGAATTTTGTAATCGAGTTGCGGGCAATCTCGTCGAAGATCGCGAAGAGGCATCGAGAGGAGTGTAAGCGACGAGTTACGATGATTTACGAACACTTGCAATAGATACTATTCTACCACAACGTCAATGGACATGATATACTCGCGTGTTTCTCGTACATCGCGTACAACACGCATGTACAATACGTATATGCATCGCGATATCAAACATCACGTGACCGACTCGTATCCATGCGGAGAAATGCACGCGTCGTCGCTTTTCCAATTGGTCGATGCAGGTTGTAACAGGCGTAGACGTTCGATCGACGCGGTCGTTATTGGTTCGTGCTGGCCATAGCTATACCCGTTTCGATAGGCCACGCCCATCGTTCTCCGGGAACCTCCGAGACGGATTCTGCGCAGTAGCGATTTAACGCTATGCCTACACCTACACTCGAACGTACCAATACAATCGTCGCGTCTCCTCCGGCTAGTAACGTCGAGACGAGACGAAAGACTATATAGTCAAAGATTTCTTATTTCTGCTCTGGTAAATCCGTCGTCTCAGTCAGTGAGGCAGCGAAGGGCGAGTCGTGCACCCAGTGACTGTCCATCTCTTTTATTTGTTTGAAACGGTACATATATATATATATATATATATATATATATATATATACACATATACATATACATATACATATACATATACATATATATAGATATACATATGTATGTATGTATGTATGTATATATATATGTATATATACACGCAGGCACGTACGCACACGAAGATAGAAGGTATACGTGCGACCACGTAATTGAGACAATCGATCAAACGATGAAAAAAAAAGCGAATGATACACCCGTGGAGAGGTGTGATTGTGAGATAATACACTTCGAAACGATCAACAAGTGCTAAAGTGTTTTCCTAAATGGACACGTATAAACATATAACATTGACGACAGTTTTTATTAATACGATACTATAAGCCGACACCGAGGAGGACCGATGAACACGCACGTCAGGCGAAAACTTCTCATCGTGTATCTACTCGTTCTTCCTTGATTTTCGTACGGTCAGTGATAACTCGCGGGAACATCCCCCAGCGTGTCTGGATTTTACGACTTGGCAACGATTCGATGACTAGTCTACGAGAAAACAATAAAATGTCGATGTTCTGAAAAGAACTGGCCTGGATCGCACGAGCAAGAGACCGCGAATTCACTCAAATCTTGACGTTGTATGTAGCCGTCGGATCGGTTGACGTCTCCCAGTCTTCAGATGGATCCAGCGGTACACGGTAAGACGCGTTTTCAAGCACTCGCGTGCGACTTATCACGCGGGTACTACGATCTTCCTCCCTCGATGACACGAACGTCCTTGTTATTTGCACGTTCTCGGTTCAGATTATTAGATAATCGATGGTGCTATTTGCGTGATTCTATCGTGTCATGGTCGAGGGAATTAGGTAGCTGCATCGCTTTCGACATACCTACACGCGTTGCAACTTGCGACATCGACGGATATACAGGTGATGCGGATATACAGGTACCTACTGCTGGATAGGTTAACTCTATCGTATCGTATTGCGACGCAGTGGCAAAAATGGATCGACAGATTTGGAGATTTAGGCTCTGTATCGCGTATCTTGTCACGAATAGCGATCGTTACATTTCGGATAACTTCGGGTTACGTGCAGTTCGGACAACGCGAGCTTACGAGACGGTGTGCAAGTCAATCGGGTTGCCTGAACCGTTTTGGAATTGGTACGTACATAAAAATCTCGGGTAAACGTTTGGTACGCGTAAAATAAAAAGTGGAATAATCGTTGTGAATCATAGCCGTGAAATTTACTTCTGAAAATTGTTTGACCTGCGCTAGGCGAAGGTCGTACTCTTTGTTCAATCCATAAATTGGACGTGTATCACCCCAGTAGGTAGGTAATTACATTGACGACTGACGGGCGCCACCTCGTGGTTTATGCGCCGTGTCAGTGATGCGTAAAGCAGACGAAAAGCTGTCATAAGCGGTGAGTACGCGCTGAAACGTGGAACGGTGTACGCGCTGTTATGTTCGTACCGCGGAACAGCCACAAATGGATACACGATACTTCATTTGTTTGGATCTACCGACGCAGCCCTCGAACGCGGTGGAAATATACACAGTAGCAGTTTATTCCATGGTCGAGTGTCGCAGGTTTGGTTTATTTGGGAACCGTCTCGAGATTAGTTTAGGTTAGGTTCGGTGAGTAGTCAATTGTTTTCTGGTCGAGGCGATCGAGTAACTCGCCTGTGGAATTCGGCAGGACGTTGTAGCGAAGAGTTAGATAGATTCATTAGTTTTCAATTAGTACTGTTTGTTTCGAATAAACATTAAATACAGCTTTTAAGAACGGTCCGTTTCTACCGTTGACGAAGGACACTGAGTAAACAGTGGAGAAAAGTTGAAAATCGTCTCTTCCTGTCTTCACCCGAGATTTCGTCTGCGGTTCGCCCCGACGAAATCGGACTATACCTAGAGTGGAAGCCCTGTACCTATAATATAATACCGGTATTATCCACGACTTTATAAATAGGCTCGTCCACCGCCGTGCGATATTCGTAAATTACCATTTACGATTCACAGAGACCTCAACAAAATCAATCGCACCTCACGCCGCCACGAGCCATTGTTTGGAACTGTTGGTACCTTTTTCTTTTGCCTCACCCAGGTAATAAATATCTGTGGTAATTTATAGATTCGGCTATGAAACGCCCGAGAGGACATAGTCCGCTGTCCGTGCGGTACGATTCATTTGTTTATCGCATCTGTCGTCATTTCGATACCAACTAAAATATTGCTCGCTAACTGCGGGCGCAACCTATACACCGCGTAGCTTTTCAACGAATGTTTATCACGACCGAACTTTCGTCTAATTTTCACAGTAGAAATTTCGCAAGAGCTAACGTTCTTCTTGGAGTTTGTCTCGTTTCACAAACGCTTTTACTATTCTTATCGTTACCGCGAAGGTCATCTCGGTTTATTTTTTACTATCATTCCAGAGATTTTCCGTTCAATCGTCGATATAGCGTTTTATAACGGTCAGATTTTGACAAAATAGTTTTTTTTTCGTGATCCTAAAACAGTTGACTCGGTGCTCTTGATCAAGAGATTCTTCTACTGTCACCGAGAGAAACACGTCATACGACGATTCGTTCGACAACGTGACGCGAAGGTTTGAGGTTAAATTTTTCAATTCATAACGTGACTCGCCATCGAAAGTATCACGTATCACGTTACGGTTGTCTCACAAACAGCTGTAGGGTATAGAATACACATCATCGCGGAAGAACGTAGTATAAAAATTCGTTTCGTGTCCGCGTCAAACATTTTGAAGTTTCGAGTGCTCGTATTCCGATGAAGGGTTCTCGCTATTTCTGCCGTAACGAGAACATTGATGCGCGGGACCGACCGTGGTGGTTATTTTTTCTCGTCATTTCGTTCAATTGTTTTCGTGTTCTCGAAACACGCGGGGGGAGCACCAGGGTTGTTTGGGTACGCAACGATTAGGTTCTCTCGTATGGGGCGGAGCATTTATCCGAATAAAACACGATCGCGTCGCGTCGCGTTGTATGAACAACAACCCGAAGAAGGATGAGCGGGCGGATTTCATGACGGTATGCTCGACGCAAGGATATTCCGATTCGCGAACGAAGCTGCAGGTGAATAAAGATTGGAGAGAAATAACAGAGACGGGGCAGAGGTAGAGGCAGGGGCACGAAAAGAAGGAGACCGATGAAACGTCGTCGCGAGGTGCGGCGCGCGGCGCGAAGGCAGATTGGAGTGCATGGTCCGCGCGATTTTGTAGCGTTGTAGCGACGATGCAGGCTACCGCACGCTATTGGCAAGGGTATACCCACACGGTATAAGTTATAAGTTTTTCGAAGGGTTTCGCGCCGCGCTAATAAAATCAATAGCCAATTCTCTTTATGGCTATTATATTATGATTATTATGGTTATTGCTATTGATGTAAATATTCAGATTGTCGTGAGTATATTCGCGGGTGTATATGTGGGTAGTCGTATATAGGTACGCCCGTGTCCGTATAGTCTTCGCGCGCGATTTACTGCCACAGGCCATACACTGTATATCATACGGAGCGCTGGTCGCGGGCACGCTGGTGTCGCGTACGTGTCACGGTACGTGTTCGTTTCGTGGACTCGCGTCGCGTAGGTAGGTAGGTACACCGTATACGCGCGCGACGGTGTATCCTTCGGGCGTCCGTCCCGACACCGGCATCAACCGGCAACCGCATCGACCGGCATCGGCACCGAACGAGGAGAGACCGAGAAGAGTGGCGGTGAGGTGGGGAGAAGTGTGCACCGACACAGGCACGTAATAGGCACGATCGACCATGATTGATTCACCGGACCGCTTGATTAACTCTTCACCTCGGTTCGCGGGTATACGTGGACTTGGAGCCATAATACACCACCAACTGCAAAGCACTTTTTGCTCGCGTTATGCCACAACGCCGTGCGTATACCTTTACCGCGTTACACGGGTACCTGTTACACTACGATCCGCGCGCCTATACGTCGATACACGCATGTATGCATATTTGCATGTACAGGTATATGCCTACGCGTGCGTGTCGCTGCATGTCGCGAGGCGCGCTCGTATGCTGCAACGTCGTACAGCTTATGCCTCATGCCTCATAGGATAATATATGTAGTCTGAATTATTGCCGTTTCCTTACTCCGGCCAGCCTTGCGCCCGCGTTGACAACGTAAATACACGATATCCAATTCACGTACGTAACCCACACATGCTCGAAGTTAAAACTAAATAAGTCAAACCGCAAACGGTTCACGCGTTTCAAAGCACCATTTGTCAATCGGTTCCGCGGGGGACACACGTCTATATATCCGAACCGTTCCCGCTTTCGCGCTGCCGAAGAAAGCGTACTACCACTATCTATCGGACATATCGCTGCCACCCTTATCTCGTAAGCGTCACGCGGCGCAGCCTTGCGACACGGCAACCCGCTCGACGAGCTGGTATTGCGTATAACGCGCCGTGCAGGCGCGGAGGAGAATCTGTATTTTAGCAATGTTCGATCGGTCGTAATGATTTTAAGACCGTGACCGTATGGCAATAAAGACAAAATAATCAAGATAAGAATCGTGCAACGAGAGAGAGAGAGAAAGAGAGAGAGAAAAAAAAAGAGAGAGAGACGGAGAGTATCGTCCGGTTACGCGGGGGTGAGCGAGGATATGTTTTTTATTAATCGATACCCGTCTATTTTTACGTGGCATTTTTATATAGTTCATCGTGGCGAGGTAGTACAGAGTCTATACATCACGTGTTTCCTTCTTTTCTTCGCTCCGTCTTTCCTCGTTTCGGCTCACGTATATCTCTTCCCGTTTATTCTTACGTCCCGTGAACGTATATATAAGTTTTTGAGAGAGTAACGAGTCGTCGCGAGTGTGTTGGACTTCGACGACGTCGGCATCGTCGCGTCTTAGTAGAACACATGTACTACACGCGTGTAAACTGAATACATGTGCCGGTTCCTTTGATCTTAACCATTCATCACTCCATGCGGGAAAAACTCTAATAATATTACATGTGAATGCCTTTACCTTTTTTCCTTCTTCTACGCGAGCGACTTGCACGAGAGAACCTAACGTAGCTGTTCGCTCCTTCATCAACTCTCGATATATACCTACCTCGAGTAATTTATTCTTTGTTTACTTGTTTACCATATTATCACCTCGTTTGTTTGCTTTTCATTTATGCTCTTTGCTTCAATCATCGCCCGGTTAGTTCGCATTCGCATAACATACCCACGTCGACATGCATGTACCTACATATACTTACGCATATACACGAATCTCGAAACTTACAAATTGTTCGTTGGTATTTCGTATTACTTCATCTTCTCCCCGGGTCATTGCCGTAGCAGAAAAGGATGAATATACCGAAAACCATCCACTTAATATTTTGCCAATTTTGATGCTAAACGCCATCGTTATTCACGGCAAAAAAAAACCTCGCGGTTGGTTTCTAAGGACGAATAAGACAGACTCGTAGGGAAAATATTTTAACGTCACGGTTCGGAAAACGTTCGATACAGCATAAATGCATCATTTCACGCGAGATGAGAAGGTAAAGCTATAATCTACAACGTTTTGGCTTTTTAGTAAACACTTTTATTTGTCTATAAATCTTTTGTCCACGTGCAACTGTTTATTTTTTTATTTCTCCTAATTTGCAAATTTTTATTGTTCCTCGACGGTGATGCACACAGAATTGTCCATTAGTAGGTAGACTACAGAGATGAGTACGATTATACGTGAAAAGTGGGCCTCCACCGTTTTATATCGGTATATATGTACGACTATGTGCTCTTATCAGATAAATTATAACTGGCAGCGCGTATTATACGCTATCATACTTTTCTATCGTTTAATGCCACCGCTGAGACATAATCTGGGCGATATACTCGAGGAGGTCGATTTCACTCGGAATCGCCGTAATTCGTAGCTGAAATACAAAAAATAGAATGAAATGTTGGGAAGTACGAAAAAATAAGTCATCAGAAACGGCGATGTAACGAGAGACAAGCCCGCGCGGGGCCGAGATGTGGGGAAGGCGCAGGGAATAGAGTCTTGGCAAAAACGAGTCTCCGTCGGCTACAAAACTCTTCCGAGAAGTCGGGAGCGCCTCGACATCGTACCGTGCACGAGGCTCCCGATCTTTTTAAGTAGTTCAAACTTCTCCGTGGATATTTATTGCGTTCGAAATTATATGGAAATGAGATGAACGGGGTCATTTTATTAGCCTCGCTTCGAGTTGGTAACACTCGAGACAATTTTCGAGCTGGTAAACGAATAATAAATACGACGAATTCACTTTCATTGCGCAGTCCAGATTTTATTTCATTTCCCCGATCCTGTCACGATTTTCAAACACATTCTTTTTCATTCATTTCGGGAAATGAGTTGTCAAAAATTCCACTCTCTAAAATGTAAGATTTCAGCGAAATTATTTCGAGACTTCGTTCCGAACGTTGAAGAATGAGCACTCGCGATCTGCGAATTTGAACTCGCGAATCAAGCTAAAGAATAAAGAATATTGAAAGTTATTCGATAATTATTGCGGTGAGTTTCGTAAAATTCGTACTCACTTCACTTGAACTTTGATGGGATCGTTGTAAAATCCGAAGTTCGTAGGCTTGAAATTCTAGTACGTACTTGTACTGCGCCTCTGAAGTGGATGCTTTGTCGATTTGTCATTCGCGTACGTCGAGATTGTGGAAAATAAATGACGTGCGGATCGAGCATCGCTGTTCACAGAACTGTACCACGTCAGTGTGACGCGCAGGCCGCTAGATGTGGCTTGTGTAATGATAATGAATTACTCTGGACTGGGTTGGTAAAAGGGTAGCTAGCAACACGCATGGATATCAGCTCGGAAAGAGTGTAAAACTGTTCTCGAGTAGAGAGTTGATGGGTTGAAGCAGATGAAAAGCGGAGGTTTGGAGGAATGTAGTAAGGGGCAATTGCTAGGGCACAAAGTTCGCTAATTAGGGGTTACCTACCCCAGGGTAAACTATTAACTCGAGTGTTAACCTAGCTCTGCTTACGGTGCTTGCATCTCATTAGGAGTTCGATCCGTATACGGAAAAAGAATAGTAAAAATATTCAGTCGCGTGCCGTGTGGCGTCAAGAAGAGAGAGTGGAAGAGAGAGAGAGAGAGAGAGAGAGAGGACTGACTACGCGGGTAGGAAATATCTGTGCACAGAAATACCGGAGGGTCGTGGCAATCTCGTTGAACCAAACGGTATCGGACCACGATTCCTGTATCGTACTCATCGGCTCGTACAGATCTCTCGTTTCTTCCACGAGAAATTACGTGATTGCGAGGAACGATGCAACGAGATTCGTCCGCGGAGTGGAAACGTAGGAATAGTATCTAACGGATGCTTCTGAAGTGAATTTAAAAAGAAGGGATTCGACAATTGCATGGTATCTTGGAAAGCACGTCGCGTCTTTCAAGCTTCCGAGCTAAAGCAAGATTTGTAAATGAGCCAGAACAGACTCCACGTTCAACCGAGTATAAGATTGAAATACCAACGATGCTGTAGCGGCGCGCGGTACGGCGTTCACGAAGCGTCGGAGTACCACTACCAGTCGCGCGGGTCTGCGAGTTCTCGGCTCTCTTCTGGGCCGAGAAATAAAATGAAAACAATGTTAACGTCGGCCAAACTGCTGTCAGTAATTCGTCTTGCGAATCGTTCGTAGTCTCTCGTCGACAAAGAAATCAACCGAAAATAATTAACAGCAACACTTTTTCTCTTTTCCTCGACTCCGCGCGATCTCTGCACCTCGCGCAAGAACATGGCCATAAAAATTGCCGAAGACGCGCGAGTCTGTGGTAAAAAAATAACCAAAAAAAAGGTAACACGAAGCGTTGTTGAAGTAGTGTTACTTTGGTATAAAATAACATTATTGTTTGTTGGAAAACGGACTGTGAGAGCATCACTAACGGTTATGCTGAATCGACACGCTAAAATGTTACATATTTGTACAGTGTGCGTGCGGAAAAAGTATTATTCCAGCGATCAACTTCGAGATAAGAGATCTGTGACATGTCCAAGATTAATGAAAATCTCTGGAAGATTCAACGGCATTCGATAGTATTTTTACGAGTCGAGCTTTCGAAAAGTTAGCCAGGGTCGTCACGGTTTAATCTTCGACTTAATAACTTACAGAGTTTGTTCGTAGTTAGCCTAAAAGGATCCCGGCGACAGGGTGACCCCCGAGCTTGTTATAGCGCGTTTAAAAATGTCCCGAAATCCCTGCCCGAGGGTCAATTCATTTTGGCATAGCCGATCGTCACCGGTTGCCGCTCGGCTCGCGTTCAAAATAGGAAGAACAAACGAACGGGGGGAATTTATCGAGGGTTTAATGGGTCATAATGTTACCCCTAATCAAGTTCGACACGCAGGTTTTTCTGCATCGCGTGTTGCCTGAGGTACGGAGTAGAATTCCGAAGCGTTCGATTAAACGGATGTTCTCTTCGTTTCAGAGAACAACGGTAGCGGCGTGAACGTGGGTGGAACCGGCGGAGGACAACAGCAACAGCAACAACAGCAGTACGGCGAAGTGAACCAGCTGGGTGGTGTATTCGTGAACGGAAGACCATTGCCGAATGCCGTGAGATTGAGGATCGTTGAGCTAGCTCAATTGGGTATCAGACCCTGCGACATATCCAGACAACTGCGCGTCAGTCATGGCTGTGTCAGCAAGATCCTCGCCCGATATCACGAGACCGGAAGCATCCTTCCCGGCGCCATTGGTGGCAGCAAACCGAGGGTTACCACCCCGAAAGTCGTGCAGTATATAAAACAATTGAAACTCAAAGATCCCGGCATATTTGCTTGGGAGATAAGAGATCGCCTCTTGTCGGACGGTGTCTGCGACAAGTACAACGTACCCTCGGTCTCCAGCATATCCAGAATCTTACGGAACAAAGTCGGCGCGGCGACCTCCGCAGCTATCCATCACCATCATCCTCATCACCCGCATCATTCGCATCATCATCCCCATCACCCGGCCCACCATCATCACCACCATCACCATCATCTGTACGCCGCTGCAGCGGCAGCCGGTGCCGCGCTGTGTCCTGTGCCATACTCGCCGGCACCGTACCATGCCACGACCTCACCGGCGAGTCATCATCACCATCATCAGGGTAAGTTCGTGTAACCAAAAACATACCCGAATTCGTTCGTTTCACCGATTCACCGAGACATTCCAGTTCCTACTATTACCATAATTGTTAGCCACAATTTTCTCTCTCCTCGTTGTTGCACCCACCCTTCTTATCACTTCGCCAATCGGTGCTATCGAACTGTATAACGTAATTAACATACGCAAATTAGACGAAATGCTCGACTGCCCACGAATCTCATTCGATGATTTTGATACTATATTCAAAGTACTGTTTCATTGAGGGGTCTTTTTATCTTAGGTACTAGAAAAAATTCCCTCTCATCGATAAACGCGATGTTTGGCAATCAAAGAATCAATCGAGAATAAATTTACGAACGATTATTGTCAATCTGATGTTCGACTCGCGTACCCTGCTACGTTCCATCGTTATTCCGATACATTTATATTCCGTCGATCAGTTAAAAAAAATCTCGCCGCTGGTACAAGAAACGTAACTGTTTTCCTGGTAGAACGATCATCACCCCAATTTTCAGTGAACATTACAGCTCTTTGTTCCCACGTGAACGTTCGGTTCTCGTACTCGCCCCAGTTTGCGGTAACGTTCTGGAGATATCTCACATTCAGTCGGGCGTTAGTTTGGATTTGACGAGAATTTACTCGCGTCGGACCACATTTCCCGATATTTTCCATTGCAACGGTTAGAAACTCGATAATTTCTTTTTTTCATTTTGGTCCTACGTTAGAAAGATCCCTCGTCGTTCTCAGCCCGTTTCGAATATTCGACACAGGTTTTCAGACTCATTGACATCGAATGATCTGTATGTTTTCACATGTTTGTTGTGTATGTTAGCCGATACCGCGGTACAAGTCATATATGTAGTGACTCTAGCGTGTCTTACACAGATCGGGGAAGTAAATTACAATACAGTTCCGATGCGTTCCAGTGGGCTTGACAACGGCCCCGTCATCGAGCAAGATCATGGCGATGTCGCCGTCGCCCCCAATGCCTACAGCCCCCGCGACGCCGTCGCCAACCGGCGGATGCTCTGCCCAACGCGAGACATCGGCGTCGTTGACAACCCCGTCGAACAACGGTTTGCAGTGGCCTAGTCCTCACACCGTTCACGATATCTTGTCGACGAGTCTCACAGCGGCGAGCGGTAATAACACTTCGTCCTCCTTCTGCGCCATAATCATCAATGGGAACGGTGGCGGTAACAGCAGCAGCAACAGCAGCAACAACAACAACAACAACAACAACAACAACAACAACAGCAACAACAATAGTGAGAACAACGGCGCTGGCAGCCACACGGGAACCAGCGTCACGTGCAACCTCCAACATCATCATTATCAGACCAACCTCAACGATAACAACAACATTAGCAACACCAACAATAACAATAACGTCAACCATACAGATTCGCGCGGCAAAGGTGACTACCATCATCTGAGAGATCATCATCGTCATCACCAACAGTATTACGCGTCGGCACTTTATCATTATCATCACCACCATCATTCCGCTAGCATAGCCTTTGCAGGAGGCGACGGAAGAGGAGGATTCGAACCCGGAATGATGACCCTGCAAGCCGCAAGTCCGAGCCAATCGGCCAGCCCTTGCAATTAGTATTTATTCGCTAGTATTTATAGTTCGCATCGTTTTCAACCCTTCGGTACTCGCGTCCGCTACACACCCTGTGGCTCGCGGCACTATGACCTACGCGCGGCACTGTGACCTACGCGCCTACGCGTACCGAAGGGTTCAAGCTCGAGAGGATCCAAGAGTTGGTCACTTTTTTTTTTCTAGGCCGAATGCCGCATCCGTTCGTGTCACATGCGCGTAGGTACAAAACACCGATACCCTAACTACCGACGGTTATATCGGGGTAGATATCGCGGACACGTAGAAACATGGAAACGATCATCGTGGGAATCGAATGTAATGGTAGTTCGCTTTCCCGTTATCACGCCGTTTGAGAATTCGCTTGGGTAATAACATTGGGCAATGTGTTCTTTTATTTTCCGTTCATGTTTTCTCCGTTCCAAGGACAACTTCAAACGCGGTCGTCGAATCGTTTACTTTTTCATTTCGTCACAAGTTGATCGAATACGACTGCTGGATGAACCGAAGAGTTTATTTGGCGTGGATAAACGTATACTTGATACCGATCGTAGAAATATTTTGATGGGTCGAAAAAATATTGGTTAACTATTGGAACATTTATTTCTCTCAAATGAATGTTTTGAGGTGATATTTTGAATGATATAAATATTCTTCTGATAGTTGACCAATGTGTTTTAGCTCTAACGAATTACTACCTTCGTTATAATCAAGTTGTACGTTTATTAACTGTAAACATCTTGTTGGCGCTCCGCAGGCCTCGTCGGATAGCCAGTCGGTAGTTTTCTCTGGCTATAGGGACAGCAAACATTGAAAATAGGGCAAAAACTCGCGAGTGATAAGCGAAATTCGTGTTTCAAATGAACCGCGCTCGAACTGATAACGTTCGACCACATAATTACGATCCCGCAACGGTCGTGCGATTATTTTCACAGCTCTCGTCGATGCATCGCTGCGCACCGAACTTTTTCCGATTCGTTGTTATGAAAGTTCGTTAAAAAAAAAAAAATCGACATCAAAAAAATAATGCTAATAGCAATCGCGAGGCAAACTTGAAAAAGTGTTTAAAAAGGGGAAGATCATGCCGTTAAAAACTTAAAGAGCAGAAATGTATGCTCGTCTAGAAAAATGCGTTTCTTCAACCGGCGGTGACTCCTCGTTCGTAACCAATTTTCGTACAAAAATCTACGCGCGACGAGCGAGTTTTCTACCCGTGTCGGCAGGAACGTTGGGAATATTTTCTTAAGAGACAGTGTTTACAAGATGCTCATTTTCATCCAACCACAGAACCGCGATAAATAAGAAAATTAATCATCCACGGGATCGTACCGACGCATCACGCCATTAAAAAAACACGTTGCGCAATGTATTCGAACAATTGCAGCAGGCTAAACGAGCGATTGTCAATCGAATGATCATTGTTTTCAATTTGTAACGTTATATAAAACGCGTACGCGTTGTACGGTTTATTTCGTAGGAAAGCAAGAAAAGTGCAATTTTCATTCGATCATTACGAGAAACACGGCGAAAAATCGCAGATGGTAATCGCCGTACATCTGATTGTGTAAGACGATTTGTCTACGGTTACAATAAATTCAACTGTATGGTCGCATACAACGAGATACGAATTTATCTGACCTTGATTTCGATTTTGCCAGTTTTGCTAACGGGAAACTGATTTTTCGCAGCGAGACTGATCATGCCTCCTCTCAAAATCGGCACAGTATTACGAGGCATGGATTCTAAACGACGATTCACACGTTTTTTTTCCAAACCACGATGATGTATGAAATTTAGAAAAACATCCACCCAACAATTCAAGAACGCACATTTGGCAAGGAGGTTGATTTTCCACAACTCGCCGAAATTTTTATCCTCGAATAATTTTATTTCTCAACATTTATTTTTTCCGTACAATCATACAGGTATTGAATAGCCGGAGTGGCGTGAAGAAAGTATACTCGCTTGTGCTCTTGCGGGTGAATTCGTTGCATTCGAATGGCTTTTTTTTCAATTCACGAGAGCAGCGTCCGACGCGACAATCTTTTATATAGCCGACCAATTGACAAAATAATAACAAGGAGAACGTTACCATAATAAGAATAACAATAATCATAATAATAGCACCGCGAAGGAAATGATAATAATCATAATGATAAAGGTATATAGTAACAATATTAATAGTAACGATAATATTGATATTAATAAATGATAATAATATAATCTAAATAAATATTCGACGGAATAATATTATGTATTAAGTGCTGTATATAATGTCAGAAGTTATGTGCATAAACGCATGTGCATACGGGATGCATACTACACACGCGTCACATATCCACCGATAAATTTAAAACGAGATAAAACTTTATAACTAGAATAATTTTCAATTATTTCAAGTATTATACGCTTATTTATTGCCCGATTATTATATATTGATCCTTATTAATATTACCATCACGATCGATTAATGATTTCAGATACGCTTGTGGAATTGTTATTGTACAATTACGACAGGCACGTTGCAATTTTTTTTATACATATATGTGTAGGAATTTTTCATGTATACCTACTCGTCAAGTGCAATAGACGAGTGTGTGAGATCTGCGATTCAATAAAATCGATAGGCTCATCCGATCCGATCAAGCTTGCCTCTCGGATAACGCGTACGTACGTATGTCGTGTACTTCCTCCTTCTGGGGAACATGTGATTTCGGAAATGTTCAGCTTATTTCGTTTTGATGCTATCTTATCGCAAGTTTTTCTTCCATATGTACGGTTTCGATGTGAAGTTGGGTCAGATAAGATCACGGACGGCTCTGGGCTGTCTATTGCCCCGAGAAAACGTACACTTTTCGATTACGACGACGACGTTTGTGTTCATCGGGGATATTCTTCGCCATTCGCCACAGGTTCGCGTTATTTCCGTGGCGAAGCTCGCTGCTAGGTACGAAGCGATATCATTCCGAATTTTGACTATCGGTTCGGATAATTTTCAGCGTACATTCTAAAAGCGATTTTTACCGCGCATTTTATTATTGCTTACAGCTATAAGGCACGTACGAAGGAAATACCGTGGACGAATAAAATTCGCCTGTTCATTCGCGTAATTTTTACCGAGCAGGACGTTAAGGCTGAACGGGCGTATCTGATCCGAATTACATTCGCCATTCATTTGTTCATTAGTGATCTGGAGAGTTTCGACTCTAAGCAGGCGAATGGCACCGTGCAATTCGTAAAATTAGAGAATTCCAATTTTTACGCTGTAAACCGTTACGTATACGCATCACGCTCCAACTATTGCCCGCAGTAAATGACAAATTATTTCCTGATCCGCAATAGCAATTAGGATACGAGCATTTTTTACCGCCGAACGTCTCCTCCTGTGATTTTTCTTCTCCAAAGGTCTAAGAAAAAAAACACGAAGATGTCCGTGAATCGTGGAAGCTCTGTGCTGCGCCAACCAAAAAAAACGACTAATTTTTATTTCTTTGTTGAAAAAATGAAATGAAATAAATTACGAGTCTTACTCGTCATGATCTCAGGCCTGGATGGTATTTTGAAAATTCGAAGGCTTGGGGAAACGAAGTTTAAATGCTTTCGACCGATGGCACAACCTTGATATCCTGAAAGTTGGCTAATCGCTTGTTTGTTTTATTACCTTGAGACGATTCTGCGTAGAATTAAATTTAAATATAGCATATATATATAAACGTAGTTGAGAAAAATGGTCGAGAATGGCGTAGGTTTCGTGAAAAGTTGAATAAGCGATTTCTCAAGTTGTTGAAAGATTAAGAAAAATAAAAACTGACAATCGAAACGATCGAGCGTTATATTCCTGCTCTGGTCGAGTTCACCATTCGTCGCATTCGTCGTCCGCCTCTCAATCTTCCATAGGAGGTACTACGATTGGCATTTGATTGCAATTCTGCCAGGACAAAAATCGGAAAGAAAACAATTGACAACGAGTCTTCTATGCCGGCTGACAAAATGGTTGCCTTGTCGCTTTTGATCGTGCTTTATGACTTCGCATTCGATTGTGAGCATTGTTAGGAATGTCCAATCGCATTCTTTCCCACGTGCGAGCATGAAAACGTCATACTTGGTGATATGATATGGGATAAATGGGGGAATAAACTCTTCGCGGATAAATCGTCAGGATCGTTGTTTTCACACGGAGAAAATCGAACGTTAATGGAAAAAAATAATTGCGTCAACGACGGATAGCCTCGTATCTTTACACATGTTGAACGTTGCGCTGCTCAATATTACGATCTGCCCGTCGTAAAGACCGGCAAGTTTTTTGACTCTCTCTTCTTATCTGAAGTCGCTTCGACCTCGGCGAATACCAAAGCCCGACGTTCGCCGCGAAACAAATCTGAAATTACCTCGACTTTCACATTTTTCACGACTCCTCCGAGTTTCCATCCAACATCGATTGCGAGTTTCGCGAAAAAGATCGTCGCAAACTTAATACTCGAAGTAAGGGGAAAAAAATCCTAGCATGCGTAAAGAATTTCATAATTTGACTGGTCGTATCACGTGGCTGGTGTGAATTTCTACGCTAAATATCATCAAAACTCGAAACTATTAAATCTGCACCATTTAACGTCCGCTTTGATATCGGGAGACTACAAAAAAAAATTCAAAAAAAAGAAATGAAACAGACGAAAAGCACATCGACCACGAAACTGTTTTCCCGTGCCAACTTATAAATTACCCGCGATGAGAAAAATGCGTCCTCGAGCCAAGAATTCAATCTCCTTTTTTCTTTCCCCGAAAGCTGTGGAATAATAAGAAAAAACAATCAGTTCCTTCGGACGAAACTAATTTAACGTCGCATCGTTTGTTTATTGGTATTTTATTTCAATTCCTGCATCGTCAACGTCCGATCTTTTCTGCTTGTACGATGCACGAGCATCTTACTCGATTACGCCTGTTGCAAAGTAAAGTAACCTGAGATTGCGAGCCTAACGCCTTATTTGTTGCCAAATTTACGCGTAACGATATTGCGCGATGATTACAATGACAGCGATTCCTACAACGTTGCCGAAGTCGCGTGGCTGGCTGCTATTATATACCGACGAGTTCGGAAGAGAATTATGATGGATCGTCATTTTTCAAATAAGTATCTCACGATACGCGGAAAGTCCCCGAGTAGAAATTTTCCATCGATAAGTTCACCGCTGGTAGGGGAGAGAATCTCCGGTGAAAGATTATTCCACGACGATTTTTCACAAACAAAAGTTGCATTATGGTGACGGGATAAAGGCTTGTCTATGCTCCGTATAACCCTGACATCGAGAACTTTCCTTACACAGGTGTATCGTTTCTCACGGGCGTACACATATACGCTTATACTATGAACAAAACCACACGTCTTCGAATGTCAAGTCCTCAACACTATGTCGTGAAACGAAAGTTATAGTTCGGTCATAATGAGGCCGGCAGTGCAGCGGCAAACCGAAGGAGTTTCTTTGAAATTTGAATATCGCTCGTTCCCCGCCCAAAGATACCCTGCGTGTGCATGGGTTCGCGCAGAGAGGTTAAAAATCCGATTTCTACTGCCGCGCGTAACTACGAAGTTTAATATGGGCCAAAGTTGGAGAGAAAGAGAGAAGAAGAGGGGGAGAGAGTTAGAGAGAGAGAGAAAAAGAGAGAGCAAGGATAGTCTAGCTAGAGGGTCTATCGAGTTCGGAGGTTATAATATACGTTTTATGTTTCACCCGTCTTTGGTTGGTAGTTTCCGTCTGCCGTTCCATTCTTGAAACGCGAAGAGATTACAGGAATCTCCGACGATACTGCTTTTAATTTCTCCCATTCACATACGAGACGAGTTGAATTCTATTTCATTTTATCTCCATATTGACGTAAGTTTGATAAAAGTTTCATGTATCTCGCCGCGGGGACTTTATGTGTGCACGCTCGACATAACGCGACGCGCAAATACACGTAATGTATGCATGTACATTCACGTACGTACGTAAGCAATTGAAACGAGTCGGAGATAAGGATAAAGCGGAGTCCCGATTAATTGGAAAATTCATCAATTCGGTTCCACGATTTCGTGAAACACGTATCCGAGCTTTATTTCGTGGAAACGAGCATTATTTTCGTCCCTACCATACGTACATATATAGGTAGAGGTACACTCTCACGACCCTTCGTACGTCTCGCGGTGATCTCTGCAAAATGCGTTTATATCCGCTGCTAGAAGCGACCACGGAAGATATACGGACCCGATGAACACAGAGGTTCCACGTGTTTATAAATATAGGACGATGGAAGGATTGAACAGTATTTCACGTCCTACCGGAAACCGCGGTGATATATATGTGGGAAGTGAGGTTACTCAGGTATAGGATATTATTTTTAAAACCAACGTTTTCAACGAACCGCGCGTCATACGAGACGAAATCCGGATCGCTAGGATTTTAATGTGCGTGTGGGGTAGCATTTTTTTACAACCGGGAGTTCGAGCGTTCGCGAAAGGATTCAATTTCCGTCCAAAATACCTATATGGCGCGGTAATCGCGTTCAATGCGCGATCTCGTCTCGTAAGCGTTCTCATTGCGTAGACCTTCTCGCCTCGATCGGTATCGTAAACATTTTTCCCCAGTTTCGCGTACCTATCTAGTAGCTACTAGTTCGTGGCGTGGAGTTGTCAGCGTGGTCTTCGCCTCGCGAGAAAAATATAGTGATATTTATAATTTGTGCACGAGCGAAGCGCGGGGATCGGTCGGTGGAAGTGGCGTCTAGCGTGCATAAAGGAAACGGATCGAGGGTGTAAAAGAATAACGGATACACAGACAAATAGATGGAAAAGCCCTTTGGCGCAGGATGGCGCGGATGGTTGCATCGAGGCACGAAGCGAGCTACAGGGGCGTTCCGCCATGCAAACGAGGAATATAGCTAATGTGTCTCTTACGACGTGCGGTGTCGTCTCCTTGGTTCGTCTTCTCTTTCCCCACGTGCTACCCGCGTAGCCCGTCTCTTCCTGTGCCCGTTGCGGAAAAGAAAGAAGAAATAGATTAAAGAAAACGAAGCAGCATCGGAGGAACGAGTGGGAGAGAGAGAGAGAGAGAGAGAGAGAGAGAGAGAGAGTGTCGCGAGTGCCGCGAGCGTGGCATATGTGCGCCGTGCGCGAGTTGCCAAGAGCTATAGGTCTCTTCATCGCTCTTCTCGATTCCGTAGACGCGTCTCTTATAGCGGACGCTCGTCTCGCACATGGACGTTGGCATAGCACGTGAGAGAGGCGACCGAACGGTCGCGACTCGAAAGTTGCGCGCGGGAACTTGTGAGGCGCCGACGCTCGCTGAGGTCGCCGGCTATTTGTACGCCATAGGACGGGGCAAGAGACGAGAACTCAAGACGTTCTTAATTACACGACCCGCCTTCGGCCCCTGGAATCTCCCTCCTGCAGTGGCCCTCCATTGCGACGACGAGAGATCCACGCCCGCACGTGTTCCTAAACTCTGATCATACATCTTCCGATTCTCTGCAACGCGTTCGCGCAATACATAGATACGTGCGATTTCACTCGATTCATCTCCCCATTCTTTCACTCCGCTATTCTCATTGGTCCTACGATCCTCGTCTGTTTACCGGCGAACGTGTAAATGACTATCGTCGACACAGGGGTGCCACTCGTTATCACCGATTCGCGTGTCATAGCTCAAACTGTGCCGAATCGTACGAAGCGACAAACGAACTCCCCAAATTCGACGAATAGGTATTGCTGAAAATTGTCTCGACTCGATTTTCTAATCGAGTAGGTAAGTCAATCGTATTCGTGTGTTGGTACATCGTATTTACGTAATTGTGCGACGCGCTCGCTCGACGATACGCCTCGATTCACCTTCCTAGTAAAGCTTCGTGTTATTGAGGTACCCACAGCGCATTTGCGTCCTCGGTAAATGGCGAGCTCATTCGTGCGCGAATATCGGACAGGTAAGCACGACGAACGAGACGGGTCCTCTTCCTTTATGACAAATACGGAACTGACATCGTGGGAAATCCGAACGGGATCACTCGTAATGGTGAGTACAGAATCGGTCGATCGGATTGTGTTTTTTTTTTCGCAATTGAACGCTTATGCAGAGAAATCGTGATAAGGTGATAATCGAATGGCGAGATTTTCTTTGTTACGACAACTGAAACTTTTTATCGACGTGTATACGGGAGATGTAATAGTTTCATTGATATGCGCTCTCAAAGTGGCTCGTTCCGTCGATAATTATGATGATGATGATGATGGTGCGGCGTGAGGCAACATCGGACCTCGTTCACATTGCGATAGAGAGGTAACAATCTGCGCGCGATTCGTACGCGAGCAATGCTGGTTGCCTGCATCGGTTTGTCAGCGTGGGATAAATGAGGTGAAAGATACGTGTCCGTCGTAAATAAAACGTAAGTCCATCGACCGCGGGTTGCGATAGCCCGTGCGAGTTTCTCGTGTAAGACGATGATAGTATACAATAGCACGAGGTAAAAAGTAGCCAGTGGTCCCGTCGTGTTATTGGTAATAAATGTCTTAGACAGTCGTTAATTATAGGATGACTGGATAATTTTAACGAGTCGCGATGTCAAATCTGTCATATTAACCAGAAATACTCTTATAAAAACAATCAACGTCCTGACTATTTTTCACACGCAGAATCATCGTTCGGCATCGTTCACATCCAATATCGAGCAGTTGTAATTCGCGGCTTTTTTCCTCGACCATACAGGATCACCGAGTGACACTTCATGATACAGAATATGCGCGAGGCATAATTTTACGTATGAAAACTTCTTGTATATTATGAGAGAATACAAGAGAGGCGTATCCGAGCGAAGCGACGCGCGATATCAGCTGCCAGGGGTCGCCGCCACTACAAGTTCCCTATAATACCGTCTCCAGTCATTGATAACCTTCGATAACCCCGTTCCTAAATGTTATACATATTAAATTTTTAACCAGAAATTTCATTTATTATCTCGTGGATCTCATTCTCGTCGTTTTATTTATACACGCACGAACGTTCATCGAATTATCTCGTACAACACATTTTCATGATGTCCGCTCATTAACGCCGTTATTATTATCATTGTTATTATTATTGTTATTTTTATTATTATCATCAGGTTCATTTTTCTTGCTTTCGTCGAAGTAATTAGAATTTTTTCACATACTTTGAAAATTTAACCTGGCTGAATGGAGGCCGGGAATTTTTTTTAATTAATTCTCATTTCATCGCTTCTGTCGTTCTAATCGCAAAGCTCCGTATTTATAAATGTGTGCACGCGGGAAATATGAGAAAACTACAATCAATAGGTGTACCTACTCGTCATACACTTGTGAAAAATAAATTACAGGTAGGTACACCATACGATGAACGAGTGATCTGGTGCAAATGGTAAAATTATTCATGGTAGTTCTGCGTGTAACCATACGCGAGTCACGTGCATACGAGACGATGAAAATTCAAATTATAAACGGTTCGAAACAACGTGGATACTCGGACGATCCAAGTCACCTTTCAGTCTATGTGTGCCTCTAAGAGCACGATTGCATATGACACCGACATGGCGGTAATATGATCAGTACCTAATCGAATAGACAAAGAAATTTCCTCCTTACAAATAGTCATTTACCATGTTGGAAGTATTATTTCTAGCTCGAGTCAACGAAAGTCTTTGTTGGAAGATTACGAGACACGAGTAAACGTTGCGAAGAGTGGATTTATCGTTTCGAAGTCAACCGGAGAAAATGAAAATCACGTTAGGTACCTGCTCTGACATTCTTTTCCTTTGTAGTGTGGACCGGGCTACAAAGAGGTATGCGATAATTAGCACGTGCACGGTCGTTGCGATTACGATGTAATTAACGAGGTTACGGATATAACCGATTGACGGCTGTTTGCCTTGCGGTAGCTGCGACATCCATCGTCTCGTCTACGTGTAATCTGAATATGTTTCCGACCGAACCTACAGCTATAGACACGAATGCGGCGTATCGAATCTAATCGTTAGCATGGCCCTCTCATTTTACGATCACGCGGTGATCGCCATCGCGCCCGTTGCCGGAGCCTCGGAGCCTCGTAGCTCGTAGCTCTCGAAGCCTCGGTACTATGGTCACACCATCAGCCTGAGAATCGCAAGCAGAGGGGAGAAGCATAAAGTTTTATTTGGTTCGCAAGCTGTTGACCGATTTAATTAAAGATTCGTCGAACGGCACCATGTTATTGTACGCGTGTATGAAGCCATGCTTTTATTGGAACCTGCGCCGAATCTTATGATGGCCCATTGCCCGAAGAGTGAGTTCGCACCGTCAAGGAACTGCATCTCATCCGTGATTTTTTCGTGCTCCGGTTTTGCAGTCGTCCAAAGTTAGTATCGTCCTTCGTATCCTTCCGACGGTTTCTCGGAAAAGACTGTCTGTTCGTAATATCTACGGTCGGTAATGTAGCTTTCTTCTTTCGTGCTCGGTAGATAACAGCGAAACCTTCGTTACTGATTCAATATTCGTTATCGAATGTCGGTAATTTTTAGCTGGTCAAACTGCGTGGCTTCGTACTCTAATCAATTTCCCGAATCTTTTTATTAGTACGTATAGATGGGTATATTTCGACCATTCAATGATTCTAATGATATCCGAGTACTGATTAACAAAAATGGAGAGTGAGATTTTATTTGAGATATCTTAAATAGGGTACATTTCCAACGGAATGAGTATTTTATTATTCCAGAGAATTCAACATCAGCAATTGTTTAAGAACTTTGGTTTGGCTCGTTTCTCTAATCTCGCCAGCGAGGAACATCTCGTCGACAACAGTGTATACCTAGAAACAGAATGGAACGAGTTCACGGTCGTTCAGTCACAAACAAACGACGTTGCGAGCGTTCTAGAAATTATTTACCTTGTAAAAGTTGAATACCAAGTCCAATTCGCATACGTTGTGGAAATATTCATTTAACACTTCGACGAAATTGTGGATCGCCTCCAAATAACAGAGATTATTGTCGTTGACATCTACGCAAATACAGAAGTATAGGCCGGCATATCGCCTGTAAACGATCTTGAAATTTCGAAACTGAAATGAAAGCATACATCATTATGAATCTCGAAATTGACTCCGCCGTGTTGGCGCACGATAATATTTTTAATTTCGATGTTACAAAACCTCAACAAAATTGGTGTGTTTGGCATCTCTGACGGTGACAACAGCGTGTACTTCTTCGATCAGCTTTTGTTTTTCATCGTCATCAAAATTCATGTACCATTTTGCTAGTCGGGTCTTGCCTGCTCTGTTCTGAATGAGGATGAAACGGATCTGCAACATAACATGGTCAAAGTATCCTCTAATTGTTTCGTATCGTGATTACAGCTGAAAGTATTTCCCCAAAATAACGATCGATCGTACATGTTTCAGAGGTGATAAACGCGAGTACTTAGTCGCCAACAAAAAAAGGTTATAAGTACGTGCCATCGAACCAATAAAAAATTTACCATTATTCAACGCGGTAGCAATAGTCCACGGGTCAGATGATTAGTAGAGTAATAATCCTTGTTACCTATTAACAATCACAAATCACTTGCCATTATTTCGAAGCGTTGACAGATGACAGTTGACGCTCGAGGAAAACTATCTCCACTCCCGTACGTGATTATATCCGCCCTCCTGATGATCCGGTGTCACGATGCGTGCGCAATTCAATAATGACAGTCAGTTGCAAGAGTTAAGTATATGCATTGGCAGCTTTTATCGCGGCATTGAAATAACGACGCGAGAGGTTGGTCATTTTTTATCTGTATGCGTTTGATAAAACTACCAGAAGAGACGTAGATTTTCGCGTTTTATAACGTGTTGTTCATACTTCGAGTAGTGAAACAGCTCTTGACGCACGTCAGATCCTGTATTCAAACAACACACCAACTAGAAACAAAACACGCACGATATTTCCGAATGTGACACAATTAGTGACCAGTTATCGGATGTTAAACCGCTCACGAACTATTTATTTTCATCAAAGTTTGTCAAAAATTTATCTAGCTATTCTGTTCTATGTTTTATGTTCATCTACCTGTTGTTCACCAACAGTCCTTACAGCTGACACTGTTGTTCACGGTTGTGACTACTCGTATGGATATAACCTTCATCGAAGACTAATCATTTGATTCTGAGGCTTCTTCGCACCAGTTGCAAGGATGAAACAGCAGGGGATAGATTCGAAAGTAAGCTTTGTCGGCTCCGGAGAAGCGGACGAGTGTCTCTTCGAATATTTACATGCGGAAATGGTTAACTACGTACTGAGTAAATCGACAACGGATAAGGTGTGATCGTATTTTATTTTATCATATTTATTTACTGATGATTGATTATTGACTCGCACGTATATTTATTGACTATTTTTTATTAACATTGATATATCATTGTGATTGAAGGAAAGGGAAGAGGAGCTTTCACCGTTGGAATGGATGGGTTTCAGCGTTGGTTATCGTATCATGGAACGTTTGACTAGGGAATGGGCACGCTTCAAAGACGAGTTAGATACAATAAAATTCATATGTACGGATCTTTGGTCGAGTTTACATCGCAAACAGATAGATAATTTAAGGACAAATCATCAAGGCGTCTATGTGTTACATGACAACGATTTTCGATTGCTGAGCAAACTTGGGGCTGCTGATAGTACTCAGTACTTACGAGAGGCGCCTCGTCTTTTAGCATTCACCTGTGGCTTGCTTCGTGGAAGCCTGGCTAATCTTGGGATTGTCAGTACCGTAACGGCAGAAATATCTGCACTACCTAGTTGTAAATTTCACGTTCAAGTACAGCGAATTTAAATTACTTTATAAAAATAGTTATATGATTTCATATTCAATAAATATTACAATGTTAACTATTAGATTCGTGACGTGATATGTACGCATGCCACATTTTTTTTACAATATCAACCTATTGAGTGCACCAAGTTCGACGCTATCAGCAACATCAAACCAGTCCAGAAAATTCGACGGCTTTCAACTGGCGAACAATGGTGAGAAATTTTTATTCACTACTCAATGGATCATCAGCTACTTCAGTTGCTATTTCTTACAACCATCAATCTCCACAACAGTCTCACTTCATAGGTCAGCAGATCTAACTTATATTCTGCGTCACGCTAATTAGTTGAGTAGAATCTCCAGAATAAGTATTTCTCAATTAACGATCAACACATGTCCACAAAAGATTTTCCATAGATAGATAAACACAAGACAACTTTGTCTAGTCGTCCACAAAATTGTGAACAGTAATATGTTATCGTCGTCAATTTCTGGCGCTCTGATGGTTATTGAAAAGTTTGATTCTCGAATATCCATGACCTCACGAACTCCTGATGAACGAATATTAATAGGCACACTCAGGTAAGTGCAGCGCCACCATTTAACGTTACTACTGGTCTATTTTGTACTTGAATTTTGCTGCATTGAGGATTTAAACTGAAAGGTCGCAAATATAGAAGTTACAGATTTACAGGCATTCTATTCCTGTAATAGACTTTTTTACTTCCTTATCACCTATTAATGCCTTACAGCCACTGTATGGAATCCCTTTTCAAAGTTTAAGTATTTGTTGTCAATTATTCAATATATCTGATCTACTTATACAGTCTAATTGAGCATTTTCGAACAAATATCTGTAATATTGTTAAATCCGGAAGTTATGCTATCGCACATTTAAGAATATATCGCTGAAAATACATTGTGATAACTTATATTTATCAGAGCTGCAATCACTATCCGTCGCAAGGCGTATCCATAAATGGTACTGTTGTACCACATCCTCGTTACTTTATTTCTCCGTGTCATTTTATATTCTCTTTCAAACCAGTCAAGACGTGTCGAGAATTTACAGTAAATATCATTCCTCACGTTGTCTGTGTAGATTATCAATTTATACCATGAATTTTTTGTTATGGAATTTGTGTCGTTTCGCGATTCTTGTACCTATTGTGCTGGCTTATAATTTCAACACTGATAACGTGATAGTGTACGAGGATGTAACGAAACATGAAAATGCGCGTAATAGTTATTTCGGATTCTCTGTAGCTCTCGTTGGGAAAAATAGTTTGGGAGAAAGTTTGATTTACATCGGTGCTCCTAGAGCCAACGTCTCCGATCTCAACGACGTTATCGAACCTGGAGCAGTTTTTTTGTGCAGAATCGGACAACCTTGTTCAAGATTAATATTGGAAAACGATAACGCGAAAGTTCAAGACAAGTATCCCTCTCACTACAGTTGGATCGGGGCCTCCATCGGAGTTTATCACAACGATCATCACATTGTGGTTCGTAAATATTTCACAGCCATTTTAACACATGCTCTGCAAAAATTCAAATAATTCATCATCTTATTAGTTCGACGTGAAAATGACAATTGGAAATTCGCATAATTCGACGAAGAATGTATTGAAATTAACTTCACCTAAAGTAACGTCGAACTCTTTTATCAAGCTATGTTACTGGCAAAGATATTGGTAGTAAAATAATGAATTATTCATTCAATATCCCCGACATCCAGATTTTTCCTGGTCAATATTAGTTTTTTTCAAATCAACTTTCGACATCGCATCCGTCTCTCACTGGGCTATGGTTCTAACTCGTGAGGTTTCGTATCCCGGATGAAAGGATGATTAATCTCGCGATAACATCTAGGAAAACCGCGAGAGAATCTTTTCAATATAGTAGCAATTACAAATTCTGTTGATAGCAAATTGATTGTAATTTCTCATGACTTCTAAAAACAATCTATTTACGGGATACATACGACAAATTAAATTACAGCAAATTATTTAGCTTTGCAAAGTTCATTTAAGGTAAAGAAACCAGGAGATCAACAAAAACAGTAACAGAACTATCCTATTTTTCCTGGAAGCTTACATTTGGGAAGTAGCACCTGATTTAAAAAAGTTCTTACAGAATCGAACGTGTGAATAAAAAAGGTTTTTAAAAAAATAAATCTGACTTGATGCATATTTCGAATAATGCGATACCTAGATTGTTTTAAAACGTCCTCAACCTCTGACCATCAGCACTGAGAATTCTCTTATCATAGTCACTCGAACAATGATAGTCACTCGAAGTCAGTAATGCCACATACCAGTTAATGATAGTTTTGCATTCAGGTATGTGGTCCGAGATGGCGTTCACAAAAACCACCTCCAGACTTTCAAATGAGCGCTTTTGCAACCTCGGAATTCCAACAAGGAATATGTTACGTACCATCTGTCAAAACTGATAGCAGTGGATGGGAACCTCTCGAACCATTTCATGGGATCCGGTCTCAAAGAAAAAGCGACAATTTGTTATTGCCTCTTCGTATAACAGCACAAGCTGGTTTTTCCATAGCTATGGATCCTCATAACTTCTCTACGAAATTTATGATCGGTGCACCAGGATTCTACGAGAGAACGGGAGCAGCAAGTCTGTATCAATCGAATGATTTTGTAATTCATGAACATGCTTGGAATGGGATCCAGGACAATTTTTATTTCGGTAAGTTCAATTTTGGAAAAACCAATGACCATACTCCGATACCAAACTCCCATATGTTTTCACGAGTTGTAGCGCTTACGATATTCAGATGTTTCCATGCGCTCGACTTATAAATATCTGTGACGACTCTGCTTGTCTTTCAATATTTTAACTTTACCTGGCAGGAAGTTGATTATGATGTTGCTTATAGGATATGCGGTGACGTTTGGACGGTACTTGCAAAAGTATGGCATTTTCCATGCTACGGGTGGTCCAAGATCCCAAGATTTGTACGGAAGCGTAGCAGTGTACAGTTTTGATACAGAAAAAGATTCAAGGCTGAATTTGTATAGTTTGTCGTGGAAAATGACAGGAGATCAGCTTGGTGAATATTATGGCGCAGCGTTAGCATCTTGCAAAATTACTGGAAGTAAGACGAAAGAATTAGTGGTGGGTTCTCCATTCTGGGTGAAAAATAATAGCAACATAGAGGAACCTGATGTAGGGCGTATTATTATTCATTCAACAGGGGTGAAAGTAAGTGGAAACATTGAAATAGCTGTGGTTGTCACGCGCGACTAAGCGATGATCCTGACAATACATTTTCAGTCTAAATTAATACGAATGCAAGAAATTGTTGGTGAAGTTGTTGGTGGAAGATTCGGTGCAACTATTACCTGTCTCGGTGACATAGATGCGGACGGATTTGCTGATCTTGCTGTCGGCGCTCCGTACGAAGGCAATGGGGTGGTTTATATATTTTATGGTAGTAAAACTGGCTTGAATGTAACTCACCCTCAAAAACTTGTGGCTCCAGAGAATGTCAGAGGATTTGGAATATCGATATCAGTTCCACAAGACATTGATGAAAATGCGTTCGCTGATATCGCGGTTGGAGCTTATTCTTCTGGTCATGCCGTGGTGTTTCGATCGAAAATCATTGTGGAACTAAATATCAACTTGAAGAACATCACGATTGTATCAGGGCCGGATCCACACTATAAGTATTTCATTTCAGAAGTATGCACCTCTTACAAAGCTGTTAAACCTGTTCCAGTTCCAAAATTAAGTAAGTATATTATCATTAATCTCGCTGTGAACTCAAATAAATACTTAATAATTGTATTAAATACGTGTATAATCCACATTATGATTATGAATCACGCGAATGTATGTATCAATCGTGTTTCATTATCATTTCAATTCAGTAATCTGTGTTTCTTTCAATTCTAGAGTTGAAGCATAAATTACATTTTATTGGAACGACTGGTGCCGTACAACTAGAAAACTATGCAGACCTCGCAGGTGAAAACGAAAAGATTGTCTGTGAAACATTCACGATAGCGCCAAAAGTGATTATTAAAATTTTGTCCAACCGATTGTTTTACTTTGTCATTAAACCGATGAATCGTACTCTTATCGTGTCATAAAATTTCAGAAAAAGTCAAACATCGATGCTGCTCCGGTAAGCCTAAGCGCATCTGTGAGTTGGACAGATGAAGGCAGTGATAAGAGTACACTGATCATAAAACGTGATACGACACATGGGAAGGATTTTTTCAATCGGAATGCCGTAGTTGTTCGAGAAATTACTTCACGTTTGATGGACAACCAACCATTACCATCGCTATTCAGTTGCAAAAATAAAATTTGCGAGCATAATTTGACAGTTCATTTGACAACAGATTTAGATAATGACAACGTCTATGCGATAGGCACGATGCCCACTATAAAGCTCTTCGTCTCTGTTACCAATACCGGCGAAGATGCTTATGATGTTCGGACAAATATTCTTATACCAGCTCCTCTAATTTTCGTAGCAAGTAATTCGACCAATTGCACGAAATTGTTTATCGACATCATGGAATGCCATATCAACAGCGTACTGCCTGGGTCCCCGAACAACTTGACAAAAATTATTTACATAGAATTGGGAACAAGTCAAATAACTCATGCTCAGACTATCAGCCTGAGTACAAAAACTGTGACATCAGAAG
Organism: Arge pagana; assembly: GCA_963969455.1. Taxonomy (NCBI): domain Eukaryota; kingdom Metazoa; phylum Arthropoda; class Insecta; order Hymenoptera; family Argidae; genus Arge; species Arge pagana. Next base: position 22,704,243 of record OZ018310.1, read on the forward strand.
ATTCAGCGAGTGGTATAGAGCAGAAACTAGATATAGTTTTCAAGATGGATGTAAATATCAGTTTCAACGGGTACCTATTTGTATTTATTTAATTGATTTCGATTCATGAATATACATGTTTGCATATGGAAATCACACGTACAGATACGTGCGTGTCAGTACACGCGGATGTTGTTTCCATAAAAGAAACAAACTAGTTATTTCAAACCTTTAAATCATTGACTTTCTTTTACTTAGTTAAGTTTTTCTGGTATAATTGGATATATTTTTATAGGGAAAGCAAACCCGAGGTCTCGCCATACACAGACAAAACTTCTAAAATAATTCAGTTCCGACATATCTACACGATTCAAAATCATGGAAGAAGCCCTGTGGAGGAAGCGAAAATTTCCATATATGTGCCTACCTACTGGAACGAAAATGAACTCTTTAAAATAGATTCAGTAAAATTAGGGGTCAATTGTAAAACAGTAACGAGATTTTTTTACTCAAAAATGGATGATATAAACTCGACAAATCTCATAAGCTGCGATCATCCTTCTGTAAAGTGCAACCTAATCGAATGTTTACTGGGACCTTTGATATATCGCACACACATTGAGTTGGTTGAGATCCCCTTCGAAGTTCTCACCTCTGACTCGCCATGTAAGTAAAATAATTGTAAAAGAAAACTATTAGACCATCATTATCAGAATCACCCTCATCGCATCATCTAGAGCAGTATTTAAAAGTCTTCACTTATCATTGCTGCGACAAAACTGAGGAAATAAATGGAAAATGATAGGTCGAAAGAGTTAGAATTTGTGAAAAACCAATTGATTTTTATGATAATTTCAAAATATTCGTGCCCACTAGCAATGTTATCTACATTTATTGTACTAACTTGCGATTTTCATGTCAAAAAATATTCATTTATTTTAATTTCAACAGTTGGCCACGAAGAAGAAATAAAATTTGAAACCAGAGGAAACATAACGATCAGGACTACAGATGATAGTTTCCAGAATATTAATGGGAGTTCTAATACGAGCAACGTGTACACGATATTCGTAAAGCGTACTCCGCCTAAAGCATTACTAGCTCCTTGGATCATTCCGACTTCAATTTCGATTGGACTATTATTAGTCTGCTTTCTTGGATTGTTCCTGAAGAGGTACGGGTTCTTTGCAAGGAAGAAGAAAAAAGAGCTCGAAAAGTTACAACAAGAAGCCAATGTAAGTTAGAACTGGGTTTAGGCCCACGAGTAAGACTGAAGTAACTCAAAATGAATCTTTTTTTTCTCGAAAATGTTCGTTATGAGATCTGTATCTCCTGAGATTCTTCGTTTTTTTACTTTAATATAACAAATTAAGGGTGGAATAATTCTTCATACCTATACATTTTTCCAGTTATGCATCATTTGAACACTAAATTATTCATTATAGGAAGAGTTATTAAAATCTGCATGAAACATTTTCGTACATTATAGTTTGAAAGCATATAAACTTCTATACAGTCTATTAGTCAAGGAATAAGACTTTATTAGTGGTAAATTTGAGACTAGAATCAAACAGTTGATCGAAGGTGTGGTCCGGAGGTGGCAGGTCGATTCTGGTGACATTACTTTGTACTTGCTGACACTGCGTACCTTACGCATCGAATTGCAGCCTAGAGCTCACATTAAATTGTATGTGAATTACCATTAATCAGGCCTCTGTAATTGTTTCAGCTACCTGCAAAAATTATATTAGAAACGACCTCGTCGACGCAAAGTTTGTCGGGTGATTGAGTTGAGAGGAGTTCAAAATTCGTCGAATTTATACTCGGCCAATTAATAGGGTCAAGTAATGATGCGTAAATGCGAAAACTCATGGATGAGATCATTATTATGAAATTATCATTATAATTGTTGTTTGCCCTCTCTGCAACGTGTAATAAGCGGTCATACCAGTAAACAACTCGAGTCTCCTAAGTAAACAAAGTTCCTACAGAGCATGTTTTGCAACAAACGCATAAGAAGGGCGAATATTTATATGTTCGTTTGTGCACAAACGAATTTTGAGTTAATATGTATCATTCCATGGTTGCACAATGCATTTGTTCGTCTCTGGTGGGCTGAACTTTTTATGAGTCGATCATAAAGTATCAACAATTCAAGCCGGTGTTTGAAAATTACTCGTACTCCGAAAACTGATATTGATTTACGAGAATTACATATTCCAATTTTGAAATGAGTTTGCAAAAGGATGGGAACGTACGTTGCCTTGCTACAAATTCCAATAATTTTACATGTAAAAATTATGATAAACTGTGGCCTCTAGACTTTATTCTACTTATAAATTATAATAAATTTTTTTAATATTCGTTTCTATGAAATTGCATTGCAACTATAGCAAGAGTAAATTAGATCATTGAAAATAATGAATCAATTATCGAAATGTATATCTTCAATCAAATAAGATCCGGTGAATCATTCCACAAAACTTCATTTTTTTCGTCACTTCTCATCTTGGTGTTTCGTAAATTGGGGGAAACTAGGATATAAATTATAAAAAGGTGGATAAAAAAATGAATACTGTTAAAGAAAATTGACGTTTTTAATCTATTATAAATACAAGTAAATCTGATGCGTTTGACACTATCGAAAATTGCATATTTTTAGCTCACTTCAAATATACACGTATTTTATGCTAGTTCATTATATTACCAGGTGATCCGTTATCTCACTAATAAATCGATGTAAAAATAATATACAGAGGATTATTCGAACTATTGATTACGTTTGTTACCGATATTCTAATTTGTTAGGAGCATTTCAAACTCATTAGTAAATATTTTATGAATTAAAACAATCTACTGCGTCATCTCCAAAGCGATTTTAAACAAAATTTGCTCGGTGGTATCGCAGAGCACTGATAATTCACCGAATCAATTAACTGTTTACATGCAATTCTGACTTGCCAGAAATAACTACGTCGGATCCAAATTGATTTTTCGTTGACAATTTGACTTACAAAGTCATCGTATTTTATGTTGTTCTCGGTGTACTTTTCGATGATATTATTGAAAAGTGTACGTATTTGGGTTGAACGCTTGAGTTTTCTACAGTCGTGAACTATGTAGCTTATATTTTGATTTTCACAAGATTGTCGATTGGTCGTGCAACTTCCCAGAAACCGTACTTCTATAAAAGAAAACCAATGCTTTGAAATGAACGCAGTAAAAGTGGTTTTGAATCAATAAAACGAATGGGCAGAAATAAATGCATACATGAAACATGTACATACCAAAATGAAGATGTGACTACTAACAAGCCCAACAAAAAACAGAATCATGCTTACGAATCACGTGGCGTAAAACTTAATATTATAAAAATATATTTTGGGGAATCACAGATTCACTATGTACATTGCGATGGACCATTACGGGCAGGTTTCAGTCGGAAGAATCAGTCGTGCTGAACGGGAATTGAGCGAGAGATGCTGAAAGCTTGCGATATCCACGTCGAGCAACGTCAACTTTCTTCCTGAACCGTTCTATATATTTTTTCTGAAGTTCGTGGTCCGAATTTTCCCCAGCCATCCAAGCCTCACGAACTTCTTCACCAGACTTTTCCACTGTAGATATACCAGACGTGATTCCACTGTCCGGAGTTGAGGGGCTTTTAGATAATTCGCTACTCGGTAAATCTGCCAGTTTACTGTTTACACGATTCGATTCACTTTTTGTTTCGTTTTCCCGATCTTTTTCCTTCGGTTCAATCGTGTCCTCCTCGGTATCGTATTCGATTTTAACTTTCTCATTCTGCATTTTGTTCCCACTATGTTTCCCTTTTCTCAATCGTCTTTGCTTGGCAGGTTTAACACGGATCGAACCGTCGGAGTCGTTATTGTCTTTTTTCTGTTTCTCTATTACAGGTTCATCATCGCTACTGCTGCTTGATCGTTTGTCGTTGTCAATGCAATCTGATAGGTAGCTCGAACGTCGTGAAGTGAAACCAGAGCTCGTACTGGGCTGAGACGCATCTAGGATTTTTGTCTGGCAATGTTCGGTTGTTTTCAAACAATATTTTTTTCTCGATCTACAATTTTGTTCCACTAGTTTATTATGTTTTCGCTTTTTCCCTTTCAATCGAACTTTCGATTTACATTTTGTATTCGAATCTACTAGGTTATTGTTGTCCACTGTCAAGTGTACGTCATCGTCCGGATTTTTATTCATAGTGTCTGTTGCATTCTTCACAGCCGCGTTGCGTTCTATAACTGCCAATTGTCGAAGTCTCTGTCGATTATTAACTATCATTTCCGTTATACGATTAGGAGATTCTGAAAATCTTTCGGGCTGCGTTGCAGTTGACGTTAAACCTCCCCTTGAGTTCACTGCAGCACCCAAAATGCTCAGCATCAGTTGCCGATCTGACGCGGTAGAATCTAAAAATTTTATAATCATGCTTCACACAAATGACTCGTATTCATACGTATACATTGTATGTATGTAACTCTATAACTACTCGTAAAACCGTTGTACAGTATCAACTGGACATTGCTGAGATCAGCTCCACCGTTTCAAAAATTATAACGGATCCTCGTTCGTGCTTTCGACAATTTAATCTTTACGAACGATCCGTGGTGATGGTGTATTATCTTGTTTCCAGTACGCTGACGAAAAATCATAAATTCGAAATGTGACAGCATTACCGTCAGATTCAGAAGCGTTATCAGCAAGCCCCAATGTGGCGTTATGTTCCGAATCGCTTGGTATGTGTGATTCTGGTCCTGCATCTTCGGAACTGCGTCCTTCAATTTCCCTTTGTACCAAAGAATCGAAAAAAGCCATCATGCGGGGATCCTCACGGGTGGATTGATTACTATAGTCATGAGTCATGAACTCGCCGCTGCGCAGAACCAACCCAATATACTCATCATGCGTAAAAACTTTGCGTTGTCTCTCTTGCTTTCCAGCGTCACGCTATAATAATATGGTTAACTATAAGTTACAATACACGAAGATATAAATCTGCGTCAATGATGGCTTTATAATAACCTTCAAGCCTCCGAGACAACCGTAACCCAAAGTAAATGGGCTCCAAATTTTGATGATTTTCTCCACACCTGAGGATGCAAGAATACAGCTCGACTGATTATAACGCACTTGATTGACAATGGACCTATGTCCACGTAGTATCATATGTGCTGAATCCACCCATCTCGAGTCATCCGATGGAATTTTCCACATGTAGAGATTAAAGTCATCCGAACCTGTGAATTCATCATCATGCAAGGTGAGAGAAATACGACAGGTGTGTAATGTCAACGTCAATCCGTTGAATTTCTGACCTGAAAGAATATATTGGTCGTTGTCACCAGCAAAACAACAAGATTTCATCGTGCAGCTGTTATAGTAACCAGGATGGTCGAACTGGCAAATTCGCATTGGAGAATCAGCCGCGTACAGTACTGGAGGTAATCTTCTTCTCAATGCTAATAATTTCGTACCAGTCGTATTGTACCTGACATACATACAACTCTGCGATGATCCGGCAACCCCGTATCGTAGCAAGGGCCTGTAATTTGTCCGCATTACAGTTGAGTGATTCGAAATTTATTCGAGGTGAACACAAAAAGATTTATCAAGAAATCTTCAAACGCTGTTATGGTTCTTCACATATTTACTTCAATGGTTTCCGAATATCCCACTTGCTAACACCTTCCTTAGCATTAGCAGTAGCCAAAGTTGTTGGATCTACAGGATTGAACATGACCGAATGAAATGCTGATTTGTATTGGGCAAGGCAAAATGGCTCTGTTGAAGCTGAATCCCTGATATCATAGATCAGAACTCTTCCATCGTCACAAGCACTAGCGAATGCGTTGTCATTATATGGGTGCACCGATAATCCGTACACGGGTTTTTCATGTAGGAAAAAATTCAATGGACCACCTCTGTGAAACGAAATGTTCATTTAGAGTTCGCAAATTAAAGAGAGATGATAATGAAATACAATTTTTCTCACGTTTGTAGGTCATGAACGATTACTTGGTCGTCATTCCCAGCAGAAAATATCTTGCTTTTCGTACTATCATACCCCAAGCAAAATATATTGCTGGTATGTTGAGCACGCATCACCGCCGGCTTACCGATACATTTTATAGCTTGTTCTACTTTCCATAATAATACTCTTCTGTCATCTCCACCTGTGTATCAGCACAACTATCACATATGAATCAAGAGAAATAGACAGATGCATTAAATATTCCGAAGAGTAATAGGATAGGCCGAAAAGAAATTAATTTTTTTTGGAATTTGGCATCTGCTCCACTCGAAGTACACGATCAATTGTTACGCACAATTATTAGTTTACAGAATCTCCCGTCAAACGATCGCCGGTCGCTGAAAAAATGTTTGCCTGTTTTCCAAAATTCATTTTAAAAAAATAAAACCAAATTAATGTTCTCAATGAGAATCGACATAAATGATGGGTATTTATAGAAAAGACGAAAGGTGGGTGAAACAATTTTTGAAAAAATATTCGACAGTTTTTTTACTTCGTTACTTCTTCGTGTATATCTAATGATATTTGAGGGAGGAATTGGCGAGGAATCAAATACTTACCAGAAACGAGCAAGTCCCCTTCCGTTGAGAATTCGATGGCATTCACGCAACCATAGTGCGAGATTAGATCTTTTCTAAATAAATTTTCGGACAATTCAAACCGAGCATTAACAAGACGTTTAGTATAATCAATCCGATTGTCAATTTGTCGACTGGCGAGATATGGCAGAGGGTTAGAAATTGATGGCGAAGCCATATTTCTGTATTTTCAATGAAAATCTATAGTTTTCCATGTAACACCTTTTTTCCATGAACAAAAAACAACGCCTCTCCAGTCCACCTCCCTCGCGCAACACTTCGATGCTACGTGCTGCTTCGCTATGTGTACTTCGTTCTGACAGACAGCCCGGCTGTTTGGTACTGCAGGAACCCCAGCCTGTAGCTGTACTCTGTGGTAGTAGAACAATCGCGACCACTCGCGATCACGGTTGCAACACAAAATATAAGTACAAAACTGTACGAAACGAGATGTATTTGCTGCTACCTGACTGAATCAGCTGTTCAAGAACAGAAAGGTTATGTCGTGCTTTTCCAAATATACTTCCACTTGAAATCTCTCAAATCGTCCACGTTTTATTGACATCGGTTTGTCAACTTGGAAACGCATTACGAAAACAGATTTTCATACACCCGTATTCACACACCAATACCGTATGCATACGAAATGCATGTCGCCCCCGATATAATTACAGGATATTTTCGAATTTCGGGACGAAAATCCTATGACAGAATTTATTAATTTTTGAAAATAAATGTTAGTTTCACCGTTTGAAATTATACCAAGTATCACAATATTCGCTTGTCCGTGCACTAGATTAAAAGTGGAGGTGTGCGCATTAACAACATATATCACCTTCGCGGTTTATTATTTCTCTTGTCGTCGTAATATCGTTCGATGCGAATACGATGATACCTGACACTTTATTCTTCCAGGATTACTATTTTTTTTATTTATCATCTCAGGAAAGTGAACGACAACAATTTGAATAAATATACGATACTGGACAGTCTTATATTTCGCGGGTATAAACATACGGAAATCAACATCTAGCCTCTCAAAACAAATCCTCCCGCTCAATTCTAGGGAATTTGGTTTCGTGCTGCAGTGATTGTCCGTGGTCCGTACTGCGTGCGCTCGGACGAGTGAATGTTTGTTTCCTTGTGAAAATAAAGTGTTTATGATTAGTATTTAACGAGCAATACGTCTGAAATCTGAAAATGTTCATGAAATTGTATGGAAAATACGAATAGGTGTCAACAATGGGTATAAATGACCTTTTTCATTGTTTTTCATAAACGTATGGAATAATATCTGTTGACAACTCACGATGTACATCAAACAGGTAAATATATATTTCGATTCGCCACGACTTTTCTTTGATTTACTCGAGTACCGGTTTTACAGATTGTCAAATCAAGCTTGTCACAATGTATCCCATAACATTTTCGCATTTTCAGGTTATAATACAAGGATTCAAATCCTACAGAGAACAAACTGTTGTGGAGCCTTTTGATCCTCGGCACAACGTTGTTGGTAAGTTTCCTAATTCACGAATTCTTCCATATTACTATAACTTTTCGTTTCATACCACGAATTTTTCAATATCTTCTAGTCGGGCGTAATGGATCTGGAAAAAGCAACTTCTTCTATGCTATCCAATTCGTTCTTAGCGATGAATTTTCACATCTACGACCAGAGCAGCGCCAAGCCCTTCTTCATGAAGGTACTGGGCCGCGTGTCATATCAGCCTATGTTGAAATTATTTTTGACAATTCGGATGGACGGCTTCCGGTGAGCAATAATATATTTGCATGATTCGAGATGTAAACATGTGATATGATCTGTCCATGTTTTATTAATGTCTACTCAACAGAGTAGAAATATTTTATTGCCTGATACATAGTATTGGTGTGAAATTTGACTTTCTCAAGGGTATAAGAATGTGATGATAAATATCATTAGTACCTCATATTCAAAGTGGTATGTTAAATAGAACCACTTTATAAAATTTTACATATTGCCGTTCGTAGATTGATAAAGATGAGGTATATCTGAGGAGAATGATCGGATCTAAAAAAGATCAATATTTTCTGAACAAAAAAATTGTTACCCGAAGCGATGTCATGAATTTGTTGGAATCTGCAGGATTTTCAAGATCAAATCCATATTACATCGTCAAACAAGGAAAGGTATTGCCGAATGAAATCAACTGCACATGAAAATTGTTAATCTAATAGTAGATATTTCTAATCTTTTCTTCACGCGCAACATATTTTCAGATCAATCAAATGGCCACAGCTCCAGATTCGCAAAGATTGAAGTTGTTGCGAGAGGTTGCTGGGACCAGAGTCTATGATGATAGACGAGAGGAATCAAAAGCTATCTTGAAAAAAACGGAAGGAAAATTAGAAAAGATTGAAGAGTTTTTACGAACTATCGGTAAAAATCTATTTCGTTTTCCTTGTGGAGTTGATTTTGCGTATTGTTTTAAGCACATTGTTGGTCTGTTATGCAGAGGAACGTCTGAAGACGCTCGAAGAAGAGAAAGAGGAATTAAAAGAATACCAGCGTTGGGATAAACAGCGGCGATGTCTGGAATATACTATTCATGAGCGTGATTTGAAGGAAAACAAACGGAAATTGGAGGAGTTGGAGAATTCCAGAACTAATAGTGGGGCTGAGCAGGCAAGATTGGGCGCCGAGGCAAAAGCAGCACAAGAAGCAGTACGCGCAGCATCAAAAAGGTTGAAAGAAGCTAAGAAGGATGTCAGTACAGCGAAAGAGGAACGCGATACATTGAGGTATGTAACACTTGATAAATTCACTCGATGCATGAGTGGTAAAATTACATAACACTTTTAAATATTCAAATAGCGCTGAGCAGCAGCAATTGCTGAAGGAAAAAACAAAGCTTACGTTGACGATAAACGATCTTTTGGAAGAGGTAAAAGGCGACAATGACAGTACAAAACGTGCAAAGCAAGAATTGGAAAAGCTCGAAATCAATATTGCAGAACGGGAAAAAGAGCTCACTAAAATTAGACCAGAGGTACATTGAAGCAACTCTACCTTGTTGAACAAAAAACTGTGCAAAGTCAGAATTAGACAACTTATTTTCCTTCTGTTTTAGTACGAGCAAATGAAAGCCGTCGAAGAGGAATGTACACGAGAGCTTGTTTTGAAAGAACAAAAACGTAAGGAGTTATATGCAAAACAAGGTCGTGGGGCCCAGTTTACGAACAAAGTGAGTAGGTTTTCGTATAATTAAAAATGTATTACATGATTTGCTTAGTGCCGCGAAGTATTTGCACGTAAGGATAAAGCCCTAGAGATTATTCTGTTAAATTTTAGGCAGAAAGAGACAAATGGATTCAAGACGAGTTGAAAAAATTGACGAAACAGATAAAAGACAAGCAGGATCATCAGACAAAAATCAGCGAGGATTTGAAAAAGGACGCAGATAAGCAAATCGCTTTGGAAAAAAAAATTGAAGAACACACGACACAAATGGAAGAGCAGAGAACATCGATTGATAAGCACAATAAACAGTATTATGATTTGACAAAGTCTAAGGATCAATGTCAAGCCACTCGGAAAGAACAGTAAGTTGCGGTTTTCAATACAGACGAATCTGGTCGTTGATAATAAAACGCTTGTTATTGAATTCTTTTTACAGGTATCGCCAAGAAAGTGTGTTACAGTTGAACCTTTCGGGACTTAAAGAAGACTTGGCAAAAGCAGATCAAAGCTTGCGATCTATGGCTGGCAAACCAATTTTAAATGGTAGGGACAGCGTACGGAAAGTGCTTGACACATTCAGGTGAGTGGGGAACATCATTGACGAACCACGTAAAATTGCAAAAAAAAATATTCGAAAAAATCTATCACTTATTTGAAAATCAGGGAACGTCGTGACATGGCTCACGAAGTAAGCAGTTATTATGGTCCAGTGATCGAGAATTTCGATTGCGATAAAAAAATTTATACGGCTGTTGAAGTTACTGCGGGTAATCGTCTCTTTCATCACATTGTTGAGACGGACAAGTTTGGGACAAAAATTTTGAAGGAAATGAATAATCAACGATTACCTGGTGAAGTCACATTCATGCCGTTGAATCGGCTTCACGTTAAGGCTATTGACTATCCGCAGACGGATGACGCGATACCTATGATTACAAAATTGAATTACGATCCCAAGTATGACCGCGCATTGAGGTAGAGTAATGATTCCAAATAATCGTATTATAGCAAGAATTGTAACATTGAATATAACTTGCGCTATGATTTTATTAGATATATTTTTGGGAAAACTTTAATCTGCCGTAACTTGGAAGCAGCTACGAACTTGGCTCGAACGTCCGGTTTAGATTGTGTCACGCTGGAAGGTGATCAGGTATCGTCCAAGGGTTCCTTGACCGGCGGTTATTTTAACACCTCTAGATCACGATTGGAAATCCAAAAAACCAGGTCAGAATTAATGGCCCAAATAAACACACTGGAAGAACAAATGGCAACTCTCAGAGCAGAACTTCGAACGACCGAGCAAAGTATCAGTTCGTACGTCAGCGAAATGCAACGAACGGAAACTAAAAATAGCAAAGCTAAGTATGTGTCTGAGAAAAAAATTGCAGAGTTCTGAAAGTAGCTTGTGTATGAATATTTCATGTTTAATTATCTCTTCAGAGATATCTTCGACAAAATGAAAGCGGAAATACGACTAATGAAGGAAGAACTCAGCGCGATTGAAAGATACCGAACACCCAAAGAACGGAGCTTGGCGCAGTGTACATCGAACTTGGAAGCGATGACTGCAACAAAAGAAGGTTTCGAGCGAGAACTCCATCAAGAGCTCATGGCACAGTTATCAACCGCTGATCAGCATCAGGTAAATAATCGTGTCAAAGATTATACAGCAGATCATATACAAATCATACTGCGTTGTTGTACATAAATGAAGCAAAAAAATATTTACAAGTTTTGCGTTTTCTCAGGTGGACACGTTGAATGACGATATCAGAAGGTTGACCAAGGAGAATAAGGAGGCATTTGCAAAAAGAATGCGATTGGAGGCAGATAAAAATAAATTAGAAAATTTGTTGACCAATAACTTGGTTCGCCGTAAAGATGAATTGGTACAAGCACTGCAAGAAATTTCAGTCGAAGATCGTCAACGACAATTGGATTCATCTAAAGCCCAACTAGCTGACATTGAGAAGCGACTAATGAAAGTCAATAGTGACTTCAAAGCTCAAAACGACAAAGTGGCCAGCGCAATGAAAAGGGTAGGCCAGAAGAAATTATTTCTCATCAGTTATGTGTGAACGTGTTAAGTTCCATTCTTCTCACTGTATCTTTATTCATCTCCGATTTGCGTGTAAAAAGTTAATCTTCCTATACTTGGCTGTCTTTTTTTGGATTTTTCAAAATAAGCATCATGCAAATTTAGCAACTTATCTTCTATATGTTCCTCAGCAAAAAGCCGAGGTAGCCGATGTAGAAAAATGGAAGTTGAAAGAAAAAGAAGCACAGGAGAAAATAGAGGCAGACGCTAAAGACCTGGAGAAATTAGCTAGCAAACAAAACATTATGCAGCAGAAGATAACTGAATGTACGCAGAAAATAACAGAGCTTGGCGCTTTGCCGAGTCATGAAGCTTATAACAAGTTCAACACAATGACGACAAAGCAGCTTTTCAGAGAAATGGAGAAGGCGAATAATCATTTGAAAAAATACAGGTAATCTGAATAAATGTGAAAGTCATCTGCGCGTGGAAAATCTTTGGTTAGATGAGACTTGTTAATATTTATTCAAACTAATCGCGCAGTCACGTGAACAAGAAGGCCTTGGATCAGTTCATGTCGTTCAGCGATCAGAAAGAAAAATTGGTGAAACGTAAAGAGGAATTGGACCGAGGGGACGAAAAAATCAAGGAATTGATGTTGGTACTAGAGCAGCGCAAGTGCGAAGCCATTCAATTCACTTTTAAGCAAGTGAGTATAGTTTTTGAAAATACTAGAATTTTTTTTCTCTTTTTCTTCTCGTAATGTCGTGAATGTACGATATTTAATTTTTCCGTTCGTGTGCAGGTCAGCAAATATTTTAGCGAGGTATTTAAAAAACTCGTACCATGCGGCCACGCGCAGCTTGTAATGAAAACTGCAGATGGCGAAGAAGGTGACGATGCAAATTCAGAATCTGCGGATTCTGACCGATTCGTTGGTGTTGGTATTCGCGTGTCGTTCACTGGACACAAAGCTGAAATGCGCGAAATGAACCAACTCTCGGGTGGGCAGAAATCTCTGGTTGCTCTCGCACTTATTTTCGCTATACAAAAATGTGATCCTGCACCCTTTTACCTGTTCGATGAGATTGATCAAGCCCTGGATGCTCAGCATCGAAAGGCTGTTGCTGACATGATCCACGAACTAAGTTCCGACGCTCAATTTATCACCACTACATTTAGGTAAGTATTAGTTGTGGGATACTGTCACGCGTGTGCTACAAATATGCGATATGTAACCCAAAAGCCTTGTGAATAACCGTAAAGATTTCCATCCTTTTCATTTCTAGACCCGAATTGTTGGAACATGCTAACAAATTCTACGGCGTGAAATTCCGCAACAAAGTATCTCACGTAGAGTGCGTCTCACGAGAGGAGGCTGCCGACTTTGTCGAGGATGACACGACGCACGGTTAAATGTTAGTATAATCAGCGTATACAATCGGGAGGGATTACATTGTTTTTACTCCTTTTTATCTCTCAAATCATATGACATAATTTTTTATGAAATTCCATTTGTTTGTATGAAATGATTCTGTTATTCTATTCTGAAAATTGCAATATATATATACACGATTTGAATTAATTCAGAATTGATAAGCAACAGAAATAAAGTGAAAGAACAAGTCTCTAAAAATAATTACCATTAATCATGATTATGTTACTTGGACTGGGTAGATCACGAAACACCATAAATCAAAAAGAAATTCGTGATTTCATTTTCATATATTATACGTCGTGTATTTACAATTCGATTCTTCTCAGCAACTTTAAAACAAGGGGTGTAGGGAGCAGCTTTACATTCGAGAATTTTAAATGCATGGTTATTTGTAGTAAAATATCTTTTTCCATTGATTTGGAAACTTGTCATATTGACTCGAAATTATAGAAAAAGAAAATGCATCGAATGCATTTTTTTTTCATTCGATTAGCGTCCACACAGAGGGATTGCTGTGCTGAAAAGTTACTCCATCGGCTTTGCTGGCAAGCATTCATTGAAACGAGTACGTAAGTCTAATGTAATTTTTTTTTTCGATTAATCCATTTACATGTATCTTGAAGGAAAAGATGAGCGTAAACTTTTGATTTTACCACGTGATCCTTGAGATGCTTTAACATCGACGTTCTAAAGGGTTTCCACTATTTTCGCATAAAATTAAATATACGTTATGTAAAATAATGTTTTGAAAATAACGTGGGGTTAATAAAGGACTATTTCAAGGTAATTTAGATTTATTTTAGGTGAACATTTTGTTGCGCTGCACTATCCATTATAAATTTTTTCAATTCAAAGGCTGGTGAGTCCTCAACTCTTATCAAAGTTTTAAGATAAATATAAAAAAATTATAGAGAGTAACAGGACGAAACACGTTGAACTTATACCTAAGCAATGTTCTAGTAAAAATTTATTATTTATCTTTGCGATTGGCAGTTAAACTGTCATGCATATTACTAATCATGGCTTCGACCAGCTCCGGAATAACAATGCCATTGCTATCAATAAATTTTGCTACGGAATGCGTGATGCAAGTCTCGTTATACGTTTTTGCCTTTTCATCGCGCACAGAAAGGATCAAATTGTATTTATCATCGTATTTCTTCAAGTATGAGCTAGCCTCCCAGACAAGTTCTGGATCAAATCCAGCCGGATCTCTACAACAAATGAAGTAAAATCCTATTGAACTATGGTAAATATTAAACGTTACAAATAAATTGCTTTTCATACTTCTGGTGTAATTGCAGATCATATATATCACATTTACCCAAAATCAACATGTTAAACCTTTTATATTAGCAATAGTTATACGCACGATCGATATACAGTCATGCAAACCGTATCAATGATGGAAGAACGATAATTGAAAAAACTTGGAAGATTCTAGTCCGAGGATTTTAGCAAAAATTGTGGTATATAAGAATTTTCACATTGAAAATAGATTGAAAATTATACCTTTGAGTTGCCACAACGAAGATTCCTTTTTCTTTGTACGTAGTATACAGTGTCAAAACTCCCATGACGATGAAATAAAGTGAAACGCAAGCAACCAAAACAGGTTTTGAGGCAGGAAAAGGATTCATGTAATCCCAAAGTAAGGCTACCATCGCGACTCCAACTGAAATTCCACACAACGCCAACCGTCCATCGAGCAAGGAAAAATTTTCAGTGTAGTTATACTTGCGAATCAAGATATCCTTGACCGCGTCGTCTAATGCATTCTTTACGGCGGAACCATCCCATTTGTTCACTTTGATTACCTAGAATAATTCAAAATGATTAGAATTTAATTCTAAATAATAACATGTATGAGCGGATGCTCATGCTATCTCCTCTACATCATCCATTATTACTTTCTTTTAATAATAACGTAACAGGACACACAAGGTAACATAACCATATTGCGAGATGATCGAACAGATAACGTGAGTCTACGATTTTTGTATAAGCTATAAAAATGTGTTGTTCGAGATAATATTTACAGGTGGTTCTGTGTCCTTTTGCTCCTTTTTCGCAGCCATTTCAAACATATTGCACAAGGAATAATGGATTTTCGAATGATGGAAATTATTTGACGTGTTATATACGTGTTACCAATTGGGTTCGCGCTACACAGCGCTACAACTATACTGTGCGTGGAGAGTGTAGGTGGAGTACCTGGCGGACGGAACTCGAACTAAAGAGTATCGTTCAAGCACGAACGCAGCGTGACCATGAAGGTTGAACGCCGTTTCGTTGAAAGATATGCGACGTTTATGCACCATCTGATTTCCGGTTAGGTTTCCCGAGTCCTGCGAAATATCGGTGCAGAAATGACGGTGTAAAGGATATCGCAAATCTCATCTCGTGTTACGTTATAAAACGAATCATAATAATAGATTATATATAATAAATAATGTTTCCGACTTCCAATAAATTTCTCGTCTACCAAAATATATCTCCGGAGTCAATACTTAAGGAATAAAATTCTTCAATTCCCCGTGACAGTACAGATATTTGCGTCTGCCGATAATTCTACGGCATCGATGTCGTTGCCGGTCGTAAACGAGTTTGCGAATACCGTACGCGGTAAAAAGTATTACTTCCGCGCGTACGTTAATAAGCTGTCGAGCACGGAGGAGACTCCATCAAATCAGAAATTTAATTTCCTTCTATAACTGTCCGGTCTTCTTGTTCAAATCCGCACATGAATTCTTTTCATCATAGAGCGAAAAAACAAAGAAGATTGTTATTCGAAGCGAGAACATGCTGACGCCTGTTCCGATGCAGCCCAACGTACACGAACGTCACGCCGTCACAGTCCGGCTGTACCCCGCGGCGTCAATACCATGTGCCTCGACCACCAGTCATCGGACGAGTATATATCGAATGGACACAACCATTTGAGTTTCCATACGCAAACAGATTACTGGATTTTCATCGACGCGATTAGCACTGAACTGTGCTTTGCCGCAGGAGAATGCCGGTACAAAATGAAATTCTCGTCTTCTTTACGTACAATCTGACAAGGTGATCTTGTTCGCGTCAAATTAGTCGCACCGATGTGAGACGATGTCCGCTGATGCGAGGTATGCGGAAGGTTAGTCGATAAGCGTCCTGAAAGAATGTTCGATCTTGACAAGATCGCGGGGAAATGACCAAAACCTGAACAAAAACTGGAGCAGGTTCTGAATCGAAAGTAAATCATCGAGCATGCTAGTTCGTACTTGTATTGAATTGAAAAAAACAGACAAACAGCGAAGGGTCAAAGCTGATAGGCCTAGACCAACACATCTATTTCGTGTACCCATTGAGATTATGATCAAACGATTCGTTGCTTCAAATAGCTCATCGTCGATGCCGATTTATTGTGAGTCGGAGACGACTCGCAACGTGGCGATGTAGGAGAAAGTGGTCGACATGATCTGGAAAGATAGAGGCGAATCATCACGTAATTCTCCTTGGAACAACGAGCACTCCTCTTTCTGCGAAGCTTACCGATCCAAAAAACTCTCTCGACAAAACTGGTAATAATCCTGGTGACGATATCGTGACAGGTTGTTGACATCTCTGCATAATGAGGCGTAGATTGAGTGCCATTTCCTTCGATTTCCCATACCAGTCACATTGGAACGCTGAATACCCCACATCCTTGGACTGAATCGCAGGCACAGCGCCGCACGATCATCGGCAAATATGATAGAGTAACGAAACAGAAAATATCACGATTCACCTACAAATCTTCCGTCAAAAATTTACCCAATTCACGCTTTCCATAAATTTGACAAATTTTCGACTATGCACCACGTACGTAGAAACTTGTACTCACGGCATCGTACAGGTTGTCCGCGGCCCAACAGTACAGCAGGAGTTCTAGTGAACCGTCGAGTGTCATCATGGAGTAGATCAGCACTTGGAACAGCGGCGGCTTCTGATCGAGAGTCCCCGATCGAACCAATAAAATGCAAATTATTCCCAATAATATTCGATATCTGTACGTTTCCGTCCAATCGTTGCAGAACGAGTCTCAAATCGCGTATAGATGCGAGTTTGAAACACGTGTTTTACGCCTCCATGTTTCAACATTGAAACCAAGCACAACACAAACGTCTACTTCTTTCAACACGCGCGCCATTACGAGCAGTCGAATCACGTGCTTGTGCATAATTCGTCAGGCGTTACACCTAATGTAAGTGAAGGCAAAAGGGAACATACGCGTAAAAGCAGAACTCCTCCAGTTGTAACCATGTAAAATATTTCCGTAACAATGACGCATGCCATCCAACGTGAAATGTTCGCCAAGTCTTTGGCGTACCTGTTGAGAGAGGTGAAGAGACACACGAATGAGACAACTACCTACTCCTACTAGAAGTCTCTCTGTGTGCTACAACATGTGTCACCCACTGCTTTTGGAACGGGAAAATACGATCGTGCCGTTCTACGTTAATCGAGAGGAGTAATGAAATGCAACGTGTTTGTTCCAGGCGAGAATTCGCGCCAGGAATTTTTCACAATCCCAGATTCTGATCCGTTCCGATTCGAATGAAGATTTATCGATAATGAACTTCTCATCGTGATCGAAAATGTATTCGTACTTGATTAATCGTTGTTGCTCCGCCGCATATTCCCGCGTATCTATCACTTCTCGAGCTTGTGATAACTGAGAATTCAGGTATCTGAATCTGACAACGGCACACCATAGCAGAGTCGAGAACACCACGTCCATGTTGGACATGCACGAGAGCGTTACTGCACATATCACATGCGTGGCGTACATGATAGCGTGCGGCGCGGTTGAATCCAGCGACCAAGGATAGTGAGTATGTGCCGGCAATGGTCTGCCGTCCACGAGCGGAGTGGTCGAAAATACCAGGGGATCAGCAATACAACCAAATATCAAAATAGCGTGAGCGATGTAAATTAATCGAAGTTCCCGATTGAGATAATCGATTGTCGTACGTGGCGATTCTTTCAGAAATCTTTCGAATTCGTTCACTACATCCTGTTGGGAACAATTTCACAATCGAGTACTTACATCGCTTTCGTAAAAAAAAAATGATCGAATATCATCTGGCGACCGTTTGAAAAATGTTCGAACCATACCCGCAACTCGTCATTGTATAACATGCAGATCAATTGCTTTCCCAGTAACGACAGAACCAGACTCATCTCCGGTGAAGTATTCAATACGTCATTGATATCACTGTTAGCCTTCACCATATTATAACCGAGCCAAATTACTGCATTGATCGTACTGGCCATAGAACACCACCAACAAAGTTTCTGTGTCACATAAGCACCTCTCCCGGCTTCCTTCTGGATTGGATAACAACCCAATATTTTCATGGCAAGCCGCGGAATCGCCAAAGTCGTATGAACATTCAATTCCCACCTCATGACTCGATTTCTGGCAACTATCAGTTGTACGACAATAGAGTAGCAGAGCCGGCTATTCCGAACTCTCGTCAGCAACGACGATTTTTCGAACGATTTCGGCCAGCCGATTTCAGTCTTCAGCCGATTTCAGTCTTCAGCCGATTTCACAACGAACCCGTCAGCATTGATTCTACAAATCACTTAAAATGCCAGTATACTTGTACTCGGATCTACGATTACGATTAGATATACACCATCTTTACGTTTTTCCGTCTTTTTTCCCGACCAGCCAATTCACGCGATGACGTTCTTATATCTTTATTCCCTCAAACCGAATCGTCAGCTGACAATGAGTCCAGAGACACGGGGGCTGAGGCTACATAGTGCTTTGTTGAAATGGACCTCGCCAAGCGCTGTCGCGCAAAATTTTCATCCACGTCAGCACGATTATTCGACGTAGTCGCGTCGGCGACTTGGTAATGAAATCGAACCAGATTAAATAACAGATGTCAAAAGGACCCATCGGTTTCCTTCTACCCGCACGATCATTATATTATTGCGATACAAATCAATCGATACACCATTGCCAAAGCTCCTGAATTATTGAACAACCCTCGCGCCCCTTCGCCGGACAGTTGTATTTCTTCATGCACTTGTACCTCGATGACCTCGTTATTCATTCAAAGGCAAAGAAGAAATGTACGAGGATGACCTTTTCAACTGATCATTATGCAAATCGTTGAATCGATCCAGGAAACCGAATTTTCAGATGTTTCCTATGCAGGCAGCAAAAAATATACGTTTCCTTCGTCAAGGTCCAGCTGTGCCTCGATGTGACCTTGAAATTTGGTTCACAGGGCATCGGAAAGGTTACCAATATTTGATTCGTGCGAAACTTCGCATCTCTCGACTGACAAACTTCAATTCATATTCTTTAACGATCATCTTCCTTATCGTTAAGTCAATTGCAACGACGATCAGGGGGAAGGCGCGACTCTCTTGCGCGTAACGATAACGAAATCTCGCTGCAAATCCAGCATATTTAATAGATGAAACAGATTTCGCGAAAACTCGATCAAGAATTTCTCGATCAACAGAGTGGGAAATCGCATCGTGCGAATTCTTTTGCCGCATAACCTGTGGCGTGCAGCTTGCACTCGCGCGACGTCGATCATTCGACGTAAACAATGTACATTTGATTGCTGAATCTAATAAGATTCAATCACAGCTAGCGCAGGTTCGCGGCAATTGTAGAATAATTATCTTATCACCATATAAACACGATCGGATGTAGCATTGCAGTACGTTTTGACTTATTAAACGAATCCTCGCGCCTTCTGCTCGTGTATTTTATGTCTACGCCTGCGTGTAATTCGCTTTCCGCGGCCTAGATTTTCATCCATTAAACATCAAACCTCTACCTATACGTGGTTTCTGCTGCCCTAGGTCGACTCTCGCGTTAACCGCTCGCGGAAACGGGGGTATGAGCGATTAGAATGCGCGATCAGAATTATTGAAATTATATATTTATATATAACTGTGTTATAGTGTATGTATAATCAGCAAAATACTTAGACCTTAAATACTTTCTGACGGGCTTGCAACTTCGTCGATCCATTTCAGCTGAATTATTCGATAATAACGCTGATGCTATCGAATAATTATACAGTTATTACTAACTTTTTCGATTGGAGCGCCTTTCTATTCTGTTGTGATAAGAAAGGTGCAGTTTCACCGAAGAAAAATTAACGCGTCTATCGCTACCACTCGAAGTATATAAATGTTTCATGATAGATAAGGATTCAGGTTTGCATCGTTAGAGTGCATAGATAATAAAACTCTATATTGCGTGTACGAATAATACAATTTTAAAAAGACGTTATGTGAATTGGTAATAAATATAAGGTATCGATGTAGGTATTAAAAATTTTGACTAAAAATAAATCGACAATTATCGTTCGTTGATAATAATAAGAAGAAATTGCACGTCAGTAATTAACGATAATTCCGTTAATACGGTACACAATTCGTGCGCTTCGTGAGATCCGAAACGGAACCTCTGAATATTCGAAAGTTGGGCTCGTTCCAGTTTTGGCTGCCCGTCATGATTTTCTGGAACCGATTTGTCGTGACCCAAAGAAAATCCTCGTTAAACCAACCGTTATATTCCCTTTTCACTTTCACACCGCTGGCAAACTGCAGGGTCGTGTTATTTTGTGCAACGATCACCTGAAATAAAAATGGGAATGTTTTTGGGAATGCATATTACGTGTAAATTACGCCCACGTCTGGAAAAAACTATGATCGCTTAAGTGTACTTACCAGATTGTCTTTGTTGAACGGTCTTTGCAGATTCCAGCAGGCTATCGCAGTTTCCGTTGCCAAACCTAAGAATAATATTCCATCCTTCGAAAAATCTTGGGCTGCAGCTTGACTCGGCAATTTGAAGGCGGACTTCTGATATGCAAGCTGATATCCGCTATCGTACGACCGATGCAGATCGTTAAGAGGCACGAGATTCATGTCCAACGAAGCTAACGATCGAAAAGCCAATTGTCGATTTCTCAAACCAGGTTTCCTCGATGGTGGCGAGACCGCAAGACCCAGGACTCCGTCAGCGAGCTCGAAACTCTCCCCGGCGATGGTGAATCTTATGGCTTCGGGACTCGGAGAATAAATGTTTTCGTTGAGTCGCCATATTTTATTGTCGTGCCAAACTATGAGGCCGCGGCCATCCGTGTCTGCTATATACACCTGTGGATCGTTGACAGATTATTATTAATATTATTAACCAGAAACTAAAATACAAGTACACCTATAATACGATACATAGCATACGTAGTATCATAACGATTGTATAGTCTCACCGAGTCGACTGGCTTTGTACAAGAAAATGATAAGTGTAATAAAAGAAAAATAATAAATTTCGCATTTACACATTACTCGATGCTTGATTTCCACGAAATTCGACGAAATCGGAGGAAACATGTCGGAATATTATTTACCCAGGTGCTTCGACAATCACAACCCGACGTCTCGACGACAGGTGTAACCAATAAACCAGTGCGATTGGTTTTCGGACTGAACAATACGTTGTAAGGAATTTCAAATGAGTTCAACAATTTAAAAGTCCTCGTGTCGAAAGTAAGAAGCTTAGCCGGGCATACTTGAGTATCTTGCACATTTCCGCTGTCGAGGACCCATAATCTGTTACATTCGTCCTCCTGCGAAAGAAGAGAGTTCACGAACAATGATGGGTGGTTCTTATAAATTGGTAATGAGCGGTCGCAGATGAATACTTACAACGATTCTCCACACGCTCGTGAGGCCTCCGCAATCGGTTCTTGTATGCCAGGACCAATCGGGAAAAGGATCCAATAATGGACCACTAGGCCCCATTTTATCGGAGACTGTACACAGACTAGCAGGCACGCCATCGAAAAATCTCGGCGTTGTCACGAATACTTTGCCTGTGCATGAAAAATAAGGTAATTCAACGCTCCGCGTGGAACGTCGTTGTTGTCAGGATTGTCCGTGGACTCGGGAAGTAAGCTTAACAAACAGTTCGATACCTGCGATGTAATCAACGTCGATTGTGAAGATTTTCGTGTGATCGTAGGTACCATTATTAATTGCAGCCTGCTTCGCATCATTACTCTTCCAATTGTAATCGATATATTTCCATTCGTGAGTGAGAACCAGCTTTTCGGCCACGATTAAATTGGCGCAGCTTAACACGATCGATAACAACATCGACATGACGTAGATCACTGTAACTTTACGAGTGTTCGATTGAAAATTGCTACGAGTAAAGTTGACCACTAGATTTTAACGAGTATCGTCGAACGTCCAATGACGCGAATGGATTATGAATAGGTATTTATATTCACGTGCGAAGTACTTATTCGGTGATATTATCAGTTGTAACTCGTCAGGTGATTAGCATTTCCAAGAAAACTCGAGTTATCTGCCTTTTATTTTTCACGCTACCACCGCGTACAGCGAAAATATGTGATATTGGTGACAGAGGCGTTATCAAATATCACTATGTATGGACTCGGATCTGGAAAAATGCAAATATACCCTCTCCATTTATTAACGGTTGCGTGAAATTGGTTTCCCGGTTAAATACGATGCTATAAATATTTTAACGACGAGCGTCTAATACGAGCTAACAGTTTGGTTCGCAATGAATACATCAAGTCTAGACTTTTTTACATGCAAATATGAATCACCGCATTCAATCAATTTGGCGCCGTAAGGTCGCGTGATTAAAAGTCTTATGAATATCACAGGACTAATGCGATTGCAATATTGGTGAGATATCATTTCCACAAAGAATCCGTTGTGCATCGGCAAACAACTTCGGTGATTCCCGATCATTTTAATCGCCGACAACAAACAAATAAGATCGAACATCCCGATGGGATTTTTCCGGATTTTTCTCTGTCAGTTCTCCACATTCAAGGGGATTAAGGGAGGAAAACCCTTTAGACGCCCGAAAATACATCATTTTTTATGAATTTTGTTACAGGTGTTAAAATAATTGCAGCATTTTGAAGATTGAACATTCTTTTATTTCAGCCTTTAACTATTGAGAATGATTTTTTTTTTCTTCTTTCACGGCACAAAATAGCGGCCTGGTAGATTATTAATTTCGGCGTGTTTTGTGCGTCATCGAAAACTGTTGCAGTTACCACAGTTTGTCTATTGATCTGAAACGGAGAACCCAAATATTTTTCGATTACTGACATGTACAGGGGAAGGATAAGTCTAGAAAATCATAAAAAGGACCGAGCCATTAAGGACCAAAGTAGAAATACAACCCCACCTCGTCTAGCTTATCGTGACATTGTAGCACAATTGCGAATAAACTGCTACACTGACAAAAAAAAAATAGCTGCAGTAACCATTTTCTGGTTAGTCTCCGCATGCTAGATGCTTGTGCTTGGGTCGAACTATCTTGGATAGGCGCGGTAACTATCTATCAGTTAGCTGGTGTTAGATGGGGACGGTGGCGATCCAGCATAGTAATGCTACATATGCATTAGATAGGGATGGCAAGTATCCCAGGATTTTGGGTCAAGTCGCCTCGTCAAAGCGAAGGAGTAGTAAAATTTTCTTGACTTACCTTCGAACATCTTTACGTACTTTTCAAGGTCGCACTGGATTAACTTTTCCCCACCTCTGGTCCACGTTTTCAACGCGAATTTAAATTGATAAACAAAGCCAATGGAATGGAAAGGAATGCATGCGTATAATCGCGACATACGCTGTCGAAGCGCCATTGACGTATATACTGCGCACTGAGAATAATTGTTTAGTGCGGTAGAGATGCTGGTAGCGCGTGTCCGCTGGGACAGGCGCCGATCTTGATGCTTACCACGGATATCCCATGCAGCCATGCTCGGAAGCATTACAATTTGGCGACGATCTGCCGATGGCCATCCAACGGATGCCTGCTGCAACTACCCCTTTTTGTCAGTGTAGTGACCGTCACTAGTTACTGTGTGACCAACCTGTCGACTAAATAAATAATATAAATTTGTAGAATGTGAATAAAAACGGATTTGTCCAACGCGCAATCCAAAGACAGACTTAATTAGTTTAAAATATGTATTAGATCGGAATGTATTTACTACTATCAGCTGAAAATCAAAAAAAAAAAATACTTGAATAAAACAGATACCTATTACGATACAAATGAAATAGAAATAAAAACATTTATTTGACGACAACAGATCCTAGTTCATTCCACTGCATGTTTTTTTCTGCGTGTACTAGGTGGAAGAGGCTCAGTATTTTTCTTTCCTAACTCTTATCAACTATTTATACGATGATAGTAAAGGCGATCGCGAGTGGGCAAAATTACGATTCCTGAAAAACACATCCTATCTCTTTGCTAATTTAATGTCACTCCGTAACTACGGAATTGTAATAACGTCAGGAAGTTGGAGGAGCACTCTAGAATGGTATAATGTAATTTTAGGTGCTTATGTAACATCGCCACACAAATTCGCTTGTTGCTGTATTGATCACTAGTAAGTTGTTTCGCTAAGTTGAGGGGTTTCCCTGTCGTATGTTCCACTTTTTGTTCGAGATATGAAATGGGGGCACGATAAATTTGCATGCATAAGCCTGAAATAATTGCAAGGTCCGCACGAGATAATGGAAATGTGGGTAACGGGTTGTTTAATAGACGCGATTGGATGCTGTTTTGCATTCGAAGATCCTAAAGGTGTGCAATAACGAATAAAATCGATGGTAATCGAACAATTGCCTGTGTATGATAAAGTGATACGTGATTTGAAGTTATTCGATGTTTCGTAGAGGACAGATTTTTGAGCTTACTCAAATAGCGTGGTATACGTAATGTAATGTACATGAAAGGAAATGATAAGAGACGATAAGAATAATGGTAGATTTTTAAATTTTTCGTTACGTTCTTGCGAATGAGTCCGGTGTCGATGTCAATCAACTCATGATCACGGTCGTATATACACGTCTCGCAACTCGAAGAAACTTGAATGGTGGAAGTAACTCCAGGGTTGAAGTCATTTTAATGTTGCTAGTATCCAGGGCAGTTGGTTGGTCCAAGCGCAAAACAGGCTACAAAAGCCTGAAATGCCAAAATTGATAGGTATTAAATATATTATTGTGGCATATAAAAATCCGTCAAGAAACGAAGCAGCGATCGATTCTGAGACGCGTCGAGAATCTGAGATTTTTGAAGGCTATAGTCTTGCCGTTTTTGAGATTTTGAAAAGTCGGTTTTTTCGTCGTAACTTCTCTCCTGATGCAGCTATCGACCTGAATCCAACGGGAATCGATTCTACGCGCCAAAATACATCGGAATACAGAGCGGCGATCGATTCTGAGATGTGTCGAAAATCTGAGATTTTTGAAGGCTATAGTCTTGCCGTTTTTGAGATTTTGAAAAGTCGGTTTTTTCGTCGTAACTTCTTTCCTGATGCAGCTATCGACCTGAATCCAACGGGAATCGATTCTACGGCCCAAAATACACCAGAAAACGAAGTTTAGATCGATTCTGAGATGCGTCGAGAATTTGAGATTTTTGAAGGCTATAGTCTTGCCGTTTTTGAGATTTCGAAAAGTCGGTTTTTTCGTCGTAACTTCTCTCCTGATGCAGCTATCGACCTGAATCCAACGGGAATCGTTTCTACGGCCCAAAATACACCAGAAAACGAAGTTTAGATCGATTCTGAGATGCGTCGAGAATTTGAGATTTTTGAAGGCTATAGTCTTGCCGTTTTTGAGATTTCGAAAAGTCGGTTTTTTCGTCGTAACTTCTCTCCTGATGCAGCTATCGACCTGAATCCAACGGGAATCGTTTCTACGGCCCAAAATACACCAGAAAACGAAGTTTAGATCGATTCTGAGATGCGTCGAGAATTTGAGATTTTTGAAGGCTATAGTCTTGCCGTTTTTGAGATTTCGAAAAGTCGGTTTTTTCGTCGTAACTTCTCTCCTGATGCAGCTTTCGACCTGAATCCAACGGGAATCGTTTCTACGGCCCAAAATACACCAGAAAACGAAGTTTAGATCGATTCTGAGATGCGTCGAGAATTTGAGATTTTTGAAGGCTATAGTCTTGCCGTTTTTGAGATTTCGAAAAGTCGGTTTTTTCGTCGTAACTTCTTTCCTGATGCAGCTATCGACCTGAATTCAACGGGAGACGATTCTACGCGCCAAAATACATCAGAATACAGAGCGGCGATCGATTCTGAGATGCGTCGAGAATTTGAGATTTTTGAAGGCTATAGTCTTGCCGTTTTTGAGATTTCGAAAAGTCGGTTTTTTCGTCGTAACTTCTCTCCTGATGCAGCTATCGACCTGAATCCAACGGGAATCGTTTCTACGGCCCAAAATACACCAGAAAACGAAGTTTAGATCGATTCTGAGATGCGTCGAGAATTTGAGATTTTTGAAGGCTATAGTCTTGCCGTTTTTGAGATTTCGAAAAGTCGGTTTTTTCGTCGTAACTTCTTTCCTGATGCAGCTATCGACCTGAATTCAACGGGAGACGATTCTACGCGCCAAAATACATCAGAATACAGAGCGGCGATCGATTCTGAGATGCGTCGAGAATTTGAGATTTTTGAAGGCTATAGTCTTGCCGTTTTTGAGATTTTGAAAAGTCGGTTTTTTCGTCGTAACTTCTTTCCTGATGCAGCTATCGACCTGAATCCAACGGGAATCGATTCTACGGCCCAAAATACACCAGAAAACGAAGTTTAGATCGATTCTGAGATGCGTCGAGAATTTGAGATTTTTGAAGGCTATAGTCTTGCCGTTTTTGAGATTTCGAAAAGTCGGTTTTTTCGTCGTAACTTCTCTCCTGATGCAGCTATCGACCTGAATCCAACGGGAATCGTTTCTACGGCCCAAAATACACCAGAAAACGAAGTTTAGATCGATTCTGAGATGCGTCGAGAATTTGAGATTTTTGAAGGCTATAGTCTTGCCGTTTTTGAGATTTCGAAAAGTCGGTTTTTTCGTCGTAACTTCTCTCCTGATGCAGCTATCGACCTGAATCCAACGGGAATCGTTTCTACGGCCCAAAATACACCAGAAAACGAAGTTTAGATCGATTCTGAGATGCGTCGAGAATTTGAGATTTTTGAAGGCTATAGTCTTGCCGTTTTTGAGATTTCGAAAAGTCGGTTTTTTCGTCGTAACTTCTCTCCTGATGCAGCTATCGACCTGAATCCAACGGGAATCGTTTCTACGGCCCAAAATACACCAGAAAACGAAGTTTAGATCGATTCTGAGATGCGTCGAGAATTTGAGATTTTTGAAGGCTATAGTCTTGCCGTTTTTGAGATTTCGAAAAGTCGGTTTTTTCGTCGTAACTTCTCTCCTGATGCAGCTTTCGACCTGAATCCAACGGGAATCGTTTCTACGGCCCAAAATACACCAGAAAACGAAGTTTAGATCGATTCTGAGATGCGTCGAGAATTTGAGATTTTTGAAGGCTATAGTCTTGCCGTTTTTGAGATTTCGAAAAGTCGGTTTTTTCGTCGTAACTTCTTTCCTGATGCAGCTATCGACCTGAATTCAACGGGAGACGATTCTACGCGCCAAAATACATCAGAATACAGAGCGGCGATCGATTCTGAGATGCGTCGAGAATTTGAGATTTTTGAAGGCTATAGTCTTGCCGTTTTTGAGATTTTGAAAAGTCGGTTTTTTCGTCGTAACTTCTTTCCTGATGCAGCTATCGACCTGAATCCAACGGGAATCGATTCTACGGCCCAAAATACACCAGAAAACGAAGTTTAGATCGATTCTGAGATGCGTCGAGAATTTGAGATTTTTGAAGGCTATAGTCTTGCCGTTTTTGAGATTTCGAAAAGTCGGTTTTTTCGTCGTAACTTCTCTCCTGATGCAGCTATCGACCTGAATCCAACGGGAATCGTTTCTACGGCCCAAAATACACCAGAAAACGAAGTTTAGATCGATTCTGAGATGCGTCGAGAATTTGAGATTTTTGAAGGCTATAGTCTTGCCGTTTTTGAGATTTCGAAAAGTCGGTTTTTTCGTCGTAACTTCTCTCCTGATGCAGCTATCGACCTGAATCCAACGGGAATCGTTTCTACGGCCCAAAATACACCAGAAAACGAAGTTTAGATCGATTCTGAGATGCGTCGAGAATTTGAGATTTTTGAAGGCTATAGTCTTGCCGTTTTTGAGATTTCGAAAAGTCGGTTTTTTCGTCGTAACTTCTTTCCTGATGCAGCTATCGACCTGAATTCAACGGGAGACGATTCTACGCGCCAAAATACATCAGAATACAGAGCGGCGATCGATTCTGAGATGTGTCGAAAATCTGAGATTTTTGAAGGCTATAGTCTTGCCGTTTTTGAGATTTTGAAAAGTCGGTTTTTTCGTCGTAACTTCTTTCCTGATGCAGCTATCGACCTGAATCCAACGGGAATCGATTCAACGCCCCAAAATACGTCGGGCAACGAAGCGGCGATCGATTCTGAGATGCGTCGAGAATTTGAGATTTTTGAAGGCTATAGTCTTGCCGTTTTTGAGATTTTGAAAAGTCGGTTTTTTCGTCGTAACTTCTTTCCTGATGCAGCTATCGACCTGAATCCAACGGGAATCGATTCTACGGCCCAAAATACACCAGAAAACGAAGTTTAGATCGATTCTGAGATGCGTCGAGAATTTGAGATTTTTGAAGGCTATAGTCTTGCCGTTTTTGAGATTTCGAAAAGTCGGTTTTTTCGTCGTAACTTCTCTCCTGATGCAGCTATCGACCTGAATCCAACGGGAATCGTTTCTACGGCCCAAAATACACCAGAAAACGAAGTTTAGATCGATTCTGAGATGCGTCGAGAATTTGAGATTTTTGAAGGCTATAGTCTTGCCGTTTTTGAGATTTCGAAAAGTCGGTTTTTTCGTCGTAACTTCTCTCCTGATGCAGCTATCGACCTGAATCCAACGGGAATCGTTTCTACGGCCCAAAATACACCAGAAAACGAAGTTTAGATCGATTCTGAGATGCGTCGAGAATTTGAGATTTTTGAAGGCTATAGTCTTGCCGTTTTTGAGATTTCGAAAAGTCGGTTTTTTCGTCGTAACTTCTCTCCTGATGCAGCTATCGACCTGAATCCAACGGGAATCGTTTCTACGGCCCAAAATACACCAGAAAACGAAGTTTAGATCGATTCTGAGATGCGTCGAGAATTTGAGATTTTTGAAGGCTATAGTCTTGCCGTTTTTGAGATTTCGAAAAGTCGGTTTTTTCGTCGTAACTTCTTTCCTGATGCAGCTATCGACCTGAATTCAACGGGAGACGATTCTACGCGCCAAAATACATCAGAATACAGAGCGGCGATCGATTCTGAGATGTGTCGAAAATCTGAGATTTTTGAAGGCTATAGTCTTGCCGTTTTTGAGATTTTGAAAAGTCGGTTTTTTCGTCGTAACTTCTTTCCTGATGCAGCTATCGACCTGAATCCAACGGGAATCGATTCAACGCCCCAAAATACGTCGGGCAACGAAGCGGCGATCGATTCTGAGATGCGTCGAGAATTTGAGATTTTTGAAGGCTATAGTCTTGCCGTTTTTGAGATTTTGAAAAGTCGGTTTTTTCGTCGTAACTTCTTTCCTGATGCAGCTATCGACCTGAATCCAACGGGAATCGATTCTACGGCCCAAAATACACCAGAAAACGAAGTTTAGATCGATTCTGAGATGCGTCGAGAATTTGAGATTTTTGAAGGCTATAGTCTTGCCGTTTTTGAGATTTCGAAAAGTCGGTTTTTTCGTCGTAACTTCTCTCCTGATGCAGCTATCGACCTGAATCCAACGGGAATCGTTTCTACGGCCCAAAATACACCAGAAAACGAAGTTTAGATCGATTCTGAGATGCGTCGAGAATTTGAGATTTTTGAAGGCTATAGTCTTGCCGTTTTTGAGATTTCGAAAAGTCGGTTTTTTCGTCGTAACTTCTCTCCTGATGCAGCTATCGACCTGAATCCAACGGGAATCGTTTCTACGGCCCAAAATACACCAGAAAACGAAGTTTAGATCGATTCTGAGATGCGTCGAGAATTTGAGATTTTTGAAGGCTATAGTCTTGCCGTTTTTGAGATTTCGAAAAGTCGGTTTTTTCGTCGTAACTTCTCTCCTGATGCAGCTATCGACCTGAATCCAACGGGAATCGTTTCTACGGCCCAAAATACACCAGAAAACGAAGTTTAGATCGATTCTGAGATGCGTCGAGAATTTGAGATTTTTGAAGGCTATAGTCTTGCCGTTTTTGAGATTTCGAAAAGTCGGTTTTTTCGTCGTAACTTCTTTCCTGATGCAGCTATCGACCTGAATTCAACGGGAGACGATTCTACGCGCCAAAATACATCAGAATACAGAGCGGCGATCGATTCTGAGATGTGTCGAAAATCTGAGATTTTTGAAGGCTATAGTCTTGCCGTTTTTGAGATTTTGAAAAGTCGGTTTTTTCGTCGTAACTTCTTTCCTGATGCAGCTATCGACCTGAATCCAACGGGAATCGATTCAACGCCCCAAAATACGTCGGGCAACGAAGCGGCGATCGATTCTGAGATGCGTCGAGAATTTGAGATTTTTGAAGGCTATAGTCTTGCCGTTTTTGAGATTTTGAAAAGTCGGTTTTTTCGTCGTAACTTCTTTCCTGATGCAGCTATCGACCTGAATCCAACGGGAATCGATTCTACGGCCCAAAATACACCAGAAAACGAAGTTTAGATCGATTCTGAGATGCGTCGAGAATTTGAGATTTTTGAAGGCTATAGTCTTGCCGTTTTTGAGATTTCGAAAAGTCGGTTTTTTCGTCGTAACTTCTCTCCTGATGCAGCTATCGACCTGAATCCAACGGGAATCGTTTCTACGGCCCAAAATACACCAGAAAACGAAGTTTAGATCGATTCTGAGATGCGTCGAGAATTTGAGATTTTTGAAGGCTATAGTCTTGCCGTTTTTGAGATTTCGAAAAGTCGGTTTTTTCGTCGTAACTTCTCTCCTGATGCAGCTATCGACCTGAATCCAACGGGAATCGTTTCTACGGCCCAAAATACACCAGAAAACGAAGTTTAGATCGATTCTGAGATGCGTCGAGAATTTGAGATTTTTGAAGGCTATAGTCTTGCCGTTTTTGAGATTTCGAAAAGTCGGTTTTTTCGTCGTAACTTCTCTCCTGATGCAGCTATCGACCTGAATCCAACGGGAATCGTTTCTACGGCCCAAAATACACCAGAAAACGAAGTTTAGATCGATTCTGAGATGCGTCGAGAATTTGAGATTTTTGAAGGCTATAGTCTTGCCGTTTTTGAGATTTCGAAAAGTCGGTTTTTTCGTCGTAACTTCTTTCCTGATGCAGCTATCGACCTGAATTCAACGGGAGACGATTCTACGCGCCAAAATACATCAGAATACAGAGCGGCGATCGATTCTGAGATGTGTCGAAAATCTGAGATTTTTGAAGGCTATAGTCTTGCCGTTTTTGAGATTTTGAAAAGTCGGTTTTTTCGTCGTAACTTCTTTCCTGATGCAGCTATCGACCTGAATCCAACGGGAATCGATTCAACGCCCCAAAATACGTCGGGCAACGAAGCGGCGATCGATTCTGAGATGCGTCGAGAATCTGAGATTTTTGAAGGCTATAGACTTTTCGTTTTTGACGATTTTGAAAAGTCGGTTTTTTGAAATTTATAACTGTATAGATTTCAAGATTCTCGCTTGATCTCGCTTGGTCTTGCTCGATCTCGCTCGGTAGTTCAAGACATTCGAGACGAGACGAACTCGCGACGAGACGAGACGAGACGGCCATAAAAAATGACAAACGTAAGATGAACCGTGCGAGATTCTCGTCTTTCTCCTCTCGTGCCGAAACACTACCTGTATCTATCAAAGTAATTGAATCGAAAGAATTCTGTATGCGGTAGTAATGTATTTATTCATAGAATAGGGTGCAAGCTACACTTACAAATGCATTGCGAATAAGGAAAAGTAAGAGCGAAGCGAAAAATATTAACTAGGAATAAAAAGTTAGTAGCAGAAATTAAAAAACTATTCTTCATGATATTTTCCATTTGTATGCAGTGATCGGAGGTTCATTGTTCTCACTGATCGCGTTTTTGCCATTGATAGATTGCATTGCAACGGACGTATTTCTTGTGTCTTAATTTCATATTCGAATCGATAAATGTAATAGATGTAAGTTTACACTTTGATTGGTCGTATCACATTGCTATATTATCGTAGCATTGTTACGGGCGACATCTCGTCTCCTTGATGAGTTTCAAAACGGGTGCTCTGAGTACCCTGAAATTCGTATCGCTCGTGTTCAGAGTGCCTGTCCTGATTTTCTGTAAACGATTCGTTAAAACCCAAACGTGCTCCGCGCGATTATTTCGAACAGGCAGCCGTTTCACTTTGAGACCACTGGCAAACTGTAGGATTCTGTCATCTTGAGCCACGGTAACCTGGAAGTGAGTCCAAGGTAGATTTTTGGATGGGGATAAATGAAATTTGAGATTAGAGGAAGGACAATTCTGCCCACATCGATGTTCTTACCACGTTTCTTGCGGTGAACGGTCTCTTCATGTTCCAACAGGCCAGAGACATTTCCGATACCAAGCCAAAAAACAATACTCCACGATATGAGAAACCTTGGGCTGCGCTCTGACTTGGTAACTTGTAACTGCTTTTCCAGTATGATACTTTGCGATCCTGAGACTTGTGCAAATTCTTGACTTCAGCGTGAAACTGGTTGTACGAACTTAGTGGTTTGAACATCAGTATTCTAGGAAATTTCCTTAAATCTGGCGACAAAGCGAGCCCTACGACTCCTTCGTCCAATTTGAAGCTATCCCCAGCGATGCTGAATTTCCCTGCATCAGGACTCGGAGCGTACACACTGTCGCTCAAACGCCACGTAACATTGTTATGCCACACCAGAAGACCGTGACCCCACGCGTCTGCCATGTAGACCTACGAGTATCGATAGGTATCACGACCAATTTTCATCCGCAAATAACTGGATGGCTTGCGACATCCAGGGGATTCAACGAAACTAATTCGATAGAAACTAGTTTTAATGCTACTCACCCATGTATCTGTGCAATTTGGTCCGTGCGTTTCCACGACAACGTTTCCTAGCGAACCCATGGTCTTGGTAGTCGGGCTGTACAACACCTCGTCGGGGATGTCAAATTTGTTCAGCAGTTCGTGAGTTTCCGCATCGAACACTATGAGACTAGCTGGACACACTCTTTTTAGTGCAACGAGGCCATTATCCATAACCCACAGTCGATTACAGCTGTCAATCTGAATGATGGGGGAATTAAAGGGATGAGCAGTCCTAACACCAGCAATGCACAGATGTGACCGAATACTCACTGCGATTCTCCACACGTTCGTGATGCCTGAGCAATCTGTCCTCGTATGCCAAGACCAATCCGGGAATGGTTTTAATAAGCGACCACAGTAACCAGTTTCATTAGAAACAGTCGACAGGGCAGCAGGTACACCTGTCATCAACTTTGGTGTCGTCACCCACACTTTGTCTGTTGAGCGAAGAAAAGTAATAAGATGAACAATAAGAAATGTCGGAGATATCTCAAAATGCATTCTGAACACCCATGTTAAGGTGGCTTCGTCGTTTAGTATCGTAGCAAGTGAAGGGCACCATAATGGCACGCATGTCTAAAATGGTTATTGCCGGTTTGTCGTCATAGGTATAATTATTATAGCCCTACCCGAGTAACAGAGTGAAAAGTCGCAGAAAATGTATCAGAAAAAAATGTTTGTACAAATTTATGTTTTACTTGCAGTAGCAGAAAGAAACAATTTTCGTATCCTACATTGTTCTCGTAATTTTCTCCAAATTACAGTCGTCAACCCTGTTTTCTTGAAACTAAAATATCCTTTGAAATAGATGCTATTGACGTACGTTTCATTTTCCGAGGTCTGTCATTTAATTCCGGAGTTGGAGTCGATCTTGTAATTTTGTTCATAAGACTACGAGTTAAGCTGCGAATTTTCCGGTAGCGATTTTCTTGAAAATTAATTTCTCAACTATGGAATTTCTGAATTGCAAATGAATCTGACATACTTGGTTGACATCATATCTAAATTTCACAGATTCCTGTCGTTTCTTCCCAAAGTGACCAAGCCACCGTAATTGCAAAGCGAAACGTCAACAATAAAGTACCTTTGAATACATCGACGTCGGCGAAGATGACATTCTCACGAATGTACTCTCCATTGTCGATTGCAGTTTGCTCGTCCGCAACAGAATCCCATAAGTACTGCCCGCATTTCCACTCATAAACAACATTTAAGTGTCCGGCTACAGCCCAACCGGCATAGCTCAGTATAATTGCCGAAAATAACATTTATGCGTACTACGAGCCTGCAATGGATGTACTAATTTCAAGCGAAGGAAGCTCAATATTTCAACGTAATTAGAACTTGGTATTCTTTTCACACCCACGACGTTGTGTGACTGCCGCAGGAATATATATACTCGTTTTCTACCTCATATCAACTATTTATACGATGACACGATTGGGTGAAATTACGATTTCCAAAAAACACATTCTATCAGTGTTCCAAGCTAATGGTTCTTCATAATAACCGAATGGTGATAAAGTTATAAAGTCGGCCGTGTACTAAAGAATAGTATAATGTGAACTTGAACAACGAATATATAATAGTTAGGCAATGCTTATGCGACATCTTCAAACAAATTCGCTTTTGCTATTGCTATTGCTACATTTATCACAAGTAATTTATTTCAGTAAGTCGTGATAAAAATGGGGGCACGATAACTTTGCATGCATAATCCAAAGATAGTTGCCAGGTGTGTACAAGATGATAGAAATATTAGTATCGAAGTATGTAATAGACTCAACTTGATAGCGTTTTGCATTGGAAGATATTGAAGGTGTGCAATGGAAAATATCTCCTATGGTAATCTAACATTCGTCTGTATATGAGGCATTCTATACCGGCTCGCAAGGTTCGGAACCTCTGTGTTCCGGATGGACTCGGGGATTTTGCTTATGGTGTCTCCAGACAACACGAGCATTGTACTAACTTTTTTCTTCAATTGATTCAAGCGCTCAATTTTTATGAATTTTTGAAATTTAATTTTTGGGCTCAACATGAGTTCTTTTTAATATATACTATTGAGTGCATGTGGGAAAACCTGTTCCGAAAGGCAGTCGATTATTGTACTTATTTGATGCTTCGTAGAAAAGCGATTTTTGAGGCCAGATAACGTAATGTAAGTCATGCGATGTAAGCGAAAAGAAATGTTAAGGAACGATAAGGATAACAGTGGTCTTTAAAAATTTTCGTTATGTTCTTACAAATGAGTCCGGTTACGATGTCATTCGAGTCATGATAGCTAAATTATTTTGACCAAAGCACTAGTCCAATTGTGATTACATGGAACCAATAGTTCATTGGCCGCAAATAACATTGGATATAATTGAGCTGTGAACAGTCATCGGTATTAACATGTTCGTCGATCATTGCATCACTATACAATGAAAGTATGAATTTCTGGTGTATTAAAACACCCAAGATTCAAGATGTGAATAGAAGAGTTGCGATGCTGTCACTCGTTTTATTCGTGTAGTATTTACCTAACGACATTGTTTAAGGACGACACTTGGTGCCTTGGGTAAGTTTTGCGACAGAGCCTTTAAGTACCCTGTAATTAATCTCTTCAAAGTTTTGAGTGCCTGCCATTATCTTCTGGAAACGATTCGTCATGATCCACAGATGTTCTTTACTCTTTTGACCATCGGAAGTTCGCTCAACTTTTACGCCGCTGGCAAACTGCAGAGTATCGTTGTTTCGTGCTACGATTATCTGGAATTAAATTGAAATAAATGAGGCGATGCCGAACAAATTATGGGCTAAAAAGGCTGTGAGTTGTCATGTCAAGATAAGAGTACGCTCGAATCTTTGAATTTACCACGTTGCTAGCGTTGAACGGTTTATGAATATTCCAGCAAGCTATAGCGATTTCTGAAGTTAAACCAAAATACAGTGTTCCGTCCTTCGAAAAAGCATGTGCAGCACTTTGACTTGGTAACTTATATTCGTTTTCCTGATACGAAACGTTGCGTCTCGATGATTCGTGCAGATCCTCGACAGAGACGGAATATATGTCGTATGAAGCCAGTGGTTTGAAAAATAATTTGCGATTCGGCATTGCTTTTGAAGATGGTGACAACGCGAGACCAAGAACTCCATCAGATATTTCGAAACTCTCTCCAGCGACGGTGAACCTTGTGGCTTTGGGGTTCGCGGCATAAAAACTGCTGTTCAGACGCCATATATTATTGTTGTGCCACACCAAAAGGCCGTAGCCCACTACGTCAGCCATGTAGACCTGCAATCGTACATAAACGTGGAAATACATTTTTTTATTGAAAAAAAAAAATTAGTTGATGTCTCTTTAGAATCCTAATGAAATTTGATAAAACAATTATTTACCCATGTTTTGGTACAGTTAAGTCCTTTGGTCTCAACGATAGGTGTAACTAAGAGTCCGGTGCCATTAGTTTTCGGATCGTATAACAGACTCTCGGGAATTTGGAATCTGCTCAACAATTCGTAGCTATTCACGTCAAACGACAAAAGTTGCGCTGGGCATATTTGGACGTCGTTGACCTTACCGCTGTCGAGGACCCATAGTCTATTACACTTATCCACCTAATAAGATGTGACAATTGAAGTAAGCGGTAGCTTTGCTTTAAGTGTTGTAAAGTTACAGATTATGGTACTCACGGCAAGTCTCCATACACTAGTAATGCCTCCGCAATCAGTTCTTGTATGCCAAGACCAATTGGGAAAGGGTTTCAATAACGGACCACCCGGACCTGTTTGATTAGAGATTATCGACAGACTTGCAGGGACCCCGGTTTGTTTCGGTGTTGTCACAAATATCGCACCTGCAAATTAATAGAACTGGTAATGCAATGTACTCTTATCGTTGACGATGATACATAGCTAATATGTGGAATCGAAAAAAGAATGAAACCCATACCTGGGGATATTTCGACGTCTATCGTGAAGATCTTTGTATGGTTGTAGGTTCCATTGCTGATCGCATCCTGTCTTTGCGCGTTATTATCCCAAACGTAATCAATGTATTTCCATTGGTATACGATATCGAGTTTACCTGCTACTGCTATTCCAGCATAACTCAATAAAATTGACAAGAGTAGCATTCTCTGAATACTACGACGTTACAGACGATGTTATAAAAAGCTCAATCGGAATTATGACTGTTAATTATGATACGTTGCCTTATCAGTGGGAAAAACTTGCTTGCGTATTCATCGGCAAGAGGGGATGTGATTTTCCTCTATGATAATTATATAACGTTAATTCAGGCAATTAAACAGTTATCGTTGTGGTCACAAAGTCGGCATGATTAATTGTCGTAGAAAAACAGTTTCAAGTTATGATTTCCCAGTTGGTTGAATGCAACGACTACATGAATTCTTTCAATTATTGCATCCACTTCTGTTATTCGCATAAGACGTGTTTCAGATCACAAACATTTGATACGAAAATTACCATTGTTGCAGAATCAAAAGGTCTGATCCGAACAGCGCAATAAAGGTAATAACGGATGTATGTAGAAAATTTAAATTAAGATTTATATCCATTCGCATAGACATAAATATGATTCATTCGAAGTATATTACCTTGAGATCGGAAAGTCTGGGTTAGAACAGAAATCCAAGAAATTGCTTGATCTGCTGGCTCACAGCTAACATATATACTGTCAATATTCGCTGGCCGCAACAAAATGTCGCTGTAAATTCGCATCACTTGCAAATTCGATGAGGCAGTTCGTTGTTTTGATGAAACACGTTACAAGTTAGTCGTATCGCTGAAGGATTATTAGTACGGAGTCTTGAGTATTACACTAGATCAGAATATTTCAGTGGACACGACAGTTTGTGTGTCGCGTGAGTTTGACAAACAGGGAAAACGACATTCTCGTCAATTCAAGTCATATGTATAAATATTTTGATAAATTTATTTAATAGTTTATATCACATTATAGATAAATTGTCCACAGGATCAACTGCAATTAATTGCAATAAGAGATTAATTTGTTTTCGGTGTATCATTGGCATTATTACGGCTATTTGCTCGAGCAGAGTTTTGCCTCGACGGATCACGAGCGTTTGTAATAGACGCGGCATGGTTCATATTAGAAAAAGAAATGTAAAAAAGTTAATTAATTTATTAGAAGAACAAACTACGCGCACGACGACCCATTCCTTGTCTATCGTATAAAATGTTGAATTTGTTTACAAACTGGTTAATATCGTTGCATCCTTTCGTTATGATTCCAAGATACGTCATGAGGCCAAAGTCGTTGCATTGCTGTAACATTTAAACAATTACCGTTGAAATTGTGTATCGTTGCTAGATTTTACAAATGTACTTTCTACTCCTGGCTCATTCCACTACTCACATTATAAAAATCGGCTCGGAATTTAGGACTATTTAACACAGGTAAACGGTGACCCAAGGAACATGCTGCCCGTAGAATTTCATGGTTACCCTGCAGTTCTCCGCTTTGTACTGCCTCGACGTACCTCAAAACGAGCTTTACCCTTGAATTCAACATCTTTATAGCGCTATGTTGGGCCGTCAGATGTTCTGCCACTGAAAAATAATCGAAAACCATTTTACATGTGGTTACCTGCTTTTTAAAATAATCGCGAAAAGCTCATCACTTGCATTCTCCCACTTGAAGAACGCAATCAACTTTCAATCAAACCCTTTTCATTTGTTTGCAATACGTAACAACGCAGACAAACGCGTGAAACGTGCTGATGAAGAAAATCAAATCTCATCCTCTTGAAAAATGTTATACAATATTCATAGTTAAGTCATTTTACCTAACGAACTTTCAGCAGAGTCATTGCTGCACATTCTGGCTACGTGATCAACTCCAATTCGTTCAGCCTCCTCCGTTGCAAGCGTATACGTTAGTGGAACGAATAACATAGTAGCTTCTCCAGCTACGAGGTCTATAACGGACTCGTACATGGAAACAGATAATTGCTGAAATATGAGACAACATTGAATGATTTCCTATCAGAAATGAAATTCTTCTGCAGGCATTCAGATCAATTTTGCTCGAGTAAATAACTTACGTCTGGAATTTTACATCGTGGATCTAATTTGAGTAAGACTGGGCTTTCATTTATTTCACACAATTGTTTATGAACTCTGATATCTCTTTCGTTTGGCACATCACCGGTCGTATACCAGCCAAGGAAATCCATTTCACTGAAGACTTGTTTGAATTGTTCCTCCTTTGTATTGTAATAATCTCGATCGATGATAACTTCATCCCCGATGCACGTGAACAACAATTCGAACGAATTCATAATCTCGATGTTCCGTCCTTTTTGTTTACCAATTAAAGCACCATAAACTGAAAAATAAAATTATTACATACGATAAAAAATAATATTATTATAGTTACATTTTAGGATCAAATGTTCGCAGATTTAGTTGTTGCGAGTTTTCCATCAAAATTATCATATTATTAGTGAAGTTTCACGAGAATTTGCCATAATTTCAAGTATATCGATGGCATATTCTCATTCCATCATTTTACACGCGATTTTTAATGTTCGGTGAAAGGATAAAAAAGTGAGGTTATGTTTGCTGGAAATGGGGAATGAAAATAATTTTTTTTGTGTGATACCTAATTGATCCGAGCCTTCTTGTGCTCGAAGCCTAGTCCAATGTTCACTGACGTTCATAAGAACGAGAGGATGAAGGCTAATTGATATGGAGCCTACGGTGCCGGACGATGCTATCACACTGGTCGTGTTCGTTGTACACGGCGACGTATCCATTTCATTTGCGTTATTTTCGTCTACCTCCATTTCGCTCGGCGCTTGATCGCTCATTTTGACGTAAAAAAACGGCCAACTAGATACAATTGTCACGAATCACGATGCCTTTGAACAAAAGGTTGCTGCGATGCTTCCAGCGTGACTGTGAGCGGTGATGTTTTCTTTCGATGAGCACTCACTGTGGTGCCATCGCAATGCTGTCAGAAACGGGGCGAACTGGAACGAACGGGACGGACCGTGCATCACACAATCGCACAGAGACACGTCTGTGTGGCGCGGAACGTTCGGCTCGGTTCGGAGACCCGAATGTTAGCTATCAGCAACTATCAAACAGATCAGCCGCTACGTTTCGTGTGTGGGAGTCGTGATGGTAGCGAGCGAAATAGCGAGTAGATCGTATAGTATGAGTAGGACAGCACGATTCATAACCTTGAACGCTACCGACGATGCTGTGGGCTCGTTCGACCTTCCGAAGCGAGCCGAACGCTCTGCGTCACACGGACGTGCCGCGGTTCATTGTGTGGTGCACGGTGCGTCCCGTTTCTGGCAGCACTGTGCCATCGCTCATTCGTTCATCCGCGGCACGAGCACAGATAATCAGACACAGGACGGTTCAACTGCGACGGGTGATCGTGACTCCAACAATGAGGAGCAAGCAGCGCCACTATACAGAAGCATACGACGTGCTATATTTGCAACTGCCCAAAATTCAAAAGGCACCGCGTGATATTACCGAATATTTGATTTGTCGAAATGTTGAAAAGATCAATTTAATTTTCGTTTGCCAATAAACTGTTACGTATGGTTGACTTACACTACATATTTCGTATTGATTACGAATAAAGATAGTTGCATTTGAAATAAAAACATTTAATTTTTGCATTTGAAGTGACAATGTATAATTTTCTAAGCAAATCAATTGCTAACTACTCAATTTAAATCTTTGGCTAGATCATTGAAAATCTGGAGAATTGTTCTAAAATGCCAAATCTCACACTGCTTCAAGCTTTCCTATATTAGTACATCGTTAATCATAAAACAAAAATTCGATTATTGGTTGCAAATGTGTACAAATAAATGTCTATTGTGAAGCGTGTGTTTATCTTGCACAGAATTAGTGCTCCGGGCACTAGTATAATGTATGCGAGCATCGAGTCTAATGACCGACATACTTGTGATTCGATCAACATTCACCTATCCAAAGAAATGAATAATGCGGGACTGAATTAAATGCGATAAAAATTTTTTAATAACGCCTATTATTTACAGTGGTTGGTATGTCGTTCGATTGACTATGATAGATTTTTACACCCAACGCCAAATTTCAAATTATCGTGATATCGAAACTGCGTCATACGGTCAATCGGCTTAACGAACTTACAATTTCTATGAATTATTTGACGAGGTTCCGTTTCACACAATGGAAGACCTTATTTCAATCGACACGTCATTCGCCAAACTTATCGTATACTGCCAAATAAAATGGGAATTTATATATGTCTTCTAAGAATTAAAATATTTTTGCCGATTTTTCATTACCTCTCTCCCTCTTTAACAATGAAATCATTAAGTTAGCGGATCATTCGACCGCCCATTTTTTTCGTATTTGGTTGAATTAACCATTGCAGGTTTGTTTGTCTCATTCACTAAAAAGAATATTATGATAGCAGGTCTGCTATAAATTCATCCTCGAATCGTTAACCGTTCACCTATATTGTGCGATTTTGTTTATACATTTTTCATCGAAAGATCTGAATTTTCTTATTCTACGATTCTAGTTGCTTTTTTCTAATTTTTATAAATTTATTTCTCAGCAATATGAACTGTACAAAATATATGAGTTCGTATATCGTAGTCGTTTATTATTGCGCTCGATTTTCAAGCCCTTTATCTTTTTGGGCCGTTCTAAGTTTTTGTTTCGTTTAACGATCTATCATGAAGACTAAGTTTTATTTGTCAAAAAAATAATCTCACTTTCTCAATATACATGTAATCTCAATGTAATCGTTACGCCTGGGAGACGCTGTTGAGAATTTCTCGATAGTTCGTAGAAGATTCTAGAAAAAATAAGATTGTTTGTAACGAAGGCCATTTCATTTATCTCATTTGCGAGTTTGACTTGGATAGACTTAATCTTCAACGAGCTTCAGATTTGGTATTTTGATTCAACTGCGCTACCAACAATGGCCGCATTATCAAAATATCTTTAATCGCCACAACGCATCGAATTCCTTGATGTCTTCAACAAATTGATACAGCAAATTTGGACTGTACATTGAAACTGATTAACTATGATACCGTGTTTCCCAATTTACGTGATCCCGATGTTCCCCACCTATAAGATGCTGCTAGAAATATTATTGTAAGTTAATTATGTGACGGTACTCCGGTGATCCAGCTCCCGGAAGTAAAACGTTCGGTGAATTTCTAGCTGGTTAAAATATTTTAACCATACTCATATGTAATTCGTTCGCAATCGTTCGTCGTAAGTGATATGCTATCGTTCGATATAAATATATGTAATTGTATGTCGAGTGATGTGAGTATGTAATGATCGTTGGTCTACGTAATCGTTCGAACTAGTTTTCGTTTTGCTCATTTTCCATGAGCAATGTTATGATATAATTGAATCCTCAAAGTTTGATGATACTCTGCTGCAAACTGTGCAAGACTAGTGCAAACTCTATCTTTATACTTTGTACTATTGAGCCTTGTCGTAGGATGTGAAGTGCATGCCTATATTGCAAGCATACATGTGCAGTTACATTTGATTGCACAGAGCCAGATTCGGGTATTGTAAATAGGCACTGATGTAGTCGACGTAAGTCGAATACGCTACGTTGGATATTCTATGAAACCTGCAAGTATCCTGTCTAGTGCGGTATGTTATTTTACTAGACTGTAGTATTTTCTGATTGTGAATATTGCAGAGAATCCATGGATAAAGTTTTGCTCAGATGCAAAGTATCTCGATTGAGTTGCGCACATCACGCGGGTTTCTGTATCATGTAAGCTACGTTTCTTCTTCCATCTCACTGAACGGGATTTTTACATTATCAGTTTTCGCTGTTTCCTCTGGAGATTATCGTTTGAATTGTAGTCATTCGAAAATATTCGATAGAAAATATTCTTCATTACTGTAATTATAATGTCTAACGATCTGGATAATATCGTGGTGGGCTACGGACTTGGTTTGTCCATTCCTATTAGTTCTTCGAAAAGACTGTTCCTTCCATCGAGTCTTTCCTCGATCGTTTTCGCTGCAAATCTCAACGTCGCAGTAGCCAAATCGCCAACCGTCCAGTTTCTGTCGACCAGAACTCTCGTTACTGTATCCAGCTGAAATATACAAAAGAATACCGTATTTCATAATCAGTGTTGTGATTATAGCAATAGTGAGATTTTTGGATTACTCTAATCGTTATTGCTGAGCAATAATTTCAGACTAAATTTTAAAGGAGAAATTTATTCTTCGACAATTATGGTTGAATTTTTGCGATCGTCTCACCTTAGACAAGCTGGAATGTCCCGAGGTGTAGTGGATCAGTCTCGGAACACCAGCGAGAG
This sequence comes from Arge pagana, assembly GCA_963969455.1. Classification (NCBI taxonomy): domain Eukaryota; kingdom Metazoa; phylum Arthropoda; class Insecta; order Hymenoptera; family Argidae; genus Arge; species Arge pagana. The sequence goes on from OZ018310.1 coordinate 22,747,964, forward strand.
AAGCTGCCAGCCATTGTATGACTAGTTTGAGTTGATGATCACCTTTCAATCGAGAACCACAACCCCAATTACCAGTGACGACCGGCAGTAGACCACCAGCTTGAGGACTACTCTCCCGAGGGACCTAAGTTATCACAGAGACATGTCGAACGTGACATAATGGTACATGGCACGACGAATGCGGATTGTATCTACATAAAAAAAGGGTCTTCCTTTTCGACTTTGATAATTGAATAAGAAGTGGATGAGTAATTTCGTTATTTCAGTTTATATTACAGATAAAAAATTATCACGTTGGTTGAAGATTATTAGCTAAGACGAAAACTCACAGTCAGTGGGTGTTTTTTTTGCGTACAGATCGATTCACGTCGTGTTAATGCTCGTTACGTTACATCGACATTAGTACACGTATGAAAAACCCGAATAAAAATTGGTGTTCTATCGAAAACAACATCGATTTGTTATGGCGAAGGTTTGAGGAGGACAGCAGTGGAAATATATCTGCATCAAAGATATTGTGACTCCTGCGATGGAATTACAATGAGGTGAAATATAGATCTGCGTTAGGAAAGTTTCAAAAAACGTTTACACTTGCTGTCCATCGGATTAAAAAACAATAAAGTCAAGCAGTTTCACACATACACGCACATACACACACACACACACGCACAATCGTTGCTGAGAGGTATCGCGAATAACTGTATGCTACCATAGACAATTCTCTTTGGGTGTTAAAAATTGTTTGAAAAATGCAAAAACAGTGAGAAATGTCCATTTAAGCATAAAACTTTTTTTTCATTCTGGATCATTTCTTTGGACGGACTGAACCGTGGGCGCCACTTCGTACATACATTCATTCTTGGAGCAAATGCGTTCCGAGGTGGTACGACGATGACTTCTGAATCGACTACGTCTCTCGTCATACTTTTGTTTCGGGTTACTTTAGGAGGAAGCGATATCGTGAGAACTTCGTCGACCAGAGTTTGTTTCACCTCCGAAGTAAAGGAAACAACCCACAGCTTCCTACGCTGCAAACTCTTTACTTCTCTTGCTACCATTGGATCTTTGCTGGACGCGTCTTCGTAACAATTCGACTCACCTTCCGAAACCTGCATAGTTTTAACCTTCGAACCTTATATCGCTCTGTTTTCCTAGACTGTACATTGATACCAGTGGCCATTACTTCGTATTGCAACAACGTATAGGTAGGTATTTTGTGAAACCTTGCTTGCATTACAGGATATCGAATATGCAAAAGGTGAGATTTTAAATTATTGCCAGCAGAATCAATGTGAAATGATACCTACTTATTTTATATTAAAATGCATACACAATGTGCTCATGTCATCGGTAACTACTTCTTTGAATTCTCTCATCGTATGCAGTAACAATGGTATACTTGACCGATGAGTTATAAATTCCTGTTTCGGGTGTGATAATTCGAAGTGGATGAAATAGTTTACGCATATGATAACAATGATGTTTGTAAAAAAAAGCCAAAAGTTTCTGATGTTTTAAGGCGAAAATTAAAGACCTTGATGTAAAAGTTTGCCTGTCCGCGACAAGAGTTTTTTAGAAGACCCTGTTTTTCACTACCAAAAGACACTAGCTTATAATGCTAGTATACTCACCGATTGTTGTCGTTTGTGTTTGTGCCTCGCAAGTTCTAAACTCAAACTTCTAACTGCCAATGCTAGTTTATGACGCTGTTGGACGTCCTCCGTCCCTATCAAACTCTGGGGTTCACCATCTTGGACTGGTACTCCAGCAAAAGACTCGCTCAAAGCACGTTTTAGCAGAGAACCAGCAAATCTTACCACAGCTCTGTCTCTGGCATCCAGTTCTCGAGTTTCATCGGACACTATCGGATCTTCCAGCCACTTCGACAACTGTTCGTAGACCTCTTCGAGTTCCGACGAAAATTCTAGTAATAGGACACAAATTTTAGTAATACGAATTGTTTGTTTGCACGTGTTATTATTATTTATATTCTTTTTCTACCTGAACTGTACTCCGTGCTGAAACTGTATTTACTACTCGCATTCGTGTCCCTTCTTTGCAATATCGGTGGCTGACATTGTCGAAACCTTCCCAACCATTTTTGTTCGGCTTCCAGAGACTCCTTCAAAAATTCTTCGTCCACAGTATCGTCCCTCAAAACGAATCCTCTCGACCCTCCGCGCTTTACCCTAAAACTCATCTCAGGTAATATTTGGCGCAAGAATTATAACTGAACTAAGGAGAAAAATAGTAGATGAGAAAAAGAAAAAAATGAGTACCAGTATAACGGCAAATAATTCTTACTTTATATCTTGATCGTCAACATGGCTTCCGGCTACGCTGATCCCTACAGCATAGCTACTGTCCACGGATGACACGGAAGACGTAGTTCCGGTGGCTGTACTCTCACGTTTCAAAGCGTCCTTCAATCTTTGGGCAAACGTTCCTCGGCGCTCGGCGGTGTCCAACTGCGTGCTGTACCGTTTTGTCAGCTGCTGTTCTTCGTCATCTGCTTCGGAGAATGTACAAATGTAATGAAACCTATCTGTTCGAGAGCGCCTGGAATAGGCATGAAATTACTCAAAGCGAAGGGTAACTAGTGTGCAAATTACCACTAAGCAATGTCGAATAAAATATAGATACCTGGATCTTCGTCAACTGTATCTTTTGCGCTGTGGAAACTGTCGGTACTTTGACTGTTGCAGCTGCTATAAACGGACATTTGTCCCATCGACTTCCTGGTCACAGGTAAAACTTCTCCGCTCGATCCCAACACTATAAATCTACCTCTTCTGTTGGTCGCAGTATTCGCACTTTTTCCAGGACTCGGTGAATGTAAGGATTTACCGTTGGGTCTGGTTCTCGTCTCGGGTGTACTTGCAGGTAACTTAGCTTCGACAGGCACCGCTGTAACCAAATTGCGGAAATGAGAAACGATTCCTTGCTCCCATCAAGCTAGAACATTACCTGCTACTCTATCATGGTACGATGGTACCAATTTTTCCTCCGGTTCTGGCGGTGTACTGCTGAAACTTTCACCGATCGGAGATAATCTTCGAGCACCAGGATCTGGCTCCAATTTGACAGGATCCGTAGGGCTGGTAGGTACGCGTCGCTGTCTGAATCCTAGAAGTGATTTGTTGAGTTCTCGAAGCACGTTGTCCTCTTCGTATTGGGTCAAAGGTAACGTCGAGTAGTTCTCGGCATCCATACAGCAAATATTTATCTGCAAGAGATCAAAGAAAAAACATTTACTCAGAGTAACTACAAAGAGCAATAGGATGGCACAAACATCGATAAAACATGCCGGCAAGTGTGATTTCGAAAGTGCAGCTTTTAGATTGTTGGTCTTACAGCGTTCGGAGTCTCTATCCTTTCGAATGTTGATCTATGTTTCGGGTCGTTTATCCTGGATATATGCCTGGCACCTTCCACAATTAATACTTCGTTGTCCTCGAGTGCTTCGACAGAGAGTAACGTTGCCAAAAGTTCAGGATGCGTCATCATCTGCAAAATGTATGGCATATTTTGGGGATATCTTTCAAACTCATTCCCACTTGCTACGGTCGCAGTGAGTTCAGTAGGTGTATATACACCACAGTAGAGCTATTCAAAAATTCTTTTTCACATTCTCTAGCCATTCTTCAGACAGCGAGGCCGGGAGATAGCACATAGTATCGCGTTCAAAAACAGGAACTCACTTGAATGCTCTCCTGTGTCGATTCCTTGTTTAGCACTCCGCCACCGAGTCTTGCACTCGTGAAACAGACGTGCAGGAGATTAGCCTCAGCTCTCTCCATTTTTCCCTCGTGACGAATAGTTAACGAACACAATGGTACGCTGCATTCGAGCCAATCTTCGATCGTCAGCCACTGCTTGGATGTCATGACCTACAAGTGATCTATGGTCATTTTCTCAGAGATTACTACACAGGGCTACACTAGTGTGTTTAAAAAATAAACGAATTCTTTTTTTTATAATATCTAAAAGCTGTAAGTATACATAAAAATATAAATTTTGGTCCTAATCCGAGCTCTTAACATTAATATTAAAGTTTGTATCTATCTATTTTTCTATTTTCCATGTGATTTCCGTCAAGATTCATGTCCATGTAATCGAATGAAAAATACTACAATGAATTGACGCAGCGTAGACAATCACAACAGATGAAATTCTTGCACCAAATCGTGCTATTACAATAAGCAACTGGTTCCATAGTGTGATTGTATTAGAGGATGAATATTATTGTGTTTCTTTTAACGTATCTGGGACAGCGCGTACGCAGTCCCAACTACCAAAAATAATACGCCCGAGATACCCACATTAGGGGTATTCGCAAGGTTCAGCTCAACCGTAGTGCAATGGAAGAGCCTCGTCTTGGAGGAACCGCCTTGGTGATCACGGTAGCCTCTGCGCCAGGTAAGTATGCTTAAGCACGTTGCGGGACGGACCATATCTCTACGTCGCGAAATATTGCTCGCGAAAACGACGTCGTAGTCTGCGCAGCGTAGCGGCTGACTATGGAACTACTACGGCACAGCGTAGCGCGCGCACGCGAACTGGCAGATGTTTTCCGTCGTTTCATTCTCGCTACCGTGTTCGACCAATATAATTATATTTACATCGGCAGTAATCAATAAAAATTATTAATAATAACACGAGAATAACTTTCATCGATTCAACGGTGAATAATAGTTATTTACTATTATCATGCTTGGAGCTATGTAAAAATTAAAAAAAAAATCGTACGTAATTGTCGATAAGAATAATGCTTTGATTATTCTCTAACGACGCATGTGAATGATGAAATAAGCCGTACGAATTATTTTTTTCTTTCCAGAATAGCGCGATCCTGTGGTTATTATTTACAAAGCAAAAGGTGCTCAATGATCGATGAGTCGGGTTACTTCGTATATTCGCGCAGAATTTCAAGTGAATCGGATAAAAGGTGCTCGAGTTATCATGCACGCCGCTTTGAAAACGAACGTCAAGAGATATTGCCATCTAAATTTGGAAATACACGTAGCAATCTTGCCAGAATATTCAACGTCCTTCTTTCTTTTACAGTATTTCCGTTACCTGCTCCCAACCTTTTTATTTAAAAATCTGTGCAAGATCTAACAGCAACATATTCACCAAGTTGAACGACATTATTACAATATTCGATCAACTATCCAATTGCAAATGCGATATTAGAAAGAACACGAAATACTAGACATGAAATGCCAATTTGTTCGAAATGGAAATGAGCAATCGAACCAATACTCAACGTACTTTGCCTGTCCACCGGTATTCAACAGGTCGATTTCAAGAGCTTTCAAATCCCAAAAATAAATGTACTTTCATCGTTTCATTCAGAAAACGTATCGTGAACTCTACTTCCAGATAAAAATAACCCAGTGACGTTGCATGCTCGAGTGGTTTGCAAATGATGTGTATGCATCGAGTTGCGACCTACATAGTAGCACCGAAAAACTCGACACAAACATTATAAGCGAAAAGCAACAAAACATTTTTCTCTCGAATAAAAGCACCAAAAATTGTTGTTATTTGTTTTACCCAAAAAATATCTGAGAACTTGAAGAGAATTTTCACTCAAAGTACATCTCACAAACATATTTTTGTATTAAAATATATCTTCACTAATACTTGCAATAAAATAATGTACGTTTCTATTTTTAACGTAACATAAACTGCACGAACACAAAAGTTGTTCTTTAATAAACAAAAATGTGTACGGTGCTTTCATTCGTGGAATTAATTTTTAATGTGATAAAGTTCGTGGCAATTTTGATCTGGTGCTTCGATTCGTGTATGCACGAACATCTATCTTATTATTGAGTCTATATCTTAGCAATTAGTCATTTTTTACAATACGATGCTATAAATCGCGATGGTGTGGTAATACGACCGGGAACATCCAACTCGTCGTATTATGCAACGAGCACAGGTGTAGTGTATTCTTTATAATCCGCTTTCCGTCGTGAGTTAAATCGGTACACGTGTAACAGGCTACACATGACGATGCACTGCATCTACAACACAGTGACCGCATGCATGCGATCGCTAACTACCGGATGTTTTTCAGAATCTACACAACTGTTCTATTTCACAATGCATAACAAATCGTTTCCGCTAATCGATTCGATGCTGTTCTCCTCGCACGATCGATAACGAATTAAATCCGAAAGTGTTGAAAATCGAACGGTGGGGATGGCAATTCGACAAACGTGCAACGGATTCGTTGATTCGCCGACGTTCTCACCTGTCTGGAAACAACGAGGTGTCCATCCAACGCCGAGTCCGTATCGAGAAAGTCGAAGTAATTGAATATACTTCTCAGCTTGGCTTTCTGACTGTTTCTGTAACATTAAGGCAGCGTTGGCAAATAATCAAATGTTCTTGTCCAAAGAAACGACAAAATCGACTTACAGGTGAAGATTTTTGAAAAATTGCGTGAAGTTGAAATCTTGCAGCGTCGGGTGCGTCTTGAGGGTTCGTTTCGGATAGGTCGAAAAAAAGGCGTTCGCGATCAACGACGAGACGAATTCGTAGCTGTATTCGATGTCATCGGCTGAAAATCGAGTTGGTTGATTAATTCTTCGGACGATTTCTCTCGCCTTCGCGTATTTTTGTCCGAATAGGGGCGCAAAGTCTTTCGTAAGTTCATATACGTTCGTAAAGTTCCGTTTTGCAGGTCTGTAAATCATTGGCTAAAGGAGGAAGGAAACCCTGACCCGATTTCTCGAGGCTTACCTTGCTGCTGCAAGCTAAAGTGCAACCCCTGCGAGGGTTTCCTAGCTTTCAGAGATTTAGCGTGATGCACGAGCCTTGGTATCGTTTTAGTAAAAACTCGTTCTCGTTCAGCCGCGGTCAATTCGTTGTCGAGGAAGTCGGCTAATCCCGCAAATAAATTCGGGTCTTGCACATCCTCCTCCGGATCCAGGCTTATGCTGCAACGTATCAACGGTTTCTCATCGTTGCAATTATAATTGCGTCGCGTTCTTACAAATGAAATCCTGCATACACAGTGCGAAGCATTTGTACATACATAAATGAATAGATAAATAAATAAATAAATAAATAAATAAATAAATAAATAAATAAATAAATCAGTAAATAAATAAATGAATAAATAAATAAGTAAGTAAATAAATAAATTTAAAAGAATTATTTATTTCGCGAATACTAGGAGTAGAAATAATATAATTGAGAAATTAACGCAGAGCAATGTTGTAAAATTTCGAGAAATCGTTTTGGCACAAATCGAAGGAATTCAGCGAAGTTTGGTTTTTCATGTATTTTTATCGCTACAGATAAATATTGTTCTTCGAATCGAAGAATAAACGAGAGTCTGGACAAATTTCTTTTCTGTTTTTTTGTTTCTTTAAGACGGGCAATAAAATATTCGTCACGTTGGTTGAATTTACGTGACCGACTCGCAGCTAGAAATGTTATCCATCTATTATAAAATTAGACATAATACGGTTTACAAGCTGCGCGAAGCCTAACTGTGAGATCACTGGCTGAATATACCTCTAGTGGCACTGTAACTTCCACGATTGGACCTGGACATCGACCCAAGTTACACAACGCGAAACGAAAACAAATGGCAACCGATGGCGTGGAATTCGGAATCGTAATATTTCAGTAGAAATTTTCGCCGTTTGGGAATCGGTGGAAAAAAAAATTTTGGCAGAGGCCAACATCTGCGACGTACTTGCACATGTCGTGGAGACGATACATCGTTTCCAATAATTGTTCCGAGTCCGCAGCAGAGCCAGCTCTGTCCAATTGTTTAACAACGGCGGTCCACCATGGCAAATCACAGGGCAACATAACAAGCGCCATCTTGTTCCCCTGTGAAAAAGATAATGCAGCGATACAATCACGTTGCGGTACAAAAAATATCGACGTTGTACCAAATTACCTAACGATATGAATTCGTTTTTGTTTCCATTTTTGTTTCCACTTCGCATGCTTTGAAATTATCAGTGAATGAACATTTTCGGAGGCATTAATGAGGCGGACGCGAGTAGGCGGGGTAAAACGGTGCCACTCAATCATTTTTATTGCTAAGTGGTCCGAACAGTCCGAAAGTGAGAAAAGAGCGAAATGAACCGTTATCGTAGTAAAAGTAAAAATTATTGTTTTATAAATACCAATTGACGAATGGGTATATTTAATTCGGGAGCTGCATCGAAATTGTGGGGAAAAATTGCGAGTAGAGAAAAATAGCTCCAAATTTATAATACAGATCATTGCCTCGTGTCCTTAGATACGTTAGTTTACTGAGAAATTTGTAGGATAATTGAGATTTCAACGAGATTTATGGTTTCCTCACTCTTTGCTCGAAAGCCTTCGCAACTGCTAGAAGTAATACTTTATTTTCGGATCAAAGGAAACTTGCAAAAGTGCACGTGTAATTCAACTTTGTAAAAAGTAAAAAAGAAACGGCACGAGAGCGAACAGAAAATAATTTCTTGAAAAATTATATTTAGGATCGAATCAGAGTTTCGTCCGGCTTCGTCACGTGCTACGATTATCGATGACGAAACGAAATCAAATGACGGCTGATTCGGCGTTTATGTCTCGATTTTTATTTCATAATTCGGGTTCCTGATTTTTTTCCTGAATTCGGATTTCCAAGATAACGGTAGAATAGATAACAAATTTGAACCATCTCTAATTGGCAAAAAATCCATTTCAACGTCGCAATTGATACGCGAGAAATGTTATGCGAGGAACAGCTGTTCTCCGTTCATTTCAATGCTTTCAGATCCGATCAACGTTTATCGATTTATTTCGAAATATCTTCGATAAACACTAACATCGTTAGTTTCGGTTTAGCTGCAGTTGATGAGAGAGTAGAACTCGCGTTTGGCGAACTGCCCAAACATTTTCGCCCGGGTAGATAGTCAGTCGTAAATCCGGAAATATCTCTACTTACTCGACTTGCTTTTCGCTGACTCGAGAAAGAAAACAAAGAAGAAGAAATAGACGAAAAAAAAACAACTCTCATCGTCGTATCTCTGACGTTAGAAATAATGTTCGCGTTGAGAAATCCGCTCAACAAATCATAATTACATCGAATTGGACGTTGCGAATAACCTTCGGTACCATTTCCGTTTGTTTACGAAGGTTTCCAACAATATGAACACATTTCAATAATTTCGCTAAAAATGTAGGTACAATTTTTTACGCGTACTTTCATGTCCCATGTGACTTGTAGAGTGTAGGAAAAACGTTGATTTACGGATCATCCGTTATGAATTAACGCGATCGCGTGACAACTTTCATGCGATTTTCGCACCTTTCGTTGCTCGTACCGTAAAATGTAAAATTGTGGTATTCTTACGGGATTTTTAATATAATAGACGCGTTTCTAATTTGTACGACGTTATTCGCCGCTTTTCTCTCGTCCGTATTCAGTGGACCCAACGAAACAAGTGTCCAGATAATTGTCAGATACATTTTATCGGCAATTTTTGTTTTGCAACGTACTTCGTGAAGTCATACGCCGAATGTATAAGTAGGAAGTCGATGAATTCGTTACTCGACGCGTGTTTTCGATGAAATCTCATCTTTCTTTACGAAAATCCGTTCCCTAGCCACGTGTGACCAGTCGAAATTTCCCGCCGCGCGAGCAAATAAGGAGCCGGTGAAAGATCAAAGCTTCACGGGTCCGAGAAAGAGTCCGGCCTCTCGGAAGCTCGATGTTTAACGTGGACGCGTTCTATTTTCGCATTTGATGCGCGTCTATAATTAAATTCGACTTTCCTTTCGCCTTTTCGCTTCGTTCTCGATCTAAGTACTACACGCAGGCACAGAAAATTCGTGCCCGCGATTCTCGCGTACGGGGGTTGGTTGGTTAGGTTGGCGAGAACGCGAAACCCCGGTGTCCTCGCATACCGACGAGCATATTCACGGATCTACCTTATCGACGGAGCAAACATGTCGAGAAAACACGCTCACCTTTTATTTGGCGTCGATAACTTCAGATGCCGACCACGAACATGCATGCGTCGCACTTCACTCGGCTGCGGCAACCCGTCGCGGAAAATTGTGCACGCCTGTCTTCCTTAATACGTTTATACGTACGTTAGGCGAAACATTATCATACTTCGATCGCGATTATCATCGAGGCGTGGGAGCCGCCGCTTCGTTGTCGTCGTTTACGTAACACATAGTTCTTTTTTTAATCCAATCATGATCGAATCACTTTCACCGTAGCACTGTTCCGATTCGCCAGCGAAGAAACAAATGAAATAACGAAGCAACGTTCCCGTTCGTCGACAGGGGCGCGACACGCGAAAGGCACAGGGTCACATCGTTGCGCGTTTGTTGTTTGCAGAGAAATCGAATACGGTGCACCGCGCGATAGTTTGGCAGCGATTATGCGGAGGGAAGAGAGAGAAAGGGAGAGAGAGAGAGAGCGAAATATATGTGTATATATAGAGTGCGAGAGAGCGAGTGAACAGAGAGAGGGAGAGAGAGAGAGAGCGCGCGCGTTGGGGTGTCCGTGTGCGAGCGAGAGACTGTGAGATGGACACACGCGCGAGGACGATCGACTGACTCGTGGCTGCGGCGACGGGTGATTGATATCTCGACGAGAATGATACTGATCGCGACGGTATGGTGGTGTAAAGGACAGGCGGTGGTTCTGCTGTACGGGGGCAGAGGGGTACTTTTTCGAACGCGCGGTGAATGGACCACGGTGTTAACAACGAATGCTGATAGTGGCAGCGGCAGTGTACCGGACTTTTAGTTCGACTCCGTACCGCGACCGACGCCAGGTGTCGCGTCGCTATTTTTAGCGCCACGTCGCGCCGGCGCCCTCGCATCCCCTTTATAGAATTTTCCTGAAACTCCGTCCGCGAGGTTCTCGCGTGAATATAACAACAGGCGGGTTTCCCTCTCTACCTACTTTAGGCACACGTACGTTCACGCGAATGATGCTAATCTATGGTTGATCAACAAACTCTCTCTCCCCGTGTCATCCGACGCACGTTTCACTGTGACGAGACAATTTTTGAGTAATCGCGACAGTTCCCTGTGGAAAACACGCAATTCATGCATGGAGAATTTTACGAACAGTCGCAGGGTCGATCTCTTACCGAGATGTCGAAACGTAAATATCAAGGAAACAGCTCGACTCATTATCGTTGAGAGGCTCTCAATGCGAGTTGTCAATACATCCGCACGGCGTGGCGAGTCACATCGACGAATCGTATCGAGTTTCGGATCCGAAAAAATCGAATAAAAATTTTAATATGCGTGATAGCAATCCTGATCGAGTAGTACGAATGAAAGATGCTCGTTTCTCTAGCTAGTCAATCCCTGACTTCTCGAGCTTTCGCCAAAACGCGTCCAATTCGGTCCACACTATCGCGGATGGAACGTAGCGCTGTGACGTCACGGCGGAGATGCGTCATCAAAGGTCTACAGCTGCGCCGCGAGAGGGTGGATCGTGGCTGGTTGGTAGTCGGGCTTACAAAAGCTCGTCAACGATTTCGAATTTCACGGCAAAGCATGTCGATCAATCGTAACGCGAGGGATGTCGCTGCGTGAGAGGAATGAGATGATAGTCTTTTGTTTTTACCTGTTTACAGTAAATATACAAATTACGCTTTACCAAAGTAACAATGCAGGAAAATTAATTTGAACTCGCACGAAAAATCAGGCAAAAGAATTGCTCCAGAATTTTTTGTCTAAAACGAAATGAAATTGCAAATTCGCGCTACGACGATGGAATGAATGTTGCGTTATTGCAGTGGAATAGCTTTATTGCGTCTGCCAGCGAGGGATGCCTCTCTGATTATTCGTCTCTCGGCAGAATCACGTGATATTGCAGCTACAAATTTATTTCAAGGTACAATACTCGGGTAATTAATATCGACCATTCGGAATAGTTATAAACCCCCTTAATTACAGAGTGTATTTAAAAAAACGGATTTTTACAGATGACGAGAGTATCAATTTCGCCATACAGCCGGATTAGACTGAAGCATCGGAGAACACGAGTTCGAACACTTACAATAATCTTTGTCACTTTGTTTTATCGGTTCTCGTCGGGAATCGAGACACATGTAAGTAGTACCCGACGAATCGTTCGATGAAAAACGTTCAATTCTTTTTGAACGAACGTCTCGTGAGTAGAGATATGGACTGCGTCACACTTCATACTGGTCCTTGATATTTAACAATTTTCCAGGATTCAACCTTTCCAAGCTTTCCTACTATCTCGTCGCTTTTCGAGGGTTTCCAAAGACGAGCTTTCGAAGGATTTTGTCAGGTCGGTAAGGAACGGACATGAGAAGCTACCGCGTGAAAGAAGTTTCAAGATAAATGCCACGAAAAGACTTACTCAGTCTCGTTCATATTTGTACAAATGTTTCGCGTTTCGTGCGAAACTTCAAGTGACGTCGTATCTTTGTTAAATTGCATCGTAAAGCTGATGGTAGTCAGATGGCATTTGGCGAGGACAAAATACCTGGCATAAGGCGTTTCAGATATGAAACGGCGAGAGAGAGAGAGAACACACACAGAATCGCGTGCATGCGGATCACGTTCTGATTTCACGATGTCTTTCTCTATGCGTTCGCAGCTCCCAACATTTCTCAGTCTGCAGAATTTAACCCACCCCACGCGATTTCGAATTCTTCCATAAATTCTCGCAAAACATGGCATCGTTCAGCTCCTCTCCACAATCATTACGACGCGAGGACCATTTTATTCACAGTAAACGATTTTTCCGTGAATTGTTCTCGATTTGATACTGCCTTCAAATTATTATTATAAACAATTAGTTATATATTAATTGATTAAATATATTCAATTGTACAAAATCATTAATTGTATATTATTACATTCAATTCCCAAAATGTGAAAAGTGGACCCACTTTGCGTGTAAAGTTCTGGATAAAATCGTGTTTGTTCAAGTTGAAAAGCGCCTTAATTGGCTTAGAAGGATGCGTAGATCGACCGTAAAATGCGTAAAACGATCTGACTTACATTTGGAGTCTGGACGGAATTTCAACGCCGTCGATTATTCGCGCTGCTGTTATTGGTTTCCAAGTTATCCGCGCCCTTCGATCGAATCTTATCCAGTTTATTACTCTCACCCCGCAAATTTCTCACTTTCTCAAACTTGCCAGGTTTAATCTGCGGCTTGCAGCTCATTCGATTAGCCCGCAGAACTCGCCACCAGATGCTCGGGTTTCTCCCTGGAAAAGAGCGTTGATCGAGTAAGACGGCTCGCAGGGTTTGCCTCGAGGGATTCAAACAGGATTTCCCAGGCAAATTGATTCACGCAGCGTTTACAATCACCGCTCTAGCTAAAACGTTCGCCAATTTCTGGCTTTGACAATGATCGACATTTCCGTACAGTTCTACAATTCGTTCTATTTTTTATTTTTTCCCATTTATTTATCATTATTGTTACCTTCGTCGCTCCGTTTTACGATGCCGTCCCTTATAATTGGCTGGCTCGCATACATGTGCGAAAAAATATTTCGCGCACGACATTTTTTACGTTCCTCTTCCCTCTCTTTGAAGTTTCAACGGAAACGATAACGAGACTCGAGCATTTTTTTCCAATTAAAAAAGTTAACGAGTTATCATAGTCGTTGATATCACATCTCTCGATCCCGCCAAATAACGATCCCTGCAAACACAAGAATTCGAATCTCGACCAGAACGTTGCACATTCTACCAAAAAATATCCCATTTTTCCAAAAAAATTCCACTCTCCAAAATAATCTCCTGAATTCTCAAGCGCAATGATTAGTGGAAGTAGTTTAAAATGTATAAAAATGAGAAAGAAATTCACCATGCGTTGCATTTTGAAGAAGAAAAAAACAGGTTGCCTGTCTGAGAAAAAAAATAGGTTGCCTGGTTTTGTGAAAAATAACAGCTAGTCAAAGACTTTAGGATGAATGCTTGAGACGATGAGAAGATGCACTCCCCATCTACGCATACTGCTCGCGACCTCGACGGATTTTCGCACCTTGATGTACTTACACATCCTACGAAGTCCTTGCATTCACTTAGCCTACTTAGCAACATCCAGGAAAACTCGATTACTCAGGTAGGTATACTTAGTTGCGAACATATCCCGACGACTCGGAAATATTTGAGAGACATCGCGATGCATATTAGGTGCAAACTCGAAGCGAGGTAACATCGCGTTGGTGCGAAAAGATTACGGTGTATCATTACGTTTTCCTAGTTAGTAAATACCTTCGTGTACTCATGAAAACTCAGCGACTTAAGGGATTAGTTTACTTCAAACGCTCCAAAAAAAGTCTATTTGCAGCATTTTTTTCACGTTGTTATGATAAATATGAATTATAAAAGTTTTTGGGCTCAATGAATACTCTTTAAAAATTTATTTCAAGGACATTTTTTTCTTTCTGTTACTCAATATTTAGTGACAAAAAAGGCAACTCTTCAGAAAGTATATGTGAATATATAAAATATATTAGATAAAGTGCAACTGTGGCCTCGGTTCGAACTAGAATTATTAAGTTTTATACGTAATTAACAAAATAGCGAACCTTATACAAAAAAGATCTAGAATGCTTCGATAAAAGTTTGGAGGAGTTTGTTTTTAAACAGGATGTAGAATCCCGGAGATCAAGTCTTCGCGATTACGTCAGGGATTTCAAGCGACGTGTACCTACGCGAGGTTGTTTACCAAGCTGTAGGAGTCGTCCTGACGTTGCACGTCGAGAGCGGGGGCGAGGATGTACCAACGGCGACGCTGTGATAATGTAATTCCGTAATTTCATGCAGATTACACACCACGGCGTAATGCCGCACAGCAGCCCTCCGCGCCATCTCCTTGGCACGTTGTCTTGTCTCCCGTGTTTCCGTCATCTATCGAGACACGATCGAGCTGACGTCATACGCAAACTCAACGTCAACTGATCGTCGAAGCTTCTCGGGGAAGAACGGTACATTATACGTTCCAAGCCTTGACTCGCCCCGCGTGAAAAATCCTACCGTCGCCCACGAAATGTCGAGTTTGAAGGTCAGAAAACGCGATTTTTTTTTCTATTGTTATAGAATTGGAGCACGGTTTTGGAAATGGTTTCGTTGCTCGAAGAGCGAAAATCGTAAGGAAACGGTTTTTCGAAAATCGGATCGTCCACAAATCCGCGTATAGTAGTCACCTCGAGGCCGGAGATATCGGCTGACCATTCCTACGGCTCTACTACTAGCCGCGCGTTCCTCGATGCGCCGCCGCGCGGCGCCACCTTCGCGAGCGTCGCGCGCGACTTATGCTAATGGTGCGAAAGGCTCGTTCAAACGGGGCTGTTTCGGTGTTGAAATTGCCGTAAGTACGCGAAACTCGATACCTTGATATTTACGAACCGCGAACAAATTTCAATATCGAAGGTTACAGCAAACGCGATAGGAAATCGAGAAATGGTTGAAACGAACGACGAGTAAAATTTTTCAAACGCGGGTACAAAAAAATGAGCGGAAGTAGTTATTCGTTATCTAAATATCGTATTAATTACTAAAAAGTCTTCCGATCATTAGGTATATAGCGAAATGGGCGGAAATAATTATTTGAAAGTACTTAATTGGATAAACGTGGTTTTCGGTTTCGTACGCGAGAATTACGTCAAAATCTGTACGCAATTCGATGAAATATATCGATAAGCGGATTCGATGGGCATTTTTGGAAGTTATTTACTCTGTTGGAAATATATTCGACTACGAGACGCAGTATTTATTTTAGCTATGCGTTCACGGTTTACGAAGTCTGGCGAATTCAACGAGCTTTCCAAGCCGGAGACAAACAATAAATGCGCTCATCCGCGTAGAGACGAATAATTATTTCGCGGAGAATCTAGAGATATTTCTTTTGTCTCGCGAACGTAGTTCACGACTGAGCGAGTATATTTCTGTTCCGACGATAGAAATTTCTATGAAATCGAACGAGACGGAGTCGCGGTGGTCGTCCGAGTATATTATATCGCCAGCCGCGTTTGTTGCTCGTGTTTTTCTCTGTTCTCGTCTACCTTTATGCGTCGTGTGTTTCCGAGTTATATACCGCGTCTGCTGCATCGAATGGTAAAATGAATTATGGAGTAGTTTGGAAATTATAAGGGAACGTGGGTGATTTCCAGCTACGCGATGTTCTTTTGTTCGGCTAGATATACGCGTTACTCTTATTAGCAGCACATCAATCCCACCATAAGTACGTGGGATAACGAGACGAGTATTCAAACTCGCGATGAGCGGAGCATGAGAGGAGAAAATCCAGGGAAAAATGGCGAGGATTTATCTTCAGTCGCCCAACGAAGCGAATGCACGTGGATATATTCGTTTTCACAGTTTGCATCAGATTGGCTGTCCGAAATTCGGTAATCGCTCCAAAATCGTGTATTCCCATCTGTTAAAACCACATTTCATTAGAATCAACAGCAACGAGCGAGCAAAACAATTCGGTGGAAGCGGAGACAAAAAAATTAAATAACGCACGAGCTGTTCTCGATGCATTCGGGCGGCGTGAAGTGTAATGAAACCGATGGAATAATTTCAGCCCGTTCTCTACTTTGTCGTTGAAAAAATTACCAAAAATCAGTATAGCCTATCGTCTAGCCATTAAACAGTATTACCTTTTTGAAAAGCGGAATGTTTCATCACGAGAAATTATGTAATGATTATAGACAATCGAAGAGTATGAATAGAAATAAACTTACTCTTGTAATAAATTGATAATGATGTAATGTTATTAACGTAAATTCAAAAAATAGCTTGTTATCATCTCTGACCAATGTGGCAAAAACTTTCACGCTAAATAGTCAGAATACAGTAGTTTGGAACGTATTCAATAAATTCAGTATTGATATTAAAACTGTAGAAATAAACAATCGTTCCTTGAAATAAAAGATAAAAATGTGGATGCAAACAAATACCAAAATACTCGTCGATAATATGTTACTTATCGAAGCAGATCTATTATAAGGTACGCATCTATTGAAAATACGCATAATGATTTTTTATTTTGATTTTTGTAAACCTTATTTTTGTCAATAAAGTAAATTACAGAAAAAAAGACTTTTCGTCGAGATTTTCGTTGCCTCGACGTTAACTTTTTTCTTCCAGGTTTCGAATGAGAAATTTGACGATATGTTGGGATGAAAGTTGAAAACTCTTTGGACCAAACGTTCCTTCGTTTCTCTATTATGATTTTTGTTTGCCGAGAGGAAAAAATATTCCGCATCACGAACACAGAGAGGTGAAAGCAATTTGTTCGCGAGCCGATCTGTCCGGAAGTTTTTCACCCCGTAGAATCTGCCGTTGAAGTTTCGTCGTCCGATTAATTATGTGCCGTGCATCGCGAATAAAGAAATGGAAAAACGATTTGTCCTGTTCATCGCACTCCCTCGTCCACTGTCGTTTCGCTCGAAATCCCGAGGTAAAAAGGATGCGGAACGATCATTTATTTCAACGTTCGTCTCGCTCGTTTCTCTGTCCCGCTTTCTTACCCCTGTCACTCGCCGATGGCAAAAGCGGTGTAAAAAATGCGAAGACGACCCAGACAAGGGAGATAGGAAGATTGAAAAAGAAAAAAAAAAACAAATTAAAAAAAACAAAAAAAAAACCAACGAGGATCGCCAAATAAAAAACAAACTAACGACGAGCGACCGAATTATGTACCAATTTTATTCGGCGCGGGATGCTTTTAGGAGAAATTAAAACCCACTTCCCATCGATCTCCAACCGATCGCTTCGGCTTTCGAGGACGCCGTCAAACAGGGATTAACGGTGACGCGGATTTACCTCGAAACCGGATCGAGACGCTCCGACGATCATCCCTGTACTCCTGCATATTTCGCGTATTTGAACAAATCTCACGACGTTTTCACATTTCTCCCATACATTTTTCTCTCCTCCGATCAGTTTTTCGAGTTTTTAACATACATGAGCAGTTTGTTGCACAACTATTTAAAATACCAATTGCTTATAACAAATTAGTATCAAAAAGGCAGAATTACTAGATGAAATTCATGCCAAGGTCAAATAATAACTAGTATTATCAGAAAATGTGTAGACACCGCAAATCTTGCCCGATATTTAAAGGGGCCCGTAAGCAAACGAAACATGTATTTCAATAGACAAAATAATCAAGGTCAGTACATCTTCGAAATACTACAAGAAACGAATTAACTAATTTTATGGATAATAAAATATATACGTGTCATTAGAGAGGTCCAAGAAAAAAGTTTTTTCCTACCATCTCGCAAGTTTCTTTAACGTATTAAAAAATCCTCCCGAGTGGCCGGCTTGATACTTCATCTCTACTCGATGATTTTTTGGTTTTCCATATAAGTGGCATGTGAAGCATTTTTTTCCTTTTCACTGTACGGACGTTTTGGAGTTTGTCGATTAGGAATTCGCTGTCCAATTTATGAAATTCGAAGAGGCTGATCAAAATTTTGAAATAGGGTAAGTTTTTCTGAAATATGGTATACCTAGGGATTTTTGAAGTTGGTGGTTTTGCAGCTTTGACATCGGCTTCGTGAACATCAATCAGTTGAAAGCATTTAGTGTAGCGGTTTTGGAGATTCTTTACTCACGGCGAGACAACTTTTTTTTTTTGGACCTCGCGAAATTAACTGCAATTCCGTTGTTTTTGACGTTATTTATAGCGACGTGCAAAAATTATCGCAACTTCTTCAAAGCTATTTATATTGTCCGAGTACCAGTACGTTTATTTTGGAATGGGTAAACCTGTGTGTGTGTGAAAAATTCGTAATAAAGCGTTTTGTCTTGGCCTTCGAGTGCGCGTGGCTCCTTGGCGACGAATTTGTTAATTACCCAATAAATTAACTCCCTCCTCGGTTTACGCGGTCGTTTACGGTTTATATGATACAGGAATGCGAACGACGCTTTTAATTCGTCTCCTCGCAATGAAACGCGACTAATTAAACAAAATACCGCCTCTAACTCGCGCAATCCGAGTCTTTTCTGTCAAATCATTCCTCGAGGTGCTACCAACCGAATCGCTGCTCGAATTTCTTCCCGAAGAAATCCCGCTTGTCGAACCGAGCTAATTCGAAAATGAAAATTCACAATACTCGAATACCATAAAAAACCAGCCGAAATTCGTATTTTACAACGTATATTCGCGATTTTTTTTGGATCATCGTTGCTTACGTTTCTCAAGCAAGCCGCCTGCCCACTTTAAGAGCGTCGTTAAACGACGAGAAATAAGCGCGACCGAATAACTTCGCGAATGCTAATCAATTCCCATCGTTATTCGAGGCTTTTTTACATTTTTTCCACAGTGCTGCGTTCTTCGCTTGCCAGTAATGAAAAAGCTCTTTATTCGCGGAGGATAACAATTCCGAGATACGTGGAATTCCCAAAGTGTACAAAGTTGAGCTGAACGCGATTCGCGAGGGTTGAACTCCGACAGAAAGTCCGATAAGCGGACGAGTTTGATTCGAAAATAATAACTAAACTCCGTTCCCAAACAGAGCTGTGAAAATGTACAAATTAAAAAAAGTCATCCGCAACGAACGAGCGCACGTTACAAATAAAAAAAGTAACGTGTCACGAATTGTCGCTCCATTAGAAATTAAAAAAAAATAACGTGTAAAAAAGTAAAGTAAATTTTAAAAAAACAGTAATTTGGAATGGACATTACAAATAGAAAAAATTCCGTGCTCGCGTAATAATTTGCACGCAATAAAAGCATGCATTTCGCGTTCACCGATGCAAATAGTCGGTTTTCACTTGTTTTTATTCGTTTTATAGTAAAAGTAATTTTTTTTCTAAATCGTTCTATCAGAATTAAAAGGACATCTATCGATATAAGTAAATACAACGTAGTGACCTTGACTCTCCATCATGCGATTGTTTATAACTGCTTTACGCCAACAAATTGAACTCCGACCGAAAAGTGTTACATAGGTTTTCGTCCCGATTTTCCCCGTAGAGCAGATTGGTGCAATCAGTTTTTTGGAATAACAACTTTTATCATAATTTGTTTAAACAATTTTTTTTATAAACAATTGCAAATGACGGAATAAAAAAATGGGTATTTTTTTCCACTCGCCTACGAATAGCACAGTTGGTTACGGGCTATCTAGCCCAGTTTTTGCCCGCGACTCGATGCGTTAAGGAGCTTTTATCGCATCTCCAACGAGCGAAGAAATTTTCCCTTCTCTCTCTCGCCACTCGAGTCATCTCGTTCTCTCTGGTTAATCAATCTACACAGCTATTCGGCCGAAGTTCCAGGATGTTACGAGTCAACCGCGAACTTTGCGGTATTCTAGACCGAAGCAACACGTAGAACCATGCAACGACTCCGGTCCACGTATCCAGCTCGAATTTCATTGCTGGCAACTTGTTCACTAAAAAAGTAGGAACGAGCGATAATTGGTCAGAATTTCGAGCAGCTCGCGTATAAGTTTCCGAAATTTTGAAAAACCACCGAAGTGCTGCGCTTGTTTTTTTTTTTAACGCGATATTTTTGCCGAAGATCTGCAACTGCATCTATAATCGTACCTCGCCCAACTGTGCCATCGAACATTTCACTCGGCGCCGGTGACTCGATAATAAGCTTTGGAATATTCATGTTCGTCGTCAAAACTTCTCGGGGAGAGCTGGCGCAATTTACGTAACAAATCCGTTCTCATCAGCGAGCAATTTCCATTCGCGTTCAGAAATTTTCATCGCGTTCCATTGAATCCATTCGGATGGAGGGGATAATCATCGAGGAGCCGCGCCGAAACAAAAGAGGACTAATCAGTACTCGACGCTCGTCGTTTTGTTAATCGATGCAGCGTCGTATCAACGCTGCCCTTCGATTCTCGACAATTTTTTTTTTTTTTAATGCCAAAAATTGGGAAGAGTGTCGGAAATGCGAATCTGTGGGTGGTAAGAATTTTGGTTCGCAAAAAAAAAAAAAAAAAAAAAAGGAAAACAGGTTGTCTCTCGTCGTGGTCGGAATTTCGCGAACATTCGACGACGCAATCTTGGCCGCAAGCTCGAATCTTCGGGGTGAAAATATCGCTCGCGGCGACTGCGTCGTTAGAGGGAAACTTTCAACGGTTCTATTTCATGTCGAACGCATTCCGAAACATTTGAGCTACGCTGAACCAACCCCCCATTGGCAAAAGTACCTTTCCATACTTCCAAACTTTCTCGCGACTCCACGAAGAAACGGGATATTAACGATTTCACGCTCGTTTCGCGACCGCGACGACGCAACTTCTTCCCTGGTAATTAAACGAAATTGGAAACGTTCCGGAAAAAATGCGGAGGATCTTTGGTAGAAGTTCCTAAGGGAAAAAGATTACGTATCCAAAATTGAGCCGATATATGCTACCCGAAATTTCAAAAAAAATTTACCTAGTTATGTACAAATTACTAGATGAATTACTAGATACATAACTATATAAATAACTATATAAATAACTAGATAAATTACTAGATAAATCATTAGTCAAATTACTAGATAAATTACTAGATAAATTACTAGATAAATTGTATATATGTAGCTGTGTATAAATTATACAGAAATTATGAAGAATTATATCGTGCCAATTTTGTTTTATATACAGGGAGGTCCATTTTAATCGCCCCAGGGATCTTATAGGCGAGATGAAAGACAAGAAATATTTTTTTGTTATAAATTATAATATTCTGTTGCGGTTTGTCTTCGAATCAGTCTTTCATCTCGCTATAGCTAGCTGAAGGCCAAAACATTCGTTCCTTATCTGAAATCCGAAGTTTGTAGCGAAATCTCGGAAATGACAAAGTTTGGAAGTCGACACGTATCAGCGTCATGTTTCGCCCTGGAAACCTTCCAAGTTTCGTATTTAACTTTTTCTCGTATCTTCTTTACTTTTCGAGATATTCGCCCGGCTGATTGAAATGCATCACCCTGTATAACCCGAAAAAAAATATTCCATTTAATTATGTAAAAAAAACAAAAAATTGGCCCAATATAATTGTAATAATAAGTTACGTATGTTTTCTTGGGTTTTCATCGCGGACAAATCGTTGCGCGAAACGGACCGGAGAAATTGTGCACTTTTTTGTTGTTGTAATTTTGCGACGACGATCGATCGAGGCGAGGTACCGAACTACGAAGAGGCGGACGGTTGTTTGCGGAGGCCGATGGTACCACCTCGAGAAACTGCACGAGCGTCGCTAACGAATAACGAGATGAAACAAAATAAATTGATCTCAATTGGTGAGTCAGTTATAATTCCCAGTAGCGCGGCGAGACTGGACCAGATCGTCGCGTCGCGCGCGGAGTCTCGCTCCCCTCTCCCCGAGAAGAAACGTTGCAAAAAGCGAAGAATAGTTTTACTTTATCGCCACCGGCTCTCCGAGGGAGAGAGAGAGAGAGAGAGAGAGAGAGAGAGAGAGATGAAAAAAGAACGAGACGCGCCGGTGAGGATCGTTCGAGTAGAGATGACGAGGAAGCTCGTCTCCGTGATTGGCCGATGATGCCTCATCAATTGAAATATTCGACCGGAAGACACCGGAAGCTCGTCATCCATTTACCCGTAACCGGACGAGTTTCCTCGGAGAAAAATCTTCGGGCGAAAATTCTGCGGCGATAAATTTGTCTCGTAAATAATAAGTCCGGCGAGGCGTTTCCATGCTCGGCAGAAGAAAAACGCGAACGCGGCGAGAATACGAGGGCAAATTTAGGTGGCTCAACGTTTCGCGAAACAGATGCGAATTTCGAAGCTGACGAGCGTGGGAAGAAAAAGTGTACAGAGATGGGCGGTTAGGTCCAATCAGTCGATGATGAAAAAGGCGCAAGCGAAAAAAGGGGAAAACATTAAGAAAAATTGGAAGAAGGGAGAAGAAATTATAGTTTGAAGAAACTAAAAAACGAGCCTCGATGGTAATCGTGTTTTCGTCGGGTCGGATCTTACGAACGCGGTGAATAAATTATGAAAGCATCTTCGTGATTAGGACGGTGATTGTGAGACAAGGTCGTTGGTGTAATTGGTATTTCCGCTTCTACGAGAGATCAGCCCGATCATTGGCTCTCCGCTCGTAAAGCGTGTGCTCTGCAAGCTCGTGAATCGCAGTGAATTTTATTAGATGCGATTCTTCGTTGCAGCGTGGAAATTAGGTCGAGATCTCTAAATTGAGAAATTCACTCGTGAAAAAACAGTCAGGAGCGTTCGCGAGGCGAGGAATGCAAATGTTACCGTGTGCTCGTATCTCGCGCTGCGCGTACGTTTAATCGGATAATTTTCACCACGTTTCCGTAACGCGATACCCGCTCAATTTCACCGACGAAATTGGTTCTAAACGTTTCACATTAAAAGTCTCTCGCATTTGCTAGGAAAAATACGGGCTCGGGGGCCGGGAAAAAACAAGCGTCGAATTTTTTGGCCTCCTCCGCAAAAATCGTTCTACTATGTTTTTTATTTTTTTTTTTCAATTTTTTTTTACCCATTTTCAGATAATTTTTCGCCGGCAAACAGATCAGATCTCAGGTTAAACTGCGCTCTGAAAGTCACGGGACACATCAAATGCAGGAATTACCAGCAAAGTTTAGCCACTCCTCGTTAGAGTCTCGCGCAGTGTACGCGAGCGCGCGTCAAGTATGTAGTGTGTGACGCGTGCTAAGCGCTCCAGTGCTACGCGCACGCTTTAGCCAAAGCTTCTCGCTATATCCCGAAATCTACAGGGTGAATCCTTTAACTCTGTCAACACGTCGCGGGTATGTTAAGGCTGCTCGGACAAGCATTTTCAGGTAACACACTTATGGTCGGAAACTCCTCCTAACGGCTGTGGAGGGCTTTGAAGATTTTTTTCCCTGGTACCCAGGGGTTGCTCGTAAGGAAATGAATCAGAGGTGATTACTCGCGACCCAACGTTTCATTCAGGCGCGATCGATTTACAAATTTGTTACGTGATATCAGCAAAATGATAAACTTTGAAGAAATTTTATAACAATGAAAAAACTAACAAAAACAATTCTTGTGGTACGGAAATTTCACATTATTAAACTGATCTTTCACAGTCGATGTTCAAAGTGTCCGCCACCTCGAAGAAGACACTCCGTGGAACGTCTGGTCATTTCCTCGGGTATTCTAGCGAGCTCGTCTCGAACGACATCACTTGCAGCCATAATCCTTGCCACCAAATCCATCTCCCTGGCTACAGGTCTACCGTTTTCGGGGTACACCAGATCTTTCATTCTGCCCCAAAAATAAAAATCCAAGGGATTCAGATCCGGGGATCTAGCAGGCCATGCAAGGGCCCACCTCTTCCGATCCATCTACCTGGGTACTTCTCGTCGAGGTACTCCCGCACAACGAGACTGTAGTGGCCTGGTTCCCCATCACGTTGTAACCACGTTCCGTGGCGAAGTCCAAGAGGAACATCCTCGAGTAATCGTGCTAGACTTTGACTAAAAATGCTCGGTACACAAAAATGCTCCTCCACAGCCGTTAGGAGGAGTTTCCGTCCACAAGTGTGTTACCTGAAAATGCTTGTCCGAGGAGCCCCAACATACCCATGACGAGTTGACAGAGTTAAAGGATTCACCCTGTATAAAGAGAGATGAATGGTACTGCTAAGAAGTAAAACCATCGATGTATCAAACATTATTGGGGGAGTCCACAAGTGACTAAAAAGCGGCTACGCACCTTGTGGAGGTATTTTTGTGAAAAAAAATATTTTGTGAAGGGGTCCAACATTTAGGTTAGTCAATCGGTTAGTCAGTCAGTCAGTGATCGTGCTTGCAGGGTTACAAGTTTTAGATCCGTCGAACAGGAAAAACGCAGACTCGTCGCGATGCTTTGAAATGAACGCTGAACCTTTCTCACACCGAATATCTGTACCTACCGTTATCGTCGATAATATCTGCGCGTAACAATAATTATTCCGCGCTACGCAACGTCCAGAGCTTGCATACGTGCGCGAGGTAAGCACAGCTTGATAAAAGCCGGCGAGGCGTACGAAATCCGTCACGGCGTGTTGCTCGTAGGTACCGTAAACAATGTGCACACGGTCCGATGAAGCAAAGCTTTCAGCTTCCCTCGTTCGTCTACGGCTGATGATGTGGTTTGGTGTGTCGTGTGTCGCGTGTAAAAAGGGGGGTAGACACCGCGTGTGTCATCCATCTCTTTCATATTTACGAGAAGAGTTTGCCCGCGTCACGATTCCAACACTCCCGGGAGTCGCGGCATCTCGCCACAGGTTTTCCTACCCGTTTTCCTACCCTTGCGTACGAACCGAACGGGATTCCTCGTCGCGTCTCACCCCGTATTCCCTGTGGTCGTTACCCTTTGGCCTCTCGGACGATAAATCACGCGAATTGTTCTCGTCGCGTCTTGATCGCCTCTGGACTTTCCTCGGCGAGAGGCTGGTGAACAAATATTTACTCGGGATGGAAGTACACGCCGAACCGTCTCCGCGAGGAGACCTGTAGATCAGCGATTAGCGAAATAAAAATCGACCCAAATATCATTGCAACCTCGGACAAAATGGCGTTTCTCAGCGCCAGAAGTAACGTTGAGCTGCGATAAATGCTTCCAAATTGCCTAATAAATATCGCTGTGAAAATACTTGTCCGAGCAGCCCCAACATACCCGTGACGTGTTGACAGAGTTAAAGGATCCATCCTGTATATAACTTGGCTTATCATTTTTTTTCCAATCTACACTTCATCCATTTATTGAATAAATATTTTACGTAAACGAACTGATAAAACAACAATTAGTATTAAGGTAGATTAAGTTTTTTTTTAATATATTACCTCCTATGTACAGATGACTATGTTATCTCTATAGGACTTACATTGTATACTAACTATACTATGTAATTTAAATGGTAAATAAATTGAAATTGAAATTGAAATTGAACTGATAAAAGTATTTGGAAAAAATAAATTCTGTAAGTCTACCTTGCTACAACAGAAAAGTGCTCCACCCCAGTCTGTAGATAACCTTAGTATTTTCCGATACCCCTCCCCCTGAAACCGGCTGCGTAGTTTATGGACAACTCTTTACTGGATGTAACCCCTTAAGGACTCTTCTTCCTTTTCTCCGCTTCCTCCCGTCTTTCTTACCCGAGTGCTTATTATTGCGCATTATTGTTGTTGTTGTTGCCGTTGTCGTGTGACAGTTATCCCAACAAGTGAGGATAATTTCGCTCGTCCCGTTCATCGCGAAACGGCAATCGCGAGGGCTGTGAGAGATGCTCGAAGCTTATCGACGACGATCATTCGTTGTTTCGATCTTTTCCCGAGAACGGTCCGAGGAAATGTGAGGCCGGGGGATAAAAGGTCTTTGGATGGTGTTAAATGAGGCTAGTTTATGGGATCCCTTAAAACAACGAGCCTCTCCTCGCTGCTCGGTAGTTTAATCGTTACGGTTCACGTTCAAACAGATTTAATCGGTACTCGTTACATCGCGTCGGGAGCGTTGCAGCGGCTTCATGATACGCCATTCCGTACGTTTATTGCCCCTCGTCAGTGTCGTCTACGGTCACGACTTTTAAAACTGTCCTCGTGGAACACGAAGAAAAGTGATTCGAGATAACAACGAAGAAGCACCTGCATTCGAGACGAGTCGACATCACTCGCAGACATGGCATCGAGCTCCGATATGCTACCACCTCGCGCAGCCCACACTTCCAGACACGAAAAAAGCATCTCTGGTTCTCGTCTTATCGCGCTCGAATTTCCAATTTCAATTTTACTTTATTATCCTCATCATTGCTATTATTGTTATTGTTGTTATTATTATTCTCTGTGAATTTCTCAACTACGTTGATCTGCCTTCCATTTTTTTTCAGTTCCTCTGCGATGCTCCGATGACCATGAATTCTGTATTTCACCGTCAATTGAACTTTCTGTTTGAAGGGCATCAGTTTTTATGAACCATCGAATTTGTTTGGCAATAAAACATTTGTCCTTGAAAAAGCTGAATTCGATGAAATATTTGGAGGGGAGTAGTTTGATACACGATATTGGAATCGCGTTATCGAATTTGGGTGGACGCGTTTGGATATGCGGAGAGCACTTACCTCGATTACGCGGCTGGAGAGGGAATCGGCGTGAAAATTGGCGAAAACGATCTCTGCAGCGTGATGGTGGTTGGAGATGACGAGGGCGACGGCGTTGCCCAAAGCACTGCTTCGAGTCCATCGTCGTTGCGATTTCCTTCGCCTCCGCTATTATTTCATACGCGAGGTACCTACGCGGGTAGTCCATACGGAGGGACGAGACGATGCGAAGGTACGTGAGCGAGGGAAAGAAGGCCGGAGGCTGCGGTAGCGTGGTCCGGAGCGGAAGATGCGCCGGAACATCCAGAGGCGAGGGGAGCCGAGCAAATCGGCTTGAAACAAGCAAGCAAGCCTGAGACTCCACCGCGTAGGAGGGGTTAATTGCGGAATTAACTTTAATTATCGAACCCTCCATTCTTCGAACGATGCCGACTGCACGAACCGACCGCGGCTCGGCTTACTCTTTACAATATCTCACGATCCCGAATATTTAGCATTGCCTCGGCTTTTCCCACCCCGTTCGATTTTGTTGGCTCCGAAACTCCCGTGGAATTTCTATCTACGCTCGCGCGAAAGTGGATCTGATATTTCCAACAATAGCGCGGTTATTCTCTCGCTGAACGACTCTCGCGGATCCATTTTTCAGCCCGAATCTCCGAACCAGGCTGAAGAATTTATAAAACCATTTTTGTAAATTTACCTAGATGATAATCGCCTTGCTGGTGCGAAATCTATCGAGAGTATGTTTGCCTGTGAATGGCAGCGTTACTTTGATGCTACGTAGCCCAGCTTTTGCTTGCATCACTGGATCTCGAGTTCCTCCCGATTCGGAATTTCATATTCATTTTCACATTCGTGAAAGTTGATCTTTCTTTTCGCGATGAGAAGTTTCACGACGATACGAACTAGCCGATTAAACATTTTGCAAAATCTGCGCGTAACTCGTTCCGTTATGTCGTAAAACGACAGAAAAGACACAGATAGAAGATGGAATCGGAGCACCTGTCAGCTGCGTCCAAACGTCAGATAAATTCTCTGTCATTTCTATGAATCGAAGCTGTCCTACGTTCAATTGACTGCCACTCACGATCGTAATGGAATCGAATCGCCGTCTATTTCTGTCTCCCTCTCTCTCTCGCTCTTCCTCTCTGTGTACGGCTCTATACAGGGTGTCGCGTAACTCACCGACCACTTTGCAAGGTCAGGTAGGAAATTAAATTCTGAAGCGAAAAGTCCTTTTCCATTTTTCGATTTGACTCATAGATAATTTACTATTAATTAAAATAAGTACCACTCGGTGCGCGGTGAGAGTGACAGAGTGATAGTAGCAGGCTGGCGCGAGAGCGAGAGACAAACGACAGGGCTTGAATCCGCTAGTCCAGTAGAAATAGACATTCATCTAAAAATAATTGGCGGCAACGATTTTTTTTTAACTTGGGGGGAGTATCAAGTGTAAGTCTCGATTTTCGAAAAAATTCCGCCACCGCGTTCGCCGCCATCTTGATTTAAAGTTGGCTTTTTTGTTTTCCCGAAATAACTCGCTAATTTACAACTTTAGAGCGAAAATGATGGAATCCAAAGTTGTTGGAAATCTAATTTTCCACAAGTTTGGTGATTATAATTTTTATTCTAGGATCGATATTTGCAGAGTTATACCTGCTGTCAAGTTTATCGAAAAAAATGGTAACGGGTAATCAGGTAGGGAATCTCATTTCCTTCAACTCTGGTTATCGCACTTTTTCCCCTAGAGTCAATATTTTCTGACTCCTACTCAAATCAGGGCTGGACGTTTTTTTTCAATTCAGTGATACATACATGTATATATCTATACATATATATGTGTGTGTGTTACTATTTTGTCGACAAACTTGATAATAGGTATAACTCCGCAAATATCAATCCTAGGGTAAAAATTATAACGACCAAACTTGTGGAAAATTAGATTTTCAACCACTTTGGATTCTATCATTTTCGCTTTAAAGTTGTAAATCAGCGAGTTATTTCCGCAAAAGAAAAAAATTCGATTTCAAATCAAGATGGCGGCGGACGCAATGGCGGAGTTTTCCCGAAAATCGAGATTTACACTCGCCACCGGCCACCCCGAAGCTTGAGACACCCGGTAGATATACGCGAGAAGCGGGTCGGGAAAATTGTCAGAGATTCAATGAGGAGCGTTTAATAGTTTCATTGTCAGTTTGAGCGCCGAGAAGTTCGTAGGTACGTAGATTTGATTAAATTTTTAACCGTCGAGCTGACGATCAGCGTGTTCGTCTTGGACCAGCCAAGCTGCGTCGCCGATATACAAAACCGTTCGTTTAATTAAGCCTCGAATCCCGTTCATTTCCTCTCGCACTTTATTTCCCTCGTCAAACGTGCGGCCCGAATTATTGGATCTCGCGGATAATCATTTAAACCCTCGCCGTAAACAATTCGACCGACAGCGTCATACTCGAACTTTTCTATGTATTTGTACACACGTGAATTATACCAAGCATACATACATCGTTAATTATTATCATACATGTATCCCCCTCGTTGGCGTTTCGTCGTTATCATTTCTATCATTATTATTATTATTATCGTCGTAGTTTGGAATTTGTACAATAAATAAATAGAAAGCCTTCGCAGGACGTCGTAGAAAAATTCCACGCTCGTTTATCTTGCCTCGTTCAACGAGTTGCGAAGGAAAAACAAAAACGACTTTTGCGACGAGAAGAGATTTTTTTTTCTCCTAAATCGACGAGATTTTTTTTTTTTTCAATCCTGCGCCGGAAAACAATCGAGTCGAAGGTAACGTTTCGATATAATCTATACTCTCTATGTTATACATATATTATATTCATACTTTTGTTAAGAATTTATTAATTCGAACGAATAACCTGATAAATTTTAACGAACGTTTCGATCTTTTCAAACGATTAACTTCGTACGAACGATGCCGCGCTAAGAATTATAGCAATAATAGAACAACAATAACCTAACAAGTATCTATAGCACATCCTTTGCTTCGGATTTCACAAACTTTTTATAAATCAACGCATTCAACCTATATAAGTCGTTTTTTTACTTCTTTTTTTTCCAATATCGAACAGGCATTCGAATTTGACCGCGTGCCAGTTGTTTAAACAAAATGTTGCGTGCAGTCATTTTTATCGAATACGTTATCGTTCCATTTTTAGTTATCGCGTCTGCAAATTTGTCGTTTTCAACAAATTATTTACGACTCCTCTCGTCGAGCAGTATATTTGGCTTTTACTGTGGTCAGCCTATTTCGAATGCCTTGTTCCTTACATTTCAATTTTTCGCTTGCTTCTCGCAGTTTCTCTCGATGGCATCTATTCGCAGTTTTATTCGCCGCGAGACAAGCGACAATTTTTTTTTCTAACATCCAACCCCGCGAATCCTGTTTTTGCCTTCTTCTTCTTCTTCCAGCTCAGAAATGCGCGGGTATAAATATTCCGTGGAAGAAAAAAAAGACGCGTGAACCGAGACAAAAAAAAACTTGCTTTTTCCGCGCGTTTTTGCCTTTCTTCTATTCTAACGGACAGATATTTTTTTTTCGACGCGCGGAATTCTTTCTCGATCCTCTTTCGTCGAACCAAGGTGAGAGAATCATTTTCTGTTTTTTTTTCTTCCCCGCGGAGAAATTCCTTTCGTCAGAGTTTTTTTCCCTTCTAGGAAGGAAATGACCCTTGCGGCGGGATGAAATCGTACGCGAAAGTTCCTTTCGTTGTTTGGAAAATAACAGCTTCGATTGAAAATTGATCTCGCGAGGCGAATTCGACTCGAGTCGACGTTTCGTCGGATCGGCGATTTTCTTAATGATGATAAACGATCCAGCGACGAGCGACGTGATTCCTGGACGAAATTCGAGACTGCGAAAGACGAGGATGGGGCGAAAATTCTCAGTTTACCTACATCGCGTAACAAAGCGTCGCGTAGGTCGCCATCATCGCCAGCCACGTGGCGCTGATCGCCGCTGCTGCCGAGCTACCGTGTCTGCAACTCTCCTGCACCGAGACGATGGTGACTCCGCGTCTCTCCAACAAATTGTGAACACCGTGCTCGTCCTCTGGCAGCAGCTCGTGTCCCCGCGACAAAATTATCGAGTACAACTGATTGTCCGGTGTTCTCGAACAGAAGTTCAATACCATGTGCGACGCGACTGCTTTCATCACTTGCACCTTCCCCGTGAACTGTTTGTAGTCCTTCCTTGCCAGCGTACCTGCGACACACATTTCAAGGTCACCCGTTTAATCCCCGTTTTAATGACTGCTAATTCAGAATCTACAATAGTTTTTGAAAATTAGCAAATCCAAGATGGCGGACAACGTTTTTAGAATAATCAACGAATTCGGGTAAGATTTGCTCTATGGGGGTTTTCGGGGTCACAGGTTACCAATCTTGACACGAAAATACAAGACAAAATTTTAAAAAAATTAGAAAATAGAAAATGAAAAAAAAGAAGAAAAACATAAACGGAACAACTCGAATATTCAAGTCCGACAGAGAATATTCTAAAACTGATCAACGATCCCAAAAAAAAACGTATGCCAAATTTGACGTGAATTCGTTGATTTTTTGTTGTTGAAACCCTTGTCTACTAAATTGGGTATGAATCAGTTGATTTTCTGAGTCGGAAAATCTCTTTTTTACATAAGAATTTAGAATAAAATTAACCGATTAGAATTAATATTTAGAACATAAAAATGTGTTTCTTTTCCATAAAGGACTTCCTTATTTTAAAAATAGCAATACTTTTTAAATAATTCGAAACTAGTCGATTTGAAATTCGAATGGAATAATTCGTTAATTCCAATATTCGCACACCCCTGCGCCATTTGTTAGAGAAAAATAGCTTCCCGTGACACATTCAGTGTTATTAAAAAAAAAAAAATATCTATACTATTAACTATTTATTTAGAATTTTTAAAATAGCTGTGCGCTCTCCAATTTTGTAAAAATCAAAAAATTGAGAACTGTAAATATAATTGAGTTCATTGTTGATTTTGTGGCGAATAAAAAAATATTTTTATCAATTTTTTTACGAGAAAATTTATTTGCTTCTGAAATCGCGACGGGAAACTTTGTGTACAGGTAGGCGAGTTTCTATGAGCGTTGTACGTAGCAGTCGTCGGGATGAGAAATGGGCACGAGGGTGAAAGTCGACTAGCACTCTGACGAGCTTAGAATGACTTTGAAACGATCGAACTAAGTTCCCAAGATCTACGCCCCTTCGATGGGAGGAAAAAGTTTCCCTTTCGCAGGACCGTTAACAATTTTTGCGCGAGTTGGTCGAGTCCCGCGTTCGGCCGCTGGAATGTCGCAGAAGCAGGAAAATCAGGAGAAGCCGCGAATACAGAGGAGTGAAAATGCCGAATCCTCGTCATCCGCGCGACGATGCGTTGATCGTCGGAAAAAACGACGAGGGAGGGAAAAAAACGGGGGGAGGAAAAGTTGGTCACTCGGCGAGCTTTCATTTTCCGACGGCGCGCAAAAGCCGGAGAGGTAAAAGAGACCGGAGTGCGAGTCGGTGCGAATCGAAAAAGACATCCCGAGACGTAAATCCGACAGACGAGGGAGGAAAAGTTGTTCGGCGAAAAAGGTCTTAGGACATGAGATTCGCATGAAAGATGCGAACACCGACGCGTGGAGGTTAGCGCCAGACCCTCGGTCCGTCCGAAAATGGTCGAGTCGAAAAAAGGACAAAAACTATGCCTCGCTCGAAAAATCTAAATAATACAATTATAAGTATAAAAAAAATGGCCGCATATAATTGCGTAAAATTGAAAAGTAATTTCTGTGTAATATATATAACAATTATACGAATAAATATATGTATATAGCGCTATATAATTATATATAATCGATATAATTATAATCGATAATATAATGTAATAATTATAATATAATGTATAATTATATTGGGCCATTTTTTTTCTTGAAAAATTATGCACAAGCTTTTTTTTGGAGGTTCTCCAAACTCGTGGGTAAATTGCGCCCAATGGAAGGAACAGCGACAAGAAACGCGATGGGCTATCGATCCTCGGAAGATTTGCTTATTTCGGACTCTTCGTTGGAAATTCTGAACGCGAACGCAGTTCAATGGTTCGTATCTTAATTCCAGTGTTTCGAATTTCCCCGCATCGATACGATTTACGACGCTCGTTTTCGAAACTCGAAACACGGTTCGCAGTCTCGGCTGGGTCAGGGAACTGGAAAGATTGCAATTTCGCGGGCAGCGCCGCGAAAAAATCACTTGGTGTCTTTTTGTGGGGAAAGTTTGGAAATGCGATTGTTTACCCCTGTTTTAGGCTAACAAATGACGAAATATTTCTCTCAGGACTACTTCCTCCGTTTGGCTCTGGATCGCATGGTTTGATGCTTCGTAGCCCAGTTTTTGCCTGGGACCTAATGGGTTGACCTTGAGAAATCATCAACTAAAAATATGATTTTTGATGCAAAAATTATTAAAAGCTAGAAGAAAAAACGTTAAAAAATGCGCGGATATTTCCGCACTTCCGGCTCAAATCCGATGACAAGTCAAAGAGATTAAAAAGCAATGTATGGCCACGCGATAAAAATTGTTTCCATTTTTGCGCACCGTGCGAAGTCGTGATAATTAATACAATGGAAATTTCATTTTAGTTCGTCTGTTACGAGATAATAAGTTTCCGCGAGACGATTCCTTTGAAAGACTCCGACGGAAGAGGAGAGAGATAAAAAAATGATGTGAAAAACGAGAGATAAAACCGCGCGCGTCTCATCGAATATTCAGAAGGTGACGCGAATAATGAAGTTGGGAAGAAGAGAATTAACAAGAACGGTGTTCGCGAACTGTAAGAGTCGACTGCCAGGAGAAATATACACGCGTGCGTTTTGTAGGAAGGGGGATGGAGATAAAATTGGGCTGGAGGCGCTCCTCGCGGCTCGGCGAATCGAGATCGCAGATTTTGGACGTTACCATTTTGAAATCCCGTGGATATCCAGAGTCCCGGACTTCTGACGGGATCTGGCACTCTGAACGAGTATTCCAAATCACCAGCTCTCTCCGTCCAAACGAGCTTCAGGTCCCCTTGACCGTTAAATCGCAGCTTTACGGTGGGACACGTCTCTATGGACACTCGAGCGCTGGGCACAGGTTTCGTCGGATCGATCAAGTGTTTCACCACCTGAACGACGTACCACTTCTCCAGTATCTGTAACACAGCAAATAGACGAATAAACGCATCTATCAGTTGCCTCGCCGGCAAAAACTGCAGGAAACGATCGAATTTCAAGGTCATTCTTCGACGAACTCCCCATTTGCACCCTGGTAGACGGGACGTTTCGCCGAATATCTCGCCAACGAAGAGTCCTACGCTAAAATGTCTTCAAATCTTTTTTATAGCTAATAAAATTTCCCATCTTTTTTGTTCCATCATTTTTTTACGCAAAAGGCGTCGTTTTCGAGTTATGACCCGCCAAGGCTGCGTGTTTCGAGAACATCGAGTTTGGCGCTCGATAACGCGAGAACGATGCGTTTTACGAGAAATAAGTGTAGGACAAAAAAGAGAGAAGAGTTTACGGGCTTTAAAAAAGTTCTTTACAGTTTTCGAAGTAGGACTCACCGTTTAGAAGATATTCGGGAGTGTGTCACGGGTAGTACGAGAAATGGTGTTTAAAAACTGCGCTAGACAGCATCAAAGTATCTATGCCATCCGTAGGCCAATGGGACAAATAAATACACGTGTTTTCCATTTGTTATTTACAGCAGCGAAAAGTATTCGTTGTATTTGTTTTCGAATTAACTAAACGTTTACACGTTTCTCGGTTTTATCACTCGTACGAGAGAAGTTGCGGGATTTTTCGGGAAATAGCAACGCGAGGCAACGAACATTGTTATTGCCTGACAACAGCGAGAGGAATTTCATTATAAATCCGGAACACGGTATATCGAGAGTCGAGGCTCGTTACAAGCCTATCGATTCGTTATTCTACGTTGAAATATCTTTGGCGTCGCAGCTTCGAGAAATTTCATAAATTTATGCCACGCGCCGCGGCAAAGCTGCCTCGATTCGTGAAATCGTGAGCGAAAAAAACGTAAATTCGGTAGCAATTCGGTAGAAATAATTCGCGGCCCAAGGATTCGTCGACTCTCCTTTTTCCCACGCGCGGGGGAAAGAACTTTTCGCGGCGGAGAGGCCGCGAAAAGGGGCCGCGAGGCGCAAGAAATAGGAGGATCCTCCAAGTCGACGGTTATATACTCCAAACGAAGTGTTCAGCAAAATCGAAAACACTTTACAGAGTCGCGTCGCTACTTCGGCATCGACGTTAAGTTAAGGATGTCCTTCGTGTCTTTCGAAGACACCCTTTGTTCGGGAGGGCAGAAGTGATAGAGAGCTGCCCACTTCCGTCATTTTTCCAATATACCTTCGCCGGGATATTGGGAACTCCGCTCACCTCTTTTATACTCCTTATTACATCAACCTCGTTCGCCCGAAACGACAACTTTTTTCCCCACAAGCGAAAAGACAATTTACCATCCGCCGTGAAAAATCAGTCGAGCCTCTCGACCCCGGGATTCCAAAAAATACTCGGAAACGCAGCGACACCTTCGTAGTCGCGAGAAACGTTGAAATTTTCAATAAAAAGAAATTTCTTGCTGTAGTTTGATTTACTTTATAAGACAAGCTTTACAGCTCGAGGCACAAGAAACAGGCTACCTGAATACCAACTCACCCTTTACAGATAGAGAAAACAGTTTTTTGCTGTTTTTGAGAAAACAGTATCAACAGTTTTTTTGTAGGTGGAAGCATGAAGGAGATTTCAAGGTCATCGCCATTTTTTCAAGTATAATGATATCTTTTGCCATGTTATATTGAGGGTATTCAAGGTCGTTGAAGGTCAGCTATTCGATTGGTAGGCACATCACACACTGTTAACAATTATCGAATGTCAATCAACTTAACTTTACAAGTGTTACAAGAGTTCAAAATGGTGACCTTGAGTGTCGATGCACGCTTCAAAGCGATTGGATACCGCCAGCAGCGCAGGTTTAATTTCATTTGGATTTATCGCGGTGCAAGCTCTTGCGATACGCTCTTTCACATTTTCTGGAGTCGTCGGTATCTCACTGTACACTTGTTATTTTCATTTTCCCCAGAAGTAACGACCCAATGGTGTTAAGCCCGGTGAACGAGCAGGCCATTTTCAACGATCTTGAATACCCCTCAACATAATAGGTCGTTGGACGCGGCTTTGAAAGCTCTGATAGACAATAACTGGTAATAGATATTATTCCATTTGAGAAAATGGCGATGACCTTGAAATCTCCTTTATGCCTCCACCTACAAAAAAACTGTTATCATCAGCGGCTGCCATTTCGTTTATTAAAAAAAGGTTAGATTAGGCACTACGTTAACTATTAAACTGACGACTATTTCTTAATTTAATTTGATTGAATGTAATTTAATTCAGCTTCCAGCAAAATATAATTGTATTTTATACGGTTATTGTACTATTCAAATTGTACCTACGAGAGATAATTGTTACTATCCGTGGGGTGAATACAATTTTTTAAAAATACGGCTAATAGAGAAAAATATAGAATAAAGTGTGAATAAAAATAATGGAAAAAAACTATTTTATGGAGGAAAATAAAACGAAAAAAAATGAACAAATTTTGTGTCGTTGGAGGGAATTTTCATAGGCGGGCATACGAAGACTATCGCGGTGTCGAAAGGCGTATATTCGTATAGGCGAAAGCTGTCTTCTATTTACTCGCATATGCGACGGGTTTTACATATGTAACGGGTTTTATTATACATAAGCTGTAAATAAGGTCGCCGTGAAAAACGGCCAAGTTTTCCTGGCTTTATTGCTACCGCGAAATATAGCGGCGGAAGCTTTTACCCGTCGCGATATCCGGCTCTATCGTACGACTCCGAGCACGTCGAAACTCTGCGATCCGACAGCGCAAATCGACAGGATTTCGCCTAATTAATTTCCAAACGAACCCATCATTTCTACCCTCCGGAATTCTTCGCCGCTCTTCCCATCGAGCTTTCCTCGCAGCGTCGATAAAAATCGTTCCTCGACGGTCGTACATTTTTCTAGCGTTGAAATTGACCGGACCGCGCGATGCACCGGACGTTGCGGACAGATTCTACGAACTTCTCGGACCGTTTGCTCTCGACGGCGACGAATCCGTCGATAAATAGAAAATGATTTACACTTTCCACACCAGACATCCGCGAACCGTTCGTTACCCATTCAATTACTCGTAAATACGACCTCGACTTCCGGTTTCCATTGACGGGTTTCGAAAATTGCGACGAGGATGGTGAAATTTTTACGAAGGCGTTGTTTTTTTTCTGAAAAATATGAATTTTGTGATTTTGAGCAGAAAAAATTGAATCCAAGATGAAAAAAACGACGTATCTGGCAAAATGTATGTTCAGTTTGGACTTGAAATTCTGGGGACAAAATGAAAATGCATTTCAATTATGCTAACATCGGGGAAATGTACGGTTTGTCGAGTATTCGACTGGTTCGTTGGGTATTTGGTTACAACGTTCGAGTTCGTCGGGCGAAACGATCCGAACGGGAGCAGGAGGAGGAAGAGTAAATCGACGGTTAAAAATCTAGTCAAGACAAATATGGGTCTTCGAGGGAAACATACGCGCGGAGGAGAGAGACGAGCAGCTGGTAAATTTCCCGGATTCTCGCGGAGATTATCGTCGTATCTACTACGAATCGTTTCCATCTGGTCCCAAGCGACGGCGTATCTCGTCTACCAGCATAAAACTCAGCGACGACCAAGTAAAAGTCCGAGAGCTCGTCGCATCGCTATCGCCCAAAAATGTCGGGCAAAAACTTCTTTTGCCCTTCTCCGTCGCGGCACCCGAACCTCCCAAAATGCCAAGTCTAGCGCCTCTCGAAGATGAAAAGAAAAAGCAAAAAAAAAAAACAGACGGTTTTTAGAAATGCATGAGAAAGAAGATTGGCAACGCAGAACGAAAGAAGAAAAGCGAGTCGTTGGCACAATGAGGGGTGAGTGCTGCTCATCTTTACGGCGACTTCATCCCCGTCTTATCACTGATATTACTAGTTTTTTCCCCACCATCATTCCCACGCTTCGTGTTATACACTTTTCGCTGTCGAAATAGCAAAATCAGCGACGTCAAAAACCCCTGTATTACCAATTTCAGATGAAATTACCACATTTCATCATTTTGTCCGCCATATTGCATCCGCCATTTTGAATTTTACAAATTTCACAGCAGATGCGTAATCAGCGGTCCCAGAAACCCTTGTATACCAAATTTCAGATGAAATTACCACATTTCATCATTTTGTCCGCCATATTGCATCCGCCATTTTGAATTTTACAAATTTCACAGCAGATGCGTAATCAGCGGTCCCAGAAACCCTTGTATACCAAATTTCAGATGAAATCACCACATTTCATCATTTTTGTCCGCCATATTGAATCCGCCATTTTGAATTTTAAACATTGGGCATCGGATTAGTAATCAGTGACCTCAAAAAAGCTCGGCAATACGAAATTTCCGCAATATTATTTCGTCTTGGCATGAATTTATTCGGAAAATTCTGCTTCTTGAAATACTGATTTGTTGTTAGCAACAATTATTTTCAAAAGTTATGCAATATTATTATGTTTGTAACATTTATTGGATTTTTGGGCAGACGGGGATCGAAAAATCTATAAGAAACTGCTCCTCTACGTTAAAAAATCTATAGTGTTAGGTGGGATTGAAAGGGCTAAATACGTATCTCAACGTATGATTGAATAATTTGAATAATAATGATTCCTTAATTATTAAGAAATTTTAATGATTAAGGATTTTTTCTTTTTGAGTAGTTTGCCGTTCGAAAAAGAGCTGGGAGTATTGGGTGGTCTAGGAACAACAGATCGACCTGCTATTTGCCCCTTCGTGGCCGTAATAAACATATTACGAACTTTTATTACGACGCGCTTGTTGTCACGATAGGGAAGAAACCAATCAGTAGATTCTCTCATTCTTGGTCTTATTTCGCTTCCAAATATCTGTTCTACAGTTCTACGTAGGATTTTCACGATGCGACGGAAATTACTATTATTTTAGCTCTGGAGAGTGAAACACGTCGTCTACGAATGGGAAAAATAATTACAACGGAAAAAACAATTAGGCGAGAATGAAACAAACGAGCATCTATGTTAGCAGAGAATGTTCTCGAAATCGTCGCGTAATCGGAGACCTGAATCTTTCTCGTTTTAGCATCCATACTTCACCGCGTCGCTCGAAGCCCACGGCGCGTTCGACGCGAGCATATTTCACGTGTCTTCTGATTAATCGCCCCTCGATGTCGGGTGTCGCGAAGTGAAAAGGAGGAAGGAGAAAAAAAAGGGGAACGCAATTTTTTTCCCTCTCGAATAGGATAACGAAAAGCACGCGCCGAAGTCCGTCGGGATTTCGGATCGCACGTCTCGGATTATACGTTGCGTACTTCCCGTTTGTCGGCGTCACCTCTGTCACAACGTTCGTTATTCCATGGTAAGTCGGGTCAACGTTGACAAGAGCGAAGGATGTCGATCGATCGCCACTTTCGACGTTGTCCGAGCCTCACCGTTTAAAGACGTCGCGTTACGAAACCCGACCGAGCTTATCGAAGGGATTATCAGCATCATCATCGTCGTTTGCGCGGCACGCACCAAACTCCACGTCCGACCGTAAACCGAAACAAAAACAAACGACAAACATTTTTTTCCCAATTTTTTATAACCGTTTTTCTGCAATTGTTAAACGCGTTTATCTCAAAACTACATTTTTGTAGTTGACCGGAAACATAACTCGGCCAATTCTCAACCGATTGACTTTAAATTTGGAATATATCTTCGAAAATACATTCTCTGCAGAAGTACCTCGGATATTTTTTTTTACATTGCATAGTTCATTTGTTATCAACAATTATCTGACGATGTTTAGGCAAATTTCTCTCTTTCCACTTAAGAAGTGCACCATTTTGTCAAAAATCAATATATCGAAAAAATCCTACGTACTTCTCTAGCTTATGCTGTACATAATCGAAAAAATTCAGAACCTAATCATAATTCATTAAATTATAGGTGCTATTATTCCGACCGTGGAGCGTAGAAAAAAAAAGACGTCGTCGCAAAATCGCTGTACCGCCGCCACTTTGAGCTAAATTACCTAAACAAAAATATTGTATGCAGTGAGTGATACGTATAATAAAGTCCCATTTCTATGATTT
This sequence comes from Arge pagana, assembly GCA_963969455.1. Classification (NCBI taxonomy): domain Eukaryota; kingdom Metazoa; phylum Arthropoda; class Insecta; order Hymenoptera; family Argidae; genus Arge; species Arge pagana. The sequence goes on from OZ018310.1 coordinate 22,788,239, forward strand.
CGATTTATTTCGTAATATTTCTGAAAAAAAATCCCAAAAAAGCCTATTTTTTTCGGCCTCTAGGGTGGCCTATGGCCTTGAGGATTTTTTCACTAAAAAGTTGTGGGGTTCGTTAAACATCGAAGTAATGGAATTAATTTTAAGTGACGAGTGGCTGGAATCGTTTTTATTTTTGTGCTACGCGAATAAACGAATGTAGGATAAACAACACGAAATACGAAAAGGTAGCTCGGAGGGATGCGATAGCTGCGGCACGCGTGTCTCTTCCAATCAACTTTTATAGACCTCTAATCAATTCCAATTGATTCAATTCCATGACGACTAACGATACCTGTGAGCTCCGCCGAATTCCCCGACGTGTCTCTTCGTGATCGTCGGTCGCGATGCGATCGATAAAATATATCGACGGCAGTAACGAATAATAGCACCGATTTTCGGCTATACACGAATAAAAGCACCGGCCAAACTGCCACGAGAATTAGCACGAACGAAGAAAATTCCACGAATAAAAGCACCATTTATTTATCGATAAACAACTTTGGTGTACCTATTTTAAGTATGTTACAAAACAAAATTACAGTGCCGAATATTGATTAATACATTGCTCAATTCGAGGCTCACAAAATTCACGTTCTTACAACGAGAAAAAAAACTAACTTGCATTATTTCATTGTAAATATTGGCGAAGCTATATTTAAAGTAGTCGAGAAATAGAATGAATATTAATAAATAGGTAACACGAATGGGAAATGTGAAATTAAAAATTGTCTGCGCGTCTCACTTGTTTTCTGAGTTTAAAAAAAAAAAGAAAAATGAACCACTGAAGCTGACTTCCGCCGCTCTTTCATCGGTACTGGTGGAATTCTCTTCGAAATAACGCAGTCATTTCAATAATTACCGCGCGATGCGACTAATTTTTTTTTTTTTTTTTTTTTTCAAAAATCCAAAGTGTGGGTGAGATTTTGCGAGCAAAGTTGTTGTACCTACGTGAGGTAAAATGGCGGCTGGCGGCGAGGAAAAAATCGCCGGTTTTTGATTTATTCACGTTTCTATTTAACCTTTTACACTGGTCCACGCTCTCAATCCACGCAGTCGGACGACGCGCGAAGAGCTGCGGAGCAAAGAGATGACCTCGGTAATCGAAAGAGATCATTCCACGAAGTTGATAACGCCAGAAAAATATCTAACGTCGAACAATCATCTCGTGCAACGACGTCGCGGGGTCAATAAAGTTCGTGGCCGACTAGAGTATCGATACGTTCGAAAACATACGCCAGCATCAATAGAAAATCGAAGCGAACCCGCGCGAAACGTCGTACTCGCAAAATGCAATAACGAACAACAACAACAACAATAACAACAATAATAACAATAAAAATAACAATACCAATAATAATAATAATAATAATAATAATGTGAAAATGATCATGATGATGATGATGATGATGAAGACAAGCAGACGATTCGAAGATCGGTGTTTAAAAAAAAAATTTAATCTGTAAAATGTGGCGTTTCAATTTTTTTTCGAAAAATTGTGAAGATTGGAGAAACCAAAAGAAACAAAAAAAAAACTAGTAGATGACAGTTATGAACGAGATCATGCTACTGTTGTAATTTTGTCGAATAGTAGCGTTTTTTTACCACGTAAAATAGACTCGATGTTTGGAGAAATGGTATAGCGCGAAATTTTCGTTTTTCCATAAACGGTAGTTGTTTCAGCTCGTTTTACTCGAGTCAGATTTATTAGACTTTTATAATCGATTTCCCGATTATAATCGTCTCGAAGCATTTTGGTGCAAGCCGACTTAGTTTCCCACGTTTTTCGAGTTGGTGCACCGTCGTTTGGTTTCCATGGCTGCTGGACTTCGTTTTCTCAGGTGGTCATAGTAATAGTGATAGTGATAACGCGGACGGTTTTTTCGTACTTTGTAGTAAAATTCTAGGGGAGGGGAATTTGCTTGTGATTTTTCGAAATATGTACATGCAGAGTCGAGCCCTCGTGATCGAAGGCGCGGAAGCTACGCGGAAGCTACGATTTTTTCGACTATAATTTGTAGCCACGATTTTTTAACACCTATGACAATAGCATGATCGAGAATGTTGACGGCGCGTCGAAAAAAGCTCTGGCAGAGTTTTATCTCGCAGGTTTGCGTTATCGATCAGAATTTATGGGAATCATTTGTCAGCGCTCGAACTTTCGGATATCGCAGCTTCCTCCTCGACTCGCAACACACACGCAGCGTTAATTGCCTTCGGATCGCGCGTGTCGTACATTTTTCGCGCACTAGACTAGATAAATGTGCGACCCTGAACCATGTTTGCGCGTATTACACTGCACCGTTAATCTACGTACGGAGAGTTCCACTTCAAATCGGACGGCTTAAAAAAAATGTATCGTCGACTTTCCCAATTTTTTAAATTTATTTACGAATCCCATTTTTCTTTACCGTTTATTACGTTTCGATTACTCTGAATTAATTTCAATTTTCTCGCGTGCTAGTCGACGCGATTGGAAACTAGATTTTTCAAATTCTCAATAATCGAAAAAAATTGTAAAAATCCCACGATAAAGCCGGGCTGACTATTTTATCAAATAAATAATAGTTTGTAACTTGTAACAAAATTTCGAAAGATCTCGACATCCACGCTGTATAAAAAAAAATTCGAGTCGAAAACTTGGAAATCGCGGTAAAAATATTTAGAAAAAACTGTCGTATTTTTTTTTGAAAAATAATTTTTTTTGGGAAAAAAATCTTATTGACCTGAAAAGTTTTTTGGGGGATAAAAAAAATGGAGAAAATCAGAAATTTTCAGAACGCGGGATTTGGAGAGCAGCGATCATTAGGTTCTGGATGGAATTATTTTCGGGGCGGATTCCGCAGAGATTTCGGAGGGAATCGGTGACGAGGATAACAAACGATAAGGAGAAATGACGAGCCGGTGTATTTCGCTCGAAGAGATTTCTCCATTTGACTTTTTTCCGATAACCCTTTCGGCTCTGTTCCCTTTCGAGTCTCGGGAAATGCTTCTCTCTCCTTTCTCTCGCCAATCAATTTCTCATTACAATTTTCTACCCTCGTTTTTCCGCGGAAAAACCGAATCGCTTCTCTTTCAGCTCGAGTCGGATACACGGAAGAGAAAAAGCATTAGAAATAGCATCGACTCGCGGAGAAACATTTCCAAGATGTCGAACGAGCAGCGAGGCGTGGAAATCTAACGGAAATGCGAATGTATAAAGCACTCTGGTACCAAAAAAGTACCAACTGCGAAATGTCCGGAAGAAATGAAATAAAATGAAACGGGGAAAAAACGAGGCGAGGAAAACGAAAAAAAAAGACAGGGGAAAAAAGAATCATGGCGTCGAATTTTCTCACTTCTCGAAGCATGGTTTTTCAGATGAGTGCTTCGCAGCTCGAAATTCGCGAGGCACGTTCTTTTTCTCCTCACGAATGAAGGATCGTTAAAAGCATTCCATACGTTTCATTCGGAATTTAATTACCGAAATTTACTTTCCGCCCTCAAAGCCCTGCGTAAATATTAATCAATCTTTCGACTCGAAACAACGTATTTTTTCCGCGTTCCAACTGCTCGATAAATCAAGAAACAAACAATCATTTCGCGAGGAAATTAAAAGCAGCGAAATCGAGTATCAAAAAATGGCGGAAAAATCGTGAAACAAAAAAAAGGCAGAAGCCAAAAACGGCGAAAAAAGTAGCGAACGAGAATGTATTGTTTGGGGAAAAAAAAGGAGGGGGAAAATCGAGTTGGAAAATCGAGTAAAAAATTGGAGAAAAACAAAATATCGAGCCGATTCGATCGTGGTCGGAAAAATTCGGCGCCTACGCGCCGGTTTTCCGGTTTTACCCGCCTCGGAACTAATTAATTACGATACGAGGCCGAGAACTCGTAGGTGCGGTTATTATTCCGCATACGTAGGCGCAGCGCACACGCGAGCTCGGTGAACCATAATTCACGTGATCGTCCTCCGTTAAAATTATTCCCCTCTTCTTCTTCTGCCAGCATCGCGACATCGCCGTCGCCGGATAACTCGAAGAAATAACTTCGTATTCGAAATAGTTGTCGACATTTTCGCAAATATTTGCGGCATCCTCGCGACACATTTCCCCAATTATTCGCACAAACTCCCGACCCGACATTCCCAAAGACTGCTCGAATCTCTTTTCATTTCCAACATTCTCACAAAAGCGGTTGCATATTTTTCAACATTTTTTCATCTCGCTCCAAAAATCCATCCCATTTCATTCAAATATTTCTCCTCGCCATTTTTTTTTTTTACATTTACTTATTTACTCATTTGCTTATTTACTCATTTATTTATTTATTTATTTACTTATCTATTTATTTACTTATTTATTTATTTACTTATTTATTTATTTACTTATTTACTTATTTATTTATTTATTTTTATTTGGAAACCCTAAGATTTCAGATTACAAAGCGCCGTTTGCCGTCTCATCCACTTCTCTACCTCTGCTCATTTATTTTTCTACCTATCTGCTCATCTTTCAGTCTGCTCGTCTATTTTTATATTCATTCGTTTGTTCCCTCGTGTCGTTTATTTTGCAAATTCAAACGAGACAATTAAAAAATTCACGCGAATAAAGTTGGCCTGATTTTTTTTCCATTTTCGAAATATTTTAATCGTCAAAATTTTTCCTCCCAATTTTTTGATTATTTTTTTTCACGGCTAAGATTGCGAAACATTTTTTTTGAGGAAGTCGCGCCACGGGGAAAATGGAAGAGCCGACGTTGAAAATTCTGGTACTATTTACAAGACCACGTTGCAGTCGTCGGTTGGCTGCTGCGTGAGATTCAACAGCGTGTCAAAGGTCGACGCGTCCCCTCTTTATTATCAATGGTATTATAATCATTCCACGACGATGACGAAACGGAGAACGAAGGAGAGCTGCTTACCCCTTCCAAATCGAGACCTGGCTGCGGTTTCAAATCCGGACAGTAGACTCTTTCCTTCGCGGTGATATTGCCCTGCTCGGCGACGCATCCTCCGGCCGATAACAACACGACGAGGATCAGGATCACCTGCATGATCATGATCAAAACTCACGAACGAGGCGATACGAACAACTTTTCACTCCAGTGGCGAGAAAAAATGCGCAAAATCACTCGACAACTTTTCAAACTTGCTTCACTCTCGTTCATTTGTTCGATCTCGATCAATTCCTTACGCACGCGTCATTTCGCAGCGAAATCAGCGAGCTTCCTCTTTCCTTTACTATTAGAATTATTCACTTTTTTTCACCTCGTCAATCGGCAAGCTTTTATTTTTATATTTAGTTGTCGTTAGTATTCTACTCAAATCGCGAAGGCTCCCTCGATTTTTAGGCTCACGCTCCTCGTACTTTTTACGACTGAACCAGATTTCCGGAATGACAGTCTCATCGCTGAATTCCACCCGTTTTTAATTTTTTTTTTGCGACTAAAATAAATAAAAAAAATGGGGAGAGCAACAAACTTTTTCTCCCTCCACGAGCAGAGAGAAGCGAGAAGCGCGGCGACGCGATGTTGTTATCCGTGGGAGATGACGTTGACTCGACGGCGCGGCGTCCCGGAGCTGTCTGCCGACGGTGATACCGGGGATAGCAGCTCTGCCTCTGGCTCTGTGTGTCCGTAGCACCACGCCGAGGAACCAGTCAATTCCGTACAGCGGCGCACTAGAAATTCTCCGGAGGTCCGAACTCTGCCGTTCATTCACGTCAGCCGGCCCGATGATAACGAGAGTACGATCGGTGCCGTCGTCGTTAATAAAATAATAACCGCGGCAGCGTCATCGAGTGACGCGACGCGCGGATCTCCCTCGGCTCGCGTAACCAACGATGTTCACCGTTCTCCGTTCACCATTCTCCGTTCTCCGTTCTCCATTTTCCGTTCTCCGTTCTCCGTTCTCCGTTCTCCGTTCTCCGATGATGTATTTTCCTTCGCCACTCGTCAATAAATAACGACTCGTTCGCATCGCTAAATTGAAAACGCTATATTGACCGAGAATTTCCCGAGTTTCGTGAAAAAATGAACAGACAAGCAAACAAACGTGGAGTGGCTCCAGAATAGGGATGCGACGACCCAAACAACTCGACATTTTTTTCTTTCGTCGATAACAAACTCCTCTGTCGAATTTCGCCCGGTTCGCTATAAAATTACGAAGCAAAAACGATTTCAAAATTTATATCTCAACGCAGACAAAAACTGGGCAGGATAGCATCAAACTCGTCAGCTATTCTAATTGCAAAACGTTCTCGCCAAAATTATTCGAATAATCGAATTTATCTCGATTTTCACTAGTCCTAATGCCTAAAGTCATATAAATACATACATCATCTGAAAGTAGACGATGTTCGCTGCTTTACAGCTGGTTTAATTCAGTTTCCCACACAAAAAATAGATGTGAAAAAAAACGAAAAATTGTCAACCGCGAATTTGGAAAAAATGAGTCGAGTTAGAGAAGACGGAGACGAAGGAGCTGCTATCCAGATGACCTCGAGAGATGAGCGTAGAGTTTGAAATTGAGCTCGACACAAATGAATCGACCTTACGATAGACGAATCCACCTTGAAATTGGACTAGTTGACCCGACAATAAATTTACGGGCCTTCAAATTCGCACGAATTCGGGCTGGCGATTTAGGTCGCAGTGGTAAAGGATGTTGAGATGGGATCGCCTTAACCAAACGTTTGTAACATTGTCATTGAGAAATGTTTCGCATCGAAGGATTGAAAATGAAGATAAAACTAACGTTATTTACTATTATGATAATAAATCCATTGATGAAGAATTTTTCGTCTTACCAATTTTTTAGTTGATATTATTAAGTAATTTGATAAATATTCGTAATTTCGATTTATGTTTAAATAAACGTGAATAGCGAATAAAACGAAAAAATGGTAAAATAAAATCGAAGTATCATTTTGACGAGGAGTTAAAACGCCAAAGATCACGGTAAGGATTTTTTCGCGAACGGAAACAAACATTTTCGACGGCGAGGAAGAAAAATGTGGGGAAAAAGTGGAGGAAAAAATCGATTTCCGGATCAGTTAATCTTGTTCGATGGAAGTTACGTAACTCAAGTCGGTTGCTCGGCGGCAAACTCGATCAAACTCCTTAACGAGTCGCGGAGCTTGAAAATATCGCGCGCAGAAATTGCCTCGATGACGAAATTATTACGCAGTCGACGAACTGCGCGGTTTCGCTCGAATTTAGCAAATCGTTGCATCTGATGTGAGGGAAAAGTTTCGATTTTATGCTCGCCGGCGTCGAGGCGCGAAAATTTGCTATACCGACTGATTTTATGATAAAATATCCGTCGTTTTTCCGTATTTTTCTTGCCTCTTTCGCTTGCCTCAACATCAACTTTGCGAAATCAATCTCTCTCTCTCTCTCTCTCTCTCTCCGCTCTTTGCTGATCAATTTCACTCGCGAATTTTCTTTACACTTTGCTTCGAGCAAACTTTTGCGAGAGTATAACTTTCCACGGGATTAACGTTTGCGAACGGAACAATTGCTTTTCACTTCTCGTTGACCTTGAAAATTTTTTCGACTAATTTTTTCGCGTTGTCGAAAATCTTACAGATTTTTGGCTATTTTTTTCAAACGAAGACAGAAATGTCGAGTGTCGCGTATTCAGCAGAAGTTTGAGCAGTTTTAGCACAAACAGAAACAATTCTGCTGTTTTTATCGCTAGCGTTGCATTCGTGTCTACCTCGATTACGCTCATTGTCAGAGCGTTCAGAAAATTACGGAGCTCAACGGTTGACACGATTTCTGAGATTAAAATCATTCCTGGAGATAGTGCTGCCGGTTTCTCATTCTATATACTCATCGCTACCGCGTGACGTAGGGAAAAAACGTTTCCGTCAAAATAGACAAAATGGCGGACCTAAAACGATCAATATTTCTCTGTAGAGCAATTTTTTTGTCTTTTTCATTGAAAACAGCAAGAAAATGTTGAACAACAGACGTTTTCGTACGTCACACGAGAGCTATAAGTATGCAGAGTGAGAGTATTTAAAGTTTACACTGATCGGGCACGTGGTTTGTCTACAATTGCGACCACCGTTTATTGGATATAAAAAAATTATTTAAAGTTTGTTCACACGCGATTTTTGAGATTGTAATATTTAATCTCATTTTTAAAACTGTATGTACTTTTCTATTTTTTTGATAATTTTATACTTCAAACTTTCATTCATTCTACGAATTTTAAGACCAAGTCGATAGTGGACCAATGATAGTTACTATTTTTTTTAATTCGGAGAAAAAAATGTTTCGGGGATTCGCATTCGCATTTTATTCGTTGTACATGCAAAAACTAGTCGTTAGGTCTATTAGCGTCTGTATCTACCGATCCTGATAATTCGTTTGATAAGAATCGATGATTAGCTTATCGATAATTGAGATTGATCGTTCGCGTAATTGACCAGCAAACTTTCATCGCCTAAACTATTAGAAAATAAACTTCCGTGGTTCAAGATTAATGATAGATGATGCGCTGTACGCAGATATATACGAATGTCACACGGCGGGCCGGAAGTAGGAGCGTCTGTGGGTACCCGACCTATTTACAGTCATAGAAAAGACCCGATTTCGTGGCATCGATAGAAATACTCGCTCGTTACGTGACGAGTCACGATACGAAACTACTAAACTTAAACGCGAATCGATATTATTGGAGTCCCGTTGATGTTCTACTTCATCTTATCTCCGCGGTTGAAAATGAAGGGCTTTCGAATTCCGCCACCTGCGACAACCGAATGAGAAACGATCTCGAGTTCATTGCGACAAATGATTTCTAACGAAGAGTGAGAAAAACATCGACTGAAAGCAATGCGATTGCAGAGAGTGCCGTTGGCCACGAGTGAACGTTTTTCAGTAGTAACGGTCCGCGACGAGTCGGACAATCGCCGCTGGCGCTCGAGCATCGTGACTACGGAACGCAAAACTAGACCGCGATATTCGACCTCTTTTCTGCAACTAGCCGAGAAAAAAAGCTCACATATTATTAATATTTCAATTATACGTAAAAAAAAATTGGCCCGATATAATTATACGTAATGTATAAAATCATTTATCTAATTATTCGAGCCAGTAAAAATTATAAAACTTCTAGATTCGGATATTTCGAATGAAAGGTAATATTTTTAAGGTATTTGTACGCAGGTTTGGCGCTATATATAAAAATAGACAATTATTTGTCCCAGATTTACCAAAAATGTACAAAATCATAAGGTACAAAAATACGATAAACACATACGCTTATTTATCTATTTTTCCCAGTGCATCTAGATATAATTATACCACTTTTTTTTCAATTTTATATGTAATTCTGTATAATTATATATAATTATTATCCTATCCTATTACTATTGTAAACGCGAAAGTAACACAAACACACACACATACAAATAGGCCAAATTGTTGTACTTACTGATGCAAAACGGTATATCGATGATGTATTTAAAATATGCGTAAAGCAATACCATGTCGTGTACCATGAAGTCATCCGCAAATTGTTAATTTGGTCAATTAACTCAATATCTTTTTAAACCCTATCCGACAGACGTTGGGATCAAACCATTATTGATGCCATAAACACATGGCGACTGCTCTTGCAATTTATTTATCAATCTATCTGTCTATCTGTCTATCTGCCTGTCTGTCCGTCTATCTATCTCTATGTCTGTCCGTCTGTCTGTCTCTATATCTGGCTGTCTGTCTGTCTGTCTGTATGTATGTATGTATGTATGTCTGTTTGTCTGTCTGTCCGTCTATCTATCTCTATGTCTGTCCGTCTGTCTGTCTCTATATCTGTCTGTCTGTCTGTCTGTCTGTATGTATGTATGTATGTATGTATGTATGTCTGTCTGTCTATCTGTCTGTCCGTCTACCTATCTCTATGTCTGTCCGTCTGTCTGTCTCTATATCTGGCTGTCTGTCTGTCTGTCTGTATGTATGTATGTATGTATGTCTGTTTGTCTGTCTGTCCGTCTGTCTGTGTGTCTGTCTGCCGAAATAGCTCTCAGATAGCAAAATATTTTCCGACATACTTGACACTAACCGTCATAATTCGGTCAATTAAGTCAATATCGTTATAAATTATTATAGCCTATATGTTATTCTGATGTACAAACAATAATACTGTAAATTATCATCGAAATTCGTTCAGTAGTTTCCATACATCCGTACTTACATACAAGCTTTCGCGTGTATAATAGTAGTAGGGTAAGATAGGATCGGATATCATTTTGTTTGTTATTTCCCGATGATACTGTTCGTTCGATTCGTTTTGGGAGATTGGCAAACGAGGATAGATAAAATGGCGAAAGGCGTGGAAAAAAGGTCGAAGAGATAAATTATTCGAGGGAAGGTGTCGGGCATACGAATGTTGCAGCGTACCTTTTCGTTTCCTTCGTGACACGAATTGAGGAGAAAATATGCAAGCATCAATGAAGGTAGATCGGATCGGTGGTAGATATTCTTATTGTTAGTCAGCGGATACTCTCCGCGCGGCGACGTGATAAAGACGGAGGGAAAAATTGTTTGAAAGTAAAATCGAATCGGCGGGTAGCTCATAAAAATTGGCAGGGAAGCACGAGGATAATAATTACATTTCCATGGCACGTGACTGTCGAGACACACCGATCGAGACGTATCTCGCGAACATCGTGACTCCGCTCCCAAGCTGTGGAATTCGAATCACCAATAACGATAAAAATTCCACGAGAATTCCAAATTTCAAATTCAAATTCCAAATTTTAAGCTCAGCTTGAATTTTGTGCTCAGCCCACGTTTCTCGAGCTACGAGGGTCAAAAAAATACGATCAAATTCGTCGTTAAAAACTGTGAAAAAAAGTCGGAAGCGATTTTTTTGCATCGTTGATAACCAACGCTACAAAAATTCATTCACCTTTTTCTGATCATTCAAAAATTTCTTGAAAAAAATAAAAATAAAATAAAAACAAGTTGAAATTCCAAATTGAAATTCCGTTGCTCGAATGTTGACGAGCACAAAAACAAAAAAGGCAGTCAACGTCGTACGATGCTTTCGCGACACTCGGTATATTTTGTCCCGAAGACGTTGCTCGTTTCTCGTCACAAATGTTTCGCTTTGCTATTAAATTTCCTATTCCTATATATTTTTCGTGCCTCGAATCGGCAAGCGTTTCCCTTGTCATTTTTCTCTCTTGCTCGAGGAAAACGACGAATAGAGGTGAAAAAATGACGGAAATAACGGCGTTCGCGCACGCATCGCACAATCAAGTCTCTTCTCGAACAAATTTCATTCCCAAGTCCAAAAATAGCTAGTCCGGAATTTTCCAGACCCACGCAGCAATATCGTGTTCTCCTTCCGAAATATATCCCACAGGAAATTTGTGAATTTGGAAAAGAGTGCAAATTTCCGTGTATTTTTTGAATCTTACGCCCGATCCTCGGATGATGGACCGATTCTGACTTCATATTCCTACTCCGCGGTCAAAACTGCCCCGAAAACATGTGCCGCACTCTTGAAATCGAGGCAGACACGCCGATTTGAAATTTCGCACCACTGAGACCCATTTCTTGGATTTTGTGCCAAATCCTAGCGGGATGGGCGAATTCTGACCTCGGATTCCTACTCAGAGGTCGAAAATCCCTAGACGTGGCTAGGGAAGGCAACAACGGAGCACTTTGTTTTTTGGGTGCCGTGTAATTGAATCGGGTCACGCCGACTGGCCTCACCTTCGTAATGGTGATGCGAAAGTGACGTCGTGGGTGAAGAATTTCCACGCGACCCTTTTCGCGTTTTATGATTAGACATAGGAGAACGCGAGAGTGTCCACCTCTTTGTCTTACTTAACAATCGCGTTCCCTTCCGGCAACCCGGCCGTTCTCTGCTCTGCTCTGCTCTGTTCTGCTCCGTTCTGCTCTGCTCTTTCCTCTTGTCAGCTTCGCTTCTGCTGGGTTCCGCACGATCCTCACCGTCACGTCGCGTGACGGCTACGTGACGCAGAGACTGACGTTTACTGACAACCGAATAACGTCCCACGTATCCCGCGTCCTCGGAGAATACCACGCGTGGTTACCCGATACGACATTCAATTGTTCGGAAACCCTTTTTCCTCCTCGATATCCTCGAAATTGGAAGTCAACTCCGTTTGTCTCCCGCTAGATCCTCTCAATTTTCAAGTTCCCTGACTTTTTCCGCCCAAACTCTTAGTTTTCTTCGTCCTCTGCGCCTCGTTGACCCTCGAAAATAACGCAACACTTTATCAAACTCGTCGCTCGTCCCAGCCTTTGAGAACATTTTATTTTGTTGACGGACTAATTTTTCGTTTTTAACAGTTTCTGAAAAATGTAAGAAGATTTTATTTCCTTGAAAGAGTACATTTTCTTTAGATTTACAGTAATTAAAAATGTAAGATTGCTGATAGGTAACTAAATCTAGTTTAATCGAATGATTTTTACTTACCGAAATATACAAGCTGATACTTAATTCCAATTATTCGCACACTCTTTCATAGTTTCTACTCTTCCCTCTTTGTTTATCTCCAAACAAACCGACTGAAACAAACGAGATGCCACGTAATTACGTTGATTGCTCGGGATTTCGGTGAATAGTTTAGAAACGACGATGCGAGTGACAGCGGAGCTGAAACTACACGCCGTTCGAAAGCTTCTGCTGTCTAGGATTCGAGCAGACGAAACGTTGCGGCAACTAGGTTTGATCGTAATTACTTCTCCCGTTTGTCTTACCACCTTCCGTTAGGTTCCACGTTCGCGGCAGCCCGCGAAATCTATTTCGAGGCTTGTTTGTATTTTCTTTTTTTCTTCCTTCCCACTCGTTTTTTTCCCACGATTCCGGCGCGAACACCAATCGATCTCGGCACAATCACGATTCGCCGAGCAACGGTAAGCTCGAAACGAATTTTCAGGGTCGAATTTGAATTGACCTCGAAACTAGTATGCAAGGTAAAAAAAAGCGGTGTTTTGTTCAAGTGGCCATAACTCGATCAAAAAAAATCGTAGAACGATTGTTAAGCATAGCAATCGAAAGCAAAAGAATCAAGCTTTCCGATGGTTTAAACAGAAATGTGCTGCGATTTTTTCCGCACGCGGTGCAACTCGACGAATTTGAGCAAAAATTTCGGAATTCGTCACCATCGTGTTCTGTTGAGTATCGCGCCGCCAAAAATTGGTCGAAACAAAATCGATTGGAAGCTTTCGAAAGAGGAGATTTCAGGCTTCGAAATGCTATATTTTTCAATTTTTTACGATCATTATTACCGGAGTTACAGCAGGTTGGAATTTTCCCATTTTTGCACTGGAAAGTTTTGATGGTCTAATTCTTGCGCAGAGTGTTGTTATTTTTGGAGAAAACATTTTTTGCGATACTTTCCTCTCTCTTGTGCTGGTTCTTCGTTATTCTTGCAAGATACATGCACGATGGAGATTAACAGGCTTCAGAAAAAAATACCTATAAAAAAATACTTAACCTGGGTTAGTAAAATTTTTTCGCTGTTGATGGCAATTTACTCGAAATTTTTAGGCTGTTTGAGCCAAACGCAGCCGAAATTCGGATTCAGCGCGCCAGAATACAATTTATGTAGACGAATGTGGTCAAATGAACGGACCACTTTTTTGCACGGTGTAATCAATGATGTATTGGCAACAGTAGCGATGAAAAACGACGCCAATGATATCGGACGACACTTTTGGATCAGCGTGAATCGTGAGATCAAATTGTAATTTCAATCAGAGCTTAGCCTTCGTGGCAATGAAATCCCTCGGCGGATTTTCGAGGATCGAATGCCGTTCGCCAATAACACGCGAAGCAACAGAAATAAGAGTTTTTTCGTTGAATACTCGGAATAGTCGTAGATTCGTATGCGAACGAAGCTTGAAAATCCTTGGAAGAGTGACGTGGCTCGATATTTCTGGCGAAAGGCAGGAGCGAGCTAGGTTTTTTCCTTATATTCGAAAATTTATTCCTTGTATATTTATGCAAACGGGAACTCATCACGCTCGTGATGGCAGGCGATGTATCGACTCGGCGTGTTTAGTATGCGTCGTACGTTGCTCGACGCGTTCGTCATATTCCTCCGTTGTTTCGCGAGCCTCTCGCATCACGACGCGTTGAAAGTAGGAAGCCGGAAAAGCGATAAAGCTGAATATGATAAAAATCAGTTGAATCCCCGGGGTGATGGGAAAAAGTTTGCCGACCATTGATTTAAGATAACGCTCTATTTCGATGGCGTCGGTGGCGATTGTCGAGGAAAAGGTGGATGGACGAGGGGAGAAGTGCGCATTTTTCGGGGCCGGCTTCGCGAGCCGATCTATTCGTATCTGAAAGCCGGGTCGAGAAGGATCGTCGTAGAAAGGGCATTCGGCGGATGATAATCTCGCGGCAAAAGGCAATTGCGAAATATCTATAAGGGGCGCCTTGGAAGTGGATGTCGAGGCGCAGACAACGCCGCTCCTTTGCTGGCGTCGAACGAGACGGCAAAGTTTGGGGAATCAGCCTGATAACTTATTGGCTGAACAACTTCTGGTTGAGCTAATATTAATTACGAGACCGTATCGTTATCCCGTATCTCGATATTTCCAAGTTTGCGTCCCGCTCGCGAAGATACATTATCGATAACGTCTGGTATAGTCGAGCTTACCGGGTGACTCGAGCGATGTACCGGGTGACTCGAGCCGAACTCTCTGCACACGACCATCGTCCTCTTCCGCGAGGAAATCCGAGTGGTTTCGCGTTTACACTTTCGTTCTACGACCAGCGGTTCGCGAGAAAATCGCAGTTCCGTTCCGTCAATCGCGGAGCGCGTTACTAGAGTGGGCGGCGCCGCGGCGAGTAACGCGCGCTCCGATTGGACGCAGCGCTCAAACCGCGCGCTCGCACACTCTTCGACGACCAGAACTCGTAATTGATGATCTCCGCGCCGGAATGTCGTTCTCTTCGGGGAAAACCGTCTTTCAAATAAAACTTATTATTTCCAACTTGTTTATCGTGCTAAAAATTTAGAAAAAAAACGAAACTGTCTACATAGCAGGAGACGAGAAGCATGTGGTTCGTGTTTTCGATACAAACAATTTTCCTTCGCCTGAGGGGTGTTGACTCGAACGAATAGTTCTTCGATGCCGAATCACTGATCGTTCATAATCGTTGCTAATTCCCTAATTGACAAAGTTTCTGAGCGTTGCGTATTTGGTATAGTTCCCGTAGGTACTATACGTGGCGCAAACGTAATCGTACCCACGCAAGGTAGATAATTATCCGAATGGTTTGACGCACCAGCATCGAATTTCCACTATTTCCCGGTGCGCGAGAAATCGAATACCACGTCCGCGAATAACAAAATGTCGAGTGAGTACCAAGCGCTAAATTGTTCAAAAATTTTGCATTCGATTATATAAAATATTATTATTAATATTAATAAATAAATAAATAATAGATTTCAATAAAAAAAATATTTCATCGGAATCTTTTATGCAAGTAAAATTAATACGAGCAGAAATAGTGCTTAGACGAAGAAAAACTTTTTTACTCGCCAATAATTTCTCTGGGTATAAAAAAAAAAAAATTCATCGTTTTTCATCATTTTCCCCAAAATATCGCCAAAACGAATTTTTTGTATCTACTCGAAGGTGAGATATCGAGAGTGCAATATTTCCCAGCGATCGAATTTGATTCGTATCGTTTAATATTTATCGCACGAACAGATTTGTTCGGTCCTCGCGACCCTCGACGTTGTTGGGAAAAGCGAGGTGACATAATTCGTTCAAATTACGCGAATTCAAGGAGCGATTGAATGCAGATTCGTTGCTTATTTGCATCCACGTCCCGTGTAATGGACGAAAAACGACGAAGAGTCTCGAGCGGGGGTATAATTGAATCTGTGTTAAAGAGGGCTCGCCGAGGGTACGAAAACAGGAAGAAGATTGTCTTGTTACTTCATCTTCTCTGGCTCCAATTTGAGCGAGGGAAAAAAAATCGACGGTGAGAAAATATTTTTCTTTTCTCGGGGTTGATTCAACCCCAGCGGTTTTTCGAACTGCGCTACCTCCTAGAGTATTTGTGAAAATGGGACATGTGTCGTGATCTGTGGGTAGTTTGAACCATTTTTCATCATAAAATATCGTTCGTTATGACAAATCTGGCGTATCATTTTTCCGCACTTCAGATGTTCAAATAAATATAGTTTTTGGAACGGCCACTAATTTATTCTCACCCACCTGAAAGTATGCTATTTCAGATTTATGAAACGATTTTTTTGATTTTTTTTGCTTGAAAATTGAAGTCTCTGCATGGCTTTTCATGAAAAAAGTCATATTTTACGAATTTTTTTTCGACTTTTCTTTTTTGGTATTAAAAATTACACGACTTGAAAATAACTGACATGGCCTTACGCATAAAGGTTGACATTACATTGTACTATTTTGATATAATTTTTTTTTCAATTTTTTAGTTATTTATCACTTTCCAAAGTGAGTGGGGTTGATGACACCCCATGTGACCATCACGCCAGAATGCGGAGGTGTGACCATTAAGGGTTAAATAATTTGTACAAACAATTGCAAGTGGCAAAATAGAAAGCATTTTCTTCCACGTGCTCGTGAAGGGCATAGTTAGTTTGCTGCTGTCTGGTCCACTTTTTGACTCGGTTCTAATGGGTTAAAAAACGATCCACGTCGACGAGACGCGCGGAACAATATGCCACTAATCTATCGTACATTTTCACGTCCGAAAGTGGTAAAAATTAAAAAACGTTCATTGCCCGCCATTTACCACCGCCACGCTCCGTTGGCCACGGAGTGACTAGACCCACATTTTTCGTTAGTGAAAAAAAATGACGTACGTTCGTAAATCGAGCTTTTCGAACGATTCGCAGTCGACTCTCGTTGCTGAAAAATATGAACACTCGATTCCTGAGGGGTCGTAAAAAATAACTGAATCGCGCATAAATGATACCAACGGATTGTTCGTCGTAATTAGTTGGGATAAAGCCCCGAAAAGTCCGAAGCTCTGATCGAGCTGAAACTGTACTAAAAGCTTCTACGGGCAAAGATAATCAGAACCTTCGGAGCACTTTTACCGACCGAGCGCCGTTTTGGGCAATTTTGGGGAAATTGGAGCTCGGAAAGAGCTTTACATAGGGGTATCATATTCTCGTGATTTACTACCAATTTTTGGCACCAACGCGATCCACAAAAATGGGAAATAATTAGAAAATGAAGAACTAAAATACGTGGAGTCAGTTTTACTCAAAGTTTTTGCACAGCGACACGAGGAATCAACGGGGGCGGTGCAGAAAAATCTATCGTATTGACCATATTGCTCCAACGCTGCTAAATGACCGACGGAAGAAAATGAACGGGGCTGGAGCCAAAAAATCAGGTCGATGGGGAAACAGTCGGAGTCGTTATCCAGAGAAAGAAAATCTTGTTTCCTAGCCTCGTGAGAATAAAAAAAACAATTTAGTATTCCCAATAACGTTCCTGAATTTTTTGTCTATCCAGCAAGCTGCTCTTCTTTTTATTTTTCGTTCGTATTCGTATTTTGAATTTGATATCTAATTTGATATTTTTTTAATAACGAAGAGATATTAAAAATATAAAAAAGATATGAGAATTTTTCTAAATATTCGCACTCGTTTTGAAAAAAAAAAATGGTAAGTTCAAAGCTTGAAGATCGTATATAAAAAGATTATGAAAAACATTTGTGCATTTCTTTTGGAAAAGTACATTAAAATTTGTTGGAAAAGTACATTAAAAATTTTTGGAAAAAAAGACGTGTTTAAAGTTATGGGCAGGAAAGCGAGATTTGATGTGAGTGGAACGGGTAATAAAAAAATGGCAAAAACTAGCTGGTTTTTTGGAAGGGGTACAAGAAGATGTGAAAAAATTGACGAGATCAAAAATGTATTTTTTTTAAATGTTCAATTTGGCGTGGAATGGCCGACTCCGACTCGTTTGGCTGGTACGGGCTCGAATGGAAGCAGAAGTGGGCGAATTTTCAAACTAATACTCGACTGAATTTTGGACACGGTTTCGCGTTTTCGCCAAGAGGAATGAAACGATGAAGTGTTGACCGAGATGATCGGGTCGAATCCCCGCCGAGGGGGACGAAACATAATCCGGGGGCGATTTCTGGTTAATTGTAGTAACTGTGACGAGGAAAACTCGACGACGGGGAGAACTGCGTCGCGAGTGGCGAAACTGGAAAGCAGCGAATTACAGCGACTTCCGGCAGCGATAACACGATGCAAACTGCACGGATACCGTTATATACCATCCGCCTGCTAAATCCCACCTCGTAACTCATCGTCGACCCAAATCCGGAAGAAAAAAGATGCAATGAAAAAAAGGAGAAAAAACCGATGCCCCAAAAAAAAAGAAAAGAATCCAGCAAAAATCTCAACGACGCGTGCATTTTTGTCCTCGAGAACACCGGTATTATTCAAGGACAAGAACACCCTGCTAATAACAATCCTCAGAACAATCTATTTCCGTTTTTCCAACGTCGCTTTAAAAAAAAAAAAAAAAAAATAGCTATTTGGAAAAATATTTGGCATGTTTTTTTCAAATCGCTCCTCAGCTAAAAAAATTTTAATGCGCAAGAGGAAAATGGGAATTAAATACTCTAAACAATAAAAAACCACGTTTCCCACATTTTCTAGAAAACTAATTGGGGTACCACCCAGTAATTTGTCCCGGCAGTTTTTTTCAACGATGCGAGTCGCTTCTCCCTTTGTTCATTTTTCCTAGGGCACCCGCGGAGGTGTGAAAACAACAACAATAATAATAGTAATAATAATAATTCTAATTCTAATAATAATAATAATAATAATAATAATAATAATAATAATAATAATAATAATAATAATAATAATAATAATAATAAAATGTAAAAAAAAATATGAAAAAATTGGATAAAAATGTAGGGAAATGTAGAAAATTGGGGACAAATTTTCGAAACTGTTCACCACCCTACGGTTACTTTCGTGACGGTCGATTGACCCTCCGCGCTCGGCTCTCCGCCACTCCGAATGACGGACGCCCGAAAGTTTGGCAATTATACAACCAAGATCAAGTTTGTGGAACGCTTCGGAATCGGACCCGGAAGCGTATCTCTCCTAATATTAGCTTCCGGTCGTATCTGGCGAGCGGAAGTTGGTTCGGTAGCATCTGTCGCGAACGAGTGTCCCTTGTTATTCGTCGAAGAGAAGGATGAACGGGACAATGCGCGAGTCGGCGATCCTTGTCACGAATAGGGGAACCGAGCTTTTTCCTAACGGGCAACAACGTACGAGATCGCGCGTTAATTTATGCGTCAGTTTTCATCGGCTCGAAACAGCTGGAGAAGGACTAACGGCGAACGACGCGACAAATGAATAGGCAACGAACACCCCTAGCAGCACCCTGTGGCGCCGCTGCTACTTCGTAACGTACGTGCTCTTTTAATTGAAATGAGAATTCACGTTTCGTCGAAACGATGTCGTTTAGTTTAGTAGGAGCCGAGCATTTTTCAACGACACAATTGCATTTCACCTGATGACTCGAATACGACTCGCCATCGTGTGTACTCGCGCATCACTGGGCGTACAGCTCGTACCTGCACGTCGCGGTGCCGTAGGTACAGGGAAAATTATGGAGCCGAGGAAAAAGCTTACGCGGCTGTTCCCAGAATTCGCTTTGGAAAACAGTCCTTCTGCAAACTTGGCCATCGTATTTTTTTTTTTTTGAATTGGCAAACTTATGGGTAAACAATAGACAAACGACAGCGTTTGGCAGGAGTCACAGCGGATACAAAATGGCGGATCAAAATTATCAAACGTCTCAATTTTTTCTAGAATTTGGTATACAAGCGTTACTGAGGTCACTGATTACGGATCCGCTGTAAAAAAATTGAAATTCAAAATGGCGGACTCAATATGGCCGGTCGAAATTGTGAAATGTAGTAATTTTTTTTGAAATTTGGAACATGGGAATTTTTGGAATCGCAATCTCAAAACCCTTATACACCAAATTTCATGAAAAAACGATGGCTGGAGAAATTCGTGACTGAAGAAATTAAGCTTATTTCCACGCATGTGTGTTGAAGGCCACTCGAATACCGAGCTTTTTGAGGGGTTTTCAATCGATGAGTTATAATTTGTGGGCAAAATAAATCCTAATCTCGCATCTAGAGGTATATTCTCTGGTGACATAAGTTTCCTGCAAGTTTCATGTTGATTTCATCGAAATTGGATGAGTTATCGATGAAAAACAGGGGCAAGACCGAGCTTTTTGGAGATTTCTGATCAATGACTCGGCACATTCGAGAAAAATAAGTCCTAATCTCGTAGCTGCAGGGCAACTATTTCATGGGGAACATTTTCTGCGAGTCTGACTCCCCTCTCATCAGAACTGACCGAGCAACGAACAAAAGTTACGTATAAAACGCGGCTTATCGCATTTTTCGAATAATAAATCGTAATATTGCGAGCGAACGAGTGGAAATTCTGCATTCGTACGAACAGAAAGTTGCTGTCAGTTTTTATTTTTCGATCCTAGTACATCGCTGGAGCGAGACGATGCATCAGCTTTAAACCAGAAACTCCGACGGCGATAACGAGTGTCGAGAGTCGCTGTGAATTTGTACAATGGGAAATGCGAGGGTTCAAATAGCTTTTGAAAACCGTTCTACTTTTTTGTTTCACCCTCGGAGTGCGATTTTCTGGTACAATGGAAATCAGATTTGAATCGGAGGACATGTATACGAATTTCCAATTATTATTTATCCGCGCTCGAAAGCTCGTTGACCCCCGTCGAATTGGACGACGGTGATGGAAGCCGATGAAACGATCAGCGCATGGATATTCGACGGGCCAAAAACTAATGACACCGATCAAAAGGATACGAGTAAGCCGATTCCGATACAACGCATCCGAAAACTTTTTTTTTATCCACGCGCGGTGTTACGTTCGATCGCAACTATCCAGCAAAAAATTGACCCGAAAATCACATCGTTCATGATTATTTTCCCCGTACAATTCATATAATTTACATACAGCGTGTTAAAAAAGTCTGGAAACTGTCGAATATCTCGAAAACGAAACGTTTCTCAGAAAAATGTTTCCAACCAATATTGTAGGGTTTCAAAAGTTCTATTTAATGATCATATCCGTTTGACCTTGAGTAGAGGCGTCAAGGCAATATCGAAACCAACGCGATTTTTTAAAATAGAATACCCCATTTTTTATGGCACGGTATTAAAGATGGCGGCGAAACGTTTCCAAAACACTACTTGAACACCTATTTCTGTGGGGATTGGCCGAGTTATGAGCTTCAGAACTTACGGTGCCGCCAGCATTAGTGTTATCCAACATGCACCGCGCGAAGGTCACATGTTCGGCACTAATGCGGGCGGCATGCCGCAAGCTGGTGAACTTTTTAGCCTGATCTGATCGCGGGATTACTACGAAATTTATACTCTCACCGATATCTAATTTTTCACGACAGAAATCACATGATTTTTACAATTATTTTGAATAAATTCGTACGAAACAAATTTATGCAAACAAATTACGTATTGCTAAATTAGTAGAAAAATTGCTACATCCGATATAATTAATCTGTACATTTTTTCTAAACTGACGAATGTGCTAATCCTTAAGTTTCGCCACTTTCAAAGTGAAAACTCCAATTTCTGTCTTGAGTCAAACGGTTGGAAATTTAGGTTCGGTTTACCCACCGTGTATAGGTATTGTACGGATGCGAAGCGCTTCTCCTCCGCGGAAGCCTCGTTGCAAATGGAATATCGCTGGGTTAGAAATACGAGAGGCGAAATATTGTTCGCGATTTTTCCATACTCACTCAGTTTGGGGACAATCAGTCGACGTATTTCGAGACACGCGTCGCGATCATACCCGATGCATGTCGCATGAAAAATTCAGTCGTTATCGCAGATCCGACGAACCAGTTGGAAATCGAATGCACCGTGTGATTCCTCGAGGACGAGTTACGTGGCTGAAATCGCAGAATTCTTTCCGCATCCCATCTTTGTCACCGGTTACACGAGCCTAGCTTCTCTCTGACATGGTAAGCAGTTTCCAATATCGCATCAAACCATACGACGCGTCGTAACACCGCGACTCGTAGCTTACCGTCAATCTACGTCCCCGAATACCTCTCTTGGTATACACAATTTCATCCGAGCGCTACGTGCATCCCCATCGATCCCGATTTATCTGTGAAAAATAGCAAACAGCATCACCATTTGGGCACTGAAATATACATCACACACATATTCATTATCAACGTCGTATTTATAATCTTTGGCTATTTTCATATCAGCAATTGAAATCGAAATTCCATACACTTGTACTGTAGCCCTATACCATCAATATAATGCCATCATATTTTGCTTCTATAAAACAAAATAAAACAAATTAAAAAAAAAAAAATAGGCGATATTGCCTCACGCAAAAAAGCGATGAGCTTTTGGCTCAGATCGGTCAGTTTCTTTTATCCAACCGTCCGTTTCGCCCACCCAGTGCGGGAAAAATGAAAACCTGGGAAAACTAATCGAAACAATCGTCATAAAAATATGATCCGTGGCCAGGATACGCTGAGCAAGCTTCACGAGTCCATTTGCTACAAACTTCGCGTTGTATCCAGTCTTGAATAGGCGGATGAATGTAAGCTTCTCCGCACACGGTTCGACTTCCGTTTCTTTGTCTTAGTGTTTTGGTTTTGTTTTGCTGCCATCTTTTTTGGTCGGATTCGACGACAACATTATTTCGTACGTTATTTAAAAAAGCTAACCTCGAACAAAAATTGTTAAGCAACAATGTAAGATGCCCGTGTTTGTATACGTCTATTTACAGTACACGTTACTCAAAATATGAGAATATCTCGAGCCCTGAATATTATAAAATAAACACAAAGTAATTTCGGTGGTTTGATCGTCATTTTTTTTTAAACCACGTTCAATTTCTTTCGCTTGTCGCATCTACTGGTGTCAATTTCCTTGTTACGACTCCTATTTTGTAAAATCATCGGCAATAGGTTGTTCGCTGGTAAATTTTTGAAATAGAAAATGCCGGATTCAGTATGGCCGAGCAATATTATGAAATGTGGTCGTTTTTAGATGGAATTTGGATATAAACGTTGCCAAGGTCGTTGAATTGGAAATTTTTACACGAGGTTAAGGTAAAAAAACGATGCCTGAAAAAAGTCGAGACTGAAGGGCTTAAAATACGGAAGTCGCGATCTTCAGATGTTCCGTCCAGACTGTTTTCTCCTCTTTCTTGGACACTCGGTACATCAGAGTGGTTTGAAAGGTCGAGTCAATGATGGTAAGACTCTGCGATCTACGTCACTCTGGACCACGAGCAACGGCAGCGAAGAAGAAGCGGAGTGAGATAGTATTCATGGGACGTCTTTTGGTACGAGATCACGAAAAGCCGGCGGAAGTGAAGTGGAGATATTCGCTCAACCCTTCGCGTCAGGAATCCCGAACGAATAGAATACCACGAAAATATACGTATAGGGAGTGAAATTCTATCAGCTAGCTATTTCTTAGCTCTCCTTAGCCGTAGAATATATTAACAATGCGGAGAGAATGAGAATAATAAAATATTGCTTCGATTTGGGGGAAAGTATGTAAAGCAGTCGAAAAGATCCGAGCAGAAAACGCAGTTTACCAACTAATAACGTAACTTTTCCAAAATACTTATCAACTTTTCAAATTTGCGATCGAAGCGGCAGTCTACGAAACTCTTCGAAACAATTCAGTAAATTGCTCGAGCTGATGGGAGATGATTAATTTGTGTAATAATTCATACCGCGAATCGGGTCGTCACAATAAATATGCATGGAAACGGGTGGAGGAAGATGGATGGAAAATAATACAGGAACGATTGGATTCGCGCAGGATTGATCAAACGCCGCAAAAAAGACACGAATCGACAACTTCAAAGTCGTGTCAATCCACTCTTCGCGAGCCTGATAATTGCAAAGAGCTAATTGATGTAAGAAATTGTATTAGCGCGTGGAACGTGACGAGCGAAGCACCACACGTATACAGCGACGCCACCGAATCGCGAGATTCGCCCTTACGAATTTGTAAGCGATACGGTTGAAAAAAAGTTCAAAGAAAATCTAGTGACTTACGAATTTTTATTGTAATTCGGGAGTGCATACGGATTTTGTACACCTCGAAGATCAATATTTTTGATATTATCGAAGCAGTATCAAAAAAGCGGATATTCGACTCACTCTATTGTGTATATCCAACGTAAAACTGAGGTTAGGGTACCACGATCGCGTACACGCGCCACCAACACGCAACCCCATTCGCACGCTGGCTGATGAAATTACTTCGTAGACCAGTTGGGAGACTAGAAAAAGTTAGTTTGTACATCCTGGTACACGTACAGTTGTACCGTTTCATTGTTATCGCGTTGAAAAATGCTATTAGATGCCGAGCATAACAGCAGAAATTATGCAGATGTATTAGTCACAGAAGAGTCGGTAGAATAATTCACGAGTCGGTACTTTGAGCGATAACAGGGAGAATATATCAATCTAACCGGCGCTCGTGACACGAGATTTCCACAAAACCAAGATGGTGCCTGACTAACATGCGAAGGCGCGGGAAAAGTGTGATACGATTATGAAACATGGTGACCAAATCGCCGCTCATTTGTTACCAGGAATGGTCTCTCGCATAACCCAATACGCGCACCTTCCCCAACCGCACACACTAACAGACGCACACGATATATTATTCTATCAATAGCGGATCAATCGATCTTCTGTTGATACGAAACACTTACCCCTTGTCTTGTCAGAGATTTGATCAGATTTCGACGAGTCAAACACAAGGTATCTACGTGTCACATACATGATTGCTTCGCTTGTTTTTTCACCAGCTAACAATTGACGGGCGCGCGTCGTTCCTATGTTATTATTCTCGACCAATACGCATCCGATCTTTTACCATAGACTATCGATCATAGACTTTCGTTGGTCTTCCTTGGTCAACAAACACTTCACCTTGTTCCATTGTCGAAATCTGATGTTTATCGAGCCTTCTTTTACTTCTCACATTTACGATTTGGAAAGTGAATGAGAACTTGGCAGATTGGTTTCCTACTCTTTCCGTCGACGTTAAAAACAAGTGAAAATGGATCTCGGTTACATCCGTGGTTAAAGCGAAAACAGGGTAGATTGGTAATCGGTACAGTAGATTACACGCGTCATTTGACGTCACTTACACGGGGTCGGTTCGCTCGTCGATATTACAGGAATTCGTGGTATCCTTACCAATGGTGGAGTGACCAACTTAGGTTAATACCATAATACCATCACACTCGCTCTTTCTCGCTGCTGCTCATCCTTTCAAAGTAATTTCACAGATTTTACTTCAACCTATCTACTATCGTTTTGTTTACCTTTATATCCGTCAATATTCGGTTTAACAGGATCTAATCGAAAAATAAATAAGTTTAAATCAAATCTTTCTCTCGTTTCGTCCAAGCGTCGCGCGTAGTTCTCGCATTCTACCGACAGATGGCGCTGAAGCGGGGAAAATCGCTCGAAGGAAAGGGAGGCGACAATAATGTCGCGAGAGCCACCTGACGCGTATTTTTCGTACGACCGAGTCCAGATGCGCGAGGCACTGTGGGTAGTGTGCGGCGAGTGGCTCAGAACCGTCTCGCGCTGTCCAATAAAAGAGGTGATATAAGAAATCATAATAGACGAGCTAACTGTCGCGCAGGAGTGTCGCGAAGCCGCGGCAACGAGTGTCAGTGTAAGCAGGTTCGATCGGGTCGTCGAGAGTTTCGAGAAGTGTGTTGTTTACCGCGATATGTGTTCTCGCTAAAATCTGTCTCTTCTTCTCTCCCTATCTCTATCCATCTATCCGTCTCACTCTCGTATATAGACAGTCGCGCGAGATGTTGGAGAAATGTGGGCGAGGAGGATGACTTCGTCAACGATTACTGATCCATGGGGTTAACTTTCTCGTCGTTGTCCTCATCGTCGAGTCTCTCGGAGTGTCGTGAGTCGCCGAGTGACAGGTGACCACAGTTTCGAGTTCGTGGTTTTACATGTCGCGTTCGCGTCCTTTACGACGACTCGTGCTTTCCCAAAGTGACAGAAACGAGTAGTTGATCAAGATTCGAAAGAGTTTTTCCAAATACATCTCATCCTCTATAACACACGCACGCACACACGTACAATATGCCGGGCCTCATCGCGGTAAGCGCGTTCGTCGATGAGACCAGAGAGGATTACAATTCACCGACTACATCCACCTTCGTATCGAGGATTCCACAATGTCGACAAACCATCACGTCGCTGGAAGAGGTAAGTTTTTGCATCCTACATCACCCCTCGCTTAAACCTAACCTAAAAAAAAAACAATCCTTTCGTAGTCATCCCGCGATGAGAAAGAAAAACCGACGATCGTCCATGAGACAAATCGTTTCGCATTCCTATTTGCGCAAAACGAATCACGAGGCGCCGTCGCGTCGTAATTCACGTTCCATGAAATAGTCACGCCTCGTCGAGTTTCCTTTAATCAACGATCAACCCTTCGTCGTTATTCTTTGCATCGTTACGTTCGTCCGCCTAACCACGAATGAAAGGGCGTTAAATTTTACCGCGCGTCGTTCGCCGTCTTTTCTTCCTTCGCAATTTATTCGTGATGTACGAACGAACCGAGTATATACGTAGGTACCAACTAGGTCAGATACTACGACGTTCGTCGCTGGAATCTCCGTCTTTTTTCTATTATCCTATACGTAATAAGTTTCGATCGATAGAATTTCAGTAGCTACGAAAATCACGCGAAGCTCGCCGTTGTCTAACATAATTCTTTCCTTTGTCCGTTATTCGTAGCTCGGGTATCGATTCTATCAATGATAAATGAATGAACGGTGCGACTGCATGTTTCGTGCGCGATTTTACGAGCTGATCGCGAGCTCGCGTATGAGGTCAGGTAGCACTCTCTGGATTTATTTATAAGTAATAGCTGCCGCGACCTTCTCAAGGATACCGGCAAAGACACGTGAATATCATCGTCGCTTCTCCGCCTGTTATGTTACCCCCGATCGAAATTCATCGCCGTACGTTTTCCAGCCGTCATCCGTACAATGAAAACATCTATCGGCGAATTCCTTTCCAAATACCAATCTCGTTCCTTTGTTACATTTTTTATACCAGCTACCGCGAATCTGTCCAAATCGCGACTTGACATCGTTCGGGTCATTGACGCAACGAATTAACATTCCGTTACAAACACGGCTCTCGAAATAACCTTCTCCTATCTGCGAGCAGAATATACATCACCGGCCTCCAGAGGGTAAAATTACAAAAATGGCCTTCATTTTTACAACCAAAAATAATTCAAGGACACTCGAGATAATAAACGCAACGAATACAACGAATATTGCGTCGTTTCTTTCATTTGCAAATAGCTGCAACAAAAACTACAAATCCATACGAAATCCGACGTCGGTCAGTGATCTGGAATATTAGACCGTTGTTGTAATCGAAACTGAATCTGATGACCTTTCCAAATCTGCGAAACGTATCGTATCGACGATAAACGTAGTTACAGCGCGTGGTGTTTGTATGCAGCGTGGCTATGTAACACGTCAGGTGATGATACTTTTCGTACGTTGCTGATCAATCACAATGAAAACCCTGCTAATTTTCGTTATCGCAGCTCGCATCGGGAATTTCTTATCTTTTATCTAACGTACATTTTAATCCGTATTCATTGGAACTCGACGCTCCGCGTAGTTGTCGCCGATCGAAGATTTCTCCCGCGTATACGTATAGAACTGTCAACTGCTAATGAAAAACGCGTTGTTATTACTAATAACAACAATAATCACACGGCGACATGATCCGTTCACTGGCCAAACTATCTCGATTGAAATATCGCGATTTCATTGTCACATGTCGAATATAATCCGTATTCGTTGTAACTCGAACGGCTTTGCGCAATCGTCAACGGTTAAGGACTATCAACGCGTGCAACGAATGTCGAAATTGCTACTCGAAATTACCAACGAACGCCGCCGCCTTGCTCGCTATTAATTATACTTCAACGTGAGCGCTCACGTTGTACGTACATCACTTTTTATAATAACTCTTCGTAGCATGCGAAGAGTTGTAATAAAACGACGATTATTGATTACGCCGAACGACGTGATACTATATGCTATATATTCAGAATTCCTTCAAGACCCCGTCAGCCGGCTCGACGGCCTTCGGTTGCCTTCGACGATCCGATACATTATTACAATCAATCCGTGATTGTACCGTTGACGGAGGTCTCACTTTTGCGGGCTATCTGGAACTACGTATCAAAACAATGCAAAGCTCGAGGTTATCGCCTCCCGAAATTTTCACGCGAATCCGACTACATAGTAACAGAATGTCGTTTGCACAAATTCTATGATACATAGGAGAGAAAGAGGCAAATGGACCCAGAGTGAAATGTTGTAGACACCATTTTGTGTCAGAAAACAAAACAACACGCGTATTCGCAAACAACCGATATTTTTTTCTTGCCGTTTTCTTACCATCGACGCGATCAGTCTTGGATGATAATCGGTTGTCATTGGTACTTGGAACCACCGGCCAAAATAAAACTGCGATGCGAGACGCTGGGTCGTCTGGCTATAAATACGTTGTTTTCTTTTTTCTCTTTTCGCAATCCGCCCGCTAAATAACGTGGATGTCCAACGCGGAACGAGGCTAGGACTCGTATCTCGTTGTAATGCGCGCCAACGGGGAGCAACAGCTTGAAATCAGTCTCGTACGAGTGGATTTTCATTTCTCGTAACAACTGCTACGATTACTCGTTACTTCGCGAGTGGAAAATCGTTGCTAGGAAGCGAATTGCAATAACAACGAAACCTTTTTTTTCATACCGCGAAGTTCCTTTTTTTACTCGCGACGAGGATGACAAGACGAGCAGGCATTCGATCCCGATATAAATAGCATGGCGCGAGAACTCGCGTCTCATTACCTTACACTCATCGTCACGTGTTTACGATCCTATAGACAATGTTTACTTTTTTTACATTCTTCCTACGCGTCAGCTGATTCCTACGCTCTCTCTGTCTCTCCTATTGCTGCGCCCATCGCGACGCACCGCGCGCGCATACCTTCGACGCTACGCAGCACCGAAACCGTGATTTTTATCAATCCTTCACATTCTTTCGCGGCATATCGCACTATTTTTCATTTAATTCCCTATCAACTTAAGCATTAATGGTCACACCTCCGGGTTCTGACGTGATGGTCACATGGGGTGTCACCAACCCCACTCACTTTGGAAAGTGATTATTAACTAAAAAATTGAAGAAAAAAAAATTATATCAAAATACTACAATGTAATGTCAACCTTTATGCATAAGGCCATGTCAGTTATTTTCAAGTCGTGTAATTTTTAATACCAAAAAAGAGAAGTCGAAAAAAAAATCGTAAAATATGACTTTTTTCATGAAAAGCCATGCAGAGACTTCAATTTTCAAGCAAACAAAATAAAAAAAATCGTTTCATAAATCTGAAATAGCATACTTTCAGGTGGGTGAGAATAAATTAGTGGCCGGTCCAAAAACTATATTTATTTGAACATCCGAAGTGCGGAAAAATGATACGCCAGATTTGTTATAACAAACGATATTTTATGATGAAAAATGGTTCAAACTACCCACAGATGACGACACATGTCCCATTTTCACAAATACTCTAGAAGGTAGCGCAGTTCGAAAAACCGCTGGGGTTGAATCAACCCCGAGTGACCAGTAAGGGTTAAGCAGTAATTCTTCGACCGATAGATGGTCGCGCTTCTTTTGTTTCGGTGACCCTATCAACATTGTTGAAAAATCCCACGATCTTAGTTTGTCGCGTGTACCAATGAAACTATGTATGCCATCGACCTGTCGCCATTCAAAGGAAAATTAAAAAAATACCCGTATCTTTTATTTCATTTGCAATTGTTTATAAAAAATTAACCAAACAAATTACGTCGAAAGTCCTTATTCTGATAACGTGACTACCTCACTCGATTCTACCTGAAAAATTACGACGAATAAAACAAGGGTATGCTGGTCTTCCATTCGCCTATGAATGGAAAGCTGTGGGCCCAGCTTTTACCTGTGGTTTAACGATTTAAATTGTTGTTCACCAAGAACCAAGACCTCATATTTCCGAGTTCTTCTATCACAAAGACTCTTCTCGTCGTAGTAAGCCGGATTATTTGCCTACGGTTTTTGTCGGCCCGGATAAACCGCGCGCGTTCGTTTATGTGCTCACCGCGTTGCGTATAGCGTACTTGCGAAAGAGAATCACGGACGCGCTAACGCGTACGCAAATGTTAGTTAGGTTAAACAGCACAGGCCCGATGACTTAACCTTCCGAGTAATTCAAACCCTCAAATCTACTCGAGGCCTGTCGTTATGCCATGGAGAACGGAAACCGGAAGGCGCTTCGAACGTTCCCTTTTGTTTTCTCCCCAAGAAAATCCACCGTCCTTTATACCGCTGTAAAGCAAAGGCCACGCCGCGACCTATCGTCGCAAACAAATAACAATCGTTCCATTAAAACGGAATATATAAAAAAAAAATTTCGGTAGCTGGGAAAATTAAATTGAATGTTAACCCTTACTGGTCACTCGGGGTTGATTCAACCCCAGCGGTTTTTCGAACTGCGCTACCTCCTAGAGTATTTGTGAAAATGGGACATGTGTCGTCATCTGTGGGTAGTTTGAACCATTTTTCATCATAAAATATCGTTCGTTATAACAAATCTGGCGTATCATTTCCGCACTTCAGATGTTCAAATAAATATAGTTTTTGGAACGGCCACTAATTTATTCTCACCCACCTGAAAGTATGCAATTTCAGATTTATGAAACGACTTTTTTGATTTTTTTTGGTCGAAAATTGAAGTCTCTGCATGGCTTTTCATGAAAAAAGTCATATTTTACGATTTTTTTTTCGACTTTTCTTTTTTGGTATTAAAAATTACACGACTTGAAAATAACTGACATGGCCTTACGCATAAAGGTTGACATTACGTTGTAGTATTTTGATATATTTTTTTTTTCAATTTTTTAGTCATTTATCACTTTTCAAAGTGAGTGGGGTTCATGACACCCCATGTGACCATCACGTCAGAATCCGGAGGTGTGACCATTAAGGGTTAATATTACATGGATACTCGTATCGAAAAGTAGTGAAATTATCACGCGAACGTTTCCGCGATTGATGAGACGAAAGCCTATTCGCATCGTAGGTAGGTAGGCATACGATGAAGATAGGTATGAAGATACTGGGCCACGGGTCGGATGTGATATCGCTGGTTGTAAAGATATCAGTTACAACCCTCCGGAACGACCGTAAAAAATTGGTCATCAGTCGAAGTATATATATATATATATATATATATATATATATATATATATATATATATATATATATATATATATATATATATATATATATATATATATATATATATATACTCGAGATTGTGTCTTATGAGGTTCGATTCTTTCGTTTATCGGCTGCTTTCTTCGACGAGTCTCGCAAGATGACGAGTAAATTTCGCGACTAGAGCGCATTCTCGAGAAAATGTGCTCTCTCACCGGGAGAAAACCGCTTCGCGAAAATACCTACGTATAAGTATATACGGGTCATTCCACGCCAAATCTGACGGTTTGAAAAGATGTTATAATATTTTCGATTCCGTCACTGGAACAAAGAAAAATCTCAAAATTTACGTAGAAGAGTTCAAGAAAGTGTAAAAAAAAATTGAGGAAATGAAAAATAAGAGTTTGCCAAACGGTCCGATTTGACGTGGAATGCCCCGTATGTACGAACGTAAATTTCGGAGGAGTAATTATTTGGATGGAATCTGCCATCTATTTCGTATTCGTAACACTCGAGACGGAAATTCTTTCGGTAATTTTGTTGTGAAAAAGAAATTGAGGGCAGACGCGGGAGAACAGGTTTGATAGCCGTTTCCGTAGCTATACTCCGCGATTAGTTCATACATTTCGCACGTCGCGCGACGCAGTTTTACCTACCTATCTACCTACTGCCCATCGTTTCTCTGCCAAATGAATCGAGGCGAGCGCGTACCGCGCCGTGAATTACGGATGAATTGCCTAATACGTGCGTACAGCGAGCTCTCTCTCCCCGCTTTGCTGGGCAAAACGCGTGCCTGCCCATTTTTATCCGCTAGATCGCTACTTTTTTCACTCGCCAATTCCTACTAGCATTCGACCCATAACAACTCGAACCAATAACTCCCCGATCGTGTATTTTTCCCTCGATTTTTTCGCTCTCGAAAACGCGTTTTCTATTTGTGACTTCGATAACGATCTCAACCCCCCTCCCCCCTGGATCGATAACGAAGATATGCGATTCTTGTGCCGGTTATCTGCAGTTTCGCATTGACAATCGTTATCACACAGAGTTCAGAGAGTAACGATTGAAAAGAAACGTTGGAATGCACCAAGTTCAGCAGTTCTGCGTCGAGCCCTCATTTTCACAAATTTTGGAATCGACAGTTTTTTCAAGAAAACTAGCCTTCCATTTGGCAGCCAAATGTTGGTTTTAGCAAAAACACGCACAAAATCTAAAATCGAGTGACGTTGGATTTTTTCAAGATTTTTGTTTATTCAAATAACTGAAAAACCCTCTGAAAAAAATCTGGATGGGGAAGTTAACGAATCGAAGACTAAAGCGACGTTTATTCGTCGAGAGTCGGATTCCTCGAGCGTGGGCGCTTTTCCGGCTGTAACTATCAACATTTTGAGATAAATTTAGGCCGATAATATTATAATTATGTGACTGGGCGATGAATTGGTGCAATCTAGCCGAGTCAACGCTCCGCGTCCACGAGGCGGAAAATTGTCTTTCTTTTTTACCATCTGTAAAAAGCAAGGAAAATAAAGGGTGAGCTAATACGACAATCTGTTGCGTATTTGGGTTGGAAAAGAATCGTGATATGTTCAGAAATACGATCGAATAGCATTTCCTCGAGGGAAATATTTACACGATTGGTAAACGGAACACCTGCAGTCGATGCATAATCGTAATAGTCGTAACACGCGGCGTGTGAAAACATCGGGATTTTTTTTAATCCCCGTATCGTAACGCACGACCGTGCGACATTCGAGGTCGTTAGCCGTTAACGTGATAATTACCGCGCCTGACGTGTAATTTACCGGAGAGTAACAACATAAGTACAGTGTATATCTGCGTGGCGCAAAAAAACGACCATTACATCTATAGATCTACATATCAATTAGAAAGAAAATCATATTTCCGATGTCGCCTTTTATTTATTGTTTCTTCGTTTCCCGATATATACTCGTAATACCAATTAAAAGTGAAAATATAAATTGAAACTTCATACGAATATTTGAAGGTCGTTTAATCCTTACTGGTCACTCGGGGTTGATTCAACCCCAGCGGTTTTTCGAACTGCGCTACCTCCTAGAGTATTTGTGAAAATGGGACACGTGTCGTCGTCATCTGTGGGTAGTTTGAACCATTTTTCATCATAAAATGTCGTTCGTTATAACAAATCTGGCGTCTCATTTTTCCGCACTTCAGATGTTCAAATAAATATAGTTTTTGGAACGGCCACTAATTTATTCTCACCCACCTGAAAGTATGCTATTTCAGATTTATGAAACGATTTTTTTGATTTTTTTTGCTTGAAAATCGAAGTCTCTGCATGGCTTTTCATGAAAAAAGTTATATTTTACGATTTTTTTTTCGACTTGTCTTTTTTGGTATTAAAAATTACACGGCTTGAAAATAACTGACATGGCCTTACGCATAAAGGTTGACATTACATTGTAGTATTTTGATATAATTTTTTTTTCAATTTTTTAGTTATTTATCACTTACCAAAGTGAGTGGGGTTCATGACACCCCATGTGACCATCACGTCAGAATCCGGAGGTGTGACCATTAAGGGTTAAAACAATCAAAATCGATGCACCTAAAAATTCAAAAAACAATAAGACAAACCTTCAAAAACAAATATCTTAAGCTGAAAGTTTGAAAACCCTTTTTTTAAGCCTATAAAAATTTACCTAAAAATTAAGGAGCAAAAATTAAAAAATCTAAAAAAAAATCGCGTTTTGACTATTTTTGCGATTTTCAAAATCCGTAAGCAATAAATAACAGCAATAATAATAATAATAATAATAATAATAATAATAATAATAATAATAATAATAATAATAATAATAACAACAATAATAATAATCCTCGGTGAAAATTGTTATCGTCGAGCCGAAGCGTGGAGCCTCGTACGAGGTGATTGCAGTCACGGTGTTGATACGAATCGCGTGATGTGATTTACATTGTTATCTCCGCGTAAACAGTTGAACTTTTAGCTCGTTAGCCAAACGCGATTTGACCTTCGATCTTGTCAGTATGATCCGACGTTTGAAATTTCCGGCCGTCGGTGATGTGGGGTATCGTCGAATAATCTCTCCTCCAAGAAACGACGCTTCGCACCGCGTAGACGAGCATGTAATGCGGTTTTAGCGGAATCGTTGAAAAATCGTAAGCCTCGATTTTCCGCACGCGAATGATGTTTACGATGAACTTGTGACATACGAGCGACAGTTTCTCTGATAACGCGCGGCTGAATTTTACTGCGATTACGTATTATTAGACCTGTTGCTACGACGGAGATCTTCAGTACTCCGTTATAACTCGTCGAGGACGCTACCTTGCGCATGAATTCGATGAGCTGTGCGACATTTCCATAGTTTGATCACAATGGTTTACAAATTGCGCGGCGGCAGGAAATCTTCGAACGCCAATAGTCATTGGGATTCGGACGAATCGGTGAGTCGTGCGCTAGAAACTATTCCTGTGCTATTATTATTGTCTTATTTTATTCAATTCTTTTTTTTATTTTCTGTTTTTTTTATTAAATTGTTTTATTGTCGGTTTTTGTGAAGTTATGTTTTAATTTTAAAAATATGTAAACGAGAGATGTTTGCGAGTTGTAATTCGAAGAGTAATTCGGGTATGTAAGAAGTGGATAAGCAAGATTTTACTGCAAAATATTCAACGATGTACACTCGCCGCAGCGATTAGAGGATCAAAACTTTCCGGGTAAATTTCAAACTGCTGTTACTCCGCTAATAATCATCGTAGAAAATTGAAAAATATAGCATTTTGAAGCCTGAAATCTCCTCTTTCGAAAGCTTTCAGTAGATTTTTTTCAACCACTTTTTCGGGGCGCGACACTCAAAAAAACTCGAGGGTGACGAATTCCGAAATTTTCGCTCAAATTCGACGAGTTGCACCGCGTGCAGAAAAAATCGCAGCACATTTCCGTTTGAACCATCGGAAAGCCTGATTCTTTTCCTTTCGATTGCTATGCTTAACAATCGTTCTAAAAATTTTCTTAATCGAGATATTGACACTTGAACAAAAAATGGCTCTTTTTTCGCCAACCCGCGTATCTCCCGAACCAATGATCGTGGAAAAATTTTAAGGAGTGATTAGAAAAGCTGAAAGTCTGCTCTTTCAGCTGCTATGATCACTTTTGCCACAGAATTTTTTTCCGTGCCGTGAAATCATTTTCAAAACATCGTTTAAAATCGAACTTATTTCTTTTTGCGAAAAAATGCCCGCATCGTGCTAAAAACGGTGAAAATGTGAATGTTTTTCGCTTTTTCTCGAGTTAACCGTATCCCGAATGAATACTCGGAACACCAGATTCGTACAGTTTTTTGATCCTTATAGGATCGAGAGGTACAAATTGTCAAAAAAGAGCCATTTTTTTTTCAAATGGCAATAACTCGATTGACAAAAATCGCAGAACGATTGTTGAGCATAGCAATCGAAAGCGAAAGAATCCAGCTTTCAGATGGTTCAAATAGAAACGAGCTGCGATTTTTTCCGCACGCGGTGCAGCGTGACGAAATTGAGCAAAAATTTCGGAAATCGTTAACATCTCGTTTTTTCGAGTGTCGCGCCGCCAAAAATTGGTGGAAAAAAATCGACCGAGAGGTTTAGAAAAAGGAGATTTCAGGCTTCAAAATGCTATTTTTTACAATTTTTTACCATGATTATTAGCCGAGTAACGGCACTTTGAAATTTACCCATTTTTGCGCTGGAAAGTTTTGATCCTCTAATTGCTGCGCCGATGTATGTAAAACGCTCTACTGATACGCGTATATATTTAAAGGTGATAACAACTAAATACTCGAGATTTTTACGCGTCGAATCAGCTTCATCGTATACTTATACGTGTATATTTGCACGCAAACGGATTGAAAATTGTTTAGTCAGGAATTTCGTCGAGGCGTAGGTTATCGCAGCGAATCCCAAATTAACTCGCAGCATTATTCTTCTCCCGTTATCTCGCGCCGCGGAGATCAAGTCGAACGGATTCGAAAATTGCTCCGAAGATAACGAAAAATTTTCCCAGAGTAATCTTCGCGATAAAAACTCCGTTTCGTCTCGATTCGCGCACAGTAAAAAAGTGTCGTCAAAAACGCAAGAACGAGAAGAAATCACGTTTTTTGTTTCACCGTGTTCTTCCATCGTCGAATTTTTTTCCCTTCATTTCTCTTCGCCGTTGTACAATTTTTCGGCGGCGTCTTTGGGTCAGCGATACGCCTAACGATTCCGGTTTTGCCGGTATGTCTGAAACTCCGTTTCCGGTCCCGACTGATGTAAGCTTCGAGCTACGGTTCGATGCTTCGATAAAAACAGCGGCGCGACTTGCTTGGAAATGGAAGAAGCGTGCCGAAAAACGGCGAGGCATACCGATTTCAAGAAACGAGAGGATTCCGTAATACAATAACACTCGAATACTAATTTACGCCCACGCCAAATATAGCTCTACGACGAAACGCAGCGCGTATCTCTCCGCGCCAAACCCGCAACGTCTCTACTTTTTCAAATACAAAAATACACACGCGATCACTTTCCTTGTTCTCGCAATCATTTTTCACAACTTACCGAGCATTTTTTTTTTACCGACAAATTCCGAATTTACCGAAAAAAAAATACCGAAAAATAAATCACGTATGAAGTATAAAATAAATGTATTTTTTTTTTTTTTTTTTAATTTAAATAGTGTAAATACGTCGGTATTAAACGTCGATTTCGAAGAGGTTGACGCGAAAAAGTTGGCTACTTTTTGTCGCCTCCGCGAATGGGAAGAGCGGCGTTTTGTGCGTATCACTTTTATATTTTTAGCATCGAATCGCATTTTTATCAAATAATCGAAACCGCCTCTTCCGTCGCAACGATTCTTCTTTGGTTGATCCGTAGTTTTTCGTAGCGGTGATTTTCATTTTTATTTTTATTCCAGGCCGATGCAAATTCGCGTTGTTTTTTTTTCCTCACCGACGAAGGGCGCGTCGCCGAGAGGGCAGGCAAGAGGCACGTGCCTCGTTGAGTGTTTAGTCGAGCACTCGGGGTTCCTTCTCTCTTCCTCTCTCACCTGCGACTTGTTAGACGATCTCTGCTGCTTCGAGGCTGAGAGGCGTGCAGAGCTCGGCCGAAGAAGTAAATCTCCCTGCTGACGCGAGAAAGAGCGAAATTCGCGCGTCTCAATGCTCGTGAGTCGCGGACTCGAAGATAGGGAAACTCGTTGTGTAACCAGCAATTTCTATGCGAGTACAATTAACCCATTTTTTTTGAAAAATTTTGTAACTATTTTTTTTAATTTTTCTAATCTCAAGGTCAACGCGATTGTTCTCGTCGTTATCTCCAACGGAGTGTTTTTTTTTTGGTTACACGCCGCAACCCATTTTCCAGCTTTTTAGCGCATTCGCTTATCTTCTTGCTCGAGAACTGACGATCGATTTATTTGGTTGGATTCGAAAATCCGGACGCGAGAAATTATTTATAGTTTCATATAATTGTATAGATTTTTTTCGCTATTTCATATACAGTGTTCAGTTTAACTCGAGGTAGTGAATATCTGAAAAAGGAAGCTGTTTCGAGAAAAACTTGTCCAACAAGAGTTGTAGGGTTTAGAGGAAGAGAAATAAGGCCGTACTTTTCAACTTCCGGTTTGGACCGGAAGTGGTTTTTTTTCTACCCGAAATGGAGTTTTTGAAATGGAAACAGCCATTTTTGAAAGCGGGAGCCAAATCTCGAGCGAAACTCAGGTGAGATAGCATCAGACCAACTGACTGAGGAGAAACACCGGTATTTTCTATTTTGTCATTGCAGTTGTCTACGAAAAATTATTCTGACAAGCAATCAACCATCGAGATGATTCCAGGGTGCATCCTCGTTGCGCGAAACTTGGTTTTCCTCGAAAACCGTTGGTCCTATCAGAATTAAGGTGCTTACACGAAACGAAGCTCGTTAAATTCTCTACGAAAAAGGTCCCATACAATTTCTCGCTAAGTCGCGCGGTTTTGCCGCGAATCGGCTGTAAATCGGGAAACCATATTTCTTACCCGCATTCTCCCGTCCACTTTGGACATTTCGGTTGGGTTGCCTTATTGTGCACGACTGCATTGACGATTCGGACAACGGGGCCGTAAAGTCGCAGCTGTTTTCGAGAAGCAGATGGTCGCCTGTGTCTACAATAGTCTCTTTCTGACCTACCCAGCCTATCGGTTCCTAGCGGCGTTTCTCAAAATTATGATTAACCCGTTAGGTTCAGGTAAAAACTGCGCTATATAGCATCAACTAACCACACCATTCATAGGCAAATGGAAAAAGTACCCGTATTTTTATTTTGTCATTTGCAATTGTCTATAGAAAATTATTTAATTTTTTTAATTTAATGAAACAAATTCCGATAAAATTTGTTTTTTTGAAAACCTGATTCTGCGGAAAAAATTGGGACGAAAATCTGGTCAACCAAATAATTAGTCGTTGGAAACGTTAAAAAAAATCAGTTTTTTATTAGCAATTAACGTAGTTGAAAAATTAAAAACTTGAGAAAACAAATTCTGACACAGTTTTAATGATCCGTTTTTTAAAAATCGGAAAACAAACGAGTTGTTTATAATATAATTGACAATTTTTGGAACCATAATCTCTGATGCACATATTTTTTTTAAATCGCGTCTTGAAAAAAAAATTCATTTCGTATTTGGTAATCAACAATTTTTTTTCACCACTTATAATTGATATTAAGGAACCATTTTTTTTAATATACTAAAGCAAGATAAATTATGTGTTGGAAAAAATTATGTGTTCTGGAAAATATGTATTAAAATATTTATTAAAATATTCGGAAATTGAAATTTAGGCGTTTTAAAATAACAACTTTTATCCCAATTTGTTTAAATCATTTTTTATAAACAATTCATGGTATCTAGCCCAGTTTTTGCATGGGCCATAATGGCTGAATCATGATAGCAGGAATGAGAAACGCATCGGTTCGATTTTGCTTCGGAGAAATTTGAATTCCATTCATTGCATCGTGATAAGCGTTATCAATCGTTATCGTCGTGACTACATTGGCGATAAGGTGTCGCTCCGCGAGACGAGTTAACAGAGACGTTCGCAGACTTTCGAAATTGACATGAGATCCTGAAAATCGTCAGCATGCATCGTAAACACAATTCTTCGTTGTTCGCCCACTTTTACTACGCGACGTATTGCTGCGTGAGTAACGATGCGGTGTTCTTGGTCGGCTATCAGCTTATCGCGCGCCGCTGCTTCATTAACTCGACGCGATTTTCTTCTGTTTCAGACCCTCGACTTCGACAGGGATGGTCTGACGAAACTGAAAAAGGCGATAAAGGCGATTCACAACTCTGGGAACGGTGAGTAATTACCTTTCTCGTCCGATTTCGTCGCCCCTCGCGACGCCACTCCCTCTCCTCGCACCTCCGGGGTCCGCGCATTGGCGGGAATTTCGAACGCGTGCAACAGGTGCGCGGCCTACGTACACCCGCGTGCGCGGCGATCACGTACCTACTTGGAGGAGAGAAAAAACGGAGATTAGTTACACGCTTATGGAGCGAACGCCGTTCAGCCGTTTACGCGCGACGATATACGAACGCCGTTTACGACGCGTCGTATCGATTAGCACGGATTTTAGGTTACGGTAGGTTGCCGCTTCGTAATGCCCGACTAGTCTCGATTCCTATACCGCGTGTCCGAACATTATCGAACGAATACAGGTATTTTTTCCGAACAATTTCACTCGTTTTGTCGCCTCCGCCTTTTATTGGTAGCGATCAATGAACCGTGCCACCAAAATCGTATATTCTTTGTTATCTATCCAACAAGAGAATGACGTTATACACTCTACAAAAAAGGTCTCTTGTCATTTTTCGATAAACATAGCCGTTCGCATGATATTCCGCTTCGAAGTTAAGAATGGGTGAAAATTCATCGAATTTTTCAATACTACGTTTGATCTCTTGTATCTCGTCGATGTCATATCTCGACGATATGAGCGAGGCATGTTTTTGTAGAGAATTTGACGCTCTACAAAAAAGGTCTCTTGTCATTTCTTGATAAACATAGCCGTTCGCATGATATTCCGCTTCGAAGTTAAGAATGGGTGAAAATTCATCGAATTTTTCAATACTACGTTTGATCTCTTGTATCTCGTCGATGGCATATCTTGAGGATATGAGCAAGGTATGTTTTTGTAGAGAATTTGACGCTCTACAAAAAAGGTCTCTTGTCATTTCTTGATAAACATAGCCGTTCGCATGATATTCCGCTTCGAAGTTAAGAATGGGTGAAAATTCATCGAATTTTTCAATACTACGTTTGATCTCTTGTATCTCGTCGATGGCATATCTTGAGGATATGAGCAAGGTATGTTTTTGTAGAGAATTTGACGCTCTACAAAAAAGGTCTCTTGTCATTTCTTGATAAACATAGCCGTTCGCATGATATTCCGCTTCGAAGTTAAGAATGGGTGAAAATTCATCGAATTTTTCAATACTACGTTTGATCTCTTGTATCTCGACGATGGCATATCTTGAGGATATGAGCAAGGTATGTTTTTGTAGAGAATTTGACGCTCTACAAAAAAGGTCTCTTGTCATTTCTTGATAAACATAGCCGTTCGCATGATATTCCGCTTCGAAGTTAAGAATGGGTGAAAATTCATCGAATTTTTCAATACTACGTTTGATCTCTTGTATCTCGTCGATGGCATATCTTGAGGATATGAGCAAGGTATGTTTTTGTAGAGAATTTGACGCTCTACAAAAAAGGTCTCTTGTCATTTCTTGATAAACATAGCCGTTCGCATGATATTCCGCTTCGAAGTTAAGAATGGGTGAAAATTCATCGAATTTTTCAATACTACGTTTGATCTCTTGTATCTCGTCGATGGCATATCTTGAGGATATGAGCAAGGTATGTTTTTGTAGAGAATTTGACGCTCTACAAAAAAGGTCTCTTGTCATTTCTTGATAAACATAGCCGTTCGCATGATATTCCGCTTCGAAGTTAAGAATGGGTGAAAATTCATCGAATTTTTCAATACTACGTTTGATCTCTTGTATCTCGACGATGGCATATCTTGAGGATATGAGCAAGGTATGTTTTTGTAGAGAATTTGACGCTCTACAAAAAAGGTCTCTTGTCATTTTTCGATAAACATAGCCGTTCGCATGATATTCCACTTCGAAGTTGAGAATGGGTGAAAATTCATCGAATTTTTCAATACTACGTTTGATCTCTTGTATCTCGTCGATGGCATATCTTGAGGATATGAGCAAGGTATGTTTTTGTAGAGAATTTGACGCTCTCCCCAAAGGTCTCTTGTCATTTTTCGATAAACATAGCCGTTCGCATGATATTCCACTTCGAAGTTGAGAATGGGTGAAAATTCATCGAATTTTTCAATACTACGTTTGATCTCTTGTATCTCGTCGATGTCATATCTCGAGGATATGAGCGAGGCATGTTTTTGTAGAGAATTTGACGCTCTACAAAAAAGGTCTCGTGTCATTTCTTGATAAACATAGCCGTTCGCATGATATTCCACTTCGAAGTTGAGAATGGGTGAAAATTCATCGAATTTTTCAATACTACGTTTGATCTCTTCTATCTCGTCGATGTCATATCTCGAGGATATGAGCGAGGCATGTTTTTGTAGAGAATTTGACGCTCTACAAAAAAGGTCTCGTGTCATTTCTTGATAAACATAGCCGTTCGCATGATATTCCGCTTCGAAGTTAAGAATGGGTGAAAATTCATCGAATTTTTCAATACTACGTTTGATCTCTTGTATCTCGTCGATGGCATATCTTGAGGATATGAGCGAGGCATGTTTTTGTAGAGAATTTGACGCTCTACAAAAAAGGTCTTTTGTCATTTCTTGATAAACATAGCCGTTCGCATGATATTCCACTTCGAAGTTGAGAATGGGTGAAAATTCATCGAATTTTTCAATACTACGTTTGATCTCTTGTATCTCGACGATGGCATATCTTGAGGATATGAGCAAGGTATGTTTTTGTAGAGAATTTGACGCTCTACAAAAAAGGTCTCTTGTCATTTTTCGATAAACATAGCCGTTCGCATGATATTCCACTTCGAAGTTGAGAATGGGTGAAAATTCATCGAATTTTTCAATACTACGTTTGATCTCTTGTATCTCGTCGATGGCATATCTTGAGGATATGAGCAAGGTATGTTTTTGTAGAGAATTTGACGCTCTCCCCAAAGGTCTCTTGTCATTTTTCGATAAACATAGCCGTTCGCATGATATTCCACTTCGAAGTTGAGAATGGGTGAAAATTCATCGAATTTTTCAATACTACGTTTGATCTCTTGTATCTCGTCGATGTCATATCTCGAGGATATGAGCGAGGCATGTTTTTGTAGAGAATTTGACGCTCTACAAAAAAGGTCTCGTGTCATTTCTTGATAAACATAGCCGTTCGCATGATATTCCACTTCGAAGTTGAGAATGGGTGAAAATTCATCGAATTTTTCAATACTACGTTTGATCTCTTGTATCTCGTCGATGTCATATCTCGAGGATATGAGCGAGGCATGTTTTTGTAGAGAATTTGACGCTCTACAAAAAAGGTCTCGTGTCATTTCTTGATAAACATAGCCGTTCGCATGATATTCCGCTTCGAAGTTAAGAATGGGTGAAAATTCATCGAATTTTTCAATACTACGTTTGATCTCTTGTATCTCGTCGATGGCATATCTTGAGGATATGAGCGAGGCATGTTTTTGTAGAGAATTTGACGCTCTACAAAAAAGGTCTTTTGTCATTTCTTGATAAACATAGCCGTTCGCATGATATTCCACTTCGAAGTTGAGAATGGGTGAAAATTCATCGAATTTTTCAATACTACGTTTGATCTCTTGTATCTCGTCGATGTCATATCTCGAGGATATGAGCGAGGCATGTTTTTGTAGAGAATTTGACGCTCTACAAAAAAGGTCTCGTGTCATTTCTTGATAAACATAGCCGTTCGCATGATATTCCGCTTCGAAGTTAAGAATGGGTGAAAATTCATCGAATTTTTCAATACTACGTTTGATCTCTTGTATCTCGTCGATGGCATATCTTGAGGATATGAGCAAGGTATATTTTTGTAGAGAATTTGACGCTCTACAAAAAAGGTCTCTTGTCATTTTTCGATAAACATAGCCGTTCGCATGATATTCCACTTCGAAGTTGAGAATGGGTGAAAATTCATCAAATTTTTCAATACTACGTTTGATCTCTTGTATCTCGTCGATGTCATATCTCGAGGATATGAGCGAGGCATGTTTTTGTAGAGAATTTGACGCTCTACAAAAAAGGTCTCCTGTCATTTCTTGATAAACATAGCCGTTCGCATGATATTCCGCTTCGAAGTTAAGAATGGGTGAAAATTCATCGAATTTTTCAATACTACGTTTGATCTCTTGTATCTCGTCGATGGCATATCTTGAGGATATGAGCAAGGTATGTTTTTGTAGAGAATTTGACGCTCTACAAAAAAGGTCTCGTGTCATTTCTTGATAAACATAGCCGTTCGCATGATATTCCACTTCGAAGTTGAGAATGGGTGAAAATTCATCGAATTTTTCAATACTACGTTTGATCTCTTGTATCTCGTCGATGTCATATCTCGAGGATATGAGCGAGGCATGTTTTTGTAGAGAATTTGACGCTCTACAAAAAAGGTCTCGTGTCATTTCTTGATAAACATAGCCGTTCGCATGATATTCCGCTTCGAAGTTAAGAATGGGTGAAAATTCATCGAATTTTTCAATACTACGTTTGATCTCTTGTATCTCGTCGATGGCATATCTTGAGGATATGAGCAAGGTATGTTTTTGTAGAGAATTTGACGCTCTACAAAAAAGGTCTCTTGTCATTTTTCGATAAACATAGCCGTTCGCATGATATTCCACTTCGAAGTTGAGAATGGGTGAAAATTCATCGAATTTTTCAATACTACGTTTGATCTCTTGTATCTCGTCGATGTCATATCTCGAGGATATGAGCGAGGCATGTTTTTGTAGAGAATTTGACGCTCTACAAAAAAGGTCTCTTGTCATTTTTCGACAAACATAGCCGTTCGCATGATATTCCGCTTCGAAGTTAAGAATGGGTGAAAATTCATCGAATTTTTCAATACTACGTTTGATCTC
Source organism: Arge pagana (assembly GCA_963969455.1). NCBI lineage: Eukaryota > Metazoa > Arthropoda > Insecta > Hymenoptera > Argidae > Arge > Arge pagana. The sequence goes on from OZ018310.1 coordinate 22,832,863, forward strand.
TTGTATCTCGTCGATGTCATATCTCGAGGATATGAGCGAGGCATGTTTTTGTAGAGAATTTGACGCTCTACAAAAAAGGTCTCTTGTCATTTCTTGATAAACATAGCCGTTCGCATGATATTCCGCTTCGAAGTTAAGAATGGGTGAAAATTCATCGAATTTTTCAATACTACGTTTGATCTCTTGTATCTCGTCGATGTCATATCTCGAGGATATGAGCGAGGCATGTTTTTGTAGAGAATTTGACGCTCTACAAAAAAGGTCTCCTGTCATTTCTTGATAAACATAGCCGTTCGCATGATATTCCGCTTCGAAGTTAAGAATGGGTGAAAATTCATCGAATTTTTCAATACTACGTTTGATCTCTTGTATCTCGTCGATGGCATATCTTGAGGATATGAGCAAGGTATGTTTTTGTAGAGAATTTGACGCTCTACAAAAAAGGTCTCTTGTCATTTTTCGATAAACATAGCCGTTCGCATGATATTCCGCTTCGAAGTTGAGAATGGGTGAAAATTCATCGAATTTTTCAATACTACGTTTGATCTCTTGTATCTCGTCGATGGCATATCTTGAGGATATGAGCAAGGTATGTTTTTGTAGGGAATTTGACGCTCTACAAAAAAGGTCTCTTGTCATTTTTCGATAAACATAGCCGTTCGCATGATATTCCACTTCGAAGTTGAGAATGGGTGAAAATTCATCGAATTTTTCAATACTACGTTTGATCTCTTGTATCTCGTCGATGGCATATCTTGAGGATATGAGCAAGGTATGTTTTTGTAGAGAATTTGACGCTCTCCCCAGAGGTCTCTTGTCATTTTTCGATAAACATAGCCGTTCGCATGATATTCCACTTCGAAGTTGAGAATGAGTGAAAATTCATCGAATTTTTCAATACTACGTTTGATCTCTTGTATCTCGTCGATGTCATATCTCGAGGATATGAGCGAGGCATGTTTTTGTAGAGAATTTGACGCTCTACAAAAAAGGTCTCTTGTCATTTTTCGATAAACATAGCCGTTCGCATGATATTCCGCTTCGAAGTTAAGAATGGGTGAAAATTCATCGAATTTTTCAATACTACGTTTGATCTCTTGTATCTCGTCGATGTCATATCTTGAGGATATGAGCAAGGTATGTTTTTGTAGAGAATTTGACGCTCTCCCCAGAGGTCTCTTGTCATTTTTCGATAAACATAGCCGTTCGCATGATATTCCACTTCGAAGTTGAGAATGGGTGAAAATTCATCGAATTTTTCAATACTACGTTTGATCTCTTGTATCTCGTCGATGTCATATCTCGAGGATATAAGCGAGGCATGTTTTTGTAGAGAATTTGACGCTCTACAAAAAAGGTCTCTTGTCATTTCTTGATAAACATAGCCGTTCGCATGATATTCCGCTTCGAAGTTAAGAATGGGTGAAAATTCATCGAATTTTTCAATACTACGTTTGATCTCTTGTATCTCGTCGATGGCATATCTTGAGGATATGAGCAAGGTATGTTTTTGTAGAGAATTTGACGCTCTACAAAAAAGGTCTCTTGTCATTTTTCGATAAACATAGCCGTTCGCATGATATTCCGCTTCGAAGTTGAGAATGGGTGAAAATTCATCGAATTTTTCAATACTACGTTTGATCTCTTGTATCTCGTCGATGGCATATCTTGAGGATATGAGCAAGGTATGTTTTTGTAGGGAATTTGACGCTCTACAAAAAAGGTCTCTTGTCATTTTTCGATAAACATAGCCGTTCGCATGATATTCCACTTCGAAGTTGAGAATGGGTGAAAATTCATCGAATTTTTCAATACTACGTTTGATCTCTTGTATCTCGTCGATGGCATATCTTGAGGATATGAGCAAGGTATGTTTTTGTAGAGAATTTGACGCTCTCCCCAGAGGTCTCTTGTCATTTTTCGATAAACATAGCCGTTCGCATGATATTCCACTTCGAAGTTGAGAATGGGTGAAAATTCATCGAATTTTTCAATACTACGTTTGATCTCTTGTATCTCGTCGATGTCATATCTCGAGGATATGAGCGAGGCATGTTTTTGTAGAGAATTTGACGCTCTACAAAAAAGGTCTCTTGTCATTTTTCGATAAACATAGCCGTTCGCATGATATTCCGCTTCGAAGTTAAGAATGGGTGAAAATTCATCGAATTTTTCAATACTACGTTTGATCTCTTGTATCTCGTCGATGGCATATCTTGAGGATATGAGCAAGGTATGTTTTTGTAGAGAATTTGACGCTCTCCCCAGAGGTCTCTTGTCATTTTTCGATAAACATAGCCGTTCGCATGATATTCCACTTCGAAGTTGAGAATGGGTGAAAATTCATCGAATTTTTCAATACTACGTTTGATCTCTTGTATCTCGTCGATGGCATATCTTGAGGATATGAGCAAGGTATGTTTTTGTAGAGAATTTGACGCTCTACAAAAAAGGTCTCTTGTCATTTTTCGATAAACATAGCCGTTCGCATGATATTCCGCTTCGAAGTTAAGAATGGGTGAAAATTCATCGAATTTTTCAATACTACGTTTGATCTCTTGTATCTCGTCGATGTCATATCTCGAGGATATGAGCGAGGCATGTTTTTGTAGAGAATTTGACGCTCTACAAAAAAGGTCTCTTGTCATTTCTTGATAAACATAGCCGTTCGCATGATATTCCGCTTCGAAGTTAAGAATGGGTGAAAATTCATCGAATTTTTCAATACTACGTTTGATCTCTTGTATCTCGTCGATGGCATATCTTGAGGATATGAGCAAGGTATGTTTTTGTAGAGAATTTGACGCTCTACAAAAAAGGTCTCTTGTCATTTTTCGATAAACATAGCCGTTCGCATGATATTCCACTTCGAAGTTGAGAATGGGTGAAAATTCATCGAATTTTTCAATACTACGTTTGATCTCTTGTATCTCGTCGATGGCATATCTTGAGGATATGAGCAAGGTATGTTTTTGTAGAGAATTTGACGCTCTACAAAAAAGGTCTCTTGTCATTTCTTGATAAACATAGCCGTTCGCATGATATTCCGCTTCGAAGTTAAGAATGGGTGAAAATTCATCGAATTTTTCAATACTACGTTTGATCTCTTGTATCTCGTCGATGGCATATCTTGAGGATATGAGCAAGGTATGTTTTTGTAGAGAATTTGACGCTCTACAAAAAAGGTCTCTTGTCATTTTTCGATAAACATAGCCGTTCGCATGATATTCCGCTTCGAAGTTAAGAATGGGTGAAAATTCATCGAATTTTTCAATACTACGTTTGATCTCTTGTATCTCGTCGATGTCATATCTCGAGGATATGAGCGAGGCATGTTTTCGTAGAGAATTTGACGCTCTACAAAAAAGTTCTCTTGTCATTTCTTGATAAACATAGCCGTTCGCATGATATTACGCTTCGAAGTTAAGAATGGGTGAAAATTCATCGAATTTTTCAATACTACGTTTGATCTCTTGTATCTCGTCGATGGCATATCTTGAGGATATGAGCAAGGTATGTTTTTGTAGAGAATTTGACGCTCTACAAAAAAGGTCTCCTGTCATTTTCCGATAAACATAGCCGTTCGCATGATATTCCGCTTCGAAGTTAAGAATGGGTGAAAATTCATCGAATTTTTCAATACTACGTTTGATCTCTTGTATCTCGTCGATGTCATATCTCGAGGATATGAGCGAGGCATGTTTTTGTAGAGAATTTGACGCTCTACAAAAAAGGTCTCTTGTCATTTCTTGATAAACATAGCCGTTCGCATGATATTCCGCTTCGAAGTTAAGAATGGGTGAAAATTCATCGAATTTTTCAATACTACGTTTGATCTCTTGTATCTCGTCGATGGCATATCTTGAGGATATGAGCAAGGTATGTTTTTGTAGAGAATTTGACGTTCTACAAAAAAGGTCTTTTGTCATTTCTTGATAAACATAGCCGTTCGCATGATATTCCGCTTCGAAGTTAAGAATGGGTGAAAATTCATCGAATTTTTCAATACTACGTTTGATCTCTTGTATCTCGACGATGGCATATCTTGAGGATATGAGCAAGGTATGTTTTTGTAGAGAATTTGACGCTCTACAAAAAAGGTCTCCTGTCATTTTTCGATAAACATAGCCGTTCGCATGATATTCCACTTCGAAGTTGAGAATGGGTGAAAATTCATCGAATTTTTCAATACTACGTTTGATCCCTTTTATCTCGTCGATGGCATATCTTGAGGATATGAGCAAGGTATGTTTTTGTAGAGAATTTGACGCTCTACAAAAAAGGTCTCTTGTCATTTCTTGATAAACATAGCCGTTCGCATGATATTCCGCTTCGAAGTTAAGAACGGGTGAAAATTCATCGAATTTTTCAATACTACGTTTGATCTCTTGTATCTCGTCGATGGCATATCTTGAGGATATGAGCAAGGTATGTTTTTGTAGAGAATTTGACGCTCTACAAAAAAGGTCTCTTGTCATTTTTCGATAAACATAGCCGTTCGCATGATATTCCACTTCGAAGTTGAGAATGGGTGAAAATTCATCGAATTTTTCAATACTACGTTTGATCTCTTGTATCTCGTCGATGGCATATCTTGAGGATATGAGCAAGGTATGTTTTTGTAGAGAATTTGACGCTCTACAAAAAAGGTCTCTTGTCATTTCTTGATAAACATAGCCGTTCGCATGATATTTCGCTTCGAAGTTAAGAATGGGTGAAAATTCATCGAATTTTTCAATACTACGTTTGATCTCTTGTATCTCGTCGATGGCATATCTTGAGGATATGAGCAAGGTATGTTTTTGTAGAGAATTTGACGCTCTACAAAAAAGGTCTCTTGTCATTTTTCGATAAACATAGCCGTTCGCATGATATTCCGCTTCGAAGTTAAGAATGGGTGCAAATTCATCGAATTTTTCAATACTACGTTTGATCTCTTGTATCTCGTCGATGTCATATCTCGAGGATATGAGCGAGGCATGTTTTTGTAGAGAATTTGACGCTCTACAAAAAAGGTCTCTTGTCATTTCTTGATCAACATAGCCGTTCGCATGATATTCCGCTTCGAAGTTAAGAATGGGTGAAAATTCATCGAATTTTTCAATACTACGTTTGATCTCTTGTATCTCGTCGATGTCATATCTCGAGGATATGAGCGAGGCATGTTTTTGTAGAGAATTTGACGCTCTACAAAAAAGGTCTCGTGTCATTTCTTGATAAACATAGCCGTTCGCATGATATTCCGCTTCGAAGTTAAGAACGGGTGAAAATTCATCGAATTTTTCAATACTACGTTTGATCTCTTGTATCTCGTCGATGGCATATCTTGAGGATATGAGCAAGGTATGTTTTTGTAGAGAATTTGACGCTCTACAAAAAAGGTCTTTTGTCATTTCTTGATAAACATAGCCGTTCGCATGATATTCCACTTCGAAGTTGAGAATGGGTGAAAATTCATCGAATTTTTCAATACTACGTTTGATCTCTTGTATCTCGTCGATGTCATATCTCGAGGATATGAGCGAGGCATGTTTTTGTAGAGAATTTGACGCTCTACAAAAAAGGTCTCGTGTCATTTCTTGATAAACATAGCCGTTCGCATGATATTACGCTTCGAAGTTAAGAATGGGTGAAAATTCATCGAATTTTTCAATACTACGTTTGATCTCTTGTATCTCGTCGATGGCATATCTTGAGGATATGAGCAAGGTATATTTTTGTAGAGAATTTGACGCTCTACAAAAAAGGTCTCTTGTCATTTTTCGATAAACATAGCCGTTCGCATGATATTCCACTTCGAAGTTGAGAATGGGTGAAAATTCATCGAATTTTTCAATACTACGTTTGATCTCTTGTATCTCGTCGATGTCATATCTCGAGGATATGAGCGAGGCATGTTTTTGTAGAGAATTTGACGCTCTACAAAAAAGGTCTCTTGTCATTTCTTGATAAACATAGCCGTTCGCATGATATTCCGCTTCGAAGTTAAGAATGGGTGAAAATTCATCGAATTTTTCAATACTACGTTTGATCTCTTGTATCTCGTCGATGGCATATCTTGAGGATATGAGCAAGGTATGTTTTTGTAGAGAATTTGACGCTCTACAAAAAAGGTCTCTTGTCATTTTTCGATAAACATAGCCGTTCGCATGATATTCCGCTTCGAAGTTAAGAATGGGTGCAAATTCATCGAATTTTTCAATACTACGTTTGATCTCTTGTATCTCGTCGATGTCATATCTCGAGGATATGAGCGAGGCATGTTTTTGTAGAGAATTTGACGCTCTACAAAAAAGGTCTCTTGTCATTTCTTGATCAACATAGCCGTTCGCATGATATTCCGCTTCGAAGTTAAGAATGGGTGAAAATTCATCGAATTTTTCAATACTACGTTTGATCTCTTGTATCTCGTCGATGTCATATCTCGAGGATATGAGCGAGGCATGTTTTTGTAGAGAATTTGACGCTCTACAAAAAAGGTCTCTTGTCATTTCTTGATAAACATAGCCGTTCGCATGATATTCCGCTTCGAAGTTAAGAACGGGTGAAAATTCATCGAATTTTTCAATACTACGTTTGATCTCTTGTATCTCGTCGATGGCATATCTTGAGGATATGAGCAAGGTATGTTTTTGTAGAGAATTTGACGCTCTACAAAAAAGGTCTCCTGTCATTTTTCGATAAACATAGCCGTTCGCATGATATTCCACTTCGAAGTTGAGAATGGGTGAAAATTCATCGAATTTTTCAATACTACGTTTGATCTCTTGTATCTCGTCGATGGCATATCTTGAGGATATGAGCAAGGTATGTTTTTGTAGAGAATTTGACGCTCTACAAAAAAGGTCTCTTGTCATTTTTCGATAAACATAGCCGTTCGCATGATATTCCGCTTCGAAGTTAAGAATGGGTGCAAATTCATCGAATTTTTCAATACTACGTTTGATCTCTTGTATCTCGTCGATGTCATATCTCGAGGATATGAGCGAGGCATGTTTTTGTAGAGAATTTGACGCTCTACAAAAAAGTTCTCTTGTCATTTCTTGATCAACATAGCCGTTCGCATGATATTCCGCTTCGAAGTTAAGAATGGGTGAAAATTCATCGAATTTTTCAATACTACGTTTGATCTCTTGTATCTCGTCGATGGCATATCTTGAGGATATGAGCAAGGTATGTTTTTGTAGAGAATTTGACGCTCTACAAAAAAGGTCTCTTGTCATTTCTTGATAAACATAGCCGTTCGCATGATATTCCGCTTCGAAGTTAAGAACGGGTGAAAATTCATCGAATTTTTCAATACTACGTTTGATCTCTTGTATCTCGTCGATGGCATATCTTGAGGATATGAGCAAGGTATATTTTTGTAGAGAATTTGACGCTCTACAAAAAAGGTCTCTTGTCATTTTTCGATAAACATAGCCGTTCGCATGATATTCCACTTCGAAGTTGAGAATGGGTGAAAATTCATCGAATTTTTCAATACTACGTTTGATCTCTTGTATCTCGTCGATGTCATATCTCGAGGATATGAGCGAGGCATGTTTTTGTAGAGAATTTGACGCTCTACAAAAAAGGTCTCTTGTCATTTCTTGATAAACATAGCCGTTCGCATGATATTCCGCTTCGAAGTTAAGAACGGGTGAAAATTCATCGAATTTTTCAATACTACGTTTGATCTCTTGTATCTCGTCGATGGCATATCTTGAGGATATGAGCAAGGTATGTTTTTGTAGAGAATTTGACGCTCTACAAAAAAGGTCTTTTGTCATTTCTTGATAAACATAGCCGTTCGCATGATATTCCACTTCGAAGTTGAGAATGGGTGAAAATTCATCGAATTTTTCAATACTACGTTTGATCTCTTGTATCTCGTCGATGTCATATCTCGAGGATATGAGCGAGGCATGTTTTTGTAGAGAATTTGACGCTCTACAAAAAAGGTCTCGTGTCATTTCTTGATAAACATAGCCGTTCGCATGATATTACGCTTCGAAGTTAAGAATGGGTGAAAATTCATCGAATTTTTCAATACTACGTTTGATCTCTTGTATCTCGTCGATGGCATATCTTGAGGATATGAGCAAGGTATATTTTTGTAGAGAATTTGACGCTCTACAAAAAAGGTCTCTTGTCATTTTTCGATAAACATAGCCGTTCGCATGATATTCCACTTCGAAGTTGAGAATGGGTGAAAATTCATCGAATTTTTCAATACTACGTTTGATCTCTTGTATCTCGTCGATGTCATATCTCGAGGATATGAGCGAGGCATGTTTTTGTAGAGAATTTGACGCTCTACAAAAAAGGTCTCTTGTCATTTCTTGATAAACATAGCCGTTCGCATGATATTCCGCTTCGAAGTTAAGAATGGGTGAAAATTCATCGAATTTTTCAATACTACGTTTGATCTCTTGTATCTCGTCGATGGCATATCTTGAGGATATGAGCAAGGTATGTTTTTGTAGAGAATTTGACGCTCTACAAAAAAGGTCTCTTGTCATTTTTCGATAAACATAGCCGTTCGCATGATATTCCGCTTCGAAGTTAAGAATGGGTGCAAATTCATCGAATTTTTCAATACTACGTTTGATCTCTTGTATCTCGTCGATGTCATATCTCGAGGATATGAGCGAGGCATGTTTTTGTAGAGAATTTGACGCTCTACAAAAAAGGTCTTTTGTCATTTCTTGATCAACATAGCCGTTCGCATGATATTCCGCTTCGAAGTTAAGAATGGGTGAAAATTCATCGAATTTTTCAATACTACGTTTGATCTCTTGTATCTCGTCGATGTCATATCTCGAGGATATGAGCGAGGCATGTTTTTGTAGAGAATTTGACGCTCTACAAAAAAGGTCTCTTGTCATTTCTTGATAAACATAGCCGTTCGCATGATATTCCGCTTCGAAGTTAAGAACGGGTGAAAATTCATCGAATTTTTCAATACTACGTTTGATCTCTTGTATCTCGTCGATGTCATATCTCGAGGATATGAGCAAGGTATGTTTTTGTAGAGAATTTGACGCTCTACAAAAAAGGTCTCCTGTCATTTTTCGATAAACATAGCCGTTCGCATGATATTCCACTTCGAAGTTGAGAATGGGTGAAAATTCATCGAATTTTTCAATACTACGTTTGATCTCTTGTATCTCGTCGATGGCATATCTTGAGGATATGAGCAAGGTATGTTTTTGTAGAGAATTTGACGCTCTACAAAAAAGGTCTCTTGTCATTTTTCGATAAACATAGCCGTTCGCATGATATTCCGCTTCGAAGTTAAGAATGGGTGCAAATTCATCGAATTTTTCAATACTACGTTTGATCTCTTGTATCTCGTCGATGTCATATCTCGAGGATATGAGCGAGGCATGTTTTTGTAGAGAATTTGACGCTCTACAAAAAAGTTCTCTTGTCATTTCTTGATCAACATAGCCGTTCGCATGATATTCCGCTTCGAAGTTAAGAATGGGTGAAAATTCATCGAATTTTTCAATACTACGTTTGATCTCTTGTATCTCGTCGATGGCATATCTTGAGGATATGAGCAAGGTATGTTTTTGTAGAGAATTTGACGCTCTACAAAAAAGGTCTCTTGTCATTTCTTGATAAACATAGCCGTTCGCATGATATTCCGCTTCGAAGTTAAGAACGGGTGAAAATTCATCGAATTTTTCAATACTACGTTTGATCTCTTGTATCTCGTCGATGGCATATCTTGAGGATATGAGCAAGGTATGTTTTTGTAGAGAATTTGACGCTCTACAAAAAAGGTCTTTTGTCATTTCTTGATAAACATAGCCGTTCGCATGATATTCCACTTCGAAGTTGAGAATGGGTGAAAATTCATCGAATTTTTCAATACTACGTTTGATCTCTTGTATCTCGTCGATGTCATATCTCGAGGATATGAGCGAGGCATGTTTTTGTAGAGAATTTGACGCTCTACAAAAAAGGTCTCGTGTCATTTCTTGATAAACATAGCCGTTCGCATGATATTCCGCTTCGAAGTTAAGAATGGGTGAAAATTCATCGAATTTTTCAATACTACGTTTGATCTCTTGTATCTCGTCGATGGCATATCTTGAGGATATGAGCAAGGTATATTTTTGTAGAGAATTTGACGCTCTACAAAAAAGGTCTCTTGTCATTTTTCGATAAACATAGCCGTTCGCATGATATTCCACTTCGAAGTTGAGAATGGGTGAAAATTCATCAAATTTTTCAATACTACGTTTGATCTCTTGTATCTCGTCGATGTCATATCTCGAGGATATGAGCGAGGCATGCTTTTGTAGAGAATTTGACGCTCTACAAAAAAGGTCTCCTGTCATTTCTTGATAAACATAGCCGTTCGCATGATATTCCGCTTCGAAGTTAAGAACGGGTGAAAATTCATCGAATTTTTCAATACTACGTTTGATCTCTTGTATCTCGTCGATGGCATATCTTGAGGATATGAGCAAGGTATGTTTTTGTAGAGAATTTGACGCTCTACAAAAAAGGTCTTTTGTCATTTCTTGATAAACATAGCCGTTCGCATGATATTCCACTTCGAAGTTGAGAATGGGTGAAAATTCATCGAATTTTTCAATACTACGTTTGATCTCTTGTATCTCGTCGATGTCATATCTCGAGGATATGAGCGAGGCATGTTTTTGTAGAGAATTTGACGCTCTACAAAAAAGGTCTCGTGTCATTTCTTGATAAACATAGCCGTTCGCATGATATTCCGCTTCGAAGTTAAGAATGGGTGAAAATTCATCGAATTTTTCAATACTACGTTTGATCTCTTGTATCTCGTCGATGGCATATCTTGAGGATATGAGCAAGGTATATTTTTGTAGAGAATTTGACGCTCTACAAAAAAGGTCTCTTGTCATTTTTCGATAAACATAGCCGTTCGCATGATATTCCACTTCGAAGTTGAGAATGGGTGAAAATTCATCAAATTTTTCAATACTACGTTTGATCTCTTGTATCTCGTCGATGTCATATCTCGAGGATATGAGCGAGGCATGCTTTTGTAGAGAATTTGACGCTCTACAAAAAAGGTCTCCTGTCATTTCTTGATAAACATAGCCGTTCGCATGATATTCCGCTTCGAAGTTAAGAATGGGTGAAAATTCATCGAATTTTTCAATACTACGTTTGATCTCTTGTATCTCGTCGATGGCATATCTTGAGGATATGAGCAAGGTATGTTTTTGTAGAGAATTTGACGCTCTACAAAAAAGGTCTCTTGTCATTTCTTGATAAACACAGCCGTTCGCATGATATTCCGCTTCGAAGTTAAGAATGGGTGAAAATTCATCGAATTTTTCAATACTACGTTTGATCTCTTGTATCTCGTCGATGGCATATCTTGAGGATATGAGCAAGGTATGTTTTTGTAGAGAATTTGACGCTCTACAAAAAAGGTCTCTTGTCATTTTTCGATAAACATAGCCGTTCGCATGATATTCCGCTTCGAAGTTAAGAATGGGTGCAAATTCATCGAATTTTTCAATACTACGTTTGATCTCTTGTATCTCGTCGATGTCATATCTCGAGGATATGAGCGAGGCATGTTTTTGTAGAGAATTTGACGCTCTACAAAAAAGGTCTCTTGTCATTTTTCGATAAACATAGCCGTTCGCATGATATTCCGCTTCGAAGTTAAGAATGGGTGCAAATTCATCGAATTTTTCAATACTACGTTTGATCTCTTGTATCTCGTCGATGGCATATCTTGAGGATATGAGCGAGGCATGTTTTTGTAGAGAATTTGACGCTCTACAAAAAAGGTCTCTTGTCATTTCTTGATCAACATAGCCGTTCGCATGATATTCCGCTTCGAAGTTAAGAATGGGTGAAAATTCATCGAATTTTTCAATACTACGTTTGATCTCTTGTATCTCGTCGATGGCATATCTTGAGGATATGAGCAAGGTATGTTTTTGTAGAGAATTTGACGCTCTACAAAAAAGGTCTCTTGTCATTTCTTGATAAACATAGCCGTTCGCATGATATTCCGCTTCGAAGTTAAGAACGGGTGAAAATTCATCGAATTTTTCAATACTACGTTTGATCTCTTGTATCTCGTCGATGGCATATCTTGAGGATATGAGCAAGGTATGTTTTTGTAGAGAATTTGACGCTCTACAAAAAAGGTCTTTTGTCATTTCTTGATAAACATAGCCGTTCGCATGATATTCCACTTCGAAGTTGAGAATGGGTGAAAATTCATCGAATTTTTCAATACTACGTTTGATCTCTTGTATCTCGTCGATGTCATATCTCGAGGATATGAGCGAGGCATGTTTTTGTAGAGAATTTGACGCTCTACAAAAAAGGTCTCGTGTCATTTCTTGATAAACATAGCCGTTCGCATGATATTCCGCTTCGAAGTTAAGAATGGGTGAAAATTCATCGAATTTTTCAATACTACGTTTGATCTCTTGTATCTCGTCGATGGCATATCTTGAGGATATGAGCAAGGTATATTTTTGTAGAGAATTTGACGCTCTACAAAAAAGGTCTCTTGTCATTTTTCGATAAACATAGCCGTTCGCATGATATTCCACTTCGAAGTTGAGAATGGGTGAAAATTCATCGAATTTTTCAATACTACGTTTGATCTCTTGTATCTCGTCGATGTCATATCTCGAGGATATGAGCGAGGCATGTTTTTGTAGAGAATTTGACGCTCTACAAAAAAGGTCTCTTGTCATTTCTTGATAAACATAGCCGTTCGCATGATATTCCGCTTCGAAGTTAAGAATGGGTGAAAATTCATCGAATTTTTCAATACTACGTTTGATCTCTTGTATCTCGTCGATGGCATATCTTGAGGATATGAGCAAGGTATGTTTTTGTAGAGAATTTGACGCTCTACAAAAAAGGTCTCTTGTCATTTCTTGATAAACACAGCCGTTCGCATGATATTCCGCTTCGAAGTTAAGAATGGGTGAAAATTCATCGAATTTTTCAATACTACGTTTGATCTCTTGTATCTCGTCGATGGCATATCTTGAGGATATGAGCAAGGTATGTTTTTGTAGAGAATTTGACGCTCTACAAAAAAGGTCTTTTGTCATTTCTTGATAAACATAGCCGTTCGCATGATATTTCGCTTCGAAGTTAAGAATGGGTGAAAATTCATCGAATTTTTCAATACTACGTTTGATCTCTTGTATCTCGTCGATGGCATATCTTGAGGATATGAGCAAGGTATGTTTTTGTAGAGAATTTGACGCTCTACAAAAAAGGTCTCTTGTCATTTTTTGATAAACATAGCCGTTCGAATGATATTCCGCCTCGAAGTTAAGAATGGGTGAAAATTCATCGATTTTTCAATACTACATTTGATCTCTTGTATCTCGTCGATGGCATATCTTGAGGATATGAGCAAGGCATGTTTTTGTAGAGAATTTGACGCACTACAAAAAAGGTTTTTTCTTATTTTCCGATAAACACAGCAATACAATTATTATCAGCGAAGTTTTGTCTGAAAATCCAAAAAATTAAAACAAGAATGACAACATAGTAATTTTTGAGGAATAGTCACGAGTAAAAAAATAATTCGTTCTGAATATAAGCTCGCCCAGCTCTCGTTTGTGATAGAAATGGAAGGAACCGATCTTCATACGCTCTGGAACAAACCGCTGGATGCATTTATATTTTCATAACGATAATATTGCGGAGATGACGAAACTATAGAGAAACCGCAGTTCGTCCAGCTTCTATCAAAGTAACAGAATCCGTAACAAACGGCGAAGTTGTTTCCGGCGATGAAGAAGAATTTTATTACAGTTCATCCCGACGCGTGAAAATAATACTAATAGTAACAATAATGATAATAATAATAATAATAACCGAACTCACATTCTTCTAAATTCGTTCAACGGTGTTGGAAAAATTGGTGAAATACTCAGCATTTAGGTGTTCATCGCTCGTTTGCCTTCGTCGACTATCGACGAATACGGATTTTCAACGACGATAACGACGAAGACAATGGCCCTGTGACCGATGAAAAAATAATTCGCAACGACATTGATACTAGTGGGAAATTACGAGGATTAATCACCGCGGATGAGCGAGGTGATGAAAAAGTGTGGTGCAAAGATGCGGTTCCTTGTATTATTTTAATTGGAATGCCAGCGACTCGCGTGCGTACGAGACTTCCGGCGCGGTATGAATGATGGTCGCCCGCGGTACACGTGGTAGGTACCTGTAGGTGGCCGACAATGAGAGTACTGAAAACGAGTCGAGGCGAATTTCGCGAGATCATTGCGTTTACGAGACGTGCGATTTATCGACCGGCTGGTCGTACACTTTTTTCTCGGCTGGAAATGGAATCATTTAAAAGCGTTAAATTACTCGGTCTTTGAGCAGACTTCGGCGAGAATCAAACCCCCCCAAAATCGTACCCCGCGTTGCGTTCGGTGAATTGAATTCGGCGAGTTATAAACCAAGAAGAAGGGAAAAAACATTCATGTCATCGTAACTCTGCAAATATCGATTCTAGGGGAAAAATCACGATGACCAAACTTGTGGGAAATTAGATTTCCAACAACTTTGGATTCTATCATTTTCGCTCTAAAGTTGTAAATTGCCGAGTTATTCCGGGGAACAAAATTCAACTGCAAATCAAGATGGCGGCGGACGCAATGGTGACATTTTCCCGAAAATCGAGACTTACACCTGCAAGAGTCTCCCCGAAGCTGAAGGGATAGAAAATCGGGTTCCAGGTCGAGCTATTCTCGTGTCCATCTCGACTGGACTGATCGCGCGTCGCGATACGACGCCTCGGAAGGATACGTTCGATGCGCGTGACGTTGCCGCAGGAGAAGCTCGCGAGTCGACTTGTTAAAATTATAACGAGCAAGCAGCCCTCGGCTTCTTATTCTCTCGTGTAAGAACAGCATCGGCGAAGACACGTGGCACATGTCACGATCCACACGTGTCTCTCTCTCTTCCGGGCGCGATTGATGCGCATCGCGTCGGGATAACGTTACGTGCGGAGACGACTACGCGACGCGGACGTCGAGGAACAGGAATAGCGAGGGAGCGAGAGCGAGGAAGCGAGAGAGCGCGGAGCGACGACGCTTAAAGAGTGAAATCCGGATATTTTTAAAACACCGACGACGAGTTGATATTCTCGCTGCAAGCGGACTCCGGAACTCCGATGAAGCGGCGTCGCCGAACGTCTAGTGATAATGCGTATCCCGATAACCTCGCGTACATCTGATATGGAAACAGATTCGTAAATATCGTCGACAATTTATGTGACGAGGAGAGACGATTTCAAGTAAGGGGAAGAGCCTCCTCGGATAACCACAAAAAAAGGGTGTACTACCGAATATCCCATACCTCCGAATAATCTAAAGTGTCGTATACCCGCGTATTACAACGCGCTGAGAACGAACATGATACGCAAAATACCCGCAAATTGCATTTTCAAGGTCAAATCTGGAACAATGATTTTTTTTTTAAAGGTTTTTCACGTTTGTTGTGATAAATATGGATTCTAGAGGAAAATAGCTGCAACAAAATTTGTAGGCCATAAAAATATTGACATTTTTTGTTCAATACAATTTTTATGCAGAGCCAGTCGTTGAATTAAGTCGATAGCGGTTTTAACAACTATTCGATTTTGCTCCGAAATTTTAAAGTCTAATTAAACGGTCCAAAAATGCCGGAAAGAAAAATTTGAAGAATTCTCGCTCGTCATTTTTAGCGCGAAATTCAAAAAATTAAACCGTTAATATCTATTTCACCGCGTCGTTTTTTGAAAACGCGGCGAAAGACTCGAATGCACGAAACGGACGTGGAACTCGTATCGAATTCCGGCCCGGTCGACGTGTCGCTCGCGCTTCCGGAAGACTGGAAGTCCGGGCGATAAGCTGACGAACGGAAGCTCGATTTTTTATTTTTCCCCGCCACTGCGCGGGAAAACAAGCGAAATGGGGAATTTCAAAAACGAGTAACAATTGTTTATATTTAGCCGAACTTTGCTCGCGGTTTCCGTAAGTCTCTATCGTTCGTGTTAAAATAGAACGTCGCGGCGTTACGGCGTTTCCCGACAATCCGCGTCGGTGCGCACTATATTTCTACGCAATTTTCGTTGGGGGCTGTACCAAATTACGTAACACGTTTACAACCCCTTTTTAAGCCCTACCCCCCATGTAACAGATATTCAACCCCTCATCCCCCGTATAATACGTAATATTCGTCTATTTTCAGGAATTTTAGCACATTTTCTTCAAACTCTTTTCATAATCATCAACTCTATAGCATATGTCCCCTCATCAATTTTTATCAACAACGAGAGCACTTCTCTCCGACTTTGGAGTGATCTAGTCTCAAGAACCGCCGCGTAGCGCTACTTTCAAAATAGTAAAAGCAGGTAAACTCGAGTCAGACGCGCGAGACTTAATTTACATTTTTTAATCAAACGCTTGTTTATTTATTTCGGTGCAAATTACGTACACGTACAAGTGTCGAGGACCCCCGCGTATTTAATTCCCGAGGACACGGAGAAAAACACCGTTTTTGCAAAATAATCTATAATTTTTCACAAATTTATAGCTACGAAATTTCATTCATTTCGAATAAAAATAATAAAAATAATAAAAATCGCTGACGCACATTTTTCACACAGAGTTCCACTTCATCGCCAACTTTCATGCGATTGCAACGGAAATTTGACGAGTTTTATGGAACCTTCGAATTGTATTATTACGATTTAAAATTGACATTTTTAATTGCCGGTCGGATTATTATATTTGTCGGAAACGTGGATAAAAAAAATTCGTGCGCGGAGGGAAAGGGAGTAAAGAAACCCTTCGGTACGAAATTGTTTGGAAAATCGGATACGCGCGAGGTAAACTTGTGCTTGTGCCGCTCATTCGATTTATGCAGCGGATACCGCGAGAAAATTCCGTTTATTTCAGGTCTCTGCTGGAAGGTAATTCGAATCACCAAGAGACAGATCGATTTCCAGACGCCACTCCGTTTCTCGACTCGCTTTACTGCGAAAATTATATCCACTCCCTGTTTTTAACAAATTTCTCTCATCGCCGAAGACGGCGCCATTTCCCCCCCTTTTTTTCTCTATTCCGTGGTTTTATACGAAGTTTCAGGGGCCGGGGCAGGGAAAACGGAGAGGCAGCCCTGGATTTGCTCGGAAAGTGAATCACCGAAGCAATATCCTTCGCGTAATTAGAAAGTGATTTGAGAAAAATAACGTTTCGCGATAGGGAAAAAAATGTGCTCGACGAGTAGATAGCGGAGGATGTTGCCAATGGCAACGTGTTCCCTTCGTAACTGATTTTCCATCCGTCTCGTCTCCATCCCTCGACGAGCAAATTCCCGAGTGACGCGCATCACTCGAAACGTTGCGAACAAATAAATTATAATTTAAAAAAGCTAGAAAAACCAACGGGCTCAGACTGACGATGAGCCAGCTCTTGAGCTTCCCGTTATTTGTGCTCGAATGAATATTCCTCATCCTTACAATTTGACAATTACCCAAAATTCCTATGCGTACTATTTTTTTTCAAACTTTTAATATTTTTAGATTTTTAGATTTTTAAATTTTTTAATACCTTATAGGATTCGTTATTTTGAATTTTACAATTCGAATTTTTTTTTACATTTTTGGGCTTATTTTTTAAAATGTTCCAAAAATGAAAAACGAGGAATTTGTTGATACCTGTAATTTATTGTTATATTATATAAGGTTCTAAATAATATTATATTATACAGGGTATTATTTTCAATTCGCTGTACGATTTTTTCTCGTTTTTGGATTTTCAACGATCGAAGGTTTAAAAAATTGGTTTTTTGTTTTCAGCGCACGTGGACAACGAGGTTTACCTGGGTCGTGCGTTGGAAAGGTTAGGCGACGCTGCGCTGAAGGAACAAGAACCGGATATCGGCGCAGCATTTCTCAAATTCGCCGTGGTTACCAAAGAGCTCAGTGCGTTGATGAAAACATTGGTAAGCAATTTGTTTGTCTGTCAAGAAGAATATTCGCAGACTATAGACCACGAGCTGCGACAGTTTCTCGCATCTGGCGACGTATCTATCACCGTTACGTCAACGCAGCATCCGACCTTTTTTGTAGACGAGACGGAGAGCTTCCTTTTTTACCCGACACTTTTTTCTGCCAGATCGATCGTTTCCGAGATATCTTCGAGTTACGCGGAAAGCTACTTCACCTGGGTACATATGACAGCTAGTAGTCGAGGGTTTTTTTCTTTAACGGCGTAACCCTTGCAGATACGCTCCCGACTCAAGAGACCTTTTTTGTGGAGAATTTCACGCGCTTCATTTGGTATTCGAAACTTTTTCTTGTAAGATCGATCGTTTTCAAGTTATTCCGCGTGTTCCGAAAAGCCTCTCGTACAAAATGTTATTAAAAAAAAACGACGATCGCAAAAATTCGGGACCGAAAGGGTTAATCACGACGACCGTCCTCTCATCAAGACACACCGATCAGCAGGCCGGAAAAGTTTGCAGGGATCTCATCTCGTCGATAATGTCATTTCATACCCAGAATCTCTCGAATTACTTCGGTCCCGTGACTCACTCGCAGCCTTACGCAACCCCGAGAAATGGACCGAGCGAAACGAAACGAGCGGAAGAATCTCTTTGTCCGGACGGGAAACCCTCCGCCAATTCACCCCAAGATACGGACGATAATTTTGCGTGTGACTCACTTTTTTGCTCCTCATTTTTTTTCACTTCCAATTCATGCGCTCCGCTCTCTTCGTACACGTCATTCACAGGGCAAGTACAATAGATTCCATCCGTGCTCGTCTTCCCGTTGCTCGTTTCGAGATAAAGGAAAAAACTATTTTTGATTTTTGACTGAGATTTTTGACATTTTTCTGTGCCCTTCAAAAAATTAAATACCAATTTTTGTCACTGTGTATTATTTTTTTTATTAGTTATATTGAATAAGTCACATGTTCTCGTTGTTAACAGACGCTCTAATTATAAATTGAAAATTATAAACAGACAGAGTTGAAGGAAACGAGATTCCCTACCTGATTCTCCATTGACATTTTTTCGATGAACTTGCTAGCAGGTATAACTCTGCAAATATCGATCCTAGAAGAAAAATCATGATCACCAAACTTGTTGGAAATTAGATTTCCAACAACTTTGGATTCCATCATTTTCGCTCTAAAGTTGCAAATTATCGAGTTATTTCCGAAAAACAAAAAAATTCAAGTGCAAATCAAGATGGCGGCGAACGCAATGGCGGAATTTCCCCGAAAATCGAGATTTACTCAGGTCGAGCTATCTCGACTGGGATACACGGGTTGCGCTGGAATAATTGTAAATTCTATCAAGCGAAACAATTTCGTCAGGCGCGCGATTACGAAATGCAATACCAGGGAAGCCGAGAAACAGATGTGCCGGACATTCCTCGTATGCGCGCGTAATTCAGATAACATCCGAAGGGTCGGCACGGTCGCAGTGATAGTCCGTTCGACGGAAAGTTAGGCAATGGGAAATAGAAAATGCAATCGTAGGAGACGACAGACACGAAGAGACGTGAAATATTTGTTTTAAATATCGACCACTATTCGTTGTGTCAGAGGCACCTGTGCGAATCCTTTTGTTCTCAATCATTGGCTGCCCGATTGTTCTCGACGCGATGGACCAAGTATCATATCCCATGACACCGCCTGCCAATATTTACAGAACTCCTTTGTCATTCGCTACTCGTCATCCTGGGTACTCGACATTTTAGGCCTGCATCCACGCAACATCTGTCGTACAACGGGACTTCGAGGCTATCTCAAGGTCACGCGCTCATTCTTAACGCAAATTTCTACCTACTCGATAAAAAAAAATACACGGAACAGCTGAACGAATCGCGTGGTATGCGAAACAAAATGGAGTATTTTTTTTTTCGTCGCCAAAGAAAATGCTCCGTTGTTATTTACGATATTTTAGGCCTACGTATGCCGAGAAAAACATTCGTGTAGTCATAGTTCACGAGAATCATGCCGAGGGTTACAGAGCGAGGATGAATATCATTTATGTCGTTCTTATTCGACGCGACTGGAGCCGGACCAATAAAAACGATAAGATCTGTCATGAATACGACATGAGAATAGGTACATCTGATAGCTATCAATGGAGTATCTTCTCCGATCTTCGAGACGAGTGACGAGGCACACTGGACGCGTTAGGAAAATATGTTTCGACGGGTTGTGAACCGGTCTGAAACCTCGTCGATTTAGCGAGAGATTCCCCACGGAAATCACAAATTTCCAGAGTTTTTGCTCTTCGAAAAATGTTGCACAGATTCGTGAAGAGTGCAGCGCCAGTCGAACATGCGAAGTTGGTGTTGGCGCTCTTGTCTCCGGTACAATTGCTCGGATAGGAATAAATTAATGACGTAAAAAGCTGTACATCGCAGCGTGGGTTTCGGTCGATGTGCGAGAATTGGAAATATTCAATAATTTATTACAGCGTGAACTACGAACTCGAATATCGTTCGAATGGATATGCTTATCGAAAAATGACAAGAGACCTTTTTTGTAGAGCGTCAAATTCTCTACAAAAATATGCCTTGCACCATTCTCTACAGTATACCATTGGGGAGATAAAAAATCGCAAAAATAAAAAAATAAAAATTTCCTTGTTATTTAAATGGAAAACAGACAAATGGACCGAGGCGAACCTTAATATTAATATTAAGAGCTTGCACTACGAGTCAATATTTTTATTCTAAGGTACTTCCGAATTAGCACTTCCAATTTTTGGACACCAATAGAAATATATATATATATATTTTTTTTTATTTTTTTTCGAGACACACTAATACATAGATTTATTTTTGGTCAATGGTCGCTCGCGTACACCTCCCTCTCGCGTTCCAGACCTTGTTCCTCTTTTTCAATTCTATTTCTAGAATCTGTAGCATCGAGGCAGTCCGAATTTGCAATTCATGGCTCGTTGCCAACTCGAATCTCTCTGATCGTCTGCGCAAAGACTCGGTAACACTGGGTTAACGACACGCGCATCTAACTGATATGCCAACCGAAGTGGTACACGCATCGTCCTTTCCTCGCAAAACGCACCGCCGAGATACACCTTCCAACGTACGAGTAAAGCCTACTCGGATTATCTCGAACGTTCTCCGTTCACCCGTAACGCGAACGTGTTAAGTGGACACATCAATGACGAAGTTTCGACACGAGCAATCTTACTAATCATCTGTAAAACGACGCCCACCGCTTTGCACGTTGCTGCTCGACGTTTATTTCATTATTCCCGCTTTTTCGACCACTTCGTAGCGGTATGCACGCTTTCGAAACGTTACAAAAGTATAGCGCTCCTCAAAAGGACACGGATGACTCTCCAGCTTCCAAACGGTGGAAATCAGATGAAATACCTGCATCCCGTCGCGACACGAGCATCTCGACGGATGTAGATCAATAGAACTCCGACGCTCTTATTTTAGATTCAGCTTGACTCGTTGAACTCGCGGCTATATGGTCAATCGCGGACAGGCATACATACGTATGGGGAATTCCACGTCAAAGCGACCACTCCTCACCGCGACTCCTCTCGATTTGGCTGAAACTTCTCCATCATTTTCTACCCCATTGAAAACCAATCTGAGATTTTTTTCAAAATTGCCCCCCCAATTCCAAAAAAGTGGCTTTCGTCGAAAACTGACTTACGAAAACAGCTTTTCTGTTAAAATTGTTGCTCTTAAATGTACTTTTCAGAAAACTGTAGAAGAAATTATTCAAAGTTGTCTCTCCTGCTTTTTTTGTTGATTTTTGGGAAAAACCGAAAATTTCTCGATGATCATTCTTGATTTTTTTATCGAAAACTTTGACATCTATTTACACAACCTCACATTTTTCTAGACTGGTGTGGTTTCCAGTTGTATTTTTTTACTTTCTAATTAAAGGAAACAATTTTTTAATTTACAAAAATTCAAAGTTCTTTGGCTTAATTTTTTTTTTTGAGAAATGTGAAAAAAATCAAATTTTTTAATCCTCGTTGGTAAGATTATCTGCTTTCTCTCTTTCTCTCTCTCTCTCTCTCTCTCTCTCTGACATCACGTGTGCTGCGAAAATTGCCTGTGAAGTCATCTGTTCTTTCCAGTTACGGTTCGGTTATTTTTATTATTCGACGCACAACCGTTTGACGATGGATAAGTTAAGTGCATTGTTCGTTGAACAAGAATCAACGAACGACAAGTCGTGTTTGAAGCTTGAAATTCATTTGATTTTTCCTATTTCAACGATGATGAAACATGCGTATCGTTGACGTGTCGCGTCGTACACCGCGCGATCCGTTTGTTACACATAGCCGCTTCTATGCATTGTTCATCTGATCGGCATTTGTCATACAGCGGCACGCGATCCTTGTCAGAGGAAAGTACTGAAGTAGTACGTCAAACGCGCACGTGGCTTATCTTTCCTAGACACCTTTTGTCGCAGACTGAAGACCGACTGTCGTGGCACTTCCCTCCGCGACTAACGACCACAAATCAATATCGTAGCGTTGCGATTAAATTTGACGACGGAGACTGTATTATACGGGGTGCACGTTTTGTCTGTGACTCGCGTTACTCCAAGGAACTATCCAGCAGAAAATTTATTTACTTATCTATCTATCTATCCATATATCCATCTATCTATCTATCTATCTATCCATATATCCATCTATCTATCTATCTATCTATCTATCTATCTATCTGTCTGTCTGTCTGTCTGTCTGTCTGTCTGTCTGTCTGTCTGTCTGTCTGTCTGTCTGTCTGTCGGTCTGTCTGTCTGTCTGTCTGTCTGTCTGTCTCTGTCTGTCTCTGTCTGTCTGTCTCTGTCTGTCTCTGTCTGTCTCTGTCTGTTTGTCTCTGTCTGTTTGTCTCTGTCTGTTTGTCTCTGTCTGTTTGTCTCTGTCTGTTTGTCTCTGTCTGTTTGTCTCTGTCTGTCTGTCTCTGTCTGTCTGTCTCTGTCTGTCTGTCTCTGTCTGTCTATACATCTATCTTTTTTTTGTTTTGTTGAGGGGGTTGTAGAGTAAAATTATTGATGGACCTGAGCACGCATTGATGATGAGGTCGTCGTACCTCTCTCAGCACCAATACTGCGCCGTATGTCGGAGTCTCCCTCGCGGTCTACCGACTAGGTAAAAGCCGTACGGATGTAAAGCCGAAACCCGAAATCCCCTTTTCGGCGTCTAGCACCCACCGGCACTCCTTTCCAGTATTACTTCGGTGGGGCCCGTTCTATTCATGAAGGATTCCGCTTAGTTTGTCGTTTGCTAAGTCTATCAGTAGTGTCGCCTCTTCAGTCTTTTATACTCATTTCTCTCTCCTTTCTTCTTTGGCCTTAATTGTTTTCCTGATAAAAAGGTTACATGGTCCCATTTCTCCTGCGATGTGAGCATGGTTGCTACGAGGTCGTCTTTCGATAGCTGAGTCAAGCCTGCTTGATCTATCTATCTATCTGTCTGTTTGTCTGTTTGTTTATTTATTTATTTATTTATTTATTCATTCTTTCGTTTGCTTATTTGAATTACGATTGCCATATCTTTGTTACAGATGCAGAATATCAACAACATCGTGATGTTTCCGTTGGACTCGGTTCTGAAGGGCGATCTCCGAGGGGTGAAAGGTGATTTGAAGAGGCCGTTCGAAAAAGCTTGGAAAGATTACGAGACGAAGTACGCGAAAATTGAGAAAGAAAAGAAACAACACGCCAAAGAAGCTGGTCTCATCAGGACCGAGGTAACAGCGGCGGAAGTCGCTGATGAGATGGAAAAAGAACGAAGAATGTTTCAGCTTCAGATGTGCGAGGTGAGACTCGATCGAGCGTCTCTTTTCACTCGTCGTATGTTAATTGTCTGATCGGTGTTGTCTTGCCTTTCTTACAGTATCTGATAAAAGTCAACGAAATCAAAACCAAAAAAGGGATCGAGCTTCTCCAACATCTCGTTGAATATTACCACGCGCAAACTAAGTGAGTATCGAGGTATTTATTCGTTATTCTTCGTTGAACGTCGAACAGAGATGCTTGACGGATTTGGCATTTGCAGCTATTTTCAAGATGGACTTAAGACGATAGAACATTTTGGCTCCTACGTTGCGGATCTTAGCATTAAGCTTCAAAAAATTCGACAGACCCAGGATGAGGAGAGGAGGCGGCTGACCGAACTTCGAAGTCTCCTCAGAAGTTCTGGCTGCGACAAAGAGGTGAAAAAATTTAATTCTTACTTTTTCTATTCTTTCTTACCTCAATTCTCTCTCTCTCTCTCTCAAGAAGGTGGCAAATGCAAGCAGAGTTTTGATGGTAGACCGACTGTTTTCTTTCCAGTTGAACGTCAACCCCAATATAGGCTACTCGCTGCATCAGTTGCAAGGAGATAAACAGCATGGGGTCACGAGATCAGGACACCTTTTGAAGAAGAGCGAAGGCAAAATGCGGAGAGTCTGGCAGAAGCGGAGATGTGCCGTTCAAGCTGAAGGTTTCCTCGACATATGTCACGCGGATGAGAACAAACCACCGACTCGAGTGAATCTGCTGACGTGTCAAATAAAATTGGTCCCCGATGACAAGAGAGGTTTCGACCTCATAAGTTGTGAGTACTCATCGCTTGAACGTGACGCGTGACTCCGGTCTGACATTTCATGATTCGTCCTTGCATTTCCCAGACAACAGGACCTATCATTTTCAAGCGGAGGACGAGTCCGATCAACGTGCTTGGATGTCAGTTCTTGTTAACTGTAAGGAACGAGCTCTTCTGAGAGCTTTCGATGCTAGTGGCAAAGCCGAAGCTGGACAGGGGAATCCAAGCCTGGTCGAACTTCAGCAAGCAGTAATACGATGCGTCATGCGGCTACCTGGAAACGATCAGTGCTGCGATTGCTCTTCGCAAAATGGTAAGCATCGCGTTCGATACGTACGATATTTTATCTCCAGCAATTTTATCATCGCTCGCCAGTAATGTAATTTAATTCACCTTTTTAACTTCAGACGCTACGTGGTTGTCGACAAATTTTGGAATAATCGTTTGCATCGAGTGCAGCGGGATACACAGGGATCTTGGAGTTCATATATCGAGAATACAATCTTTGACCCTCGACAATGTCGGCACTGCTCAACTCCTACTCGCTCGTCATATGACTAACCAAGCCTTCAACGAAGTTATGGAAGCAGCGTTACATCATAATCTTAAGCCTACACCAACGTCCTCGATGTAGGTATCGATTGATGCGAGTCTTTTTTTTTTCTCGAAATTAACATTCATTCGATCTACCATTGTAAATGCGAAAACCAATTAATTTACGGAATTGATCCGAACGAAGCTACCTGTATTTTCACAGCTGCGACATGTAGATATGTGTCTAGTTATGTTTGAAATCAGGATGTAACGGAAGTCTTCTGGAAAAAAAGCTTCTTAGTGACACTTGAGCTTACCGGAATTTTGTGAGTCGGATAACATCGCCTCAATGTACTGATTTCAGGGAGGAAAGGTACGATTTTATTCGAGCTAAATACGTCGACAAGCGGTATGTCATGCGTACGTGCGCTGACGAGCGCGATTTGCTCTCAGATTTGGAACACGCTGTTAATAACCGAGACTTACAACAGCTTTTGCAAGTGTTTGCGGAAAACGTGGACCTGGCAGCTCCGTTGCCAACATCGGTAAGGAACTATAAATCTCTGCGTGCTTGTTGAAATTTATCATTGATTTTGTCGTTGAATCAGGATATCGGTGAAACAGCGCTTCACTTAGCCATTCTACGGGAAATGGGAAATAGCCTACATTTGGTAGATTTCCTTGTACAAAATATGCCTACGGGTAGTATAGACCGAACTACGACGGAGGGGGAATCAGCCCTTCATTTGTCCGCGAGGCATGATCGCGCCGAAGCTATGAAACTACTTCTCAGATCTGGTGCAGATCCTACGCTGAAGAATAAACAAGACAAATCGCCTTTGGACATCGCGCAAGAAATGGGTCATCATACATGCAAAGAACTGGTAAATATTTGTCTCCTCAATTCTATTGGCAATGAAGCGATGGAAGAATCATCCAATTCTTGAAAAAGAATATACTGAAATATTGGTGGATTTTTAGCTCAGCCATGCGCTCCAGAGGCAGAAGACGCTGTTCGACAACGTTAATATAGACTGGAATTTGTCTCATGACGAAGGTTCCACAGACTTTTCGGACGACGAGACTATAATCGAGGACAGAGTGAGTAGTTCAAGTTCTATCGTCAGATTTCCCATTTCTGCATCGATGTATCGATTAATACTTCATTGGCAGAACGGTTGCTTAACACCCGAGAAGAAATCGAGAAGTAGGCCACCGTCTTACGCTGGTGGTGGTGCTGGTGATTCACCGGTCACGTTGCGAAGTCGCAGCAGTACCTGTGGTAGCCTGCAAAGCGGTTCTTCACCCGGTTCTACTAATCGACAACAAATGCCCCCGCCACCGCCTCCTCAAATTCGAAAACCTATTGCTGGTGAGTGACGATAGAATGCAACTTGAAGTAAGTTAGGTAAAATATCAGCGTGTCGTCAGCCGTCGTATTTGTGTCTGATGTCCATATTAGCAAGTAGCTTACGCGTCAATTTATTATTCGCTTACAGTTATTTCATTTATCTTATTTTGCTATTTTTTTATTATTTCTGTTTCTCCGACAGTCCCGACCCCAATTGCACCTGAAATTGCAGCTAACGTTCATGGTTCATTGAAGAAACGAGTCGCGCCACCACCGCCACCAGGAACTGCTGGTAGTACTATACCGTCACATTACGGAACGCTTCCGTCCTCCGTAACATCGTCGCATAGTCGCACGACAAGTGAACCAATTTTAGCTGGACATGGACTGCATACTCTGCCGCACTCATTAAATGCTTTGAACAGTCAACATCACAAACGATCACCGAGCGGTGACTCTTCGATAGTCCACGGTGAGCCTCCGCTGTTCCCTACCGAACAACAACTACGTGTTCACATAATCCTTTATCGTACCATTAATCCAAAAAAAGGAATATTCTACGACCAGTAACAAAACGTTTGTTACCTCAAGAAAAATATCCAGTTTTCGCAGTACATATAGTAGAAATTGAAGAAAAAATTTATTTTCCAGGGTCAGATAAGATGAATAGTTCAACGATACAAAGGCCACGAAATCCACCACCGCCAACGCCGCAGGGTGTCAGTTCTTCGAGACTAAGTAACGGAAGGAGCAGCGAATCTTTGAGCTCCATGTGTTCCGATCATGGAATAGGCAATCCTGTTCCTCCACCCAGAAAGGTACGATTCATAACCGTCATTAATATATCAATCCTTATAATTCTATTCAGTCTTTGTTATTCGGGACAATTCTTTTCTTGCCAATGATCAATGGTGCCACGAGTTATCGATGTTGCGATGAATGATGCTCCATCGATCTTTCGGCAAATCCTATCGAATGTAGACTTTTCTGTTGAATGTAGATTTATTATTTACGAATCAAGCATAAGCTCTTTTCTCTTAGAAAGACGAGTTCCCGATACACTTTCTTTAGATTTAATCTTATACAAATAAATAGCTCCTGTTCAATAAATATCTTAGTTATTTGATTTTTAGTGTTATATCGCTTCTATCTTTTATACTAATGACACATCAATGAATAAACGAGACAGCGTTACGTCTGCTGCGTAGAATTTTCATGTGTATCTTTTTGTTGTTTAACGTTTTTCCCAATCAAATCTCCTCGATCGTAGTATTTTTACTACGATTTGTCTCAACATTTCTCACATCATGCGCCACATCGTTGTCGCATTTTTTGTTTGATTCACGAGACTCAACGATACAGCAGCTCACAAATTCTTCTTCAATTCACTTTACAAAATTCTTCCATTTTTGCATTCATGTTATTTTGTCTCATTTGTTACTAATACTCCTAACAATTGTTCAGACAATCCAGCTGATTCGACGAATTTAGCATCCAAGTGTATGGTTCGTCGATTGGTTTTGGAAAAACATCTCTATTATGTCGATAAAGACTAAAATAACTGCACTCTGAACGAACATGTGTGCAAAAACGAACCCAACACTTCTGCTAAGCTAAAATTCGTTACACAAAAAAAATAAAAAAAATTTCACGTAGTAACGACTTATCAAATTTTGGCATTGTGGATCACACATATCTCACAACGATGCATGAATTTTCTAATTATCCTGGTTTACGGTGGTTCATGGTTTGTTGTTAACGGTTATTGGTACAGCGAAGGGAGCGGTCCAGGCTAGAGAGCTACGCCGAGGAGCCTTCATCTTTGCTCTCGAATTTGAATCCGGTAACATTCACCATCCCACACATAACGACAAGCTACGCTTGAAAACGAAAACATGATTTGAAAACTAGAAATCATTATTCGAAGTAACTTAGAGATAAAAGTTCACTATACTGTGAAAATAGAAAACAAAATTCGGATTCAAGCGTATCAACGTCGAATCGCATGCGAATCGTGAATCGTCTTGTTGTTGCATTCATTGTCACCGCAGAAATTTTGGGGCAGTTGATTATATTTCCTGCATTGGTCGTACCAACGACGAATTACCGTTGAAAATTCTTTGCAAAATCCATTTCTGTATTCTTTCCTCGTTACTGTACCCAAAATTTCTATTTTCCTCGATCATTCTGATATTGTTGGATTCAAGCGTTTCTTCACATCATACTGACTCGAGTTAGCATGGCTGTTTTTGGGTGGTGCGTTTCATCTAACACGTCTAATCGCTGTCTTTCCTCCTATATTCCAAGGATATAATTGGCAGTATCGGATCTTGATTAAATATTTCCTTCCGTCGTAAGAATTTTAAAATGCAGGCATGAGTCTAATAATCGAAGGAGAATTCTGCTTGCTTCGGCCACGTTTGAGTTGTACCTCGGGTCGTTCGATATATTGTACAACTCTGGCGACCGGTACGCTAGTGGAATTCTCACAAGCAGTTCTGTCTCCTCGTAAAGGATTTACGCTGCAAATGCATCCAGATGCGCTCACTATTTGAACGTATATTTGCGAGGGGACAGAACGAGGATTTTTTGAGTGTGTACATTAACGCTTCCTATTGGGACAGCCATATTTGTTTTATTCCCTGCAGCCAACGTCGTCCGGATTGAACGGTTTGCGCCGATGTAGAGCACTGTACGATTGCGAAGCGGACAACGAAGATGAACTGTCGTTCCGGGAGGGTGAATTGATCATAGTAACTAACGAACAAACCGACGACGACAACTGGATGGAAGGGGCATTGGAACGAGATCCTGAACGACGAGGGATGTTTCCGGTCAGTTTCGTTCACATGCTTCAAGAATAACATTCGGCAAGCCTCAACTCTTTAACCAGCTTGTCGAGCACCGCCAGTTCCACAAGCGTCACCAGTCTGAACCTACGAATTTGGCCTCGGAAGACAAAGTACTGAATACTTGTGATCTGAACTGAACGCACGATCAAAGATTTCTCAAATTTATATACACTAGGTATAAAAAAAATTCGTCGTTTTATCTCATCTCAACCAAATTTTCTATCTTTGCACGGGATCTATTTCATTTTTAATAACGAAGCGAAGGAAAAAATTCGAATATTCTCGCTGTTTACCAAGTTTACTTGAATTTTGGTAGCGAAGCGAATGTAAAGATCGACGTTTCATGAAACTTCAGCAGCTTCGAGATGAGTTTATGTTGTTGTAGATAATTATTGTAGATAATGCATGATATGAAATCTTTCACGGTATTATTACTTAAATATCAAGTGATGTTTATTTATAAAATTGTATTTAACCCACGCCACGCCAGAGTATTCTATAAATTTAGGGTAAATTATTACTCTTCAGTTTTTATGCCATACTAAGTATAGTGTAAAGTGACTATAATACTGATTAGCTCCTGTTTATTAATTTTGTTAAGCATTTTGTTAGGATCGTGTCCTGAAAAATTCTTTTATTCAAACAATTCAAGGGAAACTAGGCAAACATTCCCAATTTTATTTCGACTGAGAGACCAAAGAAGAAAACTGAGAGCTCTGACAAAGATGCTCGTCGTATTTTGTCACACTATGACGTACTGAACAATTCTAAACGCGAACAACATTTGCTCCATCACATTTTTCCATCGCTCGACTGGATAGGATATAAAAAAATGTTAGCGTTGAGAATTGTTTGTCGCGTCTCAGATTTCAAGTTAACTATTCATAATCATCGACAGAACGTTATTTTTAACTTGAAAACGCGGTGTACATAAATTGGACGTAGAAAGTTTATAGCTCCGACTCTATACTTGGTATCGTGTGGGCGTAGATATTTATTTAATTACTAATCTAAGTCGATTCAGATTCGTCCGAAACGTTTCGTCAAAAATTTGCCAACTCAGTTGTGGGATTTGAATATAATAAAAAGAAAATTCAAACCTGGCGATTCAAAACGTTTGTGAGAATTTTTGGAAGAATATGAAAACGTAGCGGACAAGGCTTGTATAAACAAAATTAAATAAACAAAACGTAGTTTGGATGTAAATATAGAAAATGGGTGTTTATATCACGTATTATTAAATGAAATATGATATTATAGAATTAAGTGATAAACGTATTGAACTACGTTGGTAAAGAAATATTTTAAGTTCGAGTAAGATTATAAATTTATAATAGTTCGTAAGTAAATTATTC
The DNA here is from genome assembly GCA_963969455.1 of Arge pagana. Lineage (NCBI taxonomy): Eukaryota > Metazoa > Arthropoda > Insecta > Hymenoptera > Argidae > Arge > Arge pagana. Next base: position 22,863,546 of record OZ018310.1, read on the forward strand.
CTTAGGTAAGCACGCGACGCTGTAACGACTGATGTAAAATGTGTTTTCTGCCCTAATTTTATCGTTCTATTTTTCAAATATCTTCAAATTATCGATCTCCTCGGAGATCATATTCCGTCGATTGATTGTTTGCACGTCGTTTTTGCAACGCGAGGTAATTTTTCTAATTCGTTACAGTAACTACGAGTCGCTTTACGAATGAATTTAACATATTTTTGTTACCTATTTACAATTAGAATGTGAACCTTTGAGAGACGACTCGTTGCTCGTATCATCCGACAAATTTTTGCTTGCGGGTAGATTTTTAACTGTTCTAGTTACTTCTAGTCATGTCTGGATACTCTGTAAAGAAAATTGCTTACCTGTTAAACATCAAATCTCTACTAACCATCACTTTTTGAATGTGCGAATTCAACTCGTGATGAATTTCAATCTTCGTTACGTCGATTCGTAGTCGTACGACATTCACAATTCCACCTACAAACTTTGAGATGCGAGAGTTTTAATTTTCCAGCCTCTTCGATGATTACGCGGTGCCAGACGTGAGTAGAAGACGCCTGGATCGCCAAAACCCAAATTAATACTAATATCTAATCAACCCTGAAACTTAGTCGCGTCATCGTATTTTGCATGCCACATGATTCGTAACATAGCGAGCAAACATTTGGATAACAAATAAATCATACGAAACTGATAACGTCGATCCGTAGAAAAATGTTGAGCGTTGTTGGTTCTCGATCGAAACTGATTAAGCATTAACCAATGATATTCTCGCCACCTCGCATAGCACTTCGTGTATCCAAACAAGAATTGATTAGCGAACTCGTGTTATACGAGTCGAGAAGCAGCGTTGTCTCGCAACTGAAAAATATCTTTCGACTTGTAAATCAGCCAATGTGAATGTAAGATTCATTTCGAAGTTGAATTGAGATATGAGATGATAAAACTGAATAACTAGTCTCCATAGAACATCATCGGCCTTAGAAAAAGTCGTAATTACTTTAAGTATTTGTATCGACGACAACGTATGGAATCCGAATGTAGATTTACGTCTCCGGCGTTGAAATCGTGCTAAAAATTTGAACAAGAAACGATAGATAAGCTGAACCTACCGAAATTCGATTGAAAAAATAAATAAAATAACAATAACAATAAATGCTTGTTATCTCCCTCCATTATTCGTGTTGTTCGTAGCACTAACTTTTCGAATCTTATCCGAGTCGGATAAAAGTGTTGGACGTATCAAGTTTTAGAAATAATCAACATCGGTGTAATATCAATAATATATATCCTCGTAATTTTATCATAAGACGTTGTAGTACATTTTGCATTGCTTTAAAAATAATCGGATGTGGATCTCTTGAAATTTCTACCAAACCTTGGGAAAATATTGGTTCGCGTTGCATTTTATCACTACGATAGGCACCTGGCTAAAATATCACTTATCTTAAAATATAACGTCGCACATATGCAGTACGTGAGAAATTAACAAGAAACTGTGAGGTAATCCTCGTCAGTCTGCAATATGCCGGAAATCACAGTAACTCGAACATCTTCGCTTCGCAGCGGTTGTATGATTCTGCTTTCGCATTACAGATGTCCATTCGTTTGGCTTGTCCCCAATCTCTGAATACGTCGTTGCTAGCCGCACGATGTTGAATAATCCTTGTTGTTTGGAACGAAGAAAACTCATGGTCAGAATTCATTGTCCCAATTTCGTGCTTTATTCGACGCTAGGATGACGATGAAGGTAGAGACAGCAGGAAAAGGTACTTGTTAATTTCGATTTTCAGAGTTAAGAACAGGAGCATGTGGCAAAATCAACCTCCACCTATTATCCAATTTACTTAGGTGAACTCACCTATAGCTTCGCCCTTCGTACAGGTTCCTGAAATCACAGAGGAAAACTTGCTCAATATTTGCTTCAGCGCAGTGATACTATCGAATTGGCCAACATCTAAAACACCGATAAATCCAACGGCTGGGAATTATCTTCCCATCGAAGTGTCTCGCTTGATAATTTGAGAAATGCTTGTATTTTGAAAATACTGTGGTGATATGATTGAACTTGAATTTCAAGATACTAGTGAAAATTATGGAATCCATGGATTTCAGAATTAATAATCAGTGTTACTGCTTCGTCGCTCATCTCACCTCGGTATTTACTAAGTTGCTGGTAAACCTGCTTCATGCGTTCGATGTTAATTCGAGAACTTTTCCCATGATTGACCATCGGCAACGAATATTCTCTCCCTATTATGCATTTAGCTGCTCGCTGTATACTTTGCGGTGCGTTCCAAGGCTCGTGGATATACCGGGTAGGAAAATTCTTCAGAACGGGAAGGTAACGCCTGAAATGGAAAGAAAAAGGATAATTGTGACACGTTGTAAGAAGGCAGGAAGCACAAACTCACCTTATATAATCACCGTTTGGATCTGCTTTGCGACCAAATCGTACCGGGCAATAACAATGGAAGAACTGTTGAAAAAAAGAACTGCACGAGAGCCACATCCACATGCCAGCATTGACCGACCAGTCGGCATCCAGGAGTAGTTCGTCGAAAACCTAAAATGTGATCAGCATTGTAACCTCGAGTGGCTGAAAGTTTGTCAATGGATCGTACCTTCATGCCTTCCTCCCAAGATATCCAGAGATCTCCTCTAGTTAAAAAACAAGCTACGGCGTGCCTAGCTAAATGATGGATCCATCCCTCTTCTCGCAGCTGAGTCATGATAGCATCGATCCAAGGGAATCCTGTTTGACCCTGCGCGAATATGAGAATTCCTTTTTACAGAAATTTCAATCGAAGAATGTTCAAGAATCGTATTTGTAGACCTACGTTTGCCCATTTTGCCAGAGCTTCGACGTTTTTGTCCCATGGAATCTGCACGCATATTGGATTTCCCTGCATCTTGTCGAAATTCGAGTTTCTTGTCGCCGCGCAATAGAAGAACTCTCTCCATAGCAGCTGACCATGAAGAGACAACGGTGGTACAGCTTTTTTTATCTGAATGCCAAAGTTAGGATTCGTTCACACATTGCAGCAAGAAATGTTGGAACTGCTTGCGGCGCAGGCATAATGTTAATATTCATCACCTTTTTGTACAAATCTGTGAGCTGGTGATAAAACAACCGCGTACTGAGACAACCGAAACAAAGATAAGGTGAAAGGCCGGTCTGGCTGGCGAGAAGAGATTGCGGTGTCATCTTAGGACGTCCAAAGCTGGCAACCCAAGCTTTTCGTTCCAAGTGTCGCTCGAGCCTTGCCAATGCTTCGCCTTCACCGCCCACCCATACTGGAGCTAATAGCCCTTCGGTATCGAAACCTAAAACGAGGTGACACCAAATTACAATCAGTGTTACGGACACCAAGGTTATCGCTGTCGTTTGCGGTGACTCCTCACCAAGCTCATCTAATGTTGGAACACCATAAACATCGTCATGGTCATCGCTGAGAGGCGTATAACATCCGGACAAGCAGGCAGGACTAATCGTTGGAACAGGCAACAGAGGTGGTTCCATAGCGGCGACAATATTTTGGAACTGATGATACGTAAGGGGGACTTTTCCACCATTCTTCTCGATAATACTAGGGAAGAATAATTTTTTTGGATAGAATCGATGCATGGATAATGGTCAGGTAAGAAATCATCGCTGGATAATTACTGGTCAAGTTTGTAGAGAGTGTGCGATACTCTCTGAACCACAGAGATGCCTAACTCTCGACACAGCGTTGTGATGTTATGATCACGAACTCGACCAAAAGGTTCCGGATCCTCTTCGAAGGTAAGTTCGGTTGTGCCCCATTGTTTCAATAACTTTGGTAATACGTCGGCGGGTTGTCCTCGGATAACGAATAGTCGTGAGTTGAGATTTCTTAACGACCGATCCAGATCCTCCAAACATTGCAGGAGAAACCTGTGTTTAATTTTACTTTGTTCACTCCTATTAAAGCATTTACAGCAGCCAAGTCGAATAATCGAGCATTCGCCGTAGGTGAACTCACCTCCATTTGTTTATCCCAATATTTGTACTCCCAGCAAACCAAGGATCCAAGATGAAGATGCATCGAAACGTCGTTGCTCCGACAAGTCCTTCTCGAAGGGAGGGATTGTCGTGAAGTCTCAGAACTTTTCGAAACCAATGCACTGTATGTTTTTCACCATTTTGGCATGGTCGGGTAGTTTGATTATCACTCTGCTTATCTTGAGTACCGGTCATTTTGCAATTTTTTTAAATGGAACAACTCGTCGTGCAAATCAGGTCTCCAATGGACGATCGACCGAACAATCAACGGGAACTCATTTCTTCGACTTTCCCTCGGATGACACCGACTCTGAAAATATAACAAGTCAATATATATAAAAATGGGAGTTACAAATGAGCGTGTCCCATTTTTTTAATGTTCAAGTACATCGTCATCCCTGATAAAGCAGGATTTCATATCCGGTTCCTCTCCCGATGAATATTAGGTAATGCTACATCATATTGATTTGAATTATTATGCTAAGCATCTAGATTACAGCTACTTCATTGCAGCACATTTACATAAGTCAAGTGATTTTGCCCCTAAGGGTGGATTTATTGTTACGTAACGCTGGCTTGTAATCCCTTTACCCGCTGCTTATATAATACTGCTCATAATTTTATTTTAGTCTCGAAGCTTCCGTACCTATTTTTATTTTCGCTGATTATAAAGCTTCGCAACCTTGATGCATCCGTTTTTTCCAAGTCTCGATAATAGGGTTGGCTCAGATTTTCTAAAATGCAATAATCGAAGATTCAAATCTGTTAGAAAAAATGACTCTTCAGCTACGTTATGTAGAAGAGATCTCATGTTGCATGGGTGAAAAGAATGGTAACCGGGTCGTACTTAGGTATTTATCCGTTTCCGTTGGGAGACAAAACCAAAGTTTATTACATAGTCTATCGCGTGTCAAACATATGTTAGTCATGTGGGGTGGCGACTGAACAGACACCGACGCAACGCGGGTCTCGGTATATCAGGCGTATCCGTAAGCGAGGACGGAATATAGCCATGCGATTGCTATACGCGAACCAATAGATCGCTTTCGGATATTGGCATCGTGTTTCGAATTTTGTCCGTGGATAATTAGTGGAAATAGATAATTCGTGGTACAGCCAGTCGCCTGTCGAATATTTACTACGAATGATCGAAGATGGTCTGAACGCAGCCGAATCGGGGGATGTCTCGAACACGTGACAATGACGCATCGCGAATCCGCGTGATGCGACGGCTCGCGAACACTGCGAGCTGGCGTGGACGAAGGATCGTAACAAATTAGTGGAGAATGATGTTACGTAACACGTTGATATTATCATTTCTGAAAGATCGTACGTAGGTGAACGATCCTCGATTTATGGAACGAGATTTTCGAACGGTTTTCATGTTTAGATTGCTGTTTGTGTGTAGACTGACTAAAATGTAGTGGTAAGTGTAGACACAAATTCTGTACATGATTTTTGGGTGTCTCCGTAATAGTTATCTGTAGGGTTGAATCGCAGCAGTTGAAAAATGAAAAAATTCGAAGATGGTCGCCTAGATATGAGCAGGGGCGCGTACACCTGAGGACGAATGTAACACATCTGGCACACGGCAACGCAACATACACGCGCGTGATAGCTGATACGTGCATACGAGGTGTTACATCCAGTTCACCCATCGATATTTTAGCAAGCTCAACATCATGTCACTCCGACGAATTATTCACAGTTAGTATATTCAAAGCGGCACGTTAACATTTCTTCTGAAAAACGAATGAACTTTCGGAAAAATGAAAAAAATGAAGGAAAAAAAAGGAAAAAAGGCAAAGCTGAATCTATGCATCGACAATAAAGACAACGTGGACAGGCAGGCGGGGACAACATATGAGGTGTGAAACGCACGAAATAAGCGTGTCGTGTTTGAGTGAGTGAGTGAGTGTGTGTGTGTGTCGGGTACATACGATTTCCACTGACACAGCAGGAGCAGCACTTTGCAGTGTAGAACAGAATGACAAATAATTTCCAACTAATAATATACGGCTAATGTGAAAGGAAATTTAACGAAGAGTTTAGCACTACAGAAACTGTCGCAAGCTCGCAACAAATACCGAATCTGATAACTCTCTATGCGTTAACGATGAGTCGATGCAAGACACAGATTTTCGAACTTCCCATGTGATTGTTTGGATTTTTATTCAAAGTTTCACTCAAATTATTTTCGAGAACGAAGCTGTCAAAGATTTGCGGTACACTAAGCGAATATCAGGGAATATCGGTAGGTTCAAGCTCGTTAGATGTCGAGCTGTGGTACCGAGCAGTGGGGGACCGCACAGTCGTTCCTGACAGCGGCGGGAAGGATCGGGGCGCCGCTACCACGCCGAGTGCAACGTGACCAGATTCACGTGGTACGAAGTCACGTTGCAATCGCCGTGCGCGCTGCTGGCGTGACCTAATCCACATCGGTTACACACCATGTAATCTGGCTCCTTTCGCTCTCGCTCCCTCTCTCTCTCTCTCTCTCTCTCTCTCTCTCTCTCTCTCCCTTTCAATGATTTCGCACGGCGAGGCTTGCAAATAAACCCTCTCTATGAATACACGGAGGCTTGCCTGCGAGTTCGCACCGATGGATTGCCCCGGTATTATTAGCATTGATCGTTAACTATATCAACGGCCATCGAGGTGGCGAATGTAATTTTCAACTCCTGCGAAAACTGTAGCAAAATTCGAACGACTCGACGATTACGCGATGTAGATTTTAGGTCTTCATCTAACAATAAGTCACGGTCATCGTTCACAACACCACACGATACGTGTGACCGGTGCAGTCACAAGAGCACAAAAAAAAAACGAAAAGAAAAGTGGTCTGCAGACTTGACCAGACCCAACTACCTCTGGTGACGTACTTTAGGGGAAAACTGCTAATAAGAAACACGGAAAATTATTATTATTGACCTATATCAAGTATGTCTTTTGTCGCGCTGAAACCGAATTTGAAGGCGTTTGATTTCCATCACGCACGTACTTGGTAAAAATTTGAAAAACAATAGAGAAAAAGGAGAGGAAAATGACGAAAAATCGCATTGATTGATACGAGGAGCAACATTTTATTACCTCGGGCTGATATCTCTTGAGGTAAGCAAGATGGCAGACAGTGTTTCAGACAAAAGACGCAAGGATTCAAGAAGTCTGATAACGGTGACCTTGAAACGAATTTTCAAGGTCAAATCGAAGCCCAATTTGATTTTCATTCGATGGAACCTATATTTTTAATGCACAAGCATATCCTATGACAAAAATTGTATCTTTCAAAGAACTTTCTTTTTAACTTTGCGTCCTCGACCAATTCAAAGATTTACATAATGGTCAATTAAGAACATTTTTCTTCGAGAAATATGCCTGTTTCTCTATTGTATCTACCAAATATTTCTAAAAATATTCACTGTTATCGCACAAACTGAATTCATCGGATTATGTGTAATGCGATTGTATCGAAAAATTAACTGGGCAGAAGAGTTAAAATTCTGGTAAAGTTCGAGCTCATAATATTATTAGTAAGAAATGGTTTTTCGTGATGTTGGATTTCCCATTTAAATAACACGGAATTTTTTTTTGTTATTTGGAATTTTATTGCGTTTTAACGAATTAGCACGTTGTAGAAATCAATACATATTCTTAGACGTAATCGAACGATCTCCAAAAAAGGTCTGATATAGTTTTTCGCTGAGTTGACTAATTCCAAAGTCATATATCAATTGATGTTGAACTTTAAACTTGAATAACTTTCAAACGAGTATCAGACCTTTTTTTGGAGATCGTTCAATTTCCTATAAGAATATGTATTGACTTCTACAACAAGCTAATTCGTTGAAATGCAATAAAAGCCACCTCTTACATTAGTATTAATTTTAAGAGCTTAAGCTTCACTAGAATTTTTTTTCATCATCTTGAGCGATATTTTTACGGAAATTGAAGAGAAAAAATTAGGTTTTTTGTGGTCTACTCTAATACATATACAATGAAAAATAAGATCAAAGTTATATTCAGCTAAGATCCCAACGAATCTGATAATCGTAGAGGGAAAAAAATGAGCAAAGGATCGAAACTTGGTGCTGTAACGTATTCCGAAAGCCTGCAAATTCTCCATGAAAAGAGGAATTCTATTCTTGAGCGAACGAATAGTAACGCTCAGCATCGACGTAATAGCATGCAAGTTGTTTTACTTGTCTAATAAGAATGCAAGCATCACTTGCTATTGATTACTGGTGGCTCGTTACGCGTGTGGCATTGGTGTGAGAGCGGTTGCGATTGAACAGGCGTTTCGGTCTTACGATCAGCGTCGTACGATCGGTACATCGTTAATTGCAGGGTTGATACAATGTGACGAGAGAAGAATGGTAAGGCGTGTCGCAAGTATACGGAGATTGTACACGTTACGCAATTTCGGTACGAAGCTCTGAAATCAAAGGTGATCGCCGTCCGGCATATACGAGGGAACGCTGGAATATGGACTGAATTCATTTCCGTTCCGCGTCCGTTCCTCTGCCCAATAACGTAATACTCGCGAGAGATGGAAAAATGGCGACGTATATGAAACCAACGTCAAAGTTGTTTGATTTACCATCTCACGCGTCCGCGGAGTTAAATTTGACGGATTTAATGTGTCCCGTGTGTCGTGGTATTCTGATCGAACCGGTAACATTGCCCTGCGCTCACAGTTTGTGTCTGAGGTGTTTAAATGGTACGGTGCAACACAACAGCCTAAGCTGTCCTCTGTGCAGAGTTCGCGTAGGTTCTTGGCTTCGTACGGCGACAAAATCCGATACTCTGGTCAACAGTGGCCTTTGGAAGTCGATTAAAACGAGATTCGCTAAGGAAGTACAGGCGAAAAATGCCGGAGAAGACACCTCGCTAGATTCTGGTGAGTGTATAAACAAACATAACCTTCAAACAACTTTGAGCCTATCAATCTGATACGCTCGAATATGTACTTTCTCCGAAAGCTAATTCCCACTATACACTTGCGTGCATCGTCAAATTCTTCGTTTTATCTATGTTTAATTGAATAAACGATGGATCAAGATCATAGGTTGCGTATTACCACTGAACAATAACAGCGAGTTGCGACATGATTTGTAAACAAACAAATGATAATTTGTCTGTCTGAGGACCGCTCGTGTGTTCTTTGGTCGAATCGTGCTGTGGTCTAGTGAGCTTTGGATAATTATGTTACCCAATAAATATTTCATGTGTTTATTTTTTTGTTTGTTTGGTTGTCCCCTTGATTGTGGATAGTTTAGCGACTCGACTCGCCGAATGTTTACGTACGTTTCCGATTGCTAAAGGGAATTTGTTTGTTCAGGATTTGTTACAACGAACAAGATATTAAGCGCTACTGGGGAAATTCGAAGAGAATATGAGGCGCAGCTACAGATAGCAGAAGAGGAAATGAGGCGGCAGCGAGATATTGAACGTAAGGCAAGCGAAGAATTGATACGAAAGATTCATGAGGAGGAACGTTCGCAAATGGCTCACTTGACCCAAGATCAATTGATCGCGAAAAGTCTCGCAAAAAAAGAGAAAGGAAAGGGCAAATTTGTAAACGAAAGATTAAAATTGATTGAGAATTGTTACGATGACAAGAAATCAGTCCCGGAGCCGAATGTTAATTTTACCAGAACGAGCACCGAGCAGTCTTCATCTTCGGCGCATAGTTCAGTCGACGATGTGGAGCGTTTAAGCCTGATAAAGTCGAAAGATGGTACGGAATGGAAGTCGAATATAGCTTTAATATCAAAAATACGAGCAGAAAGATACGCTTCCAGCATGAAATCAAATATACCTAACGTTTACAAAACTACCTCCGAAACACTCTGCTACCAAAATTCGATCGTCCCACAAAATTCGGCTGGTCGACCAATAAAACATGAAATCATTACGAAAATCCACCTTCCTACGACGTCCGACTACTTGACGCAACCGGGCTGTTCTAATTCGAAGATTTACGGTACCCAGAGCAAGGAGGAACTTCACGTGCCTAGCGACGTTCTTAACCGGAAAAGAAAAAGCTTGGGTGTTGAGGTTTGCTTGACGGCAAACGCATCGGATGAACGAATCGGTAGCGCTGAAAGCAGCGGAAGTCACGACAGTATCAATATAGAAATTCATCATTTTAAACCAATTAAAGCTATGCCTAGGACACCACTGAAAAGCAGCGCAGGTAATCGCATGAAAGTTACCGACAAATTTTATCCCAAGTTTGCCAAACTAATGAGACGATTTTATAATCTTACAGATGGACGACAAGTTGATCCAAAATTGATCCGAGTAGTTGCAATTTTTAAACGAGTACAAAACGCGGTGCTGAAACCCCCTATGCCCATGCAATTGAAACGTCTCTCTGGATGCTCGTACAGCGCATTCAAAGGTAAGCAAAGTAATCCGATTCTTGTCAGATCGAGCTTCTGTTTCTTACGCTTTACTCATCGACGAATTTTCATTTACAGGAAAATCGAGAAAAGCCTTCATGGAAATCGACAGGTCCCATGATTCGATTTCACCGAGAGAAAAATTGGAAAAAAAACCATCGACTTCCCAAATCAGAGCGTCGATTGGCACAAATAAATTGGTCAAACCGCAGAATACAGACACGGCGCGAAGACTGGATTTATCATCCGAAGCCTACTCTAAAAATGTAAATACGATGATCAACGGAACAAGAGTCAGTAAAAAACTGATCTTAGACGACGATGCTACTGATAGGAGTACGAAAACGGAAATGACTCACGATCATGAAACGGCGCCTCGATCAAAGCGCCGAAGAAACTCTTCCGTCAGCGACCAAGACCACATGTCCGATGAACTTAATTCTGACGATGATGCTTCAAGTCGCGATTCTTCCTTGTACAATGCCGACCCATCCACAAACCACCGATCGTTACCTTTGGACCCGGATCATGTTCCAGCCATTGAAAATATCGCTGAACGAATCAAAAAGCGAAAAATGTGTAATCCATCGAGTTCTGACGACTCAGCTAAAATCGATCCATCCCAAAAACCTCTGAAACAACGAAGAACAATGCCTCTCAAGAAGAGCAAACCCACCGACGTCCAACCATCACCTGTGAAATCGCAGAGCACTTCGAAGAGAAAAGTCACGTTAAAAAGCAAAACTCAAAATCAATCGAAATCCGTAAAGTCTTTAGAACCAGAAAACGACTCGGTGGAGTCGTCGGAAAATAGCGATTGGGCAGCGGATAATCACGCGTCAGTATGTAGCGGCACGCGAAAAAGTACGCGGACGACTAATCGTCAGGGACGAAAAGTCGATAGCTCCGATACTGGGATTAGAAGATCGACTCGAAATGTGACAAAAGATGACAGTGTAAACAACAACAACAAAAAAGCAACGCAAACTGCTGGACCGTTGACCAGCAAACCTGAGGAAGGAGATGCGAATGTTTTGCAAGGTGAAGATGAATCCGAGGAGGAAATAGTTAAAGAGCAGAAGCGAATGGAACGGTTAGTCCTTCAGGAGAAGGAAGATTTCGAGTTGGCACAAAGATTGCAAGCCCAATTCAATGAAATGGAAAGAATCTCTGGACGCACGAGGAATTCCCGGCGTGGCATCGATACCCAACTCGAGCTGGTCGATAACTACAGCAATAGAAATCGACGAAACGGACGTGGTGACGTAAACGCAAATAATTGCGCCCGCACGTTGAAAACTGACCAAGAAACGCTGGATGCACGCTCCAAAAAACGGCGCAGAACGCAAAGACGTCTCGTTAAATAAAACTGAACCCTCATCCTCGCGAAAGGAACGGTGTACGATATTGTATATAGAAAAAATTGAAAAAGAAATAGACATACATTCATACATCTTCAAACACACACACGCACGCATACACATCAAGGTCTGTGGCGATCCGTCGAGTTGTTACGTCTCTTGACCCAAATTTAAAAAATGTGCTTCGCCGTATCGTTGAGAACATGTTTCTTATTCTGGGTCATCGATGCGAATCATTTTTCTATAATTCAACTCATTTACGAATTATTTGACTTTCATATGGTTGTGGATTTTTGGTCATTCCGGGATTGACCATAATTTATCTATGGATATCCGCATTCAGAATGTTGGAAAATCAAACCAACGAATGTTAATACATTCGAGTCCTCGCATATTATCCGGTCAACATCTCTAAACGTCGAACAAATTTATATTTCTGTAAAAGTTTTACGCCGAACAACCTCATATGCATGACGAAAATGATATTTGGGTTCCGTCTTCTAATTATAGAGAAAGAGAGTGTGTGTGAAAGAGAGAAAAAGAGAGAGAGAGAAAGAGAGACAGTAGATCACCTGGGTTTTGCATATGGCTCTGTAATGGTTTTTTTTTATTATTATTTTTTTTAAAAAGTATATTCCATGCGTTGTAGTTGTAAAAACTTCGAATCTTATCGATACCTTTGGTGTACAATTTGATGATCAATTGGCCGTTCAGTAATGACTTTGTTCCTGTTGTGACTCGTTTCGGCACAGCCAAATTTGTATGGCGATGCCCCGAACGATCGAAGTATTAGTCCATAGCGAATAGTTTGTTGTAATATCGAAGAAAAGAAAATCAAAGACGATCGAAGTTGTTTTAGAGTAATGACAGCTTTAGCAGAATCAGCGAAATGTTAATCTCCTAAAATTGAGCAATCACTAGAGAAAATTGATGATTAGATTTAAAGAAAAGGAAAAAACAACAAAAAAATCAGGAGATCCAAGCAGAATAAACGTACTGTGAACTACAAAAGGCGAACTGTAAAAATAAAGCGGATGTAAGATAAAATTATTAATAACATAGAAATATATTTAGAAAGTTTAATAACCAGAAAAAAATTATTCTTAAATAATAACTATTAACGAAATAAATAGATTATCGATGACGGTAGACAGTAACCAACGAAGCGAATGGATAAAATAGGTTTCATGAAAATATTGAATGTCAGCTCTTAAGAAAAATTAATTTTATATATTAATACGCGACAGGGCACGGCGAGAAGAGCGTTTCGATGATAATCAATAAACTTTGTATGAGCAGCTATAGATCGTTCGACCAGACGAGAAAATAAGTTCTAATTAAGACGTTTCATCAACGCGAATCCTCTGATTCGTCACGACTGGCTTTTTCTTACCGCGCCTTGTGTATATGTAGGATAGGTAAAAATAACGTAACGAACCTCAAAATGAAATCCTATTAAAAATTAAAAAAAAAAAATTAAAAAAATTGATAAAAAAAAAGACAAACAAACATACAAACAATAAAAATCTTCGAACGTCGAAAATGCAGATTTTAACGGATTTTCTTTCACGTTTGTCGGTCTTTATTGCAATTTCTTTTTTTTTTCTCTAACAGCGCTGTAAAAAATAAGCGGTACGGCTTTAATCGCAGCGACGCCGGATAGATACAGGAAAAATTGTGCATTTTGTTCGAACATTCACGCGATGCGATGAGAATTTCGAACCCCGAGTCTCCGTCACAGTTATTATATCACTGTTAACTACAATCGAATATTTTTTTCTCGACCGCCAAATTCATTTTCACTCGGATTTTTTAATCACTTCCATGCTTACTGGTAGGTTGATATTCATATAGTTGAACTATATTAGACTATATAAGAATTTATTTTTATCTCCAACAGAATTTGGGTATTTTCGATATAATGTACAACTTATTACATTATTAATATATCTTCCACACGTGACACGTATACGAAAATATAAAGATATGCCCGATCTATTCGCCGTTTACTCTTACATTCATCAATATTCCCCTCCTCGACAACTTCGGATTATAATATCGGAACACAATCGCTTTATTACCGCTACAATCAATCCTCCTTTAAATAATTTTAAAAAAGTTATAATAAAAATGAAACTATAATCAACGAAGCACGTTGCGCATGCTTTTCGTATCTACGTAACTTCAACTGGGATTATTTGTCGTAACGTCGAGATTCATAAATGATCGCAAATGTATTCAACCTTTCAACTGGAAACGAGTCATCCCCAACCATAGGAATCTACGTCGTTTCTCCGATTTCTTAAGCTTTAATCGATCGTTGCGCAGGGCGCTTCTTTTCCTGCATGACAGCAAATCGGTTCCGGACTCTTTAATCCCGTGAATTTCCAATCTTCCTCGAAACAAGACTTCGTAAAGACGGAAACCTTAAATATAAAGTAAAAAACAGATATCAAGTTCCTCCCACGTCGTAATCGTGCTAAAAATAAATGTAATAAATTGTTTTAAAAATCTCAGATTTCTTCGCTTACCGTCATATTATCAACGTGCTTGTCGAGCTTCGCGCATATCATTGCCGGTGCTTTGTCCTTGGCTCCTTTTGCCTGCGCGAAAATGAAAAAATGTTGGGATACAAATCGAGAAATTAAATTGTGAAATTAAAATTGCGCGAATAATCTTTGATTATTTTTATTAACTATGTAACTTTCAGATTGTTTGATTGTAAAGGTCTTTTGATTATGATGAAAATTATGGATACCAGAGCCATGCAAAGCTGCTGGCAGATATCGGACCCTTCTTCGTCGCACGTCACGTTGTAATGCAGCGATTGCACTATTATAGGAGTCGGGATATTTTCTGGAAAAACTGCACAGCTACAACCACCCTCGGGCATCGTCGCACCGCTAAAGTCACAGATACCCCGTTACAATTTTTTTATCTCAACAATTTTATAGACAAATTCCATTCGAAATTTGAAAACTGACGAAACAAACGGGTACTTACTCAATTCTCGATATGACCATCGTTGAAACGAACAGCAGTACTTTTATCATGTTGATACTTTTTGTGCTCGTTTGGAAGTTCGACGGATACTGAGAGGATGAATTTTTTTCAGTCTGACTGAGGGGACGGCTGGTAGCGCCTTATATAGACCATACGTCTGACACCTCGAACAGCTCATCATCGCTTGAACAATGACATATCTACGTATAGCGATGAGCTTCGTGTGTCAAAATAGCTTCTTACCATGAATTGAAACGTGATCGTTTATTAAACTGGACGCTCGTTGTTGCCTTTGCATGCTACGCATACCTCGCACTATCGATTAGCACGGAAACAGTCCGATAAACTGAGAGCTGGTAAGATAACGCTGTAGTTGAAAATTGAATTCAATCGACTCGTCCTACTGTGAAAAAAATTTGATTTACTCGTTGAATATTGCCTGAACGTTCGTCGTGGTACAACGAGGACATATATAAGACTAATTGGACTAGCCGAAAGATTTTTGGTAACGGATATTTGTTAGGATACGATATTTCATAAATGGATAATTACTCATTTGAATCATTACCAAAACACGAATCAACGTGTTTTCTAATTTGTTGCCGAAATATTTCAATGGTCGACGAAATCCCTTTTTTCCGACGATTTATTTCATCGGAAACGCGCGGTGGCTGCTCGTTATACGATTGTACGAAAACGAACATCAATAACGGGTGCTGGTTGAACGCATTCATTGATTCCGATCGTTACTTGCGAATATACTTCTGCATCGAATGCATACATCAACGCCACGTGGGTTGCCTGCACCAAGGGGCACCGCGTGCACACAATTGTCGCGTGTTTGTTCGTAAGATTGGTCGTTTCCATGATTATTCGTTATCGAGGCGAGTTGCCACTCGTAATGCCTTCGTTTATTACGTTTGAACCTATGTAGAGACTCGCTTGTCCCGGAAACTCATCTCTGTTATTTGCATTTGCCGCCAACGAGCACATCAAAGAGAATGAGCTCTTTGGAGCACGTCTCTTAAATTCAAGATGGCCGCCGTGTCACACATTCAGTTTTGCGATTGGCAGTGCTGCTTTGTTCGTTGCTACAATTTTAAATACACAAATTCGAGTAGTATTTGAGATATTTTCAAGAGTGTTTAACAAGCCATTCATCCCGTGATATTATATTTCATTGTACTTAGTCTCATTCGTATTATCATTAAATCACTGCTACTCGTATAACGTGTCATTCGGAATTTGTTAAGATTACGCAAAGATTGAAAACACGTTGCAGAGATTTCGGAGACACGTTAACCTCTAACATGTCTGGTAAAGGCGCGAAAGGTGCAAAGAAGGTGGCAAAGAAAAATAATGCAAATCGTTACAAATTGCCGGATCCTATACCGAACGGCGAAATATTAACAGATCTCGGAAAAGAAAAATGGATCATCGGTCCTTCCATAGGAGTCGGCGGCTTTGGAGAAATTTATTCGGGTAATTATATTGAAATTTATCAATCCGTGTTCGCGTCTGTTGCAACTACTTTGTTACATTTATGCTTTTCACTTCGAATCTTAGCGGCAGCGTATAGCGGAGGAAAGCCGAAGAGCCATCCGTACGTCGTTAAGATCGTAGGTATCTTTGCACGTATTTTACGAATAATGTTGGTGCCGCGTTAATTATATTGCGTTTGCAGGAGCCGCACGAGAATGGGCCACTGTTCGTCGAGAGGAATTTTTATACGCGTAATGCTAAACCAGCGGACAGTACGTCTACGAAATTTGAATACTCATTTCTAGTTTATAATCATTGTCGTATAATAATCATTAATGCTTGATTAATCTACTACCAAGTTTTCTCACTTCAGTCGAAGCATGGAAAAAGTCCAAGAACCTCTCCGTACTTGGCATGCCTAGTTTCATTAGCTCTGGTAGCCACGAATGTCACGGTACCAAATACAGATTCGTCGTTATGGAAAGATATGGCAAAAACCTATGGGATTTATTCATGGAGAATGATCGAAAATTTCCAGAACACACAGTTTACAAAATTGCTTTGCAAATTGTAAGGAAACTGTTGATCACTTTTCTAATATTAAAATTCCGCGACAAGTTCTCAGATATATGGTAGTGATTGTTCTTTCAATTTCGTGGTACGTCTATCTGGTTCTCAGCATAGCGGTGATATGCTATTAACCCGCAAACGTTACTAACTACGAAAATATTGGCTACGTACGGTACCAAAAATCATTCATCCTCGGTGGCTATATGCAGTAAATTGATGAAGTTCACATTTGAATTTGTAGATAAACGTCTTGGAGTACATTCACGACAAAAAGTATGTCCACGCTGACATTAAAGGTGCAAATTTATTACTGAGTTTGAAGTCAAATGACCAGGTTTTCCTGGTCGATTTTGGCCTGGCATCTCATTTTACAACAAAAATTGAATATAAGCTAGATCCAAAGAAAGCGCACAATGGCACGATCGAATACACAAGTAGAGATGCTCACATGGGAAGTGAGTATCAACAATTCGGTAGTAGTGATAATAAACCAGCATTCGTCTACGAATTACTTGTTTTAATGGCATTCCGCTTGTTACAGTTCCAACGATGCGAAGTGACATCGAAATTTTAGCATATAACATGATACAATGGTTAACAGGCTCCTTACCTTGGGAAAATTGCCTGAGCGATCCAGCAGCAGTACAAAAACAAAAAGAGAATGCTTTTGTTGACATGAAATCATTTTTAACGAAATGTTTTCATGCAGACATACCAGACACGATGGAAAAATTCATGAAATTGTTGTCTTCCTTAAAATTCACTGAGAAACCAAATTACGAACGATTTAAAGATATATTGATCAAAGGAATACAAGATTGCGATGAAAAACCCGATGGGAAATTGGAATTCACGACGAACAAAAAACCTTCTAAATCATTGTTTAAAACTCCGACACCCAAGAAAGTGGTGAAAGACGAGATAAGGAAAAGTCCCAGGCTTCGAAACATGAAGAGTCCAAACTCGTCTGCAGACGAATTGAATGACAGCAGCAATCTTGGTTCGGTGATAATAAATAAAAAGCGAAAACCGATGAATAAGAAGCGCATATTAAAAAACGTGGAAATCACGGATGACTCCGATGTGGAAATTGAAATAAAAATAACTAAAAAACAAAAAAATAAACCGGACGTTGTAAAAAAAACAATCATCAGAAACCGGACCAAAAAATCTGGCAAACAAAGATTGGAACTTGATGAAACGGTGTCCGATGACGCTACACAGGTATGTAACGCTACATCAGCTGATTTTTACGCGACTCACAAACAAACTAAATTCTCGTGCCTTCTTGTGACAATTTTCTCAGGTTGTATTGGAATCCAGTACACCGCGAACTGCTAGTACTCGGAAACGAAAAGTATTATGTGGAGGGCCACAAGAAAAATTCGAAGAATCTAACGACAGCACCGAGGACATATTTGACGATGAAAATCATTGCGATGAAGCCACACCACCAAAAATGAAGAATAAATCATGGAGAGATCAGTCTACAGTGAAGAACAGTAATGTCAAAAGACCTGGTGAATATAAGCGTGTAAACAAAAAGGAAATGTGATAAAACAGAAACGATACCAATAAAAGCCGCGAATCGCAGTTTTAACTAGAATTTCGGTATCCAGTATTAACAGAGATAAATCTGTTGTTACTGCACATTAAAGTGATTGTACAAAGCTCACGGGTGATTCCGTTTGACATTCATCATTTGAATACTTGTATCAATGATCATTTTTAATGAAATAATATTTTCTATGTTCCAAGCACCGTTCTTTAATCTGCCCAAAACAATCAGACCTTCTTGTTTTATATGCATGTAAACGTAGTATATTGACAGTAGTATATACAAAGAATACAAGCTATCTTGACGCAACATATAACACGTGTAGACTTTCAGGTGGAAAAACAATCGTTCGTGTCTCATTTTCGAAGTTTCATCATTTGTGGAGCGCTGATCTTCACTTTACCTGGGAAGTTTCTCGCTATAGTTTCGTCTTTCACAGCCTTTAACAAATCTTTTTCACGAGGTGTCGTCGAACGGTCTCGCATGAACATGGCCAATGCAGTTTTCGATGCTTTACCTCTCTTTCCAGTCCCAGGAGTCAGCTTTACTTTGTACCTGAATAAGGAGCAACAGTTTGTAATACAGTGCGAATACATTTATTTTTAATGCGTACTGTTTGATCGATCTTCGGTATACATTCTTGAAGCTTTGAACTCACTTGTAGTTTATTAGAGTATTGTAAGGGGCTACTACGGGTACGGCAAAGAGCAATTCGTCATCTGCACATGGCTTTCCCGTCAATTGATCCAACATATCAATTTCTGGGGGTGGACCAACATCTTCCTCACCATCCTCGTCGTTTCGTGAACTAACCGGCGTTACTCTCGGCATAAAAGCTGTGCCTTTCTTCTTACCCTGTTGCTTTGGCCCTGATGGGTCTTTGTTTTTGCCCTTGCGTTTATCTTCTTTCGCACTGCCTGCTGACTAGAAAATGTTCACATTCGTAGATTCATATAAAAACGACTTCGAAAATCCAGATTAGATACTCTTCTAACGTTAAGAATTTTCGACAAAAATCTCACGTTATATTTTTACGATCTGGATATTGTGAAAATTATTGACAGAATTACTTTCAATGCTTCCATTAAGAGGCGTCGATCATCTTCATCTTGGTCTTTGTATTTTTCTTTGATTTTCTTTAATTTCCCTTTCTGCCCTCTCTTAACGAGATCTCGATCTTTTGTCGAAACTTCTTTCTGACTTTTTCCTTTGTCCTGTTGCTGATTCTCTGCTTGCTTCGTTTTCACTGTTCCTTTACTTTGTTTAGCTTTTAAAATAACCGGTTCATCGTCACCAAGATAAGTAACATATTCTTCATTCTCTCCATCCTCAGGCTGGGACTTGGGTTTGGATATGAGACTAGCCGGAAGCTTTGTTCTGTTGCAACAAACAAAAAACCGTGTCCTTCAACATCATATAGATTATAAATTGTCACGCCCAAAATGACGGTCTTACGCTATTGCAGGTAGATTAATTTTTATTTGCGTATCAGGAAAATGTGGCACTTTTTCAGAATCATCAGCACTGTTTTCCGCCTCATCGCTTAGTCTGTGATATTGATTGTCTTCATTCTCAAATTCAGCTTCCTGAATTGCAGTTAATTCGTTGGGTTGATTCGTACTTTCCTCTTTAAAAAATTACACCATTAGACGACAACTCACGAATTTTCTCAAATTTTCACAGTAGAAACATTACCGTCCCTATCAGAATCACTGTCCAGCTCGATTTCATGATCTGAGAGCGTCTCTGCCTCCGTGATTGCACTATCCTCTTCCAACGTTCGAACTTTCCGCTCATCCCTGTGACGTTCTATAGAGCTCTCCTCGAGCCGGAACATAAAGCCCAAGCCCATGACAAGCTGGCAAGGTGGCAGGTAATTTTTCTTTCCCCGAATCATGAAAGATCCAGTAGTCAGATACTCTCCTGTCGGAGCTGTTTTCGACACTTGATCGCTATTGACCCACCAAGCACCTGCTACGACTTTAGCTTCCCAAGCAACACTAGAAATTAAAAATATGTCTCAACAAACAAATTATCGGTGATATTGCGTACAATTCAAAATTCATGGCATCGGTTCGTCATCGACACTTTATCTAGACTCTCACCTATAAGATACTGCCATGGTTCCAGCCTCAGCCAAAGTCTTCGGAGGTATCGGACCACTTCCAGGATTTTTCACGACTATAGAGCTGGCACCGGTGAGATCCGCGTGTACGTAAACATCTCCAGGTCGGAGATATCGCTTGACAATCAATTCGTTTTGTTGCTGATCCCTTCCTCCGATAACTAACAAATATCTCGACTATAATATAAATCATTTTGCAGGGACGAAAACGAAAACATTGCAAATTGATTTTACCTAAGTAATTTTCCGAGCTAATAAACCAGAAAAACTTTTCAAACCAGTATACTTTTCTAGCTTTATTGATAGTGTGTATCGTTTGAACATCCTTCAAAGTCTGCTTAGTCTTTCGTTCTGCAGATTTCAACGCCTTTCCTTGCGACTCCAGTGTTTTTTGTTGCTTTTTTGCTGCCGATCGCTTCTGATCATAATATCTGCGAGCATTACTAAATGCCGAATGAGCCAAATCAACATCAATGATCATAGGTTTCAATTCAGCTTCCTCCTCGTCGCTGCCTTCGTATGGATCACTCAGTCTGAGGCTAATGTGATTGGATTCTAATTTCAATTGAGTTATCGCCACAGCAACGGGATCCCCGCGAGCTTTTGCTTCTTTCAACAACGATTGTATATCAGGCCAGGACATTTGATTGGCCAATGCGCTTTGAATCGCCAGAATAGCATTGTCTACCAGTGCTTGATTCCGCGTTATTAATTCCGCCTTCTGTTTATCATGTTCCTGAGTTTTTTCTAAAGACTCGAGTCGCTGATCGTGATCCTTGCGTACGTTCATCAATTTTTTTATGGCATCTCGTTCCTGCTGTAGAGCTTTCAAATCAAGTTTCTGACCCTCCAATGTTGAGAAAAATTCGTCAACAGATGCATCAAACGTTTCAAACTCTCTGAACGGCTGACTTGCGTACTGATCGAATAACATTGGGTGAAAATCAACGTTTGTCATGATGTATTCCTCATCCCCGGTTTGCAGTGGCCTCGTCTCTTTCTTTTGTGTTATGTAACCTCTGCTGACTTCAGTAGAGGCTTTGTTGAAAATTTCTTGAGCTTTTTCCAGCGCCGTATCCAATTTCGACAGGTCTGTTTTCGGATTAAAATTTTTCCCAATTTTTGATCCAACGGCAAAACCAGTTTTCAGAAGGACGTGATCTATGATTGCGGGACCAAACGCTAGAAGTGGATTCAATATTTTTTTCAACGGTTCACCAGGCTTCGCATTCTCTATATGATGATGTATTTCATCAATCTTTGGCATAGTCTCTAACCGAGCTCGATCTGATGGATACTTTTCCTTGACGGCAAATCTGTACACCAGTAACAAATAAAGACTGTGAACCAGTTGGCAATAAGGCACGAAATTCCTCGGTATCTAAACATTATTCCAATAGCATTACTAGTATGAAATACAAAATATACCTGACTTTATCCCCCTCGGTATGAGGTCTCAAGATATTTAGAATTTTCATCTCGCAATCTGTAAGAACAATGTTGCCCCGATCATATAATTCCAAAATCACATGATATGCTGCTATACCAGTACCGAATTGTAAATCAACGATACGATCTACTCCAAGCTGTTTCAAACTCTCCAATCGTTTGTTTTTCAAATGTTTACGCATCTGCCAATAATTGATATTTAGATTAAGTAGGAGAAAATCTTGATTTCTCAATTTGTGAACAGAAAAGATATTAATCATCATTTCACCTTCATACTGAATCCGGAAGGGGCCACATTTTTAGGCCATTCATAGGCAGTTGTATGGATTCTATTGCCTGATTCTAGTAACAGCATAGCCTTCTCTTCGTTACGATGCAATCGTATCAGATATGTGCGATTGTCGATGTCGTAAATTTGATTTACTCGCATTCCAACTAGCCTGTATAGTTAAACAAGTGAATAAACTATTCGCAATCCATACATACGTTATATATTAAGTATGTAAGTTACAAATTAGGGTGCAAATTTGTTGCTGTATTGCAATAACATAACCACTAACGAGAGTCTGGCCCTCGTTCTCGATTCACGAGCCACGCGCGCGTTTAGAATTTGCATACCTTTGAAGCTCGGTGACAGAGCACACAAGATCGTACGTGCTGAATCGAGTTTTCATTTTATCTGGTTCTTTCACCTGTAATGATGGAAATAAATTAGATTTGACAAGTGAGCTGCTGACGACATGCTCTCATCAGATTCCAGCGTCCATATGTTTGTTACACATGACCGCAGAGGACAGTGACCAACGGTGACTGCATGTGGTTGTCACACCTGGTCATTTCACGATCCCGACGATCGTTTATACACCGAGCCGATTAGATGCGAACAATCTCCCAAAACGACCAATCAACGGACAGGATCTAAAAAGCTTCCCTCAGAGCCTTGCACGTGATTGGCTGCTTCGGTACTTGCTTCGCATCCAATCGGGTCAGCGCATACATGATCATTATTCATATTACACAGCTAAAATGTAAGTGGGGATGCCTGTTTCAAAGTATCAGGCGTTCCGGCAATCTGACCGCGTTAAATTTCACCGTGAACAAGTGACAAGTCTTGAACCGCAATATTCGACTACTGTGACGATTAAAATATAGAAGTCTTGATATTGGAGTGCGATAGTGATGAAAATTAATAATACTATTCACGCACGTTATGCAATTTGTATATTAGCCATCTACTGTCGATTTTGAAGACCTCTCCAGTTAGCGCCATTCTCATTCAAGCGAATGTCACGTAGGCAATCAGCGATCGCAGCAATGTTTGAATGTGATTTTGTTCTCTGATATTTAAAATCGTCCAATTGTCGCAAAACTTCCAAAACGTTTCAAATGACAACATTCTATAAATCTTGTGAATGGTTTATTAATTTCGACAAATGTAAATGACGAAGTATTCAAGTAATTTTTGATAATTCAATTATTTAATTGAATTTTCTGTTTACTTATCATCAGTAGTATCAAAATTGTCAACATTGTAACGTGATCTTAACCTCTTGTTATCAACATGTGCAGATAAAACATTGTTTATAAATAACATCGAATGACATTGATTAGAAAAATTTGGGGAAACGTAAATCTTCATGATGCCTGCGGCAGCTTTCAGTAGCAACGACTTTGCTGCTATAGAAAGAGTTATCGAAGTTGATGGCCAGACTACGAAAACATTACCTGAAAATGTCGAAACACGTTATGATTTAGAATCATGTGTTCAATGGATCACAGAAAGCTCGTTAGAAAGGGTAATGATTTTTCTATTTATTCTACTATTTTTCCAATCTGACGGATATGATATGCGGGGCTCGGTTCATTTTTCTTTAGATATGTCTACAATTCCCAGACGACCTTTTGCCTGATTCATCAGAAATTGCTCTGCGCTTGGGAAAACAAACGAATAGGAACATTTACATCCTAGGTGATTCGTCGTATGGAAGCTGTTGTGTCGACGAAGTTACTGCTCAGCATATAAAAGCGGACGGTATTATACATTTCGGACACGCGTGTCTAAATCCAACCAGTCGATTGCCAGTCTTTCATGTCTTACCCAAAAGTGAACTGGACACCGCTGCTTTCTGCTCGAAATTTGAAGAATATTTCGAAGATACAGATGAAAAACTTCTGATATTCTACGACGTTGCTTTCGCCCACGCGATAGGTAACTAATTTTTAAATATGACACCCATATTTGGTTATAGGCTAATCTTTGTTAAAGATGAAATGAGCAGCAAAATTTCGTGAAAAGATTCTTTCTTATTAACAGATCAACATTTTTGTTAATGCGCTAAGAAATTGATGAATTTGGTTTAAAAGATTTTGAGCGTGAGGTAGAAAGTTCACCTCATTTATATCTGGTATATCTGAGCTCTAGAACAACTATCATGTAGTTTTTAGCCTATTTATTTTGTTATAGAGTTGATGATAAATCAAGTCCCTTTATTCTCTTTTCCAGAATCTATCTGCGATGTTCTGGCACCCAAGTACAAACGATTGAAATTTACTAAGCTAAATTGTTTGTCGAACGTAAAATACACAGATTCTACGAAGGAATTAGATAGAAATGTGATTTTTGGAAGGAGTTTAAATCTGGAGTTTGATGACCACGTAAAAGACTACCAATCCCTATTTCTCGGTCCAGATGGTAAAACCTTGAACAATTTTGTAATGGAAATTGAAACTAAATGTTGGCACCATTATGATAAGGGCAAAATCCAACAATGCACGGTCACCAATTCAGTGTGGTTAAAGAGGCGGAGGTATTTGGTTGAACAACTGAAAGATGCGCACGTCGTTGGTATCGTTGTGGCAACACTAGGAATCAAGGACTACTTGGAATCCATCACGACGATAAAAAATTCACTGAAGGAGAAAAATAAGAAAAGTTATATTTTATGTGTAGGAAAGCCAAATCCTGCAAAATTAGCTAATTTTCCCGAGGTACTAAACGAGTTTCCTTCAAAAATCTATTGTCTGTTATTGCACCGCATTAACGGTTTCTTCCGGATTTCACAGGTGGATGCCTTCGTGGTTATCGGTTGTCCGGAGAATCGCGTGTACGATTCACGAGATTTTTTCAAACCGATATTGACGCCCTTTGAAGTGGAGCTGGCTTTCAATGCAGCGAGAGAATTTTCAACGCGCTATTGTATGGACTTTAGACAAATTTTGTCAGGTGGTGCGAATCACGTGGGTTTTCAAGCTTCTAATGAGTCCGACGTTTCGCTAATTTCTGGAAGTATCCGAAATTTGATGGAGGATGAATCTTCGGTAAATTCGACGAGTGCTCTGGTATCTAGATCTGCTGGGACGGTAGCTCTGGGAAAAGCAGGTGCTGATTATTTACTTCAACGTAGTTGGCAAGGTTTAGAACAAAGACTGGGTCAAGATGAAGTGAAGACAGTAGAGAAAGGACGTTGTGGTTTGCCAGTAGCTTACGAAAGCGAACCGATCAAAAGAGAGACTTGACAAATGTAATAATTGTAGCTGCATAATGTGATTTATTTATAAATTCATTAGTTATTAATATATTTTACATTTCAACCTCATGATTTGACAGCTATGATCATGTCATTCTTCCGATGCTTGCACATTATTGCAATTATTCATACGTAGCGTTAGCAAAACGTGACTAATGCTATAATACCAAATTTCAGTCATTGCGCAGTCATACAATTGAATATCCCCGACGCGATACAATTTTGTGCTATTGTCAATCAAATAAACACACTATCATAATATTTTATCTCTGAGATAACGCTGAATATATAAACATATGTCACGAGCTACAATATATGGAATCCGATCTCCATTTTAGGATGTTATACCTAATGTAAATCTTTTTTTTACTCAAGCAACGCCGGATTGAAGATAAAATCTTTTCCGTAAATTGAACTTAATTATATTTTTTTTCCACAAACAAGTAATTCACATTGCAAAGGATTTGATTCACATTCAGGAAAAGGCTACCGACTGCTACTATTCCAATTCTCAGATGTTTTAGCAATATTTTGAGGTGAATTGTTCAATGCTATCACCAAAAGTCGGCAATGTGATTCCCCGTAACGCTTGTGCAATAAGCAGATTTCAGAATACAGGAATTTGAGCTACTCTCAATGTTTTTTCTGTAATCCATCTCAAAATTTTATTATCTCACATTTTAAGCCCAGTTCTGAATTTGCGACGTGAAATTTGTACCAAGTTGCATTAAAATCAAGAGTTAATGCTGTTAGATTCTAAAACATTTGTCAATAAGGCTTGAATCCTTTATTGTTTCAACCGCTATCATCCTCATTTCAATTGTTGTACGTAGAACCAAATTGACTAGGTCTTCTGACTCAAATAGAATTTTTGTTATTTGCAGTATTGCGTAGTCTTCGTTATTCGTTCAAATGTGCGCCACCCTACCCATCACCAACCCTTTATAGGTAGATACTATCTACTGGGCACTATTCAACAAGAAATTAGAATAAGGATGTATAGAGTATTTCGTTCGGCGTACATTCTGGACTCTATAGCGACTACAGCCAGTAAGTACTCTGCGGACTTTGCCTCGGCTCTGTTGGCTCTGCGCTGCACATCCCAGTCGGCGTTGAGTCGCGGACGCGTGTGCCGGTCCTAGAATGTACGCCTCGCGTTAAGTACAAACAACCCGCGGAGTGTCGTTTGTCAAGTTGAATCATAACCTCGTTAATATTTTTCGAACCTAATTGGATTCCTTCCAGACGTCACCTAAGTCTTTTTACGTAAGTCCTAAGAAGTCATTAATTAATCTTATGAAATAGAATCCGATCGACTCGAATTACGTGGAAGCACGCGAGTGTTCTCGTCTTATCTACCATTTACAGCTACATTTTCGTCTTCCCTTGGCACGTCAAATAATTGACAGTTGTTCAAAACGAGTTTTCGTGCACAGATATTGAGGTACGATTTTCATTTGCTTCTCTCTAGACGAACCAAACAATCGGGCCTCAAATAAATTGCAAAAAAAAACCTGTTAACCAATGATAAATCTATCTTAAGGCTCGTGTCAGCTGAGGTAATGTTTTGATAGTAGTAGTATTTTTGAAACTGTTGTTTATTTTATCTACCACCCGTAGATTAGATCGATCAGCGATCCTTTTTTTACGCTTATCCGTGAATGATTGATAAATATCACTCGTTACTCATGGTCTGAAATCGTTGTGACATTATAAATAATCCTTGAATTTTATACTACCTGTTTATTCGTCACATGAAAATATATTGCTCTGTATTTCACAATTTCCTCAACGATCAAAAAATGCTTCTAAAGTTAATTATTTGTTACGTCTTCGCTGATATTCGCGATGCATAATTATTTAATTTTTTTTTCTGCCATAAAAAGGTGACTTTGATAATATCGATAAAGTATTTCAAATAGACTAGTTTTCATTCCCTGACCGAATCCATGAAGTTACAAATCATGCGGGTAATTTAGTAGCTGTGAGAAATATTGATCTGCATTTTAAACTGCATTGGCTTGATATTGCATGTCTCACGCTACTTGGTCAACGAGTTTTTTTTCTTCTTTATTCCGATCAAGGATGATGAGTATAATTTTTTTTCTGAGGGTCCGTTGATGCTTGTAAACATTGTCCAGCTCAGGATGTGATATCTGCTCAATAAGATAATTCAACAATTGTCAGAACCCTCCATTATTCTTCATTGCATCTAATTTTTTGATTGAACAACTGTTTGATTCTGCTCATTTAAATAAATTCACTAAATTTATTCCCTGCTTTATTTTCGTTGGCACATGTTTGGTACGAAGCATTTTGTAAGGTCATCTGGAGACAAAATTATATCAATAATTATATACTAGTGCGACCATCGGATAGCTAAATTATGTCAATCATAGGTGGCGAAGCGCCATGCGAACTTGTACGGCGCGTTACTGAATTTTTTATTCGGTTGTGAATCAACCGTCACCAGTGATGAATTGAAAGTTTAAATTTAAATTCATTCGTTTTCATGTATAGAAGCGATTTTGCACGGCATTGTTGTTGCTTACCGCTATGTCATGGATATTTTAACCTTGGTATGAAACTATTCTCAAATTGCAAAATAGCACAATATACTCAGACCTTTGACTTATATACATACAATTAGCATTGACAATGTGCCAGAGTCTATAATTGCTGTGAAAAACATTAGTCGTTTTAATCACAATATGTCACAAATATTTAATACCATTTCATGAATTTGTGCTTACAGACTACCTGGCAGCACATATCATGGCAGTACTGGAAAATTATCAAATAGCTGCGACGATTCGACTTCAGAAAACAAGTTACGAAACGCTGATCAAATACCGTTAAATTGGCCCAAGTAAGTAGAGCATGCAAAATAAAAGACACTCAAGCTTGTTTGACAATTATTATTTCCTGCTTTAGATTCCTCCCTTGACAACTTGAATTGGAATTTAAATGAAGTCATCTACAATCTGCGTGCCTGGCGCTGTCCATCCTGACTCTAAATTTCAGAATGGAAATCTTACGACTCGAAATGATGCCTCTTCCGACTCTATGGAGGATATGCAAAGGCTACGTAACATCACGCTTAGCAAAACAGTCGGCCTTTACAGATTACGTGGTGATCTTGGCTCGGGAAATTTCTCTAGAGTCAAAATGGCTATCCATCATCCAACCAATGGTGAGCATGGCCATCGAATGTCACTTCTCACAGGAAAAATTAAAACTGCTATCGTCATTTTTCGAAAAATGAAAAAAAAAATTATTTCGTAATATTTCAGAACGCGTGGCTATTAAAATTCTCGATAAGACAAAACTGGACGAGAAAACTCGACGGATGTTGGCCAGAGAAATAGCTACCATGGAAGGCATCTGTCATCCTAACGTCATCCGTTTATTTGAAGTTGTCGAAACCTATGCTCGGATTTATCTTGTTACAGAATATGCTTCGGGTGGTGAACTTTTTGAGAAAATATCCGTCCAAGGAAGATTAAAGGTAAAAACACAGCATCGAAGGGATTTTATTTATTCTTGATCAAACTTTAATAGTGATGTATTATTTTGCAGGAAGAAGATGCCAAACCACTATTTTTGCAAATTTTATCCGCAGTAAAGTATATGCATACACGTGGTTTTATTCATCGCGACATCAAAGCCGAAAACGTCTTTTATGCCGCACCTGGTGGGATGCAGTTAATACGTATTTTTATGCCAATTGTAGTGATACCTCTAATTAGAATAATTGTATTCATTTGAATTTCAGGATCTGTCAAATTAGGAGACTTTGGCTTCAGTACACGATTGACCGAAGGTCCCAACCAGATGCTGAAAACTTTTTGTGGTAGTCCGCCATACGCAGCTCCTGAACTATTTCGGGATGAGTCTTACTTGGGTCCTTACGTCGATATCTGGGCTCTTGGCGTTCTATTATATTTGGTAGTCACTGGAACGATGCCGTTCAGGGCTCGAACTGTTCTAGGACTGAAAACACTGATACTAGATGGGAAATTCGTCACGCCCGATCACGTCAGTTTACAATGTCGGACGCTAATTAGTACGTGAAATCAGTGTTGAAATTAGGAAGTAAGTATATTTGTAATGAAAATATTAATATAGCACCTTTCAGATGGTGCGCTCTGCCAAATGCCTCTTGAAAGACTTACATTGGATCAGATGTTGAGCAGCGAATGGCTGAGAGATACAACTGCACCGTTACAAGTTCCATTTCAAGATTTTCTGTCCGTGCCAACTGTTGCAACAGATTCTACCGAGGTGGAAAAATAATTTTATTACGGATTCACCTACTACTACACATTTGTGATGTTAAAACCATTTATTACAGATTCCAGCGGTAGAACAAGTAGCTCGATTGATGTTGGAAAAACTAGGCATCGATAGTGCAACATTGGAGGCACATGCTGACAAAGGTCCAAGATCCAGCGTCATTGGTACCTACCGAATAGTCATGCACCGTTTAACTAAACCAATACGTCATCAGATACAAACAGAAACAACAGAAACATCGAAAACTTCGGGTAAATCGTCGCCGCATCCGAAAAAAACACTCAAATCTAGAGCATGTTTGATACTGTGACTAACAAAGTGTTGCATCTAACAAAAATCGGCAGAAAGCAGTTATTTTCAAACAATGGTGATACTGTGCAACTACCATGTAATGTTAAAATGCGGCGTCCTATTCGAAACTGGTCATTTTTTAGCTGATCCGTTGGAAGAACTGAAGTTTTGTAATACCTACATATTCTCCGAACATCATTATTTCAGAATTTAGAACAGTAGCTATACTTTTATGCTGCAACGAAACATGATATGATTTTTTATTCACACTGTTATGTTTTCTGAAGACAGCATCGTAGCCTTTCGCGTGCAACGTTTCATTTCCGGAGTTGGCTCCTTTTCATAACAGACGGGTCGCACCGAATAAGAATAAACAATTAAAAATCGATGTTAACTATAGAAAAACCTAGTCGAGATTTATAGCAAGCACAACACCTGGATGTATTTTTAAATCAGGTAATTGTTTATTAATATAAACGTAGCGCTGGCGCTACTATATCTCTGGAGGGAACCAAAGACAAAGCAGACGAATATATTATTTTTAATAACGATTCGTCGAAAATATTTAGATGATTGAATATTGAGTCGAGAATCGACGACGATAAACAAGTGATAAAAACTCATAAGATAATATTTAGCATTATACACTGGATAATTGACATATAAGCATAATCATTCAAAGATAATTATCCTTAAGAATTGTAATGACCATCACTACTAGAAGATTGATGATGTATTCTGATATGATAGGAAACCGATTACAATTCTTGTAGCAGTGCGTTCCATTTGATTTTCACTGCAAAATTTAGGAGCGAAGACACGTTTGACACAAAAGCAATCGTTTCGCATTTCTAGAATCGGTATGAAGGAATTTCTACCTCCCCACAAGTTAACCCGATGATGGTATTCAGGAATGATACCATAGGCATGCAAAAATATATTTTTTAAAATAAATAGTCACATAGTACATGTGAACATTGTAGCACACGACACAGTTGGGGACGATTTAACCGTAAGGGAAGGGATATACTAATACTTTTCACAAAGGCGAAATGATTTTAAAATTGAAATTATTATCATTCTCACAATATCTTTCACTTGACATTGTTCTTCAGTTTATTCCATTTTAATCGTCGCATCTAATTAGCATTTATAGCATTAGAATCTTTTTCGTTTTCTTATTTTGAATTGGTGTTGCTTCTCAAAACTAAAATAATCTTCCCAGCAACAAACATGTTTTTGAATATCTGATTCAATCGAAAATAATTATGTCCCGTTCGGTTTCATCGTCACGTTCTGCAAGTTGTACACGCAACTGTTGTGTAAATGGTACAAATTAAATTTAATATATTTGGCAAAATCAATTTATCGCCAGCCATGTAATTATATCTGTTATAAAACGTAATTATTTATTTGAAGAACCACAGTCACTCAATGCGGACAGATTTTGACAGTAAAAAAACAAACCAAAAAATGACATAGGAATATATAAATCAAAGTATGTAGGATTTGTTAATGACGTTACAGGCATCTTCTTGTCTTAAGATGTTTGCCTATGACGCGAGTGCGTAGGATGCCAATGTGATATGAATAAATATACTCAACGTTCCTCGTGAACCTGCATTTATTATTGAGAAAAAAAAACTATCAATATTTCGATGTTTAATTTGATTTTGAAAACCGCCATTCAAACTAATCATTAATAAGTAATTAATTAATTATTATTGGTATCCGTACACTAAATATTGCACTTTTATAATTAAATGGACGTAAAAATTCGGCGTTGACAATCGCAGTGAAATATGATGACTGCAATTTTCTTTAAATTGTTATAGCAATCAGTAATGATAATCAGTATTAACAGAAATTTCATTTCCAGAGACCTGTTGCGCGTATTCAACATAAGTTTTATAAATTACCTTTACGTTTTCGTTAACATCTATTTTAACGTTGTAATTGGAGTATAATTTTACCCAATTAATTCACTTAATTATAGCTCATGAATATTCATTCTTATAATTCAATTCTATGTGGCTACAATATAATTGCTTCGTTTCATCAATTGGGCGTCAATCAGATACAACCTCGCTTAATTGTGATTTTTCTAGACAATATTCAAAATAAATTCTTCTCTATACAGATACTGGTCGTTACGCTCGAATCACTTAATAACTGTTCTATTTTAGACGCTAAGTGAAATTTTTCCTGCACATCTATTATCTACGTACAGATACTATAAAAATGATCTCTGAAAGTATCCAATATTGCAAGTCTGCAAACTTCTTATCTTATTCCAAAGTCTAGGTGGGAGCTTCTTCGATTCTGACTCTGCTATAATTAATATTCACATTATTGATCGGGAAATATCCACAACTGGAAACAGAAATAAACAAAAAAGTTTATTGCATTATTACTGACACAAGAACAACGCAAAAAAAGAATAAATAAAGTCTGATTATACAATAAATTATGTAACTCAGTAAAAAATTTTTGCGGGTTTTCAACGTCGCCCTAAACAAAATTCCTAACAAAAAACGTTTATTATAACTAAGAGTCAAGTTATAAACGGACAGGGCAGTGGTACGTATGTCTTAACTATGCGATAATTTGGCCTCTTTACAAATTATTCTTATTTTTATAATCTAAAACAGTTATGATGCCTTATACGTACAGATGGTATTATTTCACGCGTAACGGGCTCAATTCTTATTTCTGTAAACTCCAATCTAATCGAGTCTGAACCCAAAAACAGGACAAAACACCCGCGATAGAAATTCATACGACAACATTAAATATTCGCATGTGTGTGTGCGCGCGCGCGCATAGATACCGTCCAGACATTTAGGACCAAATTTTCAAATTTCTATTTGTGCACACCAATTTTGATACACTTTGATACACGCGTTTGAAACGTTTCAATGGGAAGTAATTAAATTTCAATCATTCAAACACAGTTCGAATATCTTCTGAATTACAAATCAATCAAAGTGTGAAAGGTGCATAATCAATTTGCGCCCATTCCTCATTTTAGTAAGTGGTAGATGTATGTATGAGTTAAATTGGCTCGTGTTATGTACGGAATGTGCGTAATGTTGCAGTTTGCGGATTTCCACATCGTGAAACGATAAAATACGACCGTATCCAATAATTCATTCATCTACAGCAGTTCTACGTTTAATCACGATCTAAAAATATGCCTTCACACTGGATATATACACAATATGAAAATCAGTAAATCTAGATGTGGAAATTATTCTGCTTTTGTAGAAAAAAAGACTACGAATCAGTCAGGTCATTATACAAAACAAATATTTAAAGATTTGTTTCATAGTCGGTGTGTTGACCGACAGAATATGCCACGACTGTTGCGTGATCCAATTTACCTGGGACCATCGATATTTTATCTAACATTTTTTTACGCCGATTTCGTTGCTCCAACTTGGACAGTTGGATTGTGTGTCCGTCCTTTTGCTGTGCGTAATACAAGTCTGGATCTTCCAATATACGA
The DNA here is from genome assembly GCA_963969455.1 of Arge pagana. Classification (NCBI taxonomy): domain Eukaryota; kingdom Metazoa; phylum Arthropoda; class Insecta; order Hymenoptera; family Argidae; genus Arge; species Arge pagana. The sequence goes on from OZ018310.1 coordinate 22,897,147, forward strand.
CGCTTCGCTGCTGTAATGCGAACCTGTATTTTTCAAGGGAAAATTAGAGGTAAAATAATTAAAACCAATTGCACCCGGCACAGTTCACATTGTTACGGTCTGTTTTTTTTTTTTTTTTAGCAAAATTTTAATTGCTCTTACCGCAAAGTCCAGCAGCAATTCGCACAATCGTCGAGCATTATTGCATGGTGGACCCTCCCCCGACACTCCGCGTCGCAATAGATCTTCCATTCTTAGAAGAGTCAATTCGTGTCTCTGACGTGCTTCAACCACAGGTAAACCACTAGTGCTTCCTCCAGTCGAATCAGATCGTCTTAGATTTTCTGTGGATTTACGTCTCGTGCGAGTTCTACTAGTTGGACCGTCAGTCTTGACATTCTTGTCAGAACCACTACTGCTCGACGTCGGTAAAACAGCGAATTTTCCGACAACAGGATCGAAATTATCTGAGATTCCATCACTGGTGAGAAATACTATGTCACCGCGTTCCAATTCTGTCATAGAGAGTGTCAGGTTATTCAGCTCTGGATCAGAGCCGTTGACCGGACCCAAAGCTCCGAGTGCATCACGCATGTCCCGCATACAATGAATATCGTGAGATCCTTGTGTGATTTCACGGACGCCGGTACGCCTGATAACAAATTATATTATGCGTGAAGGGGTTTTAAATAGAGCAAGATATCAAAAACAAAATCGATCATTCTTACCTTGAATACACGTAAGCTAAACTGTCGCCAACGTTGCACGAACAAGCTATGTACCTCTCAGTATTATAATCAGTCGTGGAATTTTTCTTCGGCATTGGTAAAATGACGCAAACCGTAAGTGTAGTAAGCATTCCTTTCTCTTGTAATATCAAGGAATGGGCTGAATGGAAAGATCGAAGTAAAGCAACGAACACGTCACGTGTCGTTGTTACTCCACCACCAGCTTGTGCGGTGAATAATACTTTATTCAAGTAGTCAATGCTTCCATGGACTGCTGCTCGAGCTGCTATACTGGCCTTTCGTCCTATAATAATAGTTGGATATGATTGTGCTGAAGTGTTTATTTTATGTAAAAAAAAATAAAATTTACCCCAATTTACACCATCAGCGAGTGCCAATATAGCTGCTTTGGATCTAGCTGCAATTCCAAAACAATCTGCAATTGGTTCTCCGTTATTGACGTTGTTCGTCGGATTTTTTTCATACAATGTTGTCGCTATTCCATAAGCCAAATCGTGAGGCCTGAACCAATCGGAGATACAAGCAACTTCACTAGTTGTTGGAGAACCTTTAAGAAGCAATTGAGTGCATTAAATTCTGTTTTGCTCGGATAAAGACTATGTGATTCATCAGCATAATATGAAAGTTTGAATACATGCAATATGCAAATCAGATTTGGAAATATATTGAGTATTGAGTATAATCGCTGCACAATGCAAGGTGCCAATCATTCCTCTCATTTGATTCGTACAATTACTCGTAAATATGTTTTTCGAATATTCCTTCTACGTTTTGGATATTCATCACCCTAGTTTTTGACAACATACTAATTATATACTAGATGAAGTTGAACTTAACAAGCTATCGTCATAGTCGAGCTACTCTACCAACATCGAGGAAACAAATACATTCTAGGCGTGCAAATAATAAATGAGGCAATGATATATGAATAAATGTAATAACAATGATGACATTGATCATGAGAATATTAATAAAAATGATAGTACTATTGACAGTAGTAACAATTGCCAGTTGGCAGAGATGATAATCGTTGCACATGCCCAGAACTGGAGGAATAAACACCTTTCTTAGCTTTCTCAAACGGAGCCGGAGCACTTTTCGATTTCCTCAAAGGATTCATTTCAGAAGCAAATTCGGATGGAGGCGGTATTATGTCATTTCCTAATTCCTCTTGATCTAAATCATCCAATGTATCGTTAGATACAGTTTCGATTCTAACCCCATTATCATTTAGTCCATCATCAAAACTAACAGTAGATGGTTTGGCACGTGTATATTTATTTGTATCGCTTGATGTATAATTCGTCGTATCGAACGTAAAACGTTCTCCAGATATCATACTAAATTGAAAATTGTCCAATTTTTCTTTAATCTTGGCGTCGTAGTCGACATCATCTTCCACTTTTTCAGAGATCGATAACTCTGACAGGACATCGTTTGCTCCTGACGATAATTTTCGCTGGGTTCCCACATCTTGAAAACTTCTGGTAGATGATGTGCTTTTTTCATTATTACAATTTGATTCCACGCTTTCCAACAAATTCTCTTGGGAATATTTTGATTCAGGATCGTACAACTTTCCTGCTGCACGAATTTTTATCAAACTGTTGTCAATTGGGCAAGGCGGCGAGCCACTTGGTCGTATCATAAACCATCGATCATGGGCCACGGAGAAGATGCAATCCATGGATGTGTTTACTGTATTTATACTTTGTTTAGTATATATCTGATTAAGATCATACGGTAGAAGACTGCCTCGCCTCAATATCAAAATATACCATCAGGAGAAAGAAGTAATTCCTACTCAGAGAGCCGAAAAGTCGAAGTATACTGGACACAATACCCTTCTGCTCTATGAAATGTGCTTTAATATGGAAGGAATTGACAATGTGCAACCTTTTCAATACGATCACTACAGCTGTAATTATTGAACAAGGTTTCGACAATTTAGTGGACTGTAACGGTGGTAATATTATTTCTGTGATATTCTAAATGGTTGGGAACAAAGACCAATGCTTTTACCATACGTTCTTTACAATACCATAGAAAGAATTTTTCAGCTACTACGGTCCATCATACTCTAAAGGACAACAAAATGTCTATGAGCTCAATCTAAATAGCAATCCTGTTAAACCATAGGGATTTGAATTTTTTATAAACTTGGGCAATAACCTGCACCTAATACTAGGTATCCTATTTGTCACTTATGTTATAGATATGCAATATCACAAGTATTGTTGACAATTAGAAATAATTTAATTAGATATATTTTAATTAGCTTATCCGGTTACCTGCAGGTTCTTGATCCGGCTGATCTAAAATATCAATATAATCGACATCAGGATCGCTAATACTCAAATGGCGTTGTTTGATGTTGACGGTCGTCAGACCAAGATCAGGCCCCGTCAAGGCGGCAAATACTTCGTTGCCATCATCCAAGGCACATACCGGATAAGATGGCAGTTCTTCCGGATTACGTCCGTGCAGGATAACAGGACCATCCATTTTAACCTCCAATCTAGATATATTTGACGATTTTAATTGAGTTTTATTTAACGGACGTCGAGTTGAATTTCCAAAGGATTAGAGCATAACGAATGATACAAAGGAGCAATTTCGTCTACATTTCGCTCACCCATTTAAATATCGTGTAATAAAACATCCGCCAGAAAGATCTTCAGGAGCGTTTCGAGGACTTCTCGGTGACGATTCCCCGTGTCCAATATTCTCAACGGCTGCAGCAAGGTTACTTACGGACAATTGACGCATAAACCCTGCGACTCTTTTCCGTAAACTCGGCATGTTTCAACCTTTTCTTGGATGAAATAAACGCTAAATATTCGCTCCGATGAATAACTCGTACATTTTAGTAAGCCAGTGTAACCTGCCAGTTGATGTGACAAAAGGGATTTGCATATTTACAAACGCATTTTAGGAGTTAGCATAGTCCAGTTCCCATTAGTCCCCACTCGTGTCACATTTACATATCGGCCATATTGGGAGGAATGTCAAATTGACAAAAGAACCGGGGATTCAGAGGTAGGATAGATTCGCAACTCGATACGACTCGCCCGAACCCGCAGAACGAACATTTGTTGTTCCTAATTTCATTCTATTTGTCACACGTCTCGTCACCGATGCAACGTGGGTTGCAGAGATACAGGCGGTTTATTGTGTGCCACGCATACCGATGTTGTATCATAATCATATTATCTGTCGAACAGATAAAAACCGAGGACCGGTAATTTTCAGGTTTTCACGATAATTACTATTTAAATATCACGTCGCAAATGCTGAACGAACATGCCATTTGCCTTTATTAAACATTTAGTACGATTTTCCGAGACAGGAGATATTATTAAATCAGTTGTATAACATACAAATTATAAAATCACAAAGCACTGCGTACTACGATTTTATTCTCGCTCAAAAAATTCAATTTCATATTGCCATAATATTCATCGAGTGTATGTGACATTTCCAAATTGACTCTCATATCAATTATTTCGCGAAGGATCGCAATCTCAATTTCACCCGCGTCAAAACAAAAAACATGACAATTGGACACGGTGTTGTTTGCGGCTGGTCGCCGCGGTCGCCACCAATAGTTTGACCCTCGACTGACCAATCTGGCGTTGCGTAATTATCACGGTCAACCACAGCGTCGAAGAAAATAAGAAAGGCACAGAAAAGTAGATGTCTGCGGGCATACCTAATGCAATTCATACCGATCTATGTCATCATTGCTCACCATTTTACCGAGGAAGTTATCATAATGGCCTCGTGACTCGAAACACTACACGTTAATTATGACGCGTGGAAGAAAAATCTGCTTTCGCGCATAATCCACGTCGCTGTGAAAAAAAATCCTTGGTGCCGTATATAACACGTATGTGACGGCGATCTATTTTCCAATGTCCTTTGTATGGTTATTGTACGATCGCTACGTGACGCATTTCATGAAAAGATTGCAGCGTACGTATCAATGTATCTGAATGTATCAATATAAGTGGGATTCCGCTCATTTGACGTGTTCGCAACGCGATTCGTCGATGCTCTATCAATAATATTTTACTGTTCATCGTTTCAATGTTATTATAGTGCCGCACGAGCGACGAAAGTAAACAGACCAGTTCATTACTTCGTACGTAGGCGGCAATAAAAATATCTTCTCATTTCACGATTTAGGCGGACAAATTACATTACAAGTCGCGTATTAGCATTTCACAGTACCACAGTCGCGGGCGTCATCATCGTGCTACCACCCAGTGTCTCTTCGTTCCAATATGTATCGACAAATTTCAATAATCTCTCGTTTATCTGTATCATCATTTCCAATGCAACTATAGAACAAAATTGAATTAAATTAAGTGTCACGCGTTATCGTACAAGCGAAGTGATACGGAGAATTGATTTTCTCGATAACGATGTTCAACGCAGTTAACGGGTACCCGATTAATATCAATTGATACGTCCCTGAGGACTAAGCGAGGCATAGAGGCAACATTTAATAAGTTAGATTACTTCGGATTACTCTGCGGATCTCAAAGCGTTTAGTTGATTGATAATATCCATACGATCTGCAGATAACCACAGATTTTTCCCGAACAACATCCACTCGGCGTTCCAATTCTCATCTTTCTGTAGTGAATAATAAGTGGTGCTCGTGCCTGCTAGCAGTTACGGTGGTTTTTGACGATTTCCACGATTGATAAAACAGCTGAGAATTATACAGAGGTGAGCTGTTTTTGTCGAAAATCGTATTTCTAAACAACGAAGAACGTATAAGGAGTGAAAAAAATGAATAACAACGTAGTTGTCAATGCGAGGTATGAGATGTATGCATTCGTTAGATATTCTAACTCGAAATTGACACATATTAGACCAAACCATGCAATGAATATTACATTTTTTTTTAATTATCTCACTGTTCAGCTGGCTTTTTTCCAGAGGAAATGGATCCAGGTATTCAACACTTAAATAAACATGTAAATGTTATTCGATTCCTTTTCATTAAACGTACTAATAATTACATAATTGATTCCATTGAAAGCTGTATTTTTATCGCTGTCAGAATCACTTGTCGAGATCATTTATTACATTTCTTTGAATGTTGATACATCGATATATTTCATACCCGTCTCAGTTTTTTATTCGTTTGTTTCGTTTTTTATCGTACTTGTGATATTTCAAACTGAAGAACATCTTGAACGAACTTTAATCCAGTGTAGACGATAAATTTCGTTTGTTTACTTCGCAGAAAACGTGGGAACAGACGCTATTGTTCGAGTCACGCATTGGCTGCGTGGAATTTGGGAAATGCGACGTCGTACTGGTCCTGTTCAACAATGGGTTGATTCTATACCATCTTATGTTAATACTACTGGTATACCTCCAGAAAATTTAACCGAAGTTGCAGAACAGTCAAGACAAAGTGGAGCATTACCAACGCTAAAAACCAATGGCAAGCTTCACGCAAATCATACTTCAGAAAAACTTGATATGACTGCATCTGCGCCCATCAGTATTCCTAATTCTCCAGCTATAACGACTGGTCTGACTAGGTAACGGAGCGCTATTTTGGGATTCATTATTCCGATCGGTACTCTTCAAATTCGCTTATATTTTTACTGTATTTTACGTTTTAAAAGCTCCACACCGCTCACCAGACTCGTCAGAGATCCAAGCTTCCAATCTGACAGTAGTCACTGTAGCAGCGTCGAAAGCCTTTTGGAATGGCGCAAAGCAGATCCAGAAGCAATTTTATTGGGCCTTGGATTTGGATATCCTAGTACAACCCAAGAAAATGGATCTTTATCTCGTATACCGAGGAGATTTTTGCAGCCATCCAAATTAAAAGGCATTGCAATAAATGACTTCCTTAAGCAGCAACAGGAGAGTAGCGAATCGCTCGATTCTGCGTCTCTAGGATACCGAGGCCTCACAGGTGATTAAATATTCAAATTCATATTTGTAAACGTGCAATTTCATGAAATTTCATGTCTTCTTTAGTTGTCGAATGATGTTAATTAAAATAATGCTCCCTATTATTAAGGTCACTAACAACGACGTCAACCAATTCCAAATTTCTACAGAATGTTTTAATACAAACTAATCCAGTCATTCATCAATACACGTCATTATCTTCATCAAAATGCTACGTGATCCTTTCTAGATCGCAAATTGTATAGTTGGTATAATTTCCCGTGATCGTCCAATTGGAGTTCGAGTTTTCGCATCATCTAACAATATTTCGATCCATCAAATTTTTGTCGTGGTTATAGGAAGCGATAGCACTTTGTGCGTTCTTCGACGATATCCACGACGTAGACACTCTGGACCAATCGATTTTGTAAGTGTTTCGCCGGTATAGATGTCCGTCTCTATCTCTTTGTACACATATGCGTTAATATTTAATCCTTATTTGCACATTATTAATCATGCCTGATAATGAAGTTTTCGATTGATTGATATTCAGTATTCCTTTGCTACGTTTGCTTACTGTTTCTCAGCAAGTTTGCTCCTGCTCCTCATTTCTCTTTGTACATCATTAAATTTGATACAAACGTGATGATTTTGTTGAAGATGACAAGACACATTTTCACAATTCATTTCGCAATGTTGTTCATGAAAAAATTTCCTCGCAATATAACTTGTTAGCTTGTTTTTGGGTGAAACGGTTCTTATACATACAACATCGTCAATAACTAATATTTAGCTGTAAAACGTGCCCCAATGTAGTCTAATCACAATGATGGTATTCAAAATAATGAAATCGACAATAACAACTCTACAATAACAATAATAATAATAATAGTAATAATAATAATCATGAAACCGTGTGATACACGCTGGATATTTGATCATAACATACAAGTTCTTACAATTTTGTTGACAGATTGACTTCTCATTGTATGGTCAGAGTGAATTTTAGCAAACATCCTTATTTAATCTGATGGTCGATTGATATCATAGAAATTAGGGAGACTCACAAAACCATATTAAATATACCAATCCGTGATATTCTACATGCAGACAATTTATTTTCAGCAAGTTGAATTGGATATGAGAATGGGTAAAAAAATTCCTGTAACTTCTTGAGGGTACGTAGGTACTATATTCTAGGCAATTCCCACCGCGTAGCACATATTTGATTTGAATTCTATTTTCTGCATGGGTGTGTTATCAGCACGATATTTTCGTTGTAATAATTAGTGACTAACTGTCTCTTTCGAGGCAATTATTTACCTGTACGTGTGTGTTTTGAACTAGACGGATGTCTTGTGTGCACCAGAGTCTTGAAACTCTACACTATGAGAAGCGGTGTTGTATCACATTGTAGATAATTCAGTGTCACACTAATTTGTTGTTGCGAGGTAGTGTACGCATAATCAGAAGTTTTTTCTTTACTTGCCGAAGCTGTATTATAACGTTTCTACGAACGTTGTAGAATCATACAGCAACTTGTGACTTTGAATTTTGCAGGATAGACGTATCAAACGAAATCGTTCAAAATTATTCCATGTATGCCTTGAATGAAATCCGTGTTGGAGATTTTGTAAAATCTCGTTATACTACTACACATATACACTACCTATATACATATGTATGTTACTTGTTGATGTGATTTATCCCAATAAAATTGTAATAGACTGCAAAAATATTATAAAATGCCACATAAAAACGTCAAATCTGTATTCCATATCAATATTAACAATATTTTTTATTGTATTTTGAAGGTTCACCGTACGTAGCTCCCTCGGAAATTGTACAGAAGATTATGGAAAGATTGCGTGAACACGAGAGTCACGATAGCGATACGTGCCCCACAACGAACAGCCCAGGAGACCAATTTAGCCCCATGCAACAAGAGGGTCGTCTATCCGTTTTGTCGCCCAACAATAGGCAATATTTAGAACGCCCACGATCGAAAAGCCCTGATATGCGTAACAAACGGATGATAATTGGTAAATTGAAAGTTTATTGAGTCGAAGATGAATTTCAAAATTTGTTCATCCTAATTTTTCGTACTTGAAAGACACTTTTTGTTTTTAAGGTGAAAAATCGTTTGCTTTTGGGTATGATGGAGATCTAATCGAAATTCAATCTCGTACTGCAGAGAATGCGAATGCAGAAACGAATTCCAATTGCTTTAACTTTAACTTTGATTCATCTATCGACGAGCCGGGTACCGATACCAGCATAAACTGTCGTCTGGGAAATGATGACGTACAGAACAACGATGTGACTGTAGAACAAATACTGCGAGCACAAGACCGCAAACTGGCCAAACAATTTTCTTTCGACGAAGATTTAGCGTCACAGTATCTGACACATTCTCGATTTGCATTTGAAAAACCAGAACATGCTATGAAAACTGAAGGTCGTGAGGCCGCAGAGAGAAAGGACAGCGACGATTATGGGGATTCTTTGATAACTGTGATATCGAGAGAATCATCGAACCAGCACACTACTAAAGATTCCAATGAATCGCTTCCACGGCGTGCAAGTGATGGACTATGCGGTCGGGAATCGAGACGTGAGATCTCAGGGGGAAGCGACGAGAGACGAATGAGCGATACGGCGTTATGGACCGAAATGCAGAAATTACGCAAAAATAATAATACTGGTAAAGAATTTAACGACATACCATATAAAAGACGAACTTTCAAACGACAAGCCAGGGTAAATGACTCCGATGATAGTCAAAGTCACTGCAACGTGAATACATGCGAACACGCTGATTGTAAGAACTCCGTAATCAGTAATCAATCCGAGTTTCAAGATAGCGGAGTAGTCGAACACAGATTGAATGTATGCACCACCGATGGAACGGAAGATCAGTACGATGTGAAGCAAAACAGCGAAAGTCAAAAGAATAGAATTGTTGGAGAAAGTTCCGATCTGCACACCCAAGTGTCAGATGGGCAAGTGGAAATTGATGATAAACAACTCAGCGCTGAATCGACCTTATTATCGAATAATGAGCTGTGTTGTTTGAAAAATAAGGATCTTTGCTGTACAAATGATAAATTGGATCAGATCTGCGAACACGACGAAACTTGCATGGATTGTTGTTACAACGCGAACGCTACAAATTGTTGGCGAAAAGTGGCCAAAATGATGAAAAAGAATCGAAAACTGGAGGATATGGTGAAAAAGAATACACAAGAGATGGCCGAACTACGGGAAATGATGAATAGCGTTTTATCCGTAAGAATGGAACCTGGTTTCTGAAAATACCGCAACTGATCATCGAACATTTACTACATTGAACAAAGATCAATTAGTCATTTGTTTTTTTTTTTTAAGAAAGTGATCCTATCAACTTCAACCGGTTATTTAAAATAATGTAAAAAATAATCATTTCACAAATATTGAGTCGTCACGCAAATACTTCAAAGCAATATTCCATGCTATTTAAAATTGCAAACATATCAATAAGCGAAAGTATGAGATCTACGGTCGCAGCCTAATGCTCGTGTACTTCAACTCGCCTACAAATTTTTACATACCATGTTGTATATTTGTAAATATCGGTGCAAGTGACAAATTTTTGCACAATAATGGCTTTTTCAGACCTGGACTGGCAACAGAGCAGTTTTAACATACAAATGATAGAACATGTCATGTATTTTTTAATCATTCCACATAAAAACCTGTTGTACGACTTTCTCGAGATGTTACAGCAGATTCCGTGTTGAACATTCCGCTGGCGTTTATTCATTAACTGCGTTGGGTGGACGGGGTACAGATAAAAGCTTACCATTATACATAAAACGGATGCTTCTCTGCTGATAACATCCAGCATTAAGTAATCCAGTACCCATGTGAATTAAACCCATCTGTACCAGGATTTCAGTTATTTGATTCGGATATACGGATAACGTTACTATGTTGCCTGTTGCATTTTATCATCAGGGACTTCCATTTTCTGTAAAATAACTCTTAGCTTTCGTTTAATTCAAATTACTAGTTGGCACGTGCAAACATTTCACAATGATCTGGTTGTAATGCATTATGAAACGAGCTATTACAGGAGATCTTACATTTAGACTCGTACACTCGGGTCGATTATTAATTTCTTTACTACAGACGTTTTTTGAGAGTGATCTTTGTATCCTATGTTTAGAAACATGGGTGGTGAATACCTAATCATGATATGCCAGCACACCTCTTTGTGTTAATATTCTAAAATCGTTGTATATAAACAAAATGGAATCATGTTCCGACCTTGAATTAAAACGAGGCAAATCCACGCGATACTTAGGAATGAATTTTAACCTTTAAGAATTCCACGTCCCATGGAGGGAATTAGATCTAGAATGCGTTGTCGTAGCACCTAATGAATTCTCATTGATTACAAATTATTTACAAGTGTTGAAATAAATTGTGATGTTAAAAATATGTAGTAACATTTACTCCGCTGCTTTGCTGTTTGAAAGTTTGTTGACTGTTGAAAAAATGTTACTCTATTATTTTCGTCTGGTATAAATATCATTGAGAAATAAACGGGAATGATTTGGTATGAATAGATATATGAAAAGCAACCAACAGAAAATTGCAGCAACCCTTTCGTATAAATATTCATTGTTGTTAATTACCATTACCTCGGTTTTCGAATTTTCATTTTATTGCAAAATAATTTAGTCATCCTCTGAACGTAATATCTATGCAGTTCAATTGAATCCTATTAAAGTCAGATAGTCTATATAAAATTAATATTCTTCATTCATCTGGAGCACGATCAGCAAGTTTCATTGCTGTCACGGGTACCGTAAGGTCTTCGTCTTCTCCGTCAGACTCACTTTCCGATGGTGGAAGATCAGGTAGAGCTAAAATTAAAGGCAAGCATTGAACAACTTTTGAATGCTCGAGTTCTTGTTGGAAGAAACTTACAGCTCTTTAAAAATTTTTCCTTTCTTGCTTCTTCAAGAAATTTGTTTTGTGCCAGCACAACTTCTTCGCTATCCATACAAAGAGAGTATTTTTCTAGTAGTTCAGAATTCAGTTCCATAAAAGAATGACCCCAAGAAAATTTCCCCAAATAATGTGCGGCTTCCATACTGAATCCAGTTATAATAAGCGTCGCAGCAATAGCTTCCACGCAACTAAGTTGACAGGGTTTTCCATAATTTATGGGATTTGCAGCAACGAGAAACGGGAGAAGTCGTGGATAAGGTGTTCGCATTCTGGCAAAAGGTGTATCGTCGAGTCTTGCCCAACTGCAATCAACTACCGCACAACCATGATTACTCACGATATCTCTATCGGCCGGACTGACGCACTGAAAAACAGAATTGTACCGTACATAAACAGAGCAGGTACGTTCATTAAATGCAAAGTTTGCCTGACTGCAAGTACGGTTATCAACACTGGTTTACCTTTTTACCAACTGGAGTTAAAACGAGACCAGGAAATCTGGCTCCCAACCTTAAAGTCTGCACGAGACCGTGTCTAGCTAACTTTCGGCCAGAACATTTTTTTGGATCACAATGTTCCAAATCCCACATGGCAACAGGAAAGGGTATAGTAGATTTCTCCTCTTCTGCAGACATGAAAGCATATAAATATAACGGGAATACCGAGAGTTGTGAATGAGAGTTCTAACCTGATGAGTCGTCATCGTCATTTTCAGATTTATCGTTTTCTTGGCGATATTTTTCTTCCTTACCAATAGAACGTCGTTTTCGACGATCTACTATTTTACCCTTATTCTTTTTATTACGGGTAGACATTTCTGCGTTCGTAACAAGTGCAGAATATCTAATTCGTAATTTGTTCAAAATCTGTTTGAAGCAGACACGTTCGCACCAAAGGTTCGAACGAAGTCGATCGGTATACGCACTGTGCTGTCAGAAACGGGACGGATCGCGCACGATTACAATCGAGCCGCGGCATGTTGGTGTGGCGCAAAGTGTTCGGCAAGCCTCGGAATGTTGCGGAACACCGAACGAATCTGAAGCATTGTTCGGCAGCGCGGCCATTGGATGGGTCTGCGCGATTGATAACCTTGAGCGCTGTCGAACGATGCTGCGAGTTCGTTCGGTCTTCCGAAACATTCCGAAGCGACCCGAACGCTGTGCGCCACACCGACATGCCGATGTTCGATTGTAGTGGTGCACGGTCCGTCCCGTTTCTGGCAGCACAGTATACGTGTATGGTATATAGTGGTAGATGGCATTGCATTATAAACAGTACCACACAGTACACTACACTACATGGATACACTGCTTCTGCGCGCATGTGACAGTTGAAACGCGGCATGAATTCGATTTACTAACCTAGAATCTGTGACATAAAACAGAATCATCCCATTTTTTTTACGAGAAGAGACTAGGTATACATTTTTATAGGACTGTCATGAACGAAACACTTTTCTCGAACGATGACTATGAATTCGATTAAATTTCAAAAGTAGCGTTATATTACATTAGTACGTCATAACCCGTGGTCACAAGGCCTTTAACTGATGCACTGATATCAGCGACATCAGCGAACTGATGCTAACACGTGACCTTGATAGTGACACAATGTATTACGCCGCCGTTGGCAACGCCGAGTGTATGGACAGGCATGGCATATATATCATAATGATGATACACTCGTTATCATAAGTTATCGTATTCAACTTGTATTACCTATGCATTTCGTATGGATGAAACAATGAAGAGTCCATAGAAATATTTCAATCTCTTTTAACACTGTCGCACTTCTCCTCTACCGGCCGCATCACGGATTCTCAAATTGGCAAAGAGGCAGTTTTGCAATAACCGGTTCCGAATATCCGCAATAAAATGGTCATTGAAGAACAATATCGTTTACAGGCGAGTATTCAGAGCATCCTATGTCATATATCATCGAAAGTTCAACAAATGCACATTTCATCTAAAACACCACAAAAACAATGATGCGACTTCCAAATTTGTTACTGTATTGGTATCACGCAGGAATAGAAAAAACTTTCAAATGTTATGTAATTTTGTTTTTATTAAATTGTACCGATTGATCGTCTTATAACAAAGTTTCCTGCTTAGGTGGTTAAAGAATGCAAAAATGGTGAACTGGTATATCCTCCAAATATACCGAGCGATCGCAGCAATGCGCCTACTATTGTACTAATTTTACTGGTCATTGCATTATGGATTTGTAAGTTGTAAAAGAATCAGACGATGATTCTTACAATTTTTTACTTTTAGCTAACGATAAGTCAATCTTCTCAAATTCCATCTAACCATGGATTCCTAATACATCTTTTTTCCAATTTCGCAGTCTCTGTTTATACAGTAAGAACCTATGGTATTACGGACAAATTGAAATACAGCTGTGAGTTACTGAAGAAATGTATATTACACGTAGTTCTCTATTGTATTGTTGGATCTAAATCTTATTTTATATTTCCAGTTTACTATTTGGCAATTAATATGCTTGTGATTTTGATCTGCAATTTTCTCTGGAGACTATGTCACTTGTTCGAAGAATTGAATCATGTTCATGCGAGGTACGATGATAGTATCGCAGCTGTCTTCAAGACGACATTCCAATATAATATACCTTCCATTGTCATAATTGTGATTTGCATTTTATCTCTAGTGGTGAGTAAAGATTATATTTTCAAATTCAAGAAGATTAGCCTGTTTATGATTAATTTTGATTCAACCACTTCATTATTGACATTATCCAATTATGGTTTTCAACCCTGTAGATCCTTTTTGTTGACATGAAAAATGGATTGGAATATTTATGGAATCTCCAGTTTACTACGTACTTCTCATCACTTGCATGTGCAATATTACTGTCCACTCTCATTGACATTGTGAGGCGAACTTAATTTATCCAGTACTGCCCCATTTTCCAATGTATGCTAATTCATTGTCTCTTCCCAGTCTCAAAGTAAATTGGATACAATGCTGAGGTTGCAGAAGTTGAACGGATTGGATTATGGAAGCAGTATGGCCTACAGCTATTTTTATGGTTATTTAAATATCATACTACCTGCCAGTGGAACTCACAATAAAGGTATACATTTTCATCGACGAAAACATACCCAAAATATGTGAAAAATTCATAGTCTTAATGAAAAATACCAGCAGTCCTTTCTATACATCGTAAATAATATCACTGCTAGATGATCTGTCATTAAGGAAATTTGCATTATCTACTTTTACTAATAGATACTTGAAAAATAGTTGTTATCGAAATCCATTCGATGTTCAAATATTCATTGGCATTTCATGAGGGAAAAGGGCATTATCCGACGCATGCAAAATGAATGAAGTTCCAATTCTCTCAATCTCAACAGGAATTCTTATTACTATGATTACCTGCCATACTGTTTTATGTAGATAATTTGATTATCACTTTGTTAATAGTCGACAGTATCAATGTTTATATTGATTCAGGTATATATGAGAAAATTGAACAATATGAGGCAAACGAACAAGTGACAGTTCCTGTTAAGAAAATGTTCATTTTAATCCCAACGTCGTTGCGTATACCGCCCGATCTTAAAGAAGCTAGCTATACTTGGATGGAAAAGACAAAGGTGATGATGACCTTACCGTTTAGACCATAATATCTTAATTATTTTATGCATAAGTATGTCCGACAAGAAATGAGCAGTTGATAGAATATTAATCAATGATCGATTACATACTAGAATTTGGAATCCGTGATATTAGATCGAGCTGCTGTACAGAGGCGGACGTATCATAATACTGTGTACAAAATTCATCCAGATGGTATAGGCAGTGGCAATCGCCCTGTATATGTCGTAGCTGAAGGTGCAACTCCCCTATTGACCTTCCACGAAGTGCTGCAACATTCAGGTGCAGATTCAAGTAAGTATAGCTTGACTGGTACGTTAGACTCTACATGAACTTGAAATATATGTGATTTTCGGTATTACAGCCAGTTACAATGATTTCCGGAAAGAAATCGTTGGATCTTTCTATAGAACTCTACGGAACATTATCAAAAGCAAGCCTGAATGTCGCGATGTCGTTGAACTTGTTTACTATGAAGGTAAATTTCCCTAATATGTCCATGTAGCTACGACTTGAAATTATCGCAATATAATACCTTCTTTCAGATTACGATCCTTATGGTGAGCGCGTGAACGTTGCGGAGATATTACTCCGAATTATTCAACCGATACAAACTCCTAGTTCGTAAATCATCGCTCCCAATGATTTTCAACTCCTGACAATCATACTTGTAACATTTTCGATTCATAATATTTTGCAACTATTTTTTTAGTACAAATTTCTCAAAATTCGAGACCCTGTCGTGCTTCCGAGTATACTCAAGTCGTGAATACTGAATCGAATCATTTTCTAATAATGTTTGTTTTAAGAGAATACGTTTTAAGAAAAAAAATTTTATACTCGAATAAATATTTTATTCATTGGTGATTGTTTGATTCGGCAAGTCTCAGGATTGCTTTCCTTTGCATGATTGTCACGTGCAATGGAAATTTCATATTCACTCCTCCGACGAGATAGAAGTAAACTAACAGGATATTTGGAAATGAGTTGGTGAGTTATCAGGAACAGGATATCGTATAACAACGGCATATAATAATTTATAGATGCTGAAATTTTGTTATTTTTATTTCATTTTGAATGACTCGACACACATAGAGAGCAGAATAACTCCGAGACATGAAAAAAATAATGATGCTTATCCCATGCACGCATTTTCGTTTTGGTTGTTTTATTTTGTCGAACGGTTCTTCCCACGCAATCGATCGAACGTGGTCATCACAAGGTTTAATCTCTGTCATCTCTACGTATAATCACGTTAAGACTTTATATCGTTTTCAAATTTCAATCGAGAACAATTTTATTCATACTAAGTTCGGGTAAGAGGTTTTTCTTCCGTATTTTTAGCCAAAGTACAGCCTAAGGTGCGTTAGAAAATAGTGTAAGTTCAAGAATGTTACCGGCATCTGAACGAATCAGACCGAGAAGCTGACGTCCGACCGTCAGAAATTTGTTTTTTTTCTATTTCAGAACGGACACTGCTCGATCCCGTTGTATTGCTTGTATTTATTTGTTTTACATGTTCATATGCCATGAGACGACGACGATGGAGTTCGATGGAAACTAACTTCTATACATAAATCTATCTACCTATTCGCGTCGTCTGATCGTTGGAGAATTCTTGTATTCGAACAAGAGGACAGTAAAGCCATTCTCGTTATTTTTGTTTCTCATTCAACAAACGTATGAGACTGATGAATTATGAAACTTCTCGGATGCATCGTCCTATAATGAAACTGAATATCACATTGAATGGACGATCGCTATAGAACACTTGCAATGTTTGTCAACTTGAATGAAACAATTCTCAAATGTTCAGTTCTTTTTGGTTTTTATTACATATCTTTGCAAGTTTTCAGAAAATATTTGTTTTTTTTTTTAAGTCGTGAGACTGCGAGTCAACTGACATTTTGCCACTAAATTTCCTTTTCGGCAGCACATAGGAGATGACGATGCAAGATCCAATGATTTTTAACTGTGGAAAAAATTGGTGTGACGTATCGTAATCTGTTTTTTTTTACCATTATCACTGAGATCATACACAAATAACAAATTATTGAAAGCATACTTGTGTAATTCAACCTAAAGTATTGCTTAACGGATGGTAATTGCGATACATATCGATTTGTTTCATCATTTAATTCGAATTAGGTTTTACCGTGTTGACATTTTTAACACACGACGAACATTTGTAAGTAGATTTTCATGCAACAGAAAAAAACCAAAGGAATTCCTGGAGGCTTCTGCAAGAAAACATACTTCTTCACTTTGCGACAAGTTCGGTGCCCATATTTTGTACTCTGACTGTTTTTATTTTTTAGAAATTCTGTCGAACAACTTCTTTCAGTTCACGTTTATTTCATTCAACTATCACTTCAATCTATCAAAGGATATGGAAATAAAACTGATAGACGTCGTTGAATTCTCAGTGCGCCAAACAAGGAACCTGGCTTGCGTTATACGCTATCTTTATCACACGACAATCATAATGTCGATCAATAATCTAAAATATTATCGTACATCGTTTCGATAAAAATGTATCTTAAATTTTTCAACTTCGCTATGTCTCCATATGCGACGATCAACGAACGCAGAATGCAAAACAAGAAAACTAACAAAACGACAATTTTTTCCTAATTTGTGCTAGCGTCGTTAGGTCTCGTACACACTCATCGAGTTGCCTATCAGTGATTTTTGCTTATTCATCAAACGATCAATGATTAGATGGTACTTTTCCACATTTTAAAACTTCATTCGATGCCTTCGCGGAGCAGATTAGCGACAGGTGACAACCAACGTTTCTTATCTCTAGAGGGCATTTACAATCGTCATGGTCGTTACATGGTGAGATCAATGCTGTAGAGAACTCAGCGGTAAACTATGCAACGCTAACATAAATACACGACGTAGTTTATCGTGTCTTAAAAACTAATTAAATGTATAAATCACCAATCCATCATTCTTCTAACGTATAATAACTTCCACTTAAAGCTAAGATTAAAATGTATGATAAGTAAGTAAATAAGTACGTTAAATCGTTGGAAGCGCATTGAAATTTTAGTCGGCATGAAAACGAATGCGTCATATTGTTTTGTTTCATTCAAATTATACTGACAATTTGTTACCATTCGACCATTCAATGTTAACTGAATAAAGAAAGTATCGACGAAAGATATCCCAGCTACTTCAACGTGCTTCGTTAAAAAAAAAATAATAATAGTTTTCTCAACAGATTAAGCTCCTCGATAACTGTATTGTTGATTTTATTTTCATGAAAATAAAAAGTATTCGTAACTTCTAGTACGGAAGCGATCATAGAAGGAACATTCGAAATAATATATCTACATTGGAAGCAGGGAAGCCGTCGAATAAAACATTTGAGCCCAAGTTTATCCCTTCGTTATGAATTTTTCCTTCCAAAATTTTTTTCTCTTCTAAATCCCATCTTCGTTTCTCTAACCGACAAAAGTGGCCAGACATCGATCAAGGAAGTGGAGCATAAATACAAAAAATTAAGTACTCGTTAAAGGCTCGTCAACGAATTATTATCACTTTATAAAGAGTAATGAAATTACGTTCAATTACTCGACATTCTCAGAACCAAACACTCGAGATGACAATACTTTCCATATTTTCTTTCGTGTTTTTATTATTTTGAAAGATGAACTTGTATCTCTCGCCCGCAATAAACGACAATAATAATGGCAATTAATGATGTAAATATTAATTGTCTATCATTATTACACATATTAGTAATGCTACAAAAACTCGTGTATCAGTCGTGTTTTGTTGAGACGCGTAAGCCAGGTAATTACAGAATTATTTTCACGTTCTGTGTAGTGAAATAACTTAGCTACCTAACGAAAGCAACGATTCAATTTCATTTCGTACACAAAACGTTAAAATCTTATCGCTATGGCGATAAGTTTTTATTCTGAAAAACAATTAATGTCTCAGTAGATAATAAATTAAGATTAACAACCTTGCGTGAGAAGCGACCACATCGACGCAAATGCCCCGAAGATATTATACTATTATTTTTTTCCCATCTTCCGATGAGAAAAATTTTGTCAATTTTTATCATTGTTGGATAATCACATGGCGTTCGAAGTTCTTTATCAGAGAACTTTCTTAGGATACTTCATGTATGCAAAATTTGTCGAAAGATATACCAATCCAGTACAGACAAACAAAATGTATCTGTCGCAATGAAAAGAGGCTCCAAATTATAGCTGTGTTATTTCACGGTTTTTTCTGACAAAAAATTTGATTATCCAAAATCAACATGTTTTATCGACGTACAGTGGAATATAATTGACAATCGAGATGCAACAGAGTGTAAACTGTATACGATGGTAAGAAAATTATTTTTGATCAACGTAGTTCCCCGCTGTAAACAATAAATAATGAATAAATTAATTGTCATGAGAGTGCTTTATATATACAAGTGTGAAAATGCCTATATACGATGAAGATGGACGCTACGCTTTCCTATTCTCAGATACTGAAAAGTAGTAAAACCGTTGAAAAGTGATCCAACATAAAAATTATGCATTCGTTCATCGATACGATCGTCCTCGTGATTCTTTGCTCAGCACTTTCAACTATTCGGCGTACGATTGTACTGACATTTTGCTATGCTTAAACCTCCATAGTACAGATCTCGTGGATCATGAGTGTTGCTACGCAGTCAAATTTACGAAAGTGAGGATGAAAAATTGGTAGAATTACTGTGTGCGTGGAAAGTTTAAAGGTAACAGGAGAGACAGTCGATGTATTTTGGGAAAAAATACCAACCAATGTTTAGAAGAAATGTCGCCACTCAATAAATATCCACTAATACTTTTCAACGAATTAAAATGAACACTGATCAGAATTCGGAAACGATCCAGCCATCGACTAGGCAGTCGTGGAACTTTGAGGCATACTGCCTGAAGTATTCTTACGGTAAGAAGTTTGTAACATGAGAATGACTTTCGAGATCTTCGAAAAGACCGACGAGTCAATGTCGTAATGCTTGGTGCACTGTTTGAAATCACGCTTGAGAAATTTGCTATTATCCACAAACCAACATACAAACTTTAATTGGTTTTTTCTTTTTACCGCGGGATTAATGACACAGCGCCATGCGTTCATCGAATCAAAAAGAATCAACACGTCGGGACAAAGTTTTTCGAGTGGGTTTGTTTCGTACTAAATATTTGCACTCCGTGAGAAATGTTTGAATGAACAGTTAGATGGATTAAGCAGAAAACCCGTCGATATTATAAAATTAGATTTTGTTCCAAAAATAATTTCCTTGTTAGTGTTAATTTGGTTTTTAGAGGTTGCACAACGTAACAATGCTTTGTCAAAAAACAATCTTGGAGAAATAATCGATGACAAAAACGAGGATTGAGTTTAGAACTCTCACGTCGGACTGGATTGCCTGTCGCGTAGGTGAAATAACAAATATTACACCAACTGCATTGCAAAACATCGAAAGTCAATTTCTGTTCGTTGAATGCAACGTTATTGGAGTCATCATGTTCCATGGTGACACCCAATGAAAATGTAAGCGTGAGTTTAATGTGTGATTATTGGAAAAAACATTTCGTTATTATTTCCATTCGTAACATTCATCACACGTTGGAGAATCAGCTGCGAACGACTCATCGATGCAATTCGAGTGATTTCAAACGGATTTGCGATATTTTTCGTGCGTTTTCAAAAATCGCATCGTCACTTCCTTATAGCTTCAGGCAAAATTTAATTTGTTACATGCTTCGACGATCCATACTCTCTGTAGCACCTGGCTTGCGAAGTTTTCATATGGCAGCAACTGGGTATCAACTTTAAGCTTCGGTGGACGCGACTAGAGAGCCTTTGGGCGTGTACGCAGTTGCGTTTGGATCTAGGTTCGAGATAGTGCAGCCAGGACAAGGATTCTCCGTTGGCCGTATTTTATTTCCCCCGACTCTAACTTCGCTGTTCAAGCGAAGCTTCGACGTAGCAGAGCTAGACGCTGGCCCTGTGGGGAAAGTATCCTGAGGCATAACTGCCAAATCCTGGGCAATTTTCGCCTTCAAAGTCTCAATTTCTTTTTCCTGAGATCTCGTCAAACCTGAGGATATCAAAAAAGGTGTAAGATAAATAAAACAAAAATCTGTCAAACAGTTGATCGATTACATACTTTCTCTGATCTCCAACTGACGCTTTGCTTCACCAAGAGCAGAGAAGAGATCGAGCTTAATTCGAGTCTCAGCACTCAAACTATTTTCCAAATGCGTATTTTTATCTTGCAATGCACTCAGAGCACCAAGCAAGATTTCAGTCTCTCCATGACTTTCCTTGCACCGCGCCACATCTTTTTCACTGACAATGCATCTGTAAATCAAATCTCGGACATTATTTTAATCTGCCTATTTGATACTGTATCTTGTCAGTGACCTGTGTGTACAAACCTTTCTTCTTTAGATTTGAGCTCCCTTCGCAGGTTTTTTAACTCCTGCTCCATCTGTGCTCTCCGAGATTTACACGCGTCAGTACACTCTTGTCTGACTTGTGGGACTGGCACAGGTATAGCAGTGCGAGCTTCTTCCGCAGCTCGACGTGCTCGCCTTTCCGCGGCTAGCGATGCCTCACAAGTAGTACGTTGTCTCCTCTCCTCGGAAATTCGTCTCTCCAAAGAGGACATTGTTTGTTTGTCTAATTGTCGAGCTGTAACTAGCCCATGTAATCTGGAAGAAAATTAATCATATGCAGCGGTTAAATTTTTTAATCACTCGCGATGAAAATCTCATGCTTACTTGTTCTGCAGCTGATCATTGTCATGCTGCAGCTGTTGCACGTCACCTCTGGCTTGTCGCTCACCCGTGATCAATGTATTGATCTGTGAACGAAGTTCCTGTTCGATTTGGCGGCTTGATTGCAGATCTGATTTCAACTTTTTCACATCTGACTCAAGCCTGCGACACATCAGTAACCTATTACAATGGTGATAGATTAAAAAAGTGTTTTTGACTCGACGACTATTTTTTGTTGATTGTACCAAATTATATAAAATCAAATATGACTAACCTTTGACAATATTCATCCTGCTGTTTTTGCTGTTCAGCAATTGCATCGGCGGCTAGCCTGGTTTGACGACCTTTCCGTTCTCGCTGTCCATTCACCGTTGTCAATGAATCTCGGGTGTCTTTGACATTGTTCCACTTACCACCAGCTGATCCATTAGACTGAGTTTTAACGGACGTGTGAGCCGAGCCACCTTTCATTGATTTGTCCTTTTCAACTTCATTTACGTCAAAATCGTTCACAGAGCTGCATTGCATAACATAAAAGCTTTTTACATTACAAGGTCTTAAGGTGAACTAACTAATTGATTGAGATCAACTTTAACATTTTCCCAGCAGTGGAAATGATAACACGTCGACATGTTACCTGACTCTTTCCATAAATTGTAAATCAGTTTGAGGCACTGCAGTTCCATTGGTATGCGAAAACCTCTTGTCACTTTTTTCCGATTGTGACACGTTAATCAAGCTGTTATGTTTCGTCTGTTGTTCTTCCTGTTTGTCACCTTTATCCAACGACTTTCTGTGACTGTTCTTGCTCGCGGCACTGTGTGCCTGAGACGCGCTATGCGCGCCATTGTGTACGCTGCCGTTTTGTACATTTGTCTCTGCAGTCGCATTACAGCCCCCTACAAGAATGATGCCGATTAAAGGCCATCTTTCCTAGGGATGGATAACACGAGTTGACAGCAGAAGCAAAAGATAGTGAATTGCTCAATCAATCCCTTAAGAATCTGTACCTCTACTCTTTTCGGGACTTGTGTTGTACTGAGGATTTGGTCTGTGCAGCTGGGTTTTTATATGTGGTTCCTGGTGCGGCGATGCTACCTGTGGAGGTAATTGTACTTGAGGTTGCAATTGTTGCAACGAAGCGGCTGGCTGCTCAACAGGCAGCGCTTGCTGCAGAAGCTGTAGATAGAATTCATTTTCTTTCGCTACATCTTTCTGTTTTCTCTGAAATTAAATACAAGCCAGTATAAATAAACGTTGTTGTTTGTTTCAACATGATCAAAACGGAAGTCTTATTTTACCTGTCTCATTCTGTAGCCAACATAGCTTTTGAAACCAAAGCCTAACGTGACAACAGGATACCCGATGCTGAAAATAATCATTTTTGTAAATAATTGTAAAAGTATATCTACTGCCTTATTCGAATATATACCAATGTGCTGCGAAGGGTCTACAGAGGTCTAGATGAAAGGGGATATGTCGTAAATCACGCAACCGTATCGCTGCCTCTATGTAGAGGAATAGGAGCCAGAGCATAACTGTAGGTAAGCATACTCCTTTATCTGTAAAATCATTAGAATCTTATGTATTGTTACGGGAGAAATTTGTTCAATAATGGAAATATCAAAGCTTACCGGTATGCCAAACGTACTGCACCCAGACATACGTGCTGGCAGCAAAAAAGAGCCAGTGTACAGGGATGAAAAAAAAGCAAATCATATCGGACGTGAGAGCGATGCAAATAAAGAATACAGAGAAGGCCTGAAATATCAAATCAATAGATTAGCTTTCAAGTTACTTGTCCGGTAAGAAATTTCTTTTGCAGAGAATAATTACTTACCAAGCCTTGATACTTAAACGAATCGTAAACGCTGCGCAGGAGTAGCCAGAATGGCCATAAAAATTCAAATCGAAATTCCAAAATGAAGTCAGCTAAAATCACCATGGCCCATAATAGTAGAAACTTCAGGTAAAGTAGCGTGCTGCGTATATAAATATTACTTATTATTACGTATACTAGCAGTCGAGACTGAACGAGACTATAAGAAGCATTCCACAACTTTGGATCAGTATTACAAATCATGACCAACAATTTGGATAGCGGGTCAATCGTGGAATTTAGAGGATCTCAAATCGCAGCGATCGCCGCGTCGCACATTTTGAAAAATATTTTCCTCATATTTTCTGCAGTGCAAATCTGACAGCTATATATCACGAGCGATGCTGATTAATTCGTACAAATGGTATCGATGAAAGGAAATTTTCAAGGATGCATTCACGACACACCATATCGAGTTACATCAGAAAATAGAATCGACCAAACAAGCGAAGATGTATAGGAGAATGCCGATAAAAAATGAGTGATAATACGAAAGTTGAGATGAAAAATGTGAAAAAATTAACGCGAATTGTTTGATAATCACGAAAATGGTCAAGATGTCAAGAGATGACAAGAATTTAAAAATATGAGAGACAAAAAACGAGTGGCGTCATACGAGATGACAAGTTTGAGGCTATGTGTCGAATCGTAAGTGTCAAAAGAATTGATAATTAACAGTCAGAGTTCTGAGATTTGAGCTATAGTTTCGAATTGGTGTTAAAACAGAGATGGAAATTGTTGGTTATTTTTAAGATCAGCCATTGTGATGCACACATATGGCGACCAAAATGTTACCTTCCGTAAATTCCTTCAGTAATTTTGTTTCGTTTCAAGGGCCTGCGAAGCTTGCCGCACTCGGCATTTCTTCTCTTCATATTCCTTAGTCACGTTCACCACTAACGTTCCAACTTTTATTCGCGTTTGGCAACAGAATGAAAAAGGTGAATTCGTGTTGAAATGAATTTTCTAACTCTATCAATCTCTCTTTTGTTGTCATTCGTCTGTGGATAGATTCGAGGATTCGCAGCGGCTCAACGAGCATCTGATTGGTCCAGGGCAAGACATGGCGGTAATCAACATTTAACGATCCTACGTCAAAGAGGATCCTCTTGTTAGCTGTTTTCCAATGCAGAATTCGCCGATTGATACCTCGTTGTCAACGTAGAGCCTATCGACGGTATTCCCTTCGATCGATGATATCCTTACTGGTCGCAAGCCTTTATCGATTACCCATTATCCACGCTGCACCATTACGACGAAGCGGATACACGCGGATGGCCGCACACTCGTTCGCTGTTCCGCGTGCCTTTTTCGTTGGTAACACACGCGTCAGACACGAACACACAAGCACACGTCGCTTTGCACCTTACCTTATTCCGTGTTTATTGGTGTTTATGCACTTTCCTTCTAGATGTAGCTTCCGTACGGGTCTAGCTTACGCTGGTCTGATTTGTTTTCTATTTACGTCATACGGAAAGCTGGTTCGCGTATTCACAATCGTCGGCCATTAGGTATGGATAATACGGAACAGTTTCGAATTCGTCGTGCATTCGTATTTCACACAATCAATTCGAATCTTGTTTGATCCTTTCGATTTCTATCAAAATTTCCGTTAATTTCACGTTATACTTCACACTGTTTCATTTTCGCGCCATCATTGTAGCTCGTAAACGACGAGATTCTAATGGCGCACGAACGAATCGGGTGAGAGTCGTACGTTCTTACAGCGGGCCTTGCCGAGTACGGCGGTCAATATGAAAAAATGTCTTTTTCTGCGTACCACGGTTCTCGAAATACGTAAATAAATCACTATTATCGTGCTCCTTACCGGTATTAATATTTGTTTTTCCGAAAAAAATATAATTATCTTGGATATTTAGCATTGGACCCGTAAATATTTCCGCGCTCGACCCATTATCATTATTATTGCTATTATTATCAGTCAACCTCAAAGCATCTGCTCTTTATGTTTTTCCAATAAGAATAACACGAATAACACTTACTACTTTGCTTAAGTTCTCCGAAACATCACGGATACGCTGTTCCAAGTTGCCCGGACTTTTTCTTTTCTTTTCTTTTCTCTTTCTTCTTAAATAAGAGACACGTAGAATATGAAATATTATTTGAGTTCAAAGTAACAGCCTTGCATCGTAATCGATATTTTTAAGAGAATATCAGTATTATTCGTATGAATTTATAGCTTTCACAAGACTTTGGGAAGAAATTTCGCGCCGGTTTATCTAGTGGTAGGCAACCCGAGATACGGGATACGTGAACTTATTCCGAGACTCATTTCTGCGCTTGATCGTGGTCGAACTATAATTTTCAATCGGGTACAGTTGAACTTACGTCACGAGGCAGTGTTTATAGGTTTAAAGACGGAAAGGGACAACAAGTAACGCTCGATTTTCAATTAATAAAGAACTGCCTTAGTCACTAGCGATTATAACGGCTTTTTTCCAACCTTCAAGTATGTTATAAATCAGGGTAACGGTGACGTTGGTTATAATAGTATATAAATGATATCGGGAAGGCGCCAGTTTTATAAAAGGATACCGGCCATCGGTAAGACCCGGCATACCTGCAGCTTATTTCGATTAACCAGAAAAGGGTAAGGAAGAAAATACAGAACCGAACTGGTTGTTAAATCACGTTATTTATTCGTAATTAATGTCTTACGCGTAAAAATACCACATAAACAAATTATGTAATCTTAAGCTCGGTTGGTAAAATAACAAATCGAACGTAAAAAAGTTTGCTATATCATTTTCTCTTCCACAATGAACAATTTATATATATATACATATATATATTTGATTTACGTATGTGTATATATACATATATATACCCATATACTCATATACATATATATGTAGGTATGTGAGTATGATTCTATGCCTGACGAAAAGTCCGATTTCATAAGCTCTTTCCCAGACGTTGTAAAAACTTCCTGTCAATTTAAAGACGACCCACCAATGACTGAAATCAATGTCGTGCGGATGTGGTCGCACAACTTTTACGAGAAACATGTACGGTCGATAGCAGATCACATTTCAGCTACTATCTTCGAAAGGCTATAATAAGTCGTAATGACATATCTTGATCACGTAAACAGGTCATTTTACATATTTCATCACATATCCATTTCGAATTGTTCTGGAGTTTCTTCGATAACTGGAATATCTGTTGAGGAACGATGTTTGATGTGAATAAAATTCATAATTGTAAACAAATACGATTACAACATTATTTTTACCTTTCGTTATCGGACTAGGGACGGACGTGGGGATAGTTGGTGTACCCTTGAGTAGATCCGTCGGAATTGATGGTGCGTTGCGCGGTGGTGTTCTCGAAATAGGGGAATTTCGCAAATTCATCAGAAATGCTCGCTCGTAAACGATTCGAGTACCTGTAAAGAAAGAAAAGGATCAATTGTACAGGTAAAATGGATCGCATGCGCGAACAAATTTCATAGTAATATTTTTCTCAGGCGAGATGATAGGTACTAGTAAATAAATTGGATGCATCTGTTGAAAATTCAAATGGAGGGCATCTGTACCGATAAGTTGTACGTTTACGTGGAATTGATCAACTTGCAACACCGAAAGTGATATTTGATTGAATCGAATGCTAATCTAATCAGTAAAACATTCGTGTCATCCAGTCTCTCGAGAGTTTATTAATAAGCGTTTGGATTGCCGAATCGTCCTACCGATGTTCAACGACGAAGCAAATTTTTCCACGTATCTAGAATAATAACATGGTCGGAGAGCCGCATGAGCATTTCAATCTGATAACGACGACGACGACGACGACGACGTCGACAGTCACTTTCGATAGCACGTGGAGCTGGTGTAACGCGTCGAAGTTAGCATATAGACCATAAACCAACGTAAAGATCCAGTATGCTATTGTTCTCGTTTCCTTTTGTATCCATTTGGCGTCTCATGGCAGATTTTAAGTTAGTCATATTTTATAAGTATCGAACAAGTGTTCTATGAATCATTGAACAAATACAGACGCACATACGGCGGGGTAAACACGAGAGAGAACGCGTGAAATTCGAAATGAAGAAAGACCTTCGAATTTTTTATAGATCTACATTCCAAATAATACGAAAAATACTTGTTCATATTTGTGGAAAGATTAGAGGGGTGTACAATACTGTATGTATTTCAATTAACTAAATGATCGGAGAATTTTTTATTGCTCGGATGAAAAACGGCATCGCATAAAAATCGCCGTATTCATTTTTCATCATCTGTATAAGTATTACCTATTCCGAACTGTACGAGGAGTACAAAGCAGATTGCGAGGCGATTCAATTGTTTGCACGAACATCGTCGAGTAACCTATTATTCTGCGTCCTGCAAATGGGACATCTCTTGTTGATAAAGCCATTTACAAACATGAATTCATTCATGAATTTATTCTAGAATAATTCAGTGAAATCAGTCAACGCCCTGGCTAAAAGTAAAGCTAAATCCATTCTCAAGGACAAACAAAGCCTGTATCTCCGCTCGCGGGGCTCGCGAGTCGCGTGGAGCTGTGTGAGTGCTCGCATGTTTTGTTTGCATCGCACGAATCGCGCATGCGTAAACGTGTCGAGATATAGCACACGCGTATTTACAACACAAATACACACGGAAATTCGGCATACCCAGTGGACATATACGAATATCGTACTGAAGTGCGAAGGATCTTGGACGATTTGTGTGCACACTAGAGCACAGTCGTTATATGCGCGCACGTATGCGAGCATGCACACGAGCGCGAACGTTCGAACGTATGTATACAGGCACGCACGTGAATAGTAGTGAACCAATGGTCACGTATTAAAAGCCATTATCCGTTGATGCGTAAGAAAACACTGAATATTCTAAGCAGTGAAGCCTGTAGAAAAATATGCTTCGCGGTATTATGTATCACAGCACGTGATTGTTATTCGTTGCGCATACACAGCAGCATATCGAATTACAATGATGCAAAGAAAATCATCCGTATATATCACAATAAACATACGAAGAACAAGTAAGAGATTCAGAGGAAAATGCACGAACTAACCTCCCGGCGTCGTTGAATAGAGCGTTCCCCCCGGTGTGGACGAGTAATCAGCGGGTAATTGGTTAGGATCGCTGATGAGAACCCTCTTCGATGGTATATTTTGGCTTTGAGTAGCCTGCCTCGCGATCGGAGACGCCGACATAGTTCCGAAGTTGCTCAATGAATTTTATTCGATGTATCGCGGTTAGGCGGGCTCCTCGATGGTCAGCGGTAGAAGTGAAGGAGAATGTGTTTCTTTCTTGATAATCTCACTAGTCTCACCCAGAGCTGCCCAGAGCTTCAACAGTCGCGAGCGGCGACTAAAAACGAAACAGCCGCGTGGCAGTGGCCGAGCTATTGATAGCAGCTGCGAACAGCTGCTGCGTAGTGCGATCACCTGATTGATTTAATAAAGATCGTCGATAAAGTAGAGAACGGGAATATTGGGAAAAACAAACGACAACCGGCAGCGAGATAATTAGTTCTGAATGTCGATATCCCGCGGTGACTGTATGGCGCTGTTTCCCTCTACGCTCGACGCACAACGATAGAATATTTTTGATATACTTAAGTAGTTGTTTACGTATTTTTCGTAGCTCTCGTTACCGAACGTATCCGCGTGGAAAGAATTAATATCCAAATTACCGTACTAATGGGAAAGAAGATAAGCGAGTCACGGGCGCACAGCCAGCCGCTGTGAATTCAATTACGAAATGATAAACACTCACTTCACTATATAGTCTAGCACAGGCTCCCGCGACGTGCGGATCGTAATGAAGCTAGTTCTCCTTCTCCGTTCATATTCTTAGTCTACTCCTCTCTCCTCCACATCGTGCCATACCACTGGTTGAAAAAACGGATGTTTTTCCCATAGCTCACACCAGTAAACAGATAAATCGACAACTTTGAAACTCGCACCGTTCGCAAACACATCGAACCTGATGCGAATGATATGCTACATCATTGATATTCGTCACTGATCAATTTATGACCGATTATGCACGTTATCAAAACTATCAACGATAGATACAAAACTCATAAATCGAAAGATTTCGATCAAACGTGGAATAGTTTTTCGGAAACGTTTGATGCATCATGTTGCTGCGTATATGTTGATAATAAAAGACGCTAAAGTCCGACAACATAAATATTTATATTTATTTATTCGCAAGTTACCTGTACGTGTTTGCGTCAATTTGCTTACATAATTATGCTAAGTTTTGGCCAAAGTTTTGCTGAGGATGTGCTTGCCTATTGATAATTCAACGCGGTTAAATGTAAACGACACTGTTCAAAATTACAGAGCTTTTTTATTGTCGATAAAACTAAGAGTGTTCTGGAATTTATACCGAAATCTTGTTATGGGCGAGTTTAACATAAATTCGACACCAGTTCTATACTAGTATTTCCTGTTCAACACAGCAAAAATAAATGACTAGTTCACCGACGAATGGCTTAGAATTAACATTTTCAAATCATCTCGCTGAAACAAGCCGAATATACCGATATCAGGAAGGTTTGAACTCCGCCGAAACTAAACATTTTATTACGCAGTTTTCTTATCAAATATCTCGAATATAATGGACCAAAACTAGGTCAACGCCTGTGTTGATATTTCAGCCAAGTTTCGAACAGACTATTACGAAACGCGAATCGAGATATAAAAAGTAGCGAACAATTAATGACAGGAAGGACCAACGATAACGTCAAGATTCGAACCATAAACGTATCATATCGATACACGGATACGACTACACGAGACATTGGTATCAATGATACGAAAGTCGAAGTAAAATAATGTCGGTTCAGCCAGATAATGTTTACCGATAACTGCGCGTATTAAGAATTTGTTGCGAATACTTTCGTCAACATTCATTACTCGATAATGTCAATTATTTTATCAACTGACGTCCCAACTATATCACATATAAAAACGCGAATAAAAATGCACTCAACATGTAGTTGAACGCGAGAGAAACAAAAAACAAAATAATTTTGCTTCGTCGATGTATAAAAACGAGGCGTTCATTTTTAGCATACGTCTTGAACGAGATGTGGGTGATGCGTGTTGGCGGTACGAAATTTTATATGACTCTTAGCAAATTGGATTATTATCGACACCCGCTATAGTCGAGTCCTACGTAATTTTGTATCTGTATGATACGTAGATGATACGTACGTAGATGAAGATAATATCGTTATCCCCTCCAAATAGGATACAACACGTGCGAAAAATTTGCCGTAACTATACGCAGTCGCAAATATGCTACCCACTCTCTCGCACTTGTTGACGATACTTTGCATACGTTCGGATGCTTAGATATCTCATTCAAGGTTGCGTAGTTTGTTTTTCCGTGAATTTTTAGGAAGGAACAGTGCGTCATTATAACATTGAAGAATTTCACATAAAATGGAAAACCCGACCGTGGAATGTTGCGAGTCATATTTAAATACAGAAGAAATTTGATCTCCATCAAACTTCAAGCACGATATATGACCGATTAATAATCAGTTATCATCTGCTCGTAATCATTGATTTCCTACTATTGAATTTCAGAGGAGATTACCGATTCCTAATTGAATCTTCTTCAAGTAGTGATGTTCACAAAATGCACATCTACCAGACAAATGTCAACGAAAACTGTCACACATTCCATAGACTTGCTTAGTTGAATCGAACTTCGTTATTCATTCTCAGATTCTTTTATCGATATATAGATACGTTGATGCGCCTGACAAATGGCAACCAAACATACACTCATGTGATGCCATCACATGCGTACAAGGCGAACGCGACAATGTGTTTTGAATCGACCGTCTAACCACGCCACGTGTTTGCGCATTTGAAAACGACTGTCGCGAAATGTTCCTAGCATCATCAAATTTGTAGATTTTTAACACATCTGTTTCCGAGGAGAAGTTACGAACACGAGGTAACGTCGAGCGCGTCGATTTGACATACGATTCGATCGTTGGTATAACATAAAACGAATGATTGACTTTTAGGTTATGGTTTGCCAAATACTGTAAAGCTAAATAGAAATAATGGCAATTGCATGTGAAGATAAAGTTGCTAGTGATGCTGCAAAAATTTCGGCGAAGAAAACTAAGAAGCAACACAAGTCAGATAAATCGGAGGGAACAGAGCAAAATGGCGAAGACATAACTACGGAGGTGAATCCGGTTAGTTTGAAAAACAGTACTAAGCGTAAGACCGATGACTCGATTGTTGGGCAAGTTAAGAAAAAGAAAAAGGTAAACGCGAGCAAAGCTTCGACAAACGACAATGGTCATGCTTCGTCCAGCGTCGAAGGCGCTGAAAGCAGAATCGAGTCGAATCAAGATGACGGTAAGCACGATTTACTACATTTCCTATATCAAAAATTATACCTATCTGTAATAAAAAGTCAATTTCTTTTTAGACATGGCTGAAGAGGATATTTCGGCGGAAGAAAGATATACTGACAAAGAAGCGAGTCGGATAAGTGGAAAATCGTTGAGAAAGGACTTAAATTCCGAGAATGGGTTAACAACTTTAAAGAAATTTGTTTCCATGTGCACTGAGAGCAAAAAACATGATTTGGTGTCGAGATATTTAGATGCTGGTGGCAGCCCCCTTGAAATGCTGAGACTACTTGAAACGACGGACAAGAAAAACCACAATAACGCGGTGACGGTGTTCTCAGGACTGGAAATTGTTATTATGAAGTGAGGAGAAGTTTGGAAGCGGTACATTAAAAATGTTATTTTGTTTTTCGAAGAATTAATTTTTATAATTTTCAGGATTCTTGACAAATACCCACACTATCTTTCGAGCGCTGCTGAAGCCTGCAGACATCTGATAAACACGAATCTGTCTTTTATACATTCCATGCTATCTAGTCAAAGTAATGCCAAGCAACGCCGTGTTGTATTGCGGTTGCTGACAGCTGTTGCTGCGCTTGGTGGCACTTTGCCTCGAGAATTGTTGGGCCACCTTTCGTTGCATCCCCAAGTTTTGGACGCGCTTACCAAACTCACTAATCCAAACGATTCTCAGAGTGTGCGCACGTGTTTCATACATTTTATTCTGGCATTTCTGGTAGAGGGAAATATTTCTGTCGTCAGAGCTTTGCTGGATAAACGCGGCGTGATAGCTAGTATCATCCCGGATTTATTGTACGACAGACATCAGATAGTCCATATGGTTTTGACAACAATCAAGTCGTATGTTCTTGAAAATCCTGGAATCAGTAAAACGATCAAACTGCATACGTTCTCCACACCTGTGGTGCGCAATTTGGTCGCTTTATATAACTGGAAAGGGCCGCGAAATTGGTCTGGAAAACATTCAAAGAAACCTACCGAAACATCTGGTTTTACTGACCCCGACGAGAAAAAGGTAAATCTTTCGCACAGGCTGATACTTATTCTCAGTAATCATCGAACAATCCTTTCGTCATGCTATGAATCATGGGAAAGCAGAGTTGAAAAAATTGTTTTGTTTGTGAAACAAAAGTACAAAATGTTCTTCGTTACCAGTTTTATATTTTCCTCCAGGTTGTCACCGATACTTTACACGACTTTCTGTTAACGTTATTAACATCGAAGAAATTGGGCATAATTTTTCATGACCGTACACTCGGTGTAGGGGGTCAGAGAAATAATCAGCTAGTCAATACGATTCTCCAAAGTCTCGAGCGACCGTGGGAGCATGAAAAGCCTTCAGACCTGGTCGTTAAAATACTGATCGCTTGTCCAGATTTAATTAGATCGCAATTGATTTACACAGAACCATATTTGGAGCCTCGCGAGTCAGTGAAATGGGGTCTCTTGATGGAGTTCATTGGCAAGGTACAGAAAAAATTTCAATCCTCAAAAGAGTATTGAAAATAAACAATAAAAGATACTTAGGATATTTTCTGTTATTTTCAGATCATTGAGTCCTTGGACCCTGAGGTTTGCGTTAAACCTTCTTTGGCAGAACTGATCACGTCGCAGTTAGTCTCTGCCATGACGACTCTTACGATACCTTTGGTCGTACTAAAAAACGCGATTGTTCCATCTCTAGATCATAAAAGTGCAATGGTCCGACACACTGCCATCAAATTGTTGCTAATCATGCTCAAACAGCTCGAAGAATTCCTAAAGATCCTGAGATTGAGTAATCAGGAGTCATCTATCATCGTACGCACCGAACATCTTGTGATGGATTATGTCTTGAAGGTAAATAAATCAAATCACATGTCGTCCACGACACATATTCTTATGGACATTCCGGTTTCAGAATGTTCCAAGTCTTGACTCGATAATTTCAGCTTGGAACAAGGCTATATTACCTGAAACGAAAAAGCGAAAATCATTGGCAACTGATGTCGAGCCAGTTCAACTACCAACGCGTAAAGAGAGTCTAACAACCATCATAGATCTACTTTTAACTTATCAAAATGTATGTCCTCGGCTTTTGGAAACTAGTTCCAATTCCGACGCAAATTTTCAACCCACAACTTTTCTATCCGGATTAAATACACTCAGCGACATCGATGCACGCGAGCTGAACGATGCCAAAGTCAAGGTTTTGAAATTTCTGCTCGCTCTCGATTCATCAGCGTTCTCTCCAGAAAAGGTATATTTTTTGCCAAACTAACAAATAGGTATTCGCTCGATAATCCTGCTTTTACGTTGTGTCTTCACTCGCCATAGGCACTATTCGGTGAAGCGCTACCGTTTTTGGCATCACTTCTAGACAACAATCAAGATTTTTCAGTCAATTCTGATGCCAGAACTGTGATGCGGACGCTTTTGGGCGCTTGCGGTCTTTTTGAAGGTTCCGAGTTTCAGTTGGATGTGTGGATTAAAAGTTGTTTGGACATCGTCGATAAAGAGGAGAGAATTCAGGTTGCTGAATGGTTAGTCAATATTGTTCGCGAGGTCGTGAAACGTACCAATAAATACGTGCGACTTATCGCCAAAGCGGAAGAGGCAGTCACCGAACAGATCTACAATGGTATCGCACCGGATGACGTATTTTCAGGTAGATAAGCGAAAACTAGGTTGTGAATTTTGAATTCCTATTAGTGAATTTAATAATAGTAGCCAATGCTATGGTTTCTCAGATCTAATGACAATGGATGATGTAGAAGGAAGGGCTACTAAAATTGTCAGATTGCAACCTGCCGTCACAATAAGTCCGTTGTTACTCGGAGCGATAGAAAATTTGAAGAGCACTACAGGACAGAATCTAATGCTCCGATATTTGTCTTACGTTACGATTTACACGTTACATTGTCAAGTCGCGCCAAACACATTGAAACGACTCGTCGAGGATTTGAGCGAACTACCATCACTAGATTACATCGCTAGCTGGTCAACGAGTGGAAATTTCGAACGAATGAGTATAAAGAAACCGCTCTGCTCGAAAGATGTGGTTTTCAGATTGAGCAAAGGTTTGCTCAGCGATACTGAATTTGACCTGGGTAAAATATTCCATGGTGATCGCAAAGTCTCGCTAAAGATCAAAGACAAACAATATGATCTGGAGCACTCGTTGAAAACTGATGACATTCTTGCGTCGTTACGACTTTCGGTATTTTATTTCACGCAATTGACGATAGAAAATAAATTGACGGAACAATCGAGCGAGAACTTAACGATTACAATTCTTGCTCTTCTTCATATCGCTCGAGATGTCGATAAGGCTGAGAATGCTAACATTTCAGCGGACTGTTTAAAGTGGATATTCACCCACCCGATCATACTTCGCTATTTTTCGCCTCTTTACAAAAAGAAGAACTTATCAGAAAGGTCCATTACGAACGCGGTGTCATCCATTTGTAGCGCGGTTTACGAGTTGCACGATAAAACGCGAATATCCGATCTTATCGAACCTTTTAAAGACAAATTAATGAATAAATTGTTGTCAGCGGTTGCTAAATGCCAAAATGGTGCTTCCGTCAAAGGATCCCCAGTGGCGATCGATCTCATCGAAGTAATGCAACTGAGTACAAAAGATATCATCAAACTTTTGTCAGAAATTATAAACTTGCCGGCAGACAAATTATTGACTCCGGAAAGTAGTGATCGCTCTATGTGGGGTTCGATGGTTTCAAAGTTGTTGGATATGTCTTCGAAAGATATCACATATAAGTGCGGCACAACCGAATTAATTACATTGACCAAAAGTCACATCCAGCAAATTGCCACCCTCGTCGTGCAACCGAACTTCATCGCCAACAAAGATTCTGAAATTTGGATTTCTAGTCTTCTTGGCCATTTACAAAGATTTCCACATAACATCGATGGCATCGACAAACGTGAGTTATACTTTGGAATGAAATAACGATTCTACTTTTCTTAAGTAATTACAAATTTTAACAATTTCAGGATTCTTCAAGACTCTGATGAATGCTTTGACTCGTCCTTCTGCGGTAGATCTTGCATCATTCCTCGTCAGCAAAAATACTGAGTTCGTCCCGATTTTTGTGAAGCACGTTCTACAAGATAAGAAAGCAATTGAGAATAAGGCCGCCGTTTTTGCTATTCTGTCGAATATCTATACTCGAAATTCATTGGAGAAGCACTTTTTGGAAAAATTATACGAAACGTATAAAACGGAAATCATTGGATGTCTTACAGACCCTACGCACCCGGATTCGTTCGTTAAGGAGAATGTTGCAGCCATCGTCACTTTGATCGAAACAACTATCAGTGAGTTGCCAGTACTCCACGTCACTTGGAACTGCTAATAAAAATTGTTGAACGTTCAAGGGTCCTGAAAATGTGTGCAGGATCGCTATGCATTTTGGAAGTAGAACTCTTTATTTTGGCCAACGTATAGCAAACGTAGTTCTGTCGAAGTGAATTTTTGAAAATTCACAAATTGTCATAGCAAATATTACAAATACTCGTGAAATCATGTAGAATCTTCCATAACTTTATGAATCTTTGTGAATATTGGCATAAATTTCTTATTTTCCACAGATTCAGAAACTTGCAACGAAATATGCGAGAAAATTTTGTCTAGTGGCGACAAGTTAATGGCAGCTGACCTACAATTCATAAAGCTTTTGGAAAGTATTTTCCGGAGAGCTGGTCAAGCTGAAACTAGCGGAGATAGTCGTTTAATAGATTTCGTTCAGATATTAATTCACGTTATGGTATCGGCGCTTAAAAAATATAGCAAAGATACCGAAACGCTCGATGAGCTGTGCAAGACTCTAGAAAATGTTGTGAAGACAGTGAAATCTAACAAAAGTGGTGAATTGTTTTACGAAGTGCAAAAAAATCATTCGTGGCCACAGTTTACACGGTTCTCGCTAAAACTTGGTCTTAAGTCAACGAAAGACCGCGACAGTGGTTTGGGATTATTGAAAACTCTGGCCGACCTGTGCGACGTCGTATACGAGAACGATTGCGACGATGAGTATCCAAAATTATTATTTGAAATGACCACGTCGCATTCAGAATTTATCAACGTGATGCTTGGATCATCCGGCGTTAAACGTAAGTGTGATATGTTACCTTTCATTATCATCGAGTTCATGTCGAAAGATTAAAGAGGATATAAATCGTGTAGGAGATTTGGTCAAGTTACTCGGAGTTCTGGTACGAAAAAATAATTCCCTCATGACATCGGTACACGTACCGCTGTATCTCGGAGCTTACAACGCAACGTTGAGCGAGACGGATCAATTGATATTACAGGTTTGCATAAACTGCTTCCACGCCTTCGTTCTTTGGATTTATTATTCCTTTATTATCGCAGCTGCTACAGTATTATGAGAGCCATAACATTCGGTTAACCGACTATCGACCATTCCTGTGGGGAAGTGCGGCTGCATCTCATTACAGTGTGAAAAGCGGAATGGATACTACTTTGTGGCGACAACCCTCGACGTCCCAAGTTCTGGATTTATTCCTTCAAGAGATAGTCACCAACACCGTAACAAATTATCCTATTGATAGAACGTTGCAGGTAACGAGAAACTAATCATTTAATAAATGCCACATTAACATTAAAACTGCTCTATCTTTGGTTTTTTTCAGAGTGACGATTTATATCCAGCACAGTCTACGTACGATCCAGCATTTTTCTTGCCACTGCTTTGTTATTTACTATCAGACAACAGCGCGGTAGCTTGTCACAAAATAACACAAAGTGGAGCATTAGCTCTTGCTCTATCCGCCTGCAGTAGTACGAGTGAAGTAACTCGATTAGCCGCGTACACCGTTATATCCAGATTCTACTATCATCTCGAAGCTACAAGGTAACGATTAAAATTCAAATCATGTCATTCACCTTGTTGATTTCATTTTATTTTTCTTACAGTTCGAAAGAAAAATTATTATGGATGCACTTCATCGATCTGTTTCGTAATGGGATAGCTTCGTCGAAACATAGCTTACATGAACTTAAATTATCCTCATTGGTCACGACATTTATGGCTCGTACATCTCTAGTAGCGACGCAACCTTTGAATCCGTTGTACTCGCCATTGCAAAACTTTCTTATGGCCAAACCCAGTCTCAATTTGGAAAGTATTCCCGAATTTCTGCAACTTTTTCACAGCTCGGAGATCGAGCATAAAGTACACAGACGTTGGATTTTGGAAGTTATACGCGACGGGATCAGATCTAATCTGGATATGGAAATTGCATTCAAGAGCATGTTGTTTAAGATGCTTTTGGATTTCTATACATCGATATTAGCAGATGATCAGACAAAAGTGAGTTCTATTTTATTGACTCATTTTTTAACAACATCACAATTTCACTTGGAATAAATTGGATGCCTTTTTTTGTTCTCAGTTGACGATTCTGCAAGTGATCAATTCAGCGGTTAAAATTCCAAAAGCTGCTGTGTTGCTCGTGACTGGCTATGGTTTATTATCTTGGCTTCATGAGATAGTACAAACATCGAATTCTCACGATTCGCAATCTACGACGACTGTTATAAATATTGCTAGTGATCTTCTTAATTCGTTGTCAATTATGAAAGAGAAAAGATCAGATGCATATTTCATGTTATTAAAAACTATGATAAATTTAAAGTCATATCTTTCACGAAGTATCACAATAGAGACTTATACGAGCTATATAAAAAGTTTGGGTAAAATTTTGTCCGTCAATTCCGAATTGTGTCATATGTTGTCCTTGAAAGATATGTCTGAGTTGATACAACTATCACAGAAAATTCTTGGTGAAATTAACGAATGTGTAGATATTTTAACGTTTGGGGCGAAATATGTGCCTAGAAAGACGACTTCAGATTTCGATTGTTTATCAGCTAAGGAACATTTGAAATTTTTAACCATAACATGGTGTTCGCATAAGTAAATCAAACTTTTTCTTTCTGCAGTAATAAGATTCGGCAGAATTTGTAAGGTATGTTGGACCACATGTTTGTACCAAACGTGTCTGCTTGAATAATATTGCTTAGTTCTCGTGACAATTGCAAGAGACATGGAGAAAATTTGGCATCCGATGGTTCCTGTGGGCTACCATTTATTCACCGTGCCCTGTATAAATCTTATAATAATATAATTTAAAAAACTCATTATACAAAATCCAAATCAGATTTGATATAGTGTCGTCCAGCAGCTCGTCGCCTGTCCAGTTGTCTTTCGATAAACTTCTTAATTTCACTGATTATAAAAACACTCGAAGTGAGAGTAACGAGGAATAAAATATCTGAAAACAAAAATCACATGTCGAAAAAGTCTAAGAATAGATGAAACTCGTCATTGGTCGCGCGACAGTCATACCTTTAAATGTGAGTGCTTCTGTTTGAAATATATGTTGCAATGGTGGGAAATAGACCACCAACAATTGACCAACGACGGATAAAGAAACAGCCAGCAAAAACATTTTATTACTGAGTAACCCAATTTCGAAAATCGATTTGGTCTGAAATAAAAAAAAATTATTTGTTATATTATTCTCATTTGATCTATGCTCGTTGGTTCTTACCTGTGAACGACAGCTGAGTGCGTTAAACATATCAAAGAAAACAAAACACGTGAAAGTCATTGTCGTATCTCTGGCTGTTATTCCATCCGACGTCATCTGAAACAGATTTAAACCATTGATGACGACAGTTGTCGAATAAATCAGAAAAATTACTCCTACCTCTTTGTTGAAAACCCACAACGTTCCGACAATTATAATAGCTGCTGATAACAAAACATTCACTATAAGATGTCTCGTTATCATAGGTTCCTTCGTGTCGCGTGGTTTCTGTTTAAGTACATCTTTGTCAACGGGTTCAACTCCGAGGCTGAAAAAATTTGCAAAGTAAATTGAAACGTGAGCGATGGTAAATTTGGCAATAAAATGGGCTATTCGTCATACCTTTGAGCCGGTGGACCGTCCATGATAATATTAATCCAAAGAATTTGCATGGCATTCAATGGATTTGGAATTCCCATCAGTGTCGCGAGGGCAATTAATGATAGAGCAGCGATACTTGTGCTTAATTGGAATCTGACAAAGTTTCTGATATTATAGAAGATACCTTTTCCTTCCTCAATAGCAGCACTGTAATTGGAAAATTTGAAGCTATTGCAGGATTTTGTTGCTGCGAGGAAGAAATGTTTCGTACTATCAACTCACATTATCGATTGAAAGTCATCGTCTACCAAAATCATGTCTGCGGCCTCCTTACAAACGTCCGTACCATTTTTACCCATTGCTATACCAATGTCAGCTTTTTTCAAAGCTACACCGTCGTTTACCCCATCGCCTGTCATACCAACGATGTTACCGTTTCTTTGCAATGCTTTGACGATGCACAACTTGTGCTTTGGTGTTACTCGATAGAATACGCTCACATTATTGATCATTTGTTCCAATTGATGTTCACTCATAGTATCCATTTCGTCACCTGAGATCATCTGCATGTGTATCGTGTCTAGCCCGATCATAGCAGCTACAAGTTTTAAAAATAAAGTCTTTTATATTAAATTATATCAAAACGAACTTTCATTTCTGCAAGCTTCGTCGAAAATATAATATCAATCAGTAGAAGTACATTGGAATCGAAGAAAAAATTACAATTTTTATCGTTAACTCCTCGTGATCGGTTACTTTGCGACAACTCACCAATAGCCAAAGCTGTTTCCTTCGCATCACCGGTGACCATTTTTACTTTGACACCGCTATTTGCAAGGGCTGTTATCGATTCGCGAACGTTTGCTCTTGGCGGGTCACAAATACCAACAAGGCCGACATAAATTAAGTCTTGCAATGAATTACCACGAGCGAGGCCCATTACTTTGTTGAGGAAATATGGTTGTTAATAAATCGTTTACATAAAGCATATAATGAAGTGCAACATTTCTCAACCAAAGAAAATTTGTCAACGAAACATTGCCTTCTAAATGTAATACAAATGCAAACCAACCGCGTAAGCCTCCTCGTGCGATTTCATGCGCCTCTGTCAAAATCTCTTGTTCTTTTTTTTGAGTAAGCGAATACAGCTGTCCATTAGCCGAATATTTGGTGCACTGAGGTAGAATCTTTTCCATAGCACCCTTAACAAAGTAGATTTCTTCCTTGGGCTGAAAAAACAACGCAACATTCGATGCTTCGAACAAATATTGCTAACTTTTTCTACGCATATGAAGGTTCGATGCAACTACTTACAGAACCATATTTTGGTGCACATTTTACCGCCATCATTTTCTGTTCGGATGAGAATGGATATTCTTGTAGTCGAAGATACCTATCAGCGACGCCGAACATCCTGTACTTCATTGCGACGGCTATCAGTGCGCCTTCCGTTGGTTGACCAAGTAACGTATCATTTTGAATGATGGCATTATTACAGGTGCAACCGACCTAAGATATAAATTGGCGATAATACGGATATTATTCGTACGAGGCTGTTTCAATCTTACCTCTAACATATTGTAAATGGCAACACGAGCCAGTTCTGCATTATCACACTTGCGAATGTTTACGCTACCCTGATCATTGTAACCAGTTCCACTGACGTCAGCCATATATCCTTCGGATGTCAATATGGTTGTCACTGTCATTTCGTTCTGTGTCAATGTA
Organism: Arge pagana; assembly: GCA_963969455.1. NCBI lineage: Eukaryota > Metazoa > Arthropoda > Insecta > Hymenoptera > Argidae > Arge > Arge pagana. The sequence goes on from OZ018310.1 coordinate 22,939,160, forward strand.
CCAGTTTTGTCGGAACATATTACATTGACGCAACCTGTAAAAGTTTCGTAATTGGCAAACTCATCATTCAACTGGATATTTAGTGACAGGTCGATTCGCGCGACAAGCCAAAAAATATATACCAAGAGTTTCGACGGTAGGTAGTTTTTTTACTATCACTTTTCGTTTGGCCATTCTCATGACACCTAGCGCTAACGTTACGGTGACGACGATCGGTAAGCCCTCTGGTATCGCAGCTACCGCCAAACTGACACTGATGGTGAACATCTCGAGGACTGGTTTGCCCTGGATCCATCCAATTAGCATTATAATACCAATAATGCAAAATGAATAAAAAGACAGCTGAGTACCAAGGATATCCATGCTTCTTTGTAACGGTGTTTTCGGAGCTTCTTCTGCTTGCATCATCGTGAATACTTCGCCAAATTCACTTTTTTCGCCCGTGTTGATAACAATACCCTATAAACATAAATCAAGATTTGTATGAAAAAATCCTCTTGAACATTATCACGACCAAAAACTCTTGGAAAATGATCTAGATGAACACACAAATACCTTTCCATTTCCACATCGCACCAATGTTCCCATAAAGGCTATATTTTTCCTTGCTGTATGCCCATTTGTCTTTAAAATCGGTGACGTGGATTTCTGCGCTGGTTCCGTTTCACCGGTAAAGCTACTCTCATCAATTGATAAATCAATTGCATCGAATATTCTAATATCGGCTGGTACTCTGTCACCAATATTTAAGTAAACTACGTCACCGGGAACCAAGTTTCTGGCTAGAAACATTTCTAATCTACCCTCTCGTAGACTATAATCGTCAGAAACAAATACGTTACAAACGAGATGTTTATCATTTCCAGCTGTTGAAGCTGATATTACTCACCAATGACAAGTTGGCGGCACTAATTTATTCAATTCCTGCAACGATTTTTCAGATCGATACTCTTGTACAAAAGCGACGGTTACCACTATGAGAATAGCCTGAAATGAAATATAATAATTAACAATTATATTCTTCCGATTCAGTTTAAATGTTGTTATTATTATTTTTATAATACTTGCAATGTAGGTTTATAAAATATTTTACTGTGTATGTTGATTGAAATTATGATCAATAATTTATATCATACGATAGAAAACGTACGACCGATTCTTACTTTGCTCATAATATGGATAACAGTGGTATTTGATGGTTCATATTTACTATGAGATTCCCATTATACCGATGATTACTCATGAAAAATGTATAAATGCGTGATTAATCAATCACTCACCACTGTAATACTGCAGGCATCATCGTACTGTTTCATACAGATACTCACGAATGCTGATCCCAATAGGAGTAAAATCAACGGATTTTTGAACTGGAATTAAAATTTAAATTGACAATGATGTTAATAGTTGCAGATTCGAGTCTAATATTGATATTGACCTGTTCTATATATTTTTTCCATGTCGGTTCTTCCTCACGAACAACAAGTTCGTTGTATCCTGTGAGTTGTCTGCGTAAATCGGCTTCACCCCATCTTAGACCAGTCCGTAGATCAACTCGTAATCTAGCTGCAACTTCGTCGGCACCTAAACTCGCCGCTTCTTGCGTGGTTAACCACATGTCTGCTGGATCGTCCACCTTCGATTTCAAGAAACATTCAAAACAATATTAGAAGATACAATTTGTCGAAGATAATGATCCATAGGATTTCTAAGCCACCTGTGATTTCAATTACAGTGGAACTTGGATCATACGGACCATCTTTCGTTGTAGCTCGGATAACACGGGTATATACGACTCTGAGATGAACTTGGATAATCGCGAAATCAAATGAACCAAGCTCGGATAATCGAAGTTCCACTGTATTTATAAAACTGCAATGAAACCAATCACCAAATTCTACTTAAAATTTTACCATGGCAAAATTGAAGAGTTTCGGATCTACAATTTTCAGTGAATACTTTGTGAAAAAATGTATCCTAACTATCTTAATATTTCCTTCAGTATTACGTGGTCAGGAAGTGTTCGTCATTGGTCAGTCTAATAAATTTTCAAGGCAAATTCGTTGACCGTTAATTCTGTATACGATAATAAGGAGTCGGGAGATTAGATTTCGAATCAAAAGTGTGATTGCCATTGACATTTGGGTCGCAGTGGCAACGGGCTGGCGACAAACAATCTAGTGGATTATTGATGTTATCGATATCACAATGCGAGTAATTATAGCGATACACAGACATTTGTTTAGGAATTAGAGTAATTAAACACTTCCAATTCGATTCACTACTACCATTCAACTATTTACTACAGTACGCATTTTAGTATGAAATTAGTTTTGCACTGCTTCGCTTGGTGGACATAATGTCCTTCATTTACCTTTTCCGTCATGATATTTAATTAATTTTGTTCGATTTCGAGCGATTCGTATCATTACAACTGTAATGTGTGTAATGTTATACTCGTCGATTGGATCGTGCGCGACGACGTTATTATTGACGTATGTAGTGTTGACTGAGCTCGTAACAACCTTTGTCCATTTTCTTAGAGAGAGTCGAATTTTAACGGATATCGTCGTTTGTTCAATTATTAACTAGGAAATAATTAAGTAGACAAAATCGATTTAACGGTCGAATAACCAACTGATGCCGCACGGAAAATTTGTAACACCCTGGAATATGAATTTTAAGAACGTGTGGGGTGACGGAACGAACGGCGAGACTGTCCGCAGATCCGTGGCACGGGTAACAGTAAATTGACAGATTTGTCAGAAGTCGGGTACCGTATGTGAGAAAAAAAAATGAACAAAATACAAGTATAATGGATGTGTACACGGATAGGTGTAAGTATTCCGTGAGGTGTACCACGTGGCCCAAGGTGTGTTCGGATTACTCACACACTCGCGCGCGGCGATCAGGTTAGCAGCGTGAAAGCCAAGAGCAGCAGATCACTGCACTAACACACCGGAACCGCGACGACGAATCGATCGGCACCGTGAACCGTTTGAATTAGAAATCGATAAATATTGATTGTATACGATGCGAGTTGCTCCTGACGTGAAACGTATTCGACCAAACATCATAAGCTTTCCAATTCGATAGCATCGCGTTTTCCGGTGTAAATCTAGAACGTTCTCCGATGTTTACTGTCCTCATGACTCGAAGATTAGACCTTGGTGACACGGTCAATGTATATATGTCTGCCACGCACTAGGTGATGCTCGATTGTCGTGACTGATTCGAAATATTCGTGTTCGTACGTGAATTCATTATCGCGTGATAACACAACCTTGCTTATCAGCAATAGAATTCGCGTGTTGTGTGCGTGCTTGTTTCACCATTGCCACGTACGATTGGCGTGTGTTAGATACGATAGAAACCTCGGGATCGAGGAGAAAAATGTGTCCATCGACATCGCACACAAATGTAAAATTGGTTGGCAAATTGTAGTTATGAATTTGTCGCAGCATTTAGTGCAGCTCGGTGCACTTACGCTAAGGACTAATAATCGGCCGAGCAGCAATAGGGTGTTAGAGTCCAGGGTAACAAATGACGATTCTCCGAGTAATCACGGGGACCAATCAGATATGTCGGAATGAATTCCGAGTCTTTTGATAGGTTGTCAAGTTTTCCAGAAATTTGTGCGAATGTGTCCGCATCCCTTCGATGATGTTGATAGAAAATCAGGATTTCTCCATGCTTTATGAAGACTTATCAATAGCCAAAAATATTGATTTCTTCTTTCAACCAATAGGTTACCAGACTTGTAAAGGTTTCTCATCAAAATTCGATAATATCGGCAATGCTGATATGGAGAGTCGCCCACGACAAGATTTGATTTGACAGGCACCTTGGTTTGCAAAGTTAACGTAACTAATCTTATCTGTTGTACATTTATTTTTATACCATGGCTATGACGTGTCGCGGAAAACGATACATATAAAAAAGATCTAAGTCCGCGCGATTATTGCGTTGCAGCAACTTTGAATGGTAATAAAGTATGAAATTTTAATTTTTTTGTTCGTAAATAACAAATTGAGGCCCTGAGTGAACGATATTCATAGAAATGGTGTCGTAGTTGATTACAATATCATACGATACTCGTAAATTAAAAAAAATGTTCAAATTAATTCCATCTGACCGGTTTCGATGAGGTAATGATCGGTTGGTAGAATGGTGACGAAATGAATGTCAAGCAGATTCCACGCGGTGCACTTTTTCGAGTCAATCAGCAGGCATTACTTTATTGTTTTGCTATGCTCTGTTTTCAAAGTGTGCATCAGCCAAGCCCGAAAAATTAATGTAGTTTCCAGTTTCGAGATCGTATACCGTTTGGCAAATATTTGTGGGCAGGTGAAAATTGAGTAATGATACGTTGTGAAAACCAAGAAGAGCTGAGCTATGGCATGCCACGTGTATGAAGAAATTGTTGACATAAGACACAAATTACAAACAAGGTCGCGAAGAAAGTGACGTTATAACGTCAGTTTGAAAAAAATTACAAATTTAAGATAGAAACAATCAGGTGTACAAGCCAGATATACATTTCTTTGTTCACAAGTTTTTTCTGGGTAAGATATTCTTTCCTTGAAACAAAAGATGCTCGTACTTCACTCTGCTTCATGACTCATGAACAGAGATATCATCAGTTATGCCACTTAGATTTGGTACGTGCTCTGAGATATAATTTCGTTGCTTCATGAAAACAAAATTGTCCAACCAACTTTGATTTAGAATCTCTCCTTTGTTTATTTAATTACTTTATATTTTTGTATCGACGTTATCACGTATTTAATCTCCGCTAAATACAAGCTAATTGTAAGAACTAATTGTAAGGAATATACAAAGTGTAACAAACAAATATACACATATTGTACGATTTTCATTGAACTTAACTCTAGATAACAGTGACGAAAGACTTGAAGATCGAACTTCAGTTACATGGTCGCCCGTAGAGGTGTCACGTATCACATCGCAAGGATCCTCCACGGAAACCTCTAGTGTTAAGATTTCTAAAAATCCAAAGACGCGTGTACCGTGCGTTATTATAACAACAGAAAGTACACAGTTTCATGCATGAAAATCACACTGGTAGTGTCGATTATGCATTGGGATAATTGTAAAAAAAATTGGCGCATTAACAAAATTCAGTCACTGATTCTGGTAAACGAACGTTTCCATATGTCGTAAAATGAAATAATAAAAACGCACGGTCAGCGTTAAGACGTCCTACAAATAAACCTGTGACTCGTCATCATCAGTTAAACACATCAGTTTTGTAACAATGTGTAATGACGACCTACATGTCTTCGATAGAGGTCGACATATACATATTTCCGGCCTACCTTTGCCAATGTATGACGCAAAATAGAGAAATGAAGTCACTTGTTTGTTTTTTCTTTCTCCGTATTGTAGATTTGGCGTGCTTTGTACACACCCGGGACGATCTAAAATTGTATTACGATGTATGTATACGCATTTACTCTTTATATTTAGGTTTTCTTTCAGTTATTGATTAGAATGAATTATCTCATACGTAAAATATCAGGAATGACTTGATTAGGAGTTTAAGTTTATTCGGTACTCGTTATTACTTGACTGGTTCGTAATTGATTACTTTATCAATGGCGATGCTATTCACGTATTTGACACATTTATATTATTTATAAAATAGCTTGGTAACATCTTGAATATTTGATTGCACATTTCATTAATCCACGTCTTATCGTGTCACGTGTATAAAAAAATGTGACTGTAAATGCAAAGAAAATGAGAAAACGTACGAGCGGTATAAAACGAGTAAACCACGCATTTGTCTGTGCTCAAATGACATTTTACACCATCTTATCTCGTCCTCGAGTCAGTATCCCTTTTGTGCCCATTGTTTGTTTTTTCCTCTCAGATTTTTGTATATCACTTCTATCGATTCAGTAAACGAAACCATTTTTTTCTCTTATAGAAAAGCTATCAATAAAAAATTTCAATCACGACCTAAGAACAATGTTCTCCATTTTCAATCGCTAATTAACGCAACAATACTATTCATTCGAGGGTAATCGTCCCAAAAACTTGTGAAAATTTTCAAGAAATTAATACAGATTTGTTAAGAAAAAATAACGTAGTATAATAGTCACAAAGGTGGAAGAATTAACGATTCACTAACATTTTTTATAAACTAAACATGACCGATCGAATAGCTTTTCATTGTTCAATTAAACGATTTACCGGATGATCACCGCTTGTAAAATTCCTGTCATGCGTCTCGATCCGGGTTAGTAGCTAAAAACTGAGTTAATTTATAAAAACAATATCTCAACTTAAGAGTCTATTTTATTCCGAACAGGATTCGATGTAGTGCAAGATCTCAATAAACGTATAATGGCAATACGTTACAGATGCCGCAATTCTCGGTACAATATCGCCGCATAGATTCGATCGAGTTTAATATCACAAATAGCGAGGCAAACGCAGAATACACGAAATATTTGATTCCCTTAAATTCCACAAATTACAATTACGATTTATATCTATGTGTAACCAATATGGGCGAGCCTTACTTCCGGACATTTAATTGTGCGCAGTTGGTAATTTTCTCCGGAATTTCGTGCAAATTTCGTTTTCTTGTTGTTGTTTTTTGTTTCATCTAACGACAGGTATCGCGCCAAATTTTGTTTTGAAGTAGTATCATACGTCGTCGTATCATAAGTACGTGCGGTACGTTAACGATATACTAATCGAAGTTTATGAAATTTGTGAAGTGTTACTTTAAAGTCTATTTTCAAACTTCGTCTCCCATTAATATCTGAGATTTTTCATGATTAGTCCCATTAAAAATTAATATTCCGTATTTCATCCCATACGTTTCAAGATCCAGATCTCGATGTAATTATTATTTATGTTAACACTAATAATGGTCGACGTTGACAAGAAAGGAAATTGTAGCAATGCTATCTAAAAATTATCAAAATTCGTTGAATCAGCCGATAATATTCCCGAAGTGCAGATGTTTCAAGAAGTTGTGTGATCTTCGGGCATACCTTCCTCTTGTTCCAACCGCGATGACCCGCAGACACGACACTTGCAACATACTATGCAAGGAGCAGCTAACAGGAGCAACGGGGAAGCGACCAGCAAAAGAAGTCCGAAACCAGCAAATATTCCGATTACTTGAGTTCGGTGCCATATTACGGATGCTCGGGAGTGTCCCAATTTATTTTTACATGGTCCTTTGTCATAATGTCGTAATAAAAAATCATCCTGAAATTGGAAACAACACGATTATGTTGGAAGATATTAGAAAAGGTGATGTATTTCTAGAATAACAACGATGAAACTGGAAATATTAGATGAACGCAATTAACTTACGTCTAACGAAGCTAGGCAGTACCAACAAAACACGTGTTTGCATCGTTTACACATCATTTGCGCGCATCCTTCGTCTTTCTCTATGGGAACTGAACACATTGGACAACATTTTATGCAGTCATTGTCGATTGGAATACCGGAGGGAACGTCTGGACAAGTACCGATGTGCCATGGTTCGCGACAGAGCGAACAAAAATTCGTAGAACAGCTCGGACAATGAACTGGTCCGGGAGGTGCGTTTCCTTCCTCGACGTTGACGGAACATACCGTCTCGCAACCGGCACGTGGACACCAGGCTCGGCCTTTGTCGGTCGATACATCTTAGAAGACACAACGTACATTTTTAGACATCAACGTAAACCAAGGGCCATCATTAGCCGATAATACAATGAAATCACATCATAAAAATGATAAGATTCCAAATCTATGCAATATTGAAAAAAATCGCATTTTCCTGCCAGCCTTTGTTTCAGTGTGTTTATTTGTGTTGAAAGTAAGGCTACGAGAATTTGGACACTGAGTTAGAAAAAATATATATGAACCGATCCGAGTCCTTGACTAGGCGGATCACCTCATGCATTGGTAATTCAAAGCATTATAATTGGATGTGTAAGCGAATATTGTATCTCAGTCGTATTTTTGTGTTAAGCGCATGTTTGTTGATACATAGATCTCAACTGACGATGGACGTGCGTCTAATGCTAATTTCATCTTCGATTATTTAACGTTCAAGGTTCACAAGATTTTATTGACTCTCGATCATAAGTCATTCGTATAATAATACATTCATGTAATTCTGCCAACAACAGGAAAAATTAATTTTACAGTTTTGCATAGAAAGTGATTCTCAGTCAAAATTATCAGTTTATAGGTCGGGGGTGATTTTTGTTTTAGCATTTGCTAATGGATATTAATAACGACCAACAATTGATAACCGACTAACCTCGATTCAGACGAAACCTGTGATGTTTTTCCATCAATTCTGGACCAACAAGGTCTTGGATCTCTCGAAGAGAAAGTATTCCACCACGATCGCATTGCGCATCTGGACAACTGATTTCATATGCACCCTCGTTGATCTCAAATTCCGCGTAGGAATGCATACACTGAAATATTCGAAAATATACAGCCATTAAATCCATGCAATCATCTGCCATATAACTGGATAAATAACGAGCAACAGCGTACTGATCTCGAATTCCAACAGCTTTTCATATTACAAATTCCAAAGAGGTGACTCAGGATTTTTGTGTATATTTTTGTTCTTTGCTTCAAGACGCTAACATACTAAATTCTTATCTAAATAATGAAATATGTGTGGTTGAAAAATGTAAATATGAATTTTTCGTATGAGGAATCAGGACTATCGCTGCGTTGGTAAAATCGAATAACATGGCATGAATAATTAACAGTAAAATGGAGTAAAATCATAAGCAAAAAGCTTCGGCAATTGATAAAATACCAGAAATTCTATAAACTTGACGTGTAAATCAGATAAAATGAAAGTAGCTTTAAAGTTTAATCTGAAGCAAATCGAGTCAATTTCAATAAATGCTGTTGGTGTATAATTTGATCCAGCATAATCAACCTACAATCCCACTCTTTGCACTCATGCGAATTTCTGTTTTTGGAAATCTGAACTAATTACCTGAGAAAATATTAATAGCGATAATATTAAAGCTATATTTATGAAACGAATACTTCATCTACAATATACTTATATACAATTTCATACTGCCGAAGAAGCTACAGCACCGAGCACGTTTTCTCTCTTTGTTTTGAATTCATTTATTTAAGCAGCTGAATTTAAAATGAACTCCTTACGACATTCCCCTTGTACTTTGATACCTTAATTGAACGATATTTTCACAGTTTTAATCTGATCAATACAACCGAGGCAGAACCATAATTTCCATAAAAAATGTCAATTCTAGAATTCAATTATTTAGGAATGTAACAGTGTATATACCACGATTATACGTGATATAAAATTTCCTTTCACCGTAAAATAACGAATTTGACTTTATACCCGACGTCAATATGCAATCGTCTATTTCGTATACAAATCAGACAAACACAACTTCAATCATCAGAGATTTATAAAAGTGCAATTATTATATACCATGGCTTGAAAGTTGCATCCTGTGTCAAGGCTATCAGGCTTTTGAAGTTTGTCAGGATTTTCATTTGGCAAAACTTGTAGCTATTATTCATCGAATCTGTCTTTGAAAACAAAATTGTAGGATTCCATTCGTCAACAGACAAGCAAGCAACTAGATCAGTGGAACAGTTTATTGATTCAGGTGTTATTTTTCAAGAAATAACAACAATATCAACTTTTTCAACTATTATATTGAAGCTTCATATTTTGGCCTTTATACGATGTTGGGTAAAAACCTGTTTTAGCGACATCAAACATGATTTTCAACAAAACGTAAAAACTAGTCCGTGTTCCCTCGTTGTTAAGGACCGTACATCGAACGGGCGATCCATCAAAGATAGAGCAAGAAATTTATGCAACGGTCGAGGTTGGATAGTTGAAAGATCGATAGAACACGACGGATGTAAACTTACTTCTTTGCAATAGGAACAACCGCAGCTTTCAATTTGGGATGTATTAGTTAGCGGAACTTCGACCAGACATAATTTACATCTCAATCGCCCAGCGACGGACTGCGCCTCGGCAGGTACAAAATGACCAGCAGCAAGGCTATATCTGGAACTCGAAGCAAGGGATAATAAGCTTGAACAACGAGAGCACACTCTGCTGCGATTAACAGGGCGACCTTCCAGCGCGAGTGTACTGAGACCGACAGCAGTTTCACACTTTCGGAGTACACCTGGTGCCAAATTCAACCAACTTCCGCCTCGTACTTCCAGACTGGCGCAACTTTCGGGTCGCAAAAGAGGTGCCTGAGCCTTAGGATTGACCAATGGTTTCTCCACCGGTGCCAAACTCACGGTACTCGGATCTTTTCGTAACAATGGTAAACGAATACTTGCCAACTTCTCCACCTTATCCGCTTTTTTCTGTTCGGATGTATTTTTCAAAGGCGTTATCGACGTTACCGAACTCGTAGCAGCGCCCATCTCGATCGGAGGGGCTCGTCGTACGACGAGTGATCTAAGACTAGGCATTTCAATTACTACGAGATCGTCGTCTTCGACGCCTTCTCGGCTACGTCTTCCATAGGCCACGATTGTTGTTTTATTTTGAAATCGTTTAGTCTGGATCGATTGCACGTCGTTAAAAGCATTCGCTTCTTATCTTTCTTTCACAATCCTTTATTTGATTTTTTCCACGTCGGACGAATTTAAAGGTTCGTTATTTTCTCAACCTTTCCGTCAGTCTTACGTAAAATTGTAAAAGTGTTAATTTGTCGAGACACGTGATAATATTCGGAAAAATCAAGAGTTTCTAACAAACAACGTCGAACAATAGTGAAACAAACGAAGATGAAACGAAATGAAAACAAAAGAGTCGCGTACCGTATTAAACCAGCGTCATAAACATTCGTAGAAAAAAGGAACGAGAGGTGGAAAAAAAACAGCTCAGGCTATCAAAATAATACGTGATTGGGAGTGTTTTTTCGTCGTGTTTGTTGTTTTCTCACGAAATTAGTCAGAATTATTTCGTTTTCTCCTCGTCTACGGAGCGACGAGTTTTCTACAACCGAATTTTCTCCCCGTTCCCACAGTTTTTATTATTATTTACGCGGACACTCGACGTTCTTTCGTGCGCCATTATTGACGACGAACGATATTTGTGAACCCGTGCCCGAGCTGATCAATGGTTGATGATCATTACTGATCGATCGTTGAACGTTATGGCAAATCGATTTCGAACAACTTTCACTGAATATTTCGATATCTAAATGATACTTTCATCGTCACTCGCCGTCCCGTTCTTCACCACACGCGTATTTTTCCGTCGTTTCGATAAAAACGAGGAACACAACGATACGAGTTCACGATTTTTGAGGCCGTGCAATCACGCCCAAGCAAAAATTGCTAATCGCCACACTTCCGTTACTTGCGATTAATCTGCACATTATCATACACTATTGTTCATCACTCGACTCCGCTTTTACTGTTTACCCAACACAACTGTTACAACGTCGCGAATCGTGACAGAGATTCTACGCGAGACTTTCCCTCGGGTAAATGGAAACATTTTTTCACCAAGGATCGTGTTTGTTTTGATGTAACATAACGACCGTCCCTACGAATCACGGACGATCACTCGCGCGCACTGCGACGACTTCTTCAAGTAAGTAGGATGGATAGAGATGGAGAAGCAATGAAGTTGCAGCGTAAGCTCGGATTTTTGTTATGCATACAATCACGGACGATCGCGACCAGACGAACGATCAAACGAATATCACCGAGATATTACGACGGATTATGAATAAATAGGTAACGCTTGAACCAATGAACTTGAACCTGGGTGGACAAACGAGCCAACAGCACGTCAACAGTCGGCTATTAACCAGCTCAAAAAACACGTAAAAACCTAGATACCTGCTCCGTACGGCATAGATTTACATGCATCCGGGAAACCTTAAAGCAGTTTCACATCGAACGACGGACAGCGAACACAGCAGCACTCGGCTTCTTTTTGTATGTAGGCGCGGTTCGATTGAATGTCGCGTGTGCATCGACATTTGAGTTTAGGAAACGCTCGGACCACGCATTCGAGGCAAATTTGTCACTTTGAGGAAACTTCGTACGGGCGACATTTTTGTACGCCGGGTTGCTAATTACGGTGCGGCAGGCGCACGAATTTCTGTGAGAAATAAAGAATGCAGAATTTCGGAAAGGTTTTTCGATCATGGCTGACGCAGAAGAGTGCGGCGTAGGGCTCGATGAAATATCGTTGGTGCGGACGGAGCGAAGTAAACGTGGGAAATTATTTGGTGATCTTTGTACCACGTACATACTTATTTATTATTCATATTTGGCAGCAATACGTAATGAATAATTTCACGCAATAGCGCTAACACCGTACCCCATTCCGCACGTGTTAATAGTGGTTTGTAAACAAAAGGATCGTTTTGAAACATACAGATCTATTCATTTCGTATCTTAACAGACAATGATCGTTTATGTACAAATATAAAATCTATCGTACCAATGTCTTTTTCTTGCCAGCAAATTTGCGCACATATTTCCAACTTTCGAACAAAATATGATTATTGCTAAAAATTTATTCAACTTCATTCGCCTAGTTTGTCTTTCTTTTACAGTAATATCAATGATTTCATGGATTCTATGGTCATATAAATGCAACGAGGGATAACTCTCGAAATGACAACAACAGAAAAATGTTCTCATCGCGTACTCGTTATCTTCCCAATCCAAAGTTCGTCTCGGTTAACGATGAAAATTGAAAAAAAATATCCATTCTCGTTTGTTCTAACTTTTTTTTTGTAAAACGGTTTTATTCAACAAACGAGTAGAAAAGTACAACGCATTGAGGCGATGTGACAAGTGAAATGTGTAAGTATAAAAACAAAAGCGTCACGGTCATCATCCGTCTCGTGCTCTTTACCTGAAGATTAAGACTAAATTAGTTATACTAGAACAGTAAGTATAATATAATAGGAGGTTGATCGACGCATCAAAAAACTGATGACGAGAACGTTTGGACATCCTAATTAAAAAGCAAAAATACTTTTCATGCGGATTTTCTTCTTCTCAGAGACAACTTTCTAGTTTTACGTGAGAAATTCTCTGCTCGTTCGGATTAATTGTACAATTTTCTTAAAAATCTGGAACATTATCAGTCACGAGAACGCAATTACATGTCCGTCTCATTCGATTACAAATTAAATCCAATGTCCCTGTTATGATATTTGGCAGCTACGTTTTATCTTAAAATTACACATATTACCAACGTCCAACTAATCTTTCATTGTTTTGACATGGTTGACGACATTTTCCACATTTTCTAACGAAATTCACGTTTCTTAGTATTATTTCATCTTATTTCCAGGACTGACGACACGTTATGTTATTTTTCATTGTCACCGCGCTCACCTTCATTTGCCATTTAACTGACCAGGAATCAATTCGAGATCGCCGGAGTATTTAATAGAAACGTTTTCGATTGTTTTCTTGATGCTTTTGATAATACATGATACCAAAGACTACTAATGCAATTATTCCCAAGGCTGCGAAGAGCATCACAAAAAAAGTTTTAACACCGCTCCACGACGAGGGTTTTGGATCCTCAACACGATCTACAAGAGAATAAAAGATTTTAGTACCACTCAATCGAACGATCGCGTGCAAAATTTGCTAACCTCTTGGGGATTCGAAGAATGATGCCGATGGTAAAATATTACTGCGATCTTCCTCATCTTTGGTCTGAAAATGTTGAAAACAGAATAATAAGCATACCTTTTTGAGCGTGAAAAATTAAAGAAGGAACTTACGTCGCCTGGTAAATCCAGCTCGAAAAGTCTGATGGACACAATGTCATGGTTGTCCGAGAGGTCTCCGGTCGTCGCAGTAACGCCGAAGTAATATCCGGTTGGCAATTTAATTCCCTTTACTGAGAAGCATTCTTTCCAAGCAGCCTTATTCGCGATGTCGGTCGATACTATAATTTAAATGCAAATTTCAGTTAAAGAATAGTTGTTGATTTTTTTTCGATTTTGTGATTGAGAATATACTAACCAGTTAGCGTATCGCTTTCGTATCTGATAGCAAGGTGAGTTTCATGATCAAAGTTTCTAAATTTTGCTTCGCATCCAGCAAGCTGCGTGTGCGTGCCATCTCGATCGTGGTCATAATGTAAAGATCCATTGTTAATCATAGCAGAGATATAGGGATGTTGATGCTGAAACGTAATAAGCAATTAAATTAAAAGAATTGTATATATTATTTTTTACCGTAAGTTCATGTATTTTAAGCTGTACTTACATTGTGTGGACCATTGTGATTGCTATACGTGTCTAGAATGATTGCCAGTCCTTGAAAATAGTCACTGTTGCCAAAAACTGGACCTACTTTCATGCGATCTTTCGCATACCAGATGGCTAGACCATCGCCGAACAAATCCTTTCCTTGATCATGAACTTTAAATTGTACTTGTAGTTCCCAATTCCTTACATAACACGGCTAAACATAATAAATAATAGGTAAAATCTGTAATAATGCTGATAAGCCATTAAGTAAGATTTATTCCGTGAATAGAAAAATGTTCACCGAATAAACCGAAGAATTAATTCCTCTTTCAAGACAAAGTCATTCCAAATGAAATTCAATTCTTTATATACAAAACACTGATTGTTTTCGCAAACAACTTGTAAGATAAAAAATGCAGAATCTGAATCTCATTCAGGAGTGAAACATTGAAACGTTTTACCATCGAATTCCATAAAATGCCTTGTTTACTTTGGGCATCCGGAGTCAGCCTGATGTAATTATTTGTAACCATCGTACTTCCCATAAAGTCCCAATAGGGTATCGTCATCCCGGAAGCTGTGTCGAAAAAATAATTCATTTCAGTAAATATAATTCGACACAAAAGTATTTCTATAAAAGATTAATCATACATAGATGGGTTAATAAAGGTCATTGGATATGCAAGTTACTCTGAATAAAATATCGAGCTGGCTAGTTGTCATTCGTCAATGATAAGTTATCACCCGAAGAATGGGGAAATCGCATACAAATATATTTATTGTTGTCGGAATTTGCAGCAGTATTTTTAAACTCGGGGGGTAGAAAGACATAACCTATACATACTAATGATGTTAGGTTAGCGCGACTATCGATGCATATCAAGATGTGCATAACTATGCATATGAATCAGAAGACACGTATTATGAAGGTAGTAGCGTCGTACGTCGTCGGTACAAACACTATCAATTCCAAAGTAATCGACTAAATTTTGCTCACCTTGATACGGCCGTATTAAAGAATGTTCTCGCTTCATATAGTCTTTTGTATTCCATTCTCCGCGTGTTGTGTGAAGAAATCCGACGACAAATAGGAGCCACACCGCAACACTCATCTCAATTTTATTAGAAACTATGCAGGTTTGAAGAATTATTCGTCGTAATAGGTATTATTTTCGTATATATGCAGGTACGCAATTGAAACTGATGCCGACCGCCGACGATGACCAGCTCACTCGATTGCCTCGAACACACAGATCTCGAACGGCTCGAGTAGGGAGCAGTAGGGAGTGAACATAGCGGCGTGACACGCGACGACATATGCCGCCAAAACACGGTGGCTCTTTCAACTTGCCGTTTGTGCTTGTTGAATAACAAAAATAATATGAATATCGAGAATGGAATATCTCTGCAGAGATACTGCGACACGCGTCATGCTGATATCTCTTTTTTTGTTAATGAAGAGAAAAACATTTTTCAGATCCTACAACAATACAGGTCAACGCAGATTATTAATTCAGAGATATGTATATATCTGTGAAATGTGCCACGTATAATATAGTTTGCAAGAGAAATTTACAAGAATTGCTCTATTTTCATCATTCTACACCGGCATCTTCTAATGTTAAATGGAATAGGATTCCATCAACTATCACCGAAATGATATTCGATTATTTGTCAATTATCAAAAATTGCATACAACTTTAAAGCAGACTTGAAGCAGGTTTATACCTCATACTTGATGTTGTAAGAAATACCTATAGTCCTGGTTACCTTTGATGATTCACGAATCATAGAACTAAAAACTCCGATGAAACGTACATGTTTTCTCACAGGGCTTTAGAAGAATATCACAACAATTTTGGAAGTACCGAGGATATACCTTACGTACTAATAGTGATAATATAAATTGTTCGACACCAATCAATAGTGTCGTTATATCGTAACACTGTCGAAAATAACAATGGGACAGTGCATGCATATAAGTATTAGGAGAAAATGATAATAAATAATACACAACAACAATTATTCATCTTCTAAAAAATTTATGTACATATGCGTATTGGGAATGTTTTCTCAATCAAAATGGGGTGACGGTGTTATTGGGACACACAGTTTTGTGTGCAAGTGCGCTTTTTTCATGAAATTTTCGTGCCTCGATTATTCCAGAGATGACAGTAAGAACTTGGATCATTCGTGGATCATTATGAACGGTTAACGTAATATTTATGCGTTTGAATTGGTTAATAACTCACAATAAATGTTCACATGCCGATGATTGATCAGTGATACATATTTTTGCTCCAAAACCTATTCAAAATGTTGATTTGTACAAATGACATTGATTTTATATTTACGTATCGAATGATCTGCTTTGTACTTGCAGGTGCTGTATTTGAAGTTTACGTTCTTTTGCTTTTTCTGCAGCTCGAATACGATCTCCGCAGCGTCGTAACCATTCTGCAATTTTGTCCTGCACATCTTTTATTGTCGTTCCCGGATGCCTTCCTCGAAGAATTTCTTTAAAATTTTTTTTAAATAAGAACAAACCGGTAGTACGACGAATTCAAACATAGAACAATTTATCAACTGACCAACGATTATTTTAATAGCAGCTGCATTAGAGATTTGAATAGTATGGCCAACACCCGTCCAGGAAAAACTTTTGCTAATTTCGTTGGTCATGAAAAACGTCATGACTGCTGCTACGGATTTCTGAAGTTTGATACCGCCGATAGAAGCAACTTTTTTCTCCTAAATAAAAAAAACACAAAAGAAGGAATTCCATTTACTGCTTTGTCGGATGTAGGGGAAAAAGATACTCACAAATTGTTTGCGTACAACATGTTGAGACAGTTGGGAATCGAAATCTAGTATCTGTTCGACAGTGTTGAGTGGAAATTCTGGCAGAAGACTATGATTTGCTTCTTGATCATTCTCAATAAGAGGTTCACTGGGTTCGTTGGTATGTTTAATTGACTTTATGTATTGCATTATCTCGTTCAGCTTCTCGAGACACATGATATTGATATTTCTGCAGCTAGCTATAATCGCGAACAAGTCATTCAAATGATTTTGTTACATGATTTACAGAAAAAAGAAAATTTCAAAGTCAAATAAAAGTATGTACATACAACAACACAACTTTGGGTCATGATTCTCTTCACAATCGTGAAAGTTGCGATTCTGTTGCGTAAACTCGCTCTCACTTGGTTCGATCTTTATTTCTTGTTTGACTATGTCATTTTCATTCCCATCCGGACTTGATGCTCGAAGGTTACAGTCTAGAAAATGCATTGAATGATTAACCATCATTCGGTACATCTTGTGAAATTCTTTCGCAAAGACACTGTATCTTGTTCATACCAGATGTTGATTCACTGTCCATTTCACTTAGCAAATATTGTTGCAAGGCTGGATCATCTTCCTCAATGTATTGCACTTCTGCGTATTCGGATTCATCACTATCGCTAATTTTCGATTCCAAAATTTTAGAAGTTTCAGCACAGCCTGTAATATAAATATTGTGTAATGTCCATTACTATAGGTAACTCAATGATCTCTTATCATTACCATCCGGTAGCATGTGCTGATGATCTGCTAAGCTAATACGAGTTTTCTCAGTATCTAATGATCCTACTGGCCTCAGCTTGAAACATCGTTTGAGTTGACCATGCAAGGCAGACTTCTGAGGTAGTTTGACAATTTTAACATTAGCATTACCTGGTCGCATTGTTAAACCGACAAAGGTCTTGCATTCCGGTTTAACTATGAGAAAAACAAATCATGCGCAATATTCATGATAATTTTTATAAAATACACAGCAAATATTGAATGCGGAATATATTTTAATGATAATACGCTACTTCTTACCATTCCTACTAAACAATCTTGTAGTTTGGTTATTCATGATAACAGTCATATGGCATCTGGAAATGAAATTGTTTTCATATTTACGAGACCAATTGAATTTAGGAAATATCAAAGAAACATTACATGGCGGATTTAGTGACGAAAAACAATAATTTTGGTATCTCATGTTATGACGTACCGTTATTCACTTTCCCACAGTACATGATAGCAGAATACAAATTCTGCAAAGAAACTTCTTATTGAGCATACATTTTTTTAAATTTCATCTGAAGAACAGCAAATTGATTTATCTAGAACAGTATTGAAAAATTCATTGTGTATATAATTGATCTCTTGTGGTCATCTGAAAGCTATCTCTATGTATCATTCACGAGTGGGATACCAAGGACGAAACGATTTTATAATCAGACAACAATTTGCATGCCGTATAAGTTGTCTGGTCGATCATTTATTAAAACAAGATATAATAACTTCAAATTTCCACTGAAATATTTCAGATATTACTAACATCGAAATCAAATTGGGAATTGATCGGAATACTCGTCGAATCTGTTCCTTCGATCCTAGGAGTAGCATTCGTTAAAGTTGAGAAAAACTATTCTTTAGTTTCCTCATAAATTATCATGGATAGTCTGTAAAGTGCAGCCATAGTATTAGCGCGCTGTGAGATTGGGATAACCTCAAAATAGCAAATCTGATGTCCGCATACGGATAACGTTTAGTTAACTTTTCTGTGCTCCTTTGATCATTTGTCACCGTGATTCGTCGAGATTGCAACTCATCGTGTGGGAAACCCAAATGAGTTATCAGAAAGACGCACCGTTTCAACGGAACACGGATAGCAAAAAGTTAACGTTTCTGTCAGTGAAAAAGTTATCAATAACCTCCATAGCTTCTCTTTGATATGTACTGGATGAATTTAACCACGCGTGCTATACAACTTATTTTTTGTGTGGATTTACCAATTCATAAATAATAAGAACACTCATTGCAGAATAATGTATTCAACTGCGATGTTGACTATTTGTCGGTTTCATTTGTTTCATTTTCAAAGGTAGATTCTTGACTGGACGTGACGCACCCTGGTGTCGCAAAATCCTGTCTAATCGTCAAACGTCAAGGTCACATTTTTAATTCATGATTAGATTGGATTATGTGGCTACAAATGGTACGGTTTTCGACTTTCAAAAAATAATTTCTCAACATCATCTGATGTGACGTGATGTAATAGATGAGCAGTTTCTGTTTGCGAACATTTGCTCAACGAAGAATCTTCGATGTCAGTGCGTTCGAATGTATTTGTGTAAAAAAAAAACAAAAAAAAACATAACAGGATTATGCAGTTGTTTAAGTTGACGATCGCGCTTGAAGAACAAGTTGCTGATTGGCCAAAAAAATACAAGATGGAGTGTGACTCGCGTGAGTCGTGCGCGAGGGGAAATCTCATTGGTATACTAAGTTGAACTTTATTACATATACTCAAAGTTAGATGGAAATTTATGAAAAAATATTTTCAAAAATGTTTAAGGTGACTCAAGTGATGTACTTGAAAAAAAAATTCAAGTTTTACTTTCGATCAAGAAATATTCATTTGACAGGTTAGTCGTTCGAAGAATGAAATTGCAGTCTGTGCTCCGACCACAAAGAAAAATGAATGTTCTAACTTCATATCTATGATCTCGATTTTTTTTCGAGATTATCACGGAACGGATGTCATAAGCGCTACGAGGGTGCAATTCATATTAATATTTGCGATATATCGAGTTATGAAATGACGTGACGCGCAGCCACCCTCAGATCATTCGGGATCCCGCCAAAATCGTGAGTACGTAAAAGCGCCAACAAGACGTAAAAAGTTTTGCATATCGGCGAAAAAGTGACTTGTTTATCGTGAAAAATGTTTTCTGGTCATCAGATTTGCGAGCGTTCGTTGATTTACGATTTTGGCGGGATAATTCTAATACAGGATAGGCGATTGGCGAGACGAAACAGTTGAACGAAACAATTGACGCGCGATTTGGCAGTTATTCGGAACCATTGTGGCGTCATCCAGATTTTTCGCGGCAGTGTAGAGACAGGTCCGAAATCGGCGATTCTGAAAGCAGTACTTATTTGCAGGTAGTGAAAATGAGGACTGGAGTGACCAATGCTGATAAGTAACGAGCACGGTGCTACCAACAAACCATCTGTAATCGCGGTGAGCTTCGCATGGTTATTCATTTTGCTGCGAAGTTCTGTTGTCTCACAGTTTCGTGACGGACGTAGAACTTCGCGGTAATTATTATCTGTCTCTCTCTCTCTTTGTGTATCCTTCGTTAGGATGGTGGCACGGCGGTGCCTTCGACTAAAGTTCGTTGGCTTTCTCGATGAATTTCCCATCGTACCTCGTTACTCTAAACTCGCTGACCGAAGTATCAACAAACTCTTTTGTCCGGTCAAATCTACAGTTGCGCGAACATTCTAACCAATTGCAATGAATCGTACTCATGTGACGTCAATTGATTCCGCTCTACGGCAATGAGAATCGGCAACGCAAGAAAATAAGGCAACATACAGAGCCAAACGTAGTTGACAAGCAACTCGCAATTCTTTCCAATTCGTTGATCAATCGTTCCGTTTTCCTGCCGTTTGTGTGATATCTTGAAATTACTTAATTAATTATTTCGACGACACGAACGTACGATTTATATTCCTTGAGCGATCACAAAGATTCTTTATCAATTCAACCATACCGGTTGACCATAGTCTAACATGTACCAGGATGTATAATTCACGTTTTCTAACCTCCCACCTTCTCAGCTTCCCTACAGGTATTCGACAGTGAGTATAAAAATCCACGGTGTGAATGAGAATGTATGGTTGTTGAGCGTGTATACGATTTTCGTAAATTTACTTTTTCGTTGGATATAGGTTGTAGGTAGGTGCAGTATAATTCGGATGACTGCCACGCGTTTTCTTGGGATCCCGCGATGTATGCCTGCTTGTGAGACAGTTTCATGTAGCCTAAGTCGAGGGGATGGGCGGGGGGTACCAGGAGCGTGTAACGAGTATTAGTTAGGTCGCGATAGACTAACAAGAACGTCTCGAATTTTCGCGTTCTATAGCGTCAAGCGGTTACGAGGTTCGTCGTCCGGGTTGTAGTCACCGTTTTCATTTTACATGTCACGTAACTCGAGTTGCACTCATTTTTCGTTCGTTATCAAATCAACGAGCAATATTTCACCCGTAACCGCTTGAATAGGCAACACGCGTCGCATCCGTCAACGTGTTACGTGGTCACGTTGACGCGCGACGAGTGGCTGCACGAAGAGGACCACCGACCGCCTGCCACCGACTCTCGCATGTCTCACGTTCTATTCCTATCCACCATTTTCCGTTTCTCTAATTTCCCATATTTCCTTGCATGCGCATGCCGTTCACTTATACCCTGTATCATATACGACATGTATGTTTTGTCATGTATAATGAGCGTGTCTTGCCACCTTGCGAGACCCTCTATGTGTATTTGCCCTCTGAATTTTCAGCCTTTTAATATGACAGGTAAAATAACGATATATTTCATGAAATATTTCAATTGATTTTTTCCATCTTCGAAAACTGTGCGTTTGACATTTCTAATATGTAAATAATTTGAAATCCAATATCGTATAAGAATAAGCGTGATTCGTGGAGTCCGACGACTGTGAATGTACTGGAATGTACGTAAGATTTATCTGTTCTATCAGTGCAGTCCGCTGGTGTTTACTTCGTCGTTTACTCGGCGGATTTCGATAACCTATTTTTGTAGTCTGTTGCCGCTTCGGGAATAGTTTATATATTACCCGTTGATAAACTCTTACAATTAGTTATGAAAATCATAACCGATGACCAAGTGTGATTTCGAGAAATAGGACGAAAAAGAATATCCACTGATGTTGGAAAAGAACAAAAAAGGAAGAAAAAAAATAAAACTGTCGAGAATCATTGCCTTTTCGTACCGTCTTTCGTACCCTGAATTTAACTGAAACGTCCAGATTCTGATATCTCAGTCGATTGCATTTGCACGAAACCTTCTTATCGAGCAATTCTTTTAAAGTCCAAGTGATAAACGATTATCGTAAATAGCGTGAGAAATCATCGGCTGTACTACGTACAGGCTCGTTTTCGTAGCCCTCGCCACATCGTTTGTATGGTGCACGTTTTCGCGTAACTTTAACAACGTTATCAGTGGAAAAAACAACCAAGAATATAGCTGCGATGATATGTTATCGTTGTAGTGTGTCATAAAGAAGAAATCAAGTAAGTAATAGTCTATCATTTCAGTCAGTAAATTGCTTCGGTCTAATCCGATGGTCTTTCGTACATAACCTACAAAAAACTCGGATTGGGACTTTCTCGTATAGAAAAATCATCGTGCGTAACTCGTTTGTCTTTGATTTGCATAAATTCAGCCGCAAAAACGGATGAATTCTTACGTATATCAAATCTAACGTCGCCGATGTTTTCGATTGTAAAATTGAGATTCTTAGGTTATAACATTCTATTTTGACGTATATTTTTCTGAACGAGCTCTTTTTCAAGTTCACTTTTCATTTCCAGTAGAATATGGCACTGAGACATCGTTACAAAATAGCAGTGGAGCGGAGGTTTGATTTGAACAGACTTAACAGCGATGTATTGGCTGTCGGTGATATTCGATTCGTTAGGAAAAATTTGAAAAGGTACGAGGTACGATGTACTTGATGTATATTTTTGTCTCTGTTTACCCAAAATACTGCGTCGAATCAAACGGTGAAACGGTCGTAATGAGACATTCCTTCCAGATTTTCCATGAGGTATAAATACTAAATAGTCAAAATGAGCGTGGAAACAAATCTGGAAAGTGCGTCGTACCTAAGCTGCGAGATAAATGGTACGCGATTTCTTTTCCAAACCTTGGACGATACCGACGACAATATTGTAAATATGACAACCGAGGACGAAGAAATGGGCTACGTGAATGAAACGAGATTCGAGGTCGAGGAAGATGCCATCCCTCTGGTTTATTTGGATCGCCAAATTTATACTTTCGAAGATCGTGAATTGAAAGAGTTTGATTTAAGCAAGTTTGTTGATCAGTCGGACAATGAACAGAGGGTTCTGACGCCGAAAGAGGAAGAAAGCGAGAACGCTGAATGTGTGATAAGCGAATACTTGACGGAGGATGATATTTTAATCGAACAAGTCGATGCCATTCAGGATAACCAGCAGAACATGTACGTTGTCCCCCCTGGGGATAACGACAAGAAATTTGTCATCGGAAAGGATAGTTTGAATGCTAATGATTTCGTTGAGGTTGTGACAGCTTTTAAATGCAAGATCTGCCCGTACACTACTCAAGACCGAGCAGAACTATTGGAACACTTTGAAAACATTCACGTAAACCCGGCAGCTGAGGTACGCCCAATATCCACCTTACCTCTTCCGAATTCTTGTGCTGTTCTCCAACTTCGACTAAACCTAACGGCAAAACAATCATTTCTTTTCAGGCAAAAGATAGCAAAGAGTTGAAAAACCCGGATGATATTAAGTTAGTCTACATGTGCGGAGAGTGCTCCAACTGTTTTGCAAGCATCGACGAATGTCGAGACCACATGATACGGGTAATTCAATTTCGGTCCTAACTCAACCATTCCGATATAGTTTTTCTTCAGCTTTCAGACTCGTAGTATTAGTGGTGTGATTTCAAATTTATTGATGATAATTGATTTAGGACCATCAACTCATGGCAGACGGATCAGGCAAAGGACTTAAAGATGATACTGTGAATAATGCAAAACGAACTTACCTAGTCGACGAAGCTCCCTCGGATCATGTTGAAAAAAATGTTTGCAAGAGTAAAATGAAAGTATCGAAGATGTTGAGTGCGAAGAAATTGCTGAGCAAAAAGAATGCTTCCATAGAAGTGAAAGAGAAAAATGTCAAGTAGGTAGCACTCATTCATCCGTTTTATGGAACTCACGCGTCAAAAATGTTCGAACGAATCGCGCTGACTTTTCGCCCTCAGTTTCTTTTTATCGCGAAATTGAAACTGAAGTTGAAATTGAAACGATCGAGCAAAAATTATTGTCAATTTCAGATGCACGTATCAAAGCTGTCTGTACAAATTTAGCTCGGAAGAATTGATGCAGCAGCACGCGATCTGCCACGCAGATTGCCAGAGTGGTCATGCTTTTAAGTGTAATATTTGTCGAGACATGAAGTTTTCCAAATGGAAACCGTGCAGCTTGCATTTATGGAAGGAGCATAAAATTGGTAGGTTCTTTTTCTCACACCTTCGGATTGTTGACGGATGATATCCATGAACTGCCCAACGAATCATATTTTATTTCTGTTGCAGATATCGATCTTTTGTCGTGTAAAATTTGCAAAAATTACAAGAGCGCGACAACGGTAAAACTAGTCACACACATGAGAGTACACAGTGATAATCGGGAGTACGAATGTCCCGTGTGCGGAAAGTGCTTCAAGCAGTCGAGTCAGTTGCGAAACCATCGAGTTATGCATATGAATAGAAAATCGAACGAGGTTCCCAGGTGGTATACCTCGAAAAATTGTGAGATCTGCGGTAAGACGTACGCGGATTCCAAATGTTTGAAGAACCATATGCAAGCCGTGCACTCCAAACTGAGACCGTACGTATGTAACGTCTGTGGGCATTCCAGTGCTAGGAAAGCCATGCTACAAATGCATCTCAGACAGCATACCGGCGACAAACCCTATAGCTGCAAATTGTGCGACTACAAAACTGGTGATCATAATTCCCTGCGTCGACACATCATGCGTCATACTGGTAAGAAAATGTTACTGGTCAAAAATAATATCGAACAAACACCACTACGCCGACACAGTGATACGAAGAATCTGATGTTCAATATTTCAGGGGTGAGACCGTACAAATGTCCTCATTGTTCCTACTCCGCGATACAAAGCAACAGCTATAAGAATCATTTGAGGTCGAAGCATCCGTTACTCTCGGGTCTCTACGTCTGCGAGTTGTGTACGTTTAAAACAGTTAATAAGGATAGTTATGTTCAGCACATCAGCAATCACGAGAAGGGTTTGATAAAAGCTGCGACGCAAAAGAAAGGTGAGTCACATTTCCAATGATTATTTCCACCGCAGCATTGTTCTGACGATACGATGAAAATAATGTTATTCTATGTTTGTCCATATCAACGTATAGCCGAAGACAATGTGGAGGTATTCCCTGGAAACATAGCTGCAGCTCAATTAATCTATAGCTGCCTCGGTGCGTTTTCCAAAGATGGGAAAACTATCGAAGCTAACCTGATGACATCGTCCACATCTGCGGACGGTACATCCCAAACGATCACGATACAAATACCATCGAAAGATCTGGAAGGTTCTTTGCCGACGCACGAGCACTTGTCTAAGAACAATTTGACGTCAGATCAAGACGACGACGAGACGATGCATTGTTTCTTGGCCATTCCGCGAGAAGAGGAAGAAAATATTGATACCGGTGGTATCACGATTCCGGCATAACCAGAATCAGCTGTAGATACCGCGATGGATGTAGAAATCTAATTAATGAAATACGTAGTTGTTCCATCGATGCGAATGAATTTTATCGCGGAGTCATCCAATGAACTCTGGTAATCAACTACAAGCTTTATATATCGAATTAATAAATCGTATTTTCAATTACATTCCCA
Organism: Arge pagana; assembly: GCA_963969455.1. Lineage (NCBI taxonomy): Eukaryota > Metazoa > Arthropoda > Insecta > Hymenoptera > Argidae > Arge > Arge pagana. The sequence goes on from OZ018310.1 coordinate 22,964,997, forward strand.
CTTCTTCAACTTCCACTTCAATTGTCCAAATATTTCCAGTCACCCGAAGGTTCGGTCTCGAGCACTGGATCTTTGCAACCAAGACTATATTCATCGAGACTATTTTACCTCGCGACAAATTCTCACCGACTACCTGAATCTCGGACAGCACGTGTTTGACAAAAAAAAAAACAGAACGACGTTAGTATTATATTTTGTTGTTTCTTGCAGTTACTTGCATAATCCTTGTTATTTTTTCTGTACAACCGACGGTTTTTTCTTCCATATTTCAGCGTTTTCGAGTTGACGTACGTTCTCACTGTCCGGATGACAATTTCATGGGACCATTAATTTTGAACGAACCTGCGACCACCACTCGAACACGGAAATTGGTCGGAAGCAGCTAAAAACGAAACTGACTTAAATAACGATCGGCGTGAAATACTCGATTATAATTCTTGCCCGGACGAAGGATGAGGCAATTGCAAAGTCCTGCCTCGTCTCTCGAGGACAATTCAATGGTACGATTACACGGTTGAGTTGCTCTTATCGCGTACAGTTTTCGCGCCAGTTTGCAATTTACGACAGACACTCTACAATTCAGACTTACACATAGTCGCAGATCAGATTTTCCTCGAAAAAAAAACAATTATCTACATTACCTAAGATTTTCGCTAACGACAAACTTCGCTCGTTTACTCGCAACATTATGCGATAAATTCCGCAGTATTCTGCAGTGTTATTCGAGGAAATCTGTGCCTAGTCACCTCCGTGCTTAGGGAGGTATTCTACTCTGAAGTGGGTATTGCTAGACGTTTTTTGACCTTCGATAAAAAAAAGACAATTTTTTTCCTATTCATTTTTGCACCAGATATTTATCAATGTTTTAGAAATATATTCGAATTATTTAAGAAAATATTATTAAAACATTCGCAAAAGTTTGAGGATAATGATTTTACGTGTAGGAAAAAATTGCCGATCAAGAATAACAATTTTTAAGGTCATACATGTTACTTTATATCGAAAGCAGATCGTTTTTTGTCTGAAAAGAACTCTAACACCTTTATATATGCGTGATAAACTTCTACTTACTATATGACACGTTGTAAGGATCGTAAAATCAAACTATCCAAAAATTTTCACTGTTTATTCAACGCTCTAAAAAATAGTTTTGGCCAGCATTTCTCATACAGCAGACTAAACATTTTTACGAGCGTTGAATAAACAGTGAAAAAAATGGGTAGTTCGATTTCTGACGATAGTTCAGATTTATCATGTGTAGAAAAAGGTGTTTATTAAAAAAATATTTCAAAAAACGCAAATATTCGTTACATCCCTAACAGAGAGTTATACAGCATATGAGATATCACGTGAAGCGTGTTGAAAAAAGTAGTTTCGAGAAAAATTGTCGAAGGTCTAAACTCCCAAAATATCCACAAAAAAAGGTCGATTTTTTTTCTCCAAATTCTACATTAGATTACCCCGCACGCGATTATTAGACACATTAGACATATCATTACAAGACATTCCAGTTACTACTATTTTTTATTCGCAACGTCGTTTCGTAATTCCTATTTTCTATTCAGCCATGCATATCAACGAAACGATTCGCATTTTTCCAGGAAGGTGCAATCTAATCTCGGTCCATCGGCGAAACTAACGAGTAGGACTTGATCGCTTGGAAATCAACGTGTGCAGACGTTACGCTCGGAAGTGATGGCGATAAAACAAAAAAACGAAGAAAAAACCAGAAAACTAGAAATAAATGAAGAAAAATGGGAAAAAATCTGGGCGTGAAGAGAATGAGATATAAACGAGGTAAGTAAGAGAGCAGTAACGTATTTCGAGTTCACGGGTCGGTGTGTCTCGTTCGTGCTACGTTTAGGTACTACACAACGATGGGAAGCGATGGTCGCGAGCGTAGAATCTACCGGCGGCGGGACTCCACCCACGATCTCGCCGAGGTCGTCTAGCCCTCGTCTCTCTAGTCTAGCCACTGCGTTTTTGTTTTGTCTAGCCGGCCGCCATGTTTGATGCACCGCCGCGAATGGGGAGACCGGGGATCACCCATAGGGTCGCGCGCGGTGCACGTTGCATCCGCTGGCCGCGTCTGTGTACGCGGGGTTGTATGTCTCTAGGAGTAGTACGCTGGCGCGAATGCATTCGACTGTTCGTCGAAGCGAGACAGCGGCGAGGAGAAACCGGAGCGGAAGAGGGAAAGAGCGAAAGAGAAATAGAAAGAGAGAGAGAGAGAGAGAGAGAGAGAGAGAGATGCTCGGAGAATGAGAAAACACGTTCGCTTCGAGGAGAGACGACATCGAATGAAATAGAAGCTCGAAGAAATGTCTCCAGGTACGAATAGTTCAGCTGCGTAGGTTCCGATTGCCGTAGCAAAAAAAGGCACGGAAAAAAACAGACTGGCAAATCACGTCGGGAAAACCATTGAAAATTACAAAAGTTGCAGAGAAAAAGCGAATACCCAATCAATTTGCCAGGAGCGAAAAACGGGAATGGAATAAATTTCCTCCCCTCTTCGACCATCTTCCGTGAAAACTCTCCGATAGCAGCAATGAAACGAACCCGAGTCTCCAATAAAAATTGATAATTCACGCCTTCGCTGTACCTCGCGTCATTTTCGCGCAGCGAATCGTAGACAGCGTCTGTTTACGACCTGAACGACCAACTGCCAAAAAATCTCGACGCAGACTAAACTTTGCCGTGTGAAAAAACGAGAAGCGACCGTTTTAACGAATTGTTTTCGAAGAAAACCACCCGTTTCGCAGGCTAGTCACGTATTTGAGATAACCTCCGTGCAATAAAGCTCGCACTAATATACATATTTTTTCGTTTCACCTGATTCTTCTCGTCTGTGGTAAGAACCGAGAGCGCGGCGGCACGAGAAATTTACTGGGATGATTCTGGGAAAGGATCGTAGCAACGGAAAAAATGCATAGGACGTTCTCCATGATAAATACATACGTGTATTTATATCCTTTTTTTTAATTGGAGGGAATTTTGTCAACATTTTTATGGCGTTCAAAATGTTCGCAACGAGCCGTTGTCTCTGTTCTTCTAGTCGTGTACAAGTATCCGAGTTGATCGTAAAACCACGACGAATATTTCCCGATCTCGTCGAGAGATCAGCCACGTGGGTGTATCGATATCGTTGCCAAATATCGCTAAGGAGACAGTCCACTTTGGACGCTGCAAAAAAGGCCATCTTTACGAATTTTTTGTCCTTACAGAATCTGTGAAAGATATTGATATAAAAGTTATCGCGTACCTATAGGAAATCAAGTCTTAAAATACAGCAAACAATTTTTTTTAGACAATTTATTCATTTTTTGGGTACAAAAACTGGAGCAAATGTAACTCGTAAGAAAAAGTAGGCGAGGTAGTTCTCTAAATGTCTCTAATGTCTCTAAATTCGGTACGAATTTGGCTACAAAACGAACAGTGAACGTGGGGTCTTGGAGATAGAGACAAGGGCGGTGGGGTTTGTCTAAAGACTGTTGTAGTGATCTGGAACAAGAGATTCCAGATGATGATTGCTGCCTGAATTAGGATATCTTATTGTTACTTCCGAACAATATTTTATTGTTACTTCCAAACGCGTTCGCGAGAATGCACAAATCCGTGCATACATTTCGCCTGGCGTGGATGCATGTGCGCGCGTGTGTTGGGAATGACATTGAAACTCCGCCGCAAGGGGACGAATAAAAGGAGCGGATCAGCAGCGGCGACAGACGAAGGGTGAAGGGAGGCTTGGAGTGACGTCAGCCCCATGCTACGCCGCAGCATCGCGACGCCCGCATGCACCGCGATGCAACCAACACGCGCCCACGCGTCCTTGTGGCCCTTAATAATTATTAGCAAGCTGCTAAGCGTTGGCGTACCTCTGGCCGGCCGCGAGACGCGCAACCAGACGGGGCGACCTCAGATATCAGATGGTCGGTCTCGCGCGTTCGCCGCCGATGTCTAACAACGATGCATAGACGACATTGGGAAGGACCTTGACTGTGACCTTGGATTTTGCGACACGCAACCATCGACTCGTTCCTCGGAATCCCTCTTCCTTCTCGCGAAAGATGCGAGGAAAAAAAATGATCTTTCGGCACATAACGATCCGAGGATCGGCAAGAACGTTGGATTCGAGGCAACATGCGTCAATTTCGCGCCTCGTGTCCTTCGTAACGCGAATGGTGATACGTTTTTCACGCCAAAGAGATGCATATACCTACTCGCGACATTCGTATAAACCTCTGAAAATACAACGACAGCTATAAACTCGTAGAATTGATTTATCGCAACCATTTTACGAATATCTGTTCCCTACAGAAAACTCCCGTCACCGACCGCTTTTCCCCGTTTTTTTTTTGCGATTTTACACCTGAAACAATTTGATTCTGGAAAAATGACTACCTTTATCATGTCGAAGTCGATTTTTTATTCTATCAATGTACGAGCAATGCATACTCTGTATACTCATACTATCTATCTATCTATCTGTCCGTCTGTCTGTCTATCTATCTATCTGTCCGTCTGTCTGTCTGTCTGTCTGCCTGCCTGTCTGTCTGTCTGTCTGTCTGTCTGTCTGTCTGTCTGTCTGTCTGTCTGTCTATCTTTCTATCTCTATCTATCTACTTATCTATCTATCTATCTATCTATCTCTCTATCTATCTATCTATCTATCTTTCTCTTTCTCCAAACAGCACGCGATAGAGATGTTTGTGAAATTTATTGTCCATGAGACAAAACGTTCGACGTTTCTCCGTCGACAACATTGGGACATAAAAAAATAACAGATTTACGGCTTCGGGTTGACCTGTAGGAGGAAATGAGGTTGTACATATTGCATGTGCTCAGGGTTTTCCCGACCGCTCTTTTCGTAACCGGAATCGCGAGCGGCGAAGGGAGGCGAAGCAGCATGACGACGATCGCCGTTCACCGATTATTTGATTCGTCGATAGTTGATCGAACGTGTCGATTGCGTTGGAAACCGTTGACATCCGACTTTTCACGAAGACGACGAATTTTCCCTCGGCAGATATTTGAATAAACGATCGCTAATGGCGCAACGTTCCCTGCAATTTCCCCGATGCTCCCGAAGAATCGAGTCGCGGATATTGTTACTGTTATTGCAGTCGCGTCAGGTGATTTCTTGTCAGGTAGTGAATAGACGTTTTATCAGCGTCGGGTTGAACGATCGTCGACTAACGGATGAACGCGACCTGAAAATTCGCGGAAAATTTGTCGTGCGAAGTTTCTCGATCACGATTCATTTTTGTCGTCCACTAGCTGTTTAAAAATTGCAAACGCGACGGAGATTCCGAAAAAGCTGAGGGACAGTCATGAAAATCGACTTTTTCGACTCGTCAAACGATAACGAACAGGAAGAGAAAGAGAGAGAGAGAGAGAGAGAGAGAGAGAGAGAGAGAGAGAGAGAGAGAGAGAGAGAGAGAGAGAGAGAGAGAGAGAGAGAGAGAGAGAGAGAGAGAGAGAGAGAGAGAGAGAGAGAGAGAGAGAGAGAGAGAGAGAGAGAGAGAGAGAGAGAGAGAGAGAGAGAGAGAGAGAGAGAGAGAGAGAGAGAGAGAGAGAGAGAGAGAGAGAGAGAGAGAGAGAGAGAGAGAGAGAGAGAGAGAGAGAGAGAGAGAGAGAGAGAGAGATAAATAAATAGAGAGGGAGAAGGCAAGCTCCAAATACCCGGGCTACCTCAGGGCTTTGCATAGCCACGCGTTTAATCGCGAGGATCCGCGAGTTTCGCGGATGTTAGTCGCGGGCGACGAGAAGTAACGCGAACACCCATGTATGGTGCCGTTCGGTAGGTAGGAATAGTGGTGGCGCGAAGCTGTTGGTGCACCGTGCCCCCCGCTGATAGCATCGCGGCTAGAACGAGCTCTACTCCGTGGCCGCCTCGTCGTAGTAGTCGTAGTAGTCGTCCCGTCGTCCCGCTCCTGCTGCCCCGCCCGCGCCAGTCTAGACTGACTCGAACTAAACTCTCGACGACTCAACTCCTCCTGCACAGTCACTCGATAAAAAGCATCACTGGTTGCCGTTTTCCTGTTGCTGCACTGGCGTACACGCTCGCCAACGACCCAGACGAGCGACAGTGTACCTGTACTGTTGGGAGGCAAAGGGGGTGCGACGTCTCTCATCGACGTGCTCGATAAGATATTTCATCCTGCGTCGAGTTATCTACGTGAGACTCATTCCCCCCCCCCCCCTGCCAACCGAACCCAACATGCTCGTTCGCGTCCATAGAGACGCGGACAAACGTCGTCGCTTAGTTTTTGGGAAATTCGAGGAAAAAGGAAAGTCTACCTCTCCCGTGGGCGAGAATACGTCGGTGAGACGTTGAGTAGTCGAAAAAATTATTCCGCGGGTATCCGTCGACACGCAACGTTGGGATAGGTCGATCCTCGTTGGCGGTTTATAAGATATGCTACCGACCTACGCGGTAGACGAGTCATTTTTCCCCCAGTTGTACCTCGTACATATCGCGAGAATTGTACGAGAAATTTGATCCGCCAGGGGGGTGCAATCAAACTGGAGAATTGCATTTTTTCTGCTCTCACGGTTTCAAGGTCACGTTCGCGCGGAGTCCTGTACTTTTTCTATCGCATCGCAAGATTTGGAGGTGATCGTGGAAATATCAACATATTACATGAAAAATCCGGCTCCGTACTGCTAACGGCCTCTGCGATGTGTTTTTTAGATTGGCGGTAGCATTAGTTGCGCGTCAACGATATATATATATATATATATAACGTAGCACGACGGTTTTTTAGCTTGCCATCGATTTTGCTCGAACTAGACGACTCGTATCGGAATAACGAAGGGCAACAAAGTTGTAGACAATATCACGTCGCGTATTTGTCGATCGGATCACGTTTGTCGTACTTATCTCTCACGCTTCTCGCGTTACGATGCTTGCTGTGTCGGGACGGGTCATTCGGACGCTCTCGGCGCGCGCTTTTTCGCCTGTAACTCGAAAACCGCCGGAGATACGGCAAAACCTGACCGAAGATAAAATGTTCGGTGTGAAATTCTCTCCATTTTTGGTCCCATGCATCATTTTGCTAGGACTCACCGTTCGCGAGATGAAACCCCGAGAACTTCGCCGGACGCGAATAACGTATGTTATCGATGAGAATCAAATTGCAACGAAGCGATAAACGCGCCTTTCAGCCTCGTTCATCGCGATAACCTGTAAGGCGAAAAATATCGTTAATCTTGCTTCGCTGAAAAATCTTATCTCACGAGAGCGCATCGCGCCGCGTGACGACACGATCGGAGAAAGCGAAGGTGACTTTCCGCGTGCAAGTCGGTGCGAGTCGCGATACATGATGCCGTTGACGACCGTCGCGCGATGATCGTCAACAGTTGACAGTCGCGTTGCCCGATAGCATTTGTTTTACCCCGCGACAGTTGACGGTCTCTAATACGTTTCCGTACGAAAGTCACGTCACCGATCACCGTATCCTACGCCGTTGCACGAAACGCGGCCCCCCAACCCCTCTGGTTGCCCCCCTGGACCGTCTGAGCGGTGTCTAGCCAGGCGGGGCAACCCCTTGCCCCGCTGCCGCGCGAACCATGCCGCGTCGCGCGCTCTCTCTCTCTCTCTCTCTCTCTCTCTCTCTCGCGCGCGCGCTCGCTCCGGGCCACGTCGTTGCTAGTATCGCTGCACGCGCGCGACGGGGGTGCAGCGCAGCCAGTCTAGCCGGGAGGTGGTGCAGTCATCGGACAGTAGCAGGCGTTCAGACGCACGGGGATATTAGGGGATACACGGACCATCACGCGACACTTGTTCCGGAACGGGAACGAAGTGATAGGGGCAGCTCCGTAATAGATGCATTGACATTCATCGTGATATTCATCGCCGAGGGTGAAACGAGCATTTGCGGAGAAATGCGGGAAAATTGCGAAACACCTCGTTACACCAAGAATGAAAGTATTCGGAAACGAATGCACAAACTCCAACGGAAGAATGTAGAGAGCACTCGTCGAGACGAACGACGCTTATTTAGCCGACGAAGAATTAACAAACCGACATCGAGAGCAACGCTCCAGCACAACGATGCGACGGATCCATGAAAATAGATCGTCTGTCGGTTTTCCCTCTCGCAGGACGCGATTTTTTTCAGCCTCCCACCAGGGATGTACAATTCTCAATGGAAAAAAGACACATTGATACGTAAAATTGAAATTTTTATTTAACCCTTAATGGTCACACCTCCGGATTCTGACGCGATGGTCACATGGGGTGTCATAAACCCCACTCACTTTGGAAAGTGATAAATAACTAAAAATGTGAAAAAAAAATATATCAAAGTACTACAATGTAATGTCAACCTTTATGCGTAAGGCCATGTCAGTTATTTTCAAGTCGTGTAATTTTTAATACTGAAAAAGAAAAGTCGAAAAAAAAATCGTAAAATATGACTTTTTTTCATGAAAAGCCATGCGGAGACTTCAATTTTCAACCAAAAAAAATAAAAAAAATCGTTTCATAAATCTGAAATAGCATACTTTCGGGTGGGTGAGAATAAATTAGTGGCCGTTCCAAAAACTATATTTATTTGAACATCCGAAGTGCGGAAAAATGATACGCCAGATTTGTTATAACGAACGATATTTTATGATGAAAAATGGTTCAAACTCCCCACAGATGACGACACATGTCCCATTTTCACAAATACTCTAGGAGGTAGCGCAGTTCGAAAAACCGCTGGGGTTGAATCAACCCCGAGTGACCAGTAAGGGTTAAAAAATTATTTCAACGATCAATGAAAATTATTCCTAGCAAAAAAATTAATTTAATAGCTAATAGAAATGCTATTAAACAGCATTAATAAAATTGAATGCACTATTTACAACACTGTCTCCGCACAATAAATTACTCGTACTGGTTTTCATTTGCTTTACGAATGTTCCAAGTTTTTCAATTGTCCCTGAAAAATGAATGAAATTTCGAAGGTACGGAGGAATATGGAGTTGATGGGGAAAAATTGGATTCTTGTGATCTGCTGCGAAAAATGGGTATTTGGGGGAAAAACGTCGAAGCAATTGGCGAAAGTCGAATAATTTCGCGGGTAAAAGCGCGCGGCGGCGTGGACGAGGACGTCGGGGTCGGGTAATTGCATTATCAACGGAAGAGGCTTGGATGTCGGTCGTTAATTTTGACGGGATGACACCTGGCGTGGCAGGAACATCCCCGCATCCTCAAGGTTAAAGGTAACCTGCTGCGAGGGGAAAGTTGCACGTGGATAGGGGTCGTAAAAACGTACACTTCCCGTCGGATAAACCTGACGTCACTACGGTGCATCGTTGCCGTTGGTTACCCAAGGTTACCCGCCACTTTTATTATCGCAGTCGTACGTTACGGAAGCACGTGACGGCTCGTTCGACGTATCGACCACGCAAATGAGAGCGATCATAAAGCGACGAAACTCTTAACTCGTAAACGTCTCACCGTATCGTAACGCCGCTCGCAAACGACGTTGGAGCCTCCCCCGACGAATCTTTCGAGTCCTCGGCGATTCGCCGTATCTCTCACGATTTCCGGGGTTGCGCGGTGAAAACTCCAAAACACGAATAAATATGGCAACAAAAGAAAACCTAAAAACTAGCACGGAGCAACAGAAGTCATAATTTCGCACCGTATGCAGAAAAGCTTAGATTCGTCCGCCTATTGGAGACTGGATACACCGTCAAGTTTGGAGCAAATGGACTGGTGAAGCTTGTTCAGCGTATCCTGACCACGAATCATATTTTTATGACGATTGTTTTTCATCCCCTATGCATGAATACATCGACGCAAGGCGTTTCGGTCGATAACTCGAGAAGGACGAGAGATACAAAAAAATGTGTAGAGGTATAAAATGTTTGTCGTTGAATTGTCTACGTTTTTTATACCGGGCACTTTTTTGCTGGAACCCACCGTTTTCGAGATAATAAATGAAACGCGACGGACACGTTGCTCTCCGCGGTCCGGATTCCGGATTGATTTGTCTGCCGCGAAATGGGATTCGATTACCGATCCGTCGTGGTCGCGATGCTCTTTGCTCGGGCGAATTGTTTCGCGGAATCGAATGCACCGCGAGAAAGAATTTCGTTCGTACTTTTTACGACTCCCGAGATCGCGTCGTCGTTCGTTCTCCAACGACGTACCTCGTTACATCTTGTCTAACAATCGCGTAAAACGCATCTAACAATCGTCTGAAATCCGAGGCAGGAAGAGACGGACGGGCTGCGAATTTCCAAGAGTAAGAAGAGCCGTCGCGCCGTTATTACACGACCGTCTCGCAGTTCCGCTACGGATGCTCTCGCCCGGTCGGCGACACCCAGCCGAACGACGTCGATATCGCTGCGAGAAAAATCGCCACGCCTGTTGCTTCGCGACAGGCAACTCGCCGACATTTCTCGATCAACGCGAATTCCGAACTACGCGAATCCTGCGAGGAAATATAAAGCTCGTTTAACGACGCGCGAGGAATGTAGCGTGACAATAGCCCGTTAAACTCTCGCAGTTCCAACGACGAGCGAGCGGGTGTCTGCCGAATTCGTTGAGGTGGGTCAGGGAAGATCAGCTCGGAACCCGCCGTCAGATTCGCACAATCCGACGCTTTTCGGCTCAACGCATCGTTTCCCGATCGCGATTTCTAACCCGGCCGTAAATCTTCCCCCTTCGTCGCGCAACTGTAAACTCAGCCCCTTACAACATTCCGTACCAAATCCGGCAAACCCAATTCGTTGGGCGGGGGAGCAAAATATTACAATAATGATTAACAACAGTTATTAATTCGTTGGTAACAATTTTCACTGATGTTCGCAGCGATTAGGAATTTGGGGGACGCGGCTCGTCTAGGAGACTCTGAAACGGGCGAACTGGACGGTGCCGATTCGCACGATCGGCGTGCCTCCTCGTTTCTCGGAGGTGGAATATCGAACAATGAGAAAAATGTACGAGGAATCGCGTGATCTTGATGAATAGCCAATAGAAGAAGGAGTGAAGGACGCGAGGACGCAGCCGGGAGGACAAAGGGAGCAGCGAAATGCAGCCAGGCAACAACAACTGGGCGACAAGGCTGCGAGCCGACGCCACCGCGTGCATGCGAGTGTGCCTGGTGTGTACGAGCGGAGAGTATGCTGCGAAGAAGAAGACGAGGGGACGCGGAGAAACGGAGTGCAGTACGTACTACTACTACTACTACTACTGCTACTACTACAACTACTACTACTACTACTGCTACTACTACTGCTGCTGCTACTACTACTACTACTACTAGTACTACTACTACTGCTACTATTCCTACTGCTGCTGCTACTAGTACTACTACAACTACTACTACTGCTGCTGCTGCTGCTACGACTACTACACTACTACTACTAGTACTACTACAACTACTACTACTGCTGCTGCTGCTACTACTACTGCTGCTGCTGCTGCTGTTGCTACTACTACTACTACTGCTACTACTACTACCACTACTCTACTACACGGTACCAGCGTGCATCCAGTTCTGTATTATGGTCGAGGGGCAGATGGTTGTCCCAGGTCAGTGCAAATCGATAAAAACTTATTCTTCCTGCGCAATACTGCAGTGCATACACGTGCATTCGCGTAAGGGGAGTTATTGTTGTTATTACTGTTAGATGCAGCTGTGCATTCCATAAGCGTATAATACAGGCTCTTCTGGATGAAAGTTTCCATCGTCGTCGATACGACGATGCAGTTGACGCTGTCAGACCGAAACGTTCTTCGTTCTAACATTCGCATTTTCGACGATCGAGGTCGAAAATTTCTTCCCCGAAGGGAGACTAGTTGCGCGATGGCTGGACTCATTTTCTCACGGGAAAGACCCTTGCGAATGTCGTTAACAGTGGGTCGTCATCTTTCTTCATTAAGCCTTTCGCTCACAGCGGGACACCTAGATATTATCAATTTTTCAACGTTTACGAGCAGTTTGTGGGTGGTCAAAATAATAATAATAATATTGCACAATTATTTAAAATAACTACTTTAAGATGAATTCAAAATGGCGGGGGCAATATGGCTGATGAACATTTTGAATAAGGCAAGTTTCTCGGAAATTTGGTCTGTAGGGGTTTTTGAGTCGCTGATTTTACAATCTGAAAAAACCTTATGGAGTAAATTTTATTGAAAAAAACGGTGGTTGGAAGGCTCGTCGAATTTTATGTATTCGCAGAGGAGGTTGGAAACATTTGTTTTATAGCTTTTCTCGTGGTTGTTTTTTTGCTAATGGCGAGGCTTTGCATGGACGTGATTCGCAATCGACGAAAGTACTCGAGCGGAGCTGTTCAGCTCTTGTCCGATTGATTGTGAGAATCGTAGTTTAGTTAGCGTGAGAAAAGGGCGAATCGTTGTTCGTCGTTGCGCGTCTGTCGCTCCCTCTCTCTGCCCCTGCCGCGGCGGAGTACGAGCGTGGATTTCAGCGCGATGGTTTGGTGCAGTCTGCGCGTCGTCGCGAATGCATTTCTTGCGAGTGGCTGCTGCGCGTTATCGTCGACCTTGAAACGGCGAAGGGTCAGCCCGTCGCGATCCATCGTTCCCCATCCCGTCGGCAATTACGTCGCCATCGGAGCGTCCGTACCGTCTCGAAAAAATGAAGTAGCAAAATTGTTCCAACGAGGAGGTACTAATAACGAAAGTGGTAGAAATAGAAACAAGTAAAAAGCGGATCGAAAGGGCGAATAAAACGATATCGGGTCTCGTCCCGAGGCAATTTGTGGGAATATAGTCGAATGCAAATCGCTCTTTCGACACTTCGTCTATCGTCGATGTAAACCACGTCTTGCACGTCGACGCCTATCGTACTCTCGCGAGGATCGTTGAACGACTTCGCGGAAGATGCCTACGTGGGCCGCGTCGTCACGACGATCTTCGCCGTTGTCACGATATCTCGAATCGTCTGGCTTCCAAAACGACCACCGAGATATCTTCTAAAAGCGCATGAAAAACTGAAGGATCTATCATAGCCGTTTTCCGCTCCGCCACTTTTCCAGGCAGCGACGACGTTTTTTGACGCAAAAATACGATTTTCCACGAAAACAATCTCCACCACGTTATTTTCCCAACATCCTGAAATCGGACAAAAAAAACGCTACGATACACGATTGCTCTTTGCGTGTACTTTGAGATGGTATATAGTTTGTTGGGTTCGTGTGAAAACTCTGGCAGATATCGTGTCCACCGTGAAATTGCTCGATTCGATATGGTATATCCGATCCGTGGGATCGGAGCTGGTTCAATGAAATTTACAGGGATCGAACGTTACATCGGATCTAGCCGTGCTCCAATCGAATATATTCCCCTGCAAAGTGGTTTTGGTTGGGGAAAAAATCGCGCGCGTGTGCTCAGTTCCTCAAGGCCGTTGTACCCTTCGTCGCCGAGGACCCTTCGGTCGCCAACGTTCGCTAGACAGGTGAATTCTAAGGCTAATAGGAGACGGTTAAGGCCGTTACACGCCGTTTCATCGGGGTCACTTCCGCGTAGCAGTTTCGAGCTGGTAGCATCGACGAGGGCCGTAATTTCGAGGCGAGTTACGCGAAACTGGTGATCGTTAAGACGGTTATACGCCGCGGTGGCGGCGGACACCCTTAAGTCGGTGCCAACCACATCAGGAACGGAATCCCGCGACCAAAAAGTCGGAGTCACCCTCGTTACGTCTCGCTCCGTTCGGCTCCGTCTGGCCGAGGCTCAGGGCGTCATCGGGAAGGGTTGACGGGGCGGCGGCGGTGGCGTCGGCGGCGGTGGCGGCGGGGGAGAGCGACTACCGACTACGTACTCGTGACGTTGCGTCTAGACGCCCCCACCACCGTCTCGATTCGTTGTGGCACACCGCCGAGGCGCGCATCGAGTATCGCGTCCGATTGTGGTGCGTGTCTCCTGTCCCCCGGCGACTCCTGGTTCCCGGCAACCGGCGCGCCACCTCCGCGTCACCGGCGGATGCTCTTACGGCGCCGCGGAACCACTTTCTCCCGCCGACAGATGGCGCTGATCCGATTTAGCGGCAAATTATATTTTTTTTTTAATTATGTTTTTTTTCTGCTCCCTCGAATCGCCTGCTTCTCGGCGAGCTCTTCCCTTCCGGGCGACATTTTTGAAAATTCATTCCCATTATGACACACCGATATTCGGACGGCTAAAATATCCGCGAAATAGGATCTAAGAAAATACCAAGGTTGTCGAATTTTCAATGCAAAACTAACACATCAATTCATTTGAATTAATTTTTTAACGGACATGCTCTTCGTTAAAAAAAATAATCAAGTGGTTAAAGAACATTGAATCCACTGAAAAAATAAATTCAGTGGCTAACGCAAATTTCTGCCTTTGAAAAAATAAATGTAATGGTCAATGGGAATTTGGCCCAATGCAAAAAATGAATTCAACGGTTGATGGAAATTTCTCCGGTTAAAAAAAATTCAATGGTCAATGGGAACCTCGCTCATTGGAAAAATAGATTCAATGTCAATGGGAATTTCGCCCATTAAAAAATTAGTTTAATGGTTGATGTAAATGTATCCCGTTAACCCTTACTGGTCACTCGGGGTTGATTCAACCCCAGCGGTTTTTCGAACTGCGCTACCTCTTAGAGTATTTGTGAAAATGAGACACGTGTCGTCATCTGTGGGTAGTTTGAACCATTTTTCATCATAAAATATCGTTCGTTATAACAAATCTGGCGTATCATTTTTCCGCACTTCAGATGTTCAAATAAATATAGTTTTTGGAACGGCCACTAATTTATTCTCACCCACCTGAAAGTATGCTATTTCAGATTTATGAAACGATTTGTTTAATTCTGTTTGGTTGAAAATTGAAGTCTCCGCATGGCTTTTCATGAAAAAAGTCATATTTTACGAATTTTTTTTCGCCTTTTCTTTTTTGGTATTAAAAATTACACGACTTGAAAATAACTGACATGGCCTTACGCATAAAGGTTGACATTACATTGTAGTATATTGATATAATTTTTTTTTCAATTTTTCAGTTATTTATCACTTTCCAAAGTGAGTGGGGTTGGTGACACCCCATGTGACCATCACGTCAGAATCCGGAGGTGTGACCATTAAGGGTTAAAAAACTGGATTCAATGGTCAATGGGAATTTGGCCCATTGAAAAAATTAATTTCAGCGTCCATGAGAATGCCACTGCGTTGGAAACTTTATCGCATTGTTCACAATTCTGACAGGATTGAAAAGTGTAGGAAAATTGCGTGGGCTAATTAAATTTACGGTGTCGCGTCACGTTAGCCTGAAAATTGCGGAGAATCCATCATCGTTCGATGTATTAACGATAGTCTAACTCGTTCGCTAGTATTTACGGACGCGATTTCGATAAGAGGGTCTAATTTACGATAAGCTTCCGAATTGATCCGGCGGCGGAGGGGGGCTTAAGCGTAGTCTGGCTTTTTGTCCGGCGAAGATATCGTTGTGGTGTGGATCGCATGCAAATACGAAGAATATATCATTCGACGGCGATTCGAATCCGTTTGCTCGCGCGGACGAATAACGATCGAATCGCCGTTCGTCGTCCGCCGAGTCGCGTGGTCGGTCAACTTCTCTCAGGGAAAACGTGTATTTATAAAAATATCGCGGCTTTTATAAGAAGCGGCAAGGCCGTCTCGACCGAGCGAGCGAAAGGGGTGCAATCGTTATCCGAACGGCGGTCAGACGGTCCGTGGTCGTTTCGCTTCTCGCTTTATCGTCGGGTAGAAAAACAACGGCCACTCGACTAACCTCGATGGAATGCTTCGAAACGAACGAGCACACCGGATTCTGGAGATAATTTCAAAATTGTGCAATTGCAAAATTTGCGATGGCGAGCGAAGAAAAAAAAACGACGATTTCGCAAATCGGTTGGAAGGAAGCTGAAGAAAATTCGGTGAGAAAGAAGGAGACGTTGGGGAATTAAGTCGAAGACGACGATCAGTGGGATGGAAGGGGGCAGAATTTCGAAAATCGACGGTGATAATTCGATGGAAGGAGAAAAACAATTCAAATCTTTTGGTGCAACAGGAAATGAAGATGGAGAGTTGGCGTGGGGAAAAGAAAAGGAGTAAAACGGTGGATTTTCGGAGGAGGAGAGGCGAATGGACGTGGATTGGGCGGAGGTGGGGTTACTTGGAAGGTGTGGAACGAGAAGTGAAAACTGTTTCGTCGGGGGGCTGGTTGATGTCCAAGGTGGACGAAAATACGACGAGGAAGGATGACCGAAAAATGAGAAAACTGTGACGAGTCGCGGCGAATTGATAGAGGAATGCGAGAGAGAAAAATATCGAGACGAGTTTCGAGCGGCGAGCGCGCTGCGGGGAAAGGTCAGACGGCGGACAACGAAGCCGGCGACGACGGAGGGCGATTCGTACTTATCTCGGAGCGAAAACAATATTTCCCAGGAAACGTGCGTCATTTTCATATCGGAGTGTCCGTGGAGAACGAAGGCGGAAAGAGCGAACGACGAAACGACGAAGGCGAGGGAGAAAATAAAAGTCTGGCATGGGGAAAATGGAGGAAAACAAATTCGAATCTGAACGATCAAATCGGATAAGCGAAATGAAAATCAACGGAAAGCCGATCGGCGCCTTAAAACATCGAAGTCGCCGAGTGGTCAAAAATTCCAAAAATTCGAGAGGAAGTACTTAGAATTGAGATTAAGAGCTCGAATTTTGAGAGAATTTCTTTTTCGATGCGAGGAACCAAATTTTCACGGATCAGCGAAAACTATAATATAGATACATATATATTGGGTAGTGTTATTTCTGGTAAAGTTTTTTTTTTTTGACTCGCAAATAGGTTGTATACTTTCAGGACGGCGAACAAAGAAATTTGTCAAAATTTGCGCTCTCAGTATTAATATTAATCGTAAGAGGTGCCTCTATTTCCACTTTATAAACAACGTGGAAAAGACATCTTATACGTTTACAATTTTATATCTCGACGCTCGCGTATTGTACAGATTCGGCCAAGACGTACTTTTGTAGAGAATTGAACGCTCTACAAAAAAGCTCTCTTAAAGTTTTTCGATAAACATAACCGTTTAAATGATATTAGAGTTCAAAGTTGGAAATGGTTGGAAATTCATCGTTTTTTTTTTTTTTAATATTACAGGAAACCTATTGACTGTATCGAGAAATGTCACGTGACTTTTTGGTAGACCATTAAGGTTACTATATATATATATCTTATTTATAATTAATACACAGCGATTTAGGCTTGGAAAATGTATGTTTAGCTGAAAATCGGTTCTAAGGAGCTATTGCTACTCGTAATATCTACGATAAAAGATGGGAAAATACTCACGAGTAAGATATCCTTCTTTACGCCTGATAAAAATATATTTCGTCACATTTTTATAAATAATTTTTTTGATTTAGAATTATAGATATTCGATAAATTATTAGAGCGTGGACTTTGAACTCGAATATCATGCGAATGGCTATGCTGATCAAAAAATCGTAAGACACCTTTTCTGTAGAGCGTTCAATTCTCTACAAAAACATGCGTTGGCCGAATCTGTGCAATAAGCCAGAGTCGAGATATAAAATTCCAAACAGGAAAAACGTTTTTTAATCGTGGTATCTAAATGGGAAATCGAACTTCTTGGTATCATTATTACAAGCTCAAATTCCAACACAGTTCAGTTTTTGCCTTCCTGAGAGTGTACAACCTGTTTACGAGTGGGAAAAAAAAGTTGGCCGAAAATGACGCACCCTAATATATACACGCACGTGAAATAAAGCGAATGGGGGAAAAAAAGGAAAATGATGAAAACAACGAGCTGGCGGTTGGTGTTGTTGGGTCGAGTGACTGAGCGAAGGTCGAGCCTGTTTTCCATCCGATATTTACCGGCTCTCTTCGAGCGTCACCGAGGAATGTCACAAACTATCTCGAGGCTCCCGATGCGCACATAGCGGAGCGCTCTCACCGTCAGCGCGTAAGAAATGCGCCGCGTGTCCAAGATTTGACGGACGCGCGTGACCGGTAAGCCGAGTGGCCGCGAAAAAGGAGTGGACGGAGCAAGAAGAAAAATCGAAATCGGTTGCGAGTATTCGGCGCGAGAACAGACCTCGCGAGATTTTGGGAAATTTTCGGTGCAACAGAAAAAAAAGGGAAAAACAGAGAAATAAAACGGAGAGGAAGGAAAGAATTGGGCGGTCCGGCGAAAACGGGAGAGAGATGCTGGCTGCTCGTTGCTCGGGAGAAAAAGTGTCGAAGAGAAGAGAAGCGCGTTGTCAGTCGACGAAACGAGATTAGAGACCGCGGCGACGACGCATCGGTGCATTCGCCGAAGATTCGGCAAGTGCAACGGGGTTGCTACGACATTGGTTGCAGTCTGTCTACTCGCAGTCTGAGCAGTGGGGGACTCCCGTCTAGACTGAACCCCCTTTCCCCCCGAAAACCCGGCGAGCCGCGCGACGGCGCGACTCCCCCACAGCAGAGCACAGACAAGCAAGCCAAACTGTTTAAGTGAACTGCTCCCGGCTCCCGGTTTCCACTGCACCGCCTTTGCCCCTAAAAACTTGGAATACTCGGTGTCAACCGGCGCCCCACCCCGACGCGCCTATATCATTACCATTTCCAGCATAGACGCCTTTTTCCACCTCGCGGACACAAAGATTCCTCGTAGCCCTCGGTCGACGGAAAAATCTCGCCGCGATTTACCCCCACCGTCGAGAAAATACCCGTGGCTACAAATCTTTCCACCGAACTTACCAGCATTTTTGCAAATTCACGCAACTTTCAGGAATCTGTTTGGGGACGCGCGAGCGAGAAGGTCCGAGAGCGCGGAGACTGCTACGAGCGATACTCGCGTACTTACCCCGTTAGCGCTATTCTTACCCTAGCGCGTAACGTTAGACGTAACACGATTGCGGTTGTAGCAGGAGACTTGCTCGTTTCTTTCCCAACCGAGGCTCGCGTACGCTGGACGCAATTGGTACCGTCTGGAAGGTGGCGCAAGAGCCGCGTGCACATCCGGAACAGCTTCAGTTTCGTCGGGGTTGGATCGAGAGATCCGAAACGTTCGGTACGCGATTCGCTAGCTACGACGTCTACTACAAAGCTGCTGACCAGCTTTCCATCTAATTTTCTGGGTTTCGCTCCGTTCCATTGCGGTGTACGAAACACTCGTCGTTTCTGGTCCTCGAGTAGCCGACGTACTACCTTCGATGTGTCGAACATGAAAAAACGCGTCCAATGCAAATCCAAGGCCAAACTCTGCTTCTAGTCAAATACACCCCAGTCGGCTGCCCAATTACAAACACAGTATCTACCTGTCAAATTCCTGGAAATCGATTCTTTGTATTGTCAGTTTCGGTGGAATCACCGAAACATCAGTATATTTCACGGACATTCAGTTTTTTTCCTACAGATATTTTCTAAACCTAGTTAGTTTTATGGCTCGACAATTTTCAGCACAGTGGGTGCTATAAATTCGAGGATAAAGGTAAAAAAAAAAAAAAAATCGTTCCTATCCCTTGTCATCGTAATGTGCTACGATAATCGACTGCGAAGTTCTCGTTAAGAATTCCCATTTGAGGCGGCGATACAAAAATATGTTTTACTGGCTGATTGAAAAATGTTGTTTTTGTCGGCTAATGTGTTTTGAAATTGGGCAGCCGTGATATTCCGATGGATGTCTGTACGCGACGATCGTTTATCGTCGTAGCTCGGAAAAGTCAATCCTTTCAGCCACAAGTTTTGTCAGCCATCTGTTTTTCTTACGAAATTTGGTTTTTAACCCTTACTGATCACTCGGGGTTGATTCAACCCCAGCGGTTTTTCGAACTGCGCTACCTCTTAGAGTATTTGTGAAAATGGGACACGTGTCGTCATCTGTGGGTAGTTTGAACCATTTTTCATCATGAAATATCGTTCGTTATAACAAATCTGGCGTATCATTTTTCCGCACTTCAGATGTTCAAATAAATATAGTTTTTGGAACGGCCACTAATTTATTCTCACCCACCTGAAAGTATGCTATTTCAGATTTATGAAACGATTTTTTTCATTTTTTTTTGCTTGAAAATTGAAGTCTCTGCATGGCTTTTCATGAAAAAAGTCATATTTTACGATTTTTTTTCGACTTGTTTTTTTTGGTATTAAAAATTACATGACTTGAAAATAACTGACATGGCCTTACGCATAAAGGTTGACATTACGTTGTAGTATTTTGATATAATTTTTTTTTCAATTTTTTAGTTATTTATCACTTCCCAAAGTGAGTGGGGTTGGTGACACCCCATGTGACCATCACGTCAGAATCCGGAGGTGTGACCATTAAGGGTTAAGGTTTACAAATCCGCTGTCAAAATTGCAAACGGAGTTATCCGAAAAACCGAATTTATATATCGAATTCCAGAACAATATACCCTATTTCAACATTTTTATCAGCCATGTTGAAAAATTTCAACGAAATCGATCAAAAACTGCGCGTAAACGCGTTGCTCATGTGAAGGCTCATTTCTTTAGAGAAGATGATGGAAAAATGGCGATTTCTCTTCTCGCGCCAGGAATCGATTCTCGACGCGGAAAAATCAGCCCCAAAGGACGAAACGAGCTACCTACCGGCGTAACGACGCCAAATGCAAAAGGCTCGGTGAGATCCGATCGGAAAAAAGTAACACGGAGATATACGTGGTCGCGTGTGCGTTAAGGCGTAATTTTTACGCTCGAGAAATCCCCTCCGTTTTGCTTACTTAACCCCGTTGTGTTGGCGTCGGGGTGGTCGGACGACCCTTTCAACTTCTACCGATTCGATCTCCCGGCGCTGACCGCGGAGCGCGGCAAAAACCTCTATTTACGCCTCCCGGCGTGTTTTTTCCGCGATTCCCGTTTTCCCAACATTTGCCGAGCGACCGATCGCCGCGAGACCAGGCGAACTTTGGTAGCCGATCGACGCGGAGAATTTTGGGGTCGACGCGTCGCATCGGGCGATGCACCTCGCGGCTATCAACTCATCGAGCAGAGCACCGCGTTTAATAGCGATAAGACGACCGACAACCGTACCGAGGTGAACGAACTCGGAGGCTTATCCGCTGCGTCGAAAGGTGACGGAGAAGCAGACGGAGGCCAGACGGACGTCACTTTGTTTTTCTTCATATTTCGTCCCGCTCACCGACGCGATGTTGGTGCCCCTACGGTTCTTTACGACGGAGCGATAACGCCGAGCGTCTGCCGTGTTATCGACAACCGAGAACACCTCTCCTGTAATTGCATCGTTACAAAATCGTGTTCGTACATTTTATTCGGGGGAAATATTTAGAATCAGGACTGCAGCTCAAAAATGGTCCAATTTTTGTTGCAGCATTCCTTAGTATCAAAAAATCGTATCCCCGCCATAATATCACATGGGATATCATTTTTTAACGACGAGGAACGCTACACAAAAAAAATTGGAGCCTTTTCGAGCTGCAGTCCTGATTCTAATTATTTACCTTGTTCGGCCGATTCGCCGAATTTTCGACGAATACCAGCGACGCGTTTCCCTCGAAAAACCGGGAGCGTAGTTCGAAAACTGAAAAATTTGGGGCCGCTCGTCTGATTTCGTTGTAACTACGCCGCAGCGACGACGCTAATGATCATCGTAAGAAGCGATCGTCGCGCTCGACTGATCGACAACTGGACAAATATTTGACCTGCCTACTCGTTCGGATTAAGCGATGTTTTTCGACGTGTACGCGTCTCAATTCGAGTTTTCCAGTTGAGCATATAAAATCGCGGGTCTGTTTTGTTTTACGGAGGAGTAGGAAAAAACGACGGAAGAAAAAGCACAAAACGAACGAAAACGTGGGTCCGAAGGCGAATCGTCGGTGCAGGAAGGTTGACCGTGAGAAATTTCGTGGCTGCACTCGCGAGTCGTGGGATATTTGCTCGTGACGTAATTGCAGCAGACGATCGAGATTCGCGGGGAAGTTTCGACTCGGCGTGCGGTTGGTCGCCGTTTCTTATTCTCGTAATCTGTTTAGATAGGATGTGGCGTGAAAGGAGGTCGTTGCTCCGGCGGTATCCCGAAGACGGAAGCGCTAGAAATTCTGTCCGGTGAAAATCGCGAAAATAAATCTTTCGTCGGGGGCAGGAATAAAGAAACAGGGGAAATAAATTTGAATTAAAAAATCTTAGTTTAAAAAAAATAGAGGGGAGGAAACAGAGTTGTTCGTTTGGAAGAAACAGCTTCCCGAGACAGGAACAGCGCGAGATTCACCTGTGAAAATAAAAACGAGAAAGACCGCCGCAAAGAGGAGGAAAGAATGACGAAGAAGAAGGAGAGGAGCGAGTTCTTCGGCTCAGGCGAAGCATTCGTATTCATGGGTTCGCGAGTTGTTCCATTATTCCGACTACTTTTCACGCCGCGTGCTGCAGGTACGGTCACGTGACCTCTTCGCCCGTTGCAGCGAAGACGCTCGCTCCGCGTACCTGCCGGCGCGCGAGGGTCTTCGACCGATTATCAATATCACTCCCGATGCTCTGGCATCTCGATCGCGATCTTCCTGGGCGAGTAGACGTATCGAGCCACGTTTAGATACAACGTCCACTACGCCAATCGAGCCGGCAAGATTTATATCTTATCGATGCGACCTATGCATATCGTCGTGGGAAGATGCATCGTACTCGGGCATACGGAGAGACGTGTATATAAATATTCGCGGTTGCCTAAGAGCCGTAGAATAATAAAATAATAACCGTTGACTCGCGGCAGCGTTGTTCGGATCAGATAAAGGGTCACTGCCTCTCTCGCGTCGTACAAAGCCTTCGCCTCGCGATTCTCTCTCGAGTCGTCTCGCCGGCTGGAAGCTGCGAGCTGCTCTCGCGTCCGAGGTGTCCTCGGCTCCTCGCGTTCAGAAAATCTGTTCGAATGACAGTTTTATGCGCTGCGGAGTTGCCGAGCGATAAATCTCGCCGAGACGCGTTACACTTCATAAATGCCGAACGCACTCCGGAAAACATTACAGGCCATTTATGACGACGAGAAGGAAAAAACTACCCACGACGATCCTAGAATCTAGCGTTATTTTCTTTTTTTTTTTTCATTTCCCTAGAGCAAAGTCTCGAAGAAACTCGTTTACCATATACCGATTTTGCGAAAAGTTACGGGAACGCCATTTTCCGCGCGAAAAACGTGGCAACCCCGCGACGCCGCCATTTTGTTGAGGGTAGCGTGCGCACAAGATGGCCGCCACGATCGATTCTTCGCGGAAAAGTACGCCGAGGCGGCGGACAGCGGAGGCGGTTATTCGAGAGGAATCACTCGCCTCGTCCGTGGCTCTGTGTCTCTCGCTCTCTTTCTGTTCTGTTGTTTCAGGCTGATTGTGAAATAACCTCGGGTGTTCATCCTCGGCGCAGCTTTTTACGATCGGTGCACGCGAATTAAACAAACGAACGCGATATTGGCGAGCTCCTTCGTCTCATCGCTCCCGACCCGCGAATCATAAAGGGGTTCCACGTCCCGCGTTCTGCTCTCGCTAATGAAAACTCTAATATTCCGCAACGAGGTGAGAAGTCGTAAAGTTAGCGGGAATCGCGAGCGTAAAACCGATTGCGCTTCCTGGAAAAAAATCACGTTCGTTTCTCGAGCAACGGAAGCGTGAGTTTTTCCCCGCAAATTTCCAATTCTCGCGGTGATTTTACGACGCGTTCGTAGTAAGACGAGACTTCGCTCCGTTATTCGCGGCGACGTTCGCGTCTCTCGGGCGAATTTCAAGTGCAAAACAAACTATATTTAAAATCAAAAAAACAATGAAAGCTCATTAGGGAACCAGTTGTTGCAATTTTAGCGACTCGTGAGCTCACGTCTCTCCGTTTATATCTCTACGCGTGTGCGTGCGGCTAGCACGCGGCTCGAACCTCGGGATGACGCATAATCCGCGCTCGTGTGAACGTGACGAGTATAAAATCTTCGGTAGGGTGACAAAACGAGGAGAGGAAAGCGTGACGCAGCCTCGGGGAGTCGGTACAGGATTGAAAAGTGACTAATTTTCGACGCTCGAAAAAATGAATCTCCTCGCTGGGAATGAGTCATCGAAGCATCGGGTAGAAATTTCCGTTTCCCTCGCCGATTGGCGACGGGGCAACGAAATTTCCGCTGTACATATCGCCCGCGCGAGAAAGGGATTTGTTTTCATTTTTTTTTCCATTAAGAATCGTCGAAATCGCAAGCTGCTGACTCCTCCTCTGTCGCTTGATGCACGCACCGCGATGTTTTCCTACTCGCGTCAGGCGGGCCGCAACCACCCTTTCTGTTCGTCGTCGTCGTCGCGTTGTCCGGTGTATGCACGCGACATCGCATCGAAACAAGCGACGACGCGACGACGACAACAACAGACGATCGCGGCACGACGCTCGCGGCTCGCGCGTCGCTAGAAACAAGCGACGTACGCGCGCGGCGTGAGTTATAGCAATGGGAGCCAGGAAGTCGGAAGCTTTCGTGGCTCGACCGAAAATGTCCGAGGCTATGCCCCGTGTCGAGGCGGTTGTTCGTAGCGCAGTGCCAACAGACTGGCGGCCTCGCGTACTACGCCGACTCTCTCGTATTCGCGAACCCGAAACCGCCGATATAACACATAATACGCGTATACGCGCGCGCGTGTATATACACATCCGTATGCATCCATATAAATATATATATAAAAAACGAAAACAAAAACAAAACAAACAAAAAAAGGAACGCGGACGCTTATCGCGTGCCTCCAGTTAACGACCTCTCTGACACGAACGGGATTGGATCGACGGAGAAGCGCGTCGGTTTGCTCCTCGCGGTTCTCTGCTACCTATATCGTCGTGCAAAACAAAAGGCAACAGTTATTCTTTCGAGCACAGATTCAACAGACTTCCACCCACACGCGGGAGATCAACACGGACGACGCTACCGCGGAGAAACGTGGATGCGCACGTAGAGATAGATACACGCGAGAGACAAAACACTCGCGCGAAGGAGACGGAGGTCGCGGAGAGAGAGAGAGAGAGAGAGAGATAGATAGATATCTTTAGAGAGAGAGAAACGGTGACCCGTGCGTACGTACACACAACGGGCAGAGACGACGATACGCGAAGAAGACAGAGACACACGCAGAGAGAGAGAGAGAGAGAGAGGCAGAGACAGAGCGCGGGAAGGAGGGATTGATGATAGAACGTCGTCGTAGGAGAGAAGGAAGGAACGACACGTCGGTGCGCGTCGGTGTGTTGAATGGGATCGGACAAAGTGTTGATATCGTGCCGCGATGCTTCTGCCACGGTGTGTCGTCGCGGACGCCAAGTATGGCCGATCGATCTGTTGGCTTTCGAATTGATGGTCGACGAGGTTATGAGGAGTGTCCGCGACAGTTCGCCGCGCGAGTCTTCGTACCGTTGTCGTCGCGTCAGGGGTGATCTGCTGCTCGGTTCGGGGATCGTTCCTCTGCCGGGTCTCGTCCGGTCCGGCCAGACTGCCCTTGGCTCTCGAATCCGCGACATTCGATCAAATATAGAACGGTGCAGCACGTGTCTAACGCTTATTTATTGGCAGTGAGAACAGTGTGGAAGGAAGAGTTTACAGAGGTACGGAACTGTCGCCACCTATCGACGCTGAACCGCAACTAAATTCGATCTAGGTAGACGAAGAGGGGGCGCGAGCGCGAGCGCGAGAGCGAGAGAGAGAGCGAGAACGAGAACGAGAGAAAGAAAGAAAGAGAGAATGGGCGCCTGCGCGCGAGTTTAATTGTAAGTACGTTCGGTTCTCTTCTTTGGATTCGCGTGCTTGGCAAGTGTTTTCAGCACCGGGAGACAGCTCGTCGTGCGTGTGGCTACTAAAATTCGACGAAGGACCGATGATTGGGGGAATCGGTGAATCGAGCGCGAGGTTTCATCGTATCGCGAACTCGAGTTCTCTTCTCCTTCGGGATGCCGAGTCGACTCTCGTCCCAGCTGAGAGCTCGTCATCGCTTGCGTGCGCAACGCGCACGTGTGCACGCTGCTTTCGTCCCTGAACATACTTACGTTAGGTACTCTCCTATTCCCAATGTTTCCCTTCTTTCCTCCCGTCCTTCGCGCGCTGCCTCCTCCTATTCCGGACGTCTCTCGAAATTCCACCGCGATTTTATCAGCATTACGTAACGCTGGTACCTCGACTAATCGGAGGATGGTCGACCCCCTTTTGAATATTTACCCAGAACCACGTAAACCCTTTATAGCCCTCTGCGATGCCTTAGCGTGACGAGGGTTGACCGGCACCAGCCGTGCTTTTCCCGAGGAGAGGCCGGATCTACAAACCGGGCTATAGCTTCCGAATCACGCCCCCGATAAAGCTATTTGTTGTTGAAAGGGATTCGCGAAACGCGAGGTAATTTCCAACCGCCCCGGTAATAAAGCCTCGAGGAAGAAAAAACTCTCGAGACTTCATCGACCATTAACTTTTTGTACCCGTGCGGAATTCAAGACAGATATCTGTCAGTTTCGTCACTGTTATTCAATTTTTTTCCTTCTAATTCGTAACGAGTCGGCGAACACCGCGTTATTCAAAACTCCGTTTGCAGTTTGCGTGCGATTTTTCGTTGCGGTTTTGCCGCGTTAACGGTGGACACTCGTCGTCGGAGGGGTAGAAAATGGTCGAGACCGGGTAAATGAAACGTATGCATTTCTATTCCAGATTCTCCAACGCCGAGGAAAGCCTTTAGATACGAAGTATATATTATGCTCGAGAGGAAGATACTGACCGCGCGAAATCCGCTCAGTCTCGGGTCGAGAAAGGTCGTCCACGGTGCCGTACCATCCTCTCGAAATGGTGACCGAAAACGAGCACAGAACTTGGATCGTTGATGTCACGTAACGGTCCACCCGCCCTTCATTTTCGGCTTGCTACTATGAATTCAAAGTGCGCTATCCCGACGCGTCTACTACGTCTAGCCGCAGAGCAGACGAATTATCATTATCAATGAAAGGATGGTGAGGAGATAGAGAAGGTCGAGAAGGGGAAGCGGAGATTGAAATATAGGCACGAGTAGAGCACGGCGATGACGTTGATGGTGTAGACGCGAAGAGGTGGATGGTTCGACGAGGGTGTCGGGACGAAACGATGAACGTACGGGATACAGCGGCAGATAATGGCTTGAGAAGGTGGAGGTGGATATAATCGGGCCAAGGCACCGTGGCGAAAAGAATGGACGAAGGGACGAGGAGCAAGAGAGAAACGAACGAGGAGACGATTACGTAGAGTCGAGCGAGGGAATGCCGACGAATCGTTGAAAGGATAAGTCGATGTCTTGCGATTCCTGCGAGGAAAGGGCGAAGACGGTTCGGGTGGAGGCGGAGGAACGCTGTGGTGGTGGCGGATATAGGTGGTTTTAAAAAGAGAAATTTAAATTTTTGTAATTTTTTTTTTTCATACATTTATTCAAACAAATCGCGGTATCGGTGGAAGAACGTTCCGGATAAAGTTCCGGGCGGATCGTGGCTGCGGTGCCTACTACGGGGACGAATTCGGGCTCGGTTCTGCCAGGACTGTTGTCCCTGTTCTTCGCGAGTTTCTTCAGCCTCGTGACGCTGGTCGTCGTTGTCGCCTCAGCCGTCGCAGCAGCGTCCGTTTCCTCCGCATCGGTACCGGACTCGTCCGGCGGATTGATCGTGCCGGTTGTCGGGGGGGAGGTCGGGAGTGGTGCGGTTAGAACCGACGACGAAGGTTCGTCGAGCGACAAGGAGGACCGGTTCACGTTGGCCGGAGGTACCGAAGCTACGACGGTGCTCCCGGGTCTCGGGACGTTGCGCGACCTCGACGAAGGTCAGCGTCGACCTATCGTCGTCACCTTGAGCGGGAGGGACCGGACGACAGTTGCCGCGCCGATGTCACCGAGGTCGAGTCCTGGAGAGCCAGGAGAACCCAGCAACGGCGGAGAACGAACGAGGAACACGTCGGAGCGCGAGCACGACGACGCCGATGACGACGACGCCTCGACTGACTCCTCTATGGAATCACGTGAGTCTTACCACGCTACCACTTCCATCGCAATAACTCGGCCAAAAATTGACGGACAAAAATCTTAAACCACTCATTTTGAAGGGAAAGAATCCAGCTTCCCGCCAAACCGGACATCGCAGCCCCAAAAATTGATCCTGCACGGTCAGCGAAGCTCGAAACTTTCGTGAAAATTTTCAGAACATTCGAAATTGTGTTGATTGATAAATTTTCAGGTAACAAATATCGTTGCCGAGACGAGTCTTCGAGTGTTAGAAAATGCATACTCGTCGCTTCAAAATGACTGTTTGATCGTCGATTTTCCGTTATTTTTGACCGAGTTATCGCTATTTCAAGCGTCGACGGCGCGTTCGCGCGAAAAGCGAATAACTCAAAAAAGCGTTTTGGAGGAAAAAAGCATCGCTATCCGATTATTATTTTGAAATTTGCTCAAAATAATTCCCCATTTGTGGCCGATTCCCCGAACAGATATAAAAGCGCATCTCAAAATCATGTCAATGATCTCGGAAAAGACTCTTTAACTTTCATCTAAATTTGTGCGTTTCATCTCCCTGACATTTTTTCATGAAGACTTTCAATGTCCCTTTGAAGTAGCAACGTTTTTACCCCTCTACGGATCGATATCCATGCTTCCCGAATCACCGGAATCCTGGAGAGAGATCGATGCTCCAACATTTTCGCCTCTCACCTCCATTATTCATCCGATTTATCTGCGTGGTTTCAGCCCCTTCGTTTCATTTTTCCCATTCGATTCGACCATATTAATTCGTCTTATTCGTATTCCAGTTCTTATCGGTATTCATATCTCGCTCGATTTCTTGTCTATTTCATTTCTACACTCGTCCATCGATCACTCTCTCGCATCTCCCCCCTCGTTTTCGTTTTATACCCCGTTTCTTCTTTTCCTCGCGCTCCGTCTCTTCGCAACGCTATTTTCTCGAATTCCACGGAGCCAGCAACAATGGTAGCCGTACAACCGCGAGTTTCAAGAAGCGCCGATCGCGCGCGCGCTCCTACACTCGTGTTCCATACGCCTCCGACTCTCGCATACCGTACCCTCCGAGAAACATACCATTTTTATACTCCCGGTCGAGCGTCGCGGCAACTGCGAGGGGGAAAGGAGCGGAGGGGTTCAGGGGGTTAACGTCCTTTCGTTTTATTATACTCCGCTCGGGTTTTGCTTGCTCGCCCGAGTGAGTATTGTTCGTTCCTACCTACCGTCCTCGTCATTGATTATTCAACGCGAAGAAAATTCATACGTACGCTCGTGTTTCCGTATCAGTAGCAACGAGTCCCGTCGTTTAACTGCCCGTCTTATCACTCATCCATCCTCCTCCTCGTCAACCACGCCTCCCAATACTTCACCTTCCTCACACTTTGTCCCACAATTTTTCCCACGCTCCTCGTATTTTTTATTCTTTCCCTCCTTTCCTCAAAAACTTACTCCAATTTTTTTTTGCGCTTCGCAGCGAATTTCCTTGCGTTATCTTCTGCCAAAAAGCGCTCTTCTTCTTCCTACGAGTGCCCCTCTTTTGTTTCTTGCAGCGCTCACGCGACCGTGACATATTTTCGGTGAAACCGATTTGCTTCTTTTTTTCATACGGGGTTACTGGAAGGCGATAAATTCTTCTGTGGCGCGTAGCGAAGCGCCGGAACGGGTTTCGCGTGATGATGTAACCCGTTGGCATGTTAACACGTGTCCGGGCGAGTTACCACGAAACGTCGAATTTCCTCCCCTCGTGACCGTACTTTTCACGAGTAAACCCTAATTCACGTAAAACACCGTTCCACGCGGTTATCTGTGAGCATTCTTCCAAGCAGGCCGAAAAGCTTCGTCTGGGCATGAAAATAAGTCCCTGGAAATCTGAGCTCTTAATATTAATATCCAGATACTCCGCATCGTACTTTTCATTTTCCCGAAGAATAACAGGGGAAATTTTTTTTTGTTCCTTCCGATTTTTATAACGAGCTCGTAGAGAAACTCTACCTACTCATTTCTGTAGAGAATTGAACGCTCCACAAAAAAAGTCTCATGGTATTTTTCCGGTGTAATATAGAAACGGGCAAATTTACGAAAAATCTAACTTTGACCTTGTATAACTTTTGAACCAATCAATTTAGAGAAAAATTGAAAGAGATCTTTTTTGTAGAGCATTCAATTCTCTACAAAAAGATGTACAGAAACTTTTAATACGACCCACCGCTAGCTCGTTATAAAATTCTGGAAAATGTACGTGAATAAAAAATTGCAGTATTTAATGATGAGAACAATTCAAAGTCGAGGTAAAAAATATTTTGGGTTTTTCTTTTACTCTTCAAGTGATGCTTAGTAACGAAAGTGTATTGGATTGAGAGAAAAAAAAATGGGAATAATTCGCAACTCCGCGCGCGAGGGTTGATGTCGCGGCGAGGCCTCGTAATATCGTTTTGGTCCTGTGGGTCACGGAGCGCCGCATGACCATGGCCGCGTCGACTGTTGGAAAAGGGCTGGCTGGTCGCCATGACAACCCCGCGGAAGTAGGAAGGGTCGTTCCACTTCTGGCTGCCCCCTCGTAGCCTCGGGGATGGAGGAAGAAGGTCGCCGCAGCTCAGAATCCGAACGAAAACAGGACGCCGAGGTTCGTTGGATGGAGAACGGAAAAACGGCGATGAGAGCCTCGGAGTTGGAAAACCGGATGACGTCGCGAGAAAGCAAACCGATCGCGTTTCTAAATTTGGAGGAGCGCGCAGATAAGCACGCGGCAGATAGATAAGGATCTCCTTATGATCGTCGCAACGTCAGAGGTCGCCGGTTGGCGTTTCGAAGAAACTGGCGATTTATGATCCCATAAAAGTCCGAAGAACCGTTCGTTTCGCGTCACGATAATCACGCGATCCGAAGCCACAGGTGCGCAGGCAGCCTCCGCAGCCGAAGCTCCTCTTCGATTTCCCGTGCGCCGCGACATCGGCTAACGGATCAGCGGCTCTCTGCGAGGCGAAGAAAAAAACGCGGAGCAAAACTCTGCGGGCGAGGAAGAGGAGAGATGAGGAAAAAAAAGAGCGGCGCCGAGAGAGCATCCAAACT
Source organism: Arge pagana (assembly GCA_963969455.1). Classification (NCBI taxonomy): domain Eukaryota; kingdom Metazoa; phylum Arthropoda; class Insecta; order Hymenoptera; family Argidae; genus Arge; species Arge pagana. The sequence goes on from OZ018310.1 coordinate 22,996,008, forward strand.
TGACCCTTTCGCTCGCGAGTTTTTTCAGCCTTTTCCTTTTTTTTCCAATGCTCGGTACTGCGAGACCCGATTGTTCTGTTGCTCCTCGCTCGAATATCTCGGAAACTATCGGCACGAGCGAAAATAGTCCGCTGATAAAAAATAACGCGCTCGAAAAATTCTACGAAAACGGTTCAACGACTCTTTATCGCGCGTGCGATATTTTGGTCGTTATCCGGGAAAAACGAACACGCTGCTTATGCTAGTTTCGTCAGCTGATACATATTGATTTTAGAAAGCTGAAATTTGCACGACAAAACGATCGTTTCGAGCCTCGCGCGCGTATGACTTTGAACCTCGACGTCGTAATTCACGCGGATGCGCAAATCCGTAAATCACGAGCCAGCGTATTTTGCCCCCCCATCGAGACAAATATGTGCGCGCAATCGTGGTCTCGAGATAACTGCGAAGAGGCGCGAGATTTATTTTGCGCAGTTTTCATACAGGCCTCCATTTAAAAAAAAAAAAAAAAAAATTCGCCGCGGCGATAATCAATAGGAGTAAATATTCGGAGGACTTGGCCAACGCGTCGTCGCTCTTCAAATGTCCCGGATTTACGATAGACACGGGAATAAATATCCGTAACGAGAGACTGTTTATTCGCGGCAAATAAGTCGGCAACGACGTTCGTATTTCATCCAGGAACGCGAAAACGGTCTCGAATCGATGGAACAAGTGTGCCGTAACCTATTTTCTTCGCCATCCTCGCAGCGCTCCCAGCTCTTTGTCCGCGAGCCTCTTATCGCCGTTTTATCGCTCGCGCATCAGTGTACCGTCACCCTCGCTCGTCTTTCGATTCACCACTTCGAAGACAAATCCTCGTTTCGATTTATTCATCCAACCCTCGCATCGTCCACGTCTCTGGTCCCGCTCCCCGTCTCACGGGTTCATCTCCAACGCTCTATTCGATTCTGACGTACGATCAGTTCACCACCTACGATTTTCACCCGCCCAGATCGACCGAAACCCCACGCGTCGAGCCTTCCCACCGCTCGGTGATCGTACACACCTGTAGTTTCCTACCTTACCGACCGCCGCCATCTTGGACAGGCCATTTTGTTTTTCGCCAATGTGCCCGATCGTCGTGAAACTCGATTCCCCGCCTCGCCGAGACCAAATACGAGGTCAGCGCTGCGACATTCGAAATGGCGCGACCATGTGTAAAAAACAATTTATATTTTTTTCGCCTAGTCTCCTTGGTTTGCGCTCGCGAAAATTGACGTGAAAATTTGATGGGAAAGCAGGGTTTTGGTTACCGCGCGAAACTCCGATGTGCTGTTTTGTCACTGGAGCTGTCTTTCATTGTTAGTTAGTTCATCGACGCGTTCGGGCCTCCGATGAAAATAATCTGTCAACGCACTCGGCGTGCCGTCGCGACGACAAAATAAACCGATCGGCGTCCTCCGATATCGTAATTGTTATTCTCGTTACCGTATCGTCGTCTCGTCGTGTCGGTATCGCCTTATCTCGGGCTCGCCACAGACGCGCGTCACCGTCTCGTCGATGCGAGATCGAAACGTCGCTGCAAAAAAAACAACGAGTACTTACCGAAGTAGTAGCGACTCGTTCTTTATCGAGGATTCTTGAAAATCTCCCGCCTACTCGCGCGCTCATGGGGGAATTCGTCGATGTCGACGCGACAGCGCCGCGCGCTTCGACTACCCGACGACAGATGGCACTGTCTACTCGCAGGGAGACTGTTCGCTCCACCATATTCGTTCGGTAACTCTCGAGTATATAAGTTTACAAATAGAATAAACATTGATTTCTCGCGAAACAGGTAACGAGATTCACGCGTACAACAAACGTGGTCCACAGAAGTTGGCTAGTTTCTATCTATTCCGTGCGCGACGATTTCCCTAGGAACCGGGGCGCCGCCTGGCGGCTACTTTCAGAACTACGGGCCTCCGCGACACGCTCGTTGTTTATCAACAACATTTTCGACTGGGTCGAACGCCTCGCGTTTGCACTTACTTGGCCGCCAACGAGAGACCAAGACTCTCACCGTTTTTCTGTCACTCGACGCGACGCGAAGCGTTGCTGATAAAAAAGCTCCCGACAAAACGCTCGCGATCGACGCGATATTTGATCCTCCTCGTCTCTCGCGCTGTAACTCTGTGTTCGTCTCTCTCTTTCTCGCTGCGCGTTATCAACGCTGCGAACAAGCGACGATCGATCCGGGTCGTTGATCCGTTGGAGCCACGAATTTCGTTTGTTTCTCCACTTCAACGTCGAACCTTTTCCCTTCGATTACATTTCCCACACCACCGACATTCGCCTCTCGAACGCGTACGTTCACACCCCACGTAATATTTCCTCCGACGTGCCGAGTGAAATTCCCATGGTCGCCGGAAAACGAAAATACAGTTCTTTTTCAACGCCGATTCGCTTCCCAGACTTTCGGTGGTTACATTAACTGTATAACATATTGTATTAAATGGGTGAAATAAAATATCCCAAATTGATACATTAAATATAATATCTTAAGCTCAATAAAATTGTTCGCACCATTATAAAATGGTTTTAACCGATCCACGTAATTTTCTAACCTAAATGGAAACGCAATTCGCAGTTTTACGATATCGCCGTGAGAACAAAACTCGTTCGGCGATTGGCAATATAACAAGTCGATGGCGTTTTCTATCGTCGAGTAGACACGAGCGCGAAACTTCAACGTCGACGCAGGACTCCGCGTTTGATAGAGACACGCGATTGTTTCGACCTCGACGTCTTCCGCGACGCGTGTTCTTGCCTCGCGAACGCGATTGTTCGTCATTAACTCGTCCATTATATCCATTACGTCTCCTTTGGCGACGTGATGCATCGTGTTCCGCGATTCGTTCCTCGGCGACCCCGTCGTTCGTCTCTCTCTCTCTCTCTCTCTCTCTCTCTCTCTCTCTCTCTCTCTCTCTCTCTCTCTCTCTCTCTCTCTCTCTCTCTCTCTCTCTCTCTCTCTCTCTCTCTCTCTCTCTCTCTCTCTCTCTCTCTCTCTCTCTCTCTCTCTCTCTCTCTCTCGCTCTCGTCGAGTCACGACGTATAAACGGGGATTTGAAACGTATATGAGCGAAATCGTGCGGGATTAGCGAGAGCGGCCTCATTGTCCGGTAACGCGCGAGGCCTCGAAGCGCGATTAACGAGGCTCGTTGATCCGGGGCACGGAACACCGTTCTCCGTGCCGGCCCGTGCCGCGTCGCGCGTTACCTTGGCTGAGAAAGTAGGTCGTGTCTAGTCGCGGTAGCCGGCAGAAGGCGAACGGAGGCTCGCCTCTCGCTCGCCTCACCTACGACGAGTCACGGTTTAGTTACATCTCATCGCTCATTCCTGCTCGTTCGCGTTGCGTAATACCGTCTCTACGCTCAGACGGACGGACGGATCCTAACTCATTCGCAAACACGATGCGCGAACGCCAACGCCTCCTACGTTTCGCTATTTCACTGTCTCGTCGTGTCTCTCTCTCTCTCTCTCTCTCTATTCATCGACCTACCTATCTGGCTCTCTACCTCGCTACCTATCTACCTCTCTCTCTACCTATGTATCCGTCTATCCATCTGCCTATCTATCTATCTATCTATGCGCACTGTCGTTTTCGTGGAGAGCATCTAAACGATTTCGACCACCTGAGTTGCTCTTCTTGGTTTTGTGGGAGAAATCGAGTGACGCAGTCTTTTTTCACCTCGCGTACTCAGGTGTAGGGTGATGCAGGTCAAGTGTGTTTTTTAAAATGAGATCCCTTATTTTTTTCGCAGGTTCGTATTTTTCGCGTGAAAACAAGGTGGTCGAATTCGTTTAGATGCTCTGCACGGGAATAAACAGGGTGCAGAAATCGTAGGAGATCGGTCAATATTTCACACTATATCCATCGTTCTTTCCGATACACCGATTCGTTGTAGAATAATAAAATTGGAAAATCATTTTTCCGGTGCTATTCAAATGAGAAATGGAAAGAGCAACTCTTAATAGCAATATTAGCAGCTCAAACTCTGACAGAATGTTGTCTCTACCCGATTTTCAACAATATTTTTATAGTAGTCAGATAAAAAAAAAAATCTATCTCTCTTTTCTCCCCTCGCAATCGTCGTCCTATTTCCAATCGAGAAAGCCTCCGAGCGAGTCTCTATCTCCGCCTCTACTCCGTTTTCGTCCACATTTCCCGGCCAGAATCACAATCACGCTCGACAGATTTCACAGGATGCGGGCTTCGGTGCTTGTGGGGTTGCAATGCCGCGCGTGTTCACGTGGCGCGCTCGAAACAGCGCCTAAAGAGGCTCGACGGGGATGGAAAAGTGGTGCCAAGTGCAGAGCACTGGGGCATCGACTATCCGCCACCCCGGAGGCTCCTCGCGCTAGGGCCTGCCCCAACGTCGATGTACCTACGCGACGTTTCGCGTCATCCTCGACCCGGTTACGCCGATTTTACGCTGGCACACCGAAAATCTCGAGGAATCCCCGGGTCTGGAATCAAAATCGAGCGGAGGAACAAACGAGTTTAGTAGTTTCTTCAGGAGCGCACGTCTACGACGCTCGAGTAGGTATTGAGAAATCTGTGAGGTTTAACGACTGCAGTTGCGGCGCAACATGACCGATAGACTAAACAATAATAACCGAGGAAACGGCGCGCGAGAGAGAGAGAAACAGAGAGAGAGAGAGCGCGAGTAAGAAAGATCGAAGCAATTCCAAGAGAAATCGTCCGGAACGTTTCCGATACCGATTTCCGTAGGTAGCAGATTCCATTTTAGTCCGTCTGCGGTTGCGCGTCACGCGTCTCGCCGTTGCATCTGCACACCCTACAACGACGTCTAGCTCGCGTCTGGCCCGAAAATCCTTGAATGAAACCGGCCTATTTTTAAACGGATCACGACGAACAAACAAGACACTGTATCGGATTTTGAAAGCTGGCGCGAGCCGACGCTCCTTCGGTCTCTTGGCTGATTCCTCCCCATTCGAATCGTGGGACCTCGAACTTGGAGTGCTCGAGCATAAAAAAGTGCCGAGTATCTCTTGTACAAAGTCGTCTAGTCTCGCCAATTTTGTCTTCACTCGACTAGCCGGGGGACGGGGAGCGAAACATACCGGAAAAATGCTCATTTCCGTAATTGGAATCCTCTTTTACGAATGCTAGAGCGGTACAAATTCCAATTGGTGCAATAAAAAAAGGTCTTGACGATGCTAAAACCTCGATGACTAAAATGAATAGATTAATCCATCCTTAAAGTAATAAAATGAAATCGAATATGAAAATTTGTTGAAGAAATGGTATTTTGAATGCCCAAATGCCAAACCTTTCCTATGTCATAAAGTAACTACCGACGCTCGTAGGGTAATAAATGGCATATGTTTTTCTGACCCTCCCTCGAAGACCGCCCGAGGACGGTTAGTGTTTGCAGAAGGGATAACCGCGTGAAAAACAACTTTTGTTTTTCGTAAGTTCCCGGGGCGGTATCGGTTGTCAATAGCGTGACAGACCCTTGGCAAGTAACTGCGTTTTACTTTCTGTCATCAACAGCGCCTAAACTAACTATACCACGTAATATTTTGTTTTCTTTCATAAATACTTTTTATTCTGCAGTCCGATTGAGTTCTGTCTTTTGCCGAAGGTAGAATCTCAACAAAATTTTCCCTTCCAAAAAAATGATTTGTTTTTTCAAATGACTTTGCACTCTTCCCTCTTATAAAGACGAAGAAATTGAGAACTACAAAGATGAACGAGTTCCTTGTGGTTTTCAAGTTGAATAAACGAAATACTTATATTTTTCAATACGTTGCAAGTACCTACCTCAAATGACCTTGATACTTCAACTTTGGAAAAAATACAAAGACACCATCTTGTGACCCCCTCGAAACCATGAAACTATCGTACTATACATTTTTACGTGCCTCGCTTCGTTCGGGAGAAAATCGCCCAAACCCAAAATCGTCTAACTATATAGATTGTATGAAAAGTCTGGAAACGGTCAAATATCTCGGAAACGAAACGTTTCTGTAAAAAAATGTTCCGGATCAATGTTCTAGGGTTTCGAAAGTTCTATTTAATGGTCATATTCGTTTGACCTTGAATAGAAGCGTCAAGGAGAAATCGAAACCAACATTATTTTTTTAAATAGAACACCCCATTTTTTATGACATAGCATTGAAGATGACGGCGAGACGTTTCCAAAACACTACTTGAACACCTATTTTCGTTGAGAATTGCCTGAGTTACGGGCGTTAGAACTTACGGTGCCGTCAGCACTAGTGTTATCCAACATGCACCGCGCGAAGGTCACATGTTCGGCACTAATGCTGGCGGCATGTCGCGGCACCGTAAGTTCTAACGCCCGTAACTCAGGCAATTCTCAACAAAAATAGGTGTTCAAGTAGTGTTTTGGAAACGTTTCGCCGTCATCTTTAATACTGTGTTATAAAAAATGGGGTGTTCCATTTAAAAAAATCATGTTGGCCTCGATTTCGCCTCGACGCCTCTACTCAAGGAGAAACGGATCTGATCATTAAATAGAACTTTTGAAACCCTGCAACATTGGTTCGAAACATTTTTCTGAGAAATCTTTCGTTTTCGAGATATCAGACCGTTTCCAGACTTTTCTAACACTCTGTATTTGTAAGCTAAGATTGAACGTTCTCCGTGGAGATTTGCCGCGATGAAAATGATCCCGCGAGGAGAATGGTCGACCGACTTCGTACAAAGCGAGCTCGTTTGTACGGTTTTTTTCCCGTTCATCGCGTCATTTTACGACTGGTACGTTCGCGCGAAGGCTGCGCCACGAGATTCGTAGTTGATGCTCGAAGTACCTCCGTTTCCACAAACCCTCTCCTAAAATGTACTCGTAATTTTCTTCGCGTCCATCGTTGCTCGTTATTCCACGATTCGGCCGGAATTCTCGAACCGGAAGTAGTCGTCGCCGAAGAATTCGCACGTTGCAATTCCGTCGCCGGAGCTTCGGCCGTGGAATTTTTGGGTAGCAGCGTATCGCCGAGATCCGACTTCCCATCGAGACTAGGTGAGTGGGTCAAGTACGCGAATATTTTTTGTTCGCGGATTCGGCTACGGAGGATCCGCGAATCGTAACGGTTCGCCTCTCTCCGTTCGCCGTTTGCCGTTTGCCGTTCGCTGCCTAATTCGCCGTGACTCACCGGGCACCGTTAAATTCGCTGCTACACACCTGATGCCTTCTCTCGTACAGTCGCGAACAGAAGCGAGGACCTGCAGCGCCAAAGAGAGACCAACACCAGGCGAGTCTGACGGAACGAAAAACGTGGCCCGGTTACGCAACACCCGAGTAGGTCAACGTCCTTGTCTAGTCGCCTTTGGAAAACTCGTTCCGTGCATTTTTCCCCACCCAGGAGCTCCGCTCGCCTCGCCTCGCCTCGCCACCTTTTTCCCCCCTCCTTTTCTACTTTTTATCCGCTCCTTTTTTTATTTCCCTGCTACGAGGCAAAAACTCGCACGTGCCGCTGCTTTTTTCGCGAATGAGATTCGCCGCGAGGCGACAGACGCGGAGCCCTTTCAAGGTTCGCGCTGAAAAGCGGACGCTGAACGGATTTTTATCAACGGATCGGGGATGATCGAGCGACTCGTGACGATTTCTTTTCTTCTCTCACCTTCGTCGTTGAGACGAGTTGCGCAGGCGAGAAGAGAAAGGCAAAAGCAAGAAGTATGATTGCGATTTTTTTATTTTTTTTCTTAATACCGTATTTCCTAACGCGTTTACAACTTTTGTACGCTGATTAGTAACCTCTTAACCCTCATTGGTCACTCGGGGTTGATTCAACCCCAGCAGTTTTTCGAACTGCGCTACCTCCTAGAGTATTCGTGAAAATGGGACACGTGTCGTCATCTGTGGGTAGTTTGAACCATTTTTCATCATAAAATATCGTTCGTTATAACAAATCTAGCGTATCATTTTTCCGCACTTCAGATGTTCAAATAAATATAGTTTTTGTACCGGCCACTAATTTATTCTCACCCACCTGAAAGTATGCTATTTCACATTTATGAAACGATTTTTTTTATTTTTTTTGCTTGAAAATTGAAGTCTCTGCATGGCTTTTCATGAAAAAAGTCATATTTTACCATTTTTTTTTCGACTTATCTTTTTTGGCATTAAAAATTACATGACTTGAAAATAACTGACATGGCCTTACGCGTAAAGGTTGACATTACGTTGTAGTATTTTGATATAATTTTTTTTTTCAATTTTTTAGTCATTTATCACTTTCCAAAGTGAGTGGGGTTCATGACACCCCACGTGACCATCACGTCAGAATCCGGAGGTGTGACTCACGAGACCTCCATTTTCTCGTGAGTAGTAAATATTCTTAAAATATTACTCACCAATACTCGAAAGTTGCAAACGAATTAGGAAATCCAATATTAAAAAAACAAAAACCGGACGGATTTTTTTTTGTCCTCATCTGAGACCTTTTTTCTCCTTGAATATGAGAAGAGATGCTAAAATTGAGCTCTATCATCAAGGCGTAAAATGACTTGCACGGTGTTAACTGTATCGAAACCAGACTACCTACTCCCACTTTTCCCCAAATCGGATCCGGACATTAGAGGCTGAAATCTAACTCCTCGTCCCTCGACTCCAAGTACCTAGGCATACGAAAAATCGTTCAGCATTCTAGCTGTGAAACTAGTATTCTCTGCGTCCTCAAATTAGGTCGAAACCACAGTATTCAACTACTTGCTAATGCAGAAGAATCTTTAACATCACACATATTATACTTACTCATTAATTCATTACTCCATTTACTTTTTACTTGTATTATCTGCCACATTTCCGAATCTTTTTTTACCTATATATATATATATATATATATATATATATATATATATATATATATATATATATATATATATATATATATATATATATATATATATATATATATATATATGTGTGTGTGTGTGTTTTTGTACTTCCCATTATTCTCTACTTTTTAATTCCCTTCCATTTGCTACCTCAGCATAATAATTGAAGTTCTCAGTCACTTCCTCGTTTCTCCGCCGATCCAGTAGAATTGGCCTACGAAACGAGTGGATATACCCGGAAGACCCGTTCACCAGTTCTCCTCGACGTTGTTTCGTTTTTTTTCCGCCTCAGGATCGCGCCATCCGGTCGGCACTTCCGTTCTCCAGGCTCTCCAACATCTGTGTTCCGGAGATTCTTGCTCGTTTAGAGAACTCCAGATTTTCAGTGACGCGTCGATCCAGGGAAATCGGTCGGCGAGATGTCGCTCGCGTGGATGCGATCCGGAGGTCGTCGTAGGTCGATGACATCCAAGTCCGTTCAACTCCATCGGTGGGCGATGAGCCGGTCCACCGGTCTGCTTAATGGTGGTCCCACGTGTCGATGCGGTTCGGTAGGATCGACGACGACGGCGACGGCGACGGCGACGGCGACGGCGACGACCTTGTTTCGGCTGTACTGTTCGGATTGTTTGGATCGTTAGCGCTGTTTGGACTCGTTACGATGTTTGGACTCGTCGGACTGTGCTCAGACTATTTGCACTGCTGAAATGCTTACTCGACACGTCGCACGACGCGCGCTCGGTGTAGGAGGCACCGACGCATCTGACATTCGAGCGAGGCGACGCGCGCCACGAAACTTCATCGTCGTCGGCTTCCTCCGGCGACCTTGCGCGAATTTACGTCAGCATAAATTCCATCACGCGCGAGACAGACATCGGCGCGACGCTTGATCAGCCGCAGTTCTTGCAGCCGCAACGAATCGCGACAAAAAATAATAACGCTGCCCGCCCCTCGCGCGCCGGCTCGAGGGAGCGATTGGCTGGTGCAAATCGGCTGCTGCGTCCGCGCCGAGTCGACAGATACTCGTTTCATCGGATTTTCCTGCCGTACAAAATTTTGGAAAATTACTTTACTCGTAACTTGTTTTTTTTTTGTTTTTTTTTAATTCAACAATTATTTTTCGTTTCTTTAATGTACGCGATCACAAGCAATCGCGATTAACCCTTACTGGTCACTCGGGGTTGATTCAACCCCAGCCGTTTTTCGAACTGCGCTACCTCCTAGAGTATTTGTGAAAATGGGACATGTGTCGTCATCTGTGGGTAGTTTGAACCATTTTTCATCGTAAAATATCGTTCGTTATAACAAATCTGGCGTATCATTTTTCCGCACTTCAGATGTTCAAATAAATATAGTTTTTGGAACGGCCACTAATTTATCCTCACCCACCTGAAAGTATGCAATTTCAGATTTATGAAACGATTTTTTTGATTTTTTTTGCTTGAAAATTGAAGTCTCTGCATGGCTTTTCATGGAAAAAGTCATATTTTACGAATTTTTTTTCGACTTTTCTTTTTCGGTATTAAAAATTACACGACTTGAAAATAACTGACATGGCCTTACGCATAAAGGTTGACGTTACATTGTAGTATTTAGATATAATTTTTTTTTCAATTTTTTAGTTATTTATCACTCTCCAAAGTGAGTGGGGTTGGTGACACCCCATGTGACCATCACGTCAGAATCCGGAGGTGTGACCATTAAGGGTTAAGGGTTAAACTAACAGCATACACACCCCCACGTTACGATGTGGCAAAACCAGCGGTGGGGCACTTGGCCCCACCTGCCCCCCATTTCCGCGGCCGCTGTGTCCTTGAAAGGGTTAACGCGGTACTGTGATACTCTCAACACAGAGCCGTGTTGCCCCATCACACTACACATGCACTGTGTCCACGTAACCCTACTTCTCTGTAAAATGAAGTCGTCAACCCAAATTTGTGCGCGGAAATTCTTCTACTGCGCATTCATCCTCGATGTCTGATTCTCCACTCTTCAGCATTCGCTTCCGTTACTTTTCCTCTCTATTTCAGTTGTTGTTGCCGTTTTCCGTGCTACCAGTTTGTTCTCACCGCGTGGAGTTTTTTCGGGGGATGGAGTTTTTTCGGGTCCTCGTCGTCGTTTGGAAAAACTGTGTCGCGGAAAGGGGGCGAGATACGGGGAGGCTTCGAGCTTCGTGGATAATCCATAGACTTACGCGTGAGTCTCTCTATGGGATAATCCCGATGCCGAACGATCGCGTTGCTCGGGGCTGGTATTTCCACTGCCTCGTTTAGTCGTCGCTCGTTTGTTCCTTGCGAGATGACGCGGATAACGACTCGGCGAAAAAGTTGTGGAACTTTTTCGCATTTCGCCTTGAGATGCGTTCGTTCGCGACGTGATGTAACGGCGTCGTAGATGTAGATAATTCCAACCAGCTTGCCGCGTCCAAGGTCCGACGACGATTATTAATTCTGAACCAGTCACACATCGCGCCGAGAGACCGTCCAGTGGAAAGTTTATCGTCGAACTTTTTTACGCCCAGATTATACAGTCCACGGTCGAATCGCTCTCGAGACGAAAATCGCATCTCCCGAGTTCTTCCTTCCCTCGTGGAGCTCCGCGAGTCGTTCGTGTCCTAAGAAAATGCAACGAAGCTCGCAAACGAAAAAATGTCGGACGATTACAAATTCCGGAGGAGTAGATCCCGCTTACCGGAAATAGCGTCCCAGTAAATTGGACCCGCCAAAAAATAAGCCCAGTAAACACGTTTTACGACCAAAATAAGGCATTGAATTTTTTAATGCACCGGCATTTTCGTTAGTCCTTGAATTTGTTTTTTTAACAAGACAATTTTTCACGAACCATCAAATTTCACTCTTCAGTGGGAATTATTTCCATTAACCATTGAATTTTTTGAATGGGAGAAAATGTATTCAATCATTGAAATTATTTTCTCAACGAAAAATATCTCCATTAAAAAATTTCATGGACATCGCTCCGGACACTTATACTATGATAACACTGTGATTATTAAGAAACAGCGCTAAATAATTTTATTCAAACGTTTACAATGAAAAATATGCGTACGACCATCTTTGATCATATTGCGATCACCTATCTGATTTACAACAAACTCGTGAGGCATCCTTACACGTGCACTGCACAACGTATTTACGTTGCGATTACATCAGCGGCTATTTGGACAGTAAGGTTTATTTTTACGAGGAATTTCTAGCTCGCAGTTATGTAGTTAGGGATTTTTTTTTGTTGATAAGAAGTATTACTTACAGGCGAACTATAACTGGACTTTTATATAATATTTATATAATATTTGACGGGGATTTTTTTATCACTGGTCACCATAGACTGAAAAAACGTCAAGGTCCTTGCAACCAAGCTCTACCTGCAGGGTAAAAAAATGTAGTGTACACATTTTTGTGCACAAAAGTGAAGATTTTACTGTGTTGATTAGTGTTGTTCTCACAGTCCGTTTTGCAACGCGCAACAGTGTCATTTGATACTAAAGTAACCCTTTTTAAATGTTGCTCTAACATTGGCTTGTCAACCAGCGTTGCGTTACCCGATCACTACACACGGAGTGTGTTGAAATAATACTCACTTTGTGTGACAAAAAGTGACTCACACATTCTTGTGTTAAATTTGACGGACATTTTTTAGTAGGTGTCGTCTTTGGAGCAACCCAAACCTCGCAAGCTCGAGCATTCCTTGTAAAAGATTTCTCCCAAAGTACCTTCGGACAGAGCACCACGGAGCATCATCCCCTAAGACGCCAGAATTGGCGAGAGAATCGAAAACTTGAGAGTCCAAGAGAAACTCAGATCCGGCGACGAGGCAAAAGCTGAAATGGCTTTTGGATAATATAGTTCAGAGGGTGAAAAAAACCCGCGGATACCGGAGAACTGCGACGTCGCGTCCACGTGGCATCCAGGAAAGTCGGAGCGTCTCTCGACGATATCAGCCAGAAGGATGCCGTGGTCCGGGCCAAATCGGAGGGCAGAATGGTTGGAACGGAGTAAAAAAAAGCTCGTTCGTTGCCACAGATGAAGGGAACCAGTACGGGTCGCGGGGTAAAGCGGGGCGCGTTCGTGGAGGGCAGAGGAAGAGGAGAGGAGAGGTCGCGACGCGTTGGTTCGGTGGGAGGTTCAAGGCCGATACGTTGCAGACGCGAGTCGGCAGTTCTATTTTTAGCGCTTCCTACTATTGTGCAAAGTTTAGTCTGTCAACTGTCTAGGTCTTCTTCTTCTTCTTCGTGGCTCGCTCACCCGTGGATTTCGACTGTTATTCTTCGCCTCCTCTTCCTCTTCTCCTCCTCTTCCTCTTCGTCTTCTTCGTCCTCTCCTTCTTTTTCTTCCCCCTCGGCTTCCTCTTCTTTTTCCTCCTCTTTTATCTCCTCCTCTCCTCCCCTCCTCCTCCTCCTCGTTCTCAGCCCCGGCGCGACGTTCGCGACTTTTTTATTGCTTCGCCGACGCCAAATTCCGTATGTGGGAGATCTCGGTGCGGCGTGCAGCGAGCCGGTTACGCAACGCTGCTCTTCATGATTTATGTCAAGTGGTGCCTACTCGTCCCTCCGTAACGCCGCGTCGAGCTCGTATAACCCGAATTAAAAGGAAAAAAGATGAAAAGACGAGAAGAAGAAACAAAAACAATTTAAACCAAAAAAAAAACACGCGGCACCAATAATTCTTGCCGCGAGTTCAGAGTTCAAGGTCACAGCGGGCGATCCTCCGCCACGTGTCCGCGGCCATCCTTCGTCTTCCCTCGTCGCGCTCCCTCGAGGCCCTCTCTCGTCGCCTCTGCGCTCTCGCGAGTCGGCGCTAAGAGGCTCGGAGATACGCGAAACGGACCCAAAATGGCGGGCGGCTCGACGCTTTCATCGCCACTCTCGTTGCTCCTCGTCGAATAACTCCGAGGAGAACAAAAAATCGCGTTATATACGTCCGGTATCGAGGGGTGAGCCTTGTAGAGGAAAGTTCAAGCTTCTCAACTCGATGAACCGAGCCGAGCTGTAAGACTGCTGCGAAAAAAATTGAGCACTATCGACAGAATTGCGTTTATTGGTGTTTGGAAGGTAGATAAAAATATTTTCTATTTTTTAAAACATTTTGAGAAGCACTTTATTTTATTCTGAAAAGGCTTATGAACTATAAAGCAGGAATAGCTTGAAGAAAATACTCTTCGGCGGTTTCTTCACGGGGTCCAAAGTACACCGCTCTACTCTACTTTGGTTCTCCGGCGATGAAGATGGCAGGCTATTCGTGGTCGGTACCACCTCGAAGCGCGATCGTTGGAGATAAAATAGCGCAGCGAGGGGATTTCGCACGTCGTGGCGCCATTTTTTGTCTCTGTTGGATTCGCCTATCGGTAATCGGACTAAATAATCGGAGACACAGCTGATTGAGGTTCGACGACTCGACGCGAATCGTGGCGCGCTTCGACGCTTCCTGACTGATGGGCAAGACGTTCGATCTTGTTTTCGAGTTCTCAACAAGCAACGACGACGGGTCTGACGGTTGACCTTCGACGCGGAGATTAGGGGAAGTCTGTCTAGATTTGTTTGTCGGAGATCTTCAGCGTTATCTGGGCTCTCCTTATCTGCCTCGACGGAACCCGCAACAATGCGGATAACGATAGCGTCGCTGGTTCAAGGTTTCCCTACGATTCGTCGTCCATCGACACTCCGGCGCACCATTTACCTTCGGCGCTCTCATCATCATCGACGTTTTTATCCGAAGAGACTGTCATTTTTGTGTTAACAAAATTGTCAAAAATCCTTGAAAAATGTCGAAATCGCGGATTAGCAAGCTCTTTAGGCCTGCGAGAACTCTGAAAGCTCGGCTTGTGTTCGCGGAAGAGAAATAAAGAAACGTCGATCGTTCGGAAATTCCAGACGGCGGCAGCAGCCGCGCGGATCGGATCGAAACTCGACGACACGTGGCGTCAGCATCGCGTTACGCGACACGAACGGTAGTCGGAGCCCGACGTAATTCGAAGAGTCCGTAGTAACAATGGTAATAGGACTCGAAACAGCAATCGGACGAACGCGACGGCATCGAGCTGCCGCGAAACAACTACCATGCAGCGCTGATTAACGCGTGCTCGCGTGCACGCGCGCGCGTCGCCCCGATGGAACGAACGAAAATTGACGAGAGACGAATTCGTTTCGTTTAGGCCAATTTTTCGCGCGCGCCCGTTACGCAATGGATGCGCCTCTCTTCGCGGCAGGTGCGCGATCCTCGGCTCCATCGACAGGTGCGGGGACATAAATAGTTATCAACCTGCTCGCGACAGAAGCTCGGACGTCAGAATCGCAATTACGCTCGGTCCGACCGTCGCTCGCGTCGACCTTGGCCGTTACTCCTGCTCGGCGTATCGTCGAGAAGTTTCTTTTCCTTCGAACCACGACCGGCGGCGACGATTCCGCGAATAACTCGGAAACGACGGCTTTTACGGAAAAATGCTTCAGACAAAAGATGAAGCTAATAAAATTTGCCACAAGAAAGATCTCCTGCGAATTCTTCGTAGCTGCGACGGTTCGCGAGATAAACGGCGATGAACCATCGGGCCACCGCGCGCCGTGTCGCGACACAGACGAACGAATATCTCGGAAACGGTAGCGTTTATCAAAAAACGCGTCGGACAAAAGTTGACGGGAATGGAATAGCCGACAAAAAAGGTCGGATACATTTTTTCGATAAGTGCAACGGTTGGCGAGATAATCTCTGATCGAAGATGAGCGGCCCGTAAGACGCATCGCTTGTCGCGAAGCGGTACATAACTCGGTAACCCTTGCAGCTAGGCGAAAATTGCAGGAGAGCTTTTCGATTGGAAATAGAATTTTCCGCAACTTTTGTTCGGCACTTTTTTTCGTAGGCGCCATAGTTCGCGAGCTAGCGCCGTGGAGCTCCTCCGGTAAGGTTCGGGAAACTCGTTTCGCACGGGGTAACAAGAGACAGCGATCCGCGACGGAATTCTCCGAACCGCTGACGTCAACTCGCCACAATCGGATCCTACTTTTGCGAAATCGTACGCGAACGGTGATTGATTCGTCACCCGAATTCTGAATCACCAACAGGCGCGAACGAATCGCGGCGCCAGCCACGATGACGAGCGTTTGCATAACGAGCATCTATAGGTATACCGCGTATCGGCGAGGGAAAAAAAGGTCCTCGGAAACGTAACGCGTTACGTAATATGCTATCCGGCGAGGTGAAAGACTGGAGTTTGGGCAATTAACGATAAACGACAGCGGCGTTGTTTCGGCGCGCTCCTCGGAACTCTGGATCTCGATTCGCGCCGAGGGGGATGCTCGTCGTGGGAACGACGAAGATCCCAGTCGCTAGACGCGGAGAGAGAAACTCTACGAGGCTGTCCGTCTAGTCCGTAGCACGGAGGACGAAGAAGCGGAGAGAGGCAGAAGCAAAGAAGCAAACTCGTCCGAGGCCCGCGGGCCCGACGTCTCGGCGTGTGAGGGCCCCGACGCGCGTATGTTTTTGTCCCCCGTCTGGGCCCCACCGATGCTCGTCCTTTTTTGTCTGGTGAACCGCGTGCGCCGCTCCGCCTTTCTGACTTTCCTGTACGGACTCTCGTGATCCTGACACCGACGACTCACCGCCCCTCTCTCTCTCTCTCTCTCTCTCTGTCTTTGTTACTCTCGCGTGCATGCGACCGATCCGGTACCAGTGGCGGATCCAGGAGGCCCGTCACCCTCCGTGTGCAGGTCTTTTCGACGAACCTACATCTCCTACTTCACGGCTTTCCCTCGCAGAGGGATTTCCTCTGCAGACTCGGAAGGTCGTCATTTCCATCCATCCCAACAAGCAGGGCCGAGTTTAGGTGGGGGATAATCGGGGCTGAATTATGGCCAGTTTTTCCGAAACTTGGTGTACAAAGGTTTCTAAGCTCACTGATTCCGAATCCGCTGTCAAGCTTTCGAAATTCAAAATGGCGGATCCCATATGGCCGACCAAAATGTTGGAATATGGCGAGTTTCTCTGAAATTTCGCATATACGCGTGTTTGAGGTCGCTAATTTGCAATTTTCACAGCGGATTCGTAGTCAGCGATTGTAAAAATCCTTGTTCACCAAATTTCAGGTGAAAACGACAACTAAAAAAATTCGGGACTGAAAGGGTCAAAACGGATTTCTTCGCAAGGTTTTTTGCTAGTTCGGTCGTTCGTCGATGTTTGATCAAGTTTTCTTTGTTTCAACGCTAAATCTCCACGCACGCGAAGTTTCAATTATTGTAATTAAAAAATTGCAGAGATCATAATTTCATCACCAAATGAATTGAAAATATAAACAACAAGGGTAAAAAAAAATCGATCGATCATCGAAGAACCGAGATAGCAAAAATGTTTCCATTTAAAGTCATTTGTATAGACGTGAGCTGTAGTCGTATATGCGCATGTATTTAGCAAGTCGCGCGCGTCGTAATACTCGTAACCTCTCTCTTCGCTATTTTCAAACTCTTGCTATTGGGGGATAATCGGGGCTGCAGGCATTTTAGGTAAAATTACCTCGCGAACAGTATGTAATAGTAGTTTGGACGAAATCGAAATTTTGACAGTGGAGCATTCCAAAGCGCTCCACGTGTATCGTGTGACGTTGGGAAACAAAAAATCGGGCGGAGCCTGGAATAGAGGCATTTTAAGTAGGGGAAGGTGAAAATTAAATTCGAATTGGCCAATGCTCAGTTTTTAACACTCGTGACTTGAGCCCAAGCGTAAAGACTGTACGCCTCGTCTGAGCGATGTGCCGATGCTTGGTTCCATGGAACAGTAACGTTTTCATTGGAATGGAGGGAAGAACGTGGGTTTTCGGAGAGAGGAGTGTAGGCAGGAAAAAACGAGGAGTGTAGGTACGGTCAGTCGGTGAGAGGTGGACGCAACCTTCGACTGGCCACGTTGACATTCGCATCAGTCACCGCTCAACGAATCGACGTCATCGCGAAGTCCGATGAACGTGCCCGATAGTCGTAGCTCTGGTCAAAATTGTGCCGGGGAAGCAAATCCAAGGCTTCGGATCGCCCGCGAGTGGGAATTGTGATTCGCAAAGAGCATCGATTGGCCGCTAAGTCGCGCCTTCAGTTTCATCGTTTCGTCTGAATTCCAAAGATGTGCTGGACCCGCGAACAGCAATCCTTCGATACAATTTCGCTGATGGATACAGCAAGCATTGGGACGTGTCTACAATTTGATTCAGGAGTATGGCGAGAGCGGTGTAATCGAAGTCGAACAGGAGATGGATGGACCCCAAGAAAAAAATGTTTGTTGCAGGACTTTCGCGAAAATGGTGGTGAACTTGCGAAGATAGAACTGAAGCAAGCCGATCTAATGGCTGAAATCCCCGAAAAGTAACCACTGGCTTGGGGGGCCGCCGTGCCCCACTGTTCCCTACGCAGAAACAACACAGCTTCAGCCAGTATGTTCCAACCGACCCCTGCTCTTTTCCCCACCCTCGAGAGAACTCCTTTTCCAAAGTGTTCTCCAATTCAAGGGTTCGCCCACGAGTGACACGACAAACAAAAAATACTTCCCTTCCGCGTCCCTCGTGTTCTCTTCGCGACTAGACACCCCGGTGGAGTGTTTCGAGCGTCTACTATCTCGCAGATTAATTGCCGTCCACGAGAGTGGATTTATCCGTTGATAAGAAATCGGTTTGATAAGTTTCCGCGACGTCTAGACGCCTTAGTTTTTCCGGGCCGGTCGCCTCGCTGATATCGAATCCCGTCGTCGATCACGTCGTTTCTTCGCCGCGAAGCCTATGTTATACTGCTAGTCGTACGTCGCTCGAGTCTCGTCGCCATGCCTCGCAGAATCGAACGCGATGACACGTGAGTCTGCAACCACGACAACAACAAATAGTAACAATAATAACAACAACAGCAACAGCGATAGTAATAATGGAAATAATGATAAAGTACGCGAATATTATGTTGGCAATGTCTGTGCGATCAGTTTTGTGCCCACACGATCCTCCGCGACTCTCTCGCACACCCTGAGCTTACTTCTTCCCCTGCACCCAACGGATGGATCCCGTCGGCGAGGCGGAGCTCTCCTCTCCCTCGCCACGCAAATCGAAGATACTCTCGCCCGATCACTCTCCTGGCTGAGAGGAGCTTCGTCGTGAATTTGACCTTTTGTCATCCTCCGTTCTTCTCTCTGCTTGTTGTTCGCAGTGAACGGGAGCGGGTATTTGGTGTTCGTAGCGCTCGTCTTGGTGGCGGGGGCGCTCGTGGGAGTGCTGGCCACCGTGTCGCACCATTTCCATCGGCGTAATCAGCGTCGTCTTCCCAGCGACCCCGACGACGCCCCCGTCGATCCCCCGACGCGCGGCGACCGTTACCGATCATCACCGACGGGACGCCGTCACCATTCCGCCACGCCGGTGAGTAAACTTTTCCACTTTTCGGCCCAAAATTCAGGACCCTTGTAGAAAACAACGCAACAGGGAAACCTCCCAGAAGGGGGGCGCATCGAACTCGAATGAAATATCTATACGTAAATGTGTGGCTATGCGAGAGTTCCAAAAAGGGGATAACACTGCTTCGGCAGATCTATTAATTATACGAGCAGATTCTGTTCCTGAAGAACTTTTTCAAGAGTGTAACGGACGAAGTAGCAAGGATGTCCGGCAGAGTATGGGAATCGTTATACATTGTGCAGGCTCGAGTTTTTTGCGGGGATATGGTGCAGTTCGGGAGATACAATTGGCTAGGCATTAGAGTTAGGCTTAGCAGAGATCTCTTCTTATTAGAGATTAGGCTTAGAGTGCAAGATTTTGTATAAGAAGAGTACATCTTGATAACGCCTATAGGAGAACAACGAGCATGTGTTCAGTCTTGTGGCTGTATGAGCGTAGTCGTGATCAAGCTTGCCCATGGCAGAGTTCACTCCAGAGGACATGTAGCGCAGGACGCGGTGCTGAACTATTTCGATTTTGTGGGAGTCTGCTTTTAGAGTTAGAGGCTTCCAGATTTGAGATCCGTAGATCAGCGAACGAGGCGGTTATAGAGAGCGATTAAGGTATCGGTTTTACGCGATTCTTTGGCGTTTCTAAGCAGATAGCGAAGGTTCTTGGTTGCTCTGTGAACATGTGATGGGAAAGGTTTAAGCTGACGTGTAGTTTTTTCAAATATGAGAGAAATGGAATAGTCGTTATTTCCAGAATGTGGTATTACTTTATTGGCGCTGGCCTCGGTGGTTTTTTGGGTCACCCGGTGAGGCGACGGACGACGAACGAGCATTTCCGCCACGTGCGTTCCGTAATCTCGTTGCAAAAATGTCCTTCCTGATAGGAGTCCGCGAGCGACGAGGATCGTCGGACGCGCGGTATCCAAATCCGGGAAACGAGCATTTTCGAAATTTCCTGCCTACTTGTAAATTTGTTAATTTGAAGGAAAAAAAATTTCGTTCGGTTTTTCGTTTCGGAGTCGCGTGTCGAGGGCTGATAGCGTCGCGTGCCGGCGTCGATGGCGACAAGGTCAATAAACGGTGACAAATTGCGGAAGAGAAACGAGCGGGTGTAACCGGAGACGCGGAGGCAGCTCCGGGGTCCGGGTAGACGTGATATTTACTTCGACGGGAAGCGAGCTTCGCACGATTTCGAATCGGGAAGGTCGCGGCGGGCGCGTGCCTCGAGCCTTCTTCCGCTCCAACCTCCTCGACCCTATCGCCTTCGACGATTTCATTTCCCGTCGCGATACTTCCGCGAAAAAATTTACCGATACGCGACGCGATGCTCGTTATCCGCCGCCTTGTCGCCTCTTTATTCTCATCGTTCTCCGCCGCTTCCCTTCCCTTCCTCCGCCCTCGTCCCCGTTACGATTCGTCTCTCCGCTCGCATTTCCTGCCTTACCGTCGTTCCGAACCTTTTTTTCCCTTCTCCAAAGCGTTTCCCCCGGATTTTTCCTCAAATATGGTAATTTTTTCTGAATTTTCTGGCAAATTTTTCGAAATTCAAAATGGCGGATTCAAGATGGCCGACCAAAATGTTGAATTATGCCGAGTTTTTGCGAAACTTGGTATACAAAGGTTTCTAAGCTCACTGATTCCGAATCCGCTGTCAAGCTTTCGAAATTCAAAATGGCGGATCCAATATGGCCGACAAAATGTTGGAATATGGCGAGTTTTTCTGAAATTTCGCATATACGCGTGTTTGAGGTCGCTAATTTGCAATTTTCACAGCGGATTCGTAGTCAGCGATTGTAAAAATCCTTGTTCACCAAATTTCAGGTAAAAATGACAACTAAAAAAATTCGGGACTGAAAGGGTCAAAATGGATTTCTTCGCAACGTTTTTTGCTAGTTCGGTCGTTCGTCGATGTTTGATCAAGTTTTCTTTGTTTCAACGCTAAATCTCCACGCACGCGAAGGTTCAATTATTGTAATTAAAAAATTGCAGAGATCACAATTTCATCACCAAATGAATTGAAAATATAAACAACAAGGGTAAAAAAAAAATCGATCGATCATCGAAGAACCGAGATAGCAAAAATGTTTCCATTTAAAGTCATTTGTATAGACGTGAGCTGTAGTCGTATATGCGCATGTATTTAGCAAGTCGCGCGCGTCATAATACTCGTAACCTCTCTCTCCGCTATTTTCAAACTCTTGCTATTGTTTCCTTTCTTTTTTATTCAATTGCTCTCAAACGGTGTCAATTTATTTTTAATTGCGCCTCTTATTTAATACGTAATACAAACTATGTTCACATTTATCTCCTTTCACGAATTTCCTGTGCCGGAGCCGTTGAGAACGAAGTAATTTCTCATGAATCCGCGAGAGGATTTTCCAAAATTCAAATTATTCGCGAAGCACCTTGCTCGGATCTTCTTGAATTTTTAATTTGTACACTCGATTTTTTTTATGCGTTCTTCAAACATCGAGAAGTTACACCACTTCGAGAGGCTAAAATAAGACTCAAATTCCTTGATTTTTTTGGAGCTAAAATAACGCGCGTTTTTTATTTCTCTTTCGACACACTTTTAGCATAACGTTTCAGCTTTTCATACGTATTTTTTTGACGTAAGGATATCTATAATTGTCGGAGATATACGCCACGCGCGGCATTGCACGTGTCGTAACAACTAAGTCCGATGGTTACGTATAATGCGCGCAATGTCAACAGAATACTGCTGTAGCCATCATTGCAAATACTCGTAGCGACGTAATCAAAAAAAATCATATCTTCGTCAATATCGTAGATACAGACTTCGTTTTGGGCTCGAAATTTTTCACACGATTCACGCTACAGGAAAAAAATTGTTCGGTGTTTTTTAACGCACTGGAAAAAATATCTAAAATGCATGCGACCTTGGCTAAATACGCCCCTAGTTTCGTTGTTCGTCGTCATCGCAGGGATTTTTAAAAGTAGGCCGAATCAGCTTCGTTTTGGGGGGAAAAATGATTGCTGAGGAGATCTCCCGATTGCCCAGGAGACGCGAGTCCGAATGCATAAGTACGTGGCTCGCGAGGGAGTTTGGAGCCACGTGTCGGCAGGCACCACGTGTCCGCGCGCTCGCATATCCGTTCGTCGTTCTCCAAACGACTATTGATAATATTCCGGAATAGATAGCGTATAATTAGCACTCGTACTTACAACAAGCATTATTCAACGCCTCGGACTCGTCGAGGAAAATAGCGACGGAGGAACGAGGCGAGCGAGGCGTATTAGAGGGTACGTAACTCTCTTCGTAGGTAGGACCCAGGTGAATCAAATTTTTGCTCGCCTTATCGCTCCGCCGTCTCGCAAATTACGGAACGATTCCGTCGTCTGCGCGAAACTCGCGCGAATCAATTCGTCCCGATAACGGCGCGAGGATTTCGTCGACTTTATTGTTTTATCGCTTTATCGTTTTACGGAGACAAGACCCGCGCGGCTTGGCATAAAACGAAAAATCCACGCCGTCCAACGAAATTGCGTCGGGGGAAAATAGGAGAAGAAGAAAAAGAAAACGCGATGCGAGAAAAATGCGAGGGAAAAACGAAATCTCGGCGGAATTTGTATTTTCTGGAAAACGTCGATGCGAAGAGAGGGGAGACAATATTGAAAGGGAAGAAAGTTATTTTTCACTTCTTCGTCGAGTTGTCTCTGGCGGTTTTTTTGTTGTTTTTTTTTCATCCGCAGGCTACACTCACGGCGATTTGTTCTGGCTCGGCGAGAGGGGAATAAAAGAAACGGGGAAAAAACGACTCGGGAAAGTCGCGGTTTCTTCTTCTGCTTTCGTTCCATCGCCTTTTCCAATTTTCGCGCTCGTGATGTAATATCGTGTAGATGGATATTTTGGGTATCTTTTGTGAGAGTCGCGTTACGCGATTCGCTATACATAGAATACACCGTCTCGTTTCGCATCATTTGTTTACTCGCGCATTATTCCTCGTCTCGCATTATCCATCTCGATAAAGGGGATCCGACATCTACGCCTCGGCGTGTTTGCACTATCTCTCGATCCGTCATTCGGTAAGAAACACGTGCGCTAATTGCACGTGTCCCTCTCCCGATTACGGAGAGGAAAAAATCGTGGTCATTACCACGAGGGTTACCACAGTAACCAGACTCGTTTTATACAAAATCGCAAGTAATACTACGTTGAATAGGACTCGTTACCATTTTTCTGGTTACTGGTTACTACGTTACATGTATCCGTTACTATAGCGTACAGGAATCAAAGCCACGTAGTATGGTACTCAGTCCCATGATACATACATAGCTCTCGTTACAAAAAATGAGGGCGCTGATTATCCACGCAGCCACGTGGGTAAATACAAAAAGGCTAGAGACAGTAGATATAATGGGCACCCTAAAGTTTGTGGTACCACTAAATATTTGGGGCAAAATGGGCCCCCTGAAATTTTTGGTACCATTAAATATTTGGGGCAAAATGGGCCCCCGGAAATTTTTTTTACCTCTTAATATTTGGGGCAAAAATGGGCTCTCTGAAATTTTTGGTACCACTAAATATTTGGGGCAAAATGGGCGGTCTGAAATTTTTGGTACCTCTCAATATTTGGGACTAACAAATTGGTCCCTTGAAATCATTATTCTTTTGTTGCGGGGCTCGTTTTGCCCTCCCCCCCCCCCCCCCCGCCGCTCTCCTACTACAGCGAATCGACAAAATCGTTCGGGGATTTGCTGATTAAGGCGAGTAATAGTTACCGATTATTTTCGCATTGTTAAAAAAAATGTATCATTTCAGCAGAATCACCCTCTGACAAGTGACACCCGAGCTCACGTCGTCAGATTCTTACGGACACCCCGACGCCGTAGTATAGATTCGTCGCGCTACATTCGCATTCGATTTCGTAATCGCATCCGCATTCGCAACGCGCGCTCGGATTCGATCTCGACATCGAATTCGAGTTCACCGCCGCCATTTCGTTACTCTCATTTCGATGCTTGCCCCGTTCACCTTTACATTCGCGATCTCGACCCGTTCGAGTCTGCCCAAACGGACTTCTCTCGGACGCGTCTTCGCATTTCCGTGCAACTTCCAGTCGCCTCGCGATCGAGTTCGCGTCGAAACTGAGACAAGACGGAGGCCTTCCTCGGTGTTCTCCACGCGGACTCGCATCGCCAGCTGGCGCGTTCGTATTCCCGTCCACGTCGCCGTCCTATTCGACATTCGTCGGCGCATCGCGAATACGCGACGCGAATTTACGCCCGCGTTTTCCGTACTCGCCGCAATCTGCGATCTCCTGCTCGCGAATGCGCATTCGCAATCGCGTTCCGGGTCAAATGCACCCGGCTCGCCCGCGCATCGCGCTCTCACGTGCGTTTCGAATCGCCGCTGCTGACGATTCGCCGGACGCACGCGATCCGCATCGAAAGCCGAAAGTTTCGGCCAGATTCGAATAAAATCAACTCGGGTTCGTGCTCGAGACACGTGCGATATACCAGAAATTTAACCCCGGAGCCCAACCCACGTCGGATACCGCGCAAACGTCTCTCGCACCCCCCCTCCCCCCCGATGCCAAAGCTGACGGCGTCGCGCGAGGGTAGGATCGCGAGTAACTTTTTTTCGGGCATCGCTGTCTGGGTCGAGTTTAAAGAGGACACCGCAGACCGCGGGGATCCCGGTCGCACGTGCGCCTCCCGTCGTAGCGCCCGTCGTATCGCGCGCCGACGCCGAAGAGAGTCGGCCTTATCGCGGAATCGCCGGGCGGCACGTGGACGCCGACGAAACGAGACCCGTTCGATTCATCCCCTTTACTTTTTCACTCCCTCGCTCACCTTCGCTCCGAAATCCCCTTCCCGCTTCTTTCCCCCTTTTATTTCCTTTTTTCCCCATTTATTTTCATTCCCCTTTTTATCATCGCTGCCCTTTCTCTCTTTCTTCCTCTTCTTGCTCTTCCTCTCCTTCTTCTCCTTCTTCCTCCTCCTCTCCTTCTTCTTCTTCTTCTTCTTCTTCCTCTTCTTCTTCTTCTTCTTCTGCTTCTTCTTCTTCTTCTTCTTCTTCTTCTTCTTCCTCTCCTTCTTCTTCCTCTCTTTCTTCTTCTTCTTCTTCTTCTTCTGCTTCTTCTGCTTCTTCTGCTTCTTCTTCTTCTTCTGCTTTTTCTTCTTCTTCTTCTTCTTCTTCTGCCTCTTCTTCTTCTCCTCTTCTTCTTCTTCTTCTTCTTCTTCTTCTTCTTCTTCTTCTTCTTCTTCCTCTTCTTCTTCCTCCTCTTCTTCTTCTTCTTCCTCCGTTGTTTCTGCTTCTGCTTCCTAGCTGTTTCCTCTGCCGCTTCTGCATCCGCTTCTACCCTAGTTGCCTTCTTTCTTCCTCTCCTCGTTCTTCGTCTTCTCTCCCACAACGAGAATTCGGAGCCTGATTCGCGGCGGTGGAAAAAGAAAAGGGCGCCAAACCGATCGTGCCTCGGCATTCGAGCGGGAAACCAGGAAAAGGTTCGCCGTACCGCGCGACCTTGACATTGCAATGTGACTCGGGCCTCCCTCGCGCGTGAAATATATTCCTGGGGGCGTCGAGTTTGGCGCGTGGCACTCGACCTCGACCGGAGGATGGGAAAGCCAGATATCTAGTGGCTGTCTCGTTGAAACGGTATCGACCGGGTTTTCTCGTCCCCCGCTGCCTCGCGCGACACTCTCTCTCTCTCTCTCTCTCTCTCTCTCTCTCTCTCTCTCGCCGAGCCCAACGAGCCGATACAGCATCGACCGGGATCCCTTTATCGGAGAGATTTCCAAATCTGAAACTTCTTTCTCCTTTCGTCCCCGCGTCGACCGAGCAAAAATGGAATACCACGCGAAAATGGAATCTACGAAGAATAGAAAATATATAGAAATAGACGTTCCCAGGGAAAGAGAGTAGCAAAGTAAGCGAGGAGGATCGTTGGAAAAGTAGGTATAAGAACAAAAAGCGAGGCATCGTGTTTTTCGGCTCGTCCCTCGCAGGAGAAAGATCATACTTATGGGAACAAACTTCGCGCACGTAGTTTTTTCCTCTTCGTTATATTCGTCCGTCGACGATGCACGCGGGTGACACGAGGAAGAGCGAGAAACTGGCTCTCCTCTATCTCGCTTCCCTTTTCTTTGGGTGGCAGCGAGAAATGAAATTTGGCAAATTAGATTCCTCCTCCTCGTCGGGAACCGTTATTATCTTTTTTATCCCTCTCGCCGAGGCGAGGGCGGAGGAGCTGGACGGGATAATCTTTTCGGCAGTCGTCGCCTCGGTGATTCGGCGTGACCCCAGTGACGTCACGTCGGGACTCTCCCGAAGCGACACGTGCCGCGTCGCGTCGACGTCGCGATAGGCGGGTGTCCTGGAGGTGGCGAGAGAGAGAGAGAGAGAGAGAGAGAGAGAGAGAGAGAGAGAGAGAGAGAGAGAGAGAGAGAGAGAGAGAGCGAGAGAGACGAAGAGAGGGGTAACCGAAGCAACCAGACGGCGCAAGGCCTCGACGCCGAGCCACGAGCAGCGCCGCGTGTTTGTTCTGGCCATGAGAATTTCTCGCGGACGAACGTGGTGGTCGGGTATCGCTCGCGTTGTTCGTTTGCGGAGGGTAAACTTCGCTCGTATCAGCCGCGAGCACGAAGCGCGAATAGTCGGACCGGCGACTCATCAGCTGCGAATAGTTGTTATGCCACGTGTTGACTGTCTCTCTACGAGCGGCGAAACTTGCCGCGTAATACAGCGACGCGCGCCTCGGGGAACCGACGTAGTTGCAAATGAGATAATAATTCGTTTCCCGGTAACGATTTCGCAACGATTTCGTAACGAACGATCGAACCGCGACGAGAATAGATCGTTTCTTCTTACCGATCCGTTCACGTTACAACGGCTTCTTAGTACAGTCAACGAGGAGTTTGGCACTCTTGTGTTTGGTGCACTATTTTGAGGAGTCGATTTTTTTTTATCTGCTGCAGTATCACTTACCGAGTATAAAATCACAAAAATCGGACAAATTGTGCCACGGCGTGACGCGCCATCTTGAAAAAACGTTATCGGCCGATATCTCGGTAACTATGCACTTGAGGCCAAAAATCATCGGAACCATTATTGTAGAGAACAAAATTGCCCATCTTTTATTTCAAATAATGTTTTTCATAAAACTTACCGTTTGCGATTTATAGCTCATTCAACGAACAGGTTTTTCTCTTTCAGTCGATAACTCTTCTAATAATCGATTAAACAATGAAATGCTTGAAACAACTTTGAAAGATCAATCAATTTACTGTAACTTTTACTGGAAACTTTTTCTTCTAACAAAAAAAAAATCGACTCCTTAAGATAGTGCACGGCCAAGTTCTCCGTTGACTGGCCTATCTCTGTAATGGGCGATCGGTAAGGATCGGTAACGAAATTCAGCCGAAAGCCGAAAATCGTTGACGTTCGAATTTATTTCTTCGCTTGTTTGTTTATTTATTCGATTAGTCGTCTATTTTCATATCTAGTTATCTGACCGTTTATCAATTGAGAGTACAACGTGTTTTTCTGTCTAGACATCTAGACAACCGATCTTCTTCATCTTCTTTTTTTTTCTTTTTTCTTCTTTTCTTCTTTTTTTTTCGACGTTGGCGGTCAAAAATCGCGGGAGATGGTTAGAAAGGGAAAATTGATCGGTGGGATAGACGATCGATAATTAGCGATGACGTAATATCGGGGAAGCGTGGCGACCGATCGTGATCGGAATCGATGGTCGTGCGAACGAGCCGTGCGAAACGAGCGTCGGGTACGAAAACGACCACGTGCAATCGTGCATGCGTCGCTAATGAATCAGCCTTGACGTGCATGGATAAGAGGAGCGATAACGAGGCCTTGGTCTCTCGAGTCTATCCGCCGCGACGCGTCGCCTCGAGTTCGACGATTACGCAATATCGCCAAGAGTGGGCGTCGATTATAAACGACGAGATAATCTCTGCCTAGCTGTAGAGCGGCGAGTCGACCGACGTCGATCTTTCTCAAAGGTCTCCTCTCCTCTCTCTCTCTCTCTCGCTCTCGCTCCCTCCGCCGATAATTATCGTCGCGCTGCGACGCCGGAAACCGACGCCGGTATCACGTTTTTTCCACCTTTTTTTTTCTTTCTTCCCACGTCACGAGCGATGCCAACGATATGTCGTACTTTTCCCCGTCGTTTGTCGCCTCGGAGGAAATTTGTGAGACAGCGTCTGACATTTTTTTCCAGCGTTTCGTTTTTCCCTCGTGTTTTTGTTAACGAGCTTTTGACAATTTTTTCCCGTGCCGCGACATTTTTTTTTCTTTCAAGGAGCAATCTCCGATCGCGGAGGACTGAACGTAGCTTAATGTCTTTTGCTTGTTCGCCTTCAATGCTGCGTCTCGCGCTGCACATCTTTTCTAGACCGCTTCGCGGTGAGACTTTTCGCGGTGGTCGCGATATCTCTCAGAGTTTTCCGATAACATCGATCAACTTAATACTGTCCTAAAGTGCATAGAAGGGGAAATCGCGTGACGTAGCGTTTTGTCTTAAAACATCCTACTTCGTTTTGTTTTCCACTGCAAAGATGGAAATTGCCGCGGAAAACGCAGTCTCGCAGCGAAGTGGCCGCCATTTTGTGACGGATCGATATTTCTCGAATCGGCTACGTCACACCGTTCGTAGTTTCCTGCTCTTTGGTGTCCATTTTTTTCGGTGAGATTACTTGGAAATTGTGGGAGATATCGCGCCAACCGCGAAACTCCTCGAGCGTTATCCTCCTCGCGAACGAGCAGAGGAGGGAAAAAATGTTTATCGCGATTGGAGAAAAACTGAAGATCAGAGAGAGAGAGAGAGAAATGCAACGGGCATCGCGGTGCGTAGCACGACGATCGTTGGAGCGAAAACGTGAGGAGAATGCGTCGAAGAGATTCGTCATCGGTCGTGACAAAGCTCGGAGGATCGCGAATGGTCAAAATAATGTAATCGCGCGGCCATTCTTTCGCGGAACGATCGAGTCTGAAAAATAAGGTCGGGAAAATAATGGTAAATTATTCTACGTAGCTCGCGGAATGCAGAATTGCTCACCGGACATGACGATACGGCTGCAGCTCGTCTGGACGAGTTCCGCCCGA
This sequence comes from Arge pagana, assembly GCA_963969455.1. Classification (NCBI taxonomy): domain Eukaryota; kingdom Metazoa; phylum Arthropoda; class Insecta; order Hymenoptera; family Argidae; genus Arge; species Arge pagana. Next base: position 23,025,355 of record OZ018310.1, read on the forward strand.
TATTTATCCCGGTTTCGTACGCCGCGACGACGCGGATCACGGACGCTAGTACGCGCGAAAACATTTTCGATGGTGCCTCCGATGTTTTCCTTTTTTGCTCGTCGCGAGTGGAAACTGCCAGGCGTCCGGTGACGACCTCGCCAACTTCCACGACGCGTCACCGGTTCGCCGGCGACGTTTTCGCGAAACCGGGGAAAACAAGCGAGACGATGCGCAGGATTCGAAAATCGTTAGTAGTACAGTCAACGGGGAGTTTGGCACTCTTGTGTTTGGTGCACTATTTTGAGGAGTCGATTTTTTTTTATCTGCTGCAGTATCACTTACCGAGTATAAAATCACAAAAATCGAACAAATTGTGCCCCGGCGTCACGCGCCATCTTGAAAAAACGTTATCGGCCGATATCTCGGTAACTATGCACTTGAGGCCAAAAATCATAAGAACCATTATTGTAGAGAACAAAATTCCCCATCTTTTATTTCAAATAATTTTTTTCATAAAACTTACCGTTAAATCGACTCCTTAACCCTTAATGGTCACACCGCCGGATTCTGACGTGATGGTCACATGGGGTGTCACCAACCCCACTCACTTTGGAAAGTGATAAATAGCTAAAAAATTGAAAAAAAAATTATATCAAAATACTACAATGTAATGTCAACCTTTATGCGTAAGGCCATGTCAGTTATTTTCAAGTCGTGTAATTTTTAATACCAAAAAAGAAAAGTCGCAAAAAAATCGTAAAATATGACTTTTTTCATGAAAAGCCATGCGGAGACTTCAATTTTCGACCAAAAAAAATTAAAAAAATCGTTTCGTAAATCTGAAATAGCATACTTTCAGGTGGGTGAGAATAAATTAGTGGCCGTTCCAAAAACTATATTTATTTGAACATCTGAAGTGCGGAAAAATGATACGCCAGATTTGTTATAACGAACGATATTTCATGATGAAAAATGGTTCAAACTACCCACAGATGACGACACATGTCCCATTTTCACAAATACTCTGGGAGGTAGCGCAGTTCGAAAAACCGCTGGGGTTGAATCAACCCCGAGTGACCAGTAAGGGTTAAAATAGTGCAAGGTCAAGTTCCCCGTTGACTGGCCTATAGGTTCGATCGCAAATAGGAGAACGCGAACGAGGGAATTGACGAGGCGCGAGGAGGAGAAATTCAGACGGGTTGGGCAGACGAATGTTTAAATCCGAAGTTGTTTATTCGCAGAGCTTGTACGTGATGAGAAAAATGGAAGAGAGCGAACGGGGTAAACTTTCCGCGATAATATTCGTCGGGCACGATTCATCGAATGACAATCGATGCGAGTCGGTTATTTTTCTCGCCACGCACGACTCGCTGGAATTTTTCGAGAGTGTTAATAAAAAAGCGGAAAAAATGAGCGAAGAACAAAGGAAAAAAGGAAGCTACGAGCGCTCGTCGCGAAACAATAACGACCCTGGACACGCGCTTGAGTCACGTTTAACAGGTATAGGTACTATATTTATACTTGATAACAATGCGACGCGTGTCGTATAATCTTCGAGGAAAATGCCTTCCTCGCCGTCAGCGAGACGGGAAAATGGCAGATAAATTGGACTTCGTGCTACGAATTGGCACTACGATTTACGGCGTTTTTTATGGCGCACAGCTTACAGAGTAGTTTCTTTCACTACTCCGATGCTCTTCTACACGTTCGATGCAAAATAATGCAACGCGCGACGCATCGAAACGAATGTGGTGACGATTTTTTTCCTTTTGTACAAACCACTCGTTAGCTTCGCAGCGTCGTATCTCGAGAACTACCGGTCGTAAAAAAAAATGTTCCAAGGATTTTTTGAAGCAAATTTGATGCTCTTTCCGAAAGTATCAGGGCGTTTTTGCAGCATCTCGCACCGTTGCGGAGTTACAGCGGAAAAACGGGAGCGCTGCCTCGTCCGTCGAGCATAACTTTTCCACGAAAAATGCTATATCTCGAGAAATATCGATGACACAGATTTTCGCACCAATAACTTTATGTGGGAAATTTAATACTCTTTCGAAAAGTATTCGAGTGTTTTCGACCTATCTGCGATCGTTTCGTAGTTATAGCGGAAAAAGGGGAGAGATGAGTCGCTCGGGTGCGCAGAGGAGGGCTTACCTGCTATCACCTCGAAGAGTTCACCCCTCGTCGAAGCTAATAAGTGTAGGCGCCGCGACTAAACGTGGAAATATTCGTAGTTATCGACTTTATAATACGTCTGAAGACCAGCCTTGAATATTGCTCGACGAGTTTCTTCGAGTTTCTCGAGCGACTCGTTTCATCTGCGGATGGTATGGCTTGGATGTTCTACTGATATTACGAAGACGAGTTACACCACACCGCTCGCCTCCTACGTGTGTCGCCACGGATTACATACAACGTCTGGCACGCGTCTAGGTTTCGTACAACAAATATTGATACGCGGAGATCGCGACTCGTAAATATCGACCGGGAACGTCGTACAACGCGACGCTATTACATAATACAATTTTACCAGTTTCATCATCGTTCACCGAGCACATGCGCTCGACTCGTGGTCGCGTTGTGCACGTAGCCCTCGAATTAGTCACAATCCAGGGAAAAAACGCGACAACGATTATATCTCAATTCCCAAGAAGACTTCTTCAATTCGTTTTTACCCCCGATCAATTAGACGTCTACCAAGTACTTGGAAATCACAAGAAATGAAAAAATAATTAAATTATTAATTAAATTAATAAATAGGATTGAAAAAATACAGCTGAATTTCTATAAAACGATACAATTTCCTATTCAATTCTCGTGAAAAAATGCGCGTTGGAACGAGGCAGACGGAACGGGGGAGTTGGTTTGAAAAATGTGAGAAAACGTTTTGTTTATTTATATAGGTACATCGAACGCTTCGCGATATTAACCGCGTGAGCAAATATCTCGCAGGTCTATTATTAGAATACTATCGTCTATCACGCGCAGCAGTCAGCGTGGAACGCTGGTGGGAATGGAGACGGGAAAAAGTAATAACGTCTAAGCTGTTTGTCAAAGCCTACACGTGGCTCGAAAAATCCTGTAATTCAAACGGATCGCCGTTGTATTATTATTTACCGCTCCAGGCACCGTGACACGAAAGGCTTTACATAATTACGCAATTCGCGCTATTCACTCGATGTCCACGGCCGACGACGACGACGTCGTTAATTAACGCACCGGAGTTCGTGCTAATGGTCCGTAATAGTCTCGTAGTCAAAGGAGAGTCGCCGCCGATCGATCTGCCCAGATCAGCGCCAACATTTACGAACAGTGTTCGATACTCGTATAAAAATTCCTCTATTTTCCAGCCTCTGCAGTGGTTTACAAATTGGGAATCGGGGATATTCCAGAAGGGTAACAAAAATTACAGGAAGAACACGTTCCGAATTCAGATTCACTGCTTTTCAATAGTCCAACTGTCGTCCTTCGTCTCGCGCTCGATTCGCAATTATTCTACCCAAATTTTCATCGCATACCCAGCATACTGATTGTAACGTCGAGGTTTTCCCTAAGTTTTCAAGGACGTCAGCGGATTCTATCCCTTATGGATCCGACCGGCTCGATGGGTACCAACGGAATAATAATCCACACCGGTTTCCCTCCACATCGTAACCATCGGCGTATGCGCGAGAGAACCTCGGACGTCTCTTAAACGGCGTCTAGATTTTTTTGCTCGTCGTCAAATATTACCCCGTGACTTTCCAAGTTACAGAGCTGAGGGATTCCCGCGACGTTGATACGACGTCGGGGTGGTATGACCGGCTGGCCTAGATAGACTCTCTCTCCCTTTCTCGCTCGCCCTCCCGCCCTCCCGCTCACTCTCTCTCTCTCTCTCTCTCTCGCGCGCGCACACCTCTTGCAGCGCTCCGCGACGGCGCGGCGCGAATCGTCGGGGGCGCCTACAGCGGTGACGTCATCGCCGTCGCCCGTCGCGACGTCGGCGCCGAATAATCCCTAGCTGCAGCCTCTCGCTCCGCGTGTCAGCGGCGGCACGTGTCCTTGCCCCTTGCCCCTCGCCGTCGTCGCCCTCCTTCGTCCTTCGCGCGCGCGGCGCTGATTAAACTCCCGAACAATTGCCGCTCGCAGGTAAGCCGTCGCAACGCGTTTCTTTTGTTTCTCTTTCCTCCCCGTCCTCCCCGCGCCTCTCCCTCTCGCTGTTTTTTCGCCACCCCCGTCTCCTCGCGTTTTCCTCCGACCCGCGACACCTCGATCTCCACTCTTCCCTCCGCCCCCTCCCCCCCCTCCCCGTGTTCCGTTCCCATCCTCGCGACGCACTTTTTTCGACTCGTTGGCGAACACATCGAAACTCGAGTTGGCCGGCCAACTCGTCGACGATGCTCGTGCTAATTCCGCGACAAATAACAAAGACCTTGTTGTTTCGCGACGAATTCTCGCGACGAGTCACCCGACAACTGCACAACAATCGATCAACCTTCGCCTATTTTTTTTTTCACTTTTCTCTTCTTTTCCTACAACAATTCTTGATACGATTTTCGGAAAGCTTTTCACGGAGTTTTATCCCCGGTTATGCACCGCGACGCGGACTGACCTAGGCAAAGATCGAATTCCGTATACCGCGAGAGGGACGAGGCGCGCGGTCAACGGAGAACCTGGACGTGTCTCCAACGATCTTGACGCCGCGGACTTTTTCGCTGAACGCGCGAATTTAGACGCTCGTCGTTACATGGAAGTTTATACCTTTTACAAAATCATCGGATCACCTTTGTCGCGTCGCGCGCCGTCCGGGAGTCGCGGTTAAGAACCTCGCTTCGCAAGCCTTGCCTTCAGAATTCTATAACTCCGAAACTATCCATCGCACGGAATTTCGACTTAATATTTTTTTGTAGCAAATGTCTCGCTCTTCTTAAAAGTACTCCAGTGTTTTCCTCCCATCTCCCATGGTTTCGTAGTTACGAAGCAAATAGAGTAAAGTACCCTTTTTCGGAGGTCACCATAAGTACCAACGAGAATACAACAAAAATAAGAGAATTATGCAAAACGTTTCGGCGGAGAACCTAGTGGCTGCCAAGACAAGCGAAGGAGGGGCAAAATAGGCCCCCTAAAATGTTTTTTCGGGGCCATTTTGCCCCTCACGACAAAATTGATATTTTTCAATCTACCTAGCATATTAACAACAACTACTTGGCAAGGGACCGCAAACGAGTGAAAAACGAGTCAGAAAACTCGAGAAAAAAACCTTTTTTTAGGGGGCCCATTTTGCCCCACGTTTCATATTCTTACGTTTCAATGGACACAGCATAACAATACCAAATGCGCAGCGAGGGGCTGACAACGACTGGGGAAAGCTGAGTGTGCGAGCATTTTTTTTTCTTAAGGGCACCACTCTACCCCCCCCCCCCCCCCCCCCCCTCTCACTCGTGTAGCCTTCGAGGGAGGGGGGATTAAAAATTTGTTGAAAAGTGATATTTTCGCCGGCACGATTGGAAAGTGTGGTAATTTGGATGGCGATCGATCGCGGCTACTCGAAATGCTCCTTTTCCGTCGCGCGAAAGCTGCTCGTCTCGTCACTCGTCAACCGACCGTTATCTCCGTCCGTTTGGCTCGGACGTGAGACGCGTTCGACGCGATGCACGTGTGTTTTCTCTACCCGCGATGAGTCACGACACGCCGACGATAGTCTGACCGACGCGACGTTCCACAGACAGCGGCCAGACGCGCGATGGCCAACACCGACGCCCGACGTCGTCGTTGCCGAGGTCACTAGACCGGGGAACTCCTTTTATCGCTTGGCAACTCTCGAGCCAACAACTCACTACCGCCCTTCCTTTCGTTTCTGGTTTCGTTCCATTTTCTTTTCCTCGCACTTCCCTCTCCCTCTCCCTCCCTCTCTCCCTCTCTCGCTCTCTCTCTCTCTCTCTGCACGTTGGCGTCTTCCTCGCTGCCCTCCACCCCGCGGCCTCGTTTCTTCCAGTTTTCGAGTTCCTCCGTAATCCGTACCCCGCTTACCAACGAACCGCCTCGAATTCGGCACGATCCTCTCCTCAGCGTCCTCGATTCGCGGAGGTCACATCCGGAATCAATCGGCGCGCTCGACAGACTCGCCCGAACGACGACCTCCGCTGGAATATGAATATTTACACTCCTCGTCTCTATTTGACTCTCTAATCTACTTAACTCTATTTGTACACTTCCCGACGCATCGCCGACGAAAATTCGTCTCCTCTCTCTTCGTCTCCCCGTCGGGTTTGACAAATACTATCCATTTTCTTCGCAACCGTCGCCAAACCCTTCGCCTCCCGCCCCGCATCCAGTATCGAACGAAAAATAAGAGAGCGCAGGATTTCGCATTCCTATCTCTGACCGCTTCAAATTTTACCCAAACCCGCAGCCACGAGGCCCTCGCGTCGCGCACCTTCGTCTCGCCGGAATTGCGTAACAGGTACGTAATCAGAATGGCAGTCTCGAATCCATTGTCTCGGACGAGACGCCGAATCGCCTGACGTCAATGGATCTTGAACGGAGCAACGATCCTTTTGTTCCAGATCGAGACCGACGCGACGACCGATTCGCTACCGGATGAACGGCTCGTCGTCACGCCGTACATTTTTCTTTCTTCCTTTCTATTCTCATCTTCTCTTCGCCCGACGCCGATTCCTTTACCAACCTCGTTGCTTAACTTTTCTTTCCATTTTTTTTCTTCCCCATTTTTTAAGGACCCCGCAGAATCCTCGCGGAAAATGGATCTCGGCAATTTTTTTCGTAACCTTGAGAAATGATAGTTCACGACACGTGACTAAAAAAGAGTTGTTTCTGTTGGACTTATGTGTTTATACGTGTAGTGTGTGCGTGTATACACAATCTGTTACATGTTAAATCGCGCACCAAGATTTCTCAAAAACTATGATAGCTAGCCAAAATGTTTCTTATAAAGTATACTCGTCTCCAGAAGGGACACATGGTGGTGATCTTCGCTTTGGCCTTGGACATCATTTTCAAGGTCATTCCACGGTCAACTTTGTTTTTCAAATAAGAACCCCCATTTTCTACGTCGGATTCGTAAAGAGCGGGAGATTCTACGTTTAGAGGACCCGTCACGCATATATACATATGTATAAACAAGGTGTTGCATTTCGATCGGTCCGCGCCGATAACTCCGTAGAAACGTATCATATCAAAGATTGACCTTGTAGGGTGCAGAGGGCGCCAAATAATGGTGACCTCGAATTCTAACCTTGACGATGATTATCGAGGTTATTTCAAGGTCATAGTGATTTCATAGTCACCTAATTAATGTGAGTACAGGTGGTACAGTGGTACAGGATCTGGGGGAATGGCTCATTTACCAAAATAATATCGATTCAATGTACACCATATACGCATCCGGTGCAACTTCCACCTAACCCGCTACATACTTGCTAAGTAATCGGTGCAGTTTACAAACTCTTCGTGCCACTGTCGGCTACTACCAACCCAACCCAACCAATAAATTCGAATCTTTTCACATGCATCTAGCTAAGTCTTCTCGTTCAGCTCTTAAGAGAAATAACAGCCTGGCTCCTCTCCGTTCGATTACCAGTTACCACCAACCCAACCCAACCAATGAATTCGAATCTCTTCACATGCAACCAGCCAAGTCTTTTCATTTGCCTCATCTCTCGTACCCCTGTTTGATAGAGTTCTAAGTCAGGAATAGCTTCAGTCATCACTACTTTCCTCATGAGCCTTGACCAGTATGGGAGGAGTCGGGCCATGAAGGTATGAAGGTTCGAGAGGAGACGTGCCATGAAGGTTCGAGAGGAGACGTGCCATGAAGGCTCGAGAGGAGACGTGCCACGGTATTAAACGCTAATCCCAGAGCGGAACTAATTTGAGAGGAGACGCGAGCCTCCCCTCTCATCCTCGTAGGCGACGTACTTACGTTACATAGCCGCCGCCACTTCGGCCCCGCGCATCGCCTTCGTCGTGCAATTGAAGAACTATTATTTCGCAATAACTCGTCGTTATTACCAACCAGCGAATGGCCGGAGGTCGTCGACGTCGCGAGCGAGGGGGGCGCGGAGGAGCAGCGGAGTCCGACACGTCTACGTTACATGCTACGTATCGCCGCGAGGGTGTCGCGCGACTAGACCAGGACGGAGACGAGACGACGTCTCGTGGTTTCGTAACGGGCTCGTGTCGGCTTCGCAATCACGTGTCAATTGGCGTAACGGTTTTTTAATTATTTTCTTTTTTTTCCCGTCAAGTCATCGGCGCGTGACACGTGGCGAAAAACGACGCTAATCGAACGGCGCGACCTTCGCCGCGATTACGGGCTCCCATCTAGTTCGCCGGCGGAAAAGAGGCGTTTTCTTGGATTCTGGTTCCCGGAAATGGGTGCAGGGTTTTTTTTTTTACTTTTTTCTCCAAAGCAAACGGCGTCCTTTCGAGTATCTTTTACAATTTGTTTATTGGCAAATGCGTATAAACGACGGAGATGCAGTCTCGATTCTCGTCTGCTCTTCTGCGACCAGCGCTCCAAGCCGCTCTGCTATCTTCGACGAGATGCAGAACCGCGTCCTCGCTGAATCAACCACATCCAGATAGATAGAGAATTATTTCGCCTCGCGGTGCGCTTCTTGTTACCCAGCTGAAAAGCGACTCTACATCGCCGCCGATTCGACGCGTCGCTAGAATACTAAACACGAATACCTATTCCCCCTCGTTTCATCAGGTAGATCAGACAATTTCGTTCATTTCTTCGGAACCGGATGCGAAATGGAGGCCGAGGACTGTAGGAAATAAATTATTTAACCCCATCCATCGACGTACATCTTGTTGAATAATCTTTGAACGTCGTTCTTTCTGGGTTACGCTGCACACACTATCTGCTCAATAACTAACCAGCCACATTTCAATCCAAAAGAATTTCGAATTTTTTTTGTAACTACCGAAGATTTTGGGGTGGATAGTTTCGAATGGCCCACCCTGTACATGCTTGGAGACTAAAAAAGAAACTGAGGACGCGAATAAGATTCGGAACTTATGGGCCTGGACTAATAAGAGAGCTTGATATATGAACGTAAATAGTCTAACGTTCACAGTATATATAATACACACGTGTCGAACGTATTTGGATTAAAAAAAAAAAAACAGCGAACCTGAATCCCACGACTTGGGTAGCAAGTCCCATCTCGTCGCTGTTGTCATTCGTTTTCTCCGAAATTCTCTACAATCGAGCGGACCCGTAAATCGGCATCCGCGAGGCAAGACTTTTTCTCCATCGCGTGGCTCTGTAAGAATCGTTGGAAAGGAATTATCATCGTCGTTCGATCCGACGAGGAGTCTCGCCGCGAGAATATGGTCGGAGGTGACGGTGACGCGCGGAATAAACACGAGGGAAAGAGAAGCGGAGCGAGAGAGATGTGGGGAGAGGAGAAGAAGAAGCGACGACGGTGCAGCTATAAGCCCTTTTATACCGGAATCGCGGCGTTTCTCTCGGCGCGACGCGAACGCCGAGCATAAATTCAAGCGAGGCAAAGTCCGCGGCGCGCTTCGAGGTCGCTCACCTCGGCGAAGGAGTATAAAGAAATGAAGGAGGAGGTGTGTACCGAGAGAAAGAAGAAATAAAAATCCGTAGCTGACCGGTGTCTCCCCTCTCCGTACCTTGCTCTCTCTTACTCTCTTACTCTCTCGGTCGCTGTCTCTCTCTCTCTCTCTTCGTTACTCTCCGCCGTGCGGCGGCCCTACGACGACGGCGGCGGCGGCGGCGAGGCGATTCCGCTCCTCCGCGCGCCACCCCGGCTGACCGCTTCGCTTGCGATCCCGACGCGACGTAAGTACGTCCGTTCTTTCTTTCGTTCGTACGACGCGACGCGGCCATCGGACACCCCACTGACCGTAGCTCTGGCTATATAGCCTCGCGAGTATGAACGAAAGACGCTCGATGGCGATCGCAGCGATCACGACGATCTCGCGTGTTTGCGGCTCTCCCTCCGCACGCACGACTGATAGAGACGAGGGAAACGATCGGCGGTACGTTCCACGTCGACTCGCCGTGCCGCTACTTTTTTTCCCTCGCCGGACATTTTTCCTTGGGTTTTTGTATCTACGCGCTATTGGGGAAAATCCGGTTCTGAAACGAATGATATTTGTCAGTGATACTTAATCCGGTTTTTTTCTTTCTCTGCCCGCTGTTTTTTCCTGTTTCCTGTTTTGTTTGCCCTTTTTTTGGGAACGGATTCCGTTGTTCTGTGTTTTCGGCGACGCGGCTAAAAAATGAGCACGAAATGAAAATGTTTATCGGCGAGGGTGCTCGCAGCGAGAGGAAGAAGAATGGATCGCATTTGTACGCGCGACGGTGAAGAGTTGGCCGATTTGGCATGGAATTCCCCGTATATATGGAACCTCGTGTCGCGATTCTGGTGACTGGACTCTTCTTATCTTATGCCGACTGTACGAGATCGCGACGCGTTTCCGTCGAGAACTAACCTCGCGTATTAACGCGGCACGAATACATATGTATGAAGGTAATTCGTGTCCGCGTCGATGCCGCGTCGACGAGGAATCAATCGAAGCGTAGAGCAATTCTGAATGGCGGGGATCTGTTTTTTTTTAAATATTTATTTCCGTCGCAACCATCGTCACTGTGCCCTTCCAATTTTGTCGCTGTAGTTTTTCGCTGACACGATGAAAAAATTGAGATACGCGGAGATTTTTCGAAAAATTAGTTTTTACCAAGGCTGACGTTTTTTTTAACCCGAGGAGCGTAGGCGAGAAAAGCGACGGGGTGCGCTCCGAGGAGAGGGTGAAATTGAGTCGGGTTCTCGCTGCTCGAAATACAGGCGTTACGTTGCGGCGGGATTTCAGAGCCGATAGATTCGAAGGCGCGAGCGATTCCCGCGTATAATTAACACGTTTGAGATTCGATGAAAGTTTCGCCGAGTTGGCTCTCTCATTGTTGTAGAACCGCTCGTCAGCGGTATCGCGCGGTATCGGATGACGCCGAGAAATTATCCGGCTCCCCTTATCAATTCGGGGCCACGAGTGCGCAGGTTCGACAGTTTCGCGATACGAATCTCAACGATGCTGAATTTCCAACGCGTTCCCCGGAAAACTCCGTTCCTCGGAGTTCCGAGACGATCGCGCTTATTTTAATTCCGGGGATTCATTTTTATGTATCGCGGTTTTTCACGTCGACGGAATTTGAAACTCGGTGAAGATACAAAAAAAATGGACGTTTTGCTAGTGGGAGACTGATTTTGCGTTTGATAACGGCTGTCGCTTCGATACGCGTATCGAGTTCGGTATAATTAACGGTAATTAAGCTGTCTGAGGCGTACGGATTTGAAGCTATACGACGCTTGGCGATGTTGGAAAAACATCCGCGCAGTTTGATTTTACCCATTTTTTCCCTTTTTTCTGGTCGACGCGCATTCCCACGTCTCGCGCGCCAACTGCGAAAATACATTGAATAATCGAAAGAGCGAGTTTCGGTGTTTTTCGTCGTTATTATCGTCAAACATATCCGATCGTAATCGCGAAGGCGAATATATAAAGTCGTGAGACGTCGGATACTTTCGTTTTCGCGCGATTTGAAAATACGATTATCCGACTGTATACCAATTATCAGGCATGTAGGTACGAAAAATATCAAGCGACGAGCGTTCGTTGGATTTTTTTTCCTCCGCTCGTTCGTTCGTTGGAGGCGAGTATCTCCGCGAACTCCTCGACCGAGACAGCTGTGACACAGTTTCTGCCAAAATAAAAGAACGCGAATTTTAACAATCATCCTTTTGCCATGTCCCGACTATCGTCCTCGATCTGGCTGGAACTCGAGCTCGCTCTCGATACTTCTCAACGTTACGCCAAACACTACTGTACGTAGCTTCGTCTATCACGCACCAGCGCTGACGATGATTGCTCCTGTAGCTTCTCTGGTCGACAACCCGTGCGTATAGACGGCGAGTCGCGTTGTGAGCGCGTTACAGCTGGCGCGATTTTCTCGGTAGCGTGCCTCTTCTGATTGTACCGCCGTCCCTGTTGCTACCTCCGACTGCACGCTCCCCGCGCGTGACGCTACCCGCTCTGTAGCTTCGTCCGTGACGCTGTCCGCGCTCCGCCTTCCGCTGACCGCGCTCCGGCTGCCGCTAACCGCGCCTCGGCTCTCGCTGACCGCTCCGGCTGCCGCTGACCGCGCTCCGGCTGCCGCTGGCCGCGCTCCTACTGCCGCTAACCGCGCCTCGGCTCTCGCAGACCGCCTCGGCTCTCGCTGACCGCTCCGGCTGCCGCTGACCGCGCTCCGACTGCCGCTAACCGCGCCTCGTCTCTCGCTGACCGCTCCGGCTGCCGCTGACAGCGCTTTGGCGCTCGCTGACCGCTCCGGCTGCCGCTGACCCGTTCCACTCCTCCGTCGCAGCGTCGAAGCTCTGGACAGACTCTCTTATCGGATCCTCGTGGCTGTATGCAATAGAAGTGCGCGACGCGAAGGGACGACGTAGTTTCCGTGTCGCTTCGTCGCACGTGCATCGCGGCACGATACGCGTCGTTCTAGCGTGGCCAAGAGTGGTGTGACGCGGCATTATAACGGGTGAAGGATAGGTTGGATCGAATCGTAACTCGTAACGCTGTGCCGTCACAACAAACACATCCGTCTCCGCTCCTCCCTGCCCCTTCCAGCAATGCGGCGGCTGCTTTCACTCTTGTGACGCGACCGACGCGTTCAACGATTCTCACACTTGCGATGCAACGACCGGCTCCGGTGTACTCGCCAGAACTTTGCAGGACGAAAACCGACAGCTACGCACGCAACCAACGCAACGCGCCAAGAAGACGACGCGTCACGCTCGTTCGATATAATAAAATAAACACGGCGAAAATCAAACTTCAACAAACTCGTCCGCCGTCTGCTGCCCGAGACAAAACGCGACACGTTTTTTCTCCTTTTTGCCAGGCGTTCCGAATACAGCCATCAAACTGATCGGTGTCATCGTGGAAAAATCCACGAGCGCGTCGAATACGCGCAACCGCGAGAGCTCGTGATCAGAGACAGTCGCGATTATATTGTCAGATCCGGATTGCCATGAACGTTCGCGCCCAGATGCTTCGGAAAATATTCGCAAAGTCCAAAAAACGTAAAAATGGCGATTTTAGACGTTTCTCGATAATATCCGACGTAACATATTCGCGAGCTGGACGGCTCTAATCCACGATAAGTGCGCCGAGTTTCACCCTTCAGTTTTTTTCACGCGCCCCCGATTCACCACGTAGGTACAGCTCAGACTGAAATCCCTGATTATCACGCGATGCCGAAATAGATGGAGAAAAAGTTTTCGAATTTTATTACCCTCGGCTATGTATCTGTCATCGGCGAAGTTGTACACCGAAAAAGCATGGATAGAAAAAAGTGGAGACCCGCACCACGCGAGAGAAAAGGACGGGCGTACACTAGAAGAAATTGGATGGATAGAGCAAGCGAGAAAAGAGAGGAAGAGAGAGGACCGAAACGTCAGATCTAAACTTGCGTGGGATATGCGCGATCTCGGTCGCGGCAGACAACCCTTAATCCCACTTACTTTGATAAGGCGAAGATAACCGCCGCGTCGCAAGTGTGGGAAGGGTAGCGAGATTCCGGATGAATAAGGTCGAAGAGAAAAAAAAAAAGAAACGAAGAAGGGAAAGAAAAATAAATAACTTATCGCGATCCCCGGGCGAGTGGTGTGGCGCTGCGTGGTCGGTTTGTCGGTCTCCCCAGTTTCCTGATGGGTAACGGGGGAAGGGCAGGGGGATGGGGTACGACGATACCCCCGACCCCGAGTGAAATCGCAACCCCGACCAGCGACGCGAGAGAGAGCACGAGGAAACGGCTCGAGGAGGGCGGAGGGGTCTCGCGGCCCTGAGATATGATAGCCCGGTTATCAAGACCCCCCCCCCCCCCCCCAACGCTGGCCTGGTCCCCCCACCCGCCACGCCGCGCGTCGACAACGGATCTAACGCCCCGTCCCCCCGCGTCGCTCCCCCTGCTCGCCGCCGCCGCCGCGTGCCCTCCGCCGCCCGTCGCACTCCAGCCCCCAACAACCTCCTGTCTAGACGGCGCACACACAGAGAAACACGGTCAGAGGACGGCGCGTTGCGCCAGCCTCTGTACGCGAGCGACGTTGCCGCGGCGCTGTGTTGGTGCACGTGTCCGACGCTGGCGCGTCCGTGTCGAGTGCCTGTGCGCGAGGGACCGTAGCCGGGCGGCAGCGACGCGAGGGTTGCCGCTGGGGGCGGAGGGGAGGGAGGTAGCGTCTGCCTTAGCGCCGTAAGTGGAGCGATCACCATTCACGTACGACGCACGGAAAACTACCTACCTTCGCGCGCGCCCGGTATGCGAGAGCCTCTCTCTTTTTGCACCATCGCGTTTGTACGCGCGGTGTCCCGAAATCGCGCGAATCATGCGCTCGCGACTGTCTCCCTCTTGTTCTCCCTTCTCTGACCAGTCTCCGTTTCCCCGAAAGACCAAATATTCCAGGACAACGTCGTCGTTGTTTGCACCAAAACTGACGATCGCAAACGTCGAGGATTAGGAAAATGCAACGCGTTTGTGCTACCTCGCCTCGTGGAAATCGCCGAAAAATATTGGCATTCCAGGGTTGTTTGTCCTGCTGCTCGACTTTGACCGTAATACGCGGGTTATATCGTCCCTGTGTACCGAGCGCCGCCTCCCATCACCCGCTTGATCCGAAGTCAAATTTACTTTCCTGTTTACTCGCGTATATCTCTCGTCGTAACGGTGATTCAGCGCTCCGTTGACGGGGAAAACGGAGCGAGAGAGACGACCGTGCACCACGCGCGAAACGGTAGTCGGCACGCTAATGTGCGATCGGTAACTTTTGTCTAGACGCTGAAAAGATATAGGCCGGCTCCTTCGCGCGCGTTCTACGTGCGTCAATTATCAACGGCAGGGGTCCCGATCGCTGCTGCACCGCGCGACGTCACGTGACACTTAGCTACCTCTTTCACGGTGCAGCCGAGATTCGACGTGCGTCGGTGGGACAACGCGATACGTGCGTAGCTCGTGGACCGGTGCGCGCGGGACCCCAGCGCTCGCTGTCTATGGGCGCTGCGTTATCAGCGCCGGCGAGGTGCTACCGGGGAAAGTCGGCGCCCAAGTGCAGCGACGACCTTTTCTCCGAACCCGATGCGCGCGACAAAATGTGTAGCGAAACGACCGGCATAGAGCTAATTGCGAAAGTGCTAGCCGCACACCTGTTAAAAGAATTTCAGTACTTTCCGAGAACCGTAGTCGTGTTTCTCCGCTACTCGGAAACGCCGTCTTCGTTTCTATCGTCAGAGGCGAAGCCAAGGCCAGAGCCAATGGAGCGCTCGCGAGCTTTTTGAGAAACAAACAATATCGATTGAAGGTAATCGGATATTAGATGCTGCATTCGAATCGTGCGAAAAAATTGATCGAAACGTGTCACGTTCTGGTTTTTGAATAGTCGAGAGGTCGAAACTGTTCCAGCTAACGGAAGACCCTCGAGCGTCGACCCTTTTGCCACATTCAACGACAATCCTCGATTTCTTTAAGCTGCTCTTTCTGTCCACTCGCCATGTCGTGTCTTTTCGACTTCAGTCAAACACTCGAGTCCAAGGCCGTAGCCAGGGGAGTTATGCCCCCCCCCCCCCCAAAATGCCTTAGCCAACCCACCGGTTTATACATACTTACTGAAATATCTTCAACTCTATCGAAATGTAACCCCCGGCTCGAGCAAATAATACCACCAAAAACTCCAATACTCGCCACGAAAAGTACATAGGTACAACCCAAACCGAGCTATCTACGAATAAAAGCACCAAACTCAATTCTATCACGAATACTGCACCAACAAATTTTTTTCAATAGAAAATATTAGAAACACATAATCTATTCCAACGTTGCATGTGAAGTAGAACAGATTAATAAATGAATAATGCGACGAAGTTTTTTCTTAAACATAACATAGGAGGCTGAAAACATTCTTGTGAAATAGCATGGGACATTCGCGACTGACTGGATGAGCATTCATCGTGATGTCGAGATTAATCCAGAGATTCTTGTCACGCGCTTTATTTTTGGCGATCTTTGACGTCAGTTGCACTTTCATTGAATTGGTATTTATGTGAAATTATGATATATGCTTTTTTGAGAACGAAGTTGTTACTTATTGCGTCTGGTACAGAGCTCGATCGCCCCCCGAAGTGAATTCCTGGCTACGGCCTTGCTCGACTCGTTAGTCTAGTCTCTCGTCTTGTCACCGTGTCGTGACTAACTGCTGTCAAGCGCTCTTCTCGTTTCACCGGAGTCCGGACACGGGCTCAACGGGGACGGGAAAAAATCAGAATCCGACTCGACTGGCCTCGTCTTTCGCGACAAAACGCAGTAAAAGTACGCGTTTCCCGAATGTGAACGAAAGACCCGCGAAATCCGCCCCGACTAATCTCAATTTCTCCGTCGCTCTCTCCCCATTTCCGAGTACCGTCGAGCGTTTTAATTGTCTCTCGGTGTTTCACGAAACAAGCAACTTTCACCGCGATCCTCCGTTACGGTCAAAGCAACACGTTTTTTCCCCATTTTTCCGTCTCCCGTTCCGATCCTTCGTAGGTGAACGTCGGCCGTGACAATCGCGCCGGTTCGTTCGTCTTCGTCGCGTCGTAGGTGTGCTGCGTCTCGTCAGTCGCCGGTACTAATGCCAGCGGCTCGCTCCGCTGTCCGCGCGCATGCGCAAAGAAGTGGGAGAAAAAGTTTGTTGCGTCGCGTTATACCGCTACGCTACGCTGCGAGAGCTACGTTGGGGCTACGACACGCCGAGCTACGCTGGGCGGCGGCACGAGGCACGTAGCGGAGGGGAGAGATTGGCGCTGTGGACGGCGCGGCGCCGCTGTCGGCGTATCGCGCGACGAGAGAGGGGGGCGCGGGGCCGCGAGACGGAGCGAGAGAGAGAGAGAAAGAGAGAGGGGGAGCGAGAGAGCCGTCGCGATCGTGCTGCTGTCCGCAGGCGACGAGACGCGTTCAGTCTGCCGCTAGACTCGTAGCGTGACGTACGGTGAAATCGTGGGCGGCAGTAGTAGAGGCGACGCGGTCTCGGTTTTGGAACTTTTTCGTCGACGTTTCATGAAAAATACGAGGAATCGGCGATCAGCTATCGCGGTGTGATACATCCGGCCGAGGAAATATTATTTGGATACGTCGACGCGCGTGGAGGAAGCAGAGGAGAAGCGCGAATAGAAGAAGTCGTCGAACCATCGATAGACCAGAAGGAGTGTTACGACGAAGAAGATTTGTTGTACGGAGTGAATTTTCAGTGGAAAGTTCGGTGTGACTTTCGAACGATTTCGCTCGCCCATGTGGTTGGCTCGTCGTCGGTCGGAGCTCGTCGTTGTTATATAATATAGCCGACGCGGAGATCAGCAGCGGAACAGTGCGCGATTCATCTGTCGTCCGTGTAACAGTCGCGGTTGTGGGATTCGCGCGATCGTCGTTTGTCCCTCGCAGAGAGCGGAAAATAACCATTCGTTTTCCTCGCTTTCCGTATTCCGCGCGTGTGTTGTTGTCCGTATTATTCTCCCGCCGATTTTAATCGAACGCACCGAGGCCAACGACGACGAGGTCAACGGAGGAGGAAGAGCGACGACGCTGATACGACGCGAACTGTCCCCCTCGAGTTGTCGCTACCGATGTTCGTTTGACAGTTGACGGGCGCGCGCGGTGACAGTCGCTCGTTTCTAATTGGACGGCAACCTGGCGGCGCCGTTCAAATGAAGCTGCGGCGACGCTGCATGCAGACGCTAGGCGTCTCCGTGAAACAATTGAGGAGAAAGCTGCTCGAGTTGGGTTCTCGGATACTCCACGCCCAGGCCGCAAAGTCACGCGACATGGCCCTTGTGGTAGGCTTCTTTCCTTCTCGGACTAACGATAAATGTAACGATAAATGTAGCGATAAATCTAACGATAAATGTAACGATAAATCTAACGACGAATCTTCGCCAATCTCGTTGGACTGGGGAAGATCGTTACCTCCGCTCGCGCGCGTAACCTCTGCGACGACCAGTCGAATGTTTTTCGTCGTCCGCCTGATAAACAAGATCGACGACGAATCTCGCGCGCGCCGGTTCATCGCTCGGGCCGGTCGCGCAAGGTCGCTTCTCGCCTATCTGGAGCTGTCATCGCCCGTGAAGGTTTTCTGGCCTGACCTTTTCCCCTCCCGTACGCGAGAGTCGTCGCTTCTTTCGACGACGACTGTCTTTGGTCTGCCTCCGCCGTATCACCCGATACGTTGACCGATTTGCGAAAGTCATCGCGCCAGAATCTCGAAAACCGAAGGGGCAAAAGTTCCCACCGTCGAATTCCATAATTCTCGTCTGTTTCTTATCGTTCGCCGACGATCATCGTCTTCTTCTTCTCCGTCGTATATTTTCTCGAGAGGACGCGCGGCGTCGCTCTTTTTTTTCACGTTTGTTTTTTTCCTTTTTTTTTTCTTTCAAGCCTTGCCGGCGTTTCTTACTTTTTGCCGCTCCTCTTTTTCTTCACCCCATTTTCAAAGTCTCTTTTTTCTCTCTCCGTCTTTCTGTCTCTCTGTCAACTCGCAACGTTACGCTTCTCTTGGCAGCTGCGCGAAGGAAAGTTCGTCGTCGGCGGTTGACGGCTGTTAGATACACGCGGCGGTGCTTCTTGCCGGTTAGACGGACTTCCGTATGGCCCAGAATGCGCGGCAAGCTTTCACCGTAGCGCGCGTCGGCCGCACCGCGCTACCAGCCGCGCGCAACCGTCATCGTCGTTCGTTTGTTTCGCCACCTCGCGACTTTCCGACTCTCTACCGTCCCTCCCGTTCGCATTTTGTCCCCGTTTTTTCGCTCCTCGGCAAGTACTCGCGTGAGTTTAGAGAACGGCCCGGTCACTTATCCGTCGAGTGGCAAAAAAAATATTTACCAACGTCGACCGTTTGACGCAATCGCGAGCGAATTGCGTCACGCGGCGAATGTTTTCGTTGCAAAAAGTATAACCCGGGACGAGAAATAACAAACTTCTTCGCGGCGCGAAAAAATAAACCGAGCGTTTTCTTCCCGGAAGAGAAAAATATTGCGAATCGTTTCCTCGCATTTCACAACTCGACCGCGTCGACCCTCTCTCCTCGCCCGGTGAGAGCGTGAGAAAAAGAGCGGCGGATGGGGGGAGTCGCCGTCGATCGCCGGCAATTCACGATGCGTCCCGTAGGTGCGTCCGCCGCCACCTGTTGAAGCGTATTCAAACGCGGAGCGCCCGGCTTTCCCCGCGTCTTTCGTCGCCTACGACATCAACAACTCGAATCCACGTTTCCATGCAGGTTTTACCCATCAATTACTCCACTCCTCGTCCGTATTCACCTCGCTCTTCTCTCTCGTTCCGAACAGAACCAAAAACTTGCCGACGCGAATGCAAACAAGAGAACGCGAAAACCACGAGTTTATCAAGCCTAGACGTTCAAAAGTCGGGGAAAACAATTTCGCTGTAGCCAACAGACGAATTGGCACGATAAGCAATTGATAAGTTGTCGACACGCGGAGCTACAAAGACGAAACATCAGCGATATGGACGACGATAAATGCGAAACATACGAGTTTCGTTATGTAAGCGAAGACCAAGGTCACATCAATGGTCCAATACATTCATTTTCATAGTTGCAAAATTATAAACTATCGAGTCCCGAATTCCAAAGCTGCGACGCGCACGCGAAAGCTCAACGAACTTCCCAACGTACGAAGTTGTACAGCCATTTTCGTCCGTTTAGCAACCCTTCCAGTACACATGGGTCATTTTGACCCCGTCATTGACTATGACCGAAAATAAGAAAACATTTTTTCTCTCAAACTTCCCAATCTTTTAAGAGTGTTATAGACACTTCTAGTACTTTAGCATTATTGGAACTGCACCTATACATTCTTTATAGTTATATAGGCGGTTATAGTGGACGGGGTCAAATTGACCCAGAGTGTAGATGTTGGAAAAAATAGGTGTGTCATATAGACAAGAAGGGTTAAACGTATAGATTGTGGCGAGAAGCAGCAGCCAAGGTGATGCTGAAATACCAAATTGCTGACAAAAATTATTGTACGTGGCTCGGCAATATTTATGTTCGGCTTTATTTTCTTTGACTCGACTGTTGAATGATGCCGAAACTTCTGTCTATTATAATTTTCTCTGTCTCGATAATTTTCCAATTATTCCCAAGTTCGAGGTACGAGTGTCGGCAAGTTGGTCGATGCGACGGTGTAACGGCGGTTGGCAGTTATCGCTCGCGCGAAAGAGACAGACGTCGAGGCGTATTATCAAGCATCGACGAACGCCAATGGCAATACAGCGAGAGCGACGACGACAAGGGGCGAGGAGGAGGAACGACGGTGGCCGTCGTCTCGCTGTCCCTGATTTATCCAGGCGCGACAACACACCGATTCGTTGCTGACTAAGCAGATCGCGCAAACTATACAAACACCGACCGACTGACGCACGGTCGACGCAGACGTCTGCTCGCGCGGTCGTAATGCCGCGACACGTGCCTCGTTCTCGAATCGACTTCTCTTTTTTCCAATATCTCGCCTCGCGCCAGCGAGATCAAACAAGAATGGGAATACCTGTCCCGATTTTCGGCCAGCCAGGTGGCATACCATCTCCCCCCGCCAACGTTTCCCTCCGAATACGAAGAAATCCGAAATCGTCGATCCCCCTCCTTCGAGAAATCACCGCTCGACAGATGCTCGAATCAGCACGCGTGTCCCGCTTTCGTTTCAACCAGGTGATATCCGGGGAACGTTTTCATTCCCAGCTGGAGACTCGCCCGGCGTTTTTTTCTCCCTCGTCTTTTTTTCGAATCCTTCTCCCACAAAGCGTAACGGAAAATTCTCACCGCGAAGGGTGAGAGCACCTCGCCTCTTTGTCGTGCCCCGCTTCGCCCTAGTTTTACTCCACGCTCGCGGCGTGGAAATCTAGTCCAGCGAACCCTTCAACCCCCTCGTCTATCTACGAAGAAGTGTTACGCGCGGAGACAATGGCAGCTACCTGCGTGTTTGTCTCTCCCTCTCCGTGTGCGCGCGCGCCTCTGTGTGCATGTGTAGACCACCGCGCGGCGGGGGGAGAGAGACGGGTGGCGGCAAGGAAAAGCGCGGGGGGGATGGGAGAGAAAAATGTTCGCGAAGGGTGTCTCGGCCCTGAATTAACCCTCGCGTCCCGAACCCTCCTAACAACGTAACGCTGCTAGACGCGGAACCATTGTGATTGCTCCTATTGCGGAGGAAACCATCTAGTCGTTGCCCTAGCGCGGTGACTAGTTGCCACCGGACTCTACGATGACTATACTACTACCGCGATCAATAAGTACAGTCCGTTGCATTTTCCATTTCTCTCCTCTGTTTTTTGTGTTTTTCTTTTCCTTACTCCGGCAATATTTTGCCTTGCGCCGGAGAATTGAAGAAGCGAAAGAAATGCTCTTTCCAAATTTGGTATACGATCAGAAAGAGTGAAAACAATTGTGGGAAAAAGTCGTTATACGGAAAAACTGCTATCCGTTGTACATAATTATTTACCGTGGGAAAAAACGTTTCCGAAAAGCGTGTTTTTTTCCAGTGATAATCGGCGCCCCGAGTCGGTTGGGCAAAAGTGGATGTACAATTTCTTCTTCTTCTTCTTATGTTAGTGTTGTATTTTCTCTGATTTTTATTTGAAATTAAATAAAGTTTTTTTTAGTCAGATAAAAATATTTTTTTTCGAGCAAAATAATTTATTTATTCGCGATGCAATTTCATTTGTTTTCCAGAACGTTTTTCATTTGTTTTCCAGAATGGAAAGATTCGATTTTTCACGCTCGTGTTGGGAGAAATTGGGGAGAAAATTAGTTCTCGCGACGTCCACGTGCGCTTCGTCACGCGTACGCGTGTATTCGCGATCATCGATGTACGCGCGTTATCTTCGCCGGGTTATCTTATCGTGGCCAGACGATATAACGGCAAAGGAAACAAGTTTGAGTAAAAAAAAAAAAAAAAAAAAAAAAAAAAAAAAAAAAAAAAAAATGGAAAAAACTAATCTTGACTCACGCGTGGCCCGAAGTCACAACATTCGCGAGGCGGCCGCATCACGTGTTATTACGGACAAGACCCCCATTGATAACCCGAGAATTCGCGACCGTCACATGTTTTCGCCTCGATACAACGCGAATCAAACAATATTTTCATACGCCGTTGCGTACGAACCTCGCGTATTACGCGCGTATCGACTTGCCAATAACAATTTTCGCTCCGCCAACTTTTTCTTACCCTTTTTTATTTCTCACTCTACTTTCAGCAGACTCGCGGCAAGCTATCGTTCTCGCTCGGGCTATCCCATTCCCAAAAACCAATTTTCCTTTCTCTGTGTTTCGACTGTCTGTCTGTCCCCCGATCAAAGACATCCATCGACGTTTAGCTTTCAAACGAATCCCACCGATCAAAACTCCGGAGAATAATGTTACGTTAACGTCCAGCTTTTTATTGTCCTTGTTTAACGAGCAGCGAACAACATGTACTCACGTCTCCGTACCTTTTCAGATGCTGTCGGTGAGTGGCGGAATGGAGGTGGGCAGTGGTGGTCGCGGTACTCTCGGAGGTAGCCTGGAGGGTGGACCAACGACAGGAGTCGGCGAAAACGACGTCGTAGCAGCGACGAGAGACCGAGCGGTCAGGGCGAGCAGCGTCCGGCAGGACCTTGCTTTGGACCTTCCGCCTCGGCTTCAACTTCCCGACGGCGAGGAGCGACCTTACGGTGCTCACGCCGCGCTTCACCTTCGCGATCCCGAACAGGTAACTTTTTATTTCTCCTTACCAAATATCCGCAGCTGCTGCTACAATGTTTTTTTATTCCCTATTATTATCTATTGATACCCTTATTATCTATTAATTTATTCATTTATTTGCTTATTTGTTTGCTCGTTTGTTTGCTTATTTGTTTGTTTGTTTATGTGTAATTTGTCGCGAGTGTTGAGATGCGATAGAAATGACAGCGTTGCTCTTTGTATTTCAGGAGAGCGAGATTTACCAGAAATGCGTTCGACCTCCGCCGAATCGAACGGTCTTCGACAGCGAGAGTCCGCCGGCTTACAGGAGTCAGGCGACGCTGTTGGACGCTCCGGACAGGATAGTGCGGTGTCACAGCGCCGGCAGCTCGTTGCTGAAAGTCTTCCGGAAGTTCCCGACGTCCGGGAGTTCGACGCCGACGGTGATAGTTCCGCGAAGGCCGGCGTTGTCGTCGTACTCGGAGTCTAGCAGCAATCTGAGCAACTTGTCGACGCTGACCGTCGTACCCTGCGAAGCTGACGAGACCAATCAACACGTCTGATCCTCGGCGATACTCCCGCACGAGACGAGAAACAATGATTGGGAGGCGTCGAGGAGTCGAACGGGAACGAGGACCGACGACACCGATCAGCTACCTCTCAAGTTTTTTTATTTGCTAGCTCAAAAAGCCCGACGGAGCTGCCTGTCGATGACCACCGGGGCGCGGACGCGATGCTCCGCGACGGCGCCCGGCAAGAAAGGCTCGGCGGGTGCGAGAACGCGGTTGGAGGGGCGACGAAGCGGAGGCTGAGGAAACGACAGCGCCGCGGAGGCGCGAGGACGACGACGACGAAGAAACGTGTTCGGGGAAGATAGAACGGCGCTCGGCTGTGGCGCGGAGGAGGAATCAGAACCGGGAGAGCGGCGGAAGACTTTCCGTGAGAATAAGTATTCCAGGAAGAAATAGAAGGGAAGCGAAAGAGGAGGGACCGAAGGAGCAAGAGACGGAGATGGGGAGAAAATGTCGTCCCACGCCGATAGCGAGTAATAGAAGCCAAGACTGAACTTGAGGATAGAAATTTGGGTACGACGTCGTTGTGTTTAGAATTAAAATCGAAGTAAAATATGACAAACTTTGACGAGTTCCTTATATTAGGGAACACGAAGGTCACGTGGCTGCGGTCGGATTCGAACCGTTGCTGGAAACATTAGTAATATTAAGAGATAAGTACAGTACTCGCGAGAGATTACGACGAGCGAATCGAAATCGTGGCCATTAGCTGTGGATAAGCATGAATTTGAAAACGAAGAAAAACGAAGGATCTGAAAATTGGCTCGACGAAAACACGTGGACGAAGATCGTTCGGACTTTCGGAGATCCTCCGCGTGAATCGTGCGGTGATTCCTTTTTTTTCCGTCATTTTTGTCGTTGTTTTCCTGTGGTCGTGCCATTCGGCGAGTGAGAGACGAGTGCGACGGGCGGAAGGAATAAAAGTTGAAGGGCGCAACGTTATTATAAAGTTACGACGAACCATACTAATTTTCAAAGGACACGGATCTTCGTGAGTTTTGAAAATATAGAAACAAATGAACAATTAAGATAAACCGAAGTATAATTATTAAAGAAGACTTAGTAAATTATTTATTGGCAATATTGCAATTTGCAAATTTTTAGTTATCACATGTGAATTCGAGGATACGTGCGAAATTATTGGAAAACATTGAGTGTATCTGCGCGTGGGTGTCGCGTGTATGCTTGTGTGCAGGTCCGCGAGAGATGAGTCGACGAAGACGAATCGAGAGAATAATAGGAAGAATAGGAAACGGACCAAGAGACGGGAGAAGGAGCGAGAGAGCGAAGCGAAGAGAAGACATAGTCCGCTGCGTAGTGCCAAGAGCGAGAAAAGGAGAGGAGATCTTGTAAATATTAGAATAGGTAGTTCAATACTCGCACACAAACAATACAAATACACACACACACACGCCACGTACCTATGTACACGTGGGAATGACAGTGGTAAAAAAAAATTCGTTGCAAAAAGTGATCGAAAAAGAACTCGACGAATGGAAGAATGCGTAGTCGACGACGAAGAAATCCGAGTGATCGACTTATCGAGTCGAAGCACTTTTTCTGCTCGCTGGGCACGTTAAAGCGGTCAGCGAAGAATCGATGTTGTTCGCGTCGACGACGAAGTTTGAAACCATTCGAATTTCCAGCGTGATCCTGCGATCGATACTCCTTTTCTCGACTCGTCGTACGCAGAGATAAGCAGAACGGTGATCCCGGAGGAGAGCGAAGGCACCGCGATGGAAATTTACAAATCCATCCGTCGCAGAACTATATACGTGGCAGAATCTAGATGAAAAAGACTCTTCGTCTCTCGATCTCCGTTCTCTCGAAACGTTTCGGAGCGAAATGAGGTGTCTACCTTGCGGTGCGGCATTCGTTTGCTACCGAGCGAAGCTCACCGTAGAAGAAGGAGAGATATTCGCCCTTTTGGACCGAAATGTCCAACCAACACAGCCAACAGAACTCGTATTTTCTACTCATTCGTGGTCCGAAGGAGCGATTATCTGATAAGAAAGTAAGAAAACTTGAGATTTTCACCGAAAGCAACGTTGAGAAGAGTCGTCCGTAGCGCCCGCACCCATTTCCCTCCATTCGCATCCGGAAAAGCAAAAAAGTTTTAAAAAAAACCTCGCACCAACTATCATTCCATTAAATTTAACGCTCCCCACTCGATTTTCACGTCCTACCTGTGTTGTAAGTTTGCCGTTTTTCTCCCGGCACTTCGTTTCAACGCTCGCGCGATGGCCGATGGAACCGTAATCCGACGATTACGACTTCATCCCACCGACAGACACTCGAGCGAGGATGAAGGCAAAAATGGAGGAGGAACGAAACGTGCAGCCGGAAGACTCGAGACGGAGGAAGAACAAAGTGAAAAGAGAAAAAGAGGGGAGAAAACGAAGACGTTGTCCGGCAGAGTCGTTTGTTTCGGGAGATTTTTGTTCGCGTCGTACGACTGACAATGAGAAGGGATGCATTCCGCTTGCATCTTCGAGAAATGTGTTCACGCGCACGCAATACATACCGAAAAGAGAGAAAAAGGAAAAACAAAAAAATTCATACGCGTAAGAAGAAAGAAACGAGGAAATCTTAGGAGAGCGCGAGGCGTAATAAAATTTCAAGGAAAAAAAGAGAGCCACGGACGTAACTTGGCACACGAGACATGCCTGCATCTCGTCATCTGTATATATACATACGTCTATCTCTTTATATCTATCATGTATGTATACCCTGATCCTGGTACATACCGACGACGCGTGTCCGCGTTTGTATGCATGGAGATCTGTCCTGAATGCTCGTACGAATGAGACATATAGTATATTGTGGCCTAGAGTCTACAGCCACGAGGGTACTGTATCGTTTGGGAGGGAGGATCCGGAGGAGGAGGACGTTTCATAGTTTTGCTCGTCAAACTCGAATCTTCAGATCCAGATCTCTCGAGCCACGCTGAGGAAAAAACGAATAGACTTCCAATTCCGCGGCGATCACAGAGATGGCAAAAACGATTTTATTTTTTTATTTTCGACTTGTTTTACCAGAGTTGTTCTCGAGGTATCCCAATGAAAATTGCATTTCAGCGTATTTTTATCGTCAAATGATTGCATTTTTCCAAAATCTTACCGAGGACGAACAGCTGCCACGGTTATACCTGTACCTATTTAGCCTCTGCATGCCGAACGGAATCTTGGGTGCAGAAAAGTCCTCTCGGGCGATACAGAACTCGCGTTCGACATGCTGAATGAAAAAAAGACAAAAGCGGTTATTGTGCAAGCTTCGGTTACAAAATTTTCACGACGTTGTATCGTACCTACGTATTATTAAATTATTAACTCGAAATGAATTTAATTACGATAGTTAATTTGCGAATAGGTAAATTTTTCTAGGAAAATGTCTTAATTGATTCGAATTTTCGCGGGGGGGATTACTCGTTCGATCGTCGGGCTTCCCGAAGATGTTTCGTCTCTTCGGGCAAGGCGAGAAACGGCTCGGGAATCGAATGAAAATTGGTACCATATTTCGAGAGTAATAATCGATAATACTAATCCTTGGACGTTTAGCCGTAGCTAATTGAATAGCAGATACCTGGAAGACCTTTAGGAAGTCTTTGTTGATATGTGATTGCAAAACGTGTTCCAAATTTCGATGTGAACGTTTTCAAAAAACTGTTACTTATAAATTAAATTAAATTAAATTAAATTAAATTAATGAATTCATTAAAATTAAATTAATACCATCGCGTCTTGCCGATCAACTTTTTACCTCTCGGTATCCCCGAACATTTTCAGCTCCGCAATCCTTTTTTCCTTCCTATTCGTACAATTTTCGAATATTTATTTCGAATTTCAATTTTCGTATATTTTAGAATTTTCATACATCAATTTCGCGTTACTTGTCATTCGCGTTCGTCGGTTGTTTTTTGTTTCAATTAAAAAAAAAATTAAATTTTTCAATCACACGTTTACAACAATGCACAATAATTTTAATTTTTGCAATTTTATATACATCAGATTTTATCATTAGCATTTCTAGCTCACGGATTTATATCGCATTTTATTGCTACGCATTTTTGGGGATTTTTTTGGGACTTGGGATTCCCAAGATTCTGAAAGGAATTGTCCATAGAATTTTTCCAGTTCGACAACGTGGACAACGATGTATATTGGACAAGTGGCGAATCTGGACAAGTTTTGCGATTGGCTGGTTGCGCGTCGCTGGAGAACTCGTGGCAGCCTCGGCCTCGCGCCGCCAGAGGGCAGGACCGCTGCCTTTACTCGCCTGCGAAACTGTCGGTAAGCGCGCGAACTGTTTTGCCGACAAACGTCGGATAACGCTCGAATTTCAAACGTGTCGTTTTCTTCGTGTTGTAATTCTTTCAGACGACGCGGATCGACGTGATCTGGAGAAAATGCATCCCCGAACGACGAGAATTTTTTTTTCAAAAATCGTGCGCCGAGTTTGATTTCTGGATTTTTGGTGCAAGTTGAGTTGCCTACCGCCAGTGTTCCAGGCGCTGCGCCGACGAGTTTTGCGTAAGCTCGTAGATTTTTCGCAAGATTCATTGACCGCGTGACAAATCCGTCGATATCGCTCTCGCCGTGCGAGTCGCCAACGGATGACGCATTTCCACACCTGACTCAAATAAACCAATTCGCGGATATTCCGCTTTGCGCGGAACTCTGCTATTTATTTCGCTCGACCGGGATATTATTAAATCGAATCGCTTATTATTAGAGAAGCGAAGGTACATCCCCGACCGATTTCGCGCGATAAAAACAAACTCCATCTCTTTTACTCTGCAACAGAATCCACAAAACTCGCTCCTTCAGTCTGCAAACGCACGTCCAATTAAATTCTCATCCACGTCGCTGCGTGAAAAATCTTCCCACGATCACAGAAGAAATAAAAGATCCTTCGCAGAAAAAAAACATCCTCAAGCCGATCCATCACTCTTAAAGACAAAAAAATACAGCAAACTTGCCCATTTTTTTTTTCACAGAAAAGTCCTTTATTTCAATTTTGAGTACTTCCTCTCGATCGTGGAATTTTTCCCATTTAAGTAACATGTAAATCGTAGTCTTTTTTTCCTAAATTGTTATAGCTCGGTTCGGTGCAATGATTTTCCATCGCGATTGGTCGCAATCTGTAGTATATTAGAAGCTCTTTGAAAGTGTCCATTAATATTTTTCGCTAACTTGAACCGTCTCGTCGGTGTTGGCCCCACAAGCCCAATTTCCACGAGAATTGGCATACTTTCTTTGTTATCAGCGCAACGGCTGAAGTTACAATGAAAAACTTCGGGAACAATTTGTAGGAAATTAAATTTCCTACAAAAACTGTCTGATTACATATTTCGCTAAGGTGCGTGGTTCGCAAGTTATATCCGCTTTGATATAACGAAGATTCAAAAAATCATTTAATCTCAACTACGTTGTATTATTTCTCAAATTTAAAAATTTGAATACATCTTCCGAACGGCGCACCTTACCACGCTATAAAATGATGATATCGAGGGATATGATCGCGATCATAAATCCGATCGGAATATTATAACCTTATGTTTTTTCCGCGAAATTCGCTGAACAGTCCGAACAGAGGCGGATAAAAGAATGAATAAAAAAAAGCTCGACTAGGTGACGATCGCAGGTTCGTCGAGGGTGGTTACCAGTCCTCTTCTCGCCGCGTCTGCTCGTTAAAATCTCTGATTTACGCGCCGAATATGTCGGATGATGTTTGCCTGTCGCGTGACAGTTACGACGCCGAGTACAACGTCTCGAACGTCCGAATTTTCTTCGCACCGCGTGCCTCGCGACTTCCTCGGAGATTTGACACGCTTCGGCTTCCGCAACTCCGCGCGGGAACGAGGATTCGCCTCGTATCTCGATTACGCCCGACGAGAAATTAATGCATTCGAATAATTACGCGTGGCCAGATGCTCGCCGCTTTATATTTGGGTGACACTAAAAATATTGAGGTATCTCTTCGCGGACGTCATTTCCGGCTATTTTTAACGCGACGGAAACTCGGCCTACACTTTGATCTTGCGAGAGCAAGGGACACCAATCTAGATTCCGGATCCCGATCGTTCTGGATACGCAAACTTGACGAATGTCCCAAACTCCCAGTCCCAACAACGAGCCCTTGCACAACGCGAGAGGAACAAAAACATTGCCAACGTTCGGGGAAATCTCTATAATTGGGTCAAACAATTTGCCAGAAGTTTGCAGACACGGTAGATAATTGCCCAAAGGAGCTACAGCCTTGCTCATGGCAACTAAAGTCCTCTCTCTTCATTTCTTGCCATGTTTTTGTAGTAATGTCAATCTTGAGGCATATCTCTGTATTCAGTTGTACTCGTTAGTCTCTCTCTTACCCTCCCATTTCTTTTTTTTCATCGTCATCGAGTACAAATTCCATGCTCCATGATTTTCCAATTCGTCACTTTGACACGTCTTGTCAGACGTGTGCAATTGAACATTTATTATTTTCTATTTTCGCCGACCTAACTCTCATAGAGCTAAATCATGTTACCTGTCTGCACGCAGCACTAGAAGTATACGAACAAAAAATCCATCCGAATACAAAGAAACGAGTACCTACAGGATAATTGTATAGACACTTCCATATTTATTTGGAACCAGAAAATGAGATGGTATCTTACATTTTCTGTTCCTCAATAAATAAAACGTTACCTGTTACCTTGTTTTCTCAGTCTATACTTCATGGTATCCATTTTGTGAGACAATTTTTTAAACAGTCCAGCTACTGATCGTAAAGCTTTACAGTTATTGTACAACTATTTTTATCACTTACCGCCTTAGAGATTTCGGTAGTTGTATGTTTTTCTTTCTTGTTATGCTACGAACGTTGAGATAGTTATTGTCGAGTTCGTCGAGGTGGTAGTTGAGTGATTCAAGCGTGAACAATAGTTGTATGCAACGAATTTATTCTCAATAATTAGTTTGGCACTCGCTGCCATAGGATTATGCTGTTTTTGGAGGCTCCACCCCGTGCGATTATTCCACAGAGAAATTAGTGTTTTCGTTGCCATCGTTCAGCAATTTTATAGAGAACATAAAAAAGGTCTTTCGCTCGGTTTGTAACGTGGCTTGTATGTTTATCCCATTCCATGTTGTGGTAAAAAGTAGGTCTTAGATGTTCAAAGCTTTCTACTCTATCTAACAACTCGTCGCTAACCTCATTCGTTTAGCGCGCGTCTCGCGTCGAATGCCGTTACTATTTTATTGTTTAAAAAAATATATATATATAAAAAAGATATTTGTTTGAATGAAAAATTTCTCGGTACGTCGGACTCGCGCTCGTCTATAGTTAGACCGAGTTGCAGCATCGACTCTTCAGGAATGACAATAACGGAGGCTTGTCAGTTGCGCCCAGTTGCGCCTCCGGCTATGACACGCCGATCCACTGATTCCTGATGACGCGAAGCATCGTCCGCGCCGATCCGGAGGTTGATTGGCAGTCGAGAAGTGACGCTTTATATTTATCTTACCCACCCGATTCCCGCCCTTTTTTAAATAGCCGCGGAGCACCGGCCTCGCAGTGGATCGGATGATCGCTAAGTGGAAACACGACGCCCGACGAAAGCTGACTCGCGTCCAATTGACAGGGCTTATTTTTCCACAGATCAACCAGCCTCCGCGGCCACGACGATACTTTCGACGAAATCGCGCCACGCCGCACCTTTTTCCCATCGCTCCGCCGCGAGGACGATGAACTCGCGCGCGATTCATCTATCAGCGAGGTTGAAAATCACGCGACGAACCTGGAGATACTCGCCTTGGCGTCACTCCAACCTCGCTTGTTTTTTCGGGAAATAAATATTATCCCAGAATCGGAAACCGCATCCGTTTCTATTGAATTATGCTTCCTCGATTTAAAACGGCGTGATCGGTGGTCGCAGCGCAAAGTCCCATCCCCATCCCCATCCCCATCCTCTCTCTCTCTCTCGCTCTCTCTGCGTGCCTCTTTCTCTCTCTTCCCGTGCCGATTCTCAGAGTCACGAGATTTGCACTACAAACACACTGATTATACAATATTTAATGATTTTACGAACCGAGAATATTGAAAGTACAATCAAATTGTACTTATTAATTAACTTTTGTTTGCAGTGAAAATAAAAAAAAATAACAGTACTTGAAAATTTAATTACAAATAATAATTTCCAGTATTCAATAACGAGGAAAATTCAAAGTAGAGGTAAAAAATATTCCGTTTTTTCTTTTCTCTAATTAGGAGTTCAATCAATATTTATTAGTAATGAAAACGAAATGCATTAAATAAAATATATGTTCCAAAAAAAAAACAGAGAGAGAGAGAAAGAGGTTTATTAACGTACAACATATTGTACACAAGTTAGGATTACACATATTGCGTGTAAAGGAAAAATCACTTACACGAGATTGACGAAAGAAACGTAAACAAAAGTGAATGACGTAGAAAATAATACATATAATGTAGTATAATACGCTATAAAATCGGTACGAAGTAAAGTAGAAATAAACAAGTAAAATTAAAATAAATAATTAAAGGACTAAAATAAATAAAAAAATAAGAATAACTTATACGTAGAGATAGAAAATGATGATAAGTATACACAGTAAAAAAGTTGCGGCGTGGCTATTTTTCAATTGATTAACCCGCTCCCCCCCTCCTCCCTGGGGGTGAAATTCACTCCGCAAAGGATTTCGTCTTTATTATTTAAGCTACTAACCTATCTGTCCATTTTCGTAATTCGTTCAACCTAGTATTTTTTACTTTCCCTCCGAAATTCCCTGTGACGGTAGTGAAAATTGACTCCCGATTTTTCACAGTGGAAGGGTAGTGATTAGGCTGGAGATGAGGATAAAGAGGATGATGATAATAATAATAATAGTAGTAGTAGTAGTAGTAGTAGTAGTAGTAGTAGTAGTAGTAGTAGTAGTAGTAGTAGTAGTAGTAGTAATAAGTAAGGGAGAGAGAGGGGGAGAGGTCGACCTATTAATAACGGTGTATATTTTAATTAATCAAATCAAGTCGACTCGGCGTGCATCGCGGTTGGATGCAGCTTGGCTGGGCGCTGCTACGTTAGCGAGCGCTTGCGCGGCGCCGCTCTGTTCGCCCGGCGTCCCGACGCCACCCGACCGAGCCGACGCCCACCGACGTCTTCGTGAATGAACGTCGGCGGACGGGAGTCAGTTCGCACCAAGTCTGTCCCTCCCGACGGACACCCACCCGCCGAGCCGTTCGTCTTCCAAAGCCGATCGGTTCCTCCTCCGCCATCGAAGTTCGATACGATCGTATATCCCTTCGTCGCCGATTATTAAACTCTCCGCCAGACGGTTTATCGTTGCCGATTACCCCATCGCCACGGATCTCCACGAATCTCCGACGACGGAGTCGACAAAGGAGGATCGGGAAGAGCTTTCGTCACGGTAGGATGACGCACCGCACGATTTCGCTGCTTTTCCTACCCACAGCTTCTCTCTTCTACTTCTTCTTCTTCTCCTCCCTCCCCCTCCTCCTCCTCCTCCGCGCTGTGTTCTTCTCGTTGTTATCGTTGTTGCTATTTCACTAATCGACAGCGTGTTTCAGAAAATGCGGAGCAAAAGAGTGTCTAACCAAACTAACAACGTCCCGGAATGCAACGTCCACGACACCGCCAAATCCTCGCCGTGTTACCGTGCTTCTCGACGTGGGACTAGCAGCCCCGGCCATCCGAGTCGATCGTCGCGATTTCGTAGACGATTTTTCTTTACCCTTCCTCTCTAACGCGCGAATTACTAACGATTCGTCACGCGAATAACCAGAGCACTGACAACGCGCGACGTACCTAAAGATGTGGACATTCATGACTCGAATCTATTTGCACCCTCGAGATTCCGCAAAACTCAGTCGCGCCCTTGTCCGACGTCCGTTTTCTCAACCGTCGTCTAATCGTAAATCCCACGTTTCAGTTGAGTCGATTTAGGGGAGACCGGGGCACGACGCACCCCAGGAGCCTCCGAATTATTTCCTGTAGACCTCGACCACCGCGTACAAGTTGTTGCGGTCTATCTAGAACAAATTCAGCGCTAATTATAGTTTGCACTAATTAAAAAAAAAGACCGCTTCAACAGAATTAAAAAAAAAAAAATAACTTTGCACTCGATTATGAATAAATTGTGCTTGGAGCCGCTTGCGTTCCTCTGTGTCTCGTTAGCTACTCGAAGTGACATCGTCATTTTTTTACCGCTCGTGGCGCCAGCAAATGACTAGAAATTTAGGTACGTCTCTCGACGATACTTGACTTTGACACGCGAACAAACGTCAGCCACGCGACGAAGACGAGTCGTCGTCGATGATGGAAGTCTGAGACTTGGTCGTCGATGTTCCCAGAAACGACGACTGTCCCTTATTATCATCCAGTCTTCCAGTCTCGAGTGCTTGTAAACAAACGATCGATTGTTACGATTTGTTAAAAATTCGACTCATTTTACAAAAAAGAGGTCACCCAAAACGACACGTTTTCGTCGCTTCATTTTTCTCTCACTACGCAGCCGACTCTGTTGCGCCACTCCTTTTCTGTCAGCACGTGTTTTCCCATTTTCCCGACAGTTTTTACGCACTCCGCTATTAGCCTCCGCCGAAACGCGGACAACTGCGATGCTGTTTTTTTTAATTCACTCGTTGCGACGAAATAAACAAATGAACCAACTGAAAAATCATCCGAGGAGTCAAAAACGTGATTTTGAGAGGAGTCTCGGAAACGAAGAGCGCAGAATGTGTCGAGGGGAGTGTCAGGAAATGAATTACGCGTCTAACGAGTGAAATGAATTAAAAAACCTAACACTCATTGAAGAATGACAATTTCATTGACCACATTTTTTTTCTTTCTTCCACATTTTGTCGGAGTGTTTGTCTTTTTTCTGCCTGTTTACCACTTTTTTTGATTTTTTCCACCGCTCTATTATCGTTTCGGCCTGTTGGTCGGTTTTTTCATTATCGTTGAGATCGTTAGGTTGGGGCTTTCGAAATTTTGGATGTAACTTTCCCAAAGACTTTGTAAGCGGCACATCATGATTGGGTATCACTTGTATTAACAGACTGAACAGGTGATCGTAAATCTTTCAGTTATTTCTGATATTATTAGAGTTGTACCGTTTTTCTGCAGATCCCTCTGCGGATTGGACGTTGCTGGTTCATATTTTGGTACAGACCTCAAAATCGTTATAAATCGAGCTCGTTGTTTCGATTATCGAAAAGTGGAAATCGATGTTTTCGAAAGTAGCTGTGAGAAAAAAATAGAGAAAGAACGGGGAAAAGACAGATGAAATTGAATTGGATAAAGACGTGGCCGAGTTTGTTGGACAGCTCGAGGACGAGGCAAATGTATCATCCGATGCCAACTTCATCTCGCACTTCGCAGCGTGATTGATGTCCGTTTGACTCTTCTATTCGTCGTTCCTCGTATCACGCGGATTTCAAGATCGAGCCACGCATGTCTGATTCGCGCAAAGTTTTGTTGGCTTTTTTTTCTTCGCCCCCTGGTTTCTACAGATTTATCTCTTTTCTTCGTCTTCGCATTTTCTGAATATCGGCGTCGAAATCCAGGAATTTCAGATACGACGTTCCCGATTTTTCATTCCTTTGTCGCTCCCCTCGCAGCGTCCACGTTGGAAGCGGAGAAAAATACCGACAATACTTCAGTGTCACGCGATGTGTCTTTCCTCGCTCGTTACTTTCAGCGCCGGAATCGTTGAACCCGACGGGCCATCGATATTTCCTTCGTGATTTGTAACAACGACGGAGAAATCGAGGAGGCGCGGATCTCGGGATCCTGATCCAGGAACGCGACGCGTCGCATACGCGGAAACACGCCCCCGAGGTCTCCGCGTTATTTCGAGAGTCGGCGAGCAGAATCCGGTGGCTGAGGCTGATTTCACGTGAAATTCAACGCGCCACGACTAATTGGCGCTATGGAATTCGAAGGACGCCCGGAATCCGGAATTTCGATCAACGATCGCCTTTCTGCGTTATCGTCAAACACTTTTTCGAAAGCGCTTTCGTTTTTTTTTTATCCCGAACCCAATTTTCTCGGAATCGGTGCGAATTCGATGATCCGCCGATCGGAGAGGAGGATCTTCCGGATTCGAAGACCCGGCAATAACTTTGGGAGGCCAGTTCGATAGATCTGTTTATGCCCTGTTCGCCGTTTATTTGTTCGACTTCGCGCCGGTTCTGCGTTTGTTTGAATTGGCCTGTTCCTAGAGCCGGGGTTGAGGCGTCCGAGAGGAAACGACGATTAGAACAGGGAGATACGCATCGTCTTGGCAACTCGACCGGCCAACTGACAACTTTCCTTTGTTTATACCTATTTATAAACGATAATATTCGGTTGCGTCGTGAAATACTAGGCTCGCTGACGCTACCGGCTGTCCGGTGACGTCACCGCCGCTCCCCGATCGGTTTCGCAATCTCGTTTATCATTTTACTCCGGCCAAGGCGCTCGCTCCTCTGCGTTCACCCTTTCAGTCGCGAGCTTTTTCAGCCATCTTGTTTTTTTTTTTAATAAAATTTCGCGTATACCGCTTGTTGAAGTTGCCGATTACGAATTGTAGAACCAGTGACCTCGAAAACCCCTATACATACCCAATTTCAGACAAACTTACCATATTTCGACATTTTTGTCGGCCATATTGAATCCGCCATTTTGAATTTCCACAATTTCGCAGCGTACTCATAATCTACTACCTCACAAACATTTGTATACCAAACTACAGCAAAGTTTGCCATATTTCAATATTTTTGTCGGCCATATTGAGTCCGCCATTTTGAATTTCCACAATTTCGCAGCGTATTCATAATCTACGACCTCAGAAACATTTGTATACCAAATTACAGGAAAGTTTGCCATATTTCAATATTTTGGTCGGCCATATTGAATCCGCCATTTTGAATTTCCACAATTTCGCAGCGTATTCATAATCTACGACCTCCAAGAGCTTCGTATACACGTTTTCAGATAAGACAAGGTATTATCTCCCTGGGCATGAATCTATTCGCAACGTGCTGCTGGTTTTGATACTAATTTGTTATTAGCAATAATTATTCGGAATGGTTATGCGATATTATTACTTTTTTAAAAACAGTTATTGGACTTTTGGGAAGGCAGGCATGAACAAATCGCGACGAAATCGATTAGAGACTGCTCGTGAAGGTTAAAAAATCGACAGTGTCTAGGCGGGACACCGGTGTCCCGCTGTGGCTGGAAGGGTTAACCCTAGTTCCGGCGTGTTCCTGCTATTTCTCCGAGGTGACAGAGAACACGGTTGCGCGCGATGTTCTAGGATCTCCGGAGAGACCCGGAGGCCTCCCCGTCCGCTCCTCTCGAATCGACGAAAACACGACCGCGAGCATCATAAATCACGGGGCAAAAGTCGAAACGTCACTTTTCATCGTCACGGGAGACAATCCTCCTCTTATTTGTCGATTTATCAGTAGTCATTAGCACTGCTTCTTGCGCGATGAAAAATGACACGTGTCATATTAGGACGGAGCCGGGATTTGGCGGCTGATTAGCCGCAGCGGCTCCGGAAAGAGTGGATCCAGCGTGAAAAACGCGCCGGGATTCCCCGCCGTAGTTCGCGGGGGCGCCGCGCGCGGCGCTGCGTCGCGCGGCAGGTTCAAAATGCCGTGACCGCGCGATCAAAATGTCGCCGCGGAACGGAACTAAAATGCTGATCTGCTTCTTTTGGGAAGCCCAACGAGTTCCGGTGCGTTTTTCTTCGCGGAGTGAGCACTTTTAATCGAAGCAGCTCGGATGTTCTTTCTCGTCCACGTCGAGAAAGTACATCTGGTTTTCAAAGATTTACCGGTAGAATACGAGGAAAACTCGGACGTCGGGGACGCGGTGAACAGAATTTGGCATCGGTACTCCGAACCTCTGCGTGTTTATTTTTCTAAGCTTCGGGCTAAACTGTGAGACAATAATCGTTTCATCGTGGTTCCAATCTGCTCGTAAAATCGTTGACGACCATCGGACATTGCGCAGACTTCGCGGATCCAGCGAATGAAAAATCCCGAGCAATCGAATCGAAACGTTGAAATTTCCGCGTTGAACTCTCGACTCGACTTTTCTGGGGGAATATCGAAAGAAGTATTCGTTTCGCGTGCTACTTCGAAAGCTTTCATGTATAATAATTCCACAATTTTCCCGGCTTTTTTCTCACGAAACTTGAAAAAGCTGCTAGCTGCGCGGTAAAACGGTATTCGCCGTCTCGTTCGTCGTTGGGAATGCAGCCAAAGATTTTCGGGCGCGCCAAAAGCGATAACTTTTCTATTCGGCGACCAGCTTTTCATTGATCGGGGCAACTTTTAATCGGTTGAAAAATTGGAATGCCTCGTTTGAAAAATAGCGGGGACAAATTTTGAACGACAAGATGTGTCATAGATATATATATACATGAATTTCACGCGATTTCAATTGTTTCGGTTTTTTTCCAACTCAGCGGAGTGGGAGTTTCGCGCAGATGCGATAAAAATTCGAGCTCGACGTATCAGGAGCTTCGTTTACGTCCTGTAATTTCGCGCGTCTTCGTAATAATCGAGGAAAAAAAATTGAATAAAAAAATACGAAGCTGGCGAGAAGGAAAATCGAATTTCGCGATCAGAAATAGAGCGGACCGTGGCCATTCGCGGATGAAACGAGTCGAATCGCGAGTGTTAATAGCAACTCTGGGAGGGAAACGCGAGGGTAGATTTCTGGGTCCGTTTTCCCGGAAAATTTAATTGGCCCATATTCGCATGAGAGCAGAACTCGAGGAAGGATGATAACTGTTAGCGGGAGTGCCCTCTGCCTGCTCGCGCTCCTCAACGTCCGCGCGACGCGAGGGTACCAGATATGAGTTAGTGTTACATAAGTCGGATCTTAATATAGCCAACACTTGCTGGACGTAAGCCATCGCGATATTCGACTTCGCGGGTGTGCGCCTCGCTGCGTGTACGCGGAACCCAGATACGAGTGTTCGCCGGGCGCGTTAACGTACGCGCGGGTGTATATTAAACAGCGTAGAACGGACGTCGAATATTAATGGCCGCAAGTGTGTAATATAATATTATGGAACGAGCCGCGGTTCCGCTGCTCCGCTGGCCGATGGGAAGACCGCTCCGCGAGACCTGCGACTGCCAGCCGCGGACAGCCAACCCTTCGCCGAGAAAGCTGTAAAAATCCAAAAAATCGACTCAAAAAGCGAAAACTATTTCATGCCATTTTCTTCGACCTGTAATTTATTTGCAAATTATATAAAATATTTATTCACAAATTGTATGTAATCGTATCGGGCCAATTTTTTATGCGCAGTTGGGTACAATAATAACAGTTATAATTATAGTATACATTTTTTAGCCGGCGGAAAAACGTAGGAAAAATAATTGACAGTCGACGATCGAGCTCGCGAAATTTGTTCTCGTGTTCCGTGCAATCTTAAAACGTTTTCCAACGCGCCTAATTTATTGTTGCTTACGAGACGACTTCCGACTACACTTCATCCCCGGTAGACGAAGCACTCGAGCTGTCATCGCGTATGGTTCGAACGAATGGAATTCACGAACGGTAGTTTGTGGTTTCTAGCGATATAAATGATCGGGAGACAGAGACAGATGAGATCTCGCACCTGAAATAACTCGGAGCGGTCTTCGGGCTCTTTTTTGTTTTTCCTCTGCATTTTTCTCCACCGCGAGGAAACACGGGCTGCGAAATACCGCGGCTTATCGATAATCCCGAGGCTCGATTTGTTGTTCGACGTCGATGCGGAGCTCGAAGAGGGAATTCGACGTAGGTGGCCCTCGAAGTTGCTCTGGCGGCCGAAATTTAGGGTATTTTTAGGATTTTTTTTTCAGGTTAAAATAACGAAGAACGGTATATAAACTTTTCTGGTATGCTACGAAATCCTGGTGCATGCAAGACAAATTTTGGTTGGGATTGAAAAGTTTTTTAAAAATATTTTTAAAATCAAGCTAAATAAAACAGACTTCTCATTAACAGTTGTTCAATGTGAAAAATATGAATTTTGCAATCGAAATTTTTACTCCAATCCCAGCGATAGCCACTGTTGTTCCAAATAACGCATAGGTACAAATTTCAGCTGAATTGGTTCTTTTTCACAACGGTATGCGGAAGTTTTGAGTATGGATATTTTCCAAGACTTGGATCAGCCGGAAGTTTATCTTCGGCTCGTCCTCTTTTTTCCTATCTTCTTCTAGCGATTCTTCTTCTTCCTGTTTTTCTTGCTTCATCTTCGATCCAAGCTTATCATTGCCAGCTTTAACTTTTTTATTAACCCTTGTAGGATACAAAAAGTAGGATCACGTATTTCGTTCGTATTTTCTTCGTATATTTATCGAATTCGTACGCTGGGTAAATTTGTTTAATAATCACGGAGATGAGTTTTACTCGCGTGACGAATGGCGGAGCGAATATCTGGTCTCGAATGGAGGGAGAACATGTAAAGAAAACGATCCGTGTCCGTTCTAATATAAGGAAGATGAAATGCGCTGGCGCCACACGAGTCGAAACGAGCGAGGAGAATCGTCGAAGTGAATCGACGAAGATACGAAGGCCTCCGTTTATTATTAGACAACGCATCCGTCCACCTGTTCGCTAGGCGAGTAACTCAAATTGCAGCAATGACCTTTCGCGTCCGTTGATAAATTAGCGAGTGGGTAATTATAACGGAAAATAATTACCAACGAACTCGTTCGCCTAAAAAGCCGAAAACGTTCCCTTTTAAAACTCTTTTAAAAAAAACACCCTCCCAAATAAAATCCCAAAAACGGTGGAATCGTGGTTAGCAAAAAAAAAAAAAAAAAAAAAAAAACGAAAAACAATTTTTTTATTTTATTTTTCATTTTTAATAAATCAAATAAATAATTGAAAACAGCGGCAAATCTCTTCGAAGTCGTTTCCATGGTTGCATACGAGCGACGCGTAAATAAGCGTGGTTTTAGAATTCGTTTTGTGGCTGGACGCTTCGCGGTTAGTCTTCGATTCACGAGTCTCGCGCATCGATCACGAAAGCCAAACGATCGTACCTGACGATGAATGAGAGAGAACATCCATTAACTCGATTTTCTCCCGGCAAAAAAAAACCAAAACGAAAAAAAAATTCCCAGTCACTCGACACTTCAGCTTCATTTGTCATTTGGCGTTACGCGTTGGCTAATACTGAATGGTATTCCGTTCTCGCGAAGCCGCGTGCCGATTCGCATGGCTGCGTTGCAAGGCATGACGATTCGCGAAAAGTTACGACAAAGGTCGCCTCTCCGCTAGAATTTGCCAAGAATTTCGCCGCTACAGTC
The DNA here is from genome assembly GCA_963969455.1 of Arge pagana. Taxonomy (NCBI): domain Eukaryota; kingdom Metazoa; phylum Arthropoda; class Insecta; order Hymenoptera; family Argidae; genus Arge; species Arge pagana. The sequence goes on from OZ018310.1 coordinate 23,066,012, forward strand.
GCGAAGCGGACTCTAACGAGACGAGCAAATCGCTGTTTCCGACTACTAGCATTATTCTTACCGTGATTCGCGCTGGTATCGGTGTATTACTCGTAGAAGAGCTTTCCGCGACGGCGGAAAAATTGACTTGAAAATGTCACCGAATTTTGAGTATAAACGAGGCGTTTCCGGCGACCGGAAGTCGAGAATCGTTTTTTTTTCTTAGTCTCCGATTGTTTGGAGAACGAGCAGAAATTGTATCAGCAGTTGCGAGTGACAAAGCTCGGGGGAATACTCGTCAAACGAGAATCGTGTACGTGTATCGTTTGGGGAAACGTTGAGTCAGGAACGACGTCGCAGGTCGTTCGGGATCAAAGGGCTGAGAAAAACTCGACTCGCGTCACGAGCGCAGAACGATCGGATGTCTCGACGTGCGTGATTTTTTTTCTTCTAAATAAAGAATCGGTATTTTAAATAAACGATTCGACGATGCGATTTCCCCGCAAACGTATGACTTACGTAACCATCCTACGGATGTTTATACGATTCCCGATTAACAAATTCCCGATTCATTTCGACTCCAATCGACGCACTCATCGGAGACCGGAAGTCGATGGAATTTTCCGATTTTCACGCTTTTGCAATTCCGTAAACAGCTTCCGCGTGTTGCAGGAAGAAATGTTCAAAAATCAACGTAGTTTATGCCCACCAAAATTTCAGGGTCGATTATCGGGCAAATAGAAGAAACAAATGACGATGAAATTCTTAAGCGAGTTTTGCCCAAAGACTGAAAACACAGATTTCGTTCAAACTTTGTAGATCTGTAGCAATTTATCGTCTCAGCAGGCTGTAAAAATTTTGGAATTTCCAGGAAGCTCGTTTGTTTTTTCTTCCTTCTTTTGTTTATTCATTTACGGACCTAGAGTCCTTATTACAAGAGTATTACATTTAAATTAAACGTACTGAACACAACAAAATAAGAAAAGTGCTCCCATTCTATCCAAACTGATTTTTTAACAAGCTTTTTTTTATTTCTCTTAAGGCTGGTTCTACGCTAATGGTAACGTCTTTTAACGCTGGGCATTCTACAATCATGTCACTACAATGTTGTCTTGTTCCTTGGCAAGTCTGCAGTCCGGAGACCTTTTATGGTACTCGTTAATTAAAGGCTGATAAAATGGTAACCTAACCCTCATGGTCCTGTTTAATATCCTATTCTGTGGTAGCATTTCATATAGTTCAGGACAATTGATATTGCTGTACCTTATTTTACAGAGGAATATCATTTATGAGAAAAATTATCCACACAGGGAAAGTGAATTGTTGGGCGTATCTTGAATAATTTTCATATTTCTAACGAAGAGATATTAATTTGTGTATAATTTTTCTCATAAACGAGCTGCCTAAGAATTCCACAGTTTGTACAGCATGCTTAGATGGTAATCTGCTACACATCTACAAAGTTTCGTTTTCAGAACTATTTTTTTGTTTTCTGAAACTCAGGGAGTTTTTTTTTTGGAAATTTCCAACAAAAGTTTCAGGTGGGAACGAAAATTGAAAAAAAAAGTCGAATAAAGAAAAGCACCCTGGTACACAGGTAAGGAGTACGTGTGTTGACGATTAGTAACGTTGTGGCGCTCTAAGAATAAGCCTGAATAATTGTCTCTCGCGTCGATACTCATCTGTTGTGTCTGTGTAATAACGTACGCGATTATATTATTCAACAAATTCGGTGAAACTAATTTCTTAGCATTTTCGCATAATAGCAATAATAATGATACTGACAAGATGTCGCCTGAGTATGAGAAACAAATCTAATCGTACGTTTATTTCTCATCAAAGTGGAATTTTGGACGCTTGGAGTATCGAGATATTTGTAGTCAGCGTATCCACCGTGTTTCCCACATCGTACCACCATTTTACGACCTTCGTACCTCGGCTTTTTTCAGATCTGCCAACGCCGAACTGGATCGGTCGAGCTGAGCAAACGTGCATCGCGGTGAGCAAGAGGAACTCGCATGGTCGCCGCATCTCTGGCGAAAATGGACCCCGTCGACGAGTGTTGGTCGAGAGTGTGTCTTTTTCCGCTTTGCTGCCGCTTGTATGGAAGTCGCCAGCAAAGGGGAACAGGCCGACTCTCCCGCACGTACTTTCTCTCGTTGATTCGAGTCGCGTCGATGAGACAACGATGTTTCAGGTGACGGACGCAGCGCGTTCTCGATCTCCTTCTTTCGCTACGCTGTTTTTTTTCGCATTCTTAATTTAAAAAAAAAAAAAAATTCGTTTACATCTGGAAAGTCGACTCGGCAGGTTTTTTCCGGTCGGGACTGTCGGACCTTTCGAGAGATTCGTTTAAACTTTTATTATACGCTTTCGCGGTCGACCGATTCACATCCTATTCTTAACTCGCGATGGAGCGTATTTTGGTCGTAGTCGCGTCTCTCGACGCCCGCGACTTTTCGCTCCCTCTTCGACGCCCCAGCTCGCTTCACTTGCAACAGATATGTTAGTCGGGTGTAATAACCACCCATCATTCCTTAAATTCGACTCGACGTATCCATTTTTTCCATTCCTCGAGATGCCAACGATCCAAAGAGAACCGGCGTAGCTGCCTGATTCTACTTTCGACCCAACGAGCACTCGGCTCGTACCAACGTACAACGTGGTCAAACTGCACAATATTCAAAAAATAACCATTTCAATAATTTTGCATAATTTTTTTTTAATTTAAATAATCCAATTTTTTATAATTTAAACAGCAAAACAATGCTATTAATTACAAAATGTATCCAAGTTTCAGGTGATCATTTTCCAAAAAACAATCCAATCGATGGACCAGAATTTCAGTCAAAAATTCGACGAAGGAACGGCAAATTAGAATAAAAGGAGCAGTCAAATGCGAGGACGTTGAGCCCGTCTCTTATGGGACTTCGGTTCCACAGAAAACGAATGATGAACAGATAACGAAAATTCACGAAGTATTTTCGAACACTTTTAAAAACAATTTAACGACTCTTTTATTTCTCCCCTTCTTTTTTGTCAACGTCTTTGCAGAGTGTTTTTATTTCGATATCTATGGAAAAGTTTATCAGTATAAAAAAAAAGATATTTTGTAGTCATGAAACGCGCTTTTTTATTTTACTATTTTTTAAAATATTTATTCAAATGAATATTTTAATAAAACGCCGGCTTAAAGTTACTCCATTTTTCGCACGCTTCCTGTACACGGAGAGAGAATACTCTCTATGCGTGCCTCTACCCTGCGCGAGCGGGGCGCGCTTGCCTGACCTAACCGGGACGCTACTACTTGAACGCGTGTCGCGCAGCAGCGAGTGCTGCCCGCGGCTGACGGAGAACTGTACGTTGCCTGGAAATGCCTCGGCGAAAAGATCGGTCAAAATTGTAATTGGAACAATTCTAGATCGATTCTCGCGGTCTGGGTGAGCATATAAAAATAATAACGACAGTCGTAAAGAAATCAGATCGACGGAGATTACATTTTTCAGCGAGCCCAGGATTTTTATTTTATGATGGCTCGAATCACGTCACGAAGCGCGTACTTCGGACGATCGCGACTGTTGGTTCCGCTAAATTATACATGATTTATGTTTCAACGTCAATAACGAATATCCGCTGCAGTTGATCGATGAAAATGATCAATCTGTGGTCGAATAAAATTGGGACCGATTTGCTTAAAAATAGAAAGAATAATTTTAAATCAGAGACAACGGTCGTGGAAGCATGTTGAAACCATTCGCGCCACTTTGTTCAGCTTTTCCGTCGTTCTTTTGTTTTTTTCGATGCGGAAAGCGTCGAACGCGCGAAGCGTTCGGCCGATAATTCGGAAACAGTCGAATTTACAGAAAAAAGTGTCGAATAAAAGTCGAAGAACATTGAATTTTCTACAAAAAGTGTTCGGAGCAAATTTTTGTAACATCGACAGGTCATTCGAGTTTCGTTGATCTCGTGAAAACTTCCAGATCACGCCGCGTCATCGATCCATCCATCGACCGGTCGCGATGTACGGTATATATTTTCCTTTCCTCGTTCTCTTTCCAGGAAAACGTTTGATTTTACACTCGACCCGGCCTCGCAGATTTTTCGCACGCGGTTTATTTTCTCGACGATTTACGACTCCCCCGCGAGCAACACTTTGACGGGCAGGAGTTCGCGCGTCACGCCTAAACGGCAAACGATCGCATAGAATGCACGCGTACGCAGCTGCTGCCGCCTGATCGTATTGAAATTAGCGGTCTAACGTATTGGCCACTGCTTTTAAACCAGCCATCGTAATGTCGCGAGTAACGGACTTGGAGTTATTTCGAGTCTCGTTTCTATACACGCAGCATACAATTCGCGCTCGTACCTCCGTAAAACTCGGCGTCGTAAACTTTCCTACTTATATGGAAACATGACGTTTATGCCTCGCCTGACGCGACACGCGGAAGACATTCGAAACGAAGGGACAGATTTATCCCGTTACCAACGTCTCGCCTGCCACCATCACCTTACGCCTCAATTTTTCCCCGCGAATTTTTTACAAATCAGACCTTTTTTTTTTCTTCTACAAATCAGACCTTTTTTTTACAAGTCTGACCTTTTTTTTACGACTTCTTTTTATACGGGAAATAAATTGGTGGCTTTTTTTATAAATTAGTTTCTGTTTTTGTGAATTTCATTTTTTTTTTGTCGAACCGCGCGTATTTTTGGGGGAAATGGATCGGAGAAATTCCCCTCGGGAGTATTTTAGCGCGGGGATGTCAGCAGGAATCATCGTTATAGCCGTAAGGATTTACTCGTCGGTTCGTTAGTGCGTTCGTTTCTTCTTTACTCGAGGCGCGCGCGTGTTCGGATATTTCGTCGGTCGCAATCTGTTTGGTGTTAACGTCGCGATAGGCCTGTCTCAAAGTAAAATCGGTAAGGACTCCCTCGCCCTCGTTCGTAAAGAACGCGCGCGAAGAACGCTACGAAATTGTGCGCGAGAGAAGAGAGGCTCGTGAAAGCGAGAAAGAGAGCTTCGGGTTCTCGCATTCGACTATTTTTAGATCAGGAGAAGTAATATTTCTGTTGGCAGTAGGTTTCTACCGCGCGATACCAAGAATAGAAAGAACGTGGCGAAGTTATGCCCGGATGAAAAGTCACGGCGTTGAAGAAAAAAAAGGAAAAAAGGAGAGAGAGAAAAACGAATCCGTCGAGTCGCAGAGGATTAGTACAAGGATCGGTCGTCCGCATCGATCAACCTCGGCCAACCGACGCGGGTGAGTGTCTCGTTTTTTTTTTCTCTGGTTTTTGGTTTTTTTCCCTCGGCATTTCTACGACGCGAGACAAATTTCGAGCAGCGGGAAAAAAACAGCGACAAAAAAAGAACGCAAAATAAGTCGATGTATCGGAATCAATGAGATGGATGGACGCGCGATTCCTCGGCGGATAGACGAACATTTATAGAAAACTTCGAACGAGAGCGGGAAAAATGTGGCATCGGGTTTCCCATTAGCTTTTGATCTCGACGAACTCGTGGAAAAATAATCTTGGCAAGACGATGGTCGCGGAGGCTGAGAGGAATGTGAACCTCTCGCGTCACAATTTGTACGAACGCGATCTTGATGGGAGGGTAATCCGAAATGAAGCTGGCAAACGAAAGAGTCGGGGAACTTTCGTGAAAAGCACGCTCGAATTTCGTCGCGCGGTGTTTGGGAGTGAATCTGGGGATTCGGAAGAAGCTGTTTAGGAGAGAAGAAGCGATTCGTAGGGGGAGTCCTCGTCACGCATTGCGCAGCTTTGGTGTGCCTGAACATTCGTAGCTGTGGTAGAAAACGAACTGTAGCAGAAAGATGGATGCGATTTTTGAAAACATTGTCATTGGTCGGCTGCGGTAGGTGAAGAGAATATTTCTTGTTTTTTTTTTTCGCGTGCAATTGGCGTGTTCCACGGTTGTCTGGAGCTACGCCAAGCAATGCTCGTTTCTGTGGACCACGAGAACTCGGACTGTATCGATAGTCCGCTCTGAGTGCGGCATTGTCATCGTAGATAACTCGTCTCCAGTCGAGGAAACAGTGTTCTTCGGGGGTTCCGGGTAAACGGTCGAATCTTTTGGAACTCGCGCTGTAGCCGAATCACCGTCTCTCTCCGATATACATTCCACCTCGCGTGGGCGCTTCGCCGCGACGAAGAACCGACGCTGTACGGAGTCACGGATTGAAATACGTAGGTATATGAAAATGCGACCGGGAGGCGTCGACGTAAGCACAAATCCAGACTCGGATCGTAAAACAAAAATCAAAGGCGTAATTTACGACATGTGAAATTCCGGTATCGTTTGAACCCCACGATAATATCCATCAATCAACGCATCGTTTTTTTCCGCCGTTTTTTTTTTAACCTAAAGTCAACTTTCTACTCGCGTCCCCGCGATTTACTCCCGCCGATGTCGTCTTACTCGTATCTACGGACTTACGAAAATTTCCACGCGATAAACAACGACGATGAGCAGGTACTTTTTTTTTTTTAATTTTATCTCTCTCTCTCGCACCGAAATGCGAGGGAACGAGATGTCGTCTCGACGGTAGTCGAATACGGAAAGCTGTCACCGCGTGACAATCTTATTATCGTTGAACCGTTACTGTCTCCTTGTTCCTCTGCTTGCAGGTCGCCAGGTTCGTTCTTTCCATCTGTCGCTGGTCTTCCGTGTGTCTTCGCCGCTGTTGTACAACGCCGATGCTCGTCGCTCGCCAACTCGAGTCTCGACATCGAAAAGCTCGTAAAACATCGGGCATTCCAGATACGAACGAGTGGGCCCCTCGACGCCCGGAGTCCATCTCGAGTACTTACCACGATATCGTCGAAATGTCGCGGTTCGGAAAATAAATCCTCTGATCTCGCGCGGCACTCGTGACGAGGTGTTAATCGTTTCGAAATAAATTTTACCCGTCAGACGAGTACCAGACCATCGGAGTCGTATCAATTTCTTTTTATAGGTCACTCCATCTTCAAATCGTTATCCACTCGACAGTTTCATCCTCGAAGATCAATGCGAAGACGAAGGAAATAGGGTGAGATTTAAAAACGGAGCGAAAGAACTCGAGTATACATCTATGATCAAGCGCCTAAGAATGATTACTAGCGCGGTACGATTTGGCCGACTAAGCCGGCCATAAAATTTAACCTGGTTAATTAGTTCGTCAGCCAACTGGCGAATCTCAATTAATCGGTAACACGGTAAGACTAATACATGTACATGTACTAAAAAATTGAATACAACGGTACGAGATGACGAAATACGCAACACGGGGTAAAACAGGTATCGCGGAAGATATAGAACCGGATGGAGAAATCGGGCAAGTGCGGGGCAAAACGACGGGACATGGATCGCAACGGGGTAATATGCGTGACAACGAGATAATACGGGGTAATACGGGATAAAACTAAAGACGACGGGGTAAAATGACGAACAACGGGGTAATACGGGGTACAACGGGGTAAAACTAGGGACCACGGGGTAAGACGGGTGACGACGGGGTAAGACGGGGTAAGACGGGTCGCGACGGGGTAAGACGGGGTAAGACGGGTCACGACGGGGTAAGACGGGTCACGACGGGGTAAGACGGGGTAAGGTGGCGATGACGCCGTAAGAGGGCTGAGATGTTGGATAAGCGTGTCGGGGCACAAAGTAGGACTTGTTAAGTTGGAATTCGGTTCGTATTGGGAAAAGTGGAGCAAAAAAGTTATTCTCAGTGTTGGGTTGAACGACGCGTGTCCGGAAAATCGTTCATCGGCTAGTGAAACGGAGCGAAATCTTTGAAGGTGCACTCGCAGGCACAGCCGATGCCGTTAATCCTGTTAATAGTTCCGTTCCATACATCTGTTCTTTGCCGGTAAATCTCCGCGGCGTCGTTAAATACCGACGACGACGAGATCGTCCGACCGAATCAAAAGAGAGAAAAAATCAGGTTTCCAATCGCGCCACTTTTTCTTCCCGTCTTGTTTTTTTAATCATCGGAGTTAAACATACCATTCTACCTGCCATTATTCTCGTCGGATTTATAAATCGGACGGTCATTATTTTCTCTACAAATTCGCGAAGGAATCTCAAACCGTTTTTCAAACTGACAATGAAGCGTACACAAGACGCGATTGCTTTATTTAACCTCGTTCAAAAATCCACATTTCCTCGTTTTTTTTTGTTCGATTTTCTTACCCCGAAGTTACGCTCGCGCGTTTGTAAAGATAGAATCGTTTTTTTTTCTTTCTCTTACGCTTCTGTACACGTGCGAATCAATTTCTACGTACAACGAACCGGTGAACGCAAAATGCATGCTTACTCTCGCGGACGGCAGAGAATAACGCTCGTCGAGATTCTAAATCGAACTTCCCCGCGACGCAAATGCGTTCCGGATCGCAAACGGTCCCGTAAATCTAAAGGTTACTAGTTCTGGTTTCGATTAGAGCGCAATATTTAGTTATTACGGCAAACCGACTGGACGTTACCCGGACGAGGTGGATTTTATGATCTTATTCATAGATTTACGTAGCGTCGAGGCGTCCGGGTGTCGAAATTCCAGCATTAACAGCCCGGAGACCAAATTTCCAGGCAACGCGCCGGTATAAATCAGGCATGCTGTATTATTCAGCAAATTTATGTACCGCCATCGAAGGAGACTTCACGTGCCGTGTGCCGATCTGATCGTCGATGCCTGACTCAATCGAATTTCTTACATAGAAATCCGATATAATTTAGGGTATTAAAGATCATGGAAGACGAGTTGCTCGACTGTATATTTTATTTTATTTTATTCATTTATACGGACAATGTCCAGTTACAAAAAACATTGGCAACAAAATTTGCCAAATTGCATAGAATACAGAGATAGATAGAACAAAAGTATGCTTAGTAACGAAGCAATGATAATAATTATCTAATCAGAACATAATATACGCTTTGACTCGTTTCTTACACCATAGTTCGTTACAGCATGCAAGTCAAGCCAGTTTGAGTTGTTATTACAAAGCACAGATATTCTATAGGTAGGTGAGCGGGATAGCAAGCTGCTATTGCTGATTCTTATGTAAAAATAACAATTCTGACTTCAAAGTCTCGTGGGTGGACATAGAAGTCAAAACTGCCTAATAATTCACTACAATCTAACAAAATCCGAATCCATATATGTAGTAGGTTATTTCTATCTCTAGCCGACTTTAGTATAGGTATTCTTAATACATTTGCTATTAAATTGTCATGATAATCTGAGAAGTGCAAAGATAAACCAATTTTAAAAGTAACATATTTCAAGAATTTATGTCTTATGCTTTCAAGAATGTCGGATAAGTATGAAATTGATGGACTCCAGATAATGAAGGCATCATTTAGTATTGGGTAACTATATACAGTAAAAAATTGTCCATCGTTCTGTAAAGTGCACAAATGTATGTGTAGAATATTTAACATTGTAGTCTCTTGATTAGCCTTGTTCTCGCAGTCCGTATTTCGACATACAAATTTGTTATTTAATACCGAAGTAACACTTTCTTAATGTTACTCTAACATTGGTTTGTGTTACTTTTAACAGAGGTGATGGGTTACTTCACCACTACACGCGGAGTGTGCGAAGTTTCATCACTAATTTTGTGTAAAAAAAGTCGTTAACAAACATTTTTGTGTTAAATTTGACGGATTTTTTTTATTGTGTATAAAAAGTAACGCGTGCGCACAATAATATACCCAACTAATATGTCAGGTGCTGGAATGTTGTATATTTTTTATTCAATTGTGTCATATTCGAGCATAGTTTTGCCCAACACCTTGTAGCTCTATCGATAGTTACAGTTAACGGCAGATATTTTCTTATCAAATTTAAAAACTATACGGGTACAGTTGTACATCTAACATTCTTTATGATGCATCGAGCAGCTCGTTATTTCAGCAATTTTTCATATCTATCACGATACAGATATCATCGTGAAACCACGAGCAACGCATCCTTCTGACCTTCGTTAACGATAGATATGATAAACAAAATAAAGAGTGGGAAGAAATGAAATATTGGAACGTTTTTTCTCGTCTTGTATACGTATGTCTCTCATGAATTGTTTTCTTTGGCACGGATCGCCAAGCGGAACGTACGAGTCCGACGTCGCGCATGACGAATTCTCATTATTTCGCGTTGACGCCGGGAACTCTCATGGAATTTGTATAAATACTTTTCGACTTGGTAAATGAAGCCTTTCGAGTGCGTCATACGAGATGCAAGACTATGAATCACGTCCGTGTTAATATTCATCTTCTCGAGCCTATTTTTAAATAATTCAACTCTTTACAGCAATAATTCCATTTCTTTCGGATAAGATTTCAACTGACAACAAACATGCAGAGATCAGTGTTCGTGTATAGATCGAATCGATGAAATTAACTAACTGCCAGTGATGTAAACTTCACTTTAACAAGATAATTACATGACGTGATTATTCGACCCACTAGCTTAATTTAACAGTTTGTAAATTGTATAACAAAATATTCCTATCAGACATCTCTTATTCGTGCATATTAAATATTAAATATTAATAGTACTCCAGATTCTCGAGCAGCCAACCGGTCGATACCACGTGAGACTGCGTTAAACACCCAAAATATTTGACCCTTTTCTCTTTTCAAATGTTTAACTCTACATTTCAGAAATTCATCTTTGGAATATTTTTTTTTTTTTTTTTTTTTTTTAGAAAATCCATATGTATATTGAATATACATCTTGCATAAGATGGGCCTACTGATTCAGGTTACCAGTACAAGAAACTGTTCTCAAAATGTTATTTAGAGTGCATTAAGCTAGATTCTCAGTTTTTTGTCAGAACAAATTGATATTTATAACATCATCAATTGACAACCGAGAATGGTTATTTTTCAGATTCTAAATGTGCACAATTTACCGTTTCATAAATAATATCTTTTCCTAACATTACATGATAAATAGGCACTGTTTATAAATTATTACACCCTAAAAATCTGTATTCTTCATCATACATCATTATTCTAGATAAAAACCTTTACAAATGCGACATTTAGTATTCTGCACGTGGTACTGGATTTTTTTTTTCCATTCACTTATCAGGTCTTGCAAGTAATAGGCATTATTAGCTAATTCTTCTACAATTTTTTCTCTATACTGATCGATAAGAGCTTCCAACTCTGGTGTCATTTTAATCAGATTTATATCTCTTCCGATAGACTGTAATCTTATATTGGCCATGCTCTTTACCTTCTCCCAAATAAACCACATCAACTGATCGATTTGGTGACGAACGAGGCGTCTATCACCACTTATGATTCTGATTGCGATTTTACCTATGTTTACGATTATTGTCGTCCTGGTACTGTCCGGAACTCGACTCATGGTGAGAACCAATCTTTCTATAATGTAATCACCACCAGAAATAGTTAAGTTCATACGATCAAAATTTGGTAATTCTTTAAGCAGAGGTAGGATCGAATCGACTTTTGAATACATCTCAGAAATTGACATACAATTTTTACTGACGGGTACCCCGTTCTCTGATAATTGTAACGGTTGGGCTGAGCTCGCAGTATTTATTCTAGTTTGCATCGGTTGCCGTGACAGTTCGATAGGATCGAACCGCAAGTTGTCATTGATCGTCGCGTAACCATCCTTAAAAGTAATTTCAGCATTGGCTGCGTTCAAAGCTTTTCGATTACGAACGCAACTGGCAAAAAAATCATCTTTGTTGTTGATTGTCCGAATGCCACGGATGATTTCCGTGTCTGCCGATATAATGTCGCTGTTCGAAGCTCGAGTGTTACGTTGAATTCGTCGAAAAGCTTTGCGATGCCGATTACTTCGCAGTGTACTTTCATAATCTTGCAATAGTCGCTGTTGCGTATCTCTTATCAACTGTTGAGCTGTTTGATAGTTGACGACCGCATTGCCAAAGAATAAAACCTGCGCGATTACTTGCGATATTTCTAACTTCGACACTGTCCCCGTTTCCTTGTAATTTTCGTAAATACTGTATAGTCCATTACCAATCCCCATTCCGGAAATCATGAGGTTTCCGATGGCTATTGTGTCGTAACCTAACTGGCCAAATTTCCCAATCGAAAAGCCAGCTTTGGCTGCTTTACTCACAACCACCGTCGAACCACTTGCTAGGCCACCAGCAACTCCGCTTGCCAGACCAAACCATGCCGAGCGAGCATTACTGTCCGTCAAGCTGATAGTCTGCTGATGCTGGCCTCTATCGACCAGTTGTTGTATGGAACGACCTACCGAATACGCCCCAGTTACCGCGCCGCAAATTGTACCTGCGGTTGGAAGAATAAAATAATTTAACAATTGTTTTTCATTGGTTTTTCCACCCTTCCACTCTTCGTCGAGGTATCCTTGATATATATTATAAAAATAGGATCGTTATCCAGCAATGTTCAATCGATAAATTAAAAAAAATATACAACGAACCATTATTTGTAGTACGCATTGTCGGAATAAATATTCTATACAATGAAGCTGGAACTGATTTTTTGGATAAATTTGAGCAAAGATGAAAACTGTTTCGATCAATAAACAATTACCTGCCATGATTACAGGTGCAGCGATAGGTGCCGCCAATGCAGCTGCTACGATCAGCGTACAAGATCCAAATCCCAAAATCGAACTTGCCGTATCCGTGTACCCCAAAATCTTGTGCGTACACGAACTTTTCCCAATTTCTAGCCAAACCTTAGTATCTGTGATACTATTAGCTGCCTTAGGATTCACTTGATAGTGACCACCCATGGGAAGTACCATTACGGAAGCTGGTAAAGTATTATTGCAGACATAATCGGTCCAATCTTTGTAAACTCTGCCTTCGGTATCGACGTATCGTACGCAGTAAGGATACAACGCAGTTATGCCAATTTTGGAAGCATTTTTATTCACGTTTGTATGTATAGTCTTGTCATGAAAACATTGCTGCACTTTGAAAACAGGGACGGGATACTCGAATACTTCATCTGTATCCTTGGTTATGCACAGGACATTGAACACAATGCCGACATGAAGTTTCTTCCTATCTCCGTTTGCCTCGATTATTCGATTATAAATAACATGGATGAACTCATCATATTTCTTGGTGTTCTCGTCCTTGTCAGTTTCGTCGCATGATGGTTTAGGGCAACAATATTTGATATTGTCTATCAGATGATTATGCTGGTTTTCCTCGTACATAGTCCAATCGCTCGTTAATTCATACATGTCCTGTTGAAACTTGATCGCTTTGTTTAAGGAGATCCCGACAAAATAAGGATACTGTCCAATGTTATACAATCCTGTGTCATCCTGTAAATTATTTACAACCTTCGTTAATACGCGTGTTTATTCGTACCATACACAAAAATTTATTTAATTCGAAACCAATGATTATTCATCAATTTTGTAACTCAACACAGTTGCACAGAATTTTCAAATGCTTTTTAATGTTCTGTCGATCAAACGGCGCTTGTGCGATGATAAGATTCGCTTTTGATGTGAGATTTGCACTTATCATGACAGTAATCCACATTGGCAAAGCATAGTCGTTATAAAAAGACAAATATTAGGTGTCATTGAATGTATAGCCGAGGTGCAGTGTTGAGATATAAGTAACGTCAGACATTACATGATTACCTACCATGATCAATCAGCCCTATCGTGCCAGCTGTGAATGATACGAGCTTCCAAGAAAGTATTTCCAACAATTTTAATAGAAAAGTAAGGAATTTCAGGCGTCTATTACTCTTCTTACGAAGCTATGTTTTATATATTTTACGGGTAATTCGCCAGAGATATTTCGAAGGTATACGTCTGCGGTCGGCAACGCTCGATAACACTACTGAATGCGGAGTCCTGAAATTAGATTTGGGTAGGGATACCCAAGTTATTCGGTAGGAAGTCTCGGTGATTCCCACAACTAAATACTTTTTCGTGAGTACCAAACGATTGGACCAGATACCACGAATCTTTGTTACATGAGATAGACGAGTTAGCAGAGAATTCCAACCGCAACCACGGTATTCGCTATTCACTTCATAGTCCATCAAATGCAATACCTAGTTACGAAACCTCGGGAAACGTAATTGACTGGTGTGAGCTCTGCTTCACAGATGACGCTGCGCGCCATTTTGTAATTTTGTGTAGTGGACAACGTAGTGAGTAACTGTAGTCCGTGCCGTAGCTATACTACACGCATACCACACAGCAATAACTACAGCGACACAATCACTGTTGCTAAGTACTCTAGTATTGTTCGTAGCAGACTGGTGTAGTGGAGTATTATGGCCACTGCATAGAGTATGCATCAGCGACTGTACGCTTGACGCATCACTCTTACTCGCCGATACGCAACTCTTTCGGTGTGTTAGTGCGACGTCCGCGGTTGAGTGGTCGTACTGAGTCGCACCGAACCGATACCACGTGGTGAGCACGTATACCGTGTCAAAACAGTACATAACCTTAACTAAGGTATTAAGTACCTAAATTATGTGAAAACTAGCATCGTCGTAGTACATTGTAAACGATATATCATATTATTAAAAAAAAGGATCGATTTTGTTAACTTTAATCATGGGCAAGAAAGGCTTCAATTGGAAAGCTCGTCAAGTTGCGGATGTGCAAATCGACGACTCTTGTACTAAGAAGGTTTGAAATAATTTGTCTTTACTATTAATCCTTGCGTTTCGTTATAATTCGTTGAATTTATCTTTTGTAGCTTCAAATCGACATTGCATCTCACGCTGATAAGTATGATCAGTGTAACGCGTTAGTTATTCCCAACAAGAAGCGAAAAACTAAATCGAATCCTAAAAAAGTCGTCGTCACGCGTCTTTTGTCTAAAAAGCGGCGTAAGGAATTGGAGAAAGTTGTAGACAAGAAGAAAAAAAAAGCCAACGTGAGTAGTTAGCTTTCCAACGATGTGCAAGTATTTTTGGAGATAACGATGAAATGATGGTATTTATAGAGAGCAACGTTGCTTGGTGAACTAGCAAAAACACAAGTCTCCGAGGAGGAATTAAAACAATATACGTCGTTAGCAGCTATACAGACCAAAGGCTTGAAACGTCATTTTCATGACGTGGAACATGATCCAGGAAAAAAACGACCCAAACCTAAAATCGATGACGAAGAAGTTGTTGTTAATTCAATTAAAGGAGCAAAGCGAGCGAGACTACATCTCTTAGGGCTGGCCAACAAAGATGAATCAAACACCGATCCCAATGTAATTCCTTTGGATGAGGTAGGGTTGATTATAGCAAACAAGTTTCTCGACGATAGGCGTCATCAGTTCTAATTACTATTTTCAAAAATACAATCATTAACAAATATCATCTTATACGTAAGATTATGGAAATATTTTCTTCCTGTTCAACGATTCCGGTATCATTGTGAGTATTTCGTAGGAATCCAGTGATAGCCAGTCAGATTCTGAGAGCGAACCTGAAAATAATATCATTGAAGAGAAACCTAACGAAATAGTAGTAAAAGACATGAAAGACGACAGTTCTGGGAAAGTAGAGATTCAGGTACCGGACGTGAAAGTTGGAGAACAGAAAAAATCAGCTAAATGTGAAAATCCAAAGATTGAGACATCAACGGTAGAACGAGTGCCAGCTTCGTTTGTGATGTTGAATCGCAAGCCCAGCATCCAAGCGGCAAGATTGAAACTCCCCATATTGGCAGAAGAACAGTCCATCATGGAAACTATTAACGATAATTCAGTTATTGTAATTGCTGGAGAAACAGGAAGTGGCAAAACGACGCAAGTGCCACAATTTTTGTACGAAGCTGGTTATGCCAAAGAAAAAATGATCGGAGTTACCGAACCAAGAAGAGTTGCTGCTATTTCCATGAGCAAACGTGTAGCGGAAGAGATGAATCTTGGTGAGAATGAAGTTTCGTATCTCATTCGTTTCGAAGGTAATGCCACGCCAGAAACAAAAATTAAATTCATGACGGACGGTGTTTTGCTCAAAGAAATCCAAACTGTGAGTATCTTTCGGCGCCATGATTAGTTTTTCCAAAATATTTGTATTCGTAGTTTCCATAAATTGATATTATAATTTGTATATTTCGACGTTACTCAGGACTTTCTACTCAGCAAGTATTCCGTGATCATTCTCGACGAAGCTCATGAACGAAGTGTATATACTGATATTTTGATCGGTTTATTATCTCGTATCGTTCCATTGAGAAACAAACGAGGAAATCCTTTGAAATTGATCATAATGTCAGCAACACTACGAATCGAAGATTTCACAGAAAATCCGAAATTATTCAAAACTCAACCGCCTGTAATTAAGGTCGAATCGAGACAATTTCCGGTTACGATTCACTTCAACAAACGAACAAATGAAAATTACGTGAAAGATGCCTTGTTGAAAGCCATAAAAATTCACACTCAGCTTCCAGATGGAGGAATTTTAATTTTTTTAACAGGTATTCTGAAATTCTGAGTTTATTTGCAAAAATTTAACAAACATGTTAATTTTTTTATCCATCGCTCAGGACAACGAGAAGTAAACGCTGTTGTTCGTAAGCTTCGTAAAGCATTTCCTCTTCGAAATAACAAATATAACTCGAAAAAAGCAAAACAAGTCGAACCGGTAAAACCAACCGAGACTGATGAAAGTAATTCCGAAGATTCCGAAGACCTCGATATGGATCGATTGATGCGCAATGCTCAGAAGAATAAAAAAAAATCGCGCGAAGTCAAACTTCCCGATCTGAATCTTGACAAGTGAGTATACTATTAAATGGTCAAGCTTTGAGAGGAACTGAAATATATTTTTCACTGTGTAAATAAAAATGTTTGCCCAGTGACTTTTCTATTTCTTCGTCTTACATACATGTAAAAAAAAAAAATATCTGCATTATTGTAATGTCACCTCATTCGTTGGTCAGCTACTCAATGATACCACCTGATGATACGGGAGAAGATTTATTGGAGACGGCGGAGAATGACGAAGAGGAAGAAGATGAGGACGACGAAGATTTGAAAAATTTAATTGGGTTGTCATCGAACCAACCTATGTGGGTCTTGCCGTTGTATTCTTTACTTCCCAGTCATAAACAAGCAAAGGTAACATCATTCACGTGGCGTTCCTGTTTGTAATTCATTTTAGATGTGATTCATAATTAGGTATTCGAACCCCCGCCTGAAGGTTGTCGATTGTGCGTGGTCTCGACCAACGTCGCGGAAACTTCTCTAACGATTCCTAATGTGAGATACGTGATAGATAGCGGTCGTTGCAAAACGAGGCTTTACGACAAAGTTACCGGAGTCAACGCATTTCACGTTTGTTACACAAGCAAGGCAGCAGCGAATCAAAGAGCTGGTCGTGCTGGTAGAACAGGACCTGGACACTGCTATAGGTATGCAGCTGAAGAATCGAGCAAGAAACGAATCTTTTTGTTACCGAATTTGTTTTATTTGTCTTAGACTCTATTCGTCGGCAGTTTTCAACGACCAATTCGAACAATTTACGGTGCCCGAGATACAAAGAAAGCCGGTTGATGACCTATTATTACAAATGAAAGTTATGAATATATTGAAAGTAGTCAATTTCCCTTTTCCATCGTCACCTGACATAATACAATTGAAATGTGCTGAGAAACGCCTCAGCATTCTGGGCGCTCTGACTAAAGATACTTCCACTAACGGTGGTGAGTTACTTCGCTTGTCCTTTTCAACTGTTGTCAATCAAATTTGAAATTTTGGTCGCCATCAGCAAGTGTTTGAAATAATTGCCTGATTTTCAAAAATGATTTACAGCTTTGTGATATTTTTTTGGAATCTTAGAATTTGAAATTTATGCTCTAGATCAATACTGTGCAACGGTTACACCTCTTGGCTTCAGTATGTCAGCATTTCCTGTTGCACCTCGTTATGCAAAAATGTTGGCTTTATCTCAACAGCATAATCTTTTGCGATACACCGTATGTTTGGTAGCTGCTTTATCTGTACAGGAAGTATTGATCGAGACCAATTCTAAAGAAGGATCGCAAAAAAATCAATGGACTCAGACGCGTCGTGCTTGGGCTGGCACTGGCAACAGTTTATTTCTAGGTTCGTTCGTCATTGTGGGCTATGAGTAAGATCTGGACGAATTAAAAATGTTCTCCTTTTTTCAGGAGACCCGATGGTTTTGATACGAGCCATTGGAGCTGCTGAATATGCAGGATTAAAAAGCACAGTTGTCAAATTTTGCGATGAGCATGGACTCCGTCATAAAGCAGTAACAGAAATTAGGAAACTGAGACAACAGCTCACCAACGAAATTGTTTTGAATATACCAGGCTTAGATTTGAGTGTTGATCCAAGGTGAATAACGAATGATGTATGTCTTTTGAGTTCTGGAAGAACATATTATTCATTCCTTGTTCGTTCGTAGAATGCCCCCACCGTCGGATACAGAAGCTAAATTACTGAGACAATTAGTACTTTCTGGTATGGCTGATCAAGTCGCTCGAAAAGTCTCTGCGGACGAAATCAAAGAAGATTGCGATAAGATAAAATGGAAACACGCTTACAGGTGCATGAGCAAATCTACGTTGTACTACTTCGTCTCGATATTTTTCAACCTTATTAACAATTTTGGAAATAACGAATTTCTTGCAAAGTTTAGCATTATCATGTTGTTGTTCAAGTTTTCTATCTTTGCATTTATTCATCGTTATTCCAGATGTCTGGAGATGGAGGATCCAGTGTTCATGCATTCATCTTCAGTCTTGAGAAAGACCAGTCCGGAATGGGTAGTTTATCAAGAAGTTTACGAAACCAATAAAATCTATATGCGTGGGATAACAGCGATAGAACCTGAATGGCTTCCAAATTTTGCTGCACCTTTATGCCAACTGAGCAAACCTTTGAGCGAACCGGAACCAAGGTTGTCAAAATTCTATTTTACACCTTAATTGCAATCTGTCGAGCCATGAATTGACCGAGTAATTAATTTTCACACCAACGTAGGGTCAAACTGTCCTTTCATATTCCATTGACAGTTAATCAAATGTATTAAGAAAAGTTGAAAGTTTTTTCGGCGATTTTCATAAGATTCTGTAACCGAACGTTTTCCATTGGTAGGTATGATAGAGAATCGGGAAAAGTGATGTGTCACGTTACGGGAACATTTGGTCGTATTGGCTGGCAACTTCCGATTATGGAGGTGGAATATCCACCAACATTAGACGGTGTTAAATGGTTCGCTAGATTCTTTTTAGAAGGAGAAGTTTGTCCGAAATTAAGGCGATACAAATCTCAACTGATATCAACACCGAGTACAATGACTAAGACATGGGCAAAGTGAGTCGTAGTCGAATATCAAATGAGTGTCACACATCGCCCTTCAACTGTATATTCATTATGACATTTATCCTCCATCAGATTGTTGCCACGTGCTGGTTGGATGACTGAAGCATTATTAAAAAATGAAGTGATGTCCAGAGAAAAGTTGGAAGATATGTGGTCATCTGATTCTAAGTGTACGTATCATTAACATCCTCTCAATGACTCACTATGTAGGTTTAGAAGAAAAAACCTATATTTCACAATTTTATTTTCAGTTTTACTGGCAGTATATCAAAAATGGATACCAGAATCACTGCATAGCGAAATTGCACTGCTCTGGCCACCAATATAGTGTAAAATATGAAATCCTGTAATTACTTTTTTAATTTATGACATTAAAAGGGAGCATCCTGTAGTATATACTATATGTGCTTTTCATTATGGCAAAACTGTGGAGGTATGAGTCTCCGACGGAAATTTCTACAGCTGATGAGGAATTCGGGTAAATTTTCTGAAAATACTACGACTGGACCATCATTTGCGTGCTAGGCATATAAAAATAAAATTATAATAATTATTAATTGATTATTTATTTGTACACAAATAATTGAAATATTTGATTAATTTTTCAAAGCGATAGATTTTTACGGCATACAAATTTCATTTTATTCACCGTCTCTCATTTCTAGAAACAACAAACTTGTCTCTGCATAGAGACACGTTCATATACGGACGTTGAAGTTGAATGCACCGGTATACAAGTCCACCACGTGTCCTACTCCTACTGCTATCCCGTACCCCCCACACGCTGACGAAACAAAACAAGCGCGCCATCGGTTTTATACACATCGCACACGCCGTGGGCAGTAAACATGTGGTGAACCGGGTCGACGCTTGCTCTTATGTTTTACCCATATCAGTAGTTTTTCCTATTACGAAGATGAACGACTAATATGTTCATTTATTGGGAACTCGAGCGCAGGTGGTGAGATTTCGACCTGACACGCACGTGGATGGATGTTAGGTGTCGCATCATGAGGTTAACTTGCTTACATCGCAAATTGTAGTCACTAGCATAAATGTACGTACTATAAAGTAATAATCGACGAAAATGGGTGAAATAAAAGGGAGTGATGCCAACAGCATAAAGTTGGAGCAAAAAAGTCAGAAAATAGCAAAACATATCGAGGTTAGTCTAACTTAGGTCTCATGTTTAGAGGTTATGCACATCTTTCTAATTATTCGTTTATTTAAGGACAAATGGAAACTCGTGCCAGCCTTCCTAAAAGGCAAGGGATTGGTTAAGCAGCATATAGATTCTTTCAATTATTTCATCAACGTGGAAATAAAGAAAATAATTAAAGCAAACGAGAAAGTATTGAGCGACGCGGATTCCTTGTTCTACGTAAAGTAAGTCAAAGATATGACTAATATTCGTGTATTTTTCTACTTTTGTGCAATGTGTGGTGTATTTTTATTGCTCGATGTCAAATTCAATTCGCTTTACTTACAACATTGCAGATATCTAAATGTTCAGGTCGGTATACCCGACGTAGAAGAAAGCTTCAATGTCACGCGCACAACAACACCGCACGAATGCCGTTTGAGAGACTTGAATTATTCGGCTCCGATATCGGTCGATATCGAATATACTAGAGGCAATCAGCGTATTATCAGAAATAATTTGGTGATTGGAAGGTAAATGCTTAGATTGGTTGTGCGCTTTATTCTATCTGTGAACAAGTTGGTTGTTTTGAGGAAACAATCGATAGCAAGTAAATCTCTATTGCAGAATGCCAATTATGCTCAGGAGCTCGAATTGCGTATTGAATAATAAGTCGCATTTCGAATTGGCAAAAATGAACGAATGTCCTCATGATCCTGGCGGTTATTTCGTGATAAATGGACAGGAAAAAGTGATATTGATCCAGGAGCAAAGATTGCGAAATAGAATTATGCTCGAGGAGGACAGTAAAGGATGCATTGTTAGCTCGTGTAACAGTTCCACGCATGAACGTAAAACGAAGACGAATATTGTCGGCAAAGGAGACAAATACTTTTTACGGCACAACATATTTCAAGATGTGAGTTTATAACATAATACTTTCAATTGCTGTTTACTCTCATTTTTCTTGTCATCCTTAAGTTTTTGATTATTATATATTTCGTGTTTAGTATTCCATCGATGTCTGCGATTTGATATGCATTATGTCTGAATTCAACAGTTGCTTAGGTGAATTTTGTGAAAGCTTAATATTATTTTCTCATTGATAGGATATACCAATAGTAGTGATATTTAAGGCAATGGGCATTGTGTCCGATCAAGAAATTATGCAACTTATTGGAACAGAAGAAGAATTCATGAGGAAATTTTCAGCTACCATAGAAGAATGTCACATACTAAACGTTTTTACTCAGGATCAGGCTATAAGGTTTGTGGACGAATATGTTTAACAAACCAACTATTTTCAGACCAACATCTTTGGAATATGTTATTTTCTAAGACTTCTTTTTCAAAAACTTGACTTGAAAAATTTGTTGGAATATTTTTTACTTCATTCCTTTTTTGTATTTTCAGCTTAAAAAATGTATCAATCTCAATTCTGTTTTATTTTACAGATACCTTAGTAACAAGAGAAAGCAGAAACGATATGCGAGCAAAATGGGGATCGTCGATGAAATGAAAGATATACTAGCAATAAACATATTGTCACATGTTCCTGTAAGTCAGATAGGACGTTTTTGGTGCTGTAATGCAACTTTAGTTCTCTTGTTCATATCTGTACATTGACGTAGGTCGTTGATTTCAACTTCAAAGTAAAAGCAACTTACATTGCTTTGATGATACGCAAAGTGATGCAAGGCCAGACAGACAAGACTTTAATCGACGATAGGGATTATTATGGTAACAAGAGGCTAGAATTGGCTGGTTCCCTGTTGTCACTGATGTTCGAAGATTTGTTCAAGAGATTCAATTGGGAGGTGATTATCGCTTGGTGTTCATGTAATCCTACTGTCTTTGGTCACGCCCATCATCTAGAGTGCTTTCTTTCATGACGTGAAAATGAAATGATTGGTTTTAATTTCGTTTGTAGTTGAAGCAAATTGCGGATAAAAATATTCCAAAAATAAAAGCTGCTCAGTTTGACATTGTGAAACACATGAGACAGGATCAGATCACAAATGGCTTGGCATTCGCCATATCATCCGTGAGTACAACGATAATACGAATTTCAAGTCAAGTTTTTAAACAGATACGAAGATAACGATTTTTTTCTAAATTGACATCAGGGAAATTGGACCATTAAACGATTCAAGATGGAACGTCAAGGTGTGACGCAAGTGCTGTCTCGATTGTCGTACATCTCCGCGTTAGGTATGATGACTCGGGTGAACTCGCAGTTTGAAAAGACGAGAAAAGTCTCCGGACCCAGATCGCTGCAGCCGTCGCAGTGGGGAATGTTGTGTCCTAGCGACACGCCAGAAGGAGAGGTAATAAAATATAAAAATCAGCATACTCTGTATTGTTATCTTAATCGATGAGTTTCTTAGGGTTGTGGCTTGGTAAAAAATCTCGCTCTCATGACCCATATTACGACGGAAGTAGAGGAAGAACCAATTATCAGATTGGCTTTTAATCTGGGAGTTGAAAACGTGAATATTTTGGGTGGCGAAGAAATAAACAATAAAAATGTCTACATGGTGTTCTTGAACGGTAATATATTGGGCATTGTGAAAAATTATCAACGAGTCGTCAACGTATTCAGACTATTACGGAGGAAGGGATTAATCGACGGATTCATATCGATATATCCTCAACATCAGCACCGGTAAAATTGGATTCTTTTCCCATACGAGCCGTCGATTATCGTATCAACGTAGCAACAAATACAATAATCTGTTGCCTTTATTCAATCTGTCGATGTAGATGTGTCCAGATCTGTTCCGATGGTGGAAGACTATGCAGACCATACATCATCGTGAAAAATGGAGAATCGCTTGTTCAACAGCACCACATCGATGCATTGAAACGCGGTTTAAAAACATTCGACGACTTTCTACACGAAGGTTTGTGAAAATGATGTAATATTATTTAACGAGAAAAGTTCGAAGAATAATGTTTTTATGCATTCCTTGTCGCGAAATTTTCTCATCGTTATTATTTGCTACCAGGTCTCATAGAATTCTTAGACGTCAACGAAGAAAACGACAGTTCTGTGGCTTTCAACGAAGCGCACATCAAAATGAATACAACTCATATGGAAATAGAACCATTCACGTTGTTGGGTGTTTGCGCCGGACTAGTACCGTACCCTCATCACAATCAAAGTCCAAGAAACACGTATCAGTGCGCCATGGGCAAACAAGCCATGGGTACGATAGGATACAACCAGCGCAATCGCATTGATACTTTGATGTACAATCTGGTTTACCCCCAAGCCCCCATGGTGAAATCTCGAACGATAGAATTAATTAATTTTGATAAATTACCCGCCGGACAAAACGCTACAGTTGCGGTCATGTCATACAGCGGTTACGATATAGAAGATGCTCTCATTCTAAATAAAGCATCCATCGATAGAGGGTACGGACGGTGTTTGGTCTACAGAAATGCAAAGTGCACCCTGAAGCGATACGCTAATCAAACTTATGACAGAATTATGGGACCAATGATCGATTCTACTACCAAGAAACCCATTTGGAAACATGACATTATCGATAATGATGGCATAGCAGCCCCCGGTGAAATGGTGGAAAACAGAAAGGTGGGCAATTCCATCATAACCAATCTTTATTACGAAAGTATCGAATAACTAGGATACTGAATTTGTCATTTTTCGTTCGACGATCTCTTTAATGAAATGATGAGTAAACCAATGAATATTTCGACTTTATTGGGAATATCTGTGATACAGGTCATGGTCAACAAGTCCATGCCAGCTGCGATGAACGGTCCTGTAAATCCAGGGAATGTTCCAGCGCAACCTGAATATTGCGACGTTCCAGTTTTGTTCAAAGGTCCGGTACCGGCATATATTGAAAAAGTAATGGTATCGAGTAATGCCGACGACGCGTTCCTAATTAAACTGCTACTGCGACAAACCCGACGTCCAGAAATCGGTGACAAGTTCAGTAGTCGACACGGTCAAAAAGGAGTTACAGGTGATACAACTTTTCTACTCGCTCATGCTTTGTCATCGAGCTACGAGCACGAATGAAAAACCTCTTACAATACTGGTAACAATGTTATTTCATTGCCAGGTTTGATCGTCGAACAGGAAGACATGCCGTTCAATGATTTCGGCATTTGTCCCGACATGATCATGAACCCGCATGGTTTTCCCTCTCGTATGACAGTGGGTAAACTTATTGAACTCCTGGCAGGAAAAGCTGGTGTGGTGGAAGGAAAATTTCATTACGGAACAGGTATAGTTTCACAGAGGTCTCATTTCCAGATGCGATCAACACATTTTGCATTTGCAGCATTTGGCGGTTCCAAAGTAGAAGACGTTTGCGAAGAGCTGGTGAAACACGGCTACAATTACATGGGGAAAGACTTCTTTTATTCCGGGATTACCGGGGAACCACTTCAGGCATACATATATTCTGGCCCGGTAATAGGACCGAGAAACTCTTTCTAAGCACCGATACTTAACGCGCAGTAGATGTGTAGAAATATTTGACGTTTCTCGTCCGAACCGATGATTTATTTGTCTTATGCAGGTGTATTATCAAAAGTTGAAGCACATGGTACAAGACAAGATGCACGCCCGTGCTCGTGGTCCGAGGGCTGTACTTACTCGTCAACCGACCGAAGGACGAGCAAAGGAAGGAGGCTTGAGATTGGGTGAAATGGAACGAGATTGCCTGATCGGTTACGGTGCTAGTATGATGTTGATCGAACGACTCATGATATCGAGTGACATGTTCGACGTAGACGTTTGCAATACGTGTGGTCTGATGGCTTATCGAGGCTGGTGTCACAGTTGTCAGACGAGCGCTTCGATATCGACGATTTCAATGCCATACTCTTGTAAGCTTTTATTCCAAGAATTGCAATCCATGAACATCGTGCCAAGATTAACGCTAAAGAACAGCGGTGATTGAGGTGAGCCTACAGATTATCGATAAACGCCAATAAATTATACACATCTTTTCTCATTTCCATGAATATTCTACTCTTCAAATCCTACCAGTAATGTGTATTCCAAAAAAATTATCATTACCGTACAATTATTCACTTTGGAATTAGGTTTGTTGGCATTCTTATGAAAACACCGTGACGTGAAGCCCACCGAAATATTGTAGGTCTCGCGAAAACAATTCCAAGAAATGTAGAACAATACTTGGATTAGCCGAAGTTATTGGAATTGACGTGTTGCCGGCACAGCAAGTAAACAGAACTTGGATATCGGTAAGCCAGTTGTTTTTCAAATTCGTCAGTACAGCGTGAGACCGTGTCGCGTTCGGTCGTACATCTCAGCTATCGCCTTTAGCATATATTTTTACAAACGTGCGAAGAAGTGCACTGGTTTTACGGAATTCACTGGTGCATAGGTAGCGCGTGTGCGTGTGCGTGTGTTCTATTAAAGTGTGGTTTACGAAGAGGAGTCTTTCCATCCCAATGACCATAGAGGAAATAGGAAGAACGATGTTAACGAAGCTACCACCTTCCCTGGTCTTCTTTTCAAGTAAGCGTTAAAAGTATATCAATTACTACTTCTTCGTGCCTTCGATAAAATGCATTACCCTGATTCTTGATGCATCGTCGATGATGTGCTAGCCAAAAGAGCAGCATACCCCACTTCTATGAGCAATTTCTCTATGATTGTACAATTTTTTGTTGGTATCAGAGCCCGTTATCAAATTGCTCTCGCCCCAGTTGACACGAAATATCTAACAGCTCAACTCGAAACAAAAAATATTTGATAGCCATGACCTTTGCGTGATATTTTATTCATATACGCCAGTCGTTCGCGCTCACGTACATACGTCTGTGAGGATGACATCGCTGATGCTTAAAAAGAAAGTCTAGTAGTTTAAAAATCCAAGAACCAACAGGCATTCTCTCCTTGGTTTTTTTTTTCTTTGGGTCTTTCTCTCTGCACACGTTTACTAAGCACTATTCACCTCGCTTCGACGAATCGATACATTATGTTTCATGCTAAATCGTACAATCTGAAAAACAAAACTGAAAATATACACATTGTTGCCTAACAACCTTGCAGATTCATGAACATGAAGTATCGCTCGTGCGAGGAAAGGGAAAGAAAATGGGAAGTGAACGAGAACGTTGTTATTATTCAAAGCATAATTTTATTCGAAACGAATTACTACGAATTTTGCAAAAATCCGTGGAAGAAATTTAACAAAATCGATTCCAATTCACGCTCACCGTTTCGAACGGTGTTATAAAACGAGAACTACGTCTAATAATACGAATTGGTAACATCACAAGTTGAAAAACGCATAAATAGAAAAAAAAAACAACAGCGTTGTTTTGTTGCTTCAATATTTTCTTTCGCTCGATTTTTTTTCTCTTGCTCTGGTCGCGTGTCGTCAAGTGAAAAGAAACGAGCGATAGATACGAAGGATACAATAATAGGTACATACATATGTATCTATATATCAGTATTATCAATATGACATACGTAATACCGTGATTTTACAATTCACGTACAAAATTAATCGTATCTTACAAAAAAAAACAACTAATGATAATAATAATAATTGTTAATTTCATTTATCACAAATTCCTAATAATCCTACATTTCGTTAGTCTGGAATTTGTTATCATCGAACTAAATGCTGTTTAGTTAACACTGTTATCGCGTCGTGAGAAAATAATCATCATTGATACGAGTAACTTCCAGTAATTTCGACGAATCGTGCGAAATTTACAGTATCTTATGTACAGCGTGATTCTATTTACAATAATGGTGATCACGGCTCTGCGACGAGGTTCGTCGTAGGCGCATCGCCGAGTCGAGGCGAAAGGTTAACACGATACGTTACAAGTTAAATAAATAGGAATGCGCGAAGTTAACTTAGCTATATATAATATCTACGGATCGTTTTAAATTACAATTTTCGCCGCTCCGTCATGGTTACCCATTATTTACGTCTCGCTCGCGTACGCAATTATTGCACGCCCCGGGGAGATTAGACCGCCCGAGGGATAGTCGCTACGAAATTGCCGATCTTTCCAGTTCTTCAGAAACTTCACGAGTATTAAAAGTTTGATTCGCAAATTCGTCGGATTTCTTATCCCATCTCGAGTCATATATTTCCTCGGCGTTCTCGTGCCGCGAAATTATTCGAATGACATCGCAATTTCTGTACAATAAGAACGAACAAGCTCGAGCGAAAATTATCCTAGAACCGGATGACGCGATCGTTGCTCCTCTCGGCGACTCGTCTCTCCTCGAAGAGCGGATTCGTTCGCTCGTACGTGCGCCTTGTTTGAATAACGCTGGGTTTCGTACCGCCCACGAACAGCGGCAGCTTCGACGATTTACCGTAGAAGTAAGTCTGGCCGTTCCCCGTGATATCCTCGATCGATGGTAGCTTCGAATATTTCAAGTCGTCGACATCCTCGTCACGGGGCAAGGGACGTTTCGAGTCGCCTGGTACCGGACGCCCGTCCGGCAGCACGCGGATCACCATCGGACCCACGAGATAAGGACCAGTGTGTCCGGCCGGTCTGACGTAGTCGCTGATCGGTGCCGATGATTCCTCGGCGAGTCCGTTGTTCCCGCTTTCGTAATCGGTAGCTGTAAAGCGAATAAACAAACTTCGTTATTTTCACCTCGCCAGCAACGATTTCGATCTCGTAACAGGTCTTTGACTCTCTACCGCCAAGCGTTCGACTTTAGTAAAAAGCCTTGAATTGTCTATCCATCAAAATCTGGGTTCGCAAAACGTTTTCGATTTTCCCCGCAGTAACTCGTAAAAACGTTAACCTCGGGTCACCCACTCCCAGAAACAAAATGGTAGACATATTTGCGCTCTGGGAAGCTTGTCGATCGACGACTGCGCGGTGACCTTGGGGAAGGTCAGCATAATTTTGCCGTATTTGCAAATTTGTCCGCGCTAAGTCGTCGAGGTTAGATCGAAGGTAGTTCGTCACGGCCGCATCGCTGATTCTAAGGGATTATGCGAGATAATCGAGGTAGCATAGCGTGCGGTATAATACAACGCGCGTCGACCTATATAAGGTGTGTGTATGGTAATGTTGCCTCGTTACGCGAGCCTCGACGTAAATGGCTTCCTACTTCCGACAGGCTTATTGTATCACGTGAATAAAAATTCGAACTGACATGCCCAAGGCTGATAACTCTCGCGTATATCATGTCGATTCGCGTTACTTTACTCCAGAGGACACGTCGGCGAGAGAGAAATACTGGGAGGCCACGATGAAACGTACGGAGACGGTCGACAGGGTTACATCTCTTCATCTATCGCCCTCGCATCTTTCCTCGTTGGATTATTTTTTTCCGCACGGTAGAAAATTTTCCGTCATTTTGTACAGTGTACAAAATTCTGTGCAGTATATTTAACATTGTACTGTGTCGAGTCAACGCAATCGTTAGCGTTGTTCTCACAGTTTTCAGCACACAGAAATGTTATGTGATGCTAAATTTACACTTTTCAAATGTTACAAATAACACTAATTTTGTGTAAAAAAAAAAAAGTTGTTGGCACACATTTTTGTGTTAAATGACGGAAATTTTTTTACTGGGCGAGGCATCCTCGTTAGGAGTAGAGAGAGAGGCAATTCTCGAAATTGGAGGCGTTTCTCTCGTGGAGCGTCGTCGTAGTTTACGGGTAATTCGAGGAAGGTGACGAAGAAGCGTGGAGGAAAAAATGAAACTGTTGAGTCGCGAATCATCGTAGATGGTAGCGTGTTTGAAATGAACGTGCGAAAGCCGATGAGAGATGTCATCGTCTCCGTTGCAAGGTGTACGACGAAGCGTTTGCAAATCGGGCCAAGGACCACGAGGAAGATTTTTTTTCCGTTTTCTTTATCACCTCTTCGCGGGGTCCGGCTGTCATTGAGCCGTAAATAAATAGATGTAGCCGATCGATTGTCGTGTCATCCCAACTCCCGCCACTCGGCCTCGTTCGAACAATCAACGTTGAATACAATGACGCGATCGCGTGCCGGAACGATCATGAAGGAGACTCTAAAGCCGCGCGAATAAATCTCGCAGGTAACTCGGGGCAATTTATTTAACAGCTGCGACACCCACCGCATCGACGAGTATCTTTACGTCCGCGGTAAAAAAAAAAAAGTTCGGTCATCGTGTAAAGTGTACAAAATTGTGCGTAGAATATTTAGCATTTTAGTGCGTTGATCAGCGTTGTTCTCACTGTCCGTTTTTCAACGCACAAAAACGTCATTTGATACTAAAGTAACACTTTTCGGTGAAAGTGAACGGAAACGAAAGAAGAATTGAGATAAAAAGGAGAACCACATTGGCATGCACGCGTGTGACGTCGCGTTGCTGTGGTTCTCGGTCGTGCAGTAAACGAGGCAGCAGACCCGAACTAAATGATGGAAACAGCGAGTGTAAGCAAGAGAAAGAGACCGCGACGAGAAAATGTGAAAGCGTGGATAGAAATTGCAGCGACGAGAAGAAAAGCGATGCACGCGACATGCATGTGCATTATAATCGGACGTTTGGCTAGTCGCGGTAGCCTTCCAACGTCAACGATACCACATTCATTATCGGTTCTTCGCTCGATGCCGAAGAAAGTAACCGTTGGTATCCCATTAGACGCGAGCGTAAAGACGCGGTGAGGTATAACTACGCGGTGTACGTGGCACGTTGTCCTCGTGAGACTTGAAACGACGCTCCGACTCTCACCTCGTGTTCCGTGTCTCGCATTCTCTCTACTTCGAAAAAGTCTATTCCTACATGCGAGATGTGCGCTTTCGCCGAGAGCTAAACAGTCTTGACGGTAGGCACTTCGGAATGTAGAAAATATATTAACGACGTTTTCATGTTAGGATTTCAAACCGTCAATTTGAGACACTTGTAGTCGTGATTTCCGTAATAGGAACAAGGCTAGATGTAGCTACGTACGTAGCATTTGTGTGGTATTCCCTCGGGTGCGATAGATCCTCACGAAATACGAACACTGTTCCATGCAAAATTACGAGAACATGCAACATCCAACCAGATGCGAAGACAGGAGTATGATATCACGGTAATAAAATTCCCGTCGTTGCGTAAGGTGCACAAATGTTTGCGTAGAATATTTAACATTTTAGTGTGCCGATTCAACACGATCGTTAGCGTTGTTCTCACAGTTCCTTTTTCGATGCACAGGAATGTTATTCGATACCGAAGTAACACTTTTTTAATGCTACTCCAACATTGGTTTGTGTTACTTTCAACACAGAGCTGTGTTCCTCTGCTACTACTGTTGAAGCAACACTAATTTTTGTGTTAAATTTGACGGAAATTTTATGACTATGTAGGAGAGTATTGAAACATAAGTCTTATATTAGATAGCAATAGGTTGAAAGTACAGATGAATACGATAATACATATTTCATTGGGAACCAAAACCAAGACCAGTATCCAGTGAGGTGTGCGAAGAAGATACGTGAGGCGTGATGGTAGAATGCGCTGTATCAAAATATATGCGTGCGTACTACGTGCAGAATATCCAGTGTTCCGTGCGATAGTGCGATCGTAGACGATAACAGAGTAGACAACGAAGACAGTGCATAGAGCGTGAGAAACGAAGAGACAAATGCTGTACCAACTTATAGAATGCGCAGGTATCTTACGAGGTATGGAGACAGGATACGAATTTACGGTGACAATGAGACAAAGGCGCGAATGTTTGATCACAACGTGGCGGAGCAAGAGGTGCAGGGGGTGTCGAGAATCGATCGCATTTATCATTTATTCGATTCGAAAAAAAGAGATCTATGTACAGGGACTATGATACAATTATATACAGGGTTCTTTTGGCGTCGGGCAGGTGGTACTAAAACGGTGGTGTGCAATTTTTTTTGATTATGATTTTTTTTTACCTAACAAATCGCCACCCGTCGTGTCGAGTCCTCCGGACGTTCCCGCGCGGTAGTTGCCGTTCATCATCGCTTGCCAAACTGAAACAAAGATACAGAATTCGTATAAATAATTCGCGCGTATATTTTTCATTCGCAACATATTTATTCCTCTGCACTCGACGCGCTCAGGTGTTGAAACGGGACCCGGTTTTTGCAATAGTGATTGTTTTCCCTGTTCACCGATACTCGGACGCGTGCGTTTGTTGGTATCATCCCCGTTTTATCCGATACCCATCGTGAGCACAACTTCCGGTTCATGCATTCGAACCAGTCTAACAATCGCTGCGTATACAAATGTATTACCGCGGTGATGTCATTTCTCGATTAATTATCCAAAAGATTCGTACGCGAAGGATCGCCCGACAAATACGACGCAAATACCTCTTCTTTACTTGTTATTCAACGTGTGCGAAGCTTCGTAATTACATTTCTGGGTACGCGACGTACACGAACACAGATCGGCGAGTTTTATTTTTCGATTGAATTCCACCGAATCGTGTGCACCACGTTCGTGCATATCGCGAACTAGATCTGCATTTGCATTTATAATTGCGTCGCTAGACTTCGACTATTTACATATATTTATTATACGCGCTTGAATTTCTATCTATCTGTACCTATGGCGCCTACGATTATTCGCTGATGTATTAATGCACTATCATTTGCATTGCCACGTGTGTACCTCTTCGTGGAGTGTATTTGCATTTTACGAAAAATCATTCGAATTTGCATATCTGGCACTTATAACGACCACGATATGCCAATAGACACTGAAGAGAGCGAAAAATATAAGATTGGTAATTATATATACGGACGTAAACTCACTCAGTTCTTTCGCGTCGCGTTGATACGGATCCATTTTGTCGAGATGATCGTCGTCCATAGACGATAAATTCCGCAGGCCAGAGACCAACAGGTTTTTATTGCAGTCGGGCATCGGCGAGTCGGAACAGTATTTGGTTACTTGTTTGCTGAAGACACGGTACAAATGACTCATCTGAAACAATCCAAAGATTCTCTTGTTACGTCAAATACAAAACACAGTCTCGCCGACAAACTAGGCATCGAATGCACGATGAATTCGCAATTCGCGATCCTCTCGACAGCGAACATTTAGAACGATTTTTTCTCGAAATTGGAACGACTACTGTTATAATTACTACGATTCCGTTAATATTTCCTCGCGGCTTTGTTTACGATGACTATCATATTTTTTCTCATTACCGTTCGAATTGGTGGTTTTTTTTTCATTTGTTTTATTTGCTTTGAGCACGTGGGATGAATTTTACTGGTCTAGATCTATCTTCGCGGGGATAATTACGGAGTGAAAAAATGATATGTGTGGAGTCGCGTTCTACTTTTAAATCCGGCAATGCTCCTGGCTATAATTCGTGTTTTGGAACGTTCTACCGGATCGCGAAACCACCAACGACGACGCAACGTTTGGAGAGGTGCCTCTCTCGGGCGTCGAGAAAGAGCGAGAATAACGGGCGAGAAAAATGGTTTCACGCTCTTTCACCTCGTTACGAATTCAACCGGTGGCTCGTGCAACTCGACGTCGCGCGTTGGTGAAACTAGCGAATGTGTAACGACCCGCCGATCCCTCGTTTCTTCAACGATCGTTCGACGTTTATGCGCGACGCAATGAATGGCAGCAATACTTTTCACAACCGGTACGAACGTGCGTGACATTCGAATATTAAGGCCCGGTACACGCAACAACCGCGACGGACAGAAACATCTTCGAGGCGCGATACCATCGCCGATAAACGAGGATCCATTTTTCCAAATTCCCTTCAAAATCGAGATAATTCAAGTGTCGAGAATATACTCGCGGAGCGTATATATTTCGATATTATTATAGTGTCACGTCGACTCGTTGCGACATTTTAGCCAAATTTATACGTATCGCGATCAACCGTGTTCGAAAAATTCATCGGTGTTGCGAAAACGCGACGAAATTAATTTGATGCCACGACGAAATCGCTGTCATTATAGTAGAGCGGCGAAGCGATCGTAGACCTTGAGAAACAATTGATAATGATACCGAACGCTCTAATTACGATCGAAAATCGAACGGCGTTGAAAATGTAGGATGAATTGCGAAAGGGCGTTTGAAAAATGCTCGAAAATAACTGCTACATGGTCGACGAAAGTGGGTTGCAGATATATTACGAAAATTGTAGACGTTCCTTTGAAAGCAGCAAACACTGCTCTGAATGGTCGCTGGGATCTCTTGCAGAAACGTAAAAAACATTTTTGCTAGGTGTTAGAGAAATGCAAAGACATTTCTATCCTATCGGAAAGCGTTTGGTGTTTTTCGTAATTGATGCTGCTGTACATGCTGTACATATATTACGTGCAGTAACGTTACACCACTGCGATAAAATTACCATCGCGTTGCAAACAGTTGACGAAAGTATTAAAAAATTGCTATTATATGGCAAACTGAGGCGGATATTCTAAAAATGTACGAACATGTGAAATCTGTCGCGTGAATTGTCGTGTTATTTTATGGACCTTGTACGAATGCGACGAGAATAACGTTGTAGTGCAGAAATGGGCGTGAAAAGTGATAACGAGTCAACGACAGAAAACTACAGGAGCTCGCGTGTTTGTTTGTAGTTTGTGGAAATGTCGAAAAAACGTCGCGGTATCACGATACGCGTTGCACTTGCGTGGAGATTGACGCGTAGAATTTCTTCGGCGGTGAAACGAACGTTCGATGCGTCGAATCGATCGGTGTTTCGGGAAACACGGCGGTTCGAGTCACCCGGATGTGTTCGAGTTAGTATCAATTCCGAGGTGGTATCGCGGATGGTATTTACGTGCCACGCGCGGCGTGAACATCGCGTCATCTCGCTGTGAAATCGCAGGTACACACAGGTAGTATAGATAACTATTATTTCCTGCGGGTACGGATTTCCAAGCTCGATAGCTGCGATCCGTGGTCAGGATTAGCCAAGACAATAATGAACCGGGGAACGGGATCGAGAAACGGTATTGAACTTGAAGCATGAACTTGGAGGCGAGAGAAAGGAAGCTGCCTGCATTCCTTCGCTATCTAGTGGTAGTTTACGCGCGACAGTTGCGCATCGCGCGGTCAGCCATGTTTGTTTTTGGCTACGACGCGGATAGAACGAATGAACAGAGTATCTTTGAAGAAACTCACCTTTTCTTCTCGCGAGAGGAACTCCCACATCGGTATAGCCGAACCCTCGCAGCAGGCTGCTCCAAGACACAGCACAACGGCTGACGCCAACAACATCGTACACCGATTCATCTTCACTGTCTCTCTCCCTCTATTTATATGTATATAGTATACGTATGTGTCTCTCTCTCTCTCTCTGTCGCGCTCCCTGTGCGTGTGTTCCGAATAACTCTCCCAACGCGTGTGACAATCCGAAATCACGGGGGTTCGATTCCGCTCACCGACAAAAAACGATTACACTGTTCACCAAAAGTTTGTTTTTTCTTTTCTCTCCTCCTTCGAGTTAACGATAGAAGCGGACCACGCGGCTTGCTTCTCTCTTCGATCGAGACTTTGGGAAGACGAACGATAGAGGTCGGATTAACGAGGAGAGCAAGTATCGTAGTATATTATCGTATTCGAGAGAATAGATAATACAAAAAGGATGCGAGGTGATCAACGAAGCGTCACGTTTGAACAACTGTCCCTTCTCAGGTTGGACCGTAGGTTATATCCCGATCTCTCTCCCGCGCGTCTCCCCGCCCCGGCGAGGTCGCTGGTGTCGTATTCCTACCATAAACCGTAAAACCGCTCCCGGGAGCCAGAAATCCCCACCGTGGGCCGCGCGCGGCGGCTCGACCAACGGTTGAGAGTGGTTGAGAGTCGAGAGTCGAGAGAGTCTCCCGCTCCCGCCACTCTGGCGCCTCTCCACGACGCGATTCTCTAGCCGTGTATGCAGCATACGTTGTATATGCTGTATATAGATAGATAACCTACCCGTCTGTTTACGACGAATTTTTATCCCGCGAGCGTACGGACACAACCTTAATATTTCATTCCATCACAACAAACTTTCGGACGATTATACGTTGTTACGATGAAAAAGATATGGTAATCTTGGAGAATAGCTTGGTATGGAATTTGCCCAATTAATTATCGCCGCCGCCGCCGCCGCCGGTTCGTGTACGAGTCGAGACCTCTCGTATGCCAATTCGTAGCGCGATGCGAGAATCCTCTCCTCGCGTCGCTTCTTCACCCGGCAAGGACGCCGCGCGGGGCAACGGTGAGACGGATGCCGCATGGTTCCTGCTGACGCAAATGTTTGCCCATCTAGTTCATTCGACCTGTCGAATTTACGACCACCGATATAAACATTTCACCAACAACGCCAACACTTGAGAAGGAAAAAAATATGATGGGGAACTAGGCGAAACAAGCGCGAATCAACGGAGATTGAGAGTTCTGCTAAATTGCGCGGCGAATGTTGCGTAAGGACGTTTTGTCGATCGCTCCTAAAAAACAAAATTAAAAACAAATAAAGCCATCCATCCAACTTTCGTTGGTTGACTAAAACAACGAAGATAGAAAATACCACGCGAGTCTAGGAGGAAGACCGGTGAAAACAGATTCGCCCATAAAGAAATCGATCTTTATCGAGTTTATCAAAAATTAGAAACGAAGGAATGAGTAAAAATTATGAAAGGCATTGAACCGATAGAATAAACGAGAATGCAAAGGAATAAGACGAAATATAATAGATTTCTTTCAAATAATTTTTACGAAAACTTACGACCGCGCGAAGGGCGAAATTTTTGGACATTCATTGAAAATTATTTCGCGAGGGTGAATGCGTATTTCTGGAAATGGGGGAAAACGATTTGGGCTTATTTGACCTACGTGCCTATCTATATGTACACAGAGAGTATTTACAGCATCTTTGCGATATGTTTGGAAGTATCAAAGAATTTGGTGAGGTAATCGATAAGCTCGGGTTTGTCATTCTTATTCACATTTATCCATCGTATTGATCACCGATGTTTACCATTCATATTTGTTATTGGCAACGTAAGTTATTGCCGTTCATCCGCCTCGCGATTTGTCAATTTCAAACCTTCGATGTTTCCGTTTTTTGTCGCCCCACGTGATAATAGAGCGAAAAAAAGCGAAGAATCAAATTCCAAGGCGCGTTTTTTCCTCCGAGTATTTTCGCGCGCGTTGCATAATTTTCCTCGTAAACGAGGGTCTCTGATTTTGGGGCAAATCCCTCGTAAAATGACGAACTCTGCCACCTCAACTGACGCGAATCGTCGAAGATAATTTGTAATTAAGTTCGAAAATCGAACACGCCGCGGACGGAATCCCACGCATCCGGAATGAGAAATGATCGGTGGGAACGGAAAGAGCATCGCGAGAGGCGCGACAACTTGCACAGATATGCCTTTACGGGTCAGACGAATACGGCGGCGCCGAGACCGATTGACGTGCGTCGTAAGACGTGGGCATTCCACATCGCTGTCATCTATGGAATTGGGCTAAAATTAAACTTAGATTTAAGGTAATTTAGGCGACATCGCGCCGATCGAATCGATATATAACAACGAACCTGCGTCAACGGCATCCTTGGATCTTCCATAATCGATGAACTCGTTTCTCCAAATTGCGCCGATCCAGCAATAAATCCCCAGCCGGGTCGTGGATAAACGAAATACTCCGCATTTTTGAATCTTCGATAGAAATCTTTTGGTTGCAATGCGCAATCGTCATCGAACCCTTCGACGTTGGGCAACAGCGATCGAGGAGAAAGTTAACACTTTCGGTTTCAAAACAAACGGATTTTTAACGCTCATTTCAATGATCTCACTCGAAAAACCAGACGGCGCTGACAGAAAAAAAAATGAGACAATCTTGAAGCGCGACGCTAATTAAACCCTTCGATGATAGAAAAATCAACGGTGTACTTGTCACGCATGAATCAGCGCTCCGCGACAACCGCAGATCTCTTTTACGATTGTATCCCGCCTAACGAGGACATGCAAATGCACGATTTATTACCGAGTTTTTGTTTCGAAAAAAACTTAAACGGAGTGAAATAATCCGTGAAATATTCGCGAACAAAGTAATTGAAATGTGCAAAAAACGGAATGTTCTTGAAGCAACGGACCGCGGTCTACATCATCGACGGGTTATGTCACGTAGTTATTGTGTTGTAAATATATCGCCGGGTCACGTATCGTTACATCATCTAACGGTTGAGATATCGGATTGCGCTCGTTGTTTGTAAAGCGGGCGGATTTTTTGGCCCGACGATTGATAATAGCTCGTCATCCGTTAATGGCAACGAGCAGTCGGTTATGGGATGTCATTTTTCAATTGCTACCATTTCTCACCGTTCCCACCTCGATGATACACAAAAAGACTACAATGCCAGAGAGAGTAACCCGGCATTTCTGCAATTATTCCATCATTATACACACATATATGGGTCATTCCACGTCAAATCAATCGCTTTTCAACCCTATTGATTTTGATTTGGCTCGCATTTCTTCACGTTGTTCTCCACACTACTAAAACGTCTTTGTGCATTTTTTAAAATTCGTTTTGTCCAATCGGAAACAACGGTATTTTTTTGTTCAAATATTCATTACTTTTTTAAAAGATGTCCAAACTGGACTTTTTTTTTAATTTTTCGTTTTCAGATGAGCTTGATGGAAAAAATACAACAAAAATATCGAGTTAGATCTTCTATCAGATTTATCAGTTTTTCTGAATCAATCGTCGATTTTTCCAAGTCCGTTATTTTTAATTTGTTTATTTTATTTGATAAAAAAATAACTTCCCCCCGTAGTGAGCCGACGTTTTTGGTAAAACAATTTTTTTCTGATCCTTCCACAATCTGACTTTGTTTTTATAACAAATTAAACTCGAATGAGTTTATGATCTTTCTCACTTCGTAATATTTATTACAAATATGCGTGGAATGCCCCGTATAAATTTCTGTTTACCCGAGTAATTCGTGGCATTCGAGATCCGTTTTTTTCTCGCTTCAAATCGTCCGAGTTTGCCAGTACAGACACAACGTCGATCATGAAATTCGGAAGAAATGGAATGCTCGTTTTTTTTTTTTAAGACTGACGTTACACCATCGATGTTGTCATTTCACGAGAGACAAAACGTGACCACGCACGTGAAACCAGCAATGTGTGACGAAGTAGACGCTGATCTACTTTTCAAACAGTTCATGGTCCATACTATTCAGATCGAACATTCATAGATTCGACAGCAGATAATTATTTCTGCCCCGGAATAGAAAATCTACCACCGAACGACGAGCAGAGGATCGTTGCAATTTGATAGAAAAAACTACGATCACCACACTCCTCGCAGGTGCAACCGAAGAGTCGGAGCAATCAGTTCGAATTTGCGAATGATCCATAATAACTATCAACGCGCAATTATAACGATAATGATAATTATAATTATCCACACATGATCATAATTACAATGATAATAACAAACCTGCGATTAAAAAGTATTAATTGGTCGAAAATCGTGCCGCGAGATGGAAAAGAATCGATATGCTCGATACGCGATCTTGAAATTGACGGTCACCGGGGTGAACATCGTATTTCAGAACGCGAGACCCATTAACTGCCAGCATCGAATCAGATAATCGCAACTCATTGTTGCGGAGCGTGCGAT
The DNA here is from genome assembly GCA_963969455.1 of Arge pagana. Lineage (NCBI taxonomy): Eukaryota > Metazoa > Arthropoda > Insecta > Hymenoptera > Argidae > Arge > Arge pagana. The sequence continues at coordinate 23,105,056 of OZ018310.1, forward strand.
CGGATCTAACAAAGTCAAACTACACGTAATCGTACTTCACCGTTGACTCGCATGATCGTTAAGTATGTCACTGGCTAACTAGCATAAAATTCTTCGTTCGATTGGTAAAAAAAATAAAAAAATGGTTCGCGCGATTCGAATGCCGTAGAGATACCTTTTTTGAGCTGTAAACTAATTTCTCTCGTTACGATAACCATGGGAAGTTCGTTGATACGACTCGAGTGAGCTTTCGAACTGTTTTCTCGATCATCATGATGACCGACCGTGTGCATCTTGTGTTAGCCAACCGATACGAAACTGACCACTGAAGTCATCTGACTCACGAATGCTTAACATCTGACGTAAACAAGTCGAAAATTATTTAAATCGACAAAAACATATCTCAATGCCGCGCGGAAAAGTACGACGTCCAACACCAACCCTAAAAATTCGGGCTAAAAAATTCAGAAACGACGCTCAAATTTGCATCTTGGACCATTTCCCAAGTATCCTAAACTGGAACCGGAGAGACTATTTTTTTGAGATTTCTTTTTTTTTTTAGCAAGATACGTATGTCTTCATGGCTCGCAGCGTCGCGAGTGAAGATTTGCTGTTTGATAAATTAGTATTCTAATTCGTGAATCGTGCATCGATGGTTGTCGCAGTTTTGCGAGAATAAATCGGCGTCCAATGACAAGTGGCAATTCGGCGTGCAGATGCGTACGTGACACTGCTGTGCGAGAAGTAATCGCAATATCGTAGGTGTGTCGAATCGGTAGCTAATTTGTATAAAGTACAGCGCGATGAACTTGTTTGCCATGGCACATTGCCAGAACGTCACGTCAGATGGATAAGCAGACCGACGCGATGTCAGCCATTTTAAGTAATCGTTTCGAAAACTTTGTTACATCGTCTAACTAAATCCGAGATCGTTATCTCTGCGAGGCGCGTGTCAGCGATGTCCAATAAAAATGGCAACGATGAAATTCGACTTCTCGTAACGAATTTCGCTCTGCTCTTCTGATGTAACGCGATTGGTTGGAGAGCCGGCTCCCAGATCGGTACCGGAAGTTTCTTAAGCTTCCTGTCGTCGCGATTTCTCTGGAATTTCATGTTTCTCCGCATGTTTCTCGGATTCCAAAGCCTGCGGCGAGGCTGGATGGGCAAGAAAATCGTTAAAAACGAACGAAAAAGGAGACGAAAAACAGAAATCGCAAACGCGAAGACGAATTATGATTTGTTGCCCTGTTTGTTTTGTCGATGTCTCGCGTTGCGTAATCGGTACCACGTTTGGTGTCTTGCAAGATCGTCGAGCCTTGCGAAACAACGGATCGAACTCGGAATTTTGTTACATATACCACCGCGTTGTATTTTTCTCCATTCATCCGTCACTGCGATGCCAATACATCCAAAGAATCTCCCATCACCAGTTTGCAACATTCTGTTTCAACTAGGAAAAAAAGCAAAAAAAAAAAAAAAACGAGCGATCGCGTTTTGTTTAATATCTCCAAAGATAGTGACCGAATAAAAAAACTTGTGGGATGAAAGTTGCTAATAATATAATTATAGCTTTACGGTGAAAAAGTACGGTTGACCTTGAAATGACCTTGAAAATGTTCTCCGATTTAAAAATCAAACGCGTCATCCTGTTGCGCGTTGGAAATCGAGTATTTTTTGTACCAACGTGTTTTTCGTATCTCCTCGCGTTGTCGAGATAAGCACACGTGAGATTAAAAACAAAAGGCGATCGATGATCTATGGGTGTCGGAAATTTTCCAGTCATTGACACGGTTAAAAATCGAACGTCGCGTAAACATCCGCGGTCTCCTCGTAATGTATGCACGAACGAACAACCTTCGTGTTTTTCCTACCGATTGTTACGAAGGTATCGTTTGCTCGACGATAGAAAACGATGGAATCTCGAGTGTTTAGAGATTCCCAAAGACGCGTCTTTGACCCCGCGATCGCGTACCTTGGCTCCGTCGCGTTACATCGCACATAACGATAATAAAACGGCGATTTCGCAATAATGGATCAACGACGACGTCAGACGTACATACTCAGACGATTCGTAACTCTGTGGACAGAAACCGGTCCATCGCGAACGTGATTTCGGATCCCAACTTTCGTTACTTCGCAAGTAACGAAAATTCAGCCGGCCTACCGAAAAGTCGATCGAATGTCGCGTTTACCGATTTTTTCCTTTTTTTTTTTGTTCCTTTTATTTCACAGACTCTGGCCTTCTCGATACGATACCATCGACGATACGAGTTTCCGTAGATAGAAAGCTCGAGAAGGTGCTCGTACCTGTAACCGCGAGCGTTTTCCCGTCTTGTTTACGAACGGCAGTCCCACGAGAGAGCGAGTGCAACGCCCGTGAAGATCGGATCGGTGGCATACGATTCGACGTGGCATATAAAAACGACGAACGCACTTTCTTCGCGACGACGACTAACCTTGTCCAATTTTTTACCCATATTTCTGGCATCCCGCAGCGAAAGAATTGGAGAAAGCTCTACGAATTTCGTCCTTTCCACAATTTTTCCTTTTTTCCCCTCAATTTCTTATCTCCACTTTGCTCCCATCTCTTTGTATCGCCTTTGTATGTATTCAGTTTCGTTTGCGCTGCGAGTAAATCGTCGATCGGAATATAATGTTCCAAACGGGATGTCGTGATTGGTAATAAAATAAAAACGATGAAAAACGTATTATTGTAGAAATCGTCTCGACAAAAATACCTGATCGTCGAAAATAAAATTCTACCAGTGACGCACGACCGTTCGATCGATAAGAGAATTAATGCGCGGAGGCTCGTCATGTTTTTGGGCCGAATTTGCGTCTCGATATCTTAACACGATGCAAATCCTATTATCGTGCGGCGGATCGAACGAAAATCGCCGCTGGCACCAGCGACTTCTGTACGCACAATGAATACGGTATATATAGCAACGGATCGGAATTTTAAACGGTTTCGTATCACGATCGCGTTCCTCGAATAATTTCAACGAAAACCGCCGATCAAATTGCTATTTAGGCCAAGAGGTCGACATTTTCGAAAACCTTCCAAAAATCCTGCGGGAGCGCGTCGTCGTCGTGACTCGATGATATCGATTCCCAGATTTTTACCTCACCTCATCTGCCCTCTTCTCCGAACACTCAGACTCCAATTTATTTCCGAGCTACATCTTTAATACGCCACGACGAACAAGGCGGTACGTTGTCCTCGCATCGTCAAGGATGCAAAACAACGTGTTTCACCTGAACGTTTCATCATCTTCAGCCGATCATTTCATCTTAACCCTCTGGGTCACGAATGTTTCCACCCATCGTTTTCTTTCTCTAAGAAATTTCCGGTTCAGACCTTTTTCAGATCGCTCATTACGAATTCGCTGTCAATTGCAAAATCCTTGTTGGAACAAAATTCCAGAAAAATTACCATCCTCAACATTTTTCATCAACCATATCAAACCCCCATTTTGAATTTCAATAAATTCGCCGCGGATTCCTGATCAGCGACAAATTTCAGACCATCCTATCGATCTCGTCCTGGTATCGCTATATTCTGAAAAATCTGCCTTTTTTAAAAATACTAATTCGTTACTCGCAATAATTATTTTAAACAGCGATGCAATATTATTATTTTTCTCAACACTTGCTGAATTACTGCGAAGGAAGGTGAAAAAAAGGCAACGAAATCGATAACGAACTGCTCATAGAAGTTAAAAAATCGGTACTGTCTACCTGGGGCACCGCCCTCCCGCTGAGACTGTAAGGGTTAAAACCAATACAATGATGCGAGAAATTTACGATAAGTATTCGATGATTCCGTGTATATTATGATAACCCGTGGGGATTTTGTTGTGATAAATTTTCAATAAATACGCGTTGATACCTGCGTCAACGATTGCGTGTCAAGGCATACTAGGGTCTGTCCCAAGGTACGGTTCTTCCTACGATTGACAAATCGCCCGTCGACGTTCTTCGTCACTCGATCGAGAATCGGTAAAAATTGAGCAGAGCTGCCGATAATTGGAATCCGCGTTAATATTATTATTATTATTATTATCATTATTATTATCATTATTATTATTATTATTATTATTATTATTATTATTATTATTATTATTATTATTATTATTATTATTATTATTATTATTATTATTATTATTATTATCATTATTATTATTATTACTATTATTATTATTATTATTATTATTATTATTATTATTATTATTATTATTATTATTATTATTATTATTATTATTATTATCATTATTATTATATTTTTTCGAAATTTGGGGTAAAATTGAAATAAGCGGGTAATCATTGCGAGTGGATCGGCCAAGGAGCATGAGATCCGTGCAATAGTCTCTCTGTCTCACTGTCTCTCTGTATTTCTAGTACGTAACGCGATTTCCATAAACGTCGGACAGACTGAGTGTTGTCTGGAGTTATGAATCGGCTGTTGTAATATCTATTTAGAGCTATTGAGTAGTTTCGCGTATGAATACTGCCGGGACGACTTCCGAGACGGTTCCTCGTAATGAGAGATTGAAAAGGTGATGCGAATTCAATTCACCAGCGACCTCCTACGTAATCCGCACTTGCTCGTCGATTATTCGCGCATGTGGAATGCGACGGTCAAATGGATTGGCGAAACATTTTTAAAGATTCGTTTCATTTCGCAGAAATAGAAATCATGCGAAATTTTTGCAACGTGAGTGGTCAATTGGCAGCTAGGAGATCAACGAGCCTCCGCATGGTCGCGTTCGCAAAAACGAGTCGCACTGCGAATATCTCGGTAACTCGGAATACCAAATTCGAAGAGTATCTTTTTTCGATTAGGGGAATTTGTTCGTAACATTGAGCAAAAAAAATGATTCGTTGCTCTCACTCGTGAAGAGTTAGCCTTCGGTTATACTTTTCGTGCCGAGCTTGTTGCTACTGTTATCCGCTCGGCGATGTCTCCCTGGTTTTTCCAGGATTGTCAAAATTCGTAGATAGTCGCCGCAAACCCACGTGGTCTCCGGATAATTTCGACATCGCCACGATCAATCGAATCTCGTAGGCCGAAAATGAATTTTGCAATAACGTCAACGTTACACGGACCGAGGCGGCTCACTCGAATCTCACAGACATCACCTACTATGCAGAATCCGAAAATGTCAATTTTTTTAGTCAAGTCAAGAAACCTTGATTCGATTTTTTTCCAACCCAAGAATTATCACTTCTTATTGCTCATCCTGGTAAAAATGCCTTGAAAACTCCGAAAATTAGGAATATCGGTTTTTGATTATTTTCGTAAAAGAGACTTACGAATTCTCGGAATTGAGCGGTTTAAAAATTCCGAAAATCCCGATTTTATCAAATATTCGACCGATTTGTATTTCTCATTCCCGAATCCGACCGACTTGCCAGTTTTTCATTGCTACGTTCGTGGAAAGTGATTTCGTGAATCATTCATTTGCCATCCAATCAACTCTGGAACTAACGACGTTGAAACTTTCTGTGACTCATTCGGATTTTCATAAAATACAGTTAATCGGTTTTTAAATTTTTTTCTCCTGATTCGGAACAATTCCATGTAATTCTCGTATCAAAGAAATACTAGGTTTCCAATGCGCACCAAAGATTCGATGTTGCATTATTCTCTCAAAAACTATACAAGTAGTAATTTCAATTTTCGCTCAGCAGTCCCTCGTCGCAGCCGTCTATAACCATTTTTTCCGTAGCCTAACCACTCCGAGTATCTGCTTCAGCAAAAATTTCTCGTCCAAATCAAAGTAGCAGTGCGAATCTTTTTTCGCACAGATCCGAAATCATTTTTTTTTGTCTTTTTTTTCTTCTTTTTTCTTAATATTCCGAAGAAGTTGTTTCATCGTCGATTAGTTTCGCAATGGAATAAATATAATTCTGGAATAAATATAACAGTGGAGAAAAATTAGGGAAGGTACGTGCAATAAAACGTGTCGATTCCCATTATCGCGATAATATCGGCGGCTAAATCGTCGATCGTTTTTCAATTCCACGAACAGGCGAATAAGCGCCGAGCAATATTTCACACCGGATAATTATTCCCACGCAATCGATGTCGCCGACGTATTTCATCCGTTCCGTTCCAAACATCGTCTTCGTACCTACATGCTCTCGGTTAAGTATTCTTTCACAACGCTGAGACGTTCCGGATTCCGGAGGTCGCGATCCGTGTGTGCTCTGGCCGGTACCGATTCACCGTGAACAAAGAATTTCGACGCTCTTTCGTCGCACGCGAGAGCCGCATTCCTGGGTTTTGCCAGATATGAATTTTGCCGTGACAGATAGAGAGAGGAGAACACATCGATCGTAGAGACTGAGAGAGAGAGAGACGTTGGTACAGATCGAAATAGGCACACCTATCGCCGGATCGTTCGCGCGGACACGTGCCTTTCGATATTTCCTCCGCAACACGTTGTTCTACACGGTCGTTGGCTCGATAATAATCATAATACTCGAAAATGACTGGAAATAATAATTACCTTCATTATTATCGGATAAACTTCCGAATAACCCACACCCCCGATTAATCTGAACTTTCGTATACAGGTGTATTTCAACGCGCGGAGAACGAATATAATAGGTAAAATACCCGCGAATTTCATTTTCAAGGTCAAATCTAGCAAGAAAAATGAATTTTGACAAAAGTTTTTCACGTTTATTGTCATAAATATCGATTCTAGCGAAAAATAGTTCGAACAAAAGTTGTAGGCCATAAAAATATTGACATTTTTTGTTTCATGCGATTTTCATTTAGAGCCAGTCGTTTGCGAGAAAAAACGACAATGCTCCGAAATAGCTATATTCTGCTAAACACATCTTGGAGCATTATCCCATTTTTCTCACAAACGACTAGCTCTACATGAAAATTGTATTGAACAAAAAATGTCAATATTTCTATGGCCTACAACTTTTGTTGCAGCTATTTTCCTCTAGAATCAATATTTATCGCAATAAACGTGAAAAACCTTTTTCAAAAAATCATTTTTTTCCAGATTTGACCTTGAAAATGCAATTTGCGGGTATTTTGCCTATCATATTCGTTCTCAGCGCGTTGAAATACACGTGTATACGAAACTTTAGATTGTTCGGAGGTATGGGCGATTCGGAAGTACATCCTTATTATCATATGAATAATAATTACTGTAAATAATTATAATAATTGTAAATGGCATTAATAAAATTGATATGTAAGTAATAACAACGAAGAGGAATTCGGTAGCAATTTGGGGCCTATAAATTAGACAGTTGCAAATTTCTCGTTTGAATAACGTGGAGATTTTTTTTCCGTTTCATTTTATCTGGAGACTGCGAGTTGAAGTATGAAGAAAAAAGTGCAGATCAAACGCGACGAAAACAAGATTATCTGAGTTTTGAGAAAAATGGCGATTAGGTATTTTAGCTATTTTATAGGATTTTTTTGTCATATCGTCGATAACGCCACGTGCAACGATGTCGAATTCCGGCTTTCGACACCTGGAATTATCGAGATTAGAATTCGTGTCCGTGAGTACGAATCTGGTGATAATAAATTACAGTGGAAATATACCGAAAACCTGACTCTACCCGAGAAAAAAAACGATCGCGAAATGAAGCCGAGGGGAAGAAGGAAACGATTAAAAAATAATCGCGAAATTTTTTGCCGAAAATCGAACGTCTCGACAAAAAATCACGATTTCCTTCACTCGATTCCTAAGCTGATCCTTCGGAATTCTACTGGAACACGATTTTTTTCTTTTTGCTCGCAGCACACGTGCTGACGGATGTTTACGTCAAAAATATGCATATGCATTAGCTGTGCCAAAAAACATTTTTTTGCTCTGTTCCATACAAAAGCTTGCGTTTCTATAGCAACCAAAAAAGTTGTACTAATTTGAGCCCTGTAAATTAATTAGACAGTTTGCGCTCGTTTTTTCGCGTTTCATCTCATTTTATAATTCAGAAAATATAATTGATAAAATAATGGATACGTTAATTTCATGTATTTAAAAATGTTTTCCTCGACGAAGGACGAGGATTTTTTTTGGATTGATTGTAGATTTGACAACTCGTGCAATTTTTATAAATAACAAAAAATATATATTTTCGCATTCAATTTCTCGAGAATTTTGTTGTCGAAATTCGAAACGGTGGTTAGGAGGCGGAGGATCGTTCGGAGGACTTCGCCTTTCCGAGGGTAGCACAAGGATGTATGTATTGAGTAAACGTTGGGTCTGAAAATTGCCAAAGTTCCGAAATTCAAGATTAACGACGGGCATAAATAGAAAAGAGGATGAGGTCGAGGTATATTAACCCACAGAGAACTATTAGCTCTCCCACGTTTTTGTTCGATGGAATTATCATTGACGCAGGTTCTCCTAATAAGGGTCGCCGTTACGTTTATTGTTAGTTCTGCGGGATCATCACCTCCGGTCAATATCTCACGAGGCAAGAGACTAGCAGCCACGCATCCGAGTTACCCCCCCAATTTTCGATATTTCGCATCCATTTTTTTTATTAGTCATCTCGAAACCACGAGAAACACTCCGCGCGAAGCGCGTTTCTCCACCTGTCGCTCGTGCAGAACCATTCGACACGCGGACCTGACACAATCGGTATGTCCAGATCGAATAATCGACCCATCGAGATCCAAGTGACAAAAATTCCCAAGAAAATATCTCAATAACTACTTTATCTGTTTTTTGGCGTTGAAAGAGTCGATAAAAAATTAGACACTTTTGCGGTAAAAAAGGTTTTTTTAATACGTACTCCATTTTAACACATCAGATCAATATTTTTTTTCACTTTTACAAGTACGTACCGTTTCTAAAATATTTAATATGACAGTAATATTTTTAAAATGATCGTATTATGTTTTATCATTTTAGATGTCTCATGACAGCATTACTCTTATGTTGACTATGCCACGACAAGTAGGATATATCTTTCATTTTCTTTCGTCAAAGATACGTTGTATCAATTTATATACACACGGACGTGTTATTTTTTCTCAACGGAATAATTCAAAAATAATTAATTAATTGATTTTCGTACAGAAAATTGAAAATTACATTGAAGTTTGATACTGATCATCTTTTTTTAAGATTGGCGAACGCTTATGAGAAATGTTTATAGGAGGAAGAAGATCGACCGATACTTTCCGTCGAGAATTTGGTTTTAGGTTTTGTTTTTTCCTCTTGCTATTCGCGAGTTCACTGTGATACTTAGTTTCAGTAAGTTATAGAGGAAGATTCTGTTTCACGTGACGATCAACCAGTTTTATTCATCGAGTGATAGAAAAAAGGCTTGTTTACTTTATATCTCCGCTCCGTTGATATTTACAACGTATTTATCGTGATTTTCGTTATTATCATTCTATTTAGTAGTCAGGATTTTGTCGACGCAAAATATGTGAAATTTTTTATCAGCCCGTGCGCGCAGGCGGATATCTAAGAATGTTCGATGCTCGATAAGTGGACATTTTTTCCACGTTTCGGGATTCCCGCTGCATCGAATTTTTTGGTTGAAAAAAAGTTTGTGTGTGTGTGTGGGTGTGTGTGTGTGTGTGTACGCGTGTGCGTATGTGTGTGTGGGTCAAAACAGCCAGGATTGCTGAAAATCGGTCATCGCACCGCGAAAAAAAGAACAAAAACGCTGGAAGAAACGCGCCGCAATGTTCAAATGCCCGTTGAAATTTTGTATATTCGGAACGTGAAACGTGTTTTATAATGAAATCGAACCGACGATTAATTCGAGCTGCAATTTTGCTCGGGAAATAAAAATGAAAATAAAAATTGATAATCCATAATCGATTTATCTGCAACCGGTCGAACCTCTCCGATACGAGGGACTCTCTCGGTTTATGAGGAATTCGCGAAAGATTCGAGATTGTATTAGTACGAGGATTTACGACTTATTTGGCAAACAATTTTCGAGTGCGTCCGTTTCGCTGTGGACACGGAACTCCGCTTGATTTATCGAATATATAACAGGACAGGTTGGCGAGACGACCTTTAGAAATATGCGGCGAGTCGTCTTTGGAAGAAGATACGTTATCCCTCCCATAACTGCCTACAACAGAGACCAAACGATCTCTACAAATGAATGTTGAAAAGGCAAGAACAAAAAAAAAAAATGAACTAAAATAAAATAAAATGAAATGAAGTAAAATAAAATGAAATAAAATAAAATGAAATAAAATGAAATAAAATGAAATAAAATGAAATAAAATGAAATAAAATAAAATTAAATAAAATAAAATTAAATAAAATAAAATAAAATAAAATAAAATAAAATAAAATAAAATGGAATAAAATAAAATAAAATGGAATAAAATAAAATAAAATAAAATAGATTAAAATAAAATAAAATGGAATAAATTAAAATGGAATAGAATGGGATAGAATAGAAAAACATGAAATAAAAAAAATACGGAATCTTTACAGAAATTACCGAAAATTTTCCTGCACTTTTCGTTTTGACGTCCGCTTCTTTCAGAATTTGCATTCGCGAATTTTAGACGAATTTGGAGGCGGGAAATTTTGGGGGAAATTGGAAAGATCGCGGGTAAAAAATGAAACGAGGATGATGGAATAATTGGGACAGGACACTCGGCTACCTTGAGATGTCGGAGGAATGACGAAAAAGTTATCATTCTAAAAGCCGACGGTTATTAAACATTCGAGCGTCTCGTTGGCGCCGTTGACTTGTCTTTCGGCACCTGGAATTCGTGGAATCCACGTTTTTTTCCATCTTCCCATTGGATACAGATAAAAAAGAAGTCGGACGTCAAAAAAAAAAAGCCGCAACGAGTAAATTTATAAAAAATTCGTACTCTTCCACGATTCTGTATCGTTCGACGAAATCTTAGAGGAATGTACATCAAAGTGTATTCTCTGAAGATTGTAATCGAAGATTTATCGAAACAAATTATTTCCAGGGAAAAAACACGCAATCTCTGACGGAAAAATTAACATTTCCGAAACGAAGGGGTAAAATTTCGTGGAAAAAATTGTACGAGGAGAAATTTTGAGGAGAGTTTTTGGAAAAAATATTATTTTAAAGTATGCAGAAATGTGCGGGTTTTTCTACTATTTTTCTTTCGTACGACAACATTTTTTCTCTCACAATTTTCAGAAGATTACGAAAATTCGATTCAATTTTCCGTACATAGTGGAATTTTATTTTTCCTTTCGTCGAATTACCATTTTTTTTCTCAATCGATATTCAAATTATTTTACTAATTCCTTTGCCCGCAAAAATGTACTTTTCTGTCCGCAAATATTCACTTTTCCGTCCGCAAAAATTTACTTTACTCTTTAAAAAATTTCTGCTCGCAAAATCACTTTTTCTTCCCTCTGCTCGGCAATTGATTACTTTCCGCCCGCCTCGCAGGGATGGAATACGGCCATTTCATCGCAGTCGTGTGAAAATACTTTTTTCCAATGTTCCATTTCTTCGCAATCTTTGGTGATCAGAATTTGAAATTTCTTCGATGCAGGAATTCGGAAAACACGATTGTCCTCGTGTGTACGGGAATAAAGTGACAATTATCGACGACATCGGCGAGATTCCTGAGCCATAATTTACATCGAGGTTGTCTCGTCGCACTTCCTCTTACCGCGGTGAATTTCCACTCGGCTTTTCAACCTTCCTTCCTTCTCCTTGACTCCGAAAGTTATCGGCATTCAATAAATTGAATAACGATAAGGTTGGCTTTCGAAAGTTGTATAACGTACGATCATTAAAAGTGACACGCGCGAAGAGGCCTGTTCTTTCGAAAATAATGTCGAGACGAGAGAGAGAAAGAGAGAGAGAGAGAGAGAGAGAGAGAGAGAAAGGGAAAGACGAATATTACAACCGCGAGTTTTTTGGCCCAAAGAAGAGACTCGCACGTGACGACATACGCGAGTCTCGGAACGGCCAAATCGATCTCGAGGCAGTTTCGGGAATTCCCTGGCAATTTCTCGCAAAACATTCTTGCGTCATGAAGACACGACGCGTCGATGACTAGCGAAGAATTTTTCGCCAAATATAACTGCGACTCTCTCTCTCTCTCTCTCTCTCTCTCTTTGTGTGTCTCTGTCTCTGCGCCTTTCTGTCCGCTTGGAATTCGCACAATCCAGAGAAATGTCACGCGACAGAGTTCGCTCGTGAAAAAATGAGCTGAAATCAGTTGAACAAATAACTCAGCTTATTTATAGACCAAAAAACCCGATCGGCATGTAAAAACGGTTGTTCTTAGGCAAAAATTTCCAAAAGATCGAGCTCAATCTAGGAATATCTCGGAAAGTATGGACTTTGGAGAAAAATGTGTCGAATAAAAAATGAAGCTCTAAAAAAATCCTTTAAAAAAGATTCTATGCAATTTTTTCGCAACCACGATATTTTCGCACTTATTCGCAAAAATAGGATTCCGATTAATTTATTGCTCTACGTGATGTTGGATTATGGGGAAAATAGACAAATACACCGCGCGAATGATGAAAATGATGAAAGTTGACGGAAAAATATGAGAAAGAATTCAGTTTTCGGAATTCGGAATTCGGTCCTCGCTGACTCGTGTTTTTGGGATTCGTTGAATTCGGTCTAAAATTATAATACACGTCTACGTAAGTGGATTGCGCATCGTTTCGTTCGCGGTTCCGGTTACGAGGATCATAACGAGAACGCGGAGAGGAGAAGAGCACGTCGACGGAACACGGATGTTTATTGCGTGCGAGGTTTATTTCCACTGACACTGAGATTCGAGACCAATTAACCGGCGATGACTAACGCTACGTGCACGAAAACGATCGTCGTTTTCTCCGACCTGTGAAAACCCAACGGGGTTTTTGAAAAGATCGACGGGCCGAGGAATTTCACGCTTACGACATTCTTCGAAGCCGACGTGTATCGATAACGAACGACTGCCTACCTCAACGTTCACCGTTCATACGTCACTGCTCGGCCGACGAATTTCGAACAGAATTTAATACAATTTAACGTACAAATCCACCTCGATTTTCCCTCGAAAACACGATCACCGCGTTTCTCGGCAATTCTATCAAATATTTTTTCCGACTATTATTTATTTATTAATTCATTTGTTTTATTGTCTACAGAGCAAGATCTATAAATAGATTTAGAATACGATGAAGCGTGTAGCATCGATTAATTACAAAATAATCGTACGAAAAAATCGTGGATCTTTGCAAGTGTCGAAAAAGTGTGGGAAGATATTACGTTGTCTACCGTTTTGCCGAGGAAAAAAATTGTGACGTGCGCGTTCGGCGAAATATACGTGCACTGGTTAATCGAGATTGTAGCTGTATTTGCGGCGGAAAAAAGCGATGAGATCAGATTGAGAAAAGTAGTGAGAAACAACGGGTAATAATTACGGGCCGCGAGTAGCGCCAGATCCGGTATATACACAGGAATTCCCCCGCAAATTATAAATAACCGCGGGGATATCTGTACGGTCGTTCGCGATGGAGGAATCTTCTGCGCGATATCCGCTTCTTCGTATCGGGCTCGACACACATAACGAGACTATATTTACGCATTTGAGATATAATAAAATATCGTCGAATAAATAAATCTCCGGCGACAAGTTCACCGTAATCGGAGATACGTCGCGTCGTTGTATCATCCACGCGGCGGCGCGCCCGCGCGACAGCGGTGCGCGTTGGGTTGCCCGAACGCAGGCGCCGCGAGTGGTCATTCAACTGTTTCGCCGTCATTACGCCGCTGAGGCTGTAGAATTGGTGATTCGAGGAAACGTACCGAAAGATAATGATAACGCGTCGTAAAACCGCAAACGAAGCGTTTTAAGTACAGAGATTGGAAGGAAGGAGGAAAATAAGACGAGATTTGTTATCGCTTACGCGCAACTCGCGGTGTGAAAACTAACGAAGCTGCCAGATAATTCGACGAAAATCGAAATAATCGACGAACTCGGCGTCTTCGTGTTTTCTAAATGTCTCCTAGGTGACCTTGAAATAATTGGAAATCTTCGTAGGAAGAAATTCTTTTTTTATCGGAAACATGCGCATAAATATATCTGGAATGAAACCGGTCGAAAACATTCTGTATGTGCGAGGAGGACGGGAAGTCGAATATGCGCACTACGAAATGACGAATAGCATTGACCCTATTGCGATCAATTGATCACGTGCATCGTCCCGACGTCTCGTGAGGTCATGTGCGACGAGATGTGCCCGTTATGTAATTACGAAGGAGCAACGGCGAGGTCCATGCGCATTTTTACCTCCGCGACGCGTACGTCGTTCGTTAAATTACTCGTGACGTCGTCGCGCACGAAGGTACATCATGCTCGCCGAGTTGATCGAAGTGTTGGAAGAAAATAGGAGAAAAAATATGCAAATGAAGAGAAAAAAAACTGGCAATCGCGTCGAAATCGATACAATCGGGCTGTATGAAAATACAAATATTTCTCTGTGCAAAGAAAAAGTAAGAACTTCAGAAACGCGATGCTTGTGACGAAGTATTTTTTTATTTTTAACGGAAGCGAAAAGCCTCGAGGAAAATGAAACGCAGTTTAGAACTTTGGAATTAGAGATGCAAACGAGTTTGTTTTTGGGTTGGTGGAGTTTTTGGATTTGTTGTTTGCGAGTGGAAAAAACCGCGGGCATGTGTCTGCGTATGCAGGTGTCGCGTATCGCGGTGGAGGGAGACGGAGAGAGTCGCGAGGGAGAATGCAAGAAATTAGGCAACGATCAACCGTGGCCACCGATTAATTTTAATTAAACAGTCAAGAGATATACGAATATTGGAGCTCCTTGACAAGGTCGTTCTCTCCTTCTCCGTCATTTTTCTGGACTTTGCGCCATCGTGGACCCGCGTCTGCGTAACCCGCCGCCGTCTCTCGTAACGGCGCTACGCTAATTTCGATAAATCCTCAAAATACGTCGCAACACGTTTACTCCGCGATAAAAAGCAACGCGAGGTCGTTATTTTTAACCCGGTCGTTGAAAACTCTGGAGAAAAATGTGGAACTGCCGTTGTTTTTGCGGAGCGTTGACCGACCGTACAAAAGCATTCCTCGCATTGTCGTGCGAGATCGTAGGCCCAGCGAATTTTTTATACACGCCTCGTCGCATTATCGCGAACGAATTTATAATCGGCGACCTTTGGAATTTGAATGGTTATTTTACGGTACACCTCCGCGCCTCGCGATTTCATTGCATTTGCCGAATCATCATCGTCGGTCTGCCATAATTTAAGGATGTGTTTATTAGATGCCGAATTCCTGAATAAATATCATCGCATGTTTTCATTTCAGTCGTGGAATTTGCTACCTGACGTCAATTCTAGCCGCCTGACCAGGATGTTATAAACTTTTGCCACTTTACAATGCGAGATACGACGATTATTCCTGGCCAAAAACGATCTCGTATATCTCACAGCTCTTCGCCCAACAGCCCCGAGTTTTTTCTCGATTTTCTCAAACCGATATTTTCCACATTTTCAGTTTACTCGTCTTCATCCTTTTTCGGCAACACATTCGCACCTGTGAAATTCGATGCTGACCGCAGACGTAATCATCGAATATAACCACGTTTCGTAACATTTTTATTCTTCACTCCGAACAACTTGCGAATTTTTCTCTTGGCGCCACCGACGACTCTTCGTTGTACAATGATAGAGACGACTCGCAATAAATTATCGCACTCCTCACCTACGAAATTTCACTCGAGGATCGACCTTCGCTGCGTCGAATTTTTCGAGGAAAAATAAAATAACACGATGCTTCCAGATATGGAGAGCAGGATGACGAATGTGAGGTCGCGATGCTCTTGTGCAAGAATCATATACCAGCTTTGTCACGATGGCAGCAAACGTTCGTTGCTTCCATGAGATCGAACAAATGAGTGGAAAACGATGGAATCTGGTTTATTTTCGCAAATTCCGTTCCGAATCTACAAGCTACTCTCACAGACGGATGGTGACGTCACTGATGCTCGTTGAGAATCCGATCGTTTCCGTGATTCTTTTCGCTGCGAAATGTAGTTCAGGCTTAGGAAACTGTGGGAATGCGATGGTTTTTATCGGCGCGGGGAAGAAGCAGTAGGATACATAAATCTGTACGAGGTAGGAATCCGATACAACGGATCATCGTGACTCGCGACGACCGGGTAAGGTCGTCGGGCATGGCGAATCAGACGCCCACGGCCAGCGCTCAATTCCGTGCGACCTTGCCGAAACGACCGTCGTTTTCTGCGACGATCGATCAAACCGGTATGAAAAGGCGAAAAAAATCTCGACAACTACGATGAAAATTCGTACGGTCAAAGTTTGTGTCGCGAATCGAGGAATAATCGAGTGTAAAATTGGGCAGCTCGCGAAAGAATCCGATTGGAAGTACTTGCAGGAAAAAAAGCCTGGCTCAGCGAGATCGTTAAAAGATAAATATGACTGTAAGAAAAAGGAAAAAAAGGAAAAAAAGACTGTGGTATCGAGAGATGCAGGAAACGAAGAATTATCGCGGCAAACGCGAGAGGACTATAATTGAGCCGAGGATTGAGACCGTAGTCTGGGAAGATTGAAGAGATCGTTGTATGATTGGAAAATAAAAATAAAAATGAAAATAAAAATAAAAGTAAAAATAAAAATAAAAGTAAAAATAAAAATAAAAATAAAAATAAAAATAAAAATAAAAATAAAAATATATCCGCGAAACGATGAAGGAGGGTGACGAGTGGAGAAAGAGACGTAACGGCCACTCAGCGTAACCCACAAAAATGTTCTTGACCGCCGGACATGATTGTCGTAAAAAAAACTGCTGACCTTTCGCGAGTACGAGGCTTTGAACGAAGATTTAAATATCATGAGATTTCCGTTAGTCATTTTTGGCACGATGTAACCTTCGGAGGTTACATGGAATTGAATTGATCAGACTGCTGATTGCTATTGGTGGTTGGAAAAAAATGATAACACAGGTTTGCGAAATAATTTCTTTTCCAAAGATATTTTATTGAAGTGTTCATTTTTGGCAATCGTGATTCTAAACGTGATACAAAACTATGTAGGGAAATAATACACCTCTCGTCACATTCATGTCTGAATGAAAAGTCTGTGATTACTGAGGTGGAATCATACATTTTGGTCTTATTCGATTATTGTTTACTTGGAATTGTAAAATTTGGATGAATGGGAAAATGTGAAGAAATGAAAACATAGATTTCGAAATTGCGGTGATGTCGCGGCAGCGTTGATGCGACGAATAAAGTCAGATTTCAAGGATCGAGTAGTGCGTCGAGGATCGTGGTACGAAGAAGATATATGACAAAGGATGTGAAATAATTGCGAAGGCGAGAATCGGTCGATCGATCAATAAAAACGGCGTCTCGAAGTCGCGTCTTTCGTTCTTTTTATACTCGCTTCTCCGAACTTTAATGTATTCGCGCGCAACAGCGAAATTTCAGATTTGCCGAACGTGTTTTTTTTCTTCACTTTTTATTTTCTACACATTTTTGCTTGTTTTTTCATGTCGCGCGCGCGCCTCGCGGAAACTTGAATTGCCGATACAGGGAAGCCCGAGTTTTAATTTGAATAGTCAGGCGAAAAAGTGCCGTGCGCTTAGCAAGCAGCGCGTATCTATCCGTCTATCAGTGGCGCCAGAACGTCGCGTCGCCTTCAGCGATCCTCGCTGTTAAAAAGCAGACGTCGCGATCGAAACCGCCGGGCCGCCGAAATTCCGTGCAAATAGGCAGAAGACCGACCATCAGACTTCCGAGGAATTTCGGCTATCCGCAAAAACTCACTCGATTAATCAAAGATCAGAATGTAAATAACAAAATGTCGTAAACAAACTTTCGTACCTCGCGGTTCTCGCCTCGCAAGGTAAACGACGAAATGCAGATATGGTAAAAGAAACTGATTAAAAACGTTTGTCGCAAGAAATCGTCGTTTGTGCAATTTGCACCGCACCGCGAGTCGTCAAACATCGCAACGCGTCGTGCTGCTACTCCGCGCCTGGCGCCGGGCAACCCGCCACGCGGCGATGCATGTTGTGACGCATTACATCAGGCTTCGAGAAAATCAATCGTTTTCTCAGGTATAACTGGTTTTTATGACATTCAATGGCCGGAAGTAAAGTGAATTTTTTCCATCGGACGTTCGAGAATCAATCAACATATCGCTTTCGAGAATACTCGGATGTTAATATAAATTGTAGTAAAAAAATGAACTTCATCAAGAAATTGTTGCTGTGTATGTTTTTAAAGTGCAGTTTGGACAGCGGTTCAAACATCCGTTGCAAACATTTATATACTATTCATCACAGGCATGCTGCTCGCAAATTTATTTAGTCATTACGTTCTTCGTGAAACAATTCGAAGTCGAGAGATTTTCCCTCGTGCCCCATTTCCGAATCTTATTGTCAGAAGATACACCTTGAGGAAATGTTTCTACCAAAAATGAGATTCTTTAGAAGAGTTACTTGGCGATTTTTCAGTCAATTTTCTTTTATCGATGGTAAAAAAAATGAGATTTTGATTGTATCGACAACATTGGATCTGTAAAACGTAAATCGAACAGTATAATTTTTTTTCACCATACAAACGCGAACTATAAAATTCGCACGTATATCAATAACAACATAATAATAACAACATAGACGCACCTTACTCAGTAAACAATCTTATCTCAAGTCTTATCGTTATTTATATAAAATAAAAAATATACAATCAACGTTTAGGAATATTTTTAACTGTTGCAAGGCGGTAATTCTATTTTTTATCTCTTCCGTTTAGAAGAGAAACAACCGTAAATCTCATTTTTCTCGGTATAACAAGTTTCTCAATAATTTCGGTGAGTTCTACGATTTCTGTTTCAACCGTGACCATCAAGGGTTATTCGCGATGATTTGCACGCGAATCCTTGCTGATGCGATCAAGAGTCGGTGCAAATTTTCCAAACTGCAGCACGAATTTGCCTTGAAATTTTAGTGGCGCCCATAAGCGTAATTTAACTGATGAGCTGTAAAGAATTTGGTAACAGTTTATTACAAAATTCACTTGTTTGATTCCCGAGGAATTATAGACGTATTACGAAAGCTGAAGCTGTGCGATACATACGTTTATAAAATTCGGCAGGAAAAGATACCTCGGGCAGCAGTCGATGAACTTTTTGCAAAACGGTCGCTGTCTGCGCCAAATCTGCGTTCGTATTCCATATCTAAATGAGAAATAGAAAACGTATAAATTGAGGATGCTTGCAAAATATTACAAGAGAAGCTACTAACCTGCACGAGGTCATCTCTGTCTCTGACCGAAACGGTCACTCCGCTAATTTCATCACCCTCCGCGAGATCGTCGGAAAATTGTTCACCGATCGCAGCTAACACTACCTCTTTCCATACTCGAGCCTGTAATAATACTCAAATTGGTATCGGAGTGCGCGCAATTGGTAAATGTAAATTATACGTTGAAATCGCTCGTACGGTGTCTCGCTTCTGGCACTTGAGCCTCCATGTTCCACCATACTGATTCACTGGTTCTTCCCACAGTGGATACCTCTCTTCTCTCGTTAAATGATAACTATAGCGAACCTAGAAGCAACGAACCATTAAAAATAGATTATCGTCAGATCTTATCGATGTTCGAGACAAACAACATTACGTTCGAGAAATATAATGAAAATATTGTCTTCGGGGTGTCATCTATGAAATTAGACCAAAGTTTTAATAACTTCTTCTATATTCAATGGTAAATTTGAATTGTACAAAAAAACTGATGCAAACTAATCACATTTAAAAACCCGTTCATCGAAGCTTGTATTTGATTCTTCGCTCGTTTTCAGAAGCAATACGTATCGGCGCAGGACCAGGATGCGATATGTGTTGTACAGATTTATTACAGAGGTAATATACCTTTAATTACACATCGAAATCTAATGTTTTTACAACGAACGTCATGAAGTTAGACTTTCGTTGTCTGCAATGTTAATATTTACCAATGTTTCTCCTACATTGTCTAACATATGTAGTACCTTGTTTTCGATTGAATCATCCGGTTTATATTTAGAATGTATTGATAACGCGGCAGTTGATACCTAGTTCTCGAGCAGCGCGAGGTTTACCTGAATATCACCAGCGTCCGGTATATTGTTAAACACCGCCCAAAAACTTTGAACAGTATTTACAGTGTAGATCTTTTTCAAGCGTGCCTTGTACTCTTCGGTCGTCGTGCCAGGGATCGCCCTGTCAAAAAATGATAACAAGATAAGAGATTGGATGGCGATGTTAGCGGAACGCGTCGCGCCAGATTGGAGGCAAATAGAATAAGTAAAGAATTGCGTAAGAGATGTTTGTGCAACGTAAAACGACAGAGGTCATTGGTTAGGCCACGGTTAACTGCGTACCCGAACTACTTCACCAAACGCAACCTTCTCAAAACGTTTTCGATGACTATTACTCGATAGCAAAGACAACACGATTCATATGTTCCCGACACCGGCACAAAAAAAGAAATCAACGATGAAACGCTCGATGTATAACTCATCGATTTGTCTCCAGACTACGTGACTATATATCCTTCTTGAAATTGAGAAGAGTCATTGCCTCGATGTATATGACATATGACAATGAGAATCGTGAAGTTGGAATCATCGCTTGCTTACTTGTCCAACCAAAATGTCCACGGCGTTTGGAGCGGGATACCTGGGGTGTCGTCTTCCTCGATATTTTCCATGCTCGTTGCCGCATATGTCTTCGAATTTGGATTGTTTTCACCGCCGGACTGGACGGTATCTGTCGACTCGCACTCGAGTGCCGCCATGTTTGATACTGTTTGAAACACAACTAAAACACCAAGCGGTTTATTAATAGACTGACATGAGACTGACGTTGTCCGACCGGTCCGACTGCTTCAAACTTCGACGCGGTGTCGCACGTTGCTGGACGTCGCCGGCGCCGGCGCTTAATGCGTCTCTCGATCAGCTGCGTATCAGACATCAGCTGACGCTGTGGCATAGCCCGCGAATGAGAAACGATCACCTGTACTCGCAGCAATCGCACGGTCGATACAACTTTTACCGCCTGGATGTAATTGCGGTGACTTTCTTTGCCTCTTCTGCGACACAAGCTCCCTCTGTCTCTCTCTTTTATCGTACCTACATATATTTCGCAAACTTGTCCGTGCGACAGGTATTCAATGTTTGAACGGGATATCGACGTGTGTTCTTTTGTATGACCTTTGTTTTAGCGCCAGACATTTCCGTCATTTTAATTGGTCTACCGTTGTCTCGTATGTCCAATGAACACGTGTATAGTCGTGCGCGACTGCATATGTTGTTCGACGCGGAGTCTACAATAATACGCCAGTTTAGCGAGTTCTACTCAGGTTGTTCTACTCAGGTTGGCCTTTTTTTGTTGTTCTTCGGTCCCTCTCTCTTTGGTACATTGATTTATAGACAACCTAGGCTATCCAAACATTTTCTAGAGAAATTCTTAATAGCGTATCATTTAGTGGTATAACAAACGTGGAAAAACATTCTTATCTCTACATATTAGTTGGTTCGCGTAATCGAAAACAACGTATGATGTAACGTAAAATACGTGTCTAAAAATATATGTAACTAGATTATTACCTATTAATGATCAATTGATTATTAACAATTGATTGATTATTGATTATTTAATTAATCTTTTAGAATAAATAATATCGTTCGCTGATTCGGAATTGATTTGGGTAACGACGGAAAAACTTGGTCGGTATATTTTTAATATATTTTATTTGTCGTGTTTCATTTCGTTCCAGTGGATTTTTTTTACATGAAATACTTTGTTTCGAGCTTCTTGTTCAGGAACATTATTCACGAGAGCGTACCTCTCACGAAGATAAATAAATTTCAGAAATTACGCGAAGAGGTATTAATATGGTCTTAGTCTGTGATAACTCCCTTAGCAGTAGTTGGACTATTTGAAACACCAAAGAGCACCCACAAAATACAGTTTCAGTATTCGTAATATTATGAGATGTATGAATCGAGCGAATTGAACCAACTCCGCAGAACAAAAAATCGGCATGTCATTTCATGGAATCCTATTTTCTCCGTTTTACATTATATTCAGCCTGTAATTTGAACCGCGGCCGAGGAAAGTTTTCCCGATATGTGAATAGCGAATTATTACCATATCACGAACAGATTGCAACGCGTTTCTGAGAACTTTGTCAGAGAGAACAACGATAATTGAAATTCAGTAACGACGGTCCCTGCGCCTGACACTACGCAACCCCTCGTACTTCCGTGGCTCTTCTATTCAGCCACCTTTCAGAGTACCAGTTACGCGATCAAGTTGATTATGCTAAAAACGATCGGTTAGCAAAAGCAGATCTTCTTCATTGTATGAATTTCGAGAGACTCATCGAACAGGTTGTTTTCCAGATTTAGCAATGCCGTAAAAAAACGCAATAATTTAGTATGAAAGCGCTACTTTCGGAATTGACAAAAAGAAATCTAAAATCAATTGAAAAGTTTCTCTATCGATTATTTCGCAGTTTTCCGAATGCGTTTCGCGGGTAACGCCAGCCGAATATTAGGTTTCGCTTCGCATCGTACGATAAGGTTTACGTACCTGCGAATAATATTGTCGTATAAAATGACGAATAGTATGTAGAATTGCTGAGCTTATCCATGCGGGTGAGAATTATAGCCGGGCACGTAGCTACGTTCGATATGAATTCTAATCTTATCGTTATTCGCGTATCGTCAGATTGAAAGTTGATCCGTTGCTGTGTGCAGTGGTTACTTTGCCGTTTGAATAATGAGTGATCGATACGTTGCGATACTCGAAGCATGTTAGTACTATTTATGCAAGGGTTTGAGTATCGCGCGCAGCGGCTAGTTAATTTACAGCGTCACAAATTCACTCGATTAGCCTTCCTCCATTTCCGGCAGATAATTATTGCAACAAATATCAAATATCACTCCGTTTTCCTTCCATTTATCCCTTGCAAAATGCAAATTGCACATTTTTTTTCACCACACGGTACGCGTTGGGCATGTTCTAATTTTTTACGCAAAGTTTATATTTACGCTTCGTTTGATTCTGAAGGAAACGATCCACGCTATCGCGAAATAGGCGAGGTTTTCTGCCATTAAAATATATACCGAAGAATGCATCCATTGAGATTTACTCCTCGTTGACACGATTCCGACCCTTCTATCAGCTTAAACAAAAAAACGATTCTCAATTAGTAAGATTGTCACTACAATCTCTACAGTTTGAAAAAAGTCATTTTTTTTATTTGAGCAAAGCTTCAACTGGTTTAGTTAGAGTAACTAAAACAGCTATAACTCCGTGAATAAGTGAAATTTTCAAAATTACTTTACAGGATATACTCTTGAAGGACTACATTTTGAAAATATCCACACACAAATCGATTCTTCAAAATTTTACACTAGAAGGTCCCGTGTTGATGCACCGTCGGACCAATCGCTGTTCGCTGGCTGCGTTCATCGATAAACGTTTAGCGGTCCGATGCATGTGGCCTCAACTTAACCTGTCTACGCGAAATCATTTTTCTTTTGCATAAGTACTGATAATGTTAAAGGAAAACGTCACGAGACTTTTTAATCGCGATGGAGATAATGCGTGATCCCTACGTTTACACACCCCTGGCTCACGTCGACTCCTCTATGTATATATAGATCACGGCTTCTAGTTAAAGACTCGGTTCTACTTCGTAACTAGTCGTCGTGAAGCGGGCGGGATTGTCGTGACTAGAGCACGCTCTGTACAGTGAGATTAGAAAAGGGAAGACAAAGCTCTATATAGATGCGAGAGAAATTTCGAGATTAGTTTCTTTTTCGTGTCTAGTTTAGTGATACGTGTACCATAGCTAATCGGGGCTAACATTCGCATGGCCTGAATAACGAAACGATACGCGACGTTCGCTATACATCGCGACTATCGTGTTTCACGTACGGATAACCAATTTCGCGTCGGTTTTACTTTTGTTTATCGTACGATGACATCAAATTTCTACGTACAATTTACGATGTGGATATCGTATATTCCGAACGTCACGTGCGCGGAATCTGATTGGCCTACCTCGTAGAATTGTCTCGTTTTGTCCTTGACTATCGTTAAATCGTAACGAGGAAAACGTAACGTCTCGTATCCCCACTCTACGATACTAACATCCCAAAGCGTTGAGCGGGAAGCTGGACGGACAGTAACGCCACGTGAAAAGGTGCAAAGCGTATAAACACACTCGTATGATAAGTAGGACACGCTCGGGCGTACACCGACGCGTGTATGAAGATATCACTGGAAATGGACTTTTTCACTTCTTGTCGGCACGTAATAGACTTCGTACGATGTGATTTTTATCGAAACATGAAGAGAGTCGCGATATAAATTATCACCTGTCCAAATCCTAAACCGTTTAATCGCCACGACATGCATCAATTGATTATGAAAGATAACCGTAAATAAATATAAGTGACCTTTTATCGTTCGGCGTTCGTCCCGCGTCGAGTGGTGTACAGTGTATTGGGAAAGGATTGTTAGAGTAGCCACCAGTACATCTTTAAATTCATGGGACTAACGTTTGATTTTCGCGCGCTTGAAAATCCATCACTGGAAAACATCTGACGGTTGAAGACGCGACGTGAGAGTGGTGGACGCTTGACGATCAGTCGCATCGCATCCGTCAACAGGGTTGTGTCAATTCGGTTGTTACATAAGCAACAATGGTGTTTGGAAATTTATTCGTAAGTCGATTTCTGTTATTTTTGATGTTCACCGATCATAGGGAAAACAATTGAAAACAATTGAGATAGTACAAGACTCAATTTACTTATTTTTATTTTTATTACCGAATGAGAAATGTGGAATGAAAGATGTTGAACCTCCAGGATCTCACGTCGCGACTATTATGTTGGTACTTTCGGATGATTTTTTTTCTCAATGTTTTCGTAAGTAGATACTTCCGACTTGCAAATGATTTGCAACTTTTCACTTGTTCAATCAAAAATACAACGATGACATGGTGATTCTTGATTTAGTGGTCGTCAAGCAACTCTGTATCTATATACTTTTTTTTTATTACATGCGAATATTTAGCGGGATATCTGCTTGTGGTTTTTTTTTCGCATTTGTTTAAACAAACGTGACGATTATAGACACGAGCGAGCGAACGTATAGACTGAGAAATATTCAGACAAATGTATACAATATCACTTGAACAAACGATGAACAAACGATGAACAAATGAATATCGCGATGAACAAACAAAAAGCACATCATTTATCACTAAACATTTCCTGACTTCTGTACGACGACCTTGTATTAATCACTGTTCCCGTGAATCGACTTGTTTCCAATTGATAGTTTTTATCGCCGAGTGAAAGTCAGCGATTATATGTAGTTTGATCGTTCTGCGAATACAAATTGGTGCGCACCAATAAGTTTGCTGGACCGCGTGTTCTGCGCATGCGCAGACGGCGCATTACGTACAGAGTACTCGACGCGAAACGGAACGCTCGCGCCCGCAGTATGTACAGCGTTCTTCGTTGTAATCTCTCGTTATACTGTTGAATAGCTGCGAACATGCCGAGATCTGCAAACCGATCTGCAAACCAACTGTATTTGCATCGTGCGTCGTTCGCGATCCGACGATTTAATTTAAATATTGACACTTTTGGTATTTTTCATCGGGAATACCCGCGTAGAACGGATGTAGAATCATACTCAACGCACACGCGTCGGTCGAACATAAATTCGAAATCGGTGGTCAGCAGATATTTCCGACCGTAAGATCCCACGAAATAGCAACTGTTATTCGTGTGATCCGTAGAATCGTACGAATACTATAAATACGTGTAAAATTTTTACGCGTCCATCTATTGCCTGTGCGAAGGCAACCTTGAACCAGCGTTTACACGTTCCTGCTATCACAACCGAATCGACGTGATTCAGTAGCACATTATACAACCGCATAATCACCTGGACACAAAACTAGATTAATTATTTTTTTATCGCAATCGCTAAACACCTATCGCTGAATAAAAAAATCTCCACCGTTTCGGTTCGCGATATCGAAACTTTGCACTGACATGCGCGCCGATTTTATGTAGGTACAGTTGTTTTTCTTGTTTTCTTCTGCAATACATTTCTGTTCTTCTAATCAGGTACATGGTCATTTTTGAGCGGTTTACTTTCACTCGACCGATTTGGCTGTTTAAAATGTTTAAAAAATTATTTTGGGCAGCGAACATCTAAATCTAGAATTTGAGTAGAACGTGTTTTGCCTTCCAACTTTTACATCGCAATCGCGCGTGCGTAGCATTTTCAATTCTGCTAAAATCTGTGTCGAAGACGCAGACGCACGTTTACCGCGTAAGAAAAAAATCTACCGTAACCACAAAGCATTCGCTGACAAGGGAACTTTTAGATTTCCGCAAAGACAATTTTTTCATGCCACAGCATCGAACCCTTTCATATTAGATTTCTCAAGCACTGACGTGCTTTTCCTTCCCGACGTTCTCGATACATTTTGATCGGTTGTTGCGTTAGGTTTCGTTAAAATTTCTTCAGAATACTCGCGATGGTAGCGTCATCGTATTCGGAGTGGGGGAACGAGGGGAGGGGGGATGAGCGAACAGCCGTGCGATACAGTTTTCGCATCCTCTGATTCTATTCATGCGTGACTTTTTGTCGGGTCGGCGTTCTGTTTCGGCGCGAAGAAACGCTCACTTTCTTCCGACTTTCAGTTATACCCACGCGACTGCACGCGACTGTAGTGACTCTGTGTTCGATGAAAGCCTGTACAGTGTCTCGCGATCGTACAGCCTGTTCGTCGCAGTTGAGTAATACTCGTTCCGCGAAAAAGTCAAATACGTTCAATATTTCATAATCACGAGTAAAAATTTATGCAAATCCGATTCCTCGTATCTTTCGAACTTTTACCAGTAGTGCTACGAAACTTGACTAAATGGTTTTACAGGTAAGAATAGTGAACCTCATTTTCATAATTCTGTCCGATTCGTGCAATACGCGAACGTGTTGATACCAAGATATCAACAGAGACACCTACAATCAAGTTTTATCGAGCCATTTTATCAGTGAGATCAGCCAATTCGACTATTTTCGTTATGATCATTGTAATTGTTATCAGATAAAGAGCACGAAATGTTTCTTTTATCTCGTTACACGTCTCATACATCATATTTTATCGTTATTATTATTCAATTGTTTTTACAAAAATCCCTCGAGTCTGATCATTTTAGTTTTCGTCGCGTTATATCGGTAAGAATCATTCGCGTTGTCTCTAAACACTCGGGATTCTTGACAATGCATAATTTTTCGCATCATCAATGGGGTTACCTTTGCGGATGTTAAGGCTTCCGTTTGCGGATGTTATTAACCTCTTTTTTGAGGCTTATCTCAATGATGTCACCTCGTTTGCCTCCTTGGCCACACGAACGCCGCATTCACGTATAGTATATCACGTCTCCTCACATACGTCACACGTGACCCGTCTATTTTATCGTGATGTATTGTCACTGGCTTACGGCGAACGCATGTGGAAGCACCACGACACACTGCACAGTCAAAGGGCTCTCCGAGTACAAAAACTAATATGTGATCTAAATTGATTACGCTTACGATCGTAAAGTCGTAATTGATCAGTGCGATAAAAGTTTCAGAAAATTGTGATTTATCCGTTTTTTACACTAGCAATCGTCCGAACTGTCTGGAATTGTAACCTTTTTTTTTACTTACTTCAATATTCTGTTTAGAAATCGACGACGTGTTTATGCAGCTGCACAAAGAGCCAATGATAACTTGAAGTTGATTTTCCCTGATCAAACGAACACTTTGTCAATATCTCATCGGGTTTATTATGGTAACTTTGAACGTAGTGTCAATTAAAAATTTTGGATCCTCCTTTGACTCGCGTAGATTTCGTCGTGGGCAGTTTGGATATTTGGGATCAGTGTTGCCAACCGTACGGAGTACGATAGCGATTCACTATCGTACGTAAATTCAGGAATTCAGGATAATATTTAAATATTGTACGATACCTACGATAATTCCAAAAATCGAGATGTATCCTGAGAAAATGTAATTTTCAATTCGTGATTCATACAGAACAGAAGAGTTGAGTGAAATTGGGGATATTATTATTCCTAACAAGTTTTGAAATACTTTTCAATAATCATCCATACCAAAATTGAAGTCATCAGCTCAAAAGAAAATCCTACTTAGATGAATGAGTAAAGTCATTACTCTCTAGGGAAACTGATGTTAAAAAATGTATATTTTGTCAGTATATTGTTTATGTAGGTATGTTAAAACATGTATATCTTGCCACATTTATAGCCCTAGCTTTTTTTAACTCTGCGCATTTTCGCGTCATGTATATAGTACGAATATACTACGCGCTATAAATACGAAATGATCAAATTTAATAAAAAATTTAGTATTGGGTGCAATATGTGTTCACGCTTAAATGAAGCTAATTATTTTTCCTGCAAAATATCGTTTGTTCAATAAACATTTGGACAATTGGAAATGTACGATAATGTTTACTCGCGTACGATAATTTTACGCCCCTGGTGCGATCAGCGTACCTTTCAGGTTGCCAACACTGTTTGGGTTCATCTTCGAGGATTTACGTAGTCATAGGACGTAGGACATGTGTCTCCATGTGTCTCCGCACAGTCCAGCACAGTCGCAGTTACATGGGTTTCATGCAGTTTCATGCATCAACGACTGTTCGATAATACGCATGGATAGGATAATACGATTCAGAGTTGGGCAGCTATACGAAAGCTTCCCGAATTCACAAAATTGCATCTAATTGATCTCTGAACCGATATCTTTTTCGGTTATCCTTTACCTATGAACAGTCTTTTTACACGGGGTACATTTCGATAATCATATGATTGTGATTCCCCACGGAAATAGTTTATCTCGATCATCTAGCACATCTATATACATATAGATTGTTATCGTCCTACTCGAAACAATTGCGGATAGGTAAATTTTTCAATTTGTTTAATTTTCAACTTCCGTCGTGTTTACGAGTCGCACATGAACCGTAAATCAGAAGAATCATGATACGACCACATCTATAAGCTTTGACAACGTCCTGACATCTCGATTTAGCCCCATGTCCGCGGATATACCATACGTATGTACATACATTATGCAACCATTTGATAAGCATAAATAGCTTATCAATTGATATTCATTTGTCTCGTGTAATTTTTATGTACAAAGCGACAAATTGGATTTGTTGATTTTGAACTAAGAATAATTTTTATCATTATTTTTATCATTATTTTTATCATTATTTGCAGCAGGTGGCCGTGAACTTGGGACAAGTGATTTGGCGTCGGAAGCTCGTCCTGATTGTTGTGATGCTGCTTTTCGGAAGCATTGCATTTCTGAAGTGGAACGTAGCTTCGGTCGAATCTGAAAAATTGGTCACCCACTTTTCTGAAAGAAACACTTTTGAAAGGCTAGAGGTTGGCGGTAAGAGGCTTATACGATGCAAACTTGTATGACCTTTGTTTTTATTTTTGAATCCTATTGTTTAAAGTTTTAATTTTTAGCCGCTAGCCGATACAATAACCCACAGACGTCTATGTTCGACGAAGGCCTGTTGAAAGAAACACGCGAGAAATGGATTCTTCGGAAGTATGATCCTCGGAAGCCTTATCAACTTCAAGACCCGAATTTGGTAGATACATCCATGGGTCAGGCAGCTAAAATTGCGGAAATTCTTAATTATTCGGTGAGAGCGATATTACCCTATGGCCGATTCGTACGGATCATGTCCTTCAGAATCGAGCGCTGCGACGCTCGTGTCTCCCTCACGTTTTAATGTTACAGAGAAATGGATTCTTTATAGAATGCGGGGCTTACGATGGCGAGACGAGGAGCAACACGCTGTACTTTGAGAGACACTTAAACTGGACAGGACTTCTCATCGAAGCTGATCCTAATAATTTCAAACAGATGGTCGGAAAAAATCGACGAGCACTTTTATCGAATACCTGTCTCAGTACTAAACCATATCCGATGGTGGTAAGTTGTTACCACATTTCAACTTCTCATATGTTCCATTCTCATTGCATCTGTTTAATTTTACTACTGTCTTAGTAATTTTTTTTATCAATGCTCTAATTCGATTATCACCTGTAATTTATAGTTGCTTCTTTGATTTTCTTATCGCTACTCCCATTCTATCCTCTTTCGAAACGAATGAAATTGAACTTCAGTAATTCTATACGTGGTCGAAGTCAATCTACATTTAATCTCCATAGAAAAAATTTAATTAAGATGTCAAATTTAATTGTACAGTACTTTTTTTTTACTTAACAAGCAATCTAAATATGACGGATCATTGTCTTGTAACAATGTACCATCATTTTAAAGTCAAATTTCGAAAACAATTATTGCACGGCAAGAAAAATATCTGCAACTTTTTCAATGTGGCACAGATACGTAATTAATTAATTCCTAACACGTGTCACGTGTTGATTCACAGGGATCTTTTCTAATGGCTAAAAATATTGGCCGACTGCACGAAGTTGAAGATCCACAGAGGCAAGAATCAGATGAGACGGAAAATAATGCGGATGTTGCTCATCATGGGCATCACGTAGAAGTTCAGTGTCTGCCTTTGGCGACGTACATCATGGCGTTAGGAATAAAACGCGTCGATTATTTCAGTCTGGATATTGAAGGACTAGAAACAGAAATATTGGAGACAATTCCGTTTGAAAAACTTGACATTAGGGTAAGTTTGCTGTATGTATGTAAAACTTTCTGGTGAAGTGACAATTCTCTTTTTTTCTTTTTAGACTTTGTCTGTTGAGTATATTCACAATACTCGAGAACCAGAATACATGATTGACCTGATGGACAGGAAAGGTTACGATGTAGCTGGCTACGTGAACCATGTAAACAACCTGGCTAACGACGTAATATTCGTCAAGAGAAATATATTTGGTCATGACAGATCGCCACTTGACTGACCACACAAATAGTTGTGGGAAAAAAGAAACTCTGAGACGGCAGTGTCATAAAAGTACCTGGAAAAATCCGAGCATCATAATGTGATTACGAAACGTTTCAATTGCGATGAAAATAGTACTTTATCAACGTCATTGAAATATTACAGTGTTTCGACGATGTAAGATTCGTACCAGTGGCGAACATTCTAATCTTCCAACATGCCTTGGCAACTCGAGGTTAATCGGTTGCTTGATTTATTTAGATGAATAAAATATTCTATAACTATTCGACTGATAGATATTTGAATGGAACGAATCAGGACATTTTTGTTGATATTTATGTTGACGAATTGGACTGATGTATCGTTACAAAGTTGATACGCTTGAAAAAACGCCTCTGCATTATGAATAAGAAAGTCAGTAGGAAGAATACAACAGTTATTATACAAATACAAGTGTAGATAGTAATTAAAGATGAGGCTATTCGATTGCTAATATATTAAGTTATATGATTGAATGAGAAGAGATTATTTATTGTACTTCTGGTACCAAATTGTATTCGCACAATCATCTGATGTGAGATATGATTTATTGTTGTCAGTTAATTTTAGCATAACTTTCCTGCCGCTTGAAAAACCCTTTGTTTTGCCTATTAATCAGAGAGAAAGTCTTTTAAAAAAAAGAAAATCAGTTTGATTGACATTGTGGGTATTGTTAAAGACTTTTAAACGTTCCTGATTATAATAATCTTTGCGGCAAATGCGATGATTTTTCGTTATGCTGCAACGACGTACAACGAACTTGAAATAAGTATATGAAATAAGGGAAGTTAGATGTTCA
Source organism: Arge pagana (assembly GCA_963969455.1). NCBI lineage: Eukaryota > Metazoa > Arthropoda > Insecta > Hymenoptera > Argidae > Arge > Arge pagana. Next base: position 23,136,868 of record OZ018310.1, read on the forward strand.
ATTACTATTTTCTATGTAAAATGCTATTGTACACAAATAAAATCGGGCACAGAATTGGTCTTTACAAAGCTTGGTAGCAAAAATGAATACATATGTTTAATTTTATTTGAAAACAAATACACATCGATGCAAGGAATTTAATATCTTAGAGCATTGTGATGGGGAACTGGTACATCGTGGTTCTCAATTCCTGTTCTGATGTAATCTTAGCAATTTACACTGAATCAATTCACTTCGTGCCTTGTGCCGTTTATAAATTCGCTCTGAAAAAAATAATCACAATAATTCATCCACGTTCATCAAAATTGTCTGGGTATCCATGACTTACATTTCACCAGTCAAACTTGCGACGTCCGAGTCTTCATCATCACCATTAACTTCCAAGTTATACAGAAACGAATCATTTTCGTATGTAGGAAAATAAAACCTATAATCATTTCATGCAATTGCACAGCACAATACAACATAAATAATGTTTGTAATATTTTGTCTCGATTCAATTTCCTCCATTTCTGTGATGAAAGTCCACTTTTACTCACTCGGGTTGATCCCAGATACGACGAGCTGGTAATTTGCAATGTTGTTCTTGTTTCATGTGGTCTCCAAGATCTGTTGCTGGTTGGTCACAAAATACACATTTCTTTTCGATGTGCAGTTGTCTTCTGACATAGTTGACAATTTTCACCTGTATAAAACGAATTTGAATTACTGTTGTCGCATGAGAATATACATTTTAACAAAATTGTCTGGAAAATGAGAAGTTTCATACCCTCTGGTAGAAATCACAATCTTTTGTAACATCTTCAAAATGAAAACTATGTTCATTCATCATGTGTTCTAGAATAGTAGTAAATTCTGTGTGGTGGTGAGCGCAAAATAAACAAACAATATCAACGCTGTCACCATCCCATTCTGACCAAGCTTTATCTTCATCCTCGCTCTCGCTGCTGAATCCTGTTGGATCCTCAGAGTCTGCTATTTCGTTCTGAATGAGAATGCAAACAAAAATTATAGCATCAGCAACAAAATTCAAGCGAGAGATTCGCTTTTTTCTAAATTAGTGTGAGCTGCTGCAAGTGTACCTGAACTTTTTGCCAATTTCTGCCAGGTTCCAAATAATTGATTACGTAAAACTTGTCGTACTCCTTATTTTTTGGATTCACACGTTTGTGCAATTTTTTTCGCATATGTTCCTTCAGTGCTCTGCGATCTTTGAACACGTTTTCACAATATATGCAAATCAGCCTGCGTCAATAATGAAGTTCTTTATTCCGTCTATCAATATGCTTCATGAAGATTTAAGAAGCAACTACGTACTTCTCAACGCAATCTTGTATCTTGTCCAATAACCGATCAACAAAGACGAGATTCTCGACCCTACCGAGATGCATATTGTGTTTCTTAGCCAGATGCTGCAAATAGGAGCTGCGAGAGGCTGTGAATTCTGTCCGGCAAAACATACAACCACGTTTAAAGGTAGTGTCCGTTCTCTCTTTCGTTTGTTCTGCCAATATCCATTCCTTCAGAAATCACAATCTTGAGCAAATTTTCAACACATGCAATCGACAACACCGGGCAACCAACATATCTCGTTTTATATTTCCAATATAAACCTAACTCGACTCCATTAATCTTGCTTCATTAAAACCTGATATTTCTCAAAGTAACCATATCAAATCAACGAAAAAAATCATAGAAGGCGGGGGAAATTTCTTGTTGCGTAGCTGATTGCAAGGTACTTACAAGCTTTGCATGATGTATTTCGAATCTAAGAGTCTTATCCTCCGTGATACAATCTGACAACAAGAAATACGCTTCGTTTTTGCTGGGTTGCCCGTCGGGAGTACAATCCATCAACATGGTGGTACAATATTGCGTGAGCGGTGCTTCTTGAAATTTAACTCTCCAATAATATATATAACTGTTTGTTGAAGACAAAAACCAAACGAGTCGATGTCAACTAGAATTGAATTTGCCATAGCATTTACTAGAAATAGTTGTTCTGAAATTTCCACCTTTTCAACGATGATATCTTTTCTACGTCTCCAATGACAAGTCGATGTTTCTCAAATATATGCGTTAACATTTGCTGCTGTGCGGTAGGAAGTACATAGACATCTGGGCATAACAAGCATTGCGTGGCCACAGGTTCGTCATCCAGGCTGAAGAATTGAGATTTAAATCCCGCCGATTCGACCGTAGGAAAATTCAAGGGTCCAAATGCACTGGAGGACTTGGCTATGGGAAGAACAAAACAGACTTTGTAGATGTATTACTTGAGTGAAAAAATCTGCTTCATTATTTATATGGTAGAGATAGGGAAATGAAACGAGACTGAATGAGGTTATGTACAGGATGTATAAAGATAACGGTCTGTACCAATGTAAGATGATTTCCCAGCCATAAATAAAAGTTTATTGCAAATATCAAGCGCTGTACGTGTTCAGATTTTCTTAAAATATAGTAAGGTGATGGGTTTGCTATTAGTTGATGTTCCTTCACGTCGAGCATACTTCACTCCACTTCACTCTGAGGTCGCACGAGTCAACAAATTAGAGGCGTACAATCGAATACGGTAGGTTCCACATCGATATCTCCGAAGGTGAAGAAAATACGAGCGAAAAATCGATTTTCAAAAATCGCAAAAATGAGAAGGCTATAGCCTTCAAATTTCTCAAAATTTCAACGCATCTCAGAATCGATCGCCAATTCGTTTCCTGACGTATTTTGGAGCGTAGAATCGAATGGCGTAGGTCCCAGGTCGATATCTTCAACGGGAAAGAAGATACGACCAAAAAACCGACTTTTCGAAATCACAAAAATCGTAAGGCTATAGCCTTCAAAAATCTCAGATTTGGGACGCATCTCAGAATCGATCGCCAATTCGTTTCCTGACGTATTTTGGAGCGCAGAATCGAATGGCGTAGGTCCCAGGTCGATATCTCTAATAGAACAGAAGATACGACCAAAAAACCGACTTTTTAAAATCACAAAAATCGTAAGGCTATAGCCTTCAAAAATCTCAGATTTGGGACGCATCTCAGAATCGATCGCCAATTCGTTTCCTGACGTATTTTGGAGCGCAGAATCGAATGGCGTAGGTCCCAGGTCGATATCTCTAATAGAACAGAAGATACGACCAAAAAACCGACTTTTTAAAATCACAAAAATCGTAAGGCTATAGCCTTCAAAAATCTCAGATTTGGGACGCATCTCAGAATCGATCGCCAATTCGTTTCCTGACGTATTTTGGAGCGCAGAATCGAATGGCGTAGGTCCCAGGTCGATATCTCTAATAGAACAGAAGATACGACTAAAAAACCGACTTTTCGAAATCACAAAAATCGTAAGGCTATAGCCTTCAAAAATCTCAGATTTGGGACGCATCTCAGAATCGATCGCCAATTCGTTTCCTGACGTATTTTGGAGCGCAGAATCGAATGGCGTAGGTCCCAGGTCGATATCTCTAATAGAACAGAAGATACGACCAAAAAACCGACTCTTCAAAATCACAAAAATCGTAAGGCTATAGCCTTCAAAAATCTCAGATTTGGGACGCATCTCAGAATCGATCGCCAATTCGTTTCCTGACGTATTTTGGAGCGTAGAATCGAATGGCGTAGGTCCCAGGTCGATATCTTCAACGGGAAAGAAGATACGACCAAAAAACCGACTTTTCGAAATCACAAAAATCGTAAGGCTATAGCCTTCAAAAATCTCAGATTTGGGACGCATCTCAGAATCGATCGCCAATTCGTTTCCTGACGTATTTTGGAGCGCAGAATCGAATGGCGTAGGTCCCAGGTCGATATCTCTAATAGAACAGAAGATACGACCAAAAAACCGACTTTTCGAAATCACAAAAATCGTAAGGCTATAGCCTTCAAAAATCTCAGATTTGGGACGCATCTCAGAATCGATCGCCAATTCGTTTCCTGACGTATTTTGGAGCGCAGAATCGAATGGCGTAGGTCCCAGGTCGATATCTCTAATAGAACAGAAGATACGACCAAAAAACCGACTCTTCAAAATCACAAAAATCGTAAGGCTATAGCCTTCAAAAATCTCAGATTTGGGACGCATCTCAGAATCGATCGCCAATTCGTTTCCTGACGTATTTTGGAGCGTAGAATCGAATGGCGTAGGTCCCAGGTCGATATCTTCAACGGGAAAGAAGATACGACCAAAAAACCGACTTTTCGAAATCACAAAAATCGTAAGGCTATAGCCTTCAAAAATCTCAGATTTGGGACGCATCTCAGAATCGATCGCCAATTCGTTTCCTGACGTATTTTGGAGCGCAGAATCGAATGGCGTAGGTCCCAGGTCGATATCTCTAATAGAACAGAAGATACGACCAAAAAACCGACTTTTTAAAATCACAAAAATCGTAAGGCTATAGCCTTCAAAAATCTCAGATTTGGGACGCATCTCAGAATCGATCGCCAATTCGTTTCCTGACGTATTTTGGAGCGCAGAATCGAATGGCGTAGGTCCCAGGTCGATATCTCTAATAGAACAGAAGATACGACTAAAAAACCGACTTTTCGAAATCACAAAAATCGTAAGGCTATAGCCTTCAAAAATCTCAGATTTGGGACGCATCTCAGAATCGATCGCCAATTCGTTTCCTGACGTATTTTGGAGCGCAGAATCGAATGGCGTAGGTCCCAGGTCGATATCTCTAATAGAACAGAAGATACGACCAAAAAACCGACTTTTTAAAATCACAAAAATCGTAAGGCTATAGCCTTCAAAAATCTCAGATTTGGGACGCATCTCAGAATCGATCGCCAATTCGTTTCCTGACGTATTTTGGAGCGTAGAATCGAATGGCGTAGGTCCCAGGTCGATATCTTCAACGGGAAAGAAGATACGACCAAAAAACCGACTTTTCGAAATCACAAAAATCGTAAGGCTATAGCCTTCAAAAATCTCAGATTTGGGACGCATCTCAGAATCGATCGCCAATTCGTTTCCTGACGTATTTTGGAGCGCAGAATCGAATGGCGTAGGTCCCAGGTCGATATCTCTAATAGAACAGAAGATACGACTAAAAAACCGACTTTTCGAAATCACAAAAATCGTAAGGCTATAGCCTTCAAAAATCTCAGATTTGGGACGCATCTCAGAATCGATCGCCAATTCGTTTCCTGACGTATTTTGGAGCGCAGAATCGAATGGCGTAGGTCCCAGGTCGATATCTCTAATAGAACAGAAGATACGACCAAAAAACCGACTCTTCAAAATCACAAAAATCGTAAGGCTATAGCCTTCAAAAATCTCAGATTTGGGACGCATCTCAGAATCGATCGCCAATTCGTTTCCTGACGTATTTTGGAGCGTAGAATCGAATGGCGTAGGTCCCAGGTCGATATCTTCAACGGGAAAGAAGATACGACCAAAAAACCGACTTTTCGAAATCACAAAAATCGTAAGGCTATAGCCTTCAAAAATCTCAGATTTGGGACGCATCTCAGAATCGATCGCCAATTCGTTTCCTGACGTATTTTGGAGCGCAGAATCGAATGGCGTAGGTCCCAGGTCGATATCTCTAATAGAACAGAAGATACGACTAAAAAACCGACTTTTCGAAATCACAAAAATCGTAAGGCTATAGCCTTCAAAAATCTCAGATTTGGGACGCATCTCAGAATCGATCGCCAATTCGTTTCCTGACGTATTTTGGAGCGCAGAATCGAATGGCGTAGGTCCCAGGTCGATATCTCTAATAGAACAGAAGATACGACCAAAAAACCGACTCTTCAAAATCACAAAAATCGTAAGGCTATAGCCTTCAAAAATCTCAGATTTGGGACGCATCTCAGAATCGATCGCCAATTCGTTTCCTGACGTATTTTGGAGCGTAGAATCGAATGGCGTAGGTCCCAGGTCGATATCTTCAACGGAAAAGAAGATACGACCAAAAAACCGACTTTTCGAAATCACAAAAATCGTAAGGCTATAGCCTTCAAAAATCTCAGATTTGGGACGCATCTCAGAATCGATCGCCAATTCGTTTCCTGACGTATTTTGGAGCGCAGAATCGAATGGCGTAGGTCCCAGGTCGATATCTCTAATAGAACAGAAGATACGACTAAAAAACCGACTTTTCGAAATCACAAAAATCGTAAGGCTATAGCCTTCAAAAATCTCAGATTTGGGACGCATCTCAGAATCGATCGCCAATTCGTTTCCTGACGTATTTTGGAGCGCAGAATCGAATGGCGTAGGTCCCAGGTCGATATCTCTAATAGAACAGAAGATACGACCAAAAAACCGACTCTTCAAAATCACAAAAATCGTAAGGCTATAGCCTTCAAAAATCTCAGATTTGGGACGCATCTCAGAATCGATCGCCAATTCGTTTCCTGACGTATTTTGGAGCGTAGAATCGAATGGCGTAGGTCCCAGGTCGATATCTTCAACGGAAAAGAAGATACGACCAAAAAACCGACTTTTCGAAATCACAAAAATCGTAAGGCTATAGCCTTCAAAAATCTCAGATTTGGGACGCATCTCAGAATCGATCGCCAATTCGTTTCCTGACGTATTTTGGAGCGTAGAATCGAATGGCGTAGGTCCCAGGTCGATATCTCTAATAGAACAGAAGATACGACCAAAAAACCGACTTTTCGAAATCACAAGAATCGTAAGGCTATAGCCTTCAAAAATCTCAGATTTGGGACGCATCTCAGAATCGATCGCCAATTCGTTTCCTGACGTATTTTGGAGCGCAGAATCGAATGGCGTAGGTCCCAGGTCGATATCTCTAATAGAACAGAAGATACGACCAAAAAACCGACTTTTCAAAATCACAAAAATCGTAAGGCTATAGCCTTCAAAAATCTCAGATTTGGGACGCATCTCAGAATCGATCGCCAATTCGTTTCCTGACGTATTTTGGAGCGTAGAATCGAATGGCGTAGGTCCCAGGTCGATATCTTCAACGGAAAAGAAGATACGACCAAAAAACCGACTTTTCGAAATCACAAGAATCGTAAGGCTATAGCCTTCAAAAATCTCAGATTTGGGACGCATCTCAGAATCGATCGCCAATTCGTTTCCTGACGTATTTTGGAGCGTAGAATCGAATGGCGTAGGTCCCAGGTCGATATCTTCAACGGGAAAGAAGATACGACCAAAAAACCGACTTTTCGAAATCACAAAAATCGTAAGGCTATAGCCTTCAAAAATCTCAGATTTGGGACGCATCTCAGAATCGATCGCCAATTCGTTTCCTGACGTATTTTGGAGCGTAGAATCGAATGGCGTAGGTCCCAGGTCGATATCTCTAATAGAACAGAAGATACGACCAAAAAACCGACTTTTCGAAATCACAAGAATCGTAAGGCTATAGCCTTCAAAAATCTCAGATTTGGGACGCATCTCAGAATCGATCGCCAATTCGTTTCCTGACGTATTTTGGAGCGCAGAATCGAATGGCGTAGGTCCCAGGTCGATATCTCTAATAGAACAGAAGATACGACCAAAAAACCGACTTTTCAAAATCACAAAAATCGTAAGGCTATAGCCTTCAAAAATCTCAGATTTGGGACGCATCTCAGAATCGATCGCCAATTCGTTTCCTGACGTATTTTGGAGCGTAGAATCGAATGGCGTAGGTCCCAGGTCGATATCTTCAACGGGAAAGAAGATACGACCAAAAAACCGACTTTTCGAAATCACAAAAATCGTAAGGCTATAGCCTTCAAAAATCTCAGATTTGGGACGCATCTCAGAATCGATCGCCAATTCGTTTCCTGACGTATTTTGGAGCGCAGAATCGAATGGCGTAGGTCCCAGGTCGATATCTCTAATAGAACAGAAGATACGACTAAAAAACCGACTTTTCGAAATCACAAAAATCGTAAGGCTATAGCCTTCAAAAATCTCAGATTTGGGACGCATCTCAGAATCGATCGCCAATTCGTTTCCTGACGTATTTTGGAGCGCAGAATCGAATGGCGTAGGTCCCAGGTCGATATCTCTAATAGAACAGAAGATACGACCAAAAAACCGACTCTTCAAAATCACAAAAATCGTAAGGCTATAGCCTTCAAAAATCTCAGATTTGGGACGCATCTCAGAATCGATCGCCAATTCGTTTCCTGACGTATTTTGGAGCGTAGAATCGAATGGCGTAGGTCCCAGGTCGATATCTTCAACGGAAAAGAAGATACGACCAAAAAACCGACTTTTCGAAATCACAAAAATCGTAAGGCTATAGCCTTCAAAAATCTCAGATTTGGGACGCATCTCAGAATCGATCGCCAATTCGTTTCCTGACGTATTTTGGAGCGTAGAATCGAATGGCGTAGGTCCCAGGTCGATATCTCTAATAGAACAGAAGATACGACCAAAAAACCGACTTTTCGAAATCACAAGAATCGTAAGGCTATAGCCTTCAAAAATCTCAGATTTGGGACGCATCTCAGAATCGATCGCCAATTCGTTTCCTGACGTATTTTGGAGCGCAGAATCGAATGGCGTAGGTCCCAGGTCGATATCTCTAATAGAACAGAAGATACGACCAAAAAACCGACTTTTCAAAATCACAAAAATCGTAAGGCTATAGCCTTCAAAAATCTCAGATTTGGGACGCATCTCAGAATCGATCGCCAATTCGTTTCCTGACGTATTTTGGAGCGTAGAATCGAATGGCGTAGGTCCCAGGTCGATATCTTCAACGGAAAAGAAGATACGACCAAAAAACCGACTTTTCGAAATCACAAGAATCGTAAGGCTATAGCCTTCAAAAATCTCAGATTTGGGACGCATCTCAGAATCGATCGCCAATTCGTTTCCTGACGTATTTTGGAGCGTAGAATCGAATGGCGTAGGTCCCAGGTCGATATCTTCAACGGGAAAGAAGATACGACCAAAAAACCGACTTTTCAAAATCACAAAAATCGTAAGGCTATAGCCTTCAAAAATCTCAGATTTGGGACGCATCTCAGAATCGATCGCCAATTCGTTTCCTGACGTATTTTGGAGCGCAGAATCGAATGGCGTAGGTCCCAGGTCGATATCTCTAATAGAACAGAAGATACGACCAAAAAACCGACTTTTCGAAATCACAAGAATCGTAAGGCTATAGCCTTCAAAAATCTCAGATTTGGGACGCATCTCAGAATCGATCGCCAATTCGTTTCCTGACGTATTTTGGAGCGTAGAATCGAATGGCGTAGGTCCCAGGTCGATATCTTCAACGGGAAAGAAGATACGACCAAAAAACCGACTTTTCAAAATCACAAAAATCGTAAGTCTATAGCCTTCAGAAATCTCAGATTTGGGACGCATCTCAGAATCGATCGCCAATTCGTTTCCTGACGTATTTTGGAGCGTAGAATCGAATGGCGTAGGTCCCAGGTCGATATCTTCAACGGGAAAGAAGATACGACCAAAAAACCGACTTTTCGAAATCACAAAAATCGTAAGGCTATAGCCTTCAAAAATCTCAGATTTGGGACGCATCTCAGAATCGATCGCCAATTCGTTTCCTGACGTATTTTGGAGCGCAGAATCGAATGGCGTAGGTACCAGGTCGATATCTCTAATAGAACAGAAGATACGACCAAAAAACCGACTTTTCGAAATCGCAAAAACGAGAAGACTTTAACCTTCAGAAATTTCGGAATTTTTACGCGACTCAGAATTGATCGGCGCTTTGTTTTCTGACGTCTTTCTACTCAAAAGACGGATGACAACAGTATGCGATGTTGAACTCACGCATTGCATTGCCGCAACTTGGGTTGCCGCGACTCAGGCGCGAACAACAAGGTGACAAAAACTCCGAGTTAGAGAAGAGCGATATTAACTAGGAAAAAATACGAACATATACAGGCACAGTTAGCTCGATTGACGACAAATATTTCGGCCTCACTGTTGAAAAAAAAATTCGTTATTTTATCACAGCAAAGAACCGCATCATGTCTAGATCTGGGTATGGACATTAGTAATTATACCATAATTTGTATGCGGAATATACATTATTTATTCTCAACTTTACACTTATCTGAATTTTTCCATGATTAATTACGGTGATTGAAATCAATAATTAGATATAACGTGTAATACAGATTTGTCTGCGGAGTTGGAATTTATTACTTTGATAATAGTTTCTAATTTTCTATTTAATCTATCCTTCTTATAGTTATTTATGGGGCATGCTACTGGAATTATTCGTAATTTTTTCATCAGATACTCAAATTATTTCTGAAACTTGTTGAATAACCGGATCCATTAAATCATCCAGTGCGCGAGAGACTTGGAAAATCCAATTGTGTGTATCTTTGCATTATTTTTTCTTTTATGTCTAATCATAATTATGTCCTAAGGTTTACTGACAGATTCATTCTGAAATACCATAATACGGTGTGTCTGCAGTGCAGAATACTCAAAAGATAGTAAAGGAACTACGATTTCGCAGACTCAAGAGATATTGTTAAATATTCCAGTGACAACAAATTCGTGACAAGTCAAGAAAAATACTTTCATGAGTCAGCTTTGCTTATCGAATAAGTCACAGATAATTTGGGAATCATACGTATAGTATAGATGATATAAATATATCACAAAATCCTTTGATCAAAACTAGAAATTAAATAAATAAGTTATTTTGTTATTACCTACAATAACTTAACTTCTGTCATTAAGAAAAAGAATAACTACAATTGGAAAATAGTTACAGAAAATAAGAACATCATTTGACACGATGATTGATGTCCTATTTAATTCAAACAAAGTAAAACTAAATGTAGTCCTTATGAAATAGTTTTACAGATGTTTTTACACCTTTTCCACCCTCATCAACATACATATGTCAGTCATTGTTCCAAGGCAATCATAAAAGTTGTTCATTCCTTGACTCATGCGTCGGATGCTGCGAATTGATTCATTTTCTTAAGATGAATATTTGCTTTCTGGAAAATTGGAAGAATTTATTATACATCAATTGTAGGTAGAATATAGAATGCAGATGTAAGATAAATTCAAAAGTACAAAAAAAGGCCTGGCAAGGCCGATAAGATCGAGTAAAATATTACTTACATCGGTAGTGGTAGAATGAATAGCAGCACAGTCGATACATGGGTCAAGTTTCTCCATTGTGGCAGTCGTACAGCATACTGATCATAATGGTACTGCTCTGTAAGACTTCGACATTAAAACAATATGGTAAATATTCGTAAATACTGCTCGTTGTTTTGCTTCATTGTGAAGTGGGTGACTTGTGTTGTACGTTTGATAAATTGAAACATCTAACTGTAGAGATAGAACGCGTGAAACGTATGAAAAATTATTTGACTCCTGGTTGGAAACTACAAATGAAGCAAGGATGTGTGAAGATTTTCGGTAATTACAAGAATGAAAAAATGGAGGATAGTTATTCGGATACTTTCGTTTGTATTGTTTTAGCTAATTTTCGAAAGTCAGGATCGTATGAACTGATTGCTATCTTCATGAGATGAATAATATTCTGATCTGTGAAATTTGTTTTCAACTTATACTTGATATGGATCATGGTCATAAAGGTGGATTCACAAAGATGCTTGGACGTGAAGGCTGATAACGTTCTCTGGTAAACAGTGACAAGATTTGGACACAAGTTTTCCTTGGCGATGTATTCCCATACGTTTTCATGAGCGTCCAACATGTTTTGTATTCGAACATTTCTAGAAATGTGCAATATTTCATTCCTCGTCGTTTCTGGCTGGACAGGGTGCAGGTTAATAATAGCTTCGAGCAAAGCGTCGGATTCTTCTTGATCAAATGTAAGGGGCGACAGTAAAAAGTTAGCGACAACTTCAATTTTGTCCGCATCCTGGAGACTTCCATACGATTTGAAGGAACTGAAGTCGGGATCATCGTGACAAAACTGCGATAAGCTATTGTCAAAGTCCAGCGCGGTCGAAACACCATCCGTGTCTATGGAAACGATTTTTCCTAATGGAACGTGATGTTCCAGAAGAAATTGTTTCAACTCGTAAAAGTAGTCGAGGATAGATGCTTCGTCAATCAGTTGAAGAAACATGTCGACCAATTCTTCAGTCACAGAAAAATCGTCGAATACCATTCGAACAAAAACGCTCAGCTGAGAAAGATTCGTCGAGTCGCATAGTTGAAGAGAAATCCATTTACATTTTTCGCAATCTCGGGCTAACTTTTCGGAAATTCCAGTGCCGAGCACTTCTATTTGATGGTCAATTGTTTTTTTGCAGAGTGGTATTTTTCGTAGAGAATCTAAATAATCTCGTTTCAACCCATCATCGCGTATTAGTATGTCCGCCGTGTCGATCATCACTTGTCTAATCATCTTCGCATCTTCTAGCGGCTTCTGGGCTTTAGCCAATAAATGTGTGATCTTCATGGAAACTTCTGTAAGGGCTTCGGCACTCTTATTCAACATATGAGTAGAGGGTCGCTTCGTTAGGAACCTTGATTTCAAAACGTTGATTTCATTCTGGCGCGCCTTGGATCCCAGAGGAAATTTGTTCTCGAATGATTTTTCATGCAACCTCTTGTAATGTCGCCCAATGTTTGATTTTTTATGACCGCCAAATAAGTTTCGACATAACAAACACAATGAACGACCCTCGAATTCGATGCAGGCATATTTTTCCTCCCATTCGTGCTTGTAATATTGAGGTTTGGTTATCTTTGCCGGTGAAGCCATTTGATCCTGCTATATTTACCTTCTAAATGAAAGAAATATATAGAGCTGTCAATCAAATAGAACGGAGATTCGAATAACATGTACACATGAAACTACAAAAGCTATTGTATTGCTAAAAGCCATAGCATAGCAATATATTCCTATGCTTATGTTAAATGCTAGTAGTATTACTAATGGTCTATACATATATATCGTTCCCTAGATAAAGCAGGAGCCTATATACCGACAGTCTTTTGTTTCACGCATAGAAGACTGCTGCTCTCTCATTGGTCGACCGTCAACCGCAACCGCTAATCCGCAGTGCGATACGGCCTCTAGGGACGAATCACAGCCAATCACCGCCACGGTCATAGCAGCTTCACCAGAAATAGTAGCAGCATTTTGGCGGGACTGCAGAATTAGTTGAAAATACACGAAAGCATGACTTGCAACTACATGGACAAAGATAATTCCTCGGTGACAATTTTGGACTCTCTTCAGCGTGAGAATAAATCGGATATATTTCATTTTATGAAAGAAATATTGAGAATAAAAAAAAATTTTAAGTGCGATTGAATGTATATGGACGCTGACGCTTTGAAGACTCCGCGGACTGTAAACTATATATTTGCCTGAAAATCCAAATCATTACTGGGTAAGAATAGCTGTAGAGTGAGCAACAATACATGGATTGATATTTCTTTCCAATATTGATAATTTAATTGTCAATAAATCTGAGGTGGGTATAATAAATCTATACATTGCTCGATTTTTTTTTCATTACGAATATAACGATTGTACACGAATTTTTCATGCTTCGCTTGGCAAAAAGATGAAGTCGTCGCATTGTCAACTTCGCAAACGAGGAAGAAAAACAAAATTCGTATCATATGTATAATTATGAGCGACCCACTCGGTTCAATTATCATTAAAGTGTATCACATGCATGTCATTGCAATAAAGACTAGGTAAAATTTAAACAATACATCATTTGTAAAAGGCACAACATTTCCATAGGTGCGTTAGCACAACTTTTCATAAAATGGCAAATACCCTTAAAATTATCTTTAATTTTTCTATCAGCACTCTAGATCTGATCCAGGAGTACATTCGACACCAAGAGAATCGTAACTTGTTTTGTAGATGGTAGGTGGCTGACAATCGAAGCTATGCCAATTTCTAATGTAAAAGTGAATCTCAGTAATTTACTCAGTAAATTCGATTATCGAAGTATGATTACTTTTCAATAACATCGAAACTGCAAATACATTTCTGTACTCGAGATGTGAAAATCACATTCACTTCAATTATTGAAATAAGAAAAGAACACTATTTCATAAGTAAAATTCAAAAGGATTATTTCTTTGTTCAGAAGGATGAAGAAGAATTATTACGCTTCTTTTGGTGTAATGCACTGTCGTTACTAATATAAACAACGATAACCGATGATATTCAAAATATGCAACAAAAAAAAACGAAAAAAAGATATATCAAAAATATGACAAGCTTAATCACTGGTCGTTGATGAATGATTGACTATAGAAAGTTGAAGAAAATTGTCTTTGGTAAATTTGGCAAGAGCAATGGCGACGCAGCATATTAATTTGAACATCTTATAATAATAAATTCAATAGAATTTTCAATAAGTTGAGTAGTTTCCCAAGCAACCCATCGAGCTGACCCGAGGTTCTGGCATTAACAGTTTCAAATTCAATGATTTATCGAGAATCAATGGAGTTAACAGTAAATTGGTTTGGTTATTTTACTACTTGCACGTAAAAGAATAACGAGCCAGAATTTTCAGGGCCACTCGATTCATCGTCTTTGAAAGTTGCCAAGTTCTTGTTGTAAGATCTGAATGCTTATGCGTGTATGCGTAGGACTGATATATTTAGCATGAAGCTAAAATAATTAGAGTATTTTGTTTCTTGTTTCATCAACAATATTGCTCAGTTGGCTCGCAGCTGTTCAATTTGTATTTCCATTTCGGTATTCGTCTTTGATCAAGCAAAGATCAACGTCACGATGTCGTTCGGATGTGGACGATTTCGATTTCATATTCCAAGTGGAACATATTCATGTTCCTCGTTGCTTGTTCCTTTTCATGGAAGCAATTGATTGAACAATGATAGTGCGATACACTCGGACTCGGGGTAGATACTATAATCTCCACCTGCAACACATCCATTCATCTTTCATGTGAATTTGGAATCTCCTACATTAAGAATCACGGAATGAGCAAATCAAACGATGAATGAGACTATTCACGCTTAAATTACAAAGAAGCCAAAAAATAAACTTTTCTCAACACAATATATATACCGTTGATTATCACCTCTTATTCAATGTCTTCTGGTTTCGCTTTAGGCGCTACTGGTTCTCTCGCTAGATTTTCACTCGTGTCGATGGCAACATCTTCGACGTCAGCTTCTTTTATTGTCACGGTTGGTCCATCCGCGTCTTCATCAGGTACTTGAAATCCGATAGTGGCACTGATCTTTTGACTAGCTTGCCTGAACGAATCCGACAGCATCACCTAGGCCATTGTGAACATACAAATTGGTAAACGGTTTTGCGACTCATCTCTTCATTTTCTCTACCATTAAGCTTACCTGCACAACATTGATGCACATGGATGTTAACGCAAGACCAAAGACCAAATAAACAATGGATGCTACCAGGTACACAGGATCCTGTGAAAATAATGAATGAATAATGACTCATCGACAAACATACGGATGATCGTGTGATATTCAACAGCCAACGAAATCGAAAGAGGTTGCGCTGTTCGGAAGATGTTTTGAAGCTTACCATCTGATTTCCAGCGTGAAAAAAAGAAGAAAAAGCAATTTATTTTAAGTGGCTACCATAAACGATGAATGCTCAACATGAGACTTGTGATCATTTTCAGGGACTATGATTACAGAGGAGCGGATGTTTTTCGAGTTTAATAGTTCTCTCCACAGCATCGCGGACTATTCTTCTGAAGGTAATGAGAAACGTTGACGATTTATCACCTGTGGAACGTAGTCTCCGAATCCGATAGTACTCATCGAGATGAAAACAAAATAAAAACTCTCGAAGAATTCCCATCCTTCGGACAATTTGTACATCCAAGCGCCGATGAAGACATATCCGAGTAGAATGAAAATAGCCACAGAAATAGGAAGGTTGAACTCGTCGTCGACTGCGAACGTCGACATGGCAGGAGTTCCTGGCGAGTCCGGCATATTACCATCAATATTCAACAATGTCTGCTGTTGAGCTTGCTGTTTCTGGATTTCTTCTACGTCTTCGGGATTCATTTGGGAAGGTCGCCTGAAGGTGGCAAATTCGTAGACTAGCTGGACGCCCTTCATCACTTCCTATGAACAACGCGAATAGAAATTAATCAGCCAATTTTAGAATTATTAGAATACGTTTGCAAAAATCTGTACCTGGACAGGTGCTGTTCGCCGTACGCTCCTACAACTTCCCGTATAGTATAGCCTTCTAACAAAAGCCCAAAGAAATTTCATTCCTCGCGTGAAGAGTTTACCAAAATCTGCCAAGATTATCAAGAACATGGGAATCCCAAAGATGGCATATACTATCGTTATTGCTCTACCAGTTGTTGTGCTCGGCGCAATATGTCCATATCCTGCAATCATATATCAATGCAATATTTGTAGTTAACTTTCTAGTCTACTTTCCACCTTGTCATTATAAACAAAGTATGTTCTTCATTATTCAAATTAATTAACACAAATTAAAACGACAAAAAATTAAAACGAAATCTTTCAATCGATGTTTCGATCACCGATCCCATTTTTTTGTTTTTTTCTTTTTGGTATAAAACTCTCACCAATCGTGGTGATTACGGTTAAACAGTAGAGCACAGCGTTTAGAAAACTCCAGCTTCTTTGACCGCTGTACGAGTGAACACCAGCTTCATGGGCGGTGTGCAATTGTTCCTCGAATTCCATCAATTTTCTTCGTGCCATACTCTTCCAGTCATCTTCTTTCATGTTGTGACTAAAATTCCAGAGAGAATCAAGAAAATCTCGCTTGACGCGCTTCACGCCACATTTGTAAAACGTTTCGAAGGCTCCTTCGGTAAATCTGAAGACAAAAGCTCCGAGACCACAGTAAATGATCATGAGAATTAGCTCGGCGATACAAATGTTTCGCATTCGTCGCATGATCTTTGTCTCGCGTGGATTTTGCTCGACGAATGCTTTGAACTCCGCGATGATTTGTCGTAGCAATCGAAGAAACTCGAGGAACGAAACTTTTTGCTGCGGTTGCACCTCGGCATCAAATTTCTTGGTGCTGCCGTCAATATTTGTCGTAATAGAAATCGAACTCTTCGACTCGAGCTCGTCGCTGGCTAATTTTTCCTGTTTCTTTTTCGTACCAAAGATTGGAAGCCAAGAAAACCACGCTCCTGTCGTGGCAGCAGTCGCAGGTTTCGAAATCTCCTCAGAATCTGACTGCCTGATACCGAGTTTTCGCTTTCTGAGCGTCATCATTGATTCTCGACGCGGAGCGTCCAATGGATCTGGTGCTAAAATGCCTCGTTCCCTTCTCAAATACTCTTCTTGAGCTTTGGCAAAGTCTTCGACTAGGCTATCGTCGCTGAGCGGAATGATCTGCTTTTTCATTTCGGACGCGGATCTTTTGATCATTTGTTTCTCTATTGATTTCTCTGGAAACGTGCGACTCTTTTGCATAGCCATGTTATCGTCATGGTTCGGTCCCACTTTGGGACCGGTCATTTCTCGGGTTCTCGTCTTGGCCTCCTGAGTCCGGTTGCGACTCTCCTCGTCGACGTTCGAATACCTGCGGCGTCTGGTTTCAGACTCCGTTTTTTCCAATACTACTTGATCGACGTCGTTCGAAGTATCGTCCTCCCTGCCTATGGAATTCAATCTTGGTTTACTCGTAGGTCTCTTTTCGCGTCGTTTAAACTCTAAACTAGGTTCTTCATCTGTGTCAGTAGCTGGTCGCGATCGACTTCTGCTTCGGGCTTGTAAGCTGCGAGCTTTTGGACCTTCCGGTGATTTTTTACGCCGCAGGGCTTTTTCCTTAGCTTTATCCTCCACGTCACTGGAATCCGTGTTGTAACTATGCTTCTCGACCAGTTTTTCTTTGCTGCGCTTCTTCGATCGGCGCTCCGTAGATGGTGGTAGCGCGATCCTGGCATCCTGACTGCTCTCTGATATCGTTGTGGCGTCGGTCTGATAGACATCAGACTTATCGTAAGTTTTGATTCGAAGAACTTCACCTCCGCTGGTTAACTCGCACGTCGTGGATGTTTCAGTTTTGAGAGGCGCAGCAGCGTCACGTGCACAGATGTCGCTGTCCTTGGAGGACTTATTTTTAGAGGTGTCCGAAGCGACGTTTGACGTTCTTTCTTCTCTCGGTACAGCTGTAACGTTATTTACAGTAGACTCAGAACTCACTCTTTCAGCATGGTCCGCAGCAGAGATTTGGTGATCTGCACCCCGAACCGAGCCGACAAGGCTGTTCGAGACCAGGTCTCGGGATGCCTTCATGGGAGAGGCCTTCGAGGGTGTGACTTTAGACCTATGTTCCTGTTGCTCGTCGTCTCTCTCAGCCGAGATCAGCGCCTTGCTACTAGACTTCACAAGGTCATCCGCCATTTTCTCTGTGTCTTCCACCATCTTCTCCATCTTCGCGCGAGCCTCCTCTTCGTCCGCATTGTCATCCTCTTGACGCGGTGGATCCGGAGTTTTTTCACGCCGCCTTGCTGCCGCCTTGCGTCGACGATGCACCGTGTAACTGTCCTCCATTCCGTCGAATCTACCCTACCGTCGAGACTCCGCTGCGGACTCGAGACGGAAATAAACGGCAACGGTAGACGCTTCTACCCCACTCCCACCAGAAAGATGCTCGCCGGACAAGCGCCAGCAACGTATTTTGTCGCAGCGTCGGAATATCGAACGAAACTTGGGGATACTCCCTGACTCCAAGTGTTGGATATGGAACATGTAACCAATTGATTTTCCTCATTCCATCTTCTTCGTTATTTCTGCTCTCCTGCAAGTTCCCTTCCCCCTGCCATCCTCAACTCTCGTTCCCAGTACCCAACAACTGCTTCGTGTCGTTCTTCCAAGGCTTCCCGAACTTTCTTTCCTAATCTTATCTTCCTCCATTTCTTTTCCAGTCTCTCTTTATATCCTCCCTCGTTTGCTTCAGTTTCCTGTTTTTATCCCAACTCTTCAATTTATTCTCCAACCTCCTTACCAGTCTTCGAAATTTGCTTATAGTGACTAATTTTCAAGTTCTCGACTTCCTCTCTTTAGTTGCTCCTACCTCCTTATTTATTTATCTACTTATCTATTTATCTATTTATCTACTTATCTATTTATCTATTTATCTATTTATCTATTTATCTATTAGTTTATTTATTTGTTTATTTATTTATTTATTTATGTATTTATTCATTTATGTATTTATTCATTTATTTGTTTATTTATTTATTTATCTTTTTTTTATTGAATATTATAGCCAGATGTGCTTGATGAATATTTTTTTAAAAAACTGTAT
Source organism: Arge pagana (assembly GCA_963969455.1). Lineage (NCBI taxonomy): Eukaryota > Metazoa > Arthropoda > Insecta > Hymenoptera > Argidae > Arge > Arge pagana. Next base: position 23,156,075 of record OZ018310.1, read on the forward strand.
TTTCGAAATTGCGGTTATTTGAAGTATGAAATTTGTTGCAAAAAAAAAAGTACAAGAGTGCATCCTTTACATCGGGCGAGGGAATCCCGAGCGAAGACGTGAAGTATTGATCCGGAAGTGAATTTCGTTTTCTAAATTGTATCCCAACACGCAACTAACGAATCATGCGAAAAAGAAAAGTCAGACAAGCGAGTGTTTCCCATTTCGAATTTGGCAACGGCGAGATTATTACTCGAAGCTTTGTTACTTCCATCTTCGCATCTCAGTTTCCGTTTACAATTATTTATTCGAAATTATAATTAAAAAAAAAAAATTACGGTAAACTGGAAGTTCTTGAATGTTGTAATCTCCACGGAACTGACCATCAGATCAGACCGCAATCTCCAAACATGGAAATTAGTGAGGATTAGGTTTTGATCACCATTCTTCCCGTAGAATCGATTGGCGCAATCAGTTTCTCAAAATAAGAACTTTCATCATAATTTGTTTAAATAATTTCTTATCAACAAATGCAAATGATAAAGGAAAAAACTCGGGTATTTTTCCATTTGCCTACGAACGGTACAGTTAGTATGATGCGATCTGGCCTGAGTTTTGCTTCGGATTTGGCGTACTCACTTTTACTCTCCGTCATTCGATTGTTTATAAACGTTTTACAGTAACAAATTCAACTTTGACCAAAAAGTGTTACATATAACGTTTTCGTCATAATTGTGCCCGTAGAATCGATAGGGGCAATCAGTTTTGCAAAAGAACAGCTTTCGATCCTAATTTGTTTAAACAATTTTTTATAAACAATTGCAAACGAGAAAATAAATACACGGGTATTTTTTTCTCTCTTCTGCCTGTGAATGGCACAGCTAGTTTGATGCTATCAAGTCAAGTTTCGCGATGTTAACGAGATTCGATTGGAAATTTGAAAAATATGTGGTGCAGACATAACATACAACGTTGAGCAATGCATCGAGCACAGTAATTTATGCTTGGCGGTGAAAACAAATATCATTGGTCCGCAAACGCTTATTTTTTCCGACCAAGTGTCTCGGAATATCGGTGAGCCGTCATAAATTTTCGCCGCCGAAAGCAAAGAGGGAACACGCCTACGTTTACTATTTTCAGAATTTCCCTTACGCAACTAGAGAAATTCTCGTTCAAATGTAATGCGTTCGAGAAACACGGACCACGAATATTGTCTCGAGACTATTTCGATTGAAAGAATAACGAGTGGAAACTACATAAGCAAGTACATCGAGATACGAGATGCGATTATTTTTCGTATTCGAGACGTTTGTTCCGTATCTTTACCACAAGATTACGTATCTTCGATCGCGTGGTCTTCGACAAAAATTCGTTTCGTTCTCTGGCACGCGTAATGTGGGTCGTCGGCGTCTATCATCGATTGCCAAATAGCGGAGTTACATAATACGCAGATTTGGCATATGATATTCCGATTTTATAAGCGATTTACATTTTTCAAATGCGAAGTCGCGTTCATTTGCGATAAATGATCTGTTGAACAACGCACGATTCTCCTCGTCAATCACTCGACACCAAACGATTTTCCTCCCTCTTCTAAGCAAATCATAAAAGTTCAATATCAACATTTCCGTCGATCCAAAAATATTCGTATCAGAAGAAAAATTAAGAGACGAATGTTGTTCCTTACGAATCCGATGGAATGGAATCATATTTTCCTTGCGTGAAAATGTACAAATGAGACACGAAGATTTCACAAAACTTGTGCTCCCAGTTGCAATAACGTAGCTACTACGTGCGAGAAAATTTAGGCCATACGAAGGAGTTTACAAAACGAGGGAAAACTGAGTAAAAAACAAATGAAAAACGTAACTCTAATCGTATTTTTAAACTGAAATCGTTACGGGTACGAGAAAGAGTGCTTGGCGAAAATATTTAAACTGGCAAGAGGCCTGAACTGTGAAAAACTCCACCGCGAGAAACTTCAGCTTGACAGAAAAGTCTATAATTCAATCATCGCTACAACTTTAATGACCAATTCTTTTTCATCGTTACGGCAATAACCGACGATTTGTTATTCTTCATAGTTTTCCCAATGAATCTCCGATTTTTTATGAATATATTACATCCATGGTCAAGATGAGTTCCACTTTGCACAGCTTCCAAAGCTCTCTCGAAACTCATCACGATTCAATTGAAGATATTTACGACTCTCAAGGTCAGCTGCAACTAGTACAAATTGAATTTTACCAACTTAGTGCGGTAAATTGGCGAGAAAACATGTACACAGAATTTACAACTAATCATGTAGAACTATATAGAGTTCTACACAATTGTATACATTTTTTTTGCATTTTTATATAGAATTCTGTATAATTATACAAAATAATACATAAATTATGTATAATTATAATGGACTAATTTTCTCTTGTATAATTATGTATAATCTTTGGTGACCTTGACTCGTCGAAGATTGTCAAGCATTCCACCGATAAAGAAATTATCAATATCAGATTAATTGTCGTGAAAAAGGAGCATTATCTGTCCTCGACTTGTTCCTCTACCATCAGCAATCCTCGGAGTAAAATCGTTGGATAACATTGCGTGGTTATGAGAGAATGTTGTCTTCCTGGGGATGTTAGACGCGCGGAGATGATGATGTCAACGGTCGAGAAATCTGGGCATTTGGGGGAAAAATGTCCGTGTCGACGACGAGTTATGTTTCTATTTCCGGATATATCACTCGACACCCTCGCATTTGCAGAAACCACGTCGACGGCTAATCGCAGACTCTTCAGTTTTACCCGCGTCCAAACAAATATTAGCAGTAGTTTTTACTGATTTATACCTCAACGCAACTTGCCATACCACGATTTTTAAACCAGAGCAAAACATTTGTAACATAGTTGTTACGATGGAGGGTGATTGAAATTTAATGCATTCAGGGCTTACCGATCGTTGTGTATATGGTACCGCAATAAAACACAGCGTTCCAGAACGTCCAGACTTTCCCACGATCGGAAACACCACTTTTATACGATTCGAACAGCGTTTTCTCGTATTGGATCAACCGATTCGCAGCTTTGCCACGCCACAGGTTGGGATCGACGAACGAGTCGTTCCATAAATCTCTAATAGCCGTCAACGTGATGTTCCTGAAAAAAAAGACCGCCACGTTAATCAAATTTTTCGATTGTTGATAAAATTTATTTTCTACTTTAATTTAATTTCCGATTTTTTCCCAGGTTTTTTTCCTAGGATTGGACGCTAGGAAATTATTTTTCCATGAAACTGCAATGGACAATATCAAGTCTTCTACCACGTGGGACTCGAAATTCGATAAGTATCCTGATCTCGGCGGTAGAATTGTCGTAAATTCAGCTTTTTTCTCTACTCTGTACTCCCAATGTACGTATACAATAAGGAAATGATGTTGTAACACTTTATGGCATTTCCTCAGGGTCGTGTCGAGGACATTTGGAAGGAAGTAGAACTTCGAAGGAAATTTAATCGTGCCAATCGACTCAAAGCATCGCACTGTACTCGATACTTTGTGAAAAGAACTCCTTATGATTTTCGTGTTACGTCGATTGTATGGAAACGCGTTTCGCGTGTTGTCTCGATCATGCGTATGTATATCCGTCCTGTGAGCATTGATCGATCTGCGTGTCGGTAGGCCGTAAATGCGCGAGGTATTTAATCGGTCGAATAATAACTAAACGAAGCGAAAGACAAATTTTACTGCTGCTATAAAATATATTTCTCAGATTGCTTTGTATACTCGTTCAGGGACGACGAAAAAGCACGAGCGTGGTGGCCAAAAATTGGTCGTAATGGAACCGATTAAATCGAATGGATTTGAATCGGGTTAAGAAAATAAACACGTCGCAATTGCTCGAACGCGACGTCTATTACAGGAGCTATCGCGATGTGCACAAATTTCTGAGAAATATTAGTCGAAAATAAATATAGCTGATATTCATTTAATGAAAATAGATATTACTAATATTTATTTTGTTTTTCATGATTCACTAATAATTTATTTGTGGAAGTTAGATGCACGATCTATTTTCAGTCGCTGTGGTATGCTCACCTGTATGAAGCTGAAAAAACGTGAACGAGAAATGATACGAGTGCATAGAGGCATACGAGTACATACGAACAACGTAGAGGAAAGCATGTCGACCAGCCGGTCGAGTTTCTTTTGTTTTCCGTAGTTATGCTTGGCGAGAATTTTGTTGCTATCGAGGATATAAGTAAGTATTATTGTCATAGCCTAGTTTTTTATCTAAATTTATGCACGTCATGTTCGTAGGCATAGATATCCGGCATTTGTGACGCGGCGACACAGCGCTTCGGCGTCGCCTAGACTGGAGGCCGCGTCAACCCGCGTGACGCGCGCGCATTGCGGGACAAATGCATGCAGGCGCATTCGATCGCATTCAGGAATGTATGATCGATTGCGTTGTATAAAATAAACCATGAAAATCTAGATCCCATTATTTTCGACCGGATGACTCAGTTTTTTCACGGTGAGCCGGTAGACCAAGATTAGCCGAAGTTGATTTCGAGCCAAAATACTCGGGAGTCGTCATTTTTGGTGAATGCAGCGAGCCAAATATAAAAAACGTGGAATCAACGTTGAATTCCCAGAAGGTGTTTTATCCCTAGGTACAAAATGCGCACCAACTAATCGAGTATCGCTCCCACATCTCTACGAAAATTACATTTATGGAGAATTTTATTAGACTTCACTTTTTGTCAAAGTCGTTCGATCGCTTATTTTTATATTCGATACGACTCTCCGTTCCGAATTTATTACAACTCACTCTACCGAGTTTCGCGTGAATTTATTTACGAGACCCGGGGTGCCTCGTCGAGTAATCACATTTCCGAGAGGCTTTCCAGACGTCGATCAACTTTACGAGAACGGAAAAAGTATCAATCAAATGGCTTTTCAACAAATCGAGTTTCTAACATCGAAAATGTGAGGCAGAACAAATAAATTCCAAAAACAATAAAAACTCTGAAACAACAAAGTTCTTCGCAAAAAATCAGGAAACAGCTTGTTGCGACGCACGTTCTAAAAAAAAGACTGCATCTAACGCTAAGATATCAAAGCGATTGTACTTTTTTTCTACGCTTACAGGATTATTGTTCCTGCTCTCACTATACGTCGCGGCAGTACTTGGTCACTTTGTACTATTGATTATACATTTGCCAACGGGAAACAACTTTGATGGACACTGTATCGATTTACTGCCGAATATAATTAAAAGGAAACTCCGACACCCTGAGCGATGTGACTTTAATTCCACGCGATAAAATACAATTACAGATACAGAAAAGTTGTTCTGACATATAAAAAAAAAACACCTTCTCGAAAACTACCTCCAAGCTAAAAAAAACCTCTCCTCGCGGTATGAACAACTGATAATAGACTGTAGAAAAAAAAACTCGTGACAAAATAGATTTCGACTTTTTTCACGCATTTGAGAATAAATGCTGGATTTATGTGAATATTTGAAAATTGTGAGGAGAGGAAAATCAAGAAATCGATAATAAGTAACTTCTAACGGGAAGGAACGTTATCTGGTCACGAGACTATAATTTTTCAACGATCGGATAATTCGCCCTGAAAAAATATACGTTCCTGAACGATAAATAAATATAGGGCGATGCAGCCGAATACGAGATACACGCGTTTGATCACTTGTGCTGATCGTGATTATTTACCGTGTGATCGCAATCTACAAAGTGGCGACGTCGTTAATTTTTCAGTGGATAGGTAATTAATCGAGAATATTGGAAAACAGATCAAAATGATTTTTCAATGTGCAGAACGTATAAGCAGGACTGAAATCTGCCTCATTACAGCGCCAGAAATTTGTTGAATCCTCGTGGTTCGAGATTTTTGTTGCTACTACTTGGAACTCTTCGTTGATATTTTTTTTTCAGGAAGGTTTTAAAAAAAATTTAAAAATCGGCGTTCAAAGGTTTAAACAACTCGGTTGTTGGGAGACAAGTAAATATAGAGAAGCTTCGCAGGATAAAATGCGTGGATCCACGTGTCGTGGAAAAATTGAAGGCAAATGATAAGCAACAGTGACCTACATCTGGTTAACATTTGGTCGAGCGATACGAATTTTGTACGGGCTAAGCTCACCTTGCTTTTCGAATATCTTCCGTGTGTCTGTCCTCGTGACTTCCCTCGACGTATACAAAAATCACGGCACCGGCCATGCTATAGAGAAGGACCACGACGATCAGGAATATATGGGTGAACCATTTTTTGCTCCAAGCACTGACCTATTCATCGCAAATACAGAACATCAATAATCCCGTATCGTAAATAATAAAAAACATAGGACTCTGTTTTTGCAATACAAATAGGAAACAAACAATAATTTTTAGGAAGTAATTCAAAATTTCTCAGAAGCACAATACTCCTTAAAAATAGGGGCAAAAAATTCACTTTTTAACGTGAAAAATAATCGGAATATCAGTGCTCGCGGGGTAGAATAATTGCAAACAAGGGACTCACTTTTTCGTAGAGCCAAAAAGCACTTTTCTCACCAACGCTGAGACCCGACTTCGTCCAATCTTTGATACCACGGAATTGAGCAAACATAAACTCGCTGGCTTTGTTCGCGTAGATCACGTTTTGATGGCCAGAAACTGGAGTCATGGGTATGGGTGTTTGTCCGTAAGGTGTTCCAACATAAGCCATGGGGGTTTGAGGGTACCCGGAATATTGGCCGGGTACAGGAAGGGTGATTCTGGGCCTAGGAGGCTGTTTGCGACCTCTCGGTGACTGCGACATTTCGACTTCGATTTAATACTTGACAAATGTGTAACACCAAAAAAAAGAGAGCTGTTTTGTATAACAGGGAATGAACCTCCCAAGTTCGAATAGTTCTCTTATTTCGTTCTATGAAATATCGCTTTCACATTATTCCAGTCGATTCCTCGTCTCCAATCAGCAAACAATTGCTTTTTTCTTTCTTGACTTATCTCTTCAGATGAGACACTTTGGTATGCGAGGGAAAAATAAGTCACTCGCACCCGCCAGCTGCATCTGTTTCACGACGGGTTGCACAATTCTCGCGAAATTCCTCGGCACAACAGGTTTGTTTCTACATTCCACAATTCGTTTGCCAAAGTTTTAATGAGACGATGCTATAAACTACTCAACGAGCAACACGATTTTCCCAGATTTATTCATCGAGGTTTATGCACCGCGCTTCTTCATTCGCGATTATTTTTTCTCGACAGTTATGTCAGTCAAAAGAAATAGAAAAAAATTCAAGATCACTTTGATCGTCACGGATTACGATTGAGCCGTGATATATTTTTCCGGAATAGTCGCCACCAGCCACGACATAAATTTACTCCAGTCCACAACAGAAAATACGTATTTATAGGCGTCTTCAACGACCCTGAGTTATCGTCTTGAATCCAAGAATCCAAATATTACCGAAATCAATACTGTCTACTCAGCCAACAATTGTCTTTCACCCGTTTCGTCGAGTTTTACCAATAAAAATATTTCCAATACAATTGGTCCACAATATTTGCATAAGTCGAGTTTACAAATAACGCTTCATCACTGTTTTTCAACACTTCCTGTGTCCTTTTCAACTCACGACAAAATAAGGGTACTTTTTTACTTTTAACAGACTTTGATCTTCTGTTGTACTTTAATTTTGTGAAATATTTTAAGCACGTCTTTCAGTCATGCGAGAAAAGAACGAAGTGGTGTTCTATCAGTAAAAGTCGAAAGATGAGGTCTTCCCACCACGAATTCGGACGACGTCTACACCCGCACATTTGCGAGCTTGTCGCGGCAGCGTCGCGACGTCAACTGGGACTGGCGTCTCGACGCTGGGCGAAGCGGCGCTCTTTGAAACCCAGGAGCAATATGATCCCAGTTTATATCGTAGTGGCGTCGGTTTCTCACCTAAAACGAGAATCAGAAATCAGATGAATATACAAAGAAGTATATTTTCCGGTTATCAACAAATTCTTCCCATCGTGTTCGACCATCATATTAACAAAAATGTGTAATATCAAGCGTTTCATGTTGGTTTACGTTGTCAATTACTGGCAGATAAATGGAGAATATTTGAAAAATAGAATTAAGAATTATTTTTTTCTAGGCAGAATACAAGTACGATGAATGGAAAACTAGACGCGTCAGGTGATTGAGCGTGTTTCCAATCTAGATCTCTGAAAAGAAGGATCTCGGTGTACGTCCTACGAGTGCTGCGAGTAATTTATCATTCGCGTTTCTGTGTCAAAAATAAAGTTGACGCCTGGGAGATGGCAACCCGAGTAGCGCGCAGGCGAGGCGGTTAACGGCTTCACGTTATCTACATAATATTGTTACGGGTAATTGCATCGTGAAATGTCGTTGAGCCCAAACATGATACGCTTATTACACTACTCGCGTGACTGTTATTCGTCAATTTAAATAGCGGCACAGTTCTGCCGCGAAGAAATAACGCAATAGCTGAACTTTTCTGCGTCGTTTCTTATCATCAATGTCGGAAAGATTCATCGATTTTTCGTCCCCTCGCGGCGAAGATGACAGGGCAACGAATATTGCACGACCCAGTTTTGGAATTATCACCAGTGCATGCGATTCCTCATTTTTCGTTCCGCCAATACTTCCGTCTGATAAGTGTGCGCAATCACATAAGCGATAAGCTCCTTCGTGGCTTGCCTAGAACGTTTCTGAAACAAACAAATGAATCTTAAAACATAATACCCAGTGAACACGGTAATGTTGCAGCAATGTTACCGATTGTTACATTGTTACATGTAAGTTAAAATTTCCTACTCAGCAATGTAACATATTATATAACGTGTTCTGTACCCGGTATACAACAGTTACATTGCAAGCTAATATGTTATATTCCACGTTATTTACCAGCTATGTATCACACAGATAACATTGTTACATTACCTGTAACTTGCATGTTATATTGCCGCAATAAAACGTGTTTATTGGGTAAATTAGAAATCAGCAAACGAAGAAATGCAAAAGGGAATGAAATTTTTTTTTTTAAAAAAAGGACTAAACATGAGAAATTGAAAAATTATTTTGACAAATAAGTTTACGAGCAAATTTTAAAAAAGCATAGAAGCAGGAGAAAGCAGAATTGGTAGTTAGGAAAAGTTATGCTCGAATATTTTACTGCATCTTGTACGATGGAAATGAAGGGAATGCAGCGACGATTTTATCGTAGTAGATGATCCATCGCGTCATCGTCGAAGCGACGGTATCGTCTTGCGGAGGCAGCAAAAAAAGGCACATCTCTTGTCATCCGCAGTCCACTTCTGACGTCGTAAATTCGATTTTTCTTGAACACGTCCTCGCTATTTTTGCCTCGAGTGAATAAGTGAAAATTCATATTTTTCCTCCTCCCTGCGCAAACTATTTTCAAATCGTATCTGTGTCACGTGTTCCTGGAATGTGCGAAAGGATGAGTACAGGCGCGTAAATAAAATTCGATAACGAATATTCATAAATAGCAACAATAAGCAATCTTGGCGAGTTGTAAAATAAATATGCTATTGTCGAAGCTCATTTCTGACGACCAGTTTATTTGTCATCGATCAGCAATGTTTCCGCTCTACTTTTACGCGGTGATTATTATCGGCAATCGATTTAACAGAGAAGCGCGTGCTGCCCCTCAGAACCGATGATCTTCGCAGGGATAATGCGTTTGGCAACAAGCCAAACGACACGACGCGGTCTTCTGTCGCCTTACAAATAACATCCGCCGCACAAAATGAGATGCGTTACATGTTTTCTTTTTCTCGACAAAATAACAGTACTAACGAAATTTCTCTTCATTCCACATCAGAAAAATCGATTATTCCACCTGACAATATCAACAAATAAATTCCTCTACCAAGCCAGTTCTTCGGGCAACACGTAGAGCAGCAAGTGGTCGTTTGCTGTGCCTCTTCCCAGGAATCATAGCAACGTTGCAATTCTATCTGCAATTTCCCATCAAATTCTAATCGCTTTCCCCCTTATGATGTAGGCTCTCCGTTTTTCTGGCTCATTTTGTCATCAAATAATCATGTCGAGCGAATGAAGCATGAACCCTGGACTCGAGGCGATCAATACCATGGGCAGGCCAAGATCCGCAGTGTTAAACCTCTGAGGATTTTTTGGAACCGATTCGTGGGAGATCATCTTAGCCATATTTTCCCATCCAACGATGCTAATTACAAGGTCAGCTGTAACAAAAATGGAAAGTGCTAACATCATTAAAATCAACGAACGTGCCAGATGAATGAAAATTCTACCTTGAATGAAAATACACAAGTAGTTTTTTTTTCACCGTAAATTTGGAAAATGGTACATTTTTCCACCTCGTTTCCGTAAGTCAATGCCACCGTATCTCGGACCAGAGACGATCTTCTAATGAGTGTGGCGCCTAGGATAGGGTCAGTAGCATCGGTGAGGCGAACCAAAGACACGTATCTAAATCTGGAATCTGAATCAGAACGACGCTTCAACCTGAGAGATATATATATAAATGTATAATGTGTATTTATATATATTTGACGTGACATAAATATATATAGAAATACGGGCAGCACAGTGGCGGATTTACCAGCAGGCTGAGTAGGCTTGGGTTTTGGGCGGCAAATTTGGACCGAAGTTTTTTCTAAACGTCTCACAAAAATCAAAATATATTTCCAACTTTGCCCACCACCCACTCGTACAAGCCAACTACTGGTTGGGAGCTACGAACTGGGTGGTTTGTGTGCCCATTAGTATTTGGTATTGGTTCGGTACAGCTGAATAAAAAATGGATGCGAAGAAAAAATGGGGAAAAAAGATATTGCGAAATGTGTAAATCCGCCACTGGGGCAGCAGTTATACTCGCAAAAGAATATTGACCCGAGGTCATTTCCCTCTCTAAATTAAGAAGCTTTTGTTCAAAACATGTGTTTGAATCGCCGAAAATCATCCGAATTATTATGCAGATCTATTTTAAGCGCACTACCACTACTGTAACTATTTCTGAATTCTCGCACCCGCCGAAGAGTAACGTCGCGTGAGAATTTTCAAATCGTGTGACAACTCTTTTATTTCGTGTTCTTTTCGCAACTGGATGAATCAGATATTTTTAATCTTGCGACACGTAACGTTTGTGTATACTTTGCATCAGTTTTCTCAAGCTGTCCTCATCGAATGAAATTTCATTGATGTGAATTTCATTGAAAAAATATATATGTATATATTTTTCCTTTACATATTTGCCATCATCAGGTATCACGTTATTTTTCAATCAGCAGAAACGAAAATTCAGATTACTTTTTTATTCTACTTTACAAATTTACCAGTACCAAATATTACTGGATTGAGTAATTAAGCAAAATAAATGCTTAAAATATTTTTTAATAATTCTTCACATCTGTAGCCATTACACGATACTTATAATCACAGTTGCAATATTGAGTATTTTTTCCAATGCACTACTTTTTCATTACTAAGTACTACTCGAAATTGCAATAAGAAAAAGGAAGAATATTTCTTATTCTTACTTTTAATTTTTCTCATTATTAAGTACAGGAAATTTTTATGATGTATATTTTTAATTTCACATCACGCAAAGAACGTGTCGCGTAGTTATCAGGCTCAGAACACGACGACAGAATTCTCGCCGTGAACAGAGACCCGGTGGCAATTTTCCAAGAGACGAGCTACGTGAATAATTTTGATACGCGAGAAAATTTTCCAACTTGCATTCGGTTTCACAATAATGGTCAACTCGAGTATGCCGAAAAATATCATTTTACAGAGCAAAAACGATATTCGTAAGAAATTGCGTTGTTTGCTTCGCAGATAAAAGAGACGCGGAGTTATTGACGAAGATATCGGAGAAAAGGTCTTTCTTTGAGACATCTGGTCGTTTGTAACTCGAGAATCGCTCGGGTATCGCGATGAAAAATGTTTCAACGATGGAGAATCATGTAGAAACGCGAAATCGCGTTACTATCAACGCATATCATCGCTACAGATGTTTACGACGATAGAAGGAGTTTCGTGACCATTACGATATTCATTCTCAACGTTGTCAGCGTTATTTATTTTCAAACGCGATTTGCACGCTCCAACTACTACTGAAACATTAATCTTTCCGGCGATCTTCGCGGCATAATTACATGCAGATAAGTAATTCGTGAACTGCGAGACACCAGAAGTTTTCTGACTCTCATTTCTAAACGTACACAATACTTAACATGTACAAATGGGGTGGTATCAATTTTTTTACAATTCTCTTGATGCGAATATTAGTATAATGAAATTGAAAAACCTCGAATTACTAGGTAGAGTTTTTGAAAAAATGGATGGATAAAAGATACTTGAAGTGATACCATTGACTATGAAAAAAAAATTAAGAGCCTGCACTCATTTGCAACAAAAAAATTCACGAAAAGACCTTTTTACGGTCGCCAATTAGATGTAATCCCTTAAGTTGGACAAGTGAGCTGCTTGGCGCCCAAATTGGCATGCCGCATAGAATACAGCCGGCGCGTTGTACTTTTTGTTCAGTTTGCCAGTGAGTCGGTGGGGCAATCACGCAGGAAGTGGCCATCGCTCGCCCCACTTCGCAAACGAGTGGGTGAGACCAGCGTCTCAAGGATTTTTTGTTACACACCCGGTTATTTCCATCCATTCGTAAATGATCATTACATCGCCGACTCTATTTTCCTCGTATCGCTCTCGGAAGTTACGTGTGAAAGGAATCATCAATTCTCGGCCGTCCCTTCATCCTCCTCGCATCCGCATGCGTAACTAACGAAGTATCTCCATGGAAGTTGTGGAGCTATAAAGAGTCACGTACAAAAGTTATACAACTAATCATATGATAAGAGTTATGGAATGAAGTATCCCACTTCAAAAAATCTACTTACATTACGTAGTCGTAATGTTACATAAAAGCCGAACTGTTATTAAGTACAAGTATGATACGACAAACTTTAAATTTATCGCCCTTGTTACGCATGTCCTTTCGTGAACATCTCTCCAACCAGATTCCGTCGATCTGAAATTAACCAAAAATGTATCAACCCTAGAAAAAAAAAGATTGTTTATAACTATATATAATTTATACAGAATTATACACAAACTTATATTATATGTAGTTATAAACAAATATCTTGCAATTTTGTATAGAATTGTATTCAGCATTGGCGAATCGGGGCGAAATGTTTCCATCGTTGCGATTCGTTGCTGTTTCACCAAGCAAACGCACGCGGCAACCAAGTGTCGCGCATGCGATGTGAGTTGCCGCCACTCGGCGTAACCAAGCATCGCAACACATTCTGATACACGTAATTATGTTCGTTGGGACAATAATACATTTTCGTAATATTTCTATTGAATTACACCGTTCAAGATAATCTCGGATTAATCAAAGTCGGAACAGATGTTTCATCGTATCAGGACAACAGTTTTCAGTGGCAACGAATCAGAGTAACAATCAAATGATGCTGAGAAAATAGCTAGCAATGAGAATTCAATATTTTTTCGGCATTGACAAAAAATATTCGTAAACTGACATACCCGTGGATTTGAGGACCAACACGGGCCGGTAAAGTATACTCATACGAGTAAGATCGAGTAGATCCTTTTTCCGATGACTGTCTATCGCGCGTGTTAGTTTGTTATTGACGGTAACATCGCGCACGTAAATAAACCAAACGTCGAGAGTTTGTTACACTAACGCTGATTATCGCTCAAAAGACAGTAATCAAACACATCTTCTTCAAAATAAACGCATCTCCCGGTGATTCCTCGAACCAACTCAATGAAATCACGTTACAAGTTTGTATACATTTGGGTACGTAACACATAATAGCAGTCGAGTACGTAGCGGGCAGCAGGAGGTAAACAAACGAGGATCGCAAACGCGTTGCGCGACATCTATGCCACGCAAGACGAACTATAACACTAGGGAGCGCGAGATTCAAATGGCGATTAATATAAAACAATAAAGAAATCTGAAAAGCTTCGAAAAAATGAGACGGGCTTTCGTGAATACTCGTAGAACTCACAAATAGCATTCGTTTGAACTGTAAATAATCGCAGATATGGGCATTGTAGCAACAATGTTGATGAGTAGAATGAAAATGCGCAAAAACAGCGCCGACGAGTGTGCTTCGATGGTAGTTTTAGGTTAGGTTGGGTTGGGTCAAGTTCCGAAACACCTTGACATAACTCCGCAACTAGTGTTTTGACATATCTGTCAACGTAAGAAGAATAATGGGTCTTTTCGGTAAATCTCCGGAAAAAAATCCGAAAGATATGGTCAGCATCGAAAGCATATTCTCCCGATCTGTCGACGATTATCGTAATAAGGTTGTGATTACAGGTTCAGGAATGGACACACAAGTTGAGGAAGGAAGGTTATCAATTGGATCGACAAGTTCGCGGTGAGTCACGCTTTCTTTTAGCCCCAAACTGAAGATGATGCACAAATTGTCATATTGGACCAAAAAATGTGAAAATTTTCTGATTTCATCCGAAATAGACCCAGATTCCATTTTAACGATGGAAAGAATCCCTTATTCGTCGCGTACATATTGGGTCTCACTCTTACATCGATGATGTTGGTTTTGCAGCTATTCAGCGCGAAGAAGAGAAGGTAAAACGTTCGCTGAAGGAAGCTGCAAAAAAGGGTGACAAGGATGTCTGTACGATACTGGCGAAGGAAGTAATAAGAGCTCGTAAAGCTTGCACCAAGATTTACACGTCTAAAGCTCACCTCAATTCAGTCTCGCTGCAAATGAAAAATCAACTCGCGACGATAAGGGTGGCTGGTTCACTCTCTAAATCTACCGAAGTTATGCAGGCCATGCAATCGTTAGTCAAAGTTCCAGAAGTAGCGGCAACCATGAGAGAAATGTCCAAGGAAATGATGAAAGCTGGAATTATCGAAGAGATGCTAGACGAAACGATGGATTCCATCGAGGATTCCGAAGACATGGAAGACGAGGCGCAAGCAGAGGTCGACAAGGTGCGAGGACTAAAATTACACTCGTCCTCGTCATTGTTTTCCTCAAATCATCCAAATCTCCAGCGTTTCTTGTCCTTTGCGTATCAAATGTGTAATGCATTAGAACTGCGACCACAAAATATTTATCATTCTAATTCAATTAGTATCCATCCATTGTGTTTGAGTTCATCTAATCAGTTTCATTTCGGATACGAGTTTTTATCTCTCCTGTGTTTCCCGTTGCGGGCGACAGGTTTTGTGGGAAGTCACAGCCGGCCAATTGGGAACGGCCCCTGCAGTGGTAACGGAAACACCGGGTGCTCAGCCCATCGCCGCATCTACATCCAAGGAGGAAGAAGCGGAAGAAGTCGATGATTCGGAATTGGAAGAGATGAAAAATCGACTGCAGAGTTTGCGTAGTTAAAGCACGGTCGCCTAAAATTCCTATATCGTTTGCTTCTACAGTACCGACTCTACCACGGTCTCAGAGAATGAAAGTCACATTTTATAATCATTTTGTCGAATCACCTCGTACATGTCATACACAATCATTTTAGACATTCATACGACAATCGATTACGGATAATAATCTGAATCTAAAAACATTTGAATTTTTAGCTCGACAAACAAAAATTTACAACTTCAGTAAAGGAACTTTCATCGGTGCACGCGTCTATTTCCTCGTTTAATAGGCTTGATTTGGAATCGAATAAGTAATTGCATACATCAGGAATGCGCAGTGATACGAGTAAGCTATAGGGACTAGCAGTTCATTGATCAACAGAAATTATTTATATATTATGCGATGAATGAGACAGGATCTGGTATTGTACGAATCTGTTTCGTAAGGTACACAATATCTTAAAATTGCATGACACGTATGACAACTTGCTAATTTTTACAACTCCTACCTCGTTTCGGCTGGAAAGTGGCACACCGATCGGACTGTAGTACCCATCATAGTAACAA
This sequence comes from Arge pagana, assembly GCA_963969455.1. Classification (NCBI taxonomy): domain Eukaryota; kingdom Metazoa; phylum Arthropoda; class Insecta; order Hymenoptera; family Argidae; genus Arge; species Arge pagana. The sequence continues at coordinate 23,172,049 of OZ018310.1, forward strand.
TACTAATTATTAATGAATACCTAAGTATTAATAAATACCGTTAACTTGACTCTGTTACGATTGCTCCGTTTATTATCGTGGCACGTTGAAATGATTCTGGCGTCGATGATGACACAAATTTCTTATAATTATTTCAATCACCTCACAAATATTCACTAGGAGACCAACACTTGTGGTACTTAGAACATGCAACTGAGAAAAATAAATCAAACATTGTTGGCATAAAAGATCAACGGTGGACCGTGATATTTTTGGCTTGTTCCAATGTAAAGAAGGCGTCGCGATGAATCATCGCGTGAATATATGTACGAAAACAAATTGTATGATAGAAAGAAAATTGTGTTTCTATTGATATGCGGGAAATTGCAATGATTCAAGTCACGAGACCTTGAACTCGGTTGTCGTGGGTCATTTCACACTTAGTATGAAGAGCACAATTGCTGTTAGTTTTCTTTACTAATGAAGTGAACTGGATTTACTGTTAGTGTTATTATTTATAGAGTAATATTCAAATTGATATACCACTAATTTCGCGATTCCTCGTGTATATATAGTTGTGATAACCATGTCACCTTGGCCTTATATAATAATAAACAAAATGTGCTGTTAACAAAATTATTCTATAAATTGTTATTCATTAGGAAGCCTCGCCGTTGTTCGAAAATTCGCTATAAAAATTACTAAAAAGTTTTCGTCTTCGAGATGAGAAAATAGACTTCTCCAAATCTGCAACGAGAAAGAAAGAATTGGAAAAATCTTCGTTTAAAATGAATGAACATTTTCCATCACCTTTCAACATGCAACCAAGATGTGAAATATTTTTTTGCTTCTTCTTCCATGTTTCACCAAAGTTATAAAATATTGCGGCGTAAGTTTCATTTGCAATCTCGAACACTCCGCGCCTGTTCATTTGTCTGAAAAGACCCGATTAAATATTTCTCCAGCAGCTCTGATTTTTCTCTATCGGGGGTAGAAGAATTTATAAACGACCTTGACCTTACTTTGTTAATTTTCCGTTTCTCACAGTATTTAGTACAAGACTGGTTACGTTCAAACTGACCGCTGCCAATGGAAAAGAATTAGATTCCTTCGATATCTCGTAAAGCATATTTGCGAGGCGGGGCAATTTTGTACACAAATAAAGCAGTTGCAATACTCCAAGCATGCCTACACCCCGTAAGTCAGTCCAGGGTGAATCACTCTGGAAAGAGAAACAGATTTCCTCAAAACCAGAGGTCTGCGGTTCAACTTTGTAGATATTAAATGTGTTCCAAATATCCGTATTTCCTCCGTTCCAAATTTATGGAGAACAAATCTTCCAGAATTTACCTGAAAGCCTATATTTTCCCAATTATAACTCGAATCATCCCTTTCCCTAAGGGAACTGTAAATTGTTTTCAGCATCAATCGATGAACATCATCGTCATCGTTGTAAGGACCTGAAATATAATCAATCAGCGTTTCAACAGTCAATTTTTATGGAGAATACTAATATTTATGTGTAACTAAGTTCACACCGTTGCGATGCCTTCTGTCATGAGAGAAAGTTTTTATCAACGTTTCAAACTATTAAATAGATAATATTCGTAAATAAAATAATTCTTTGAAATTGAATGCTTCGTCGTTAGCATGAGACCAGCAAGACACGATGAGTCCATAGAAATTCCATTAGGCATTCTATGCCGATGTACGGAATTCAAGAATTTAGCAAATAAAATGGATGTATTTAGTGTTGGCACATTGTCAGAAAAGTTATCCAAATTCGATATTGGTAAGTCAAAAAATGAGCCTGAAATACCATAGAGAGAACAATCACGAGTTCAGTTTTGCGAAACAAATTCAACATTTTCGCTTAAACGTTACAAAAGATAAGAATGATGGTTTTATCGAGTATAATTCTAACAAGAATTTATAGAACCCATAGCTTCGGGCAAAGTTGTATGGAGAATGAAAAAAGCAGAACGTAGAGAAGACATTGACGAGCCAAGCATCATCTATGCCCCAGAAAAGCGTGAAACCATCGATGCAGCCACTGTAGATGCATGCTGGATACCAGTCGACGTCAGCCTGGTCTCACCAAAGTTGGTAACAAAACGATACATCCAATTAGGTTTATCAGAACAGTTATTGAATTTCCAGAAGTATCCGTCCGAACGATTGCTATCTTCGACAAACACAGCATAATGGTCCATCGGCTGAAGTGTCGACGTTGACAGATATGCTTCCGCAGCGAGGTCGAGTTGTGAGACGCAGAGACATAGCATGGTATATTGGCTCGCACAAAACCCCCGTGACAATGAGTGACGAGCCAGAAACTCAGTTTGGAAAAATCGAAGGTTGCTTTTCCAAGTGGGCTACAGCCTTCACCAAGTCGACGTCGTGTCCTCCCTACTGATATGTTCCTAATACTTACACTTCGCGGTAAGGAAGAGTAGATTATATTCATCGAGTAGCTCCTTCTTCAATTTCGTTTTGTTTCGACAGGTGCAACAGATAAGGTTTGACTTCCGTGCAACGCTGGTGACTATTATCTCCTGGAAAACATTGATCTATAAATACCTTGGCAAGAATATAAATATTTCACATGACGATAGCGAATACATTGTACTGCGATAGATCGCTCTCCCTGAATTTTGCAACAGCTTCGTCGTAGCCAATTTCAGTAGCTCCTACGCTTGGAGAAATTTCTTCCAATTTTTCCCAATCCGTATAGTTTCTGCGGATGGGAAAATAAACCGGTATGATTTCTAAAATCTATTCAGATGTATCGATAATATTGTACCCAAGAAAAATATAGGCTGATTTTTTGTCGACGAAATTGGTTCATGCAAATGAACGGATTTTCTCAATTCACCAAACTATATGTTGATTGTAAATAAATAAACTTTCAACCATTTCACCGAATGCATGTATATACGAGTATGGTAGAAACGTTCAGAGCTCACGTTGTCAACTCCTCGCTTGATATACCTCTATTTTTCTCAAAAATATGAACAGTGCCGACGACACTGTTCATATAATTTTCTGCAAAGTTCATAATCAGCGATATTAAAACACCAAAGCGAAGAACGGTTAATACTACAGTGAAAAGTTGCTAGGAAGAAGTTTGTATTGATCCGAGAAAAGTAGGTTGAGCGATCAATAAAGTTGATATCGAAGGTAGAACTCGCACAAGAAAAAAATTGAAAGACAGTTATGGAAAATTGTGGAACTCTGAAAGTCTTCTTGTGGTGGTAATTTTGGACAAAAGATAATAGGATTGAGGCGAAAGGAGAAAAATAAATATTAAATAGATCGGATATCGTCGTAACATTATTATTCTGATGAAAATAATAGTCATCGTATGCTTTATGTGTGTCGTAGTTGCTGTGATAATTTTATACAATTAAACGTTATAGGTAATCGCTGACGAAAGATACGTCGCTCATTGTGTTATTCGACGACATCACCTGAATAAACCGAGCAAGACTCGCTTTTTGTAGACTTAAAATAACTTTGAGAAGATATGTGACACACAAACAGTCGAATATAACTTCGAAATTGAATTTAGTATATGAAAAATTATTTTCATATTATAAACTCGCAACATAGGCGATATGTTTCGAAAGATAGGTACTTCCAACGCTCAACAAGAGGGAAAATGGATACGATGAAATTACTTTTTCCAGGAAAGTTCAAATTATTATTGCAAATTATCACTTTGTTTTTCAACAAAACTTTGAAAATGACTTAACGCTGATTAAACATGAATTTCATTTCGCTACCATGAATTTTCAATGAGGTGAGCGTACTTTGAATTGTTTATTAAATTTTGGCACATTGTCCAAACGAAGAACGATGGAAATTGTACATTTTCATTCAAAGATGACAAGATCCTGCTTTCGTGAGAAAAATAATTGTCTATTTGCTATTCCCATCATTTTGTAAATTGTGTTACGATTGAAGGTACCATTCGAGGGTGAAGAATACTGATAACTTTATGGTCGACCGTTTGAAATATTATGAAAATAATTCTTTTGTTCGTTCGAATCTTAGAGGAAAGAATGACCATAATTTCTCATAAAAAATATAAACTGCAAAGTAACGCTCATACTAATACAGTAATATTGGTTTGAAATAACGAGATGATTATAGATACTGAATAAGCAATCGGATGCCTGTTACAATACAATGAAATTTGCTGATATCATGTATCGTCGTGGAACAACACGAACGACGGATAATCGAAGGCTCGGGTCCGATAATCACGTGGAAAGTCATTTTGATTTTCCTAACATGTGCCTCTATTTCTTTAACAACCTGTCAGGTCTTGCTCGTCCGACGATCAAAACTTCCACAATATAGAATTTTGAATCTTGAGCAGTTACCCGTAGTGACAGAGCAGCTATTTACATAAATATCATTTTCTATACCGAGGATTAATAAAATAAGGAGAAAATCTCGTCCATATATCGCTATAAATTTTCTCTACGTTCGCTTTATACAAAAAGATTCTACGCTCGACATTTTAATCCAGTTGCGTCGTTGGGTTTGGAAAATTTCACAATCAGTCGCACGCATGATTAGTCCATCGACGAAGTAGCGCAGACGATCAAATTTTATAAATGATCTATCACCATATTTACAAAGGAGAGTTTCAACTGGGCTCTAGCTTTTTTTGGCAGTCTCTGTATGCGCGGGGCAATTTGCCTGAGGAAAAACCGGATTTTACTTTTTAATGGTAGGATAGTTTTTCTTGCGAGTGCCGACATTCCTCTTCTTCTTCCCAGTCTTCGCTTCTGAGCGTACACGACTTCCTCGTCTTGAAGTTCCTCGTAGTAATATTCTTCCTTGCAGTCTTCGTTATCAGCAACGATATCTTCGTGCTTCATCTCCAGAGAATCTGGTAAAATGATTTCTTCCTGAACGTCCATCTCATGATTGTGCATCGCCTCCGATTGGACATCTTCCGGTTCGAATTCCAACAATTCTGTAAAGTTCGAATCCGACACGTCGACCTCTTCTTTTTCATCTTCAAATTTCTGGATTGTAGAAAGAATGTGACCGTTTTTCAAGGTGGACGATGTGCACTGCAGGAATTGAATATTGTTCGATGTTAGCTGCTCCGTATGACACATGTTAGGGGCTCTCCGTTTGCGTGGAGATTTCTTCTGATCGGGTAGGTTTATCTTGATGAGTAGTCCAGGAGGCATGCTAGATAGACTGTCGACGGGAATCGGGGAGCCAAGATTTGAAATGTCACCAGTGAATGGCAGGATTACTTTCTTGCCATCCGTGGTCGCTGCTGTGATGTTGCTTCCAATCGTGATGGGTTGCATACCCTGTTGAATCTGCAACTTCCAATGGTTTGCCGACGGCAAGGGCAATTTTCTAATCACGCGAGTCTCAATGATGTTAGGATCAGGGCGTGGGATGTTTATGGACGTCGGTCTTTTTGATTTTCCTCGTTTTTTAGCTAGCGGTGACGGTTTATTTTCAATTTTTGGTTTTTTGCTCGATACCATAGGTCGTACGTAGTTGACTTTCTTCAACGTCGTATCATCAGCCACCATGGAATTCAGATCTTCGCTAACGACTTCGTCTAAGCTTTCTATCGGCATATCATCCGTAACATCTCGTATCGTCGGGACAGCGTCGCAGGGTCCGACGCGATGAAAGCTTTGACCGATTTGAAAATGTTTGGAGCACAGAACTAGTTTTCTGATCTGATTCGGAGACATTTTGAGCAAATCTTCCCGTCCTAAAAATTGACACCATCGAAGACACCTGCCAATTTCGTAGGCAGGAAACGGATGGAATTTGTACCGTTCAAGTTTGTTTCTCGGGTCGGATCTTGAGCGTCCGCAAGCGGCGCATGCCTGGCTCTCGAGAACATCGCTCGGCAACGGTTCTAGCTTCTTGATACTCAACGGATCGAACAGTTTTGATTCAGAACTGGGTTCCATAATATATTCTTCAGGCTCGTTGCTTTCATCGGGACATCGAATATTGGGCACAGCATAATCCACCAGACGATTCTTGTAACCTCGCAGAAATTGAGAACGATCGAAATGCTTGGAACAAATGTAACAGTAAAGAATTTCTTTTCTAGTGAGTCTGTAGTAGGATTCGACCCCAACAAAGTCCAACCATTTCAAGCAGCGAAATTCTTCTCCTGGGAAATGATGAAAGGTCGCACCGTCGTAATTCAGGTCTGGAGGATCACGTCGCGTTCTACCACAGAGGACGCACGTCACATTGTACAACGATTGTTTCGGGTCATATATGCTCGGTACCGCTGTACAATTCAAGCGATCGAAATATTCGTTTAAGAAGTATCGACGCTCAAAATGTTTCGAACATACCATTCGTTGTAACAGCTGCTTCTTCGTGAGCTTGTACAGATCTTCGCGACAACAAAATTCCAGCCATTTTTTACACCGCACTTCATCGTTGACGGGGAAACCAAAGAACATGTAGTCTTCTTCTCTGTTGTTGGGGTTCATGCGTGAACGACCACAAACCACGCAAGGATGCGGCATTGCGGAATCTTTGCCTCGAAGTTTTCAAGGGATAATCACAAGCATATCTTACAAACGATCACAGCAACGCAACGTCGAGTAACCAGCCATCAACGGCATCGCATACTCGACCAAAACACACAAGAGTCGTTCGAAGTAGAGGTTATGCCATTATTGCAATTGTAGTACAGGCGTCGGCGACGGTGCTGCCAAAATTAACCTCATTCAATTGTTTCACGATACGGTTTTATAACCAATGAGATCACGTATTTCTCGTCACTTTACCACACTACCGAACTGATGCCTCAACAATTTCGACTTCGTTCGCCGATAATGAGGTCAGAAAGCGCAACAGCTAGCATCTACGGATGTGACCTAACGGGCTGGTTCACGTGAATCGACCAATCACAAACAACACGTCCAGCTGCAAGCAAAGGCTATGCATCGATGGCGTCGCGAACAACTGAAGACTGATTGGTCGTCAGCTGAATGAACCCGCAGTGTGAGCAGAAAAAAAACAGAGAAAAGATCTGTCAGTCTGTCATCGTTAAACGTGTCAATATTTATTCGTTGCTGTGAAAAAAACGATTATCAATATGTCAGAAAATCCTAATAATACATATAATATCAATGGACAACATTTCAATCACGATATGTATCTTCAGAAGCTGCTTAGGGTTAGTATATACTCGAGTTACTTTTTTCGATATAACCTCATTTATGTTTAGCTAATTATCTTTGCGTTGATAGTGTTTCGTATTGAGAAAAAAATGCTATCACGCTTTTTATTACGAAGCAAATTGTTTATGGTCCAGCACAACGATCAGTAACGTGTTTTGTTTTTCTTTTTCTTTCAGGACTGTACCTTGAAACAAATAATGGATAAAGAGACAGAGATCATTCGTGATACTCAAACACTACATTCAGATATGCAGACATTGGTTTACGAAAATTATAACAAATTTATATCAGCTACAGATACGATCCGAAAGGTAAAGTTCTGTCGCAATGGTGCGAATAATTTCTACAGCGGCGAAGGAGTAACGATGAATTATTTCAGATGAAGAACGACTTCAAAAAAATGGAAGAAAGCATGGATTCTCTATCCAGTAATATGAACAGCATTACTTCGTTCTCCGAGCAAATATCTTCCACGTTACAAGGCACACGTCAACAGATAACCAGATTATCATCGGTTCACACGCTTTTAAAAAAATTGCAGTTCCTGTTCAAACTACCAACGAAATTGAAAGATAGAATCAACGATGGAAATTACAGTCAGGTTGCGTTATTCAATTTTTTTGCATCTTCTCTTGTAAGAAGATATTTTATCGGTCAATTTAGTAAAAAGACCTGATTTGAAATAAAAAGTCGCGTGTCGCGTTTTAGGCAGTTCAAGATTACATCCATGCTCGTCGAGTTTTAACTCAGTATGGGAATATGCCAGCGTTTCAAGGTATACAAAAGGACTGCGAAGAGATCATGGAAGAGCTGAAGATTAAGCTGCGAACTCAATTCCAGAGTAGGGATGCAACAACGAAATCCATAGCAGAGAGCATAGATTTGTTGTTGCAGCTAAAAGAACCTGCAGACTCGTTGTGTAACGAGTTTTTGAACCACAGTCAAAATCGATTGATGGAACAATTGGAAATATTGAAAGATATGTCGGAAAATGACATAATCGAATTTGTTGATACCGGAAGCTCTGGATTTTTAAATGACCTTTGTTTGATTGTTGCTTCGTACAACGAGATGTTCGTTAACAGGATACCGTTGGATGATACGGATTTTAGCGATGATTTTGACATGAAAGCCGTTGCCAAACTCGATCAGTTCATCGTAAACAATATGAAAAAATATTTTGAATTAATTGGCAAACGAGTTGAAGATGTCGGAGACACTGCAGTCTTGTCCAGAGCACTCGACAAATTTCACAGACGACTACAGAGTATCAATGCTTTGTGCAACGACGCTGATTTTGCCAGGCAAGCTGAAATTTGTTGAATTTGAAATTCAGATCAAGGAATTAAATTGTAAATTTTATTCGTAGAACTGGAACTGAAATTGTCATAAATGCCGGAAGAAAGCAATGCAGAAATCATCTTCATTCTTTGAAACAACATTTAACGGAAACTTTGGCTAAAGTCCGACAAACTTTGGCAACAAAAGTCACTCAAGACGGAGATTCTGGTCTGGCTGAACTGCAAGCCTCGCTTGTTATACCTACCATTGAAAAAGTTAAAGGAGTTCTACAAGATCTACTGGTAAGTATCGATATATGTACGTTCTGGAATTTTGCTTGAACGCAACGTGTTATGTTCATTCACATTTGTGAACGGCGATGTCATTCAACGATAACAATATAAGGGAAATAGACTGTAAACTATTCAGCGAAAGAATGCAGCCATTTGGTATTTGCACTGTTTATGAAAAGCATATAAGAAATGAAACCGTTAGTAATCATGGCAGAATTTCTCTGACGTGTGTAAGTTAGAAAAAATTGAACTCACGCGAATATTTGTGTCAGCAAGGAAATTTCCATTGTCGTGTACGAGGCGATACGTTAAACTATCCAATCTGCGTTGATACCGCTTGATGCTGATCATCAAGCTGCTCCATCTATCCGCCTGCTTTCATTGAATGACGAGTCAACGTTGTTATCTATAATTTAGTAAACGATTTGAAGATTTATCACAATTCACGAACAGCGATGTAACACTGCATTTAAAGCTGCTGCCTCATTTGTATGCCTCGACTCCTGAATTTCAGGTATTTTTGCAACCCGATTTAACATTCAGTGGAAAACCGCACTTTCTGCAATCGTTTTGCATTGACGAAGTACGAGAGGGTTTGGTGATCGGTTTTTTGCATCACTTAACAGCTACGGCGAGCGGATTTTGCACCGGATCGGATGTCCCAAAGTTTCCACCCACGTTACTTTTGCTCCTCAGCAAAATGTGCGTCGAATTCAAAGAGACAAACGTGCGATACTTGGTGAGTCTCGAACGGAAAGGATAGCGTGGCCAATTCGAAACTAAGCCGATCTCTTTTCCATTTTCAGCTAACAACGACGGACGAACTTTTCAACGTCGATAAACACACGTCGTCAGCGAATTTCGTTACTTCCGAAGCTGAAATTTGTGGAAACTTTCAAAGAGCTGCGCAAAATTTACTCAATCATTACGTACGACTACAAGGATTATCTGTTTCCCAAATGCTTAGGAAATCTGTTGAGACACGCGATTGGCTCCATACCATCGAGCCAAGAACCGTGAGAGCAGTGATGAAAAGGGTCGTCGAGGATGTAACGGCTATCGACTTGCAAGTGTCAGCCCTTTACGACGATACGGATAGCCAGATGGACCGAAGCAGTGACAGTAGCAGAAGAACGCACAGGTACGAAGCAAAATTTATGTAACAACAGCCGCTCAACCAGAATCTTGCTTCTCATTACAGTGCCAGCGTCTCCAGACATCAATATCGCTCCAATTGGTCGTCGTACGCTTCGAACCATCTAGATTCGTCCCTCGTAACAAACATACACAAACTGTTCTCCGAGCGCATTGAAATATTCTCCTCGGTTCAATTCAACAAGGCCTCGATCCTCACAGGAATCATAAAAATTAGTCTGAAGGTAAATCCCAAAATCCCATAATTGACAATTCCGTGTTCAGCAAACCTGTGAAAACATACGAAGACATGTTTCGAGAAATTGAATTAGAAAAAAAAAAATTTAGATTCAAGTATTGGAATTTCACTGTCGACGGTGTAGCTCAATGCAATGGTATGAAAGTCAGATACTTGTGGCAGAGGCGGTACGATAATTGGTGCAGGTGGCAGCCAGCGACCCAAATGAAAAAATAACGCGCCATTATTCACTTTGCATCGTAGACGTATTACGCCAGTGGTCACAGAGAAATCAAACGTAACTCGTGCCGTAAACGTTGCCTGATCTGAACACGAATCGACAGCAATGTCAACTCGAAAATATTCCCAGCTCCGTTTAGAGAAATCAACAAAGTAATTCTGAATCATATATGCTTTTCGCAGACTTTCCTTGAATGCGTGCGACTTAGGACCTTCAGCAAATATGGCCTTCAACAAATTCAAGTCGATACCCATTATTTACAACTTTATTTGTGGCGGTTCGTGACCGATGAAAAGTAAGTAAACTACGATGTATGATTGAAAAGCAATCAAATTTACCATTCGCCTATTTTTTTCTTCGTTTTCTAGTTTGGTACACTTTCTCCTTGACGAGATACTGGGCAGCGCTGTACACAGATGTCTGGAACCTGTGCTCATGGAACCAAGTGTTGTCGACATCATTTGCGAACGAGGATGAATACTTCCTAATCTGCGCCCATTAAAGAGAGTAAATTTCACCCCGCAGCGAGAATATGTAAAGAGTGGGACTGAAATTTACCACATGTTTATGTTTAATACATGTTATATGGTAACGAATGAATTTGTAATTATGAGAGGTGTGCAATATTTATGGATATAAAATTCTGAAGTTGTTTTTTTTCATCGAAAAAAAGTTCAGAGTTCTAAGATATTGAAGCTTATCATTTTCGGTCCGCTCTAAGACAAATGCAGTTTCTTCTTCGAGCCAAATCTACAAACTTTCTTCGTAGAAATTTGCATGTAATTTTCTTCTCTTATTCAAAAAATAATTGAAGTATTCGTCGAATACTCGAACAACGAAGGCATTAGTTTGCAAAAACCATATCTTTTTAGAGGACTGTCGGGTAATTGAGTTATGAAAAAAAGGTGACGTTAATGAGGAAAGAATTCAAGAAGAGTGTGGAATAACGTGACACTCGGTCCGAAGTTAAGACCGATTAAAATCATTTAACCCGACGACTGTTCGGCGACGGATTTTACTTTGGTCCAATATTAGCTGACACGAAAGGATCTCGACTATGCGACACCTAAATTGCTCGAGTACTTCGACACCGTCCGAGCAAGGTTTGCCAGTCGTTCAACGACACATGTGTCACTTGAGCACATGGGCGTCTCAATTCTATAGTTTAAGCATCGTTCGCACTTATCGAATTGACAAGTGCAAGAACAATAGCTAACGATGAAGTCAGAATTTCGACGAGTACAATAATTCACATCTTCGCTGCATCGGTCAAATTTACAACTTCACAACAAAGTCTACACTTTCATCACACAGATCTGTATCTGTACAAAGCTTACATATGCCAGGTCCTCTAGTCTTTCAAAGGCGTGATAGATCTTTTGTTAATTTATAAGAACAGCTGAATAATTACAGAGTCAAATTAAGTAAAGAAATGTATGATTGTATTCCAATTAATTTCTAATTAAAACGTATTTTTCTGTATACATCGACGAATCATTGACCTCGCATCAATCGAAATTGCTAAAAAGCGAACGTCAGAGAGAGAGAGAGAGAGAGAGAGACGTAAGCCTGAGAAACCGGGAGAGAAATTGTACAAAGTGAAGGAATGAGAGTTGAAGGAAAAAATGAATGAAATATGAGCATGTGATAAGGAATTGTGCTGAATGTGTAAGGAAGGTCAGGGTCGTCAATGGAAAGTAGGTAAAAGCGGTAGCGAGAAAATCTGATGGAAAGATGATCGTAAAATATATTCGATGGTGAGAAGATCGTCTGAACGTGTGTCTATATCACGACGATCGAGGAGAGTTGGCAGAAGAGAGGAGAATGAATGGTCGCGTTCATAAATTCACGGTACGCGTTAAATTGGTTAGAATGTGATGTGTGGGTCTGCGCCGGATACCCAGCGAATGAATCTCATCCCGAGGGAGGAAGTCCAAATTAACGCCACTCAGCGTTCGCTCGGTATATACCTAGCCATCGTCAATCGTCAGACGCGTGACGCGTGTAAATCTACGAACGTCGCTTCTGCGCTCACGACAACCAGTACCATATTACAACTATACCTACTATAAAAAGCCCCCATAGAATTCCCCCTCGCCGTTCTGACCACTCGAATTTCTGGTTCGCTCTAGACGAGACGAGGCGAGGCGAGTCGCGTCCATCAAACTTTTATACCTTGCAATTATATCCTTTTCACAAATATTTTTTTTTCATTTTTTTAAATTAAATAGTCGACTATCGTTTTACATTTTCGTCTGGTCACTCGATTTTCCAACTCTAGTACGAGAGAACTTTATGTACGACGAAAAATCTATGTAATTAAATGGAACTATATTAATAATACTAATAATAATAATAATAGTAGTAATAGTAATACAATTATACACAACTTATGTAGAATCATGTATAAAATAGCGAGAACAATGTATATTTATTCACATATAAAGTTATTTAATTTTTAAATCGTTACTCAATAAAAAAAATCTTGACCTCAAGTTTGAAATATCTGGTTTCATCTCACGCCCGGAAGTTCGTTTAGAGGGGATCGAACGATGCATGGCACTTTGTAGATATGATTTGGAGAGAAAGGCTAACGTTTTCAAAAACTGCGACCGACTTGATCGTCACTCGTGGAAGAAAGGTTTTTCGAAATTTTCCATGTAGGTAGAAGTAGGAAAGATTTAGTCGTGAATATGGGGGAACAATCGTCGGGAAGAAAAATAGTGATGAGAAACGAAAATACGAAGGTACATAGATACAATTGACAACACATGTGGAACACGTGATCTCGGAAAACACCTGTGCATGTGTGTCCTCTCTGTGTACATTGCGTGGAGAATGAATTTCCGATGGCAATCGTTCATTCGTCGATAGTCTGCCACGTGAAAAAGTTCAACGTTATCATCGAAGAAAAAGGGAAAAAAACAGATGAGAAATAGAAGTTTTATCTCCATTTTTGTTATATTTCTTTTTTTTCAAATAATTGTTAAATCGTTTGGTCGATATTCGAAGATTGTGAAAAGGTAAGTCGGCGCTAATAGTATGATATCGGGTACATTTACCGGCCAAAATGTGATAGAATTACAGATTTACGATCATTTTCGCGTGAATAGTGTCGCAGAAACGAAATGCAGCGTGTTTTTTTCCCCAAAAATTGTTGAGATATGATATGAGAATAGTTGGTATTGGAATAGAGAGTTATTGAGTCCGAGCAGGTCGATCATTAAACGTCCTATAATTTGATACTTGCGTAACGAATAGCAAAGAGAATTTCAACTGCAAACACGAGCGTTCGACTACACAGTTGTATATCCAGTTACAAGCTTTTATCACGTGCACGAAGTTGACTCGCGAATCGAAATGAAATTTGCGAGACAAAAGGCTGACGAATAATCGGAACAGACGAATTCTATCGAATTATACAAGTAAGAGAAAAACTTTTCCACGAGTAATTTTCGCCTCAATTAAATCAAATTGGATTAATAAAACTATTCTGACAAAGTAAGAGCTTAAAGCGTTAATTTGTCACTGACACCCGGTATGCACGATGAAAGTATCTCTTTCAAGAGGACACGAGGAATTCTAACAGGCAGGAGTAATTTCGAATCAGCGTAGAATCCACCCGCATGGGAAAAATGACTGAAATCCATTGTCGGACAATCGATGGGTCGCAGAGGCTCGCAGGAGCGAAAGCCCATGGATAATGAATGCTATCTTCGCCTCTGATCCATGAGAGTTTATATTTTTATGGGCTCATTTTTTATCCACATGTTTGTTACACGCACACCAGTAGGCTGCGTACAAAAGATACGGATAGGGGCATATCGATGATGAGAGAATAACAACGCTAGCCATTGTTACTCGTCCATTCCTTCCTGCTATCCACCAACTACGAATATCATCCATTTCAATTACGAGGTCGCCTTAAAACTGATTATTTAATTTGGAGAATAAAAAACACCGACGAGCAATTAATTCCGCATCAAAATTACTAATAGCCCTCCAACTATGTTCCAATCGTTGGAAACTTGAGAAAAATTCGAAAAACCTGTAACATGTTCTGCATTGCTGAGCTGAACTTTTTATCAGCAGTAAAATATCACGTTTAGTCGGATGGCATTGCAACAAGAGTCTAAATCGAATACTTTTGCTGCTATAGAATTTACTGTCAACGAACTCGTCATACTCTCGATGTTTATGTCGATTCACTAACGTGATACCGCTCGGTGGACATAGTTCAGACTTTAGCCCATGTCTGCTTCACTCGGCAAATATCATTCCGAATGACTCAATATAGTCTGCGGAGAAAATTTGGAGCGCCGGTATATATACGTGTTCTTTTTGTCCCGATATTCAAAAATTCACAATGCCCTCGGCGAGATTTCAGCCATTGCTGCTCTTTTTTAGGATACGCAACGCTGTTGCTACACGCACGTTTTTCAAATCTCCATGGAAATCATATTTTTTAATGGAAGGAAAACGTGACAATTTTTATGGCACATCAATTGCAACCCAACTAATTTTTCATTCGTCACTTTTCAGAGGACTCTCGTGCTACCATTCGAAAGAGAGCAGGACGACCGAACGATTTGTTGGAGACGTTTCGATTTGTGACCGCAATAATGGGCAGATCTGTAATCATGCTCGTTGTTGTGTTCGCAGCTCGGACCTTCTTGCTTTACCACTTGATCATCGTCATCGGAAATATCCAATATATCGGAGGTGAACTCGTCAGCAAATTGAGGAGTCGTGCAACACCCCACAGAATTCCTTACAGCAGATGTTCTTCCCAGTAGAAATCGAACTTGTCGCATGTTTCGGAGGGCACGTCTCACGGCTCGTGAATTATAAGTCAGTCGATTCCCTCGACTGTTCTGAAACAGAAAAAAAATTAGCAAAATTATAACATGAAATGCGTGTCGATTACGTTGCGGCTATTCGTGATGATATTGCAGGGCCACATACGATGCTGGAGAGATAGAATGGTCATTTGATATTTTTTGGATTAATTTTTGCATCGCAGCCCGCTCGACGCTGTTGCATTGCGTGATACGATAAAACAGGCGCAATCGAATAATTTTCATTATACCATGTTAGATTTAACGTCGTTAAGCGAGGAACATCTCGGGTTCGTTTTCTTGATATAATAGATTCGTGTTAGCAATGACTTGAAAAGTTCTTCATTTTTCTTTCCAATTCACTGTCGAAGCGTATTTCAGCGTTATCGACATTCGTTAATACCGAATCAGCTATGCATAAAAATTAATATCCGTTTAATCAGTTTATAGGCGCGTAACATACCATTATATGTGTACTCAACTGCAAGTACTTTAGGATCCACGACGTTACAAGAATGTACACATGTCATTGAGAAATGAAAGGGGGAAATATCGGATAGAGCGAAAAAGCGAGCATATAATTGTTGCGGCGAACTCCTCCAACTGATATCCGTGAAATGTTTTTTCCTCAAAAATAAACATTGCCAATGTAAGTACAGCAGATTTGACGAGATAAGAAATCCCAAGACTCGTTTGTCTTTCTTTTTTGTCTTTTCGTTTTCTTATTCTTGTCGAGTTTCCGACTTAATTATCCAACGACGTTACAGACGTGCGATTGCCAGTGAGAATGAATTTTTCGTACAAATTTACAATCCTCGTTAAAGGGAAATTAGAAAACAGCGACTATGGGCTGCATATTAAAGAATTAAATAGACGTGTATACCATGATATAAGAAATAAAGAAAAATAGTTAAAAACATCTAAAAACTGCTGCAAGTTTCGTTCCGTGACTCCGCAAAAATATATCGACGATAGAAATTAATTACCAGCTTAAAATTACATTTCACGTTTCACGTTAGAAAAATTCGCAAAAATTGGAAATTATTTGATGCATATTGGGCATAGAATATCAGCTTAGACCTTAGATCCTCGAACGTGTATCTATGGTACATCGTTTCGCCTGATAGCGTATGGGGAAAAATAAAGTATAATTCATTCTAGTATTTACAGAAAATTAGATTTGCAATTTTTTAGTAGTCTGATAAGTTTGAAACTATCGATGAGTAGGAATTACAATTTCTATCAACATCGAGCAAAGACGATGCTCACTTCCACAGTTTTTCAAATAAAAACTCATTTGTTTGAGCAGTCCTGAGCATTGATAATCATCAGGATCCCGTTGGCCGATTTCCACGAGCCTGAATAAATAAATTTCAAGGTCAAACGAAACGAACGAGTCAACAATTTACGAAAATACGCATAGTCTTTCTGTCAATGACTCTAAAAATCCAGAACGCACAAATACAAGACGCGTTACTAAGATGACTTATTATTTGACCATTCCACCATTATCGTCGAATGACTCACAAGGTACACTCGTCGTATTACTTCGCTAAACGTAACAATGCAACGGTCACATTCTGGCGACCCTCTTCTTGGCGCGATAAGCTATTTAGAAGCAGTGTTTTCACAGTGGACAACGATTATTTGTCTATTTTCGAACTTTGCACGGTTTTGTGGCTATAAATTCGCCTGATTTCCCCTGGAAGGATCAGTTACTAAGCGATGGTTCTTCGCCGAAGCACGATTCTTCCGGAAACGAGCATCCAATATTCTCAAGAAATTTTCTCCAAGTTCATCTGCCTGCTAAGTAGTAGTGCCGTAGGTGATGCGTGTCCAAAATTCACCTCGGTACGATTACTTTTCATGCCGATCGACGAAACCTGCAACAACAACGATACCATCGTTATAGAATTACACAAAAAATCTACGCTTAAATTTTTATTTAAGATCGCGCGTTACTCTGATACCATCACGTGCAGCATTCACAGTCCTACGCGCTACCTCGAGTTTACCCGCGACTCGTTGGCCGCAGCTATTGCGCAGACTCGACCATCATCGCAGCACCGGGCTACGCGCTTGCCGATTGTTGTAACCATTTTCCTCTTCAATTGTTTCTACGAATCCGTGCCGTTTGGAGGGCTTGCTCGAATATTATCTTTCCTCCTCGAGCGATCCGAATCTGAAAATAAAAAAAAGTCAGGAGAAAATCAACGACGTGCTCTGCGTTCTCAACGAATTTAAATTTGGCGCGAAAAATGTTTGACGAAATTTGTCAAATATTAGGAATAAAAATGCGACGGGCAACGTTGTCAAAGATCGATAATCGGCTGAGGTAAAATCATTTTTTGACTGTCGCTTGCCAAGAAACATTCAAGATCTGCGATCCATATTTTTGTATAAAATTGCTTTAGCTTCGGAAGTATGAATTTTCGGCATACGCTGTCCTGTCAATAACCAACTGACAATAAATGACTGTCGAGCCGCAAGCAAAATAAGATCAAGCCAAAACGGATAAGTGGTATAAATTTAAATTAATTGTAGTTCTATAATTTTCAAACACAAGAACGAATTCTTCAATAAATTGCATACAATTTTTTGAAAATGTGAGCTATCGTGAGTGAAAAATGGCAGTTTGTAGTAAACGAAATTCAGAAATATTGTGAATTTTGTAGTTTTATCGAAATATTATAATAACATATAGGATGAGGTGCGCGCATGCGCAGTGCGCGCTCTTTGATAGAGGGAGGAAGAGAGAGAGAGAGAGAGAGAGAAAGTGATTGGTAAAGCAGGAGGCATTGGGGAGGTTCATTCAAGACGGATTGAACGTCATGCAGTGATTTGAATTGATAAATTGATTTGGAGAGCGCGTTAGAGAGAAAGAATAGGTGGTGAAAAAAGAGTGGGAAGAAAGAGGAGGAGTAGCAGAGTTGAGGGGAATTAATAGGGAGTCTACGTTCGCTGAATGCCTAATGCACCGTCGTCCTAGGATTAAATTGACCAATCATTTCCCGCGCGGCAAGGGAACGACCAATTACCGGACTCGCCGGACTATATCAAGCCAATCAAGACTCGTTTATCACTCAGTCGAGTAACAGCTCTCGCGTGGCGCGGACTCGCGTCGTTTCCCCTCGCCGCGATTCCGTCGTACCGCGACGTACGCGTCGGAAATCGTTGATTTCACGAACGAACCGTAACGATTCGAGCCCGCGCACCAAACATCGTTGAATTCCGTTCGCAAATCGCGTTGCAATCGGCCGTTTTCCGTCTCGGCCAATCAGAAGCGTCGGTTGGTAGGCGCGGACCAATCGTGTGTACCAGGTATCCTTCGCGCGTCACGTATTTCCAATCCTAACCACAACTTCGCCTCCCCACGTCAAAGATCAAAAGTTCAACTTCGTAAAGTAGAATTCAGTCGATGACTTTGAACTGTGAGTGTATAGTGTGGTGTTGTCTCGAGGTAAGATTTGTTAACGCGAAATCGAACGACGATTCGCAACTGTTCCGAAGTCACGATTGCTCTCGCGATCCTCGCATATTCTATCTCTCGACGGGGGAAGGAAAAAAATGAGGAATCAAACGAAACGCGACGATAAAAACCATGCCAGTTTTTCGACGTCGACCCCCGACGAGAGTGATTGTATTCAACGAAACAGTATCTCTTTTGACGTTCCGCCGGATAAGTCGGGTCCCTCGATAATTCTCACGTTCATGCTTCACTCCACGTCTCCGAGTCACGTCTCGTTCACTTTCTTTTGTCAATCGTGGCTGAATTTTGTTTTTCTTTTTTTCCATGCGCTCGTCATTTGTCACGTCTCCCGACTGATAATCATCGTTTTGTATCACCTATTCATCGCATTTGCTTATTTTTTTCATTTTTCATCATACTTTTTTTCTCCGCAGGGTTTACTAATGTTCGAGTGGTTTACGTCAGTTTTTAAGCATTCGCGAGTTAGGTCATCTCTCCGGCGTGGAGCTCGATTAAATTGGATGCACAAGATCGTCGATGATGTAAATTACTAATAACGCGTAGCTTGTTCGATCGAACATTCGCTCTTTCGCGGTATTTAAGTGATGCCACGAAACGTCGTCGATGTTCTCACCGTTTCAACAACCAATATTTGCCCATATCTCGCGAAAAAGTAGTCAAAAAAAATGCCTTCACCGAAATTGTATCAATAATTGATTTATTAATTGGATAATATCTTAATATTAATAATTTCGTGAATTTACTAATCAATAATGGAATAAATAATTATTCATTTTCATACATTTTGTATTGTATTCTTTAGCAAATCCAAATAAATGGAGAAATAACGATAATAATTAAAAAGAAAGATGATATTCATTATCGTTATTTTGTTTCGCAGCTTTTGCACAAGAAACTCGATGTTAGGTTTTTGAGGATGGGTAGTTTCTTACGATAACAAATTTAGGAATGTACGAGGCAAATGAGTGTTTTAACGACTGTTGCGCGTTCTGGGGGAGGTCAAAGTCGAGATGGGATGCTTTTTGGGCAGATGGGACAACGTTTGGTAGATTTTCATTCATACTTGTTCGCGTAGATACCTTGGTTCGGCGTATCGCATTCGTCAGCAACGTCGTTAGTTATTTATTTCGCGCATCCGATGATAAATGTTGGCGACGAAGTCTAGAATCGAGCGACGAGACGAGCAGCGATATTCGCGCGTACTGCGACGAGGAGATAAGGAAAAAAACGAATCGTGGGAGAAAGAAAGAATGGAAAAATAAGCAATACGCGGAGAAAGAATCGAGAAACTTACATATTTTATTTGTTGCTGCACGATGATTGGTCGGTGAAATAAATTCGGTAAATTTCCATCGAGATATCGTCTATCGGCCTCGCGAATTGCAACCACGATCTCGGAAAACTGCGCGTATCTCGGAAACGATGAGAGCTAGCGAAAATTGTTATAAAAATAATAGGTAGAAAATTCAATTTTCTACAAAAAAGTTTCTCAAGTCTAATTTCGTAAACTCAATGGTTTGGACGTGGCGCGTCCTCGAAGAATATGAAAAATTATACTTGAATGATTTTTCCGAGTTTATTCTGAGAACATGAAACGAGGTTGCAATTATTGCGAAAACTCGGGACATACGTCTTTTGAATATAAGTAATACGATGTGACGTTATTGTAACGCGAATTGGAATGAGATCTGCTTTTGTTTCAGCTTCTCTGTTCGTTAGTTTATCTCTTTGCGATGAAGGTGGTTTTAGCTGGAAAGGATTTTGCAATGAGTCGGTTTTTGGACAAAGTTCGGATGAAGGAAGATGATAGAGGTTGTCGGGCGATGGAGATTCGGAAAAAAGTAACAAACCGGTCTAAAATTAGAATTTATAATTTGTTATGTGGAAAATGGCGGCTTTCACTTCGGGGGAGACGTTATCTAAGTGACTTTGTTAACCTCTGATAGTACAAAGTAGAAATAAGAGAAGCAAGCAATAGAAACGACGATAGACGAAGAGTGAAAAAATAAGATTTTCTCGAGCTCGCTGCTATCGCGAGAGACACTTGCAACAACTCGATAATAATAACATGACCTATAAATTATAAAATTGAAATCCATAAATTACAGAGGATATAAATGTTCTTCGATAGAAGTCGAGAAATGGATGGACTCTACATCACGTCGAGTTCAATTGTCGAGTAAAATTAATCGGAGGCCGCGAAATTCGAGACAACTTCGGCGATTTTTTCCATGATCCGTGGAATTTTGCGATGATGTAGAAAGATTTTATGCTGGTCACGTAGTACAAGTCGAGTCGAGTCCAACGAGTGGTCGGAAGGCATAGTTTCGATCGCCAGTTTCCGAAATATCGCTACTCAAAATACGAGACGTTTTTTGAACAAATGAATCGTGCGAGTCGAGCTTCGCCACTCTCTTCAAAAGCCATCGACGAACCTTCACGCGCGCACAGCGTGCGTTTTGACTGGTTTTTCGATAGCTATCGGGCAATTTTTGACACGCACAAAAAACCGCTCTTGATTTTTGCCGAGCGATATCTCTGGAGCCGTTAGTGCGAATGATACGCTGTTACACCTCGTTGGAATCGTCCCGACGGGGCCTACAACTTGAAATCATCGAAACCTAAAAATACAGAAGTTGAAAAAAAGCATTTCCACATTTTTGCGCCGAAACTGATTCTGATCATGTAAAAAATTGAACGTATCAATGGCGGCCCGCAAACGACGCGCCTCAACCTCGGCCTCGAATTTCCATGCTGTTACTAATAACATGATTCGAGGGGGGAGAAGCTGACGAAGGAAGTGACCAGAGAAGTACGAATGGATCTGTACGGACAGACGCGCGGACCAACGAACGATGGACAGACTGTCACGTGGGTCGGATGACGCGTTACTCAAAGAAGCGAGAACCGCTCCGAGAGGGACGTTCGTTTGTATTTCACTCGATTCATCGCGAAACGAACCTCCGTTCAGCTTTTCTTTAGCCCCACAAAAGAACGAATTTGTCAGACTTCCTGCATTCCAACACCGTGACTCGTCCGTTCTCACATTTACTGTAAAATGGTCGAAACAACCAAGCATCCATCCTCGAATCCATCAACTCTGCAGGACGGCGAAGCAACGACCTATCTATTTATTTTTCAAATCAATCATTTATATATATTATCTGGTTTATATTTTATAAAAAAGATGATATCGATAAAAACTTTTCGTTCGTGCGAGGACGTTCGTTCGCCATGGGAGGAAAAAGCAGAGCATTAAGTTCGTTGAATCGTGGTGAAAAATCGTGCCTGCGGTTCTAGAAAACGACGGTAGTTGTGGCAGTGGTCGTAGCCA
Organism: Arge pagana; assembly: GCA_963969455.1. Taxonomy (NCBI): domain Eukaryota; kingdom Metazoa; phylum Arthropoda; class Insecta; order Hymenoptera; family Argidae; genus Arge; species Arge pagana. Next base: position 23,194,079 of record OZ018310.1, read on the forward strand.
TCATCCTTAATTCAGAGCAGCTTTTAATAAACTGAAATGACGGAACACAACGGTCGTACGAGTTGACACGTGAAAGGATGAGGGACGAGTAGGAAGAGGAGGAGAGAGAATTGATGTTAATTCCCATTAATGCTCTTCCATGTGCCAAACGCTCCGTACAAAGTTGCTCGGCTCTCATTGCCCTTGAAACGAGGCTCGTTTCTTATTCATCCGTAATAGATATCTCTATCTATCCATATCCATTTATTCCCCTTCTATTCATCGCCATTTCACGGATCTCGTCTTTTCGAATGATCATTCGAAACTACGAAACGATTCATCCCACCTAATCAGTAGTAAGGCTGTAAGTACCTCCAGACGACTGGAAACGTGGCCAGAAATAAAACGAGCATCAAAAACGCAATAGTTCAAATTCGCTGAATTTTGTTGGCAAGTAACGATCAACAGAAATAAAATGAAATGTAATCGAAAGACGATTCGACGAAAATAAACGTAGGACCACAAGCATATAAAATGCCGCTGCGGCGTATAATAACAAAGAGAAAATTAATAAAGAGAAACGTGGATAATTTCAATTTATCCTGCCTCCAAAGTCGTGACTCAAACATGCCACGGCTAATTAGTGGGTACTTTGTCGAGAATACGGGTACTTTTCTTGACCCCCAGTTACCCGCTTATTTGGGTCTGAAAGGAGGAATATTCTCGTGTTTTTTAAAAAATTGAATAGTCCCCATGGAACATGTTCGTTCATACATTTATTGTGCGAGGAGACGATACATCTTACGTTAGCGACTCGACACAGCCTTGACTTACAGATCGGTTCGAATTTATCGAAGCGAAGGGAAGAAACGCAAAGATAGGAAACAATTGCTTTGTTTTGTTCGACCAAAGATGGGAGGGAAGAGTCTTCTTAATCTCGCGAGAACTAAGAGGCAAAGATGTACATATTGCCGTTGCGAGAGAAAAACTTCATTTTTATTTCGAACACAGAAAGACGAAGGAAGGGACGAAGCTGAGTCGAATCGCAAGCCCCGCTCGTGGGGGTTGAGTTTGGTTTACACGGCAATTGACGCTTCCACAGAGTGTAATTTCCTGATAACGCGTAATTTCCAAATAATAGGTACAACGAGGCGGCACCGTGGAAGAAATGGCTGGTAATTGTTAATTGACGAAAAGTCTTGGGAACGATAAATTCGGAGAGGAAAGAGCGGGTCTCGTCTTCGTCACGTGACGACAATTATCCCCCCTTCAAGACAGGAATTAATCCTTTAATTCATTGCTCGCCCATCGTCCACGAGCGACGCGTGTATCGCATACAAGCATACATCTCGAAGTGCCCAACGCCGTGTCCTCCCATTTCCAAACCTTTATTTACAACTACAGTGTACGAATAATATTCAAGCAAGTTTAATTTTTCACGACTCGCCTTTAGCCGTAAAAAGTTAAATACTTTGTTTGAAAATTTCGAAAACGAAGTGGAAGAAAAACGAGAACGTGCTCGCTATTTGATGGAAAGAAATGTGCGAGGTGGAGAAGCAGAGAGAAATAAACTGCAATAATCCGTAATCGGGCGAAATTGTCGAAAAATAGTGGTAAACCACGGTGGAATGTGGCGTTTAGCAAGAGACGAAGTTGAGTCGACGAGGTCGACTGGAAAAAATGGATAATTTCGTGGACTTTTTTGTTTTTTGCTGGCTTTTTTGTTTACGAGCCAACCGCGGCAATCTGTCACGTGCCATGCTCACGGTTTTGTTCGATAATCAGGCATGCGTGGCCTATCAGTCGTGACGAATCGAGCGTTCGAACGACCGGAGAGGACAGACAGAGAGAAAATGAGGGAGCAACAGGTGGCTGAGCAGATTCCATCGTAAGCAACTTGTTGCGCCTCGAAGCAACAGGTGTTGCCTGGAAGTGACGAATGTCGAAAACAATAATTTTTAAACGACAAATAATAATTAATAATAACTTTAATAGATAAATAAATTAGAATTTCTCTATTTTTCCGAAAATCAAGTAAAAAAAAAAGAACTTTGCGCGAAGGAAATAAATATTTCGGAATGAAAATGATCTTCAAGGATTTCTGGGCTTCTCTTTTTGTAAGACTGTATGTATTGGTGAGAGTTGCTGGGTGTTTGGAATTCAGTTCGGTATTTCTGCTGACACTTATCAGTTTGGAAAAATGGACGGAGCGATGTCTTCGGTGTGTACCTCACGGTCACGCGAACGGTGTCGTTTAAGTACGACGTTCGGGCATGTTTGAGCGATTAACGATATTTGTTTGTAACGCGCAATTAAAAGTATGCGCTGACTCGCGGAAATGTAGCGGTGAAAATCGTACGCAGATCGACGAGCTATTTAAATGAAAATGTGTGAAAACGGTAGAGTGTTCGTTGGGACGATGTGAGAAACGTGAAATCGTTTCGAAGAAACACGGACGAGTGCGGAATAAAAAATGTTGGGAGCGAAGTTGTATCGTGCGAGCAAAGTAGACTAGACGGGTATGTCGGGTATATTTCTATTAGATGAAACGATCCTCTGTTTGGCCGCGATTCTCTGCAGAGAGAAGAGCTCGTAGGAGGGAAAAAGTAGTAGTGCGAAGACGTGCGAGGATCTGTGAAGCAAAGACTCTTTCACGGTGCATTTTAAAAGCGGAGACGTTTTCGAGCGAGGCACAGCATTGCTATCTGTTTCGAGTCGAGAGGAGAAAAGGCCACGAGGGTCAGTTCGACGCTCCCCGATATACGCGATGCTCAGACGCGAGAAGACGCCCCGTTCTGAAAAAGTGAGATCCCGCTCCAATCGATTTTGCCGTAGAAACCCAACGATCGAGTGAAACGTTTGGAAAAAAACTGACGATTTACGAGAGCTGTTATCATTCACGACCGATCAACGAAATCGTTGCGATTCAAGCTGCAACGTCGCCGGTGCGAAACGTGAAACTTGCAGAAATTTACATCTTCCTATTCGATTCAAATGATTTCTGCACTCCGATGACGCGACGCGAGGCCACGAAGGTCGAGTTCGAAGGCGGATGATGCGAAAGATGTATTTGGGAAGACGATTGAAAATGCAGAAGAACTATGATCAGGTGCTACTTCGAGTACTATGGCTGATGCAGCTACATTTCGGGGAAACGAATGAACGAAGAAGCTGCGCGAAATCGTTTTATTGAATAGAATCGGAGAACAAAATCTCTTATCTCGTTCGCACGACAGACAACTCTGGCTGTAACAAACATCAGGGTCGCGCGAGACATGCCAACGATAAGCGGATTACAGCAGCAGTTACCGTCGCGGAATTATTGTAGATCAGCCCAGCTTATTCCTACCCCGTTATAACTATCGCGAATTCTTCGGAACTAAACTAGCGTCCGATTTTTCTATCAAATGAAAAAAACAGCATATATCGCGAATTTAACTTCCACGTTTGTATCAAATTATTTGTAAATAATTGACCAATTATATAATTATAACACTACAATATTATTATCACTACAATATAATTGGAACAACGATGTGGTTTTGTCAATAATTTGTAAGTAGTTATTTGTAAATGTGATTTTTGTAATTTCAGACACGTGGCATGCAGAAGGCAGAAGGAAATCGTGACGGATGGAAATATCGGTATGCAGTTGTTTCTCGCGAATCCTGACCTGTTCCTAAGTACTAGTGCCGCAGGAGTGAATAGTTTGGGCTATGATTTACCATGTCTCCTGCTGCTCAAGTGCTTATCAATGGGTCGGGACGCACAACGAACAAAAGAAGATCATCGGTCATCGCGTCTAACACGTTATCGTGCACGCTTATGCATTGGCACGCTGGAAGCAGCACAGCATCGTGCGATATTCGGCAGGGCAATTCTTTTTTTGTTTGAACAATATGCAGGATCATCAAAGGAATCCAGAATTTAATAGTAAGATATCATTACTTGATGTATGCAGAGAACGATTATAGGATTACGAATGAGAAGAATCGCGAATCGTCGGTGGGATAATGCTAATAAAGTATCCTCGCTCGGCTAACGAATTGTTTTCGGTCGTTGAACCGTCGGTAAGTAAGACCGCGAAGCGTCGGTGTGTCAAGTGGACGAACTCGTGCGATGACACACCGTAAAGTGTCCATGATTTATGTCGCGGTCACGCAACGTATACAGGAATGTACTTGTCAGAGTTCGCGAGGAACAATTAGAAATGAGAAGCATACAGACTCAACGCCTGGATAGCGGCAACCCGCGCAACGCGCTTGCACGACATTCAAAGGTCAGACGTTGCTGTTCATTTTTTTACTCTACCCAAAAACGCGCAGTGAACGGGATAACCGCATAGAAATTGTGACGGAAGAATCAAAAATGAGGAAAGTTCTGAATACTGATACAAAAAGTAGACCAATTGTACGAAAATTGTTAGAGAAGCAAGTATAATATAATATACGTAACATAAGTATAATATAACTTTCGCAATGGCGAGTTGAATATATTGAAAAGAAAACAGTATGAAATAAAGTACTAATCTGACATAAAACGTGTGAAGAGATTTCTTGTAAGTTCAAGATGATTAAAAATAATGGCTTGGAGGAGCTGGGATTTGAACCCAGGACTTTCAGCATGCGAAGCAGACACTCTACCACTGAGTTACACCCCCGATTGAGAATAATTGAAAAAATGTTGTTCAAGAATATCAATTTATGGAACCTTCGACAATTCTTATAAAAGTAGAAATAAATTTTTCCGTGTCGTCGCTGAAAATGATACTACGAAGATTAGTCAATCACATCACGATAGCACGGAAAAAAGACATATGATACAGAGTTCGGTAACAGACATATTGATATCGCCGCGCCATCTACATATGTGCAAGAGAAACTAGTGACAACGCGGTCGATAATGCAGGGATCTCCACATTACATTTTGTTGTTCTAGTTCAAACTTGTACGTATGTTATACTGTATTGTGATTGTAAACGCAAAACTGTATTGGATTGGGACAACACTTATGAAAAACAAATGTCGAATACGCTTATCAAAGCATCGTGATAGCAGAATCATATATCGACCGTAAATATTAATGGTAACAAATTTCAAACAGATTGACTCACGTTGCGTTGCAGCTTCCACGGAGAGTATCACTGTGATTGAACTGTAGGCTCCGTATCCACGTTTCTATCCAGCCACTCGTTCACTCATGTATTTATTAGCACAAAGTCTTACGCTGAACACTGAATCTTAACCTACATCTTCGTACTTTATTGCTAGTTTCGGTATTCCGCGGTAGCAATATTCCGGCACGTATGCACAATTGTCCCGCGTTCGGAAAACCGACACTACCGCCACTCGATTTATCGACGAATTATATCCACTCATTTCACGTATCTCGTACTTTTTTAATCACGCAAGAAAGCAGATGAAGTATTCAATTATTTATAAAATAGAGCAAAATCGAAAATTTAATTCTAATCTTGTTCATGACGGCGTAAAATTATGTCAATCGTTCGACAGATTGCAACGCAACACCGAAAACAAATGACTAACGTTACACGTTGTTTTACGAAAAAGTTCCAATGGAAGATAAAATTGACGATATTCTGCCGCACACCGAAACGAACCGATAGCACTGAATGACCGAGGCAAAGTAAGCCGCCGACGTCGTAACATGATATCAAGGTGTTTCGGAATAAGAACTTCAAATCCTCTGTTTGGAAGAGGACGACCTCTGTTCGCGGGGATTCTAGGAACTGTTGACGGCGACTGCTTCGCAGTTGAATTCAAAACAAACTATCGAGGAAATTATGCTTAGGATATAAGAATTTCAGGAAATATACGAAATATCCAGCAAACATCGTCTTTGAAATCTCAGCTTTGCTGGTTGTTGAATTATCAAAAAAATTATCCAAGAAACGCGGTTACATGAATTCGAAAGACTTATGGTACCTCGTCTTTCGAATATGACAAACATTAGGCATGAAAAATAAAAACGAAAACAATTATTATTTCATTACTAGTCTACTCGTCATTGATTATTGCTAAAATGAGGAAATTGATGAATTGGCAATACGAGGAAAGAGAACGATTCGAATTGTTTACCCGTAGAAATATACTGTTTATTTGTAAAATTTGATTTAATTAACACACGCGAAAGCGGCGCATGAGATCGGTACGGTGATACAAGAACTAGAGAGTATAATGAGAGGGAATTCAATTAAAACTATGAATGGTAGGTACTGACAGTAAAAGAAAAAAAAAGAAAAAAACAAGGACTCCTATTACGCATTGTGATTCAGGTACTAAGCTGTATGTTTGTCACTCTTGAGTCAGAGCGTATTGACTATTGCTCCACATTTTAAATAAATTTGATTTTTGTTGATTCAGTCCATAGATTTAGTACTTGTTCAAATACTACATGTTTCCTTTCTCGTGGCTAAATATATGCCGACTATTTTTTATAAATAATAAGATTGGGGCCAGAGAAAACTGAAACTATGACGACACGTGGTACAATAAAGTACAAAATAATACCACATTGAGAATTATTAATTTGAATTGAAAAATTAACTTATAATAATAATATTTACTGCCTAAGTCGTTGCTAAGAATATTGTATTTTCTTATATTTATCCAAAGTCTATAGAAATTTTGAAGGTTCTAAAAAGAATAATCAATTTTCCTTATGAAATGGAATGCCAATTAGAAATAATTATCATCTAACGAATTTGAAATATTCAGGTGTAATAGATTTGATTTTCCTACAGTTATGACGATATTAAATGTAAATATCTTCTTATGTTTTCCAATACAATATTTTTGTACCTTTGTATTTGATACTGTCATGTGCTGATTTCAATATATAACCAACCATTGGTATAACGTTACACGAAAAAAATGTCACTTTTTTCACCCAATCAGTGCCTGGATGCAATAATACTCCATCGTTACGTTTTTTCGTGGAACATCGATGCTTTTTCCACTTTGGAAATATCTTTTTTTGAAATTCCTAAATTTGAACAGCGTGGAATATGTTTTTTTCGTCGCTGCTATATGTTCGATATAACGCTAACGCTGTTCGACAGATCAACTTGTCCTTTGAGAACTTTTTGTTGCAGCTTCTTACAAAATATGTTTGCCATGAGTTTATTTCGTCTGGCTTGTTCCTGCTTTTCACGTTGTTGCCTCTTGTTACGGACTTCGTGCAACTTGTAGTAACGCTGGCGTAATCGTTCCTTCACCTCCTCGTCGCTCAGTTTCCGTTGGAAACATGCTGTAAAGATAGAATATTTGTTAAATTTTCACTAATGCAAGTCTTGGCTCCTATGTCTGTATTCCAGACCCCGAAGCAATCGTGTGATGCAACTTCATTCGATTATAGCGACTACAATATCCGTCGAGGCAGTAATCAGTCGTTGGATGATTCCTAATTTAAATGAATCGCGAGAAGAAACAAAGCCGAAAATATTGAAACCAGACACGCGACAAATGTGGTTCGCTGACTAGTTTAAGGTATCGAACTTCTAACCGCTGATAGCATATTTACCCTTGGGCTTGGGAGTCCTCGGAGTTTTCGTGAGATTTGAGCTGCTAGCCAAAGCGAGAAGTTGAACCCGTTTCTCTTTTCGTAACTCTCGCAACTGAGAAATTTCAAACATGTATTGTTGTCGAGTTTCAGCGTTGTTTAGAAAATCAGGTTTATTTTCAGTCAAGTAATCCTATAAATGAGACGATTATACGTAATGTTAATTGTCAGTTGACGCATTCGACAAATGAGAAAACTATCATCTGAAATACCTGAAGCGTTTTCTTACGGCTGCCATTCGATTTCGTTCCATCGCACGAGCAACTGCCACCTTTTTGGGAACTACTTGGCGAAGAAGGTGCTGAATTTTTCTTTGCCAATTCTTCTATACGTATCTTTTGATTCTTATTCGTACAAACATCGTTATTTCTAGCGAGGACGGGTTTGTCTTCGCCAAATGATAACTCGTAGGCAATAGGTTTCGGATAATTGACATCGCATGCGCATTTTCTTCCATTCTTATACGTGCTTCCGCAACCACGACAAGTACGACTACTTCTGTCAGACGTATCTCCCTTCGTCGATTCAACTGATCGAGGACTCCAAGTTTTTCGATCAGCTTCACTGACATTGTTGCTACAATAACGATCTTTGGCATGTTCATAACTGTCGGGTCGCCGAGGTTTCATGTGATCGTGTAAATAAGCTTTCGCCTCAATCTTCGCATCCAACGAGCATCTCGGACAGTTATATGCTTTGTGACGAGCACACGATTCCTCCACGCTTCGCCTGCCACAGTCACAATCATTTTGGCATTTGCACAACTTAGCGCTGGATATTTCGACGTGATTGACCGTAGCTCTCGGCTGGTTTTTGGTATTGCAATCACAAGCTCCGCTACAACCGCAAGAACGCGATCGCTGAGTGGCAGAATTTTGGTCTGTAGATTTTCGTTTAGCGCAGGCATCGCAATAACATGGTGCATTAGCATCGAGCTGTTCGATTTTTTTCAAGCAAAGTTCGCAGACTTTAGCGAGCAATTTTTTGCACTTAATAGTGTCACTTTCCGGGCACCTCGAATCGATATTGCAGTTGCAATTACAATTGCGGATTAATTTCGTGGCATTGGATTTATTTTTAGCTTCTTTCAACTCCGATCTGCAATTTTCTTTATCGGAGTCTCGATGCAAATTGGTGGCAATTCGCGCGTTTGAGTCGGTGCTTCGTGCTGGATGTTCATCATTACACGCAACTATAGATTCGCGGTGACAAACGTTTGCTATTCTCGTTTCTGGTACGCAGTAAGCGCAGACCCCTTTGGCTGAATTCCTAGGATGTAATTTTTCAGGTCGGGACTCTGCAAGCCCCATGAAACATTTACATCGCGAGTCGTATTCTTTATGAACAGGACAAAGAGATCGCTGTTGCTCGGTTGATGCCGATGCAGTTACTTCGACGGTTTGTACGCAAGCAAACGTTGATTTCACTTCGGGATCGTGGTACATCGAGGCTGCTGATACAATCTCCCCGCCGGTTTGTGAATAGGCTCTTGTCGGATCAGGCGCCGTTTGTGTGCAACTGTTACGTTTCTTGAGACGACGCAAATTATTGTCATCAGGAATGTTTGAAGATTTGCAAGATGCTAAGTTACAGTGAGATGACCATTGCCGGTCCATCAAAGCTTCCGAGCCATCAGCGATGGTAGATTCCCTGTAAAACTCATGTACGTTAGCTTTTGTTTGCAACAAGTTCAGTAAATAAAAATCTACCAAATCCAACTGCTTCTTATACTTCATCGGTGACAAAAATTATTGAAAACTTTATGTTTGTGAAATTTCAATCGAAAAAAAATGATATCAAACATAGCAATTGCCAACTTCACACAGCTGTAATTTCATTTTTCAAATGTTGGTCGATCATAGATTTGAATATTATCTATCGAATAATTACCTTCGCGCACGATTAACGATGTTACGACCACAGGCACAAGTCATGAGAGCAATTGGCCTTTGCTTGGCAAAGTTTTGCCTGACTTTTTTTGGCGACATTCTCGGTCGATCGACGAGTTTCTTTGGCTGCTCCAATAGCCTGTACAGAATATTGATCATTGAGCATAATATTTTAGAATGAAAACCATTAGATAGAACGTGACATGTACTTTTTCAAATTTGAGAGATGGCTTATCTCGTTGGTGATCCAGAGCAGCTGGTTTTTCTTCTCAGTTTCAGCGTAACTCACAAGTTTTGAGTCACCAGACTCAGAGGTATTTCGATGTCGCAGATCAAATTTTCGTTCTGAAATTGTTGTTGGTACTCTCCAATCCACGCTGTTCGCGCTTCCATTGGTAGATTCTACAGGACTTCTGGGATCATCCACGACGGGATCTAAGTAAATTCTATTTCGATCCGTTGGCGTGTCCGACGTGGAAGTGTCACGACGAGGCGTGTCAACGTTTGCTTTCAGGCAAAGAATATTGCTCCGATTTCTCACGTTGGCACTACTTTGCGGTAAAAAACATTCAGAGCTTTCGCTCTTGTTCGCATCTGTTGGCGAATTCGTACTCCGCTGACAGTCGTCAGTTCTGAGGCCCATTCTTGCTTTACGACCATCCATTTCGGTGCGATCCGTTTGAGCGTCAAACTTGTCGCTGGTACTTGTTCCAGAATTGATTATCTCACCAACGACGACCCCTCGATCTATCGACTTTTTCACAGAGTTGCCTTCTCGTTTCTTCTTCAGCGGTTTCCAGTCGTCCGAAGAATCGGTAGTGTTTTGTTTCTTCGTCAGAGCTTGGATTATGTCGGCTCTATAAACCTTTCTTCTAGCATCGTCGGGATTCCATGGCACATTTTCTTCCAGATCGTGTTCAATTTTGTCGTCCGTGTATTTGGCGGTCACCAAGCGTTTTACGACGTGGTGAATTAGACGCTTCTTTGCTTCCTTGTCGCACTTCTTTGCATCCACCAAATTTTTCAGTATGTTCACGCTTCGTTCCAGATCTCGCATCAGACTATCCGAATCTCCCCATAATTTCTCATCGATACTTGAACTTGTATTTGGCATAGTCGTGGAATTTGAACGTCGAGTATCGACCGATGAAACATGACTGCCACTGGCATTTGGGACATTCTCATAAACGTGTCCTGAAAAGTAAATTTGCATTACTTTCATATTTCGTTTCGGTATCATCTGCTACTTTTCATCCAATTCTACGTACGATGAATAACTATATTTTGGATAAAACTAAGATGACTGTAAATAAAGTTTATTCATTCCTCTACGAATGAAGTTGAAATGAACAGCATACATCTATTTATGCGGTGACAAAATATTGACCTATTTACCCTTGTTATAGAAATTCATCGACAACTAAAGATATCTTTGCACAGAGCATTTACTGGAAATTAAGGTATAAAAAAAGGTCGATTCGTGCCTGGAAAATATTCAAAACTGTTAGCTCGTCCTGTCACGTTTCCTGTATCATCGAGACGAGGCGTTGGCGTCCGAGATGGTTCGAGTGCAGATCCTTCAGAAGAGCTCTGACAATTTATACCAACATCGCTTTGGTCAATGAAATCATTATTCCTCGTGCTGTTCTCTCCATCAATAAATCTTCTGCTCGAATCTCTAACTTTGTAAGTATTCTTATTGTTCTTGAGGATGGAATGTATAGACTTTGGAGCCAGGCTAGTACCACGCTTGGGAACGGGGGGTTTCTCTTCTTCCGCAACAGAAACTTGAACACCAATAGATTCTTGAAAGTGTTCGTTGATCGTTGTCTGGACAACTTTATCGCTGGTCGCTGGTTTGTTGACGATGGTTGCGAGCGAGGACGTCGAGTCGAATATCAATGGCAAAACGACTTTGGCCTTGTCTTTTCCCAACAAGTTCAATTCGCTTTGACTTCGCTTTGGCGCGAGTTTTGAAGACACCGCATTTAGGAGATCCATGGATGAACTTTTCTTCAATACCGCAGGCTGTCCCTTCGCATCGCTAGGATAATTCGGCGGTGGTCTTCTCTTGTTACCACCATCCGTCGCGTACTTCACAGTAGGTACCTTGAACAGCATAGGTGGTTCGGAATCATTGGAACGACTTGCCGTCTCGTAACTTTTTTTCCGTTCCTTATAGCTATTTTGATCCTCGGAACGAACGTTGTTACCAGTTATGATTCCTGGCAAGTGTTGTTTAAGGATAGGTGTTATTTCGATCTCGCTTTCAGCTTCCGACACGTTTCCAGGCAGAGGTGTAGAATTGGCATCCGGCTTATCGCGCTTTTTTTGGCCAATTTTTGCTATCGGGACTTTGCTGGACAAATTGGATTCCGTCGTACCTTCAGGATCTAGTCTCAGAGCAGCGGAACAACCGCCAGCTAAAGCCATGCGCTCTATAGTACTCAAATCTTTGCTGTCCCGCTTATTTCGGCCAATATCGTTAAAGTATCCGACATCGGCGCCGCTGTCCCATTCCAAGGGTTTGTGAGACGCTATACTGCTCGATGGCGAAACGTTGGTCTTTCTTTCCGAAATTTCCGGCATACTTTCTCGACTGTCCTGCCGCTCTTCCGGAATGGTTTCCGGAGTAACGGAACGTTTTTGTTCGGGTGGCGGCGAGCTATCGCGGGCGAGAGGTCGTCTGTAGAGCGGAGAGGCATCTGCGTTGGACGATTGTCCTATAAGAGGAGGCCGCGCCCACCTACGACGTTCTCGCGGAACATAATTTCCCAAAGTATAATCTTGTCCAACGCAGCCCTGCCGATCTCCGTCAGACTTGGGATTCAGTTCGTAGATACTGTAATAATATTTAACTCCGTGAGTTTCTTCCCTGGTCTCTGGCAGTGAGAAATATTGGTCCAAATTCGTGTTTTGTGAGTATTTTTGATAGTATTCCATGACCTGCTTGGAGAGCGACTTGTTCCTCACGTCGAAAGCAACTTTTTGTTGTATCGGTAAAACCTCTATGGAGCGTATGGATTGCCAGGGTGCCGAGTCCAGTGGTTTTGTACTCTGTTGATGGAACGACGAGCGTTCTTTGGGAACATCTCCGCAGGCTTCCGCTTCCAGCTCCCGCAAACGTTCGTCGCAACTCGAAGCAGAGTCATATTCCATATTTGAACTGTTTTCACATCCGAAATGATACGTTCCGTTTCAATCGATCACATTTTACACTTTTTATTCCATTTCCACTTTCATAAAATTGTGACGGTTCGCGCGAACCGCGTACCTCCACAGCCACCGTCAAACAACGCTCCGCTCCGAAGCTTCTAACGTTTTCAAAAGCTACCCATTATTCAAATTATTGTTTACGTGTGAGATAACCTCAAAGTAGCGCAATCAGTACCCACAAGATGGCGGTAGTAAATAATGCAGCCGTCAACCTTCTACTTCCATATTCCATGATATGCATAGTCGATGCACGTATGCATACAATGATGCATACTCTACGAGCCTACGCTGTATAGCATATCATACACATCACAAAACGACACTTCATCATGGTTGCATCATATGTACATCATACATGTGTATGTAGACCCCCGTTGCTCCTACATCGCGCCGTCAGCTGCCAGAAATGCGACGGCTCAGCGATGGCTGGGCACCACTACAATCGAAAAGCACCGCGTGTGGCCCAGAGCGTTTCGCTCGATTTGGAGATAGGCCGCTGGTTTCGTGTGCGGTAGCGAACGATGCTTCGGATTCGTTCGGTTTTCGAACGCTCTGCACCACATCGACGTGTTGTTGTTCGATTGTGTGGTGCACGGTGTTCCCGGTGATAAGTGCGTTACATGCGTACTCGAGATTGAATGCTTCCCTCCAACACTGCTACAGATTTGGTATATTTCAGCGATATTACTGAAGTAATCCAATACCATATGGCGCAACATTGTCTCGCGTCTATGCGTTTGCCTATAGGTTTCGTATAAGTCAGCATGACTATGTTTTTAAGATCTAGCACAGTGTAACACTGATATAATTTCGTATAGGTATGACACTGCCCATATACATATGTATATGCGCGCATGCCGACCCCTGCTGTATAGTCATATCTATGTATTTTTTTACCCCGGGATGCGAATAACGAAGGGTTGCGTGTGTAAAGTAGAAAATTTTCTGGATACATATACTGAGGGAAATGTCTAGCAGCTTGGATGGAAAATTCAATAGGACAACTACGTGACTTCAAGCGTCTACTTGGTCGTTATAATTGCACTGGACAGAGCTAAGTATTGAATTATTGATCATAGTACGTACTGACAGAGAGTATGCATCACGGGTATGCACTACCAGAATATGCATGAATGTAATAAAGCAAGGTTGTAGAGCGACATTTGAAATATTGATAGAAACAGAGATGTGCAAAATTGTCATGTACTAGTCACGCGTTACAAATTACAAGAAAAATGTGCAACGGCAAGATGTACCGTTGCAAAAACTACACAGATAAATTGCAAAACGTAATGTGCGAGCCAGAGGTGGTACATTACGAAGTACGAAAAGAAACGAATCTTTCATGTTTAAATATTCTCTTGGGTAAAAGGAAAACAACAAGTGGTTCGTGGACAAAAGAACATCAAACCTGATTTGACAACGCAACGGGTTAGCTACAAGCAAACCTTTCAATTGATGGATTCTACCAAAATCCACAGTAAGAATTAAACATACCCGAATAACAAGCGATAAATATCGAACCAGAAGAGTTCGTCGCTTGACAAAGTCATGTCTTGCTGTTGCGCACCTGATGCTGAAAAAGAGTCACCAGGTCACGGGAAATTAGAGTTTTCAAAGGTGAGCAGCAGCGGTTTTGAAAAGGAGAGAACAGAAATTTACTACTCCGACGAGAGTGAAAGTAAGTAGGGTGGTGTAATGCAGTGATTCCTACGTTGATAAATCCTATCTGTAACGCTACCCTGCGAATTGTAATTCAAGAGAGTTCGTGCGACAAGGAACGCGAGCGAACTGCTTCGACCTTCCTTATCGGCGACGAATCTGACTCCGAAGAAGATGTCGCCGACATGGTTTTGGTTGATGGAAATGACGCGGACATGGAAGCATGCGACGACGAAGACACGTTGATGGAACGGGTTGGTCTTCCGCAATATACATCAATCGAACGACGAATGATATTGGAATTGAATAACATTGAATACTAAAACTGGAGGCAACAATTTCCTTTCAGGTTTGGTGGCTTCTGAAACCACCGTACGTACCACCGCAGACACCCGTCGTTTCTGCCAGACGAATACAGGTGAGTCAACGTACGATTGTCAACGCGCGATATCATTTTGAAATAATCCACATCGAAAGGTTTGCAAAGAGCGATTGTCATCCACCGTCAAAGGTCAGCCTGTAATCCGTGCAGCTCTAAAGGATCAAGTGAAGAAGAATCTTCGGAGTCGAGGTACCTCGAGGAGGCAAAAGTTCGCCATGTTAGGAAATCGTCAAGCGAACGATCACGCGGTGTGCGGTGGGAACGAAATTAAAGTGATACCGGCATGCGCTCAAAAGCTCGGTGACATTTTATGATGAAAGATAAGACTACGGTGAAAAAATTAGGAATGCTTTAAATTTTCGAAAACCTTAGGATCAAATCACGTTGTACACCTCGATAAAAGGAAAGAAAGAAATGCCTTACACTCTAAAATAAGTTCTTCATAATATTCTCAAATGAGTTCTGTATGCAGTAAACTTGTATTAAATAAATATTATACGAAAGAACGAACAGCATTTTACTTAATTGATTCAGATGTGGTACGACGATAGCGCAAAGATAAGACTCGAGGTTGATTCGAGGTGTTATTTCTGATGAGGTGACTCGATTGTGCATTATGGTTAATTGAACGGATGACTATGATTGATTTTCAGATGCGATTTTGGGCAGGATCAATAATCCCCAAAGTCTATGAGATCCGGATAATCCGGTTGTGTGCATTCCCTGTACCAAGGATCATCTATTTCCCAAAGATCACGAGGCAAGGCTTCCCGACCCGGAGGAGGTAGATTTCTATCCGGAGGCGGCGGAGGAAATACTTCAACGTTAAAGAATCTCTCCAACTCGTCAACATCAATAGTATCGGCGACAGCAGCAACGGTTTTCTTAGGAATAGGTGGCATAGAAGCCTTAATCCTAGATGCACAGGGTAAAATCATGCCCGTTTCCTCATCCTCCTCCCAAGATATGTCGCCTTCCATGAGGTCCTGTTCCAAGGGAATATCCAAACGCAGGCCGCAATCTTTTCTAGCCAATCTGGCAAATCTTCTTTCCATTGCTCTGTCAGTTTCACGTTCTATCATAGCAGCTCGAAGCCGTTCCCGGAATTCTCGTCCCGCGACGACATCAGGATGTTCTCTACCGTATTCAATCCTAAACATATCGTTATCTTCAACATCCGGTACCCGGTATATGATCGGTTCCGGTTCAACGATAGAAGCGCACGGTGATCTTCCCCCAGAAATGTCGTTTAGACTGATCACGTTTCCTCCAACGTTCGCGACAGCCATGACAAAATCGCGCCTCGCATTCTGAAGCTCGCAGAGTTTGTCGTTAACGGCAGCTACCTCGTAGGCATCCTGTTCGTCAAGAGACTCCGTGATCACTTGCATCGACCGATTTCCCGCTGACGAGGTATCCATATTTTGGGGAAGCGACACGATAGTCGTGCGACACTGGCTAACGGTGCCCGGAGGAATAACGATGCTCTGAACCGGACCAGAGCCGATGGGTTCGGCCTGCACGACCTCGGCGTTCATCGACTCCGCCAGCTCGCTAGTCTTCGCTGGAATCATCGACGACTGAGCCTGTGGCAACGGCATCGCTGACCTTCGCAGGGACTTCGGAGGTCCTGGTATCCCGCACTCTTTGCGAACCCTAGAGGATGCCGGAGGATCGGGTCTCATCCTCTCGGGTGGACACGGCTGAGGACCGTCCGGTTTTTTCCTGGGCTCTCTCCCAAACCTGGCATCCCCGCCCACGGGCGCGACGCGTCGTCCTGCTGGTTTGTGAAAAACCGGCTCGTTTCGTTTCTGAAGATTCTTCTGGAACTCCTCGGTGTGCTTCAACCGTGCCAGCATAGCCTTCGTCATCGCTGGCTTCTTCATGTCAATTCGACGGGGTTCCGCCGGTGGTGGGCCTTTCGTGAACTTGGGTACGCGAGCCTTACGTTGCGGGCCACAATCCGCAACCCGGGCAGCCGCGGCTTCATCGCGAAGTCGATGGTCTTTAACGAACGCTGCTGACTTCGCCTGTCGCAGCTGAGCTGCTCTGGTAAGTGCTGGAGTTTTGATGGAGGGCTTCGGACAAGCACCGCTCGATCTTCCCGGTCGGCCTGCCATACCTATGTAATCTTCGTGTCACCTGAATCCCCTGCCGTTGGGTTTGCCTGTTATATTCGACGGTAGGACTTGACGCGGGATGGTTATACTGTGTCTCTCATGTCGTTTCACTCTGCAAATTTTGAAGACGAATTTTGGAAACGACAAGGTTTCCCTCAACGATCCTCATGGTTTCTCTACTTACGTGAATTTTGGTTAATTTATTTGCCGAGAATGTTTTTTTAACACGTTGTGTCAAAGTATCTCACATCGTTTGTTTGCGGAAAATCGTTGTTGCACGTATTTTGTCCGAAACATGTGAAACCAAAGGTTTTCGGCGACATTCAGGTCTCTCGTTTTCATCTCTCGTTCCCCATCCGCGAGTGAACCCCAAACACGACATCGAAGAGAAGAGAAAGACAAAATATTCAACCCACCCCAAATTTTACACCCCACTCCCCGGAGACTCGTCTCCGTTTCTGATGGTCCTTTCGATATGTTCTGATCCTTCCTCTGCCCGACATGATTGGACCTCGTACTCCTTTGGCCAGGAGATAAATTATGTCCGTTCTGGAATCTCTCTACACTGACTTCAAACATTCCCCGAAACAAACGTCCAGCAAGCTATCGGTATCAAACCCAACCGTGGATACCCAAGGCGCCTCGGGAAAGAAGCTGAACGCCGCTGGTGCTCTCTTGAAAGAAAAACATCCCGAGCTATTTTTCGTGGCTCCACGTCCCGGTGGATTCGTCAGATACGTTACTCCTCCCCACAAAGACTACTCGAAGCCGTTCGTGGAGCATGAAAATTCTGCTGAACAGGTCCCACCTCTGATCTGTCTCGTGAACAAAGATCCACTCGAACTTCCAGATCTATCTCTTCCTCTCTAGCTTCAGGTACGACGACCACCCGTTGTAATCGTCAGCGATGCGAGTCCCGTGTCCGTCAAGGAAATTCTCACCACTCGAATTCCATGCCCAAATTTCCGCAAAATTTCTAAAGACGAGGAGCGAGATAACGTGGTATGAAAAAGTGATCTCTCCACCATCCTAGTCTAAAAATTTTTCGTATTCGTACACGAGCAACGGATCGGTAGAATGATGACGAGTGATCGTGCTTCAGGTACGAATGTGCAGTACAGCTATCAGCACTGTCATGCTGTTGGCACAACACGCTTGGGAGGACATAACTCTGGAGCACATCAAACACACGGAAGGATATTTTCGCGCGTTGAAACAAGACGACGGATATCCGCGAAATATCGGTCAACTGATGCAGGTCCTTGCGAACTTGAAAAAATCAGGTGCCATCGTTAGTCCTCCGGCTAATCAGGTCGAATCTGACGAGGAAACAGACGCCGAAGATATACACATCTCGGACCTCATCAACTAACGACCAACTTTCGCGGGATTTTACCAACATTTTTGGATGTTGGGAAAGACAGGCGTGTAGCATTTGTTTCCCTCGTTGTTTCGAAATTTGCGAGGTTAGTAGGGCGACGAAAATTCTAGTCTCGTTTCGATTCCAATACCTTTGGAAAAATGAGTAACACTAGTCGAAATTCGGCGGGGAATCCCGCTCAAAATTCGTCGCAAAACGGCGCGCAAAATCGAACGGTGAATCGATCGCAAAATTATCCGCGTAACACGACGCGAAATACCAACCGAAATTCCAAGACTTCGCAATCGACGAAATCTTCGACATCGACGAAATCTGCAAGGTCGCGGACGGCCTCGAACGATCCTGCGAACAAAAATGAAAAAACGAATCAATCCCAAGCTGCATCGGCGAATGCGTCGAAAGCTGGGTGAGAAATCTCGTTTGGATTGCGTTCGATTAAGGGGTTACATCTAGTTCCCACCCAAAAAGCGAGGTGGTTTCGAGAATTTTTTTTTTAATGAGTGCAGATTTTTGATCTTTGTTTCGCACCAAAAGATATCATTTCGAGTATCTTTTGCAAATTTTTCTATCGGGAAATATTTATAAACGACGGAGTTACAGCAAGTTGCATGGACCGCTGTGCAAAAAAGAGAATATTTGTGAAAGGTTTTGTTATGAGAATTCGTCGAAAATGGGAAATCGATTTTTACAACCATTCCAATTAGATGTAACCCCTTGATTAGACTAAATTAGATATACTTGCGATGATGCAGCACTTCCAAGGCTGACGGACAACAGACGACAGAGGAACAGAATACGGCGAAAAATACCACCCCTGCTGTGGAAGATATACAACCTTTGGTTTACTCCTTCCGAGTCCCGAACAACCCTTCACCGGGATCTCTCATGCACGCGGTGCTTCCGCCATACTGGCTCTATCACGATCACGTCTTCGGTGTTATCTGGATGTTGTTTCACAAGGACAGAAAATACGTCGGTAAGTTGAGAATTCGAGCGAAGGAAATATCATCGAATACATTTACATTTACATTTACATTTAAACTCGTATGGGGTGGCGATGTTCAGGTGCTGCGCAGCTTCATTGGTGCTTGAAATTTCTACTGGATTTGAAGAATACCGAGGGCGAATACACGGGTGACGTGAATATTTGCATACAAACGGTTCAAGACGATTTGATGGAGCAATACGCTAATCTTGGGATCGCTCTGGAACTTCAGGAATCTCAGCAAAGCGGACGGTCTCCGTACGATGGGACTGACGGTGACTATGACAGTACATGGAGGAGTTCGAATTTGAACCCTGGAGACGTGAATATCCAGGAATCCGAGATCAATTTGATAGAAAACGAAGTACTGACGGAACAAGGTAGAACTAACAACGCTGAAGAAGTAAACTTGCACCCGGATAGGGGTCTGACAAAAGAGCGCGAGGCTCACGCGGAGGTTTGTATTGAAGACATCAACTCATCTCCGAATTGTGCGGATGAAGACGAATAAATTCATATTCACATGTTCGCACGAATTTCACTAAAATTCGTTTAAAAAAATGGGAATATTAATGAGATTCGTAAAAAATGTGAATAGGAAATTATTCGTTTCAGCATTCATACTCAAAATTTCCGATTTATGAATTTTATTCGTATTCATATTCATTCATATGAATACGCCCGTCTCTCGAGACGAGAAACAGATTACGACCAACTATTTCCGGATCGCACTTTACTCGATCATCGATTGTAGTAACCAGCTGTTATACAAGAACGAATACGTTTCAGAATTCTTGGCTTTCTTTGCGAGGAGACACGGCAGTGTGGAGTCTCCGAGAAACACCAGGAGAAGCATCACGCCGAAACCATCGCGATAGCGCGACCGTTTACCGTCACCTCAGTGTTAACCCGAATGAAGTCGTCCTCAGTCTGACTTACAACGAAATGGCATCCCGCGGGCTCAAGCCTTACACGGAACAAGTTCCGCTGGAACAGATCTACAGAGCAGAGCCATGCGGCACGAAAGCTGTGCCATCCATACCTGAGATTATTGAGGTGTTTGCTCCGGATGAGTCTCCTCGTAGGTCTCGCGCTCGAAAGCTATCAGGTCTCGTGATTTTTCGTTAATTATCCATACCACTCGTAGAACCTGGCACCGATGGCAAGGGGACCGAAGAACTGGTCATTTTTTTGGACGAATCTCGTCGTGCGCAGATCGACAGGATAAAACGGGAAGTCCAACAACTTCACGATTTGGAAAAGTAAGTTTTTTTGCACGCCCGTGCGCGGTATCAGAAAGATATTCCACTCTTTGGTTTGATATTTCGATTCCTAGGTTCATGGAGGGCGTTTCTAAGCCGGGATTCAAAGCTTACATCAGCAACGACTTGGCCAACCGTTTGAATAAAGTGAACAGCAAGAACGTTGTGCGAGAGGTACAACACGCGTTGAAATGATTGCATCGCTATTCACCATTCTCTCGCCAGTTTTCCGCCATCGTTCGCTGAATACTACGAGAAGCGTCATTTCGTAACGCCAAATGACCTCGCATGGTCATTTCCGAGTGTCTTTGCAATTGTGTCAAAATTATCACGTTCACACCACACTGTGCAGATTTCGTTTCGAACAATTATTCGCCTGACTTTAAATGCTATTAAAGTTTAATCGTAGAAATCATTCCAACGTATCTATCTGTCGACGTTCCTTCTATATGTATACCTATAGTACGAAATCCGATTCCCACGTATTTATAAAAAAGATTATCTTTTTATCTCGGCTAGCAATTATTTCGGAACGAAAAATGAAGATTCCACCGATTTACCCGGTTTTTGTTCGTTATTCATATGAGTTCGTATTTAATTGCTGCGTGAAAATATAGAGCGCCTAAAACATCGATGGGCGGCAACCCGCCACTCACCGTCGTACACCACTGCGCCCTCACGCGCGATAACCTTGAACGTACCGCGCGATGCGGGGCCGATCGTTCTCGCGGTGTAGTCGCCGTTCTCCGTTGACTTCGAAAATTTAAATGGCTAGCGCTACGACTTGGTACGAGTGATTGCTACGACAGGATGTTACGGTTGAACAGCGCGGAAATCACCAAATACACCAGGGTCGATGTGACATATGTATATGTGATATAAATGAAGTAGTGATACAGTCCGAAGTTGCTGGCTGCGGCTACCATGAGGCTGCAATAATAAAGTGATAATTGACCGTCTAAACAAATCGGAATATCTCGATGCGATGCACTGAAACTCACCGTCTCGTGTCTCACTGACTTCCGATCGAATTTCACGGTTCGAATCAGTGTAATAATAATAATAATAATAATCGTATTCGGCCAACCTTGTTCATTCTCGTGAAGACGTTATGTGCTACCTTCGTCGAGGGAAGGACATCTGCTAGGATACATCAAATTTGTCGTCGTTACTGGTGAATTTAACTGTCGAAAATGGGAAAGAAACGAAACAGGCAGCCAGACGTGACCGAGGAGAATGCTGGAGAGTCGACGGAATCGTGCGAAGAATCGAGTACAGGTTACCACGATATATATGTACACTCGATGCTATCGTGCTTTGTTCTCCCAACTGCCAATTTCTTCAATCCCTGTGATAATTTCAAATTCTATGCATTGTTTATCGTTAAATTCCGATATTTCCGTTTTCCGTGTAAATGCGATGAACATTTGTCGATTAACGTTGTCTCGTTCCAGTGATCTTGCAACGATTGCTGTGATTTTACTCATTTTCGGAAAATTTTCTTTGTTCTTTTATCATTTGGCTCGACTAGTCGTTCCGAAGGTAGAAATAGAACACGTAGCTGTTTCCGAGTGGATTTAGACCAGAAAGGTACATACCACGGGGACGAGCGACGCTCTGCTGATATAACTACGTCGCTTGGATATTGAAACTGACACGTGGAATCGCTGATTTTAAAATTTATGTTCATTTATGAGAGACTGAAGACGTTAATAATCTAATCAAATTCGAAACGCTTACTTCAATGCAAAATATGAACTTTTTAGTATCTACGAATTCCACTTTATTAACCGAATAATGTAGGATATATGTTCATTTTACGGAGCATTGAAACTAGAACGATAACGTTATATGGAAACAATGTAATCAGCAAAATTGAGAAAACAAAATAGAAAATACCAAGTGTAACAATTGATACCGCTGAGAATAGCTGTGTATGTCTGTTCCTCAACAGATGTGCAGAACTTTATTATCTCCTGGAACAAAGTTCTCTGAGAAGAGAGAATAGATCCATTAGAGAAAGAATGAAATCATAGACGATAGAATCGTAAGCAGAAAATATGATAGAAAATTGAATAAAAGGTTGAAATTGCATATAAAATAATTAAACAGGCGTAAACGGATAGTAGTTCAAACAATTGAACTTTTTTACACCTTTTTGAATTTTTAAAATCTTACTAAACTGATTGACGTTGTTTTCCTCCATAGTCACAGAGAATATAAAAATCGATCTTTTATTCTCTTACCAAAATGAGTTTCTCAATACCATAATTATCACATAGAGTACAATGGAGTAAAACGCCAAAAATTATACAATCTCCGCTACAAGGATAAATAGCATTATCCGAGACACACGGATTATAGGGTTTAATAACGATACTATGTGCCTCTTTGAAATAGTATTTCGCCCGCTTCGATCGTTATAGTTGAAAAAGCATGAGTTGAGAATAATAGAAATTTATGTCGTTTACATTCCAGGTGCCAAGTCTTGTCAGCACGTGGGAAAAGCAATAGATTTAGCAAAAGTAAAGAAAGCATTGAAAATATCAGGGATTGCACGAGAATGTAACGAGTGTCTTAAATCGGGAGGACCTCCGGTCAACGAGGAGGATGATGAAGATAAAGGGGTAAGCAGTCCAATCATTAGTTTCGTTGATCATTCCAGTTCTGCTATCTTGATCGAATGAAATATTCTTTGATTTTTTGACACAGTACGAACCAGTGATTCCAGTATTGTGGATTTGCTTGAGATGTGGTGCTCAAGGATGCGGACGAGGTCAGAGACAACATGCCATGGAGCATTACAACACGCCCCGTAGCGACTGCCACTGCCTAGTTTTGGATACTCACAGATGGAGCTTGTGGTGTTACCAGTGTGAAACGGACATAAACGCTGACTGCAAGAAAAAACTACATGAATTGGTAGAATTTGTGAAAAAACAGGCTAATTTCGGAATACCAAAGCCCCCACCTGGACCTCCGTTACCTACAATCACGCTTCGATACGACGTTGAGGAGAACGGCAGAGATATATCGATTGGAAAAAAGCAAAGCGCTATTCCAACAAATCTCTCCAGGATCAAAGGTTTGAGCAATCTCGGAAATACTTGCTTCATGAATGCAGTGCTGCAGTGTTTGGCGCAAACCCCGTTTCTTGTCAAAGTATTGGAAGACCTCAAGGAGCCAGGGGAAAAGTTTTCACTCCCTGGTGGTAAGTTCAAGCCGTCGAAAGATGTCGAAGAAATAGATTTACCATCGATCGAGGGTTCACTGGATGGTTGGGGCTCGGTCACAGCAGTCCTTCATAAAACGTTGACGGATATGCAAGCACCAGGTGGTTCAGAAGTTTATACACCGTCGCAACTTTTGCACATTATTGCATCGAAGCTGCCGCAATTCGGCGGTGGAGATCAGCATGATTCCCACGAGCTTCTGAGACATCTTCTGGAATTGGTGCGCAATGAGGATTTGCGAAGATATCAAAGCATTATCTTGAAACAAGTTGGCCTGAGCGAAAAAACTAATCCACAAGTCGTAGAAGAGAATCTTAAAGCGAGAGTGAAATTTTATGGAATTCAAGCTGGTGCTCGATTACTAGGGCCAGAACGAGTTTTTCGAGGAGTTCTCGTGTCGACTTTGGAATGTTTGGAATGTCACCATTATTCGCATTGTACAGAGCCGTTTTTGGACCTTAGTTTGCCTGTCATGGCGGATAAGCCGCAACCACCCGTCTTGAAGAGAAAAAATAGTGGGATAGAGGATACTTTTGAGTTGGCAGGAAACAGTACCGCCGATGCTCCCTCAAAACAGCTGAAAAAAGAACGAAGAGCTATGAAAAGGAATCGCAAAAATTGGAGACAACGAGGCTCGGATGCCGATTATTCGTTGCCGAACCAAAACAGTATAACGGAAGAAAAACAGGAGAACAATTCGGAAAGCGAGAGCGATGCTGACATAGAGGACAATGTTGAGTCGGAAGCTGTTTCGCGACCGGAAGTCATTGAATCTGGTTATAGTTCAGAAAAGCCATCGGCTTTGGCTAGTCCCGTCTCGCCTCTCGCCTCTTCGCCTGCTAACGATAGGATAGCAGTAAATAATTCGCTAGTTGATACGACGCCCAGTTCAACGGATGGCTCTGCAGATTCAGCAAATCAAATAAATAACATCAATGTAAACAATACTATCACACCTAGTCCAACTGACGTCTCAATGACCGATCTGTCTCAAACGAAATTCGACATGGGATCATCTAGCTCTGAAAAAATGAGCACCGCCCTTACCGAGAGTCCCCTTAGTCCGGAGAACAATGCCAACTCCAATCTGCCAAATTGGTATCTTCCTAACTTATCGTTGCCAAACTCATCCGCTGGAAACTCTGATCCAACTAGTCCCGATGGAATTACTACCAGCCCGCTAAGTAGCATGACAACCTCCAAGGATACTCTGCTCAGTCCTATATCCAGTACCATCGAAAGTCCGACGATGGAGCAAAACCAGAATCGACCCTCGTCTAGGCTGGAACTCACGAAGCCACAGACAAACGAAAAGGATGCTTTATCAAGGTGGGTCAATAAATTTGGGTCAACCCATTTGGACGTAGTTGGGGAAAAGAAAGGAAACAATAGAAGTACTCGAACTACAAATTCTTCAAATAACTTTTTCAATAGTAGGGTAACCACTCGTGAAACTAACGGTGGAAATTTGGAAGCCTCTCCAAGACAAGATGACAAAGCGACGAGAAACCTGAAGAAAGAACACCTTGGTCACAATGGTATTGACGAAATAACATCGGGTTTATCCAGATTAGCAACGAGTAGCAATGGTTACCAATCGCCATCTCGCTATCCCAGCGAAGACGGCGAGTGTTCAATTCAGTCCTGCCTAAATCAATTCACTGCATTGGAACTCATGAGCGGAAACAACAAAGTGGGCTGCAAAGCTTGCACTGCTAGAGAAAACAAGGTCTTTTGAATTTTGTTATTTTTTTTCGACTAAGTTTTCGTTTTTCATCATCATTAAACCACAAAAGATTAATAGCAATGACATCGAACCACGCAGCGCAACTTATTCATATTAACGTGCTTCGTAGTTGCGAATGAATAATTCTGAAATTATTTCTCAAAGATTAGAAAACTATTTCCACCATCGAACATATACTTACATCATCACTTTGCAAGATTATGCTTTAAAAACACAGATTGTAGGTGAATTAAGCATAATTCGTCATTCTTGCAGGGTAAGGAGGGAAAAATGGTGTGCTGTCCAAGCACGAAGCAGTATTTGATATCGCGAGCACCTGCCGTCCTCATACTCCATCTGAAAAGATTTCAAGTACAGCGAGTCATGTTCAGAAAAGTGACGAAACACGTTGCATTCCCACAGACATTGGATTTGGCTCCTGTTTGTAGAGATCACAGCGGAACCCGTTTGTATTCGCTGTACGGTGTCGTCGAGCACAGCGGAACTTTGCACGGTGGTCATTACGTCGCATACGTAAAAGTAAGCTATCAATGTACAACTAGCTATTGACAAATTACTGACAAAATAATGTAACTGTTTACCAGACGAGAGAGCCTTTCGGCCCCGATGATCCGAGATGGTCGTTTTTACCAAAGAAGGATACGAAAGACACCGAAGACATTTCGCCGAATGTTAGTTCGGATGACTCCGAGGGAAATGAAGCATCTGCCAGACTGCCAACAACTGCCAAACCCCCGCCTGGTCGTTGGTATTACATTTCGGATTCGCGGTAAGATATTCTGAAGGGAATAAAACAAACATTTTTTTTTCATATTTCTCATCACTAATTATCAACAAAGTCCACTTTTTCACAGTATTGGCAAATGTAGGAAAAAATCTGGCTCAATGTTATACGCTACGTGTTTTTACAGTGTCATGGAAGTGGATGAAACCAGAGTCCTTCAAAGTCAAGCCTACCTGTTGTTCTACGAAAGAATTTTGTGAAGAAAATCAGTTACCCAAGGTGACGAATTCGCGCTCGTGATACGAACAACCGTCGCGTGGCAGGAATCCTTTTGCTTGATTTATTTGCAAGATTGTCGTTAACTTTTTGCCAAAATCCTCTCAGGCGTAATCGTGGAGAGCAACCGTTTTCCTCTTTGTCGCCGGAATAGATATGATGGAATGGAGAGATTAGCTTCAATTTTTATCTAATAATGAATGTTATAATAATGATTACATGAACTAGGATTTTTTTTTTTTTACAACGAACACAGTTCCAACTTTTTTACGCGTCATAAGTGTCCCCAATACACATTGATTTGAGACACAAAGGTATGAGCTCAATTGAAAACATTACTTATTGTAAGACATTGTTATCCTGATCGTGGTAACAGTAATGGCATGTACAAGATGAAAACTGCATTTTATGAAAAATTGTTCGGATCATGTAATTTTCGTATTATTGGTAATCGTTATATTTAACCTTGGAAATACCCCATTTTTGAATAATGTTTGTGAAAACTTCTACTGTCTTACCGCCATTTAGGCTTGGATATTAAAACAACTCAATTTTCATGGAGACAAACGCATTTGAAAAATGAACAATCGATATTGTATGAAACAAATGAAAGAAATCGTAGCGATTAGAATCTTATTCTTAATATGAAACTGAAATATAGCCAGCTGCTATGCAAACTTTTGTACTAATATTCACCCTTTCCCCAATTTTTTTTTAACTAGAAAAAACATTTATTTCACAATCCATTTGCAATAACATTCATATATGTATATACACATACATATACAATATATAATATTTCATATAATATTAACATAATAATATTATTGTTTCTCGTATAAATTTATACCATCAATATACTTGGCATAATGCATATCTCCCTGGTTTTTTTTTTCAATTTTTTTATTCATTCGCGACGGTGCTATTCAATTTTTTTTGTTATCTTATTCTCCTTCGAAGAATTGGACAACAACGCGTTTCTCATACATTCAACGTATCTGAAAAAGATTTGTTCATTTAAACAAAAACGACAAAATATAACTGCAATACACGGTATTGCATGTCGGTGTCGAATACACGTACACAATATCGAATTTACATACCTATGCGACGCGCATATATATCAAATTCTCATTTGTTATCTGATTTTTGTTAATTGTTTTACCGATATCTCGCTTCGCATCTTTAAAAAACGATATAACTCGTCAACCTCGCGTTCGATTTCGCGCAAATGTACTCTTGTATCTTCGGCATTCTTTGATTGGCACAAACACCACAAATATCAATAAATATTCACGTAGCAACGTTTTATACACATAATTTCACCTCGCTTTGGTACTCGCTGGAAACCTCGCCGTTTTCACGGATTTATGATGCGTGAACATGTTGAAAGAAAATATTTTTGCAGCACCCAGTAATTGTTATTATTATTAGTTTTTTATTTTCGTTTTTTTAATTTGTCACTTTCGGATGCGTAAGAAGTGAATTTTTTGGTTTTCGTATAACAGTGTTATAAAAAGTGGGCAACGAGCACTTGACAGAGGTAACGATGACTATGCGAACTACGGGCCTTTACGATTCACAGCCGCTAAAGTACGCGAGCGATACGACTCGCGTTACGATCTCCACGTTATGCTTATTGTTAGTTTCCAAACCTTAAATGCTACATCGTTTAGTCGCAGAACTTTTGAAACTGAAGATAATCCTATGAACGTAAAATATCTCTATCCGAGCACGAAAGAAAAAAGACGAGGCAACTCAATGTGAGTCTCCTTCATCTCGTTATATCGTACTATTAAAAACTATTGTAAAATATTAAAATGCTTCATTTTCTTATAATGCCCCGTTCTGCGAGCTATGAATGAGATTACATATACATCTATGATTAGAACGCGCAGCGTACGTCTTACATTAGAGACGCTCTCCGCAGCTGAGTTAACCGTTGATTAACCGGCGGAGAGTGAATTCGGAATTTAAAAAAAAGATGATACGAAAAGAAAAAGAAGTCAATACCAAGAATTGTTTGCGAATAAATTAACACGACTACGTTGGAAACGTGGCAGCGACGTGAGCACGCGTGATCCAACGTTTCAATAGCAAGGCGGGGTTCCAGCCCGCCGTTGAATATGCCGATCTTAATCCGAGGACGAGGATACCGGATGCTTTGAAAACCTTGCGAAGCAACGCGGATTTCTTTGAACAACGACGAACGTTCCTATCCCCGTGCAACCTACTCTACACGTAACGATATCGGCAATTTATTGCGTGACCGGAGACACGATAGGTTTTGTCTCATGGTATGCTTGTTCGTCCAACAATTCAATATCGTCACGTCGGCGTTAGCTAACGAATCCTGAGTTATTTTTTGGAAGAAGACATATACAAGCGTTGCAATAGATTTTTTTTCTCTTTTTGGCAGGCATTCTGATCCTGCCTGAACGACAATGCAACCCGAATTCAATTCGTCACCACGTACGGTGCCAATATCGTCGTTTCAAGTATGAAGATGATTTAAGGTTTTGGGAACATCGACAATATTGCTGCGCAAATTTGCTGCGGATCTGTCTCGTGCGGGTGTAAAGCCATAACGGTTTGGACTTGTTCTTCGGGAAATATATTTGCCAGGTGATAGTGGAGGCGACGACGAGCGTCTTGTGCCTGAACGCCCCAGGTGGCATGTAGACACGCTGCTGAAGGCGGCGAGGGTAAGAGATTGAGCTGTGGATCTGAGGTTCCGAGACGCTGAATACGAGACGGAGCTGGAAGGTTTGTCCCGTGAGGTGGCCATGCACGATACGAATCTGGGGCCGACGCGATTCGAGTTACATGTTGATGACGGTGTTCCGGATGCTCCCAGCTGCAACGAACCAATACGTTTGAATTATCGACGTGTTTGATGATAGCCAGTAGCTGAGAATGACTATATCACTAGCGAAATACTTTAGTATTCACACTTTCAAACAGAATTCTATATCGTTAGAAAAATATTGGACTCGGAGAATGTAAGAGATAGAAAATTATGAATCGTACATAGGTACCGAATGACTCACCTGGTAGGAACTGGATACGGAGTCTCGCTACTGGCATGTCTTGTCAATGGTCGGTGTTGTACCGTCGATCGAGTTTGAAGAGATTGGTGCGGTTGTTGCTGTTGTTGCTGCGGCTGTTGTTGTTGAGGATACCTTCGAAGTTGGTACAATCTTGGATCGCAAGTCGGATTCAGTGTTAATTGTCGTTGTAGTTTTCTGTGCATGTTAGCTGGCTCGGAGTCAGAATTTGTAGTTCGCGGACACGGTGTTGACCATGCAACCTGCGATTGATATCCTGAAGAAAAGCAATAACAATGACGGTTACTTCGTTGGATGTGCAGAATAAAATGTGATCTAATGCAGCATATCTGCAGCCAACATTAGCCTATATACAAAACTGTAAAATTGTAAATGCACACCTTGCGTATTTTGTGCGTTTCCAATCTGTTGAGCATAAGCACCTGGACTCGACGCGGATTCAGCTGTCACGTTCTCGACAGATCTACTTTTTGGGACGGACGAGGGTTGGACTGACGACACGGCGGATCGTGCTTTACAAAGGGGTTTGTGCTGAGTTAAACCGGATGAAGTTGATGATGGTGGCAATGGTAGACTGAGACTAGGCCCTCTGGCTTGCAAATGACGTTGAGCATGTTCGACTAAACGTTCCGTCACTGATTTGTGTGGATGGGGACCACGTTCTGGATGCCGGAACTTACATTTATTCCCATATGTGCATTTCTAGAAACAGAAAAAAGAAATTCGTTTACTCATTTTTGCACATAATCGCAAAATGAATTGAACGTCGACGTGAAAAGACGAGCGGAATATATATGAAAAGTGTACAACAACGTTGAATTAGGTGATTCGATGAAACACTCACTTTTGCGTAAGGACACGGAGGCGCAGGATCTGCTCTTCTCGGTCCGATTTTCAGAAAGTTGTCTAAAGTTGGCCCACTCCTACCGAGAGGATCATCCGGTGGCATAAATCTATCGTTGACGAAACTGTACATGAGAATCCGTTCCTCCACTACTTTTCGAAACTCGGGACTTTCTTGAGCAAGATCTCGATAGTTATCGTTACTGACGACGATACCGTCGAGTTCAGCTGCAAGGCGTAGAATATAACGATCGTCATAGCAGACCATACGTTTACCCCCAACCAACCTGGATGGATTCAATAAAAAACATCTGTTATCCATCGATATAAATGTAAAATCGAGAAAACAATTATTATTATAATAGAGAAAGGTCCAGCATTGTAAACATTTTTTTCCTATTATTCTTTGGAGTATGTTCTTTTCAAACAGATTATTTTCAATGCACATAGCGACCAACCTTGATGGTGTAAAGACGAGGAGACGATCTCTTTCCAATTCGCCAAGGATTTCTTGATCAGCGATAGGATTGTCGGGCCTGGAAGCTTCTTTGCGCCATTTGGGGACAAAAACTGTGATTTCGCGATGTCCTCTTGCTCTGAACCAATCAACACAGATTTTGATGCCTCTGCACGAGAAAATTTCCTTGTTGCCATGGCTCATCGCCACGTTACTACCGTCTATAACGACCGGTCGAAGACTCGTCGATTGATGACCAAGATCCTCTACGGCGAGTTCAGACTCCAAAAGCAGATCGGAATCGTCCGGAGTATCAGCTAGCCTCGGCGAACTAGCACCAAGTTTTATCAGCTCTGCCAATAGTTCATTTTGGCCTGGATCTGGACCCAATTTGTGCAATGCTGCTTGGACAAGTCGCTCCGTGTAGCCAAGCTTCAGAGCAAATTCGACTCTGGCGGTATAACCTGTAGACACAAGTGAAATTTCGTTTATTCTTTTTCTGTCATTCCACAATCGCAATTCCCTCCCGTAAAATGAATCATCGAGACTAAACACCAAAACGCAGTGGATAATCACTCACCTGGACTTTGCGTAGGCGATGGTCCTTGGACAGTGACGTACTCGGCAAATTCTGCTGCCAAGGTGTCCGATGTTGTGCGAGATACATCGGAATGTGTCGACGAAGAGACTCGAGTATCGAGGCGAGGATGTGCTGCCGAGCCCAGGGAATCTTCCGCATCATAATCACTGTCGTACGACGAGTCTTCGGCTTCTGCTGCACTGCCAGTGCCGAGGACTGTGCAGTCAACGTACCTCTGAAACAGCATATCGAACTGATTAGTAATGATCAAGACTGTGCCATGCTGTCTTATAAGTGATTCCCTCGACGTCAGACGTGACGTTGCGAGGCAAGGAAAATCCCTGACATAAACTGATACGTGTTATCCAATTAGTTGTCCATTTGTTTTCAAACGAATGAGCCATTATTGTACGTGAGGAGAAATTAAAACAGCAGGAAATTTCCACTCGTCACCTTTCTTCGACGAAAGCTGAAAATGGAGCAGTGACTCGAGACACGTTCGCAGTTGTCGCTTGATAATTCCAATGATTATACACTGTTATTCGATATTGAATGATAGTATCAAGTTTGGAAGATTTCCAGGGACTAGACTGGAAATAGTTGCATACAATGTCTGAACAAATATCTAGTGATAAGCAGTTAACAATGTATTTTCTGGGTCGACCATGAAGAAACTGATCAACGATCATTACTTCAGAGCAAATACTCATAGAGACGTAACATCTGTATATCCGTAGCTTCGTTCATCACTCATCACAGCTATGTATGTATCATACGCTGTCCGATAAAATTAAAGCACTACTATCTCACACGAAAGCAACTGTTACTCACTCTAAGATTGCACTGCGAGGTCAACAAACCTGCGAATCAGATTGATGAAAAATATAGCGATGGAAAAATGAACAATACTTCAAAGTATCTAACTATTCGATCGCAGTTATCGATGGTCTTCTATTTGTAATATGAATATCATGCAATTTTGACGAGATGCAATAGGATGTGAAAATTTATCACGTTTCAACTAAAAAAAGTATAGAAAGACAATGTCTCCAGGCATACACACATATATACGTGTGTATATATAAATATATATGCTCAGGCTTGGCTCGGCCTTCACCCCAAAATTACGCGACTCGTCCCGCACGAGCCAGAACTCATGTCAATCTCCATGCCCACGCGGTTGCAAGCGTTTCCATGCCTGGCTGGTCGTTAAGTGAATACCACTAGTTGACCGCGTAGCCTAGTAATGTGATAATTAATATCCGTGAGCCAGAGTTCACTTTTTTTCCAATCCACGAAGCGATAACGCTCTAACGTAACTACTCTCCGACACTTCACGTCAGTGCGACGAGCAAGTAGCGTTGATAACAAGCAGACAAGAGAGGGCATTGAGACGTCTTCCTTTTCTTCTTGACTTTTGGTCATCTGTTAACCATGCAGGCAAAGGCGGCGGTAGCTTCAAGCATAGGCTCGGTGCCAGCGAACCTCTGAGTGTATACGATATGTACACACCGTAGATCTCGAAACAACTCGAGATCAGATCTTATCTGTACTACGATTGCGTGGACGTAAACGAGCCTGCAATGATATTTTGCAGAGAAGATGAGCGATCTTCGACTCATCCATCGCGTTGACGTACCGTTTATAACCAGCGAAGAGACCACCGCTTATTCATATTTATATCATGAGTATATGTTTATTTTTAATACGCAACCTCGTATCGCTGCGTCGTTTTACCAGGGAAAATTACGTCCGGTTAATTCCTCAGTTTCTACATCGATCATGTATTTCCTACTCGCACAAAAGTAAAATCTTTTACAACCTTACTTACATTATTCTTACGTCAACATTCGATTGCGACGTGACGTCTCTTGACAGATTTCAACACGATTTGATACCAGTTTGCGCCCTTTCCAATGAATATAAGCTATTCCTACCTAAAATCTTCTATTTCTTTATCACTCGACTTTGTCACGTACAATTTCAAAGTAAACTTTCATCTTTCCATCCGTCATTAAAATTTTATCGACACTTTTCCAACTTGTTTTCCTAACTTTTTCTACCATTTGGTTATGTTACGAGTTTTTTTCCATCAAATTCGATTTCTGCATCCTGTATATCGTTATTTTTCGCATGTTTACGTCGACACATTTCACTGACATTCTACTGACTGTCGATAAAACCACACAACAGTCTGCTTACTTCGAATTATTTTCCGTGCAATTGCAACCGAGCGATTTCAGTGGTGGGAAATCGACGAACGGTCACGTTATTCTGTTTTCCATCAAAAGTCTGAAGAAAGAAGCGGATCGGCGTCGTGTTGCGGAGTCGCGTCCGCGGATCGACATCCTGAGGCGAATGAACGTTGTATAAAGGTGCAATTGGCACGTCGTAAACGTTGGCAAACTCTCAATTACGACGCGCTGCCGTGGCTAAACCACGGATGGTATAACTATCGCGGTGTCGGAAGGTTTACTAGTTTATGACTCACGAATAGGATTAAAAGTCAGGATTTGCATATCCTGCTAGTCGCTGCTGCTGCCGCTGACTGGCACTACTTCGAGAGGTTATGCGTATGCAACTACTACATACATGTGCCGAGAGACAGGGAGGTGCAGGGAGGTGCAGGGAGGCAGAGAGACACGCACGGAGGCGGCACGTTTGCCCATCGGATTTATTACGGGTGACGACGCTCTCGTCGTACGCGAAACACGGATTCTCGAAACAGAAGCGCGACCACGCGACATTATAACGCGTCGATTATTACGTACCTAAGTACCTACCTGCGGAGAAAACGGATAATCAACTCGCACCGCCGTGCGAAAGAAAAGTTAGAAGAAACGTGGTATACTTAACTCACTCTCTCGCGAGTTACCGGATATGCTATGGGCGATTAGCGGAACTCTCGGGTGAAAGTCTTCGGGCGGGAGGTACTTGTATCACGGATAGAGAGTCGATTCGAGGAGGTACACGACGCGTGTTCGTCTTCTCGTGGCACGAAAGAAAGATAAATCCTTCGAAAACGAATCTTTTCGTGAAAAAAATTACAGACTTTCATCTATGGTATGTTCGCTCGTGTTCCCTATGCACGATTAACCGTTTCATGTCAGTCGCATCGAGATACCGGTGTCCCACCCACTGGGTGCTCTCGATTTTTTATTTACTTTATTTTTTACATTCTTCGTATTTTCGTTGTTTTTTCAACTTTTTCACAATTATCAAAGCCAAATTGAGCCAAAGCGAAAATTGAGCCAAAAATAAAATCGTCACTCGTCGCACGCTAGCGAGAACAGGATGGAGATTTCGATGTAAACACGCGAGTCTCGATGGACGATGATGGATGGTAAAACACAGCACTTCGGCTATCCTGATTACGTAAGAAATTGCCGGCCCTCGGTTCTCGTTTCCTACAAACTGATCGACCATTCGCCTCTAACGTTCGAACAGCACCATGATTGCCTTGCTCTTTTATGGGTGTCCGTGGGCTGTACGTTAAACATTTCCAGGAAGCCTCGCGCGAGTCCGGAATAGATGAAAAAAATTTAAACAAACATGCTTACTAAAAGAAAAAAAATGTGAAAACTAGCAAAAACGAAGAAATGAAGAACTCGAGTAATACATATCAAAAAGTGTACAAAAACATAATAAAAGATCGACGGAGTAAAAAAAGAATCACGGGCGAACAATAACAAAAACAGACATACCAAGGCACGAACAACAATGCTAATAATGCCGCGAGATTACATTTTTCTTTCGTTTGTATTTTGCGGAAACAAATGAACAGCGCGAAAAAACGTAGTATATACGTGTGCTACGCGACCGATCGATGGTTAATCGTTCAGCTTCGACTGATAAACAGACGGCGTATCGTTGTAGTAGTGGCGGTGGGTACGAGAGAGAGAGAGAGAGAGAGAGAGAGAGAGCGGGAGAGAGATCCGTACGTATCCGTGTGCCCCAGTCACCGGCACGATCAACAGAAGTCAGAAACTCGGAGTAGGAGGAGGACGCCGCGAGGAGGCATAATAATATATAGCTTCTGCAACGAATTGATGGCAACCTTGCCAGATCGGCAGCGCCACAAGCCACAACACAGCTCCCGGATCTCTGATCTCGCGTGGCCTCTGTTCTAGGTAACGCGTAGCCGCTACGTACACGTATCTTCGGGCCACGCAATTGCGTGAGATAATACCACTCGCCAATTTACACATTTGCAAAATATGTGCTATCAATTTTTTTCCGCCCTTTCCTCCACAATTGTCAGTTCCTAGATTAAGTTAACATCTTCTCTCTTACACGAAGCGTGGGGACAGAGACAGCTTACTGCTTGGATGCCGCGAACTGGGTGTTTTGCCACAGAACATACAAGCTTGCGGTACCGTTGAACGTGGAATAAAAGAGAAGCGGGAAAAATCATCGGAAACGTGTCTCGTAGATTTCCGCTTTTCGCTCTCCACGGGCCACCAAATGAATGTCGACGGAGACGAATCTTCACCGAATGGAAAAACGTCCCCTTGAAAAGTTAATGACTTGGGAAAAATGTGACGAGTGACGCGCGTTGGCGTCACGATTGTTTTTCTAGCTCGGAATTTCGTGATATTATCGATTTTCCGGTTATTCGCGAGCGAGGAACGTAGAAAGTGGCTCGAAATTCGTATAACTAGTAGTCGTGCGAGGGTAGGAGGCATACTTGACTCGCAGTCGAGTCACGTTGCGTGTCTGTCGTGGCTAAATCGATCTAGATACGTCGATCGCGTTCCCGCTGAAATCTGTTTTCGAGAGAAATTCCACGCCGAACGTTTACTAACATATCTTGACCAGCCATCGATGGCTTCGTTACGTAACGAAACTGCTAGATCCGCGATAAACGAATTTTTACAGTAAATTTGAAAAAATGAATAATAAATGAATGAATAATAGTATTATAAATAAATAATATTCACAGCATTCCTGCGATCGAACGAAGCTATGATTATTCTCCGCAAATTGAGTTTCCCCTCACGAACCGGATCATGTACATTTTATTGGAAATACGTCTCACGTTTTCTACATTCAACGCGTAATTCCAGATTGCGTCTGCGATTGCGGTAAACCAATTCGCAATTTTTCTTCCGTTGTCTAGCAAATCATAATACAATTTACATTCGGTAGACGTACATCGGTTTGTTTCAGTCAGATATACGTCAAAAACGGGTTGAATGTTGTTCGAAGAAGTTCCAGCTCGCATCTATGCAGTTTCTCCATTTCTAATAAAGGCAAAAAGTCGAGAATATGAAAAATAATTTCCGATCTAATTTCCGGCACGTTGAGAGAAAAGTAGCCTGAAAATACGTACATACAAAAGCCAGAGTCGTACGTACATCCCGTACTCCGCCTCGTATCATATCATTACACGTACGTCGCGCGTGTAATGCGTATATCATGCACGCAAGACAATGAGATTTCAGGTCGCCGATAAGCATCGACATAATTTCTTTTACTCATCCTATCCCTATATTCATCGGGTCGTTAACCACAGACGTCACAATATGCTATGTCAGAATTCTGGAAATCTATAAGCCTCGCCGTCTATTTCCATACACGAATAAATTCGTATAACTCTTATCTTCTTCAATTTCCCAGCAATTACAAAATTCTCGCCACTCGTTCGTTGACCCAGTAAATAATATCCCTATCCATCTGGAACGATTTTTGTTCCTT
The DNA here is from genome assembly GCA_963969455.1 of Arge pagana. NCBI lineage: Eukaryota > Metazoa > Arthropoda > Insecta > Hymenoptera > Argidae > Arge > Arge pagana. Next base: position 23,231,161 of record OZ018310.1, read on the forward strand.
TGCACGAACAAAGTCTGAAGAATTTCGTGTCTGTCGTTAAAACGTTTATTAAGAAACGAATAAGGATGTGGCTGTGAATGCGTACGTGTTGTAAAGACGGAAAAGAACATCGTGGAAAAATAAGGCGCGACACAGACTCGGAGGAGGATAATGACGGATACGAATCTACGCGCAAAGATGAATCAGACGTACTTGGCGTGATAAGGAAAAATTCCGAGGAAGTCGGGAATATTTCGATCAAGGTATGATAAAATGTGGAGAGCAGGGAAAACCAAATTTCCGGGAAATAAAGAAATTGCGTGGCAAAATCGTCAAAGTCTTGTTTTTACAATCATCGTCGCGCAATAGTTACGAGTATGCGGTATAATCACCGAGGTGACATTCGTTTTCGCGATATTTCCATACGCGCGACATTTGTTAGCTTCGATTACCGTAGGTTTCGTAACGAGTGACGCTACTCGCGACGGCTGTTAGCACCGCTAACTAAGTACTCGACACGTTTTATATCGCCGGAGCCGGTGTAACGCGTAACAGAGACGAGGTTTCGAAGAGGCGAAATTTATCGCGTAAATACCGAATATATATTTCCGTAGGTAATCCCCGTCCGTGATTTCATCACGTAGTCTCGATGATAAAAATAGTACGCGGCGCGTATCCGTGGTATCGAAATAAAGCGATACGACAACGGGGGAACACTCGTTTTAGAGAGCGCGTATCTTCTAATCAGACTCGAGACGAACGATAACGACGTATCGCTTTAATATTTATCGCGTAGTTGTATCATTATTTTACGACCGGACCTACGTAGAGTCATTTATACTTGTTTTTCTCGAATAGTTCTCGAACTACGCGACAAAAGCATCCGCGTTATGAAAAGGAAAACTACACGCTCGTAATTCCTCGATATAACTAGCAAAAGTTTCGAGTGGTTTTACAACCTCGTCTCTCATATACACCGATGACATATATTTCCTCCCAGACGTTGCATAATTCCTAAGCGACCTCCAAACAAATAATCGCGTGTATGCTTTTCGTACGGAAGTAGTACTAGTACAGTCAACGAGGAGTTTGGCACTCTTGTGTTTGGTGCACTATTTCAAGGAGTATCACTTACTGAGTATAAAATCACAAAAATCGAACAAATTGTGCCCCGGCGTGACGCGCCATCTTGAAAAAAAGTTATCGCCCGATATCTCGGTAACTATGCACTTGAGGCCAAAAATCATCGCAACCATTATTGTAGAGAACAAAATTCCCCATCTTTTATTTTGAATAATGTTTTTCATAAAAGTTACCTTTTGCGATTTATGGCTCATTCAACGAACAGGTTCTTCTCTTTCATTCGATAACTCTTCTAATAATCGATTAAACAATGAAATGCTTGAAACAACTTTGAAAGATCAATCAATTTACTGTAACTTTTACTCGAAACTTTTTCTTCTAATACTCATACCTTCGGAGCTATAACGCGTTAATTGTCATAATGCGCTCTGGGTCAAGTTGACCCTGCCCACTCTGAGACCATCTATAACTTCGGGTTTACTGAAACTGTTCGCGGAAAAAACGTAAAAGTATAGTTCGAATACTGTTTAAGTACTTTTTAAGTATCACAAGTGTCTTGGAAGTCTATGACACGGAAAGAAAAGTTTTTCGGTCAAAATGAACGACAGCGCCAGAATTACCCATTGTGTAGGCGAAGCCTTAATTAACGAAATAACTGCGAAGAATTCCCTCGGGCGTCATTTCTAAGAGACTCGTAATTTACAATTGATCGCGAGTATCAACGACTCTGCGTGTTAACAACTTCGCAGCGATTAAATCCCAATTCAAATTCGATCACTATCGACTCGCGTTAAATTATCGAGGAGATAACGGGATCATCGTCAACACACCCCCTACAGCGCAGCTTATTGATGGTGTTGCATTAGCCTTCTCAGGTTTGAAACCTGCTTTGATTTTTTTTTACCGATTCTTCATTATCGTTGCGGACTCCCGATGCGAACAATTGATCATTATTTATTGAAAATAACACAAAATAAAATTACTCCACTCTTCGACGCCGTATATCCTTCTCGAGAGCCGACAACGAGACGAGGCGAGGACGAGATGAAAAATGTACTGTAGCGCGCGTGCTTTTTTCATTCTCACTTTTTTTGCTTGTTAGTTGAACAGATGTACGTCTACAGGCGTGCGAGCATATCCGAATACTCGTCGATGGCGTATGAAATATTATCTATTCGTTTTCCTTCTCCTCGACGTTGGACAGTAACGAAATATGAGCCGCACGAGAATAGTTATCAACAGTGAAATCGCTGGGTACGATCACAATTTATTTCGCAAAAAGTTCTTTCGAGTGGTTCGAATAAAAAAAAAAAATTAAACCTGCTTAGAATAAAAATTTGAATTTAACCTCAACGGTTTTGAATTCGCCGCCAATAGCACATTTTGCGTGTGCATGTTCTCGCATTGGAGACATTTTTATCGGACGCCTGTTTTTTGTTTGTACTCTACAAGAAATTTTTTTACACCTCGCGGCCCTCAATTTTTGAACGTATTTTGGAAATAGGCGATCGAGTCAATTTCTGTGGATGCAATACGGAGAGCAGAAACGGGGGAGAAGAGCTGCCGACAGCGAGGCTACGATAAATGTTAGCTCAATCCCCTGCTTCGGCTGTGATATGAACGTTAATCCACAAGTAATAATAGCTCGACGTGTAATTATGCAACATTGTCAACCGCAGCTTTGCCAGCTCGTTTTCACGGAACTGTGTGGTGGCTCGTCGGTGTTTTATTTACGACCGATGAGTACGCGAGTGATTAATTATCAACAACTACGCAGTCGCTATAGATCCTCCCGTGGATCACCACCGATTCGTGACACCGGTGATAATTCATTGAAGCTCGTCCCGCCTGCCTATTCGATTTCGGCGGCTCGTTCGTCGCGGATGTGAAAAATAGATATGGAAAACGAATATTTGAAGAGAGAAAAACCAACAAAAAAAAAGTTGGAAACGCTGCGAAAACAGGGTAGAGGATAAAGATCAGGATTCGTGCGACTCGATGAATATACATGCTTTTCGCTGACTCATCTCGGCGCCCGATTATTCATAGTTAGACGAGCAAAAAACGTCGCGCTGACGAAAACGAGATCGGGATGAGACGGCGAAATAATATATCGACATTTTTCTTACTTTTTTCCCGTACGTATGAAAAGGCACCGAAAACCGGCGCTCGCTCGTCCGACCGCGTTACGTAACAGGATTGCAATAAAACAACCCGCGTATGACGTGTAAAGTGAGACTTTTTTCCGCGAAATCGATTTGTTTACTCGAGGCATTACTTTCTTGTTTACTCCTCGTTTTAATCCTTCTTTCCTCGTTCTGCGTTCTAAAGAATCGGGCAAACGCTGTTTAGTCTTTGGAAAAATCCACACAGTTTTTCTTCTACCGACTGATTTCTCGCAAGAAAGAGAAAAAAATGGTGTACGCGGTAAATGCAAGGGAAAAACGATACCGAGATCTCGTTTTTACGCAGCCACCTTTCTTCCCACCGACGGGGGGCATTAACTGTTCTGAAAATGGTCTATTCCTAGAAATAATTCCTTTGATCGAGCGCTCGTGTTTTCGAGCTCGGTCGCGTGGAAAGCAGAAGGGAGATACTATCGAGTCAATGAACCCATATCCGAGTTACAAAATTGCCCGGAGGGACATAAAAGTCCGGTACATATCTCGGTTCCACCCGAGGAAACACCGAAACCGCGATAGAATGGATAAGGAAGAAATGTCTTTGCAAAGCCGAGGAACGAGCAAATGGGAATACAATTCCTATTTTGGTCTATAAAATTCGAATGGATTGTAAAAAAAGAAAAGAAAAAAAAAGAATGAAGAAAGTTGACTAAATTTAACCGAGTGACGCTTGAGTAATCCCAACGCGGATCCGATCGCGTTATGCAACCGACACGTGGCTTCGGGTGTATACATAATATCACACAAGTACAACGCGACGAGGCTTATTTTTCGTCGTTAAAAACACCAACATCGACGATAAAATGTCGCGCTGTGACCATTTTTTCCCCGCTCGTGTAAAACCTGCGCCCACAACTTTTTTCCATGCCGATTAACTCGTTTCCAATCGCGTTGCGATTTTGGCAACGAGTAAGCCAGCGTTGGGACGGATAATTCCGAACAAAATACTCCTACAGCACGATCTTACTTTCGTCGCATTGATAGTCCATGTTCGATCGAGCGAGAAATCGGATTCAGCGTAGCGCCTGAAACTTGTTCACTCGCAACGCTCCCAGCCTCGTTTCACGGAAAGCCGACACAAGGAAAACCCGGACAAAGAGACAGATTCGTTTCACAGTAGTGTCGACCAATTTCCTCCTAATCCTAGACTTCTTTCGCATTTGATTCCACTCTTATAGTAAAAAAAAAAATCCGTCATAGTGTAAGGTGCACAAATTTTTGTGTACAATATCCAACATTTCAGAGATTTTTTAAACGGTACTCTAACGTTGGTTCGTGTTACTTTATCGGTAGACAGGGAATGTGCTGAAATAAGTAATAATTAATTCTAAAAAGTCTAACGATAAGAATGTGTGTTTTCTTCGTCGTGTACTACACAACGAGAGATCGAGAAAGCTGTCGGAGTCTGTATTGACTTTGACAGTCGCGAAATCGATTGAATTTCTATTTTATTGGGTCGCAGTGACATAAGACGTGGCTGGGTGGTCAGGTGGAGGGAAAACCGTTGGATAAACGGGAAGTCAAAGTGCTGCACGGTTCCTGGTACCTCTACACGCAACACACTGCGAAAAGAGTCACGTTCGTATTGGAATTAAACGAGTGGCGGTGAGTTACAAGTCTCGCGTGCTGCTCGAACGACTCGTAGTCGAACATATAGATGGCAATTCGCGATAGTGAAATAACGCCGCCCCGATGATACGCTACCGTTGGTCGTATCGCCGCGTATTTACATAGTACTGTAAGTGTACAACGGGTGTTCGAAACGATTAAAGTTTTCAATTTCAACCACGTCCCCGAGGATAAACTCGGGGTATTCTACGTACGCGGGAAAAACATGCATCTTCGGGAGTAATAAGGTCATAAAGAAAATCTATAACATGGCTGCTGTATCGAATTCTATAAATAGAATTTATTTCACGTTCAGACTGAATTATTTACTGAATTATTTGGAATTTCGCCGAATTATTATTCATTTCTGGAAAACTACGTTTCCTCAGCTTTCTATTGCTCGCATTTTCGGCACAACGTGGGATAATAGTCCGAACAGGTAAAATTAATCGATTTATAAAAATAAATTTCTTAATCGGAATAAAAGATATTCACTTCTCGTGGAAGTGGCAAAAAAATGTCGTTTTCATTTTTATCAAAAAATCCGACGCGTGCTCCGACCAGTTTCATGTCTAAATATGAACAGCCGATCCGTGTATTTTTCCTCACATGTGATTACTGCGTGTATTGTGGGCGTAAATGTTTGTGCGACCATCCGTGTTAGATGCCGATTTGCGCGTGTCTGCGTTGGTACGCATAATTATATGTTTTTATCTAGTCTCACGCATATGACACACGCCTAGATTCCATCCGCTCGTCTTCCCATGAACGATTTTGTTCAACAACGCGTGACCATGCGTATTTATACTTCCAATCGCACGTTACCCGACTGTCTCTATATACGCTGTGATGTAATCCGCGAATATACAAACGATTTCTTTTCTTTTCTATAAAATTCTAACATCTTCTCACGACCTTACTCGCGTTGATTGCGTTTCCGCTCATCATTCGTCTCCATTTCATCGTGGCATCGTAATGGATATTCCAGCATCGTATACATAATCAGGCGATATGTACACATCGCGAGTAATATATTATACGTATCGGGATGAAATGAGCTTCGTACGTTAAGAGTTTCTTACCAGTTTTCAAGACTATCCGTGAGGCAAACGCGTTTTTCCTCTCTGGGATACTTATTGTTGGTCATATTAGCCGACACGTACGTAGAGGTACTCTTGAAAGATCGTAGCGATTCATCATATAGAAATATTATGCTCGGAGGATACTAAACGCGGAGTGTTATAATACAAAGCTGTCGAGAAAGGAGATGATACGTTGATGAACCTCGCCGCGAGACGAACGCGAAGAAATTTCTTACAAGGACGCAGGTATGGGCATGTTATACGTGTACACAGACGGGCGTGTGCGGGTGGGTGGGTGGTGCGCGCGTGTTTTGTTTCGCGTTGTTCGTTGTTTCATGATAGGTGTTGTGCACGAGCACGCGCGTGTCGTGTGTCGCTTGCCGCGAGTGTGCTTTTATGCCCGATCACGCGTAGGTAGGTACGACGAGTTTTAAAATAGCGGGGCTCGAAAAGAATAATAGAGAAAATGGTGGGGAAGAACAAACGAAACGCGTCACGATTCTCACCTTTCCGGCAACCGTCATCCCGCGTGTCCCGTTCCACGGTGATATACGTTCCAAGAGACAATGATAATGCGATATCCGGTAAGAATCGTTGCTTTATCCAACACGAACACGATCCCCTCGATACTGGCACAATTTAATGACGACGAGAGACACGAAAATTACGGCGACACTTCACTGCTCCGCACTTCGAGAGAAAACAACGTCGAAATACGATGCTCGTTCGTTTCCTTGTTTTCTTCTCGCGTGTGAATTGGAGAGAATACGGTTTTCGCGTTTTCTAACCTTCTCGCGATCAGTTTTCTTTCGCCGTGCTCGTTATATTCACACTGTCGACGAACGTGGCACTTGTACTCGTCGAACGATCGGACGAGATACACTCTACTTCGCAGCGATATACGTAATCAACGACGGGATCACAACACCAACACCACGCACAACGGACGGCGCATCACTGATGACAATATCAATCTCGGTCTTATTCTCTTACTCTCACTCTCTCTCTCTCTCTGTCTCTCTGTCTATCTATCTATCTCTATCGTTACCGTCGGACCTCGCGACCGTAGCACGTCAGACAAACAAACAAACGAGCACTTGCGCGCGCGCGCGCCGCGCACTCTTCGGAAACTTCGGCGACGATGCGCCCTCGACTTGGTTGCGAGAACGAACAACGAAAAAACACTGAAGCAAAAGAAGAACGGGACCGTGCGCGCGTCAAGGAACACCAACTCGAGCCGGTAGCCGGTTAGTGAATGGAACGAACGGAACGGAGCCGGACCGGACCCACCGAGCTCGATACGCCGTCGCAACGGTTGCAACGTCATCGCGACTCGGCTTCTTCCCCACCACTCCCCGTTACGCCAATCGCCGACGATCCATCGAACCTCTCTTTCTTTCCTGCAACAACGTTCGTCCATCTTTTTCTCTCTACCCCGATATTCCCAGCTTTGGTATACACGCTTGTGACGTCATGGCTCGAGGAACGACGCGAGAGCTCTTGACGCGTTGCGAGCCTCTGGCGTAGCCTACGTACACGAATGGGAAAGTACATCTACGTTATGAGAATCAACGCACGACGGACGTTCCATCGATACCGCCGTTTTACCTCGCAGGTCTATTATTCTCTACGCAACGATAGAAAAAGAGTTTCGTTATAGGCGGGCGAAACACGTTCGTTTCGTATTTTGCTTCGGAATTCGATATTGGTAGATCGTACGCTGAAAGTGTACGGAATAGAATTTGTAGCACGCTTCGATACGAGTATAACGAATGGCGATAGAATTCGGAGCGACGGATAGATCGCGAGATATGGACCGCCAAAGTTTACTCCGCAGGAACGTCACCCGTTTGGAAGTTTCCGTGTCATTTTTCAGCCCGGTTACGAGCGTGTTGTTTATGAAACCGTCAGACGCGAGAGACATATGAGAAACGTATTTACCACAATATATAGTATAATGTACGTGCCAGAGACGCGAGGATATACTTTTTTTGAATAGAATCGTCATTCATCCGTTGTCATCGTATAATATTCTAGTATTTCGTCCGACCGCAAAAAATGATGATAAAAAGCTGTAGCCGGGCGCGAGCTACGAACGGTAAATACAGACCATTCATGGCAAATAATCGAAAACTGAATTCATGCCAGGCAGAAGATATCGCCAGTTTCAAAATACAACGATCACGCCGCGAGAAATTTTTTTCAACATCGACGTAACGAATACACCGATGCAGATGCTAATGAAAACGTATTCTGACTGTTTTTCGTTTAAGTGGGCATTCTGGTGTAAAATTTTGGAAACCACCAAGAATATATGCTCCAAAGGAATTTAAAAAATTTCACTCCTTCACGGAGTTATAACTATTTTAGTGTCGCGGTAACTAATCAGTTGAAACTTTGCTCAAATCTATAAACGCGTTTCTCTCCAAAACTACTTTTATCGACACGGTTGACACGATAACTCAAGTTCTAATGAACTGATTTGCTTGAAATTTGGCACGTCGTTTCTCTATATATATCTCTATTATCCCTGCCAGTTTCATTATAAATTTAGCTTCTGACTATTTTAAAAAAATTCAAAACTGCGAAAAAAGGCAAAAAAATACTTTTTTTTCAAACGGTCGCCATTTTGCGGAGTGTTTTTTCTCCCGACGTAGGGACTATAACGACATCCTTACTAATTAACAATCATTTTCTTCACCAGCCTATCACTTCATGATTTTTGAATTTTCGTCTCTTCATTTCTAAAACATTGATGAATATCTGGTGAGAATGGGAATGGTAACAATATTTTCTGTTTTTTTAAATCGAATTTCAAAAAACGTGCAGAAATACACTCTACAGACTAGAATACCCCCTTGTACAATGGATAGCCGCACGCATTCGGAGAGGCATTTTTTGGCGAGGCTTGTATATTTGTATGTGGTCCCTGTAGACGCGTGTGGTAAAAGATAAGGTACAGGCCTCGTTCGGACGTCACCGGTCACCGCCACGCCGGTGAAACCGAGAAAGGCGGTAGAAAGGATGGATCCGGGTATGTGCAGGCCGGGTCTCGGACTGTTGGCGGTGAACACGCGGTGGTTAGCCAGTGAACGGAACGGAACGGAACGGACACCCGGATGGGCGAGCGGACGGACGAACGGACGGACGGACGGACGGACGGAGGCGAGGAGAATCGGAGCCGCCGTACGCGGGGAAGGCTAAGAAGAAGTTGACCGCGTGGAGATGCCACCTGCCTTCGTTCGTTAAGAAACGGTCAAAGACCCGTAAGACCCAGGCGCGCCTTGCTCCCGTACCATCGTCGTTGGCGCAACGAAGACACGGAGGTAGGTAGGTAGGTAGGTAGGTAGGTAGGTATCCGAGCGACAGTCTCGGAGAGTCTTGACAGGATTAATCGAGACGCGAGGATCCCAGAAGAGATCCTGTACGTGCCCTAAAACCCGGTTTCAACGAACCACACCGCGAAACGAATAGCTTTCTATACGTTTACCGCCTCTAATAACTTGTCGGCAAGTAAGCAACGAATGAATAATTACATACAACGAGAATAATCCAAGCTTCGCGTTCGATTCTATTCAATCTTTCGCGGAAAAATTACTAACGTTCCACGTCGAAGAGAGCGAATCACTCGAATCGAGGGAAAGTTTATCAATGAAATTAGGTAACGAGTTCGGCGGTAACCGAAGCGAAACAGAAAATCAGAGTCGCGCGTAACACATAAATCTGACGACAAAATACCAATTTTTCTCACACGTTCATGGAATGCGGCACATTAAACGAAATGACAACACCCATTTTTTTGCCCTTCCATGCGCTATATTCTCTTTTGATCGTTTTCCGCGGCCCGTGTTTCGATTCGACGGTAAAAACCCGACTTTTATCTCCGTCTTCATTCATGCTGTTTCGCTGGGGTCGAATAATTTGGAAATACATGATTATCATACGGTTGGAAAAACGTACGTTGCGGTATGACAGTCTTTTTCTCCTCGAGTCCGTTCGATGATTTATGACGAATCGTTTTTCGCTAATCTTTCCATCGGAAATCGATCGGTCCAGAAATGCTGCGCAGTTCGTCGATAGAACGAGTTTGGTAAATTCGAAGAATTCGATATTGTTATAAACAGTCGAAAATATTGTTGTTTCGTTCGACAATTCGAGGAATACAACGCGCGCACACTCACGAATAATCCCCGGCATACGACCATACGCATACGTTGGCTCACATACGCAAAGCTGAATTTATCCAGCAGGCGACATCCGCATAGAGATAAGATAAAATCCTATTTCGCGCCTTGCCGACCTTGTAAAATAATCTGATATACAACGCGTCGCCGTGAAACGGGTTGACAATTCGTTTCACCGTTTCGACGGCATCCGATCGTAAATTAAAAAAATCATCCACAAACGTTGACCTTGATTTTCGGAATGGAAGGAAAATCGTCGCTGATAGTCGTATGTAGAAAAAAGTGTTATGGCGCGACGTTACGTAAGACAAAGATGGATATTCAAAATACGTAGCAGTAGCTACGAATTCTGTACAGCGGTCTGCATCGCGAAGAAAACTGCAAACAACAATTGTCGATTGAATTAAAAAAAAAAGAGATTGAAAGGTCACGGAGTACATTTCGATCGACGATGTACGAAAAAACAGGATAAATATCGGACGGCCTCGAGGAAAAGTGCAACGTGGACGAAGTCAGCGTCAGCGTCTATACTACATAACGGATCGCAGGATCGAAATGGTAGAGCGAAAACCGCGGCAGCTGCTATTTTTCAATTTTATCAAAACAATACACGTCGCCAACGTTTGTTTTCATCTCCATCGGCGTTTTTATACATTCTTCCTACGTCTCGTCGAACTCTCTTCGTTTTTCGTTCAAACTTTCCGCCGATATATTTCAATTTTCGACATATATTTACGACCAGTGTCACGCCGACGTTTGTTTTCCTTTTTTCCCACATTTTCTCGACATACTCTCGACTATTTTTCATACCATTCCCATTTGACACGCGCTTTTTCCCCGTTTTTATTTCTTTTCTCCCAAACCTACGCGCCGATATCGCGCCCGCTGTGACGTACTCGCGGCGACGGCGATGCCTCGTGGATGGTACACGGAAACGCGGGGTGAAAGCATTTCACTGCGAGCCGCGTACCTCCCAGGCAACGAAAGAACGTCGGGATGTTTCTTTAAGGCGTTGCGGTCGTTAGGTAATTCTCGGTAATTCTTGACTGACCAAAATAGATCGCGGAAGTATAAGTTCCGGGTCGCGCGGTAGAACCGTTATCCAGGACGCGTAAACGCGAGTTTCCCTCTCCCGTGTGTCGCGTCGACGCGTATAGATGGTACCTAACTCTCGCGATCGCGAATCGATGGAACCTTCGTAGGTCGCCGAAGACTCCCCGAGCGAAACGAAGATACCTTAACAAAAATGACCGGACGATACTCGACTTCCGATGAAAATATGAATTAACTTCGTTTCGCCTCGGAATCAATAAATTTTGTGATAATATGCCCCAGAATATGCGTTCAAATGATGAAAGTCATCGAGCCAAAACCGAGATCTTATTAATATCCAGATATACAGTTTTGAGAGACACGTGACTAAATGAATCTATCTATCTATCCAGCTATCTCACTATCCGTCTATCTATCTATCTCGCTAACCATCTATCTATCTACCTATTTATCTATCTATCTGTCTATCTATCTGTCTATCTATCAGTCTCTCTGTTCCCATCTGAACAGCACATCTTGGAGGCTGCGCAAGCTCTGATTTTGTTGCTCCTAGATCTTTTATCCTACTATGCTACTTCGTTACCTGTACTATACCATATCCGTTCTCCTCTTTATTTATTTTTACTTTTACTATTGCTCTACCATTTACTTATTATTTGCTCGTTACTTTTATTACACTGCTATGGGAATACTGCGAATTTCTGCTTGCGTGCTATTTACTTACTTGCATCTCCAGCTGTGTGCTATGTGGTATTCATTATCTTTCTACTACTCCTATGCATTTATTACTCGCTACTCACGATCTTGTCGCCTTACTCTACTTATATATTTAACCATATTATGCTACTAATGTTCATTGTGAATACGGTTATTAATTATTCGCTACACGCCAACAAAGATTGAAAAATGCGATCGATTCACGGTAAACGGATAAACATAAACAATTTATTTCGCTGAAATGATACGTTGAAAACTAAATTCACCGAGATTTAGCCGTTCATCTGCGCTAAACTGTCTTCAGCGAGACATAAATCTAATAAATAACGCTCGATTATTTTCAGCCTCGAGTTATTTAAATATCGTTCCGACTAAAACGATTCCAAATGATAAATTTGTCTCCCACGAATCGCGGTGAATGTTTTTCGAACGAAAATTCGCCGAAAATTGATCATTCGTTGTGCACGAAACGAAGAAAGCGAACAATAGCTTGCGGTTTACGTGTTTCCAAGAAATTTTCAGTCAATAAACGGGAATCGGGATCGGAGATGTCAACAACCGCGATAAGCTTTGCTACGTAATTATCGCTAATTATTCCCGACGACAAATTCCCTTTTCGCATCGGTTAACTATACATGCCGACATATTCGCTACGCCTTATCTCACGAGCGACGATTAATTGCGAACTGGCTGGTTTCTTATACTCCTGCTGTCCCGCGGAGGTAGGAGCAGCCATACGCAACGTATAATCGCGATCCGATACGCTAATATCGTAACGATCTGCACAAACCGATTATCCTCGTTTGATAACCGGAAGCAGCAGATGAGGAAAACCCCAGTCGCTTCGCGCAACGAGACCAGCAGATCGTTTTTCACATCGTCACACGTCGCCGAAGAATTGGATCTTCGTTCAAGGTCAAAGTTTGCCGACTCGAAGGTTTTGGAAAAAATGTAGCAAAAATGTGTAAAAAATGTGTAAAGAATGTGTAAAAAATGTGTAAAAATGTGTACAAAATGTGTAAAAAATGTGGGGAAAATGTGGAAAAAAATGTGGAAAAATGTGGGAAAATGTGGGGAAAATGTGGGAAAAATGTGGAAAAAATGTGGGAAAAATGTGGAAAAATGTGGGAAAAATGTGGGAAAAATGTGGAAAAATGTGGGAAAAATGTGGAAAAATGTGGAAAAAATGTGGGGAAAATGTGGGAAAATGTGGAAAAAATGTGGGGAAAATGTGGGAAAAATGTGGAAAAATGTGGGGAGACGACTGAGCCAAAAAAAATGGGAAATTCTTGTCATTCTCGCGGATAAAGGAGAGGATGGAGCGAAAGGCCGAGCGTAGGCTGCGCGTTACGCCGGCTCGCTCCAATTATTTCAAGACCTGCTGTTATCTGCTCGCGTCTCCCACCATCGTTCCGTCGGTATCTGTTCTCCCTTTTGCCGGGCGGATATCGGTAGCTGCGCCTTGTACGACGCCTCGCCGCTGCACGTATAAACATAAGCTATAAACTTTGATACGAGCCGCCCTAGATATCATATAGAAAATAATAATCGTACCTAAGGCGCGCGACGAGACACCTACGTCGCAGGTAAACGCTTTGTAGCGAATCTATCGCTCGACGGTGCTACCCAGGTAGCCGATGTGGTTCTCTACGGTAGTTCGAACTACGCCTACCGCCGCAATTGCACCGCCGAGAGTCGACTGCATGCCGCGATCCAACAGATTACCCGCTCGTATCCCTGTTTTAACGCGAACGCGAAACGATCGCCGAGCCCCTCGTAAAGCCAAAGCGATAGCAGCGAATTTTCAAACCGCATTTCTATACCCGACAATTTATAAATTAGAGGTAGATCGCTGAAATTACAACACCCGCTGATAGATACAAGTGAAATTGATATATCTGCAAATTGCTGCAATCAATTATTTTAAAGACGGATAATAAACATAAAATTGGGACATTTTCCACACAACAGTTAATTATAAGCCTATAAAATAATACATCAATTGATAATACGTTATTCTCAATCCAGCTGCCCATGTTTTTCCCAGGTCTCTGACAAAATCCAAAAGAAATGTATAATTTTTTTCGGAATTTTCAGAGTCACCGGAAAAAATAGGTGGATGGATTGAGAAAGAGTGTCTCGTGTGTATAGCACGAGGCTTGTTAATTCGCAGCACGTTGACTCGTGATTTTCGTGAAAATAAATTGTTCTCTTCAAATTACTGGCATTTTGGCAGATTGGGGAGAAAAATCCTGTGTTATTTTGTAACTAAACTGTTCGTTGAGCTTTGCTGTTGTTTGCCATAATTTTCAACAATTTTTCACACCTCGAACGTACACAGTTCGATTATCTGGGCCACAATGGGGGTTACTCGAAATGTTTTTTTTTTTACATGAATTAGTATAAAAAATACCAACTGGTCGCTGAGGAGTGTGTTAGGTATAACTTACTACTCGAGAAGGAAAATAAAAATTTAACAGCTCAAATTGGACAATTTATTTCTCTTAATTTAGATCGCTTATTTTTATAGAAGATCCAAGCTCGGAAAAAATGCTCTGCGTGCAAAAATCACGCGTTGGAATTTGAAAATAAAATATGTACGTAAAGGAAGATACGCTGATCTGTTTTCTGCGTGAAACCGCAGGCATTTTCTGTAGCGACCTATTTATTATAAGCGTTGTAATGATACATCTCGAGACGAGCAGGCCTGGGAGACGGCGGCAAAGGACATCACTTTGTACGTAATACGTACGTTGCGCAAAGTCAGAAGCCACGGTAGGCAATTTCTCTGGCAAGAGACGCGCACGCGTCAGCGAGTCCAGCTCGGGACGATAATCAACCTGTTAATCTTTTGCAATTCCCTCTCGTAATAATTCATTGCGACTCTCGCGAGTGAAAAGCGGAGAGACGACGCGATGTGCACGCGTCGCGTTGAGAGGCGTGTGGGTGGCTCGTCGCAGCATCTAATGGTATCACCTCTATCAAGCTAGAAACACCACATGATCGAATCGAATTCTGCGATATCTGAGAATTGAGTGCTAATTAGATGCTAATTAAATGCTCTATTGCCGAATTAAGTGCTCTTCATCTTTTGAAAAATATCCGTGGTGTTGCAATGGATCCAAGTCGACCCTTGCGGATCCCAAACAGTACCTGATCATATATCTATGTCCGCTCGATGTCGAGAAATCGGGGAAAACACGACGAAGACCCACCGCAAAATCATGCAAAATTGATGTTTTTGCGGTTCTCGATGTGTTCTGGTCGTCGGACAGCATCGGGACCATGTCCAAAGGATCCAAGTCGACCCTCGCGGATCCCAAACAGTACCTGATCTTATATCTATGTCCGCTGGATGTCGAGAAATCCGGGAAAACACGAGGAAGACCCATCGCAAAATCATGCAAAATTGATGTTTTTGCGGTTCTCGATGTGTTCTGGTCGTCGGACAGCATCGGGACCATGTCCAATGGATCCAAGTCGACCCTCGCGGATCCCAAACAGTACCTGATCTTATATCTATGTCCGCTGGATGTCGAGAAATCCGGGAAAACACGAGGAAGACCTATTGCAAAATCATGCAAAATTGATGTTTTTGCAATTCTCGATGTGTTCTGGTCGTCGGACTGCATCGGGACCATGTCCAAAGGATCCAAGTCGACCCTCGCGGATCCCAAACAGTACCTGATCTTATATCTATGTCCGCTGGATGTCGAGAAATCCGGGAAAACACGAGGAAGACCTATTGCAAAATCATGCAAAATTGATGTTTTTGCAATTCTCGATGTGTTCTGGTCGTCGGACTGCATCGGGACCATGTCCAAAGGATCCAAGTCGACCCTCGCGGATCCCAAACAGTACCTGATCTTATATCTATGTCCGCTGGATGTCGAGAAATCCGGGAAAACACGAGGAAGACCCATCGCAAAATCATGCAAAATTGATGTTTTTGCGGTTCTCGATGTGTTCTGGTCGTCGGACAGCATCGGGACCATGTCCAATGGATCCAAGTCGACCCTCGCGGATCCCAAACAGTACCTGATCTTATATCTATGTCCGCTGGATGTCGAGAAATCCGGGAAAACACGACGAAGACCTATCGCAAAATCATGCAAAATTGATGTTTTTGCGATTCTCGATGTGTTCTGGTCGTCGGACAGCATCGGGACCATGTCCAATGGATCCAAGTCGACCCTTGCGGATCCCAAACAGTACCTGATCTTATATCTATGTCCGCTGGATGTCGAGAAATCCGGGAAAACACGAGGAAGACCTATTGCAAAATCATGCAAAATTGATGTTTTTGCAATTCTCGATGTGTTCTGGTCGTCGGACTGCATCGGGACCATGCCCAATGGATCCAAGTCGACCCTTGCGGATCCCAAACAGTACCTGATCTTATATCTATGTCCGCTGGATGTCGCAGAATTCGATTCGATCATGTGGTGTTTCTAGCTTGATAGAGGTCATGGTATCAGCGTACGTTGGCGCGGCGAAATGTGATATGCTTTGGCGTATCGCGAATATTCGTTGTACAGGGTGTTTCCAACAGCGACGGACGGACGGACGGACGGACGCGAGAGGAGAAACGATTCGGACAAATTATTCCCGAGCGTCGTGCATCTCGCGAGAAGAGGAGAGTTGGTAACTCATCGCCGAAGGGTTTGCGCAACGCGCGCAATTACGCTTTCGACAACCAATTTCTATTCAATTTAGCTAAACTTTCACCCGGTAGCTGCTGTACGCGCGAACTTCTCGCTCGGATTCTTCGCACGTCCACCGCGAATTCGGAGAGAACGGACGACGAACGGTACGTCCGTCCATCGTTGTCGTACCTAATTGAATCGTGCGAATAATCGCTCATTTTTCATTTAGGTACGAAAATAATTAACAACGATGTTTCGCAATTCGTAGCGAAGCGTCTTTCGATTACGCGTCGAATTTCGCAATTTGTAATGGAGCATCTCTCACTTACACGCGTCCGAGTAACGAGTTAAGCAATGCATCGTCAAAATATCGTATTATTTACAACTCTACCTGTCAGCAGAAAAAAAGTTCGCTCGTCAACTTTTAATAAGAAGAAATCAAATAGGTTCAATTATTCGAATATTGATCTTACGTAGCCGCCTAATTATTCTATCAGTCGATTTAAAAAGATATTTCAACCGTCTACCCTTTTAATCCCGAATTGCTTTAGCCATCATATTTCAAAATTTTCATCGGCCATGTCGAATCCGCCATTTTGAATTCTTTAAATATGACAGTGAATTCATAATCAGCGACCTCGAAAGTCCCTATATACTAAATTTCAGAAGAAATGTACCACATTTCAAAATTTTCATCACCCATATTGGATTCGCCATTTTGTATTTTGAAAATTTGACAGTGCATTCGTAATCGCCGACCTGAGAAACCCTTATATACCAAATTTCAGACAAATTACCATATTTCAACATTTTTATCGGCCATATTGAACCCGCCATTTTGAATGCTAATTTTTTTAATACTAGTTTGCTATTGCAATAATTATTTTAAATGGTTATGCAAAATAGTATTATTTTTGTAGTAGGTACTTATTGAATTTTTGGGAGGGTAGGGATCAAACAACAAACATCGACAGTGTCTACGTGGAACACTGGTGTGGTCTCGCTGTATGTGACTGAAAGGGTTAACGAGAGAAGTAAGATTGTATTCGAATTTTTGGGCGAATCATTCTCATCCTGATTTTTTCCAATTTCCCAATTTTTTCTAAGAACGTGTGCAGTCAGATCTGCACAGTTTTTATTTCGGATGTGACGAGGGCTACATTTCGAGGAGGAGAGACAATTTGGCAATAAATCTCGACGCGATCCCACAATTACTGGTGTGAGAATAAGGTTGGTGGAAACGGATATTTTGGAGAGAAAGATTTCGCGAAATGAGAAAATGCCGGATTTTCCCAGCCTATTTCGAAATCTTCGTGAATATCGTGTGACGAGAGGTGTAGGTTTCGCTCGAGACACGTAGAACGTGACGTCCGGGAGTCGAAACCGAAGAGAAAGACGCGTCAAAATTGGACGCTAGATAAATTCAGATCCGGTTTAAACACGCGCGAAGCATTTACCTTCGCCAATTACAGCTCTCCGCCTCTCGCGTCGTACACGTTGCGCGTACTCGATTTCTACGAGCGCGCGAATCCGCGTGCAAGTTGGATAACGTATACGACAACGAGACAATCGTTGTTCACATTCCCACGTCAATTTTCGATCATCCTCAACTCGGGAGTCCGCGCAACGTAGTAGCACCGTGATCCACGTTCCAACGCTCTCTCGCGCGAACTCCAGACTCCTCGCGCCCAACCAAAGACGCGCGACAGGTAGATTTTGCTCCATCTCGCCTGGACTAGATTTTTTTTGTCGGGTGGCAGTAGATAGGGCCAAGGCTACTTGGCCAGAAATATATTAGACCTCGTTTCAAATGCGATCTTTGCGCAACGCAGGAATGTCACACCTTGCATCGAGTAGCCCAGATCAATATCCACGCTACATCATCTCCTCGACGAGCGGTACCGTTTCGCGGGTTTCTCTCGACATCAGACTCCACGACGCTTCACAGCCCCACTCCGACACGGGAAATAGTAAATTTAGATGCCATCGGTGCTAAAGATGCTCGTGCACCCAAATTTCCACTCCCTCGGAACTCGGAAAGGAGTAATCGAATAAAGAGACAACTTTCGCTTCATCAACGCAATACCCCACACGTAGAACTAGCTAAAACACTTTTTGCCTACGCTACGAAAACGCGGATTTAGAAGTTGTAAAAAAAGCCGGCGAGTTATTTCTATAAATATTGATCGATCGTGCATCGCACGTACTTCTTACTAACGCGAAGAATTGACCAATTTTAAGCGCGAAGCAGATTCTTCGCGCAATTTTTTCCACGCGAATCTAACGGTACCTTTTATTTTTCTTCGTTTCAGATTTTTTTTTTTTTTGACACCTAATTGTTCTGCGCTCGGTGAATTATTTTATGGCGAAGCGCAACGGAGAGGCGAACGCGGATTTGCAGATTATCTCGTCGCGTTGCGTACGCCCAAGTATCATCGCGCTACGGTTGACGGCTGCAGAGCCGCGTGCAGAAGAGTAGTAAAGACTCTGCAGGGGAAACGTGGCGTGGCGAGGCGGATAAGAGAGCGCGAGACGCGTGGGCCGCGCGCGGAGGCCCGATAGAGTTATATAGGAGTATTATATCCTTGATTGTGACCCAGAGCCCGGAGCCAGAGAGCAGTATATCTGCGTCCGGTGAAAGATATCCTCGACTCTGACCTACTCTGACGACGACACAGCGTAAGCTCCCGGGTGTATTCCTATTCTCGTCGCCACCTCTTCCTCCTCGATCGGCGCCGCGATTTTCCCGTTCCCGATTTCGTTTCGATCGCCGACGAAGATTTACCTACGAGCAGTAAATAGCGGGTTGATCGAGGTGACTAGACGAGGGGAGGTACTTCTGAAAAATGAAGCATCGAGAAATTTGTATCCGAAATTTATTTATACAAGAGACTTTTCATCGCTCTTTTCTTTCCGGCTGAATTTTTGTCTCATATTTCCAATTAATATGATCAACTTTTCTCGTGCAAAACACTTCAGAATTTTCAGCACAACCAATTTAACGATAAATATATTAACCCCAAATCAAGAAGTCGAATATTATTGACAGTGCATAAAACTTGCTGAAAATGGTAAAAAAGTAGAAAAAAAATCCAAAAACGTGGGTAAAAATATGGCGTGGTTGGGGGAGAAAAAATGGAAATGTAGCGATCGACTGAGGCGAGTAAAAAAGGAGGTATGTAAACGGATGGAAAAAAAAGTCGTCGATATTGTTAGCGGCTAGAAGTAAATCGATTCGATGACATAAATGTCGAGCGTTTTTCCCCTCTTTTTTGTTATCTACTCGTGTTCTTGCCTTTCCTTCTCTTTTTTTTCTACTCTTTTTCTGAAGTCCCCTTCGGTGCTCCCCGTCTGGAAACGTTCGCCGCCGTATCCTGCTGTACGCCCACCTCGATCCCCGTTCGCGCGTGTGCGACAGATTCGCCGCGAGCAGGTATTTAAATGATGCAGACACTTAGCGGGTGTTCGAAAAATGCCGCGACTCCTCCGCACGGCTCAAGAAACCCGGCGATTCTAGCGGTTCGCAACAATTTTTTCACCGTGTGAAAATACGATATTGCCACGCTCCTACGACGACGTTTGGCAGAGGGGAAAAGGAAATTGTGGGACGACGAGGTTTTTTCTTCTCGCGCGCGGATTATTCATAAAGACGAGGGAAAACGTTTCGACACCCGCTATACAGCCGACGAGGTTCGTGTAACACGGATATACGTTACACGCGTCGAATATTATTTTTTTCGCCGCAATTTACCGCGCGCTCGTATCCGTGGAGTCAGACATCCGGGCGAAACTCTGGCCGCGTGCGAACATCTCGCGACGTGTCACCTACCTGTATACCCACTAGTCCGGTAGCGACATTTTGTTTTATTTGACATATTTGACGAAGAATAATTTCACTGTTTTTGAGTCATATCGACGCCTCGTTGACATAATACCGACTCTCGCGGCGCAACGCTTATCAGCAGGATATCAATGATATTTTTAAAAAACGACCAAATTAAAAATACAACAAAAACTGCGAATTTACTTATCAGTTAGAAAAAAAATCACCTCCTGCTACCCGTATCGTATTAACGATCTACTCCTGCCACGCTAGTAATCATGTGGAGAAAAATGAACAAGCAGATTCTTTTTTACCACTAGTTTAATAATTAAAATGGCAGAAAAACGCATGCCTACCAGCTATTTGTCAGGACCTGGCCTCGCCAAGAGGTTGCGAAATTGCTGTGGTTGCAACAACATACGTTTCATCTGTCATTTTTCATTTTTTTTCGATAAAGGATTTTACAAAAACGTTATAGACAGGTGTAAATATATTTAGAAGTATGGGCATATTCATTTAAACAGTTGACAAACAGGAATCATCATCGAAATGTCTACTCAAGCTAGATCCTGCATTTCAAGGTCGAATTCATCGCTTCGTCTATTTTACGCGCTGGACGAAGAAAAGATCCACGTCTATCACGAATGCCAGAAATGCTACAGCTTTCGCTGTTAGCATGAGCCAGGATCAACAATGTGGATGTGGCGAAAATGTGGTTCCTGTTTCAAGGTCAAATGTGCTTCCTAGATAGTTACACAATTTTTTCTATATTTAACACGTAATACTGACCAGTGCCGTTCTGGAAAGGTTAAACGATAGGTGAAGTTTCAGATTTTATCGTGTTTGGAATTTGCTGGTTTTTCTTTTTTTGGTAATGTAAAATATTGATATCCTGCTGATAAGCAGGATTATCCCGTGATTAAAGTGCCAGGAGCGGATCTAGGGGATAGACTATATTATTAGGAGAGATGAGAAGATGAAGCAAAATTTATCAAGTAACACGTTGAAAAATGTCTCTGGGTCCTGGACTATACTATACCTACGCGTGACCGTGTGTGGTTGGGGACGCGCGACGTAGACGCGATGCACGTGAGCGCGTGCGCCTCTCGCCGGTGTGCCGGGCGTAAAACTAGTTCTGGGAACCCGCGAACAATCGGTCGAGGCGAAGGTAGACGATCGTAATGTCTGTTAATAAAACATGACAAGGAGAGTACGAGAGATCGATATCGCCGGGACCGAATCGAGTCTACCTACGGAATGTTCGCACAACGATTATACAACAATTAACGTAATCGAGCGCGATATTGCGTCACGCTGCCGAGCATCGGCCCTCGGGTTATATCCTGCGGAAAAATTCCAACCATTTCGAATATCCGTAGAGAATTTCGTTCCGAAAGGACAAGTAAGTACAGTCGATGTGAAATCCGTACGGATACGTACCTATCGTATTTCACCATCGGTGAATACCACGCGTCGTTGCTGCCGCGCAGCCGGTTTTCGGCAAATAACTCGAAAACGCTTGCGATTACGAAAAAAATTGTCCAACAAAAAATGTTGCCGATGAAACTGGCTTTGAAAAAGTATTCTACATTTTTTTTTCTAATCCCAACGGTTTCCGAGAAAAACGGACCTATTCGCGCGGGCTCGAGGCGCATTCTTTTCTCCCCCGTTTCGTCGCGTCATCTACTTTCTCCTTCCTGCCGCGCGAAGGAAACACGAGTAGAAAAATCAGCCGACTTTTCTCGGGAAATAAACGCGAGTTCGTCCAGATTTCACCTTCTTCGGCGAACGAAAGATGAAAGTTTTCGATTCGCGCGCGGGTGCGATTGACGAAAGTGGAATTTATGCGAGGGAACGATTAAAAATAATCGAGCAGCCGCGTCGAATAAACGATCCAACGACGCGGTTGACTCGAGATAAACCAATTTGCATAACTCGACACCATGCGAGCAACGATCCGAGCCACGATCAGCGAGTACAAGCGGAACCAGTGTTACTGCTGCGCACAAAAGACGAGAGTAGAGTAGAGGTACTCTACCTACCACCATGCCTATAGGTGTACGCACCGCTTCCAATCAGATTTCGACTCGCGCTCGTCGATTTACGACCACGAGGATGAATAATTAGCATTTTTCGCTCGGGGTAAAAACTTTTACGAGATGATTGATCCCATCGCGCAATCAATTCCACATTTTTCCCCGCGAACAGATCTCGGATCACGCTCTCCCGGTGTTCCATCTCGTCGGGTAACGGGGACTCCGGTACACGGATATTTCGAATCAGAAAGCTGTTTCGCTTTACGGACAGCAATGAAATCATTTCCATATCGGGAACACCCGTCGTTATCGACCTGAAATCACCGATCTATCCGTGACACGCGGAACAACAAGGCACACGTGTCATTTGGGAGGAACACGCTACGACCAAAAACTCGATCGCATAAAATTTATACTTAATATCACGTCATCGATCTCGAACAAACAATTCTCCACTTATCTCCTTCGCGTTACTCTTCAAGTTCTCTTCTCTCTTCTTCAAGGTAAATAGTCGAAATCCAGAGTCGATTGTCGCGGTTCCAGCACGCGAGAATTCAGCGAAATCCGTGAAAGTTCGTCCCTCCGGGGATTTTCGACCGTTCGATAATACAAGCGAGACTAAAATTCTAGTCAACGGACCAGTATCCAAGAGGACAGAGTGATAATAATTACCATGTTCACATAGTAACCAGACTCCTTTTATATAAAATACACGAGTTATCCATAAAAAAAAAAACCCGATTTTTTGGTACTTTTGGTCGAAAATCTCAGTACCATCTCCTCTTAAATGAACTGAATATAAATTTACTTACTGGAAAATAAAGAAATAATAACGTAATAAACTGAAATACGTATATAAAATAGGAATAACTCGCAGTCACGTGGTACTGTCTTCAATGTAACATGGTAATCATTGTTATGTTGACACAGCCAACGTTATTATTATTGATAATATTGAGTTTTCGTGGTTTTTCAATTTGTGGTGTAAGAGGGGCGAAGTACGTGGCAGCTCAGGAATTTCGAATTGATGTAGCTATAAACGGCAAGTGGAAAGCGCTGGCTGGAGTTCTATGGGTTTGCGAGTGGAGAAGGTTTGAAGAGTATAGATCGAGGGACGGATGCGTTTTTCGAAGTTGGTGGATCCAGCTAACCGCGACGAGTATAGAGAGCACCGAGTGTCCGTGGATCGGTGGCTCGGGGATCTATAGACTTTTGTAAGAACGTGTCTAGTAGGATCAACGTGCAGCGCGTAGCTTTATAGAGGAGAGGAGATCGGCGTGGTCCATGAGAATTCGAAAGTATAGTCGAGGGCACGTAGGCATGCGAGGTACCTTACGGTGAGGCACGCATACACGCACGAGAACGGACATAAGAGCCAGGAACGAAGGCCGACTTCTCTCGGATCTCGAGAGAGACGTACCTGCACATGCATATGACGCTCGAACACGTCGGTGCGGATGGGGGGGACGCGTACATCCACGGAGAGACAAAAAAGGAGGAACGCGAATCACACGAGAGAACGTGAGAACGAGAGAGCGGCCACAGCCTACGTACCGTAGGACAAGTTCCCATTCAACTTCCACTTATTCACCTTCGGCTCGGACCAGCCGAGCCCCTCAAACTCTTCGGGTTCAAAGCCTCCCGCGTCTCACGAATCTCTTACGAGCACCACTTTCACGAGGAAAATTATCTTCCTGTGTCGAAAAAGAGTACCTAACAAAAAACTCGCCAAAAAAAAAAAAAAAAAAAACGGGACGCTCTGCAAGTGATTGCAGGGGAACGATCAGTAGACCAGTCAGTCAGGGCAACCAATTCACAATAAAGCCAAAAGTTTTGAAATTTGTAGGTAACATCGGGGAGGGTCTAAAAACGAAGTATAAAATTTTGTAACCTTTTCTGAAGACCGGAACATTGTC
Organism: Arge pagana; assembly: GCA_963969455.1. Lineage (NCBI taxonomy): Eukaryota > Metazoa > Arthropoda > Insecta > Hymenoptera > Argidae > Arge > Arge pagana. The sequence continues at coordinate 23,255,471 of OZ018310.1, forward strand.
AAAATCGTTTCACCGAGCAGGATGGTCTCGTAAGATTTACAAAAATTTACCTCCGCTGATGGTAAAAATTACGAATGAATATGTTCCGGTGAACGCAAATGGTTGCAAATCGATGCAACTGCTCGTTTCATTATTGAGATTGATCTGTGAAGTTTGCAGAACTTTTGGATTTTTTTTTCCATTTTTTATGAATATACAACCTTAACTGTTAATAAAACAGATGTGCGGTACCCTTCAATTGGTTGCAAAATTGACACGTGATGAAAAATGATGCCTTTTACACTATTTCCAATTTGCAGAACTTTTGGAATTTTCTCAACGAGAGTACCCGTAATTTAATTTTTGTCGATTTTGACAATGTTCCGGTCTTCAGAAAAGGTTGCAAAATTTTATAGTTCGTTTTTAGACCCTCACCGATGTTACCTACAAATTTCAAAACTTTTGGATTTATTGTGAAATTTTAGCTTTTTAATGTCTGGTCTGCAGCGTGTATTCCACTTTTTATCGACAGCGAAGACGCGGAATTGGGTTTCGACGAGGCGGAAGCTTCGCGCGATTTGGGGATAAGGTGCGAATTACGGTTTCGACAATTCGGCTTTGGATGAAATTCGAGATCCGGGATCTGTGACATATCGCGAGAAATTTATCGCATTGTTTAATATTCTCTCCTAAAAATCGAGGTAAAAATGAAGAAAGAGGCGCACGCGTGAGAGGGAATCGGAGACGACGACGACCGGTATTCGAATTAAGCCGAATTCCATTGCAAAAAAATCCGCGCATCTACGACGAGTTTCGCGCGGTGGGGCGAAAAAAAACGATGCGGTTGTCGTCGCTACGCGAGTCTCGAGCGAACTCCGCTTTCTTCCGTACGTTCCTTTTGGTCCACGACTCTCGAAAAAGCTGGGCCGTAACGTACGCGGGGATCGAGCCTCGTTAACCCAGAAATCTCACTGTGCGAGCGACTGGAATGCGGAAAAACCGGACGAAAAAATAACCAACTTCTTATAGGTCGACCAATATTTTTCAACGAACCACGCGAACACCCGCTACATTTCGTTTGTTTCATTCAACAAACTGAGAGGTATATATCTGCGTACGCGAACCCCGTTTCAATGATCGCAACTCGATGTATACTATCGCCGAGCAGGGTTATACAATTTTCAATAACAAAATAGTAAATTAATTCCACTAATTTCATTTTTTTTGGTCATGTTTTTCATTCAAAAAATTAATTTAAAGGTTAAAAAAAATGTATTCTACGAAAAAAAAAATTATTTTAACGGGTAACAAAAGTTTATTGCTTTAAAAAAATTAATTTAAAGGTTAAAAAAAATGTATTCTATGAAGAAAAAAGTAGTTTAACGGGTAACATAAGTTTATTGCTTTAAAAAAATTAATTTAAAGGTTAAAAAAAATGTATTCTATGAAAAAAAAATTAGTTTAACGGGTAACATAAGTTTATTGCTTTAAAAAAATTAATTCTATGGTAAATGGAAATTTTCCACCGTTAAGAAAATTAATTTAATGGTAAATGGCGATGTAAATAATTACTAATCCGATTATCATGTCGGATACGAAGCAATTACGATTTCGTAAGATCTGTACGGTTCTGTTAGGAGATCCAAACGAAACGTAACGAATTGTCTCAAGGTCACGGATAAACGTGTAATTTTTCGTGTTATTTCTCCTTCGCGAGACCGCGAGAGAAAGAGGGACTCGGGAAGAACCCGCGATCGAAACGATCGACGACCGCGATTCGGAATTGAAATTAGTCGATATTATCGCCGAAGGTGAGGCGAGCTTCTATTTTTAATACCCACCTTACCGGACGGCGTAGGAAGATGTTAAAAGATCCGACACGCTAATTAAATTTATCAACGTTACGTTCGCGCCTCTCGTCTCCGCGCTTTCGAGGTCCCCCTCTCCACGTCCCTCGCGACATCCACTTTTTACGGGCGATCGGCAATCTTGTGGGAAAAGAATATACCAACGACAAAAATCACGCGTTCGCGTGGCAAAAAATCCCTCGAGGCAACGTCCGACAAAGACGAACACTTCCGCGTCGAGCAGCCAACGCCACGTCGCGTTCACGCTGCATCGTCGCACATCCGATGTCCTTGCGACGTCTTCGGGCGAGAATCGGACACGCATCTACATATGTACGTTGAAAAATTTGAAAAATGACGAAATAACGAATATCTCGTAACTAGGCGAGTGGTGTCCAGGTGTCTGCCGAAGCGTGTACAACGCTCCACAGGAATTCCCGCGGATTAACGCCTACCGAGCCACAATCCAAGCCCACTTGCGCGTAACACGAGTCGCTGTAACCGATCGTTTAGGGTCGCGAGGTGGAATTATTTTAAAAAGGCGATGTCGTGTCGATTACACCTCGATGTGACGAACGTAAGAAACTAGAATGCTAGAACGGAAGAAATTCTAAACCTTTCGAACCCGAACTCGCCGATTTCGATGATGTTGATAAATGTTGTAGAACATCAAAAAATAAGAGACACGTATTTTGTTATATGTGCTTTTAAGCTCGTTTAGGTAGACGTTACATTTTCAAGAACAGTACAAAGATCACGCAGCAAAAATAGTTGAAGATACAATACAGCATCATTTTCCTGATCCTGTTGAAGCACCAACAAATCATTGCACAGAATGTTGTTCGCGGTAATCAGAAGTTATCAACTTCGGAAAATCGTGTTCATATTATGTACATATAAAAATACTCAAAATATTCAAAATCAATTTGGTTTTTTCAAAGTAAAGTGCTCACAGCTCTCATTTTTGATTTTTTATTTCAACATCCATTTTATGATGAAATGGAAAAAGATCATCGAAATCGGCGAGTTCGGGTTCGAAAGGTTTTCTTGTAAGATCATAAAATACGAATTTTTAAAATAATTGTAATCGGATTAAAATAAGGAACATACATTCCTCTATGAAAAGTCATCGATGACCTTGAAAAGGCAAAGACTATGATCTTGGCAAAAATATTTTTTTCACCACTGTATTAACCCTTCTAAAACAATCGAATTACCTCGAGACATTGTTGTCGTAGCTCTAAAGGCAGCGGAGATATTTGAATTGGTCACGTTAACTTGTCCACCCTGAGTATAATTCGCACTTCAATTTTTACCAGCCAAGGAAGTAAGAATGATTAGCGGAACAAAATTTTCGAACGCGTAACCGTAAATAAGAATTTGAATTTGGAAACTATAAATTTTATCATTAAGCTCGCGATGAAAAGTCTGATTTGTAATGATAAGCTTTGGCTGTTCAAATATTATGTCGGATAATAATCTTCTAATATACAACTCGCGTGTATACATGCCCACGTGTTTACGTTGGATATGCATACGCGCGAGGTGATACACGTATCGCGGTTACAATATGATGAAATAAAACAAAACAAAAAAACAGTTTACGAAACTTTGGAAAGGTTTCCCAGCGACGACAACGTCGTCGCTGCGCCTTCTCGAGGATGATGCTAATGACGATAATAATCATAACAGCAACTGAGGACAGTGACGCGTGTCGCGTGAAGTTATCGTAGCGGTGGCCCGCGCACGGCTTGCATGTGTCTTTGAAACACGTGCGCGCGCGCCCGTCGACATGGTCTCTACCCCCTGCTTGGTGTCAGTGATTTTTACGTAACGCGAGTCGCGTCGCTTCGTACCTCCACGCAACGCGACCCACCGAGCGGATATATCTGCGTCGTCGGCAGGAGCAAAAGGACACGGATGTCGGACCGCCCGGCGAGGTGACGTCAATCGGTCATTCGGAGGTCGCAATTATTCGACGTTCGTACATCGCGAATCGTTGCCAGCGATATGATCGACGATTCGCGATCCAGATTTCCGTACGAATTTCGATCATAATTCGCACAGGGATGGAAAATTTCCACCGTTACGTTCCTCACATTTTCACGTCTTATTAAGGGGTTACACCGAGTTTGCGGCCTAAAACAAGATTTTTGAAAAGATAGTCGCCGAAATTTCGGTAAAAAAAACACTGAAATTTTCTTGATTTAAAAAAGTTTGCATTGCGGAAAAATTTCTGCGATTAAGAACTGCCTTTTGATGTACGACGAATGTCTGTCAAATTTGAAGCAGTCGTTTTGGAGATATTTTGGTCACCGATTTTGAAAAAGTCATTCCGAGAAAAACGCGTTTGAAGTTTTACGGCAGGTACTATATGCGTAGATGAACTGTAATAAATAAAACGCTCGTATCTTCCCCGAGTTTCAAGGAACCGATTTGACATTTTCGCAGAACACTTGTGAAAAGTTATATTAGGACGGATTCGTCGAAAATGAAAAATCGATTTTTTCAACAATTCCAAGTAGATGTGACGCCTTAACACTGCTCGTGTGTATGGGTAACGAGATGAGCAACGCTGTTTCTCCTCTCTACGTAAGGTACGTAGTAGTACGAGGTCCCCGCGTAACGATGCATTGCATCACGTGAAACGGACTTTCAGCCCTCGCCTAATTAATTATCTAATTAATTAAACTATGCACCTCGCGTACGTATCTATAGACTCGACTGCGCGCAGGTTACGTTCATCGTGCCGCTACTACCCAATGACGCCATAACCGTACATATACCTATAATAAGCCTGTTGTTACGGATGTGAAATACTCGATGCAACGATTTGTCAACAACGCTATATGAAACTCGATAAACGCTCCGCTATTTTTTTTTCCTTTGAGAACGTATAACGCCTGCATTTTCAGGCTGTACACCCAAAAAAATGTCCGTCAAATAAAACACAAAAATTTTCCTCAGCGACTTTTTTTTATCCAAAAATGCAGCTCTATGTTAAAAGTAACACAAACATTTAAAAAGCTTTACTTTAGTATCAAATACTATTTCTGTGTGTTGAATAACGGACTGTGAGAACAATACTAACGATCGTGTTCAATCGGCACGCTAAAATTTTTAATATTCTGCACAAAAATGTTTATACAACGACGGACAAGTTTTTACCGTGTACATGTTCGCCTCTCTCGCTTGGCAAGTAGGTGTGCGCAAGTTTATACGTATCATTCGTGTACGCTGATTTTTTCACGCGTGTACGCGTATTTATTATTCGGCATTTTGAACTATATACACGCGTACGATAGGTAGGTACACGTGCTTAAATACTTGCTTTTTATGTATACAGCTATTGGCGTGAATTTCCTGTACGCGTATACATACGTGTCCTTGCCATGCGTATACGTTTTTCATACGCGTATCTGTTTTTTCAAGTAGGCGTGTATGCGCGCGCGCGTGTGTTGCGTGTCGGCAAGTGACCGTGTAGGTACGCACGCAGCTACGTACCTATATGGGAAAACGTTGCGAGGCAGGCGACGCGCGTGTGTCTAGCTCGATGCGTAACATATATACAGCCGTGTTTACGTACAAGGTGCGGCAAGAACAGCCTAATAACCCGAATGAAACCGGACACACGCGCGTCGTTCGTTCGACGTAGCGAGCGAGGTAACGCGCGAATCGAGAATGGAGAGTATAGCGTGTGATATGTGATGTAAGTAATAATTTACCATGCGCTCGAGTGTCCGTATACAAGCGTATCATATATTCTCGATGAGTATTTCCGAGCTATAATGATCGACGAGGCTTTTTTAGCGACGCTCTGACGCGCTTATTCGCCTTGTGTACACGTATTACCATACCTGCACCTGTCTCCGTCTCTCTTGCTCGCCTCCCTCGATCTAATCCTCCTCGTCTCTCATCGTCGCACAACGCTGCGGAGTTTTTTCTACCATCCAGCCGAATATATCCTCGGCGTGTATAGTACTTCGTCTCCCTCGCACTCTCTTACCTACTCCTTCTCTAACAAAATCCTCCGGTACGTGTGTGTTTACCGAGGAGCCGAGGCGCGAAACTGCGCGAAACTCGCCGCTACGCGTATACATGTACATACGATGATACGAGTTACAGATATTGTGGAATCATATAATTACACGTCCATACGTAGAGGATGGGGATGCGCGCACACTGTCAAATGGTACGTTATAAGTACCTGGTCCTCGTTTTACATGGTATATACACGTTATGATTCGAGAGGTCCGGGTCAAACATTCGGAATACGTGTTGACGTTACGGCATGGTACGCGCGACGCCTGCCGAAGGTGAAATTTGTGACCTCTGCGTTGTCGATATTGGTTGAGAAGAGGCCGAAAATTTACGTATCGATGGTAGTCGATTTTGCACGTATGATATCCCGGGAAAAAGTCATCGGGGACAACGATAATGACAGACTTGTCGCACGCGGTTATTATCTACCGTACAGCATGCGCGGCCCGCGTCGAACAGGAACAAGCTCGATGCGATTTTTTCGCAGAAATTCTCACAACACCGAACATTCCCGCTGGTATGAATATTTCCGAGAATTCCGAACGATGCGTAACGAGCGAAAATTGATTTCTGACAACTAACCGCCAGCTGGTTTCTTGCAGCCGAGTTTGCTGGCGCTAACGATTACCTAGTTGCCCGGTTGCCTCGACAAAACGCAACCCGACGGGGGCTCTTCGTTTCTTTCGCTTCCCGCTTACCTACGCTGTTTATTTGAACAACTCGTTTTAGTCGAATAATCCTACCTCTATTTTCCACGTATCGATGCGAAATTTCAAACGAACTTGTACAACGTTATTACGTTTTTACGGACAGATTTTACAGGCCACGTCACGTACGTACATTCGTCACGAGGAGCGTGTGCGCGCAACGTACTATAGCATACATAACTCGATCGTCTTTTGTCGTAACACGTGCGGACAGATGCGTCCGAAATTGAACGCGACCACGCAGCGACAACTTGCGGTACGATCCCTGTAACATAACCTCGTTTTTTGACCATGACGCGTTTAAAGCTCGACCTACATACGTATTAGACGTGCACAATTCTCGTTGTGAAAATGAACGATATACTTAAGACTTGTACGATACACTGCGTCTCGCCGATGTGAATCTCGCGAACTTAACAAGCAAGCCAATCTAATAACGAACGTTGCCATGCCTGTAAAACTTTTTACGTGAACGATATTTTTGTAAACTAACAGGATCATCCTCGTCGAGTATAAAAACTTACGAACAAGAGCAATAATTTGGTGAAAGGTAATTCCGACTTTCACAAATTTGCCTCAAACACGCAGTTTTAACAATTGCGTGTAACTTTACAATAACACTGTTGAGCCTCAAAGCTCTTGAGACTAGCCGAGATCGACAGATAAATATTCTGTCCTCGTTTTATTGCATTTAACCTTTCGCGTCGATCGTTTGACGAGCGAAATCGCAGCTTTCGTTTTCCCCCCTGATTTAACCGTAAAAGGAACTGATTGCTTTTTCTTCGTTTCGTTTTTCCCATCCTCCGAGCAACAACGGAATGCATTCGAATATGTATGACGATCAGTGGTTGGAACGAGCTATTTCACCATCGTTAAGGATTTACTGCTTGGTAAATTTGCGAACGTTTGCCTCGTCTCGCGTCGTAGAAAAATGAAGCATGGTTATCGATAGAGAAAAAGTAGAGGAGAAAAACGTGGGAAAGTTGGTTGAGAAATTCGCGTCGTTCCGTGATTACTCGCGATTTGAGCTCACCTGAACTCTGGCAGCGATCTCGAGAGCGGTAGCATCTGGATCGTTCTTCCCACCGCACGAGGTCGGGCCAGTTCCGGCGATAGTACCTCCGGCAACAGCCTCGACAAGGATCTCCAGAGGTACGAGAACTTCGTCCCACTCCTCGTCCCCACTTTGGCGACGACGTCGAGCCGGGGAGCAACACTCCGTCCGAGGCCGATGAGACGACGAAGATCCTGACAATGATACATCGGCAGCAGCGATATCCTCCTCGGACAGCGAGGCCCGGGCTCCGTACGACTTTGATATATAATCCGAACGATCTTTCAATGCCCCAACATTTTTACGGAGGACGCGCGAGGACCGCGGAGCCTCGCCCATTTCTCTACTGACATCGCACCAACGTTTCTGTCTCTCGTTTTCCCCGCCCTTCGCGTACCATACCTACATAATCGACACGGAATTTCGAACGCGATCGAGTTGTCGCGCGAGAACTACGTTCTCTTTTCTATACACGCACTCACACCCACCGGGTATAAAGTCTCACCAACTTCACCTGGCTACGGTACTCTCAGCTGGCAGATGACAGTCCCAAACGATAGATAGCGGACCAGCTACGATAGTCATTTTTAGACTGCAACGGCGCCATCTGTGATCCGTACTCCCTAGCTAGTTGTGAATTCGCGAAGGTCGATAACTGGCAGTCGGTAACCGCGCGTGCACATACGAGCGGGGTGAGATACCTACATTATCGATTGTACTTTTTCGATATCATACGGTATCTTCGATGGTCGATACGAAATAGGAGATTACCGACGCGGTAAAATATGACGGTTGCATGGCTAATTCGAACGAAATTGAGGATGGCAATCGAGGGATGAAACACGAAAATCGACGCCATCTTGGATCAGACTTCTGCGCGGGAACAGAGCCGAGAAAATGCCGAGAAAAATCAGCATTCTGATATTTTCTGGCCTAGTGGTTAAGACTCGTCACTATAAAGCGCGAATCAGGAAAAATAGATCTTCATCTCGAGTAACACATGACTACTTCACTCTTCACGCTACGGAAATTCGAGAAAAAAACGCGAACGGATTTGGAGATTGTCACGAACATCAGAATCGCATGAGGGTGTCGTGTTGCGCGTCGGTTGTTCTAACGAACGCTACGTCCTCACCGCATATGCGAGTGTGTTCGTAAAAATTGGCTTTTCTTAGAATTAAACGTATTCTATGAAAATCACTTACGTCCAATGATAACAGGAATACAAAGCTGATGACATCCGAAAGTAACCATCTGACTCGCCTAGAGGTGATAACTCACGAACTCACAGATCTGAGAACTTCGCAGATACAAATATCACAACTCACGTCAATGATCGAAATCGTGTTTATTGAATCGAAACACTTTTGCTATCTTTGTCACTAGATATTTTGATGTTAGTATCACACGAATTTGCGAGTTACAGTTCGGTGCGAGGTGGACACTGATTCTCCCATCGTACCGCGCCGATCGTCACTTGTTGCAATCATGCGACTCTACTGCGCATGCGTGTCGACATTTGAAAAATGAGATTACTACTACGTAATTATACGAAAAAAATTCAATCCATAATTAGCTATTATTTCGGAAACCCTGCATATTAATGAATAAAGTCAATAGCTTGAATTAAACAATAAAACAGCTTGTTTTTGTACATTTTTTTGTTTTGTTTTTGTAATTTGTTCATGGACGACGATTCTGGAATTATTTTAGGTGAAAATTGTGTATCAATTACTGTATAAACTTCGCACTTTCACGGCTTTAAGTAAATGCTTTTGTTGCGCTGAAACTCAAAAGTTGTGAAGTTTTGCACGATACAATACATCGACATATCGATCGAACCGAGCTCACTTCGGAATGAAAGAAAAAACCAAACGGGAGAGATTTATGACAAAACAAAGACAAATTTCGGATAGACTTTCACCAATATATTCATAAATTAGCACAATGGCGAATAGATTTGCAAGAATGAGAATACAAAATATTACAAAATTATCGCTCACCATTATAGATTTCAGATAAATTGTTTGAAATACGAACATTTGTCGATAACCAAGGATTTCTTTGAACAACAATGAAGAATGGAGAAGTTAAATCATGTAAAATTCATCGCAAAACTATATGCACGTACGGTAAGTGCATAAAATAACAGGAATGAATTATTGTATTTCAATTTTTTCGAAATAGCATCCTAATAGTCTTAACAACAATCACATTTGAACCTCCTATAAGGTAACAGCCAGAAGATATCTAATCGATCATCACGATGCCTCCGGTGTGAAATAGAAAGATGACAGCAAAGATACTCAAATGTAACTATGACGGCGCAACCCAGCCCCCAAAAGCATTTTCCAGTTCTTTAGCGACAGCCAGACACAAATGATCTTGATCCGGGGCAGCCACAACCTGCGACAGCGTTCATAATTGAAAAAAGGAACAAGAACGAGGAACAGAGAGGGAGTGTTGAAATGATTGTCTGAAATTATCCGAGTACTCGGTAAATAAAATATACCTCACGTAGAAGCTCACCTGAATTCCCAGCGGAAGACCATCTTTATCCAAGCCTAAGGGTACCTGGCAAGTTGGAAATCTAAGAACGTTGAAGAGACACCAATATCCAAAATTAAATGGACGGAAAAATGCTGAATAATGATAGCTAGCTGGAAATGGCATGGATGTATAAAATAAAACACCGTTATCGCCCAGTTTATTCTGAAACCAATGAGAAAAACATTTTTGATAATATATCGACAAATGATGTATTGTGAGTATATCGCAAATAATAAAATGCTAGCAAAGAAAAGATAGTGTCGACGATTCGTTCTGTGACTAACCAGAAGATCGTTCTTCAACGTCTGCGTTAGTTCTTCAGCCCATTTTGCATTTTCCTTCGGGAAAAAATCTTCGTCTATCAATTTGAAGATCGGAGCCAACGTAAACCGACTCGTAAACGTGAACAAATTCTTAATTTCCGTCTTTGCATTTGTGCGATACTGTAAAGAAAAAAAAATGTAGCGAATGGAAAACATCCGAGTAACTATAAATTACCTTCCTATTAGTTAAGTTCAGTTTAAAATCGGTTTCTTCTTTGGTCATCCAATACCTCCATAGTTTGTAGCTGTATTCACTACCTGGTAGTTTCACCTGAGAAATGCAATTAAGACAATTAAGATCTATATTGAAAGTTAACAAAGACTTTCAACCAACCTTTGTGGCTGTACCAGTTATTCCCTGGAAATGTCGTACAACTTTTCTTATAGCAGCTATCGTCTCAACGTTTACGGCGCTTGATCTGATGTCCCCAGACTCCTCTTGATAAAATATTGCCAATTTTTTTAAATCAACAGACTTATCAAGTTTGAGTCTGGAAACTTTATCGCCTATCAAAATTCGAAGCATTGGTTCCAAATCCACGGCTCTTTTGCAAATCGGACCAGCTTCAGCCATTGAATTGCAATAATCTTTATCTCTCAGGCCAACGCCCCTCAATGGTGTTAAACCTACAAAGAATATGGTTAATTGAGTTCCATTACACTGGCTCCCTTGAACCGTCCCCACCTTCGCTAGGCTTGAATCCGAACACTCCGTTAAAGGCTGCAGGCATTCTAATAGAGCCACCTATGTCACTACTAATAGTAATCGGAACACCGCAAGCCGCTACGGTTGCTCCATCTCCGCCACTGCTACCCCCCACAGTTCTGGTTGTATTGTACGGATTATTTGTCTGCCCATATATCAAGTTCCGAGTCTCCACCCACATATTTAATTCGGGTACATTGGTTTTGCCCAATATAATACCTCCAGCATTTTTCAATCGGGCCACGACCGTTGAATCTTCGTCGGAACGATGATTCTGACGGTGATATAAGCCCATTGAATGAAGCATGCCTGAAAAATATAAGTCTATATTACACAGCTACTTCGAGCACTTAACACCATACTAAAGATAAATCATGGACGAGCTTCAGCCATTGTTGATCGAAATATCCTTGTTTCGATAATTTACCTTTTACCTCGTTGCTTTCTTTGGTAACAAAAGGTATTCCGAGGAATGGTTTTGCTTTGAAGAATGACTCATCTTTATTAGTTTTCAATAAATTGTCCACTTCTTGAGCTTCTTTAATTGCTTCGTCGTAACATTCATCAACGATCGCGTTAATTATTAAATTCACTTCCTTGCATCTCTCAACGAAAGCTCGCACAACTTCTTCGCAGGACACTTGTTTTTCTCTATATTGAATCAGAAAATCGATAATTTATTTCTTTGTTCTATATTTGAGAAGTATATTATGACTAAATTCTTTGAGAATTAGAATTGACAAACTTATTTGAAATTCTGAAAATGTAATCACATATTCCTTATCACAATTATCATTTCTTTCTGAATTATGCTAATGTAAGAATGGATTATACTATGTCGCTGATTTATGCTAGTCATCTATTGCCAGTTATACAGAGTTCCATGACCGATGTATTTCAAAATAAAAATTGAATGACCTACTGACCTGATTTTGTTCGCCAAACTTGTTGCACTCTCGAGTAGCAGTGGATTATTGATAGGAGGTACCTTATTTACTTTGTTTTTGTAATAAATCTCAAAGCAGAAATCAACAAATGCGTCGAACAAGCCATGAATTCTTATGATGATGAAGCGAAGAATACCTAGTAACACTTGTTTTAGCATCTGCATCGTCGAGTTGTTAGACGTGTGCTTGAATAAAATAAAAAATATTGCCAACAATAAATAGTATTCGATAAATGAATAATTCGATTTCACGTGGAGTTACCTTGTGTTGTTTCGTTGACTTGCACATTGTAGAATGTATGATTTGTATAAATCCCGAATTTCGCCGAGTTTTTTCTCAATCCTTAGATTCTGTCACTGTACATGACATTCGAGGGATACGTAAAACAAATGAATCTGCGATACGAGTCAGTTTTACAGTCCCACCAAATCGGTTAAACTATATTCAGTTTCGACGATGTGGGACCTTTTTTAACCTGTTTGTCAGGTATTTTACATATTTTTTATTATTATCGCAAGATATTCAAGGTTGTTAGGAGCGGTGCGGTTGTTTTTATTCGGAGCTCTGCTGTTTTACAGCTGCTCACTTGCTCCCTCTGTATGTCACAAGCACGCGGTCAAACGGTGAATTCCATGAATTCGATGTTCTTTTGCGGCATCCACCTGTGCTGCCAGAACGTGGACCGACCGTGCACCACACACTCGACAGCGGCATGTCGTTGAAGTGCAGAGCGTTGGGTTCGCCTCGGAATGTGTCGGAAGCCGAACGAATCGGTCCGGCAGCGTTCAATTGGGTGGCGAACGAACCTGAGCGATGCTTCGGGTTGGTTCGGACTTGTGAAGCGAGCCGAACGATCTGCGACACATCCACATGTCGTGCGATTGTAGTGGTGCACGGTCTGTCCACGTTCTGGCAGCACGACTCTAACCTATAATTTCATTTGGTCAAATCCATACTGTCCACCACAATACCGTTTACTTTCCACGAAGATTAACAGACTGCTACTAAATATGAGTGACGAAGAATACGGAGATGATCCGGAGATATCGGAAAATCATTACAAACTTTTAGACGCTGTGACACAGCTCGATAAAGGACAGAGGTTTGTTGCAACAATTTCTAGGTTAAACTTGTTCCATACACCCTCTGTATACAATTTCTATTCTCTGATTATTGTCTTCAATAATTCTATGGTTTTTCCAAATTGTATTAATTGTATTAAATAGGGATATGTTTCGACGTATCGATTTCCCACATGGTTTTCATCTTGGCATTATTGGTCAAGATGTTTCTACGGTAAATGCGAGCGTTAAGAAATTTCTCGAGTATCATTAGATTTTCCCTGAGCACTTAATATTTGTTTCGGCAATCATAACTCTAGAGATACCTTTTTTTTTACACTTGTCTGAATGTTACTCAGTTGAATAATTTCTTGTTTTAGAGTGAAAAAACCACGACGAAGCGAACCTAGTACAGAAGTATCAGAATTTCACCTAGTACAAGGCAGCAGAGATGGAGAAGATGTTATCCAGTTGGATGATTTAACTAAGACTTTAGGACAACGCGCCAGCCACGCGGATATCGGGCGAAAAGTTCAAGCTGCCAAAAAAAAATCGCTTACACTACGGAAACCATTGGAAAAACCTGTTGCTGCTAAAGTTGGTTTCACTATTAATATGAAAATTGAACTAATTATCTGAAAATGGAATGATACATCTCTCTCTAGATTAAGCGAACTGTCGGATTCGAGAACGTGAAAGAGGATCTGGGACGATGGGATGCAATAGTAGCAAAGAACCGAACATCAGACAACTTAAGTTTTCCTTTGAACCAACCTTCGAGAATACTGGAAGATTCGAATCATTTTCTCAAACGTTTTTCCATGCAGTCGGAACTTGAGAAAGAATTAGCAGCTCTCGAACCTACTGTCGAGGAGAAAGTTAAAGAGCCAGAAAAAGAAGCAACGTTAAGTTTGGCAGAAGTTATGGAACGTCGGAAGGAGACAGCCAGACTTAGAGCACAGCAGGTGAATATCTGGTTTTTCTACTTTACTATTCTACAAGTAAATCATAAAGATGTCTTTTTTCCCCCTAATAGTCTTATAAAGAAGCCAAAGCTCATCGCCAGAATAAAATTAAGAGCAAAAAGTTTCACCGCATCGAACGGAAGCAGAAAATTAAGCAGCAGCTCAAAGATTTCGAACAGCTACAAAAAACAGATCCAGAAGCAGCACTGGCTAAACTCGAATTATTAGAAAAAAGCAGAGCCCAGGAACGTATGTCTCTCAGGCACAAGAGCACTGGTCAGTGGGCAAAAAATCAACAAGTGCGAGCTAAATACGATAAGGAAGTGAGTAGCGATTACTGTTAGAATATATTTTTTGACCTGGGTATAAGTTCATCGATGCAAAATCTGATCTTACAGGATAAATTATTTCAATTATTTGTTGGGAAAACTTTCTTTAGTAATGTTCGTGAATCTTCTTCGAAACTGCCACTGTTCTTATTGTTTTCCAGAGTCGTCAAGTCTTGGCTGAGCAATTATCGATCAGCAGAGACTTAACTCAAAAAATCAAAACTGATGATAATGCAAGCAGCAGTGATGGTGAAGTTGAACAGGATGCCGAATCGCGCGCATTGGAAAATGATCCTGATAATCCTTGGATCAACGATGCGAAGACAGATTCTGAAATCAACGATTTTATAAATAGTTATCGAAAATATTGGGATGAGAAGAACAAAGCGGCGAGCCAACAAAAGGATAAAGTCAAATCTGATGACAAGACAGAAAACAAAGAAAAGACTCCTGGAATATTTTCAGTTCCTAAGATAAAAGGCACGCCTGCAGTTTTGAATCCCGTGGAAGAAGTTATCGTAGAGCATGCAGATCACATGTGGCAGGAGGATTCGGACGCGGAAGATTCGAAAGAAATAGTAAACAATGATAATAGTAATTCGAAGATGACCAAGAAAAAGCTTTTGGCGGCAACAGCAAATTCGTCGAAGAAAAAGTTGTCCAGCCCTTTGTCAAAAAAGAAAAAACTTGTCAAGGTAATGGCCACTTCTGCTTGGGAAGTTACTCAAACATCGAACAACGTTGATTCGAAAACGAAACGGAAATCTGTTGATATCGATGACATTTTTGATACCATTACGGAAAAGGCACAGAAAGAAGTTGGAAAAAAATTGAAAAGTTTGAAGGATAGCCAATTAAATGGACACCATACAAAACGTACCAAGAATGCAAATCCGAAAACCGCAGATGAATATACGGAAAATCTTGGACTCAACGGTCAAAGACAACGACCAACTATTGATGAAGAACTCGATGAGACTCATGGAACCAATGAAACTGATGCAGAAGATGAAATTGCAAGCGCCAGTAAGATGGCGAAACTTGACATGGAATTAAAACAAAAATCAAAAGAAGTTAAGATTGATCCGAACAAGTTTATTAACATCAAGCCAAAACGTCTGAAAACTCAACTACCCGATACAATCACTGGAGGCGAAGAAGCAATGGATGACAGTGACGATGATAAAGATTATCGCAACTTGATCGGCGAGGCTTTTGCTGACGATGACGTAGTTGAAGAATTTCGTAAGGATAAGGAGAACGAGGTAAGTAAATTATTTTTGATAATCGAAAAGCAATTACAGGTCAGTTTTCTTTTTTCTAAGACGTACTTTCTTAGCCATTTTTCTTAATTATTCCGTTATCTTTTGAAATTGAATTTCTTATACGTTCACGATCAATGCTTACTTCATGTAATTCGTTTCAAGGTGCAAAAATCGCAACCACAAGATGTGGATCTCAGTTTACCCGGATGGGGTACGTGGGGTGGTAAAAACCTTGACATCCCAGTTCAGAAGAAGCGTCGTTTCATATTGAAATTTCCAAAAAATGCACCGCGTAAGGACGAGAATAAGGGTAACGTGATAATCATCGAAGAAAAGGACCCAAAAATCAAGGCTCATCAAGTGAGCGAGCTACCATTTCCTTTCCGAAACGTGAACGACTTTGAAGCGAGTATTCGAGCACCGATCGGTCGTACTTTTGTACCGGAAAACGCGCACAAAAAACTGATACAACCGAGCGTACAAACGAAACTCGGCAAAGTTATTGAACCAATGGACGAAGAATCGCTAGTGAAAATGGGGAAGTCGAACAAATTTAAAAAATCACATATTCCGCAAAAACGAAAGTCAAAGCATAATAAGACTGCCCGAACATAATCTGAAGATTCAAAAGACTAAGTCATACACCCAGTACGATTGTTGTTAATAAATAAACCCCAGTTTATGTATATAATTAATTTTGTGTTGTATTTAAAAAGAAAAATCAAAAAATTTAATTTTCGTCCCATAATTTCGGTGCTGCAGACCCATCTGCTCGCCTTATCAAGTTTTCTTCCAATTCGCCTGTGATAACGTTATTTGATTTATAATAGTACTGATAATGCTGCTGTCGAAGTTCACGACAGATTTCTCAGCTTATCTGCGTTAATTTTTATCCGTGACCTCTAACAAAGTTCAATAGTTTGACTAAGCGATAATATAAGTTTACTTTTCTTTTTCGTCTCCCAGAGCTGTAAATTTTGTCATAAATCGAAAGGCTGCAAAGTTCAACGGATGATCTGAGTATTCGAAATCCTGCAAATCTCTTGGCATAACGTCACATCGAATGCCACGTCGCATCTTTGCTGGTTTTTATTCTGTTTAAGACATCGTTAAAGCGGAACGTGTGTCAATCGCGTTCGAACGATCCGAAGTTCCCACCGCGGACGGCATATGTTCTGCTAGTCGGTGCCCGCGCAACTGTTAGACGGCCAGCGATTGGTGCTTCTCGCTGATTGGTGAACAATCCACCGTCGAGCGACGGTGGTCGACAGAGAGGGGTAATCGAGCGTCATTTGTTTGTCTTTTTTATCCAGTTTTGCAAAGTCCGTTGAGGAAGCCGGTAGTTCTTTGCGAACGGCGAAGCGAATTCGAACATTCAAGAGCGAAATAAAGTGTTTTAGGTGGAGGATGGCGGCCACTAAAGGAGCATCAAATCCGGATAGTGTCAAGTTTTTTGAGGGGGTTGAAAAACTCCTCGAAATTTGGTTCACGTCCACCGATGGTTTGGACAAGCAACGTGATCTTCGGAAAATACCCCGGTAAGTGCGACCCGGAACGTTCATCGTTGCGCGAGGTGGTCTCCTGTCAAGTGCGAGAATTCGTGACGTAATTTCAATGTATTATTATCACATAAGTTCGGTCACGTTAGCGGAGTATATGTCAAAACGAATAGGTAATCCACGTAACTCCTCACCGACGTCGATTCGTCTGTCGTATATAGGAAAATTCCATCGGCAAAGGTACAAGCGACGTAGAGCGAGAAATACAACATAGAAGGAACAGAAACAAACGACGATCGTCCGTCACAATTGATTGACTAGCTACGAATTTGCGCGAAATTAAATACCGGTGAGACGTTTTCTCACTTCCGACCTACGTACATGTTAAACCCTTCGCCAAATTAGACCCGCGTGATCGATTCGTGAATATAATATATACTCATCGGTGCGAACATATAGCTATACACCTGACAAACGACACTACCTACGTTCTCCCTCGATCTTTAATGTAACAAACAAGCGACTCGCATAAGTGATTCTATGTTTCAAACCTCGGTGATGATTTATTGGTTAAACAAAACACTTCAGCCTCCGTCAAAATGTATCTCAATCAACCTCTCTTCACGTATGAATTCGACCCGCGACAATTCAAATAGTATATGCGATACGCTTTCCCAATCAGTAGGCTGACAATGTACCTAGCGACAAATGGTACCTGTATCAGCGGTTACACTGTAACAACGCATTGTTCAACGTTCATGCGATACGTTCTTGGGAATTTATTGATAATTGGCAGAGATACTTTTACGCCGGAACAAACATCATGGTCACGTTCTACCGCATTTTACTTTTCTTTTTCTTTTTTACAAATCGAACTATTCCATTGTTCGCAGTATTGATAAAGTGTTCCGTTGAGAGGAAATCATGTTGCATGTCATACTTATCTTAACCCAGTTCGATGCAGTGTAAAAAAGAGTACGATGCGGGATTAGATTTTTACATTCAGTGGGAAATCGGATTGAACAGATTATGTATAAAATCATTTTCATCTGCGGTTTAAAAAAAAAAATTATATATTTTCAATTTTTTTTTTCGATTAAAAGAAATTTTGCAAATTTTGGTTTTTGGATTATAGACATTTCCGCACATAATCGGTTTCAAAGATTTTCGAATCTGATTTTCCATTGGACGTAAAAATCTAATTTCCTAATGATTTTTTTACACTGTATCCCAACACTCAAAATTCTATGCTACGATGAAGCTATACGATGTTGGTCATATAAGCAACGTTGCATGTTACGTTAGATTCCACGTGAGACTGTAATCCATCCATGTTCAAATTAACTTACTCGATTCTTGCTTATTTCTTTCCTTTTCCATCACTTATTGTGATACGAAATCACCCATGTCGAATAAAATTCCATCGATGAAATTGTAATGTAATTTAAGATGTATTGTTCAATAATGTTAACAGTGTTTACTGCATATTTTCGTAGAATAAATGATTCGCAATTTTTTCAGACAAAAATGGGAAAATGTTCTGAAGATCGTGCGATGCGAGATCATTAGCTTCTGTCGCAACGAGGAGGTTGACGCGTACGTGTTGAGGTAAGTAACAGAAATTTTTACTTCGTGATAGCACTGATCTTCAATTTTCTTACTACCATGTATGATGGTAAGTTTAAGTTCTAGAAGCGAGATGATAACCCGAATGACTGTGCCGTGATAAATTAGAGATTATAATATTCAAAAGAACCCAAAATTCATTAAAATTCACGTTATAAATTTACAATTGTTGTACTCCGTTGTAATTGTACTATTTGTAGCTCGAAGAATCAATAATGGAGCTGTAAAGTTTCTCATTTGTATAATTGCAACGAAAATTGTCATCAGCATTACAAAAATTTGGCACATATGAATAGTTTTGTAGAGATAGCAAAAATCTAAACTAAATGTGCTCACCATTTTTATCCTTTATCTTCGGAGATCAATTTTTACTTAGAGATAATTTTACTTCACAGAAGTTCGACCATTCGTAATGATATTCCGACTATCTTATAGTTTCATACGTAATCATATCAGTTGAACAGACTGATTTATGATTATCCTAATCAATTTGCATTTATAATTCAAATACGAGTATGAAGTAATACCACTATTAGTAATTTGGAAAAAATTACAAAACAGTTATCATTACGAGTGAGAAAGTTATTGTTGAATTTTTTGATTCATGCCAAGTTAAAATTAACTATCAAATTTGATATTTCAATGAAAAATGCTTCGTTGATAGATATTTTTATACATTATCTACAACCTTGTATCAGTGTCTTGTATCTCGGATTTCGGCAAGATCGAAGCATATTCTCTGGACCATTTAAAAGTGATACAAATCATTTTCTCTTCAATTTCAAAAATTAATCTGCTATACTAAAACTCTGATCGTCGGTAAATTCATCTTCGACGTAACCTATAGATAAAGGATACATGCATTAGCTGCAACAGATAAGCTAATGGTTGATTCAATATCGTATCTATTGTTTCAATGCTAACATGATTCATCTCTAGCGAAAGACATATTTTTCAGATGCATGGAAGTCATGAGATTTGATAGTTTTGAACATTGTCAATTATCATGATTCATGTTTCATTCCCTGTTGACCAAATCTCTCTAGGACCTCTACAAGTTCAGCGATCTTTGGCTCGTCATACTGAAAAAAATTATTTTATCACTATCTGCGAATTGGCTGACCTCGCTAAATTATCAGAAAGGAGGCAAAAAATGTGAGCGCGCGGCTTTATCATTCGCGAAAATGATTATTCCATGTTCTCTCAACACGATTTGACCAAACTCTACATGTTTATACATATTTTATGATAACCCAGAAGATTTGAAGTGATAATTAATTTCAGCACGATACCCTTCCAGATTGTGCACCACGGTTCGCAATGCCAATGTATAAATTAATGGACATGTCGCCTTGCTTGGAGCAGTTTTTCGTAGAATATCCTCGGATATGATCGTTGCCACCAAAAGTAACGAATAAAATAAAACGTGGTGGATGATTGAAATCAATAAAACTGTAATCGCAGAACTGAATGAACTAAAATGTAGATGGGGAACGTTAAAAATGGAGCGGTCGAGTCAAATGGCAAAAAGAAATCAAATTGGAATATATTTATAGCAGAGATAAATTTTCACTGCAGTTGATAGACTGAAACGACTCGACGATCTTGAGCTTGATTAATTTATTTCATAAATTTTTGCCAGCTTAATGAACTTTTATCTGCAAATTTGTGATTTATGTATTCGTGGCAAGAGGTCACCAAGCGTGATCAACCTAGTTGTTCTAAGAGATAGACGACATCCACGTGTAGCTGAGATTATCACTACTCGCTTGAGACCAGACGCCACCCGTCACCATTCATAGTAAACTTCAACGATAACCTTTGACTCGTCATTGATTGTTCGCAATCTTTACTTTACTTCGATCTATGTGGCAGCTCAACATCGGTATTCCCAGTCTGATTTTGCTGATGAATTTCCTTCCTTCGAGATGCCATGATTCGATTAGAAAAAATAAAGCTTGCTTCAGTGAATATTTTCAATTAAAACTTATTCAAATCACAGATTTTGTTTTTTACTACCAATTGAATTTGAATTCATTGCTTGCAGCGATGCTGTCTCCATCTTTGAAAATAAATTGATCTACGTTTACAGTCAGGATACCGATTAAGTAGTGCTGCTGTTAGCTCAATTCTCAGTTCTATTCATCGCTCATATATGTTTCGTGACTAGAAAGTTCGAATTAAAAATCGTTCTCGCTCTCCAAGGAATGAACTTAGTTGATCGATGATAAAATGCACAGAGATGACATTATGATCTTTACCGAGAAGTGCAATGTTAAGATCAAGTTAGGATGCGAATTACCATCTGAAAGAGCCAACTGTCGCGATATCTGATCTAGCAAGAATTCAGCATGCTTGGCTCGAGCAGTGGTCACGTGATAACAACACCTTATCTCTCGTCCTTCTTTGACGAGTCAGATAAGTTCTCTTGAATTTATGTTGACTGTAAGAAGATCTTTAGACGGTGATTACTTTCGAAGTACAATCAGGGACAAACAACCCTCCCTGCTAAATTGTTTCGTCACCTCATTCCCAGAAACCGAATTGCTCGTTGACCATTGTATGCCGATAACGAAATGAACTTTCTCTAGTTACATACATGAGAATCAACGTCCAATGTCTCGTGTGTTCTCACCAAAGCACACAATCAGACCATACAAACATATTTTGGCAAACTATTTACAATTTGTTCACTATCGAGTCATCCAACTCTTGCGATACCACTTTGCTGTAAAATATGAGATGCGTTTTAGATTTACAACACCTCCAGATGCGAAAGTACTAAGGTCGATCCAGACACGCTCGTTTATTGATCGAGAAAGAGACGTTGGAAGGTAAATCGTTCGCCGCAGAAATTTGCTAGAAATATCAGTTTGGTCGGTAGAAATTGTATCTAAAATATCATTAAAAATATTCATACCCGCGCAACTTTGATAAATTCAGGCTTGCGTCGCACAACGATCGGTATTCTCAGAATTCTGTAGTATCGAGCTTTTTATTTGTTCAGCTGACATGTTTCTCTCAAATATCAGTCGAATTACTTATAATCAACTGACAAATGCAAAATCGAAATGTTTATTATTGAGGAAGTAAAGGAAGCTGGCAACGTGGACAACAGAGATATTAAAAGCCGGACTTGGCTTACGACTGACTATTTATTTATAGACCGTGCTCGTCGGTGGCTAGACGACAACATCTGCCAAATGTCATTGTCATTTGATTAGATATACATTATGCATATTTCCCGATCAATCTTTTTTTTCCAACCGATCATTTCCACTGGGAGAGGCAAGAGAATAATTTCGATATCGCGTAGGTTTGTTTTGCCACTTTATTTTTGTTTCCTTCAGATCCGAAAATAAACTCATGCTTGAAATATGAATGAAACGGTTGCAAAATTATTTGTTTAATTCACGACGCAGCGGCCAAGGGTTGACCGCTGCTTCTTTATGGTTGGTCTCGTTAATCGATGCAAATAATTGAACAATAGCCTTGCGCTGGACCACTTACAGCTCTGCTAAGAGAGACTAATACGCCTGATCGGTAGTTGTTACGCGACTGAAAGAGAATTGTTAAAAATCTTTGTCGTCAACGAACGTTGATCTGTTAATTATTTTCTTATAAAGACTTTCGGCGGACTGCAACATTCTATTTTTGGTATTCCTTGTTTTTTTACTTTGCAAATATAAACGTTTGTGAATTAAGAGCTGTTTCCAATTTTTATTCCAGCGAGAGCAGTATGTTTGTATGGAAGCGACGATTAATCCTGAAAACTTGCGGCACAACCACTCCCCTGCAATGTCTAGAGCCACTACTACATTTGGTTGAACATTGCGCTGGATTCGACGAAGTGGAGGTAAATTTCGCTAGAAATCAGCTCTTTCTTCTGATTTTCTCAAATGTACTCTTGTCTCTACAATTTTTGTACGCGACACAATGATTGATAACTTATTCATCGCGTAAGGATGTTTGTAGGGAGATAATATTCGTTATCTTATTTTTCACATCATAGTATAAATATTAGATAATTAATGATTATTAACTATTCACCGTAGTGATTGTAGCGAGGCATTATCCGATGGCCATCGACCAGAAGAAAAGTTAATGTCTATATGCAGTTTCTTATTGATCGAAACCAGGATGATCGTAATTTTCCATGAATGTTATAGTCATGACGTACCTTGCTATATAACTTGACCTAGTGTCTGGCGAAGCGAAGTACTTAAGAGCCAAAGGTACATGCTTGTGGGCTTATTGATCTGTCCAGCAAACAAAAGTGGCACGAGTACCTGCTACATATCATTAAATTCACATTTCTCATCGTTATGCAATCTTGGACCACTCGTGTCGAAAGCTTGGTCGTCTTATTTTTCGTACATCCAAAATATGCTGCTATTTTGGCATCGCGGTATGAGCAAGAGAGTGACATCATTTCTCATGATTTCAGGATGTCTTCTACTCGCGAAAGAACTACAAGCGGCCAGAACTACAAATATCTCCCCATCAAGCATTCGAAGAGGAAGTAGCTCTGCTGGCAACTTTCTTTGACGGTAGATGTTCCTTCACGGATGAACATTAGTTGCATGTTTGCGGCAGTTTTCTTAGATCATTAACATCACAGAATGAATTCTTTTTCTGTGTAAATTAGATGGCGAAGCTTATTGTTTGGGATCCGTCGACAACGATTGCTGGTACTTGTACACACTCAACAGAGAAAAACCATTGGATCGCAAACAGGAGCCAGATCAAACTTTGGAAATTCTTATGACTCGTTTAGATCCAGAGGTCATGTCTATTTTCACTCGAGACGTTTGCTCTTCGGCTGCCGAAGCGACTCAAAAATCTGGGATTGAAAAGCTTATTCCGAACATGGTAATCGACGACTTCTTATTTGAGCCGTGCGGGTATTCAATGAATGGTGTAGCTAAAAGCGTAAGTATCTTTCAATTTTTAACGTATCACTGCTTCCCCCCTTTTTTTACGCTTGGTTCATCGAAACCACTTTAGAAAATCGAGCACGTCGTGGTTTCGCTGATAAAATTCTCGGAGTTCGGCACTTCGCTGGCTAAGCGCAATGAGAAATGCTTACGGCA
This sequence comes from Arge pagana, assembly GCA_963969455.1. Classification (NCBI taxonomy): domain Eukaryota; kingdom Metazoa; phylum Arthropoda; class Insecta; order Hymenoptera; family Argidae; genus Arge; species Arge pagana. The sequence goes on from OZ018310.1 coordinate 23,279,463, forward strand.
CTTGTCGTATTTTAGTGACGAATGATCCTTTTTTTGTATTTATTCCAAATGAAACGTGAACATGCTGGCTGACTGCTATTTTCTGTTGGTGTAGGGCGCCCCAGAGCCGCCCGACGTGAGTATATATTTCTTTATAATTTTTCATCACGAGCACATGATTCCCATCGATTCGACGACTCGGAAACACGTAAGATCCATATCTTTGCGTGTTATCATCCCCAAAGGCATAACTACCATTTGAACGAACTGTTTATGTATTGTATCTTTTCTGTATTGGCAACAACGAGCTGAATAGCTGAAAAATTTTACTAATTGTCGATACAATCTATAATTCGCTTAATTATTCGAATATTTGAAACTTACCAAGACTAGCATACGTTGAATAGTTTAATAGTTATAATTAATTTAATTGCCAGTTATTCGTTTGATAAATAAGAAGGATTCGTTGTTACAGGGATGTTACATGACGATCCATATTACGCCGGAGCCCCAATTCTCCTATGTATCGTTCGAGAGTAACGTCCCGGAAGAGTCGTACAACGAGGTGATTCGACGAGTGCTGGAAACCTTCAAGCCTGGTAAATTCGTTGTTACGGTATTTGCGAACAAAACATCCGTAGCCGCGGATACACCTCGCGATCTTCATCAGGCAGACGATTTGACGTTCGGTGGCGATTGGCTTCGCCACGATGTCCAATACTGTCGTTTCAAAAATTACGATCTAACCTGCGCTTTCTACTCGAAATTCCCCAGCTGAGGATTTGTCGACGCCTCGCAGATTCGCGAATCCCGTGAATCATGCAAGGCAAAGTATTCCCCTGAACCTAAATCCTCGACCCCTCCTTTATCCTACCCACATTCCTCTTGTCGAGCAAAAACTAATAACCCATTACCGATAATACTAACATTGTCATCGAAATCAGTCACTTCAACGGCGTCGGACCACGCTGAAGTAACAACAGAACTAACATCTACCGGACTACAATCTTCATCGACAATTACTAACAACAATGACAACATAACATCTCGCATTCCATCGGATTCCACAATTTCTTGCATTACTCGATCGAACAAATCAAGAAATACTTCAAATTCTGATAATGATTCCATACTAACACCAGGCAGAGCTGCGCCACGGTTAAAAATCCATCGTAAAAACTCGTCAACGGCGGCAGAAGATCTATGCGGCAAGAAAAAAACACCATCTTGTACCAGATGCGCCGGACGTGGAGTACCTTCTTCTCCGAACAGATCCATTTACCTGGATGAGAAACACGCGGCGTCGAATAATGCGAACGAAGCAAGCAAAGAAGACGTCTCCAAATTGAAATGGACCGATGAAAACGTGCGTATCACCTGCAATCCATTGTCGACACCATATCCATATTCGGCATCGTGTCGCGAAGAAAGCTGCAGCACCAGGCTACCGGAACCCCAAGAAGAAGAACCGAAGACGCACAGCTGTGGGAATTTCCTTCCAATTCTCTCACTGATTCCGCTGACGCTTCTCACGTTCCAATATCTAAGCCCGAAGATGAAATTTTCATGGTGGCGTAACAAGATATCGTGAAGACACGCCTAAATCAACGCGTCGCACAGCATCGACTCGGTCGTAGTATGTCTGGGTCGAGTGCGGTTCGTCTATCTGTTCGAAAAATTCATACATCCCAGCTAGTATTCACCCCTCACCTACGTAGAGGAAACCCATAGTTCCGTTGGCTCGTTTACTGTCTCTTTCTTTTGAACGTGAAAGATTAGACATTAACTACTCGAGGGCAGAATTTCAGGCCGGAGAAACAACTTTGAAGACGATATGATTCGACAAGTTTTTTCTATTAATTAAGTATCGTTTCTTCGCATTTTAATTATGGGTGTCAAATCATGCTGAGAGAGAGAGAACGACGACAATTTTCTACGCTTCTGTTTCGAGCGTGGATCTTTTTCGCTCGAATACCCGTTCCGAATGAAGAGGCTGTGTTTCATCCTTGAATATGAATTGCGAGTGCTCACGTCTGGATACGTGTGAAAGTAAGAATGGTTGAGTCTTAAGTACGGAAAAGAACAAATGAGAATGATACAACTGAAATTGAATAATATAAGATACGTGTACTTGAGTTATTTGAAGAAAAAACACTTCATGCTCTCCCATCATTCTCAAGCGGATCCTTTGACTGATAATGAAGTTGAGTTCTTTGGTTGCACCAGCATTATTTTCTTAAACAGTTTCCAAGCGTAAGAATAATCCGAATCTCGCAAGTTTGACTTTAGCCGACACCTGAACCGCGTGCTCTATTTTCCCATTAATTTTCATCGTAAATCGTCTAGTTTCATGCTCAAAAATAAGGCCTAGTCTGGCGAAAAATCAAGTTTTTTGTTACATGGCTCGAAGTTCACATGATCTTTTGGCATATATGATGCGATCAAAATATACATATATAGATATATCTATGCGTTGACTCGTAATATCTTCACATTCATTTATGCATGTTACCGGAAAATTATTCTATAATTTTCTAAATAATTAGGCCAGTACTTTGATTATAACATTAATGCGTCTCGAAGCTCGTCCGAAGCTACTTGTCCTAAAAGCATAAGATATTGTGAGGATATTTAACAAATATAATGTATTATAATATTTCTGAAACATTCAAAAAATATGATAATATACCAGAAGTATTTGAAAATATCTTGTGCTGTTTGGGTAGCAATTTAATAAAAGTACCGTCACGTTGGAACTGTCGGAATGTAGCATATGATGAATCGGGGAGACATATGAAGCATATGTAGACTATAAGGTTTGATAAACTGATAGAAATTTACATGAGATTCGTAAGACGAATGGATTTGTCTATTGAGTGACTATTTGTATCAATAGATATTGTACCAGGTGCTGCGGTAGAACATTAGCATGTAATCGACCGAATTTTTATTATCTCTGTCGAGGATATCGTGTCTCTTTCCCAAGTTTTCTTTAGACTGGATAACGAAACTCGTAATGTACCGAAGCAGAGATCTGATCTCATAAGCAGTCATTTTCAGTACAGGGTGATTATGAACCAAAGTGTCATTGTTAGAATCAGCTGTATTCATAGTGTCGTTTTTGATCCAAAAATCACTTGTGTTAACAATTTTTTTTTACATCGCTCTCAAACACTTGGAACGAAGTCAATTTTCATTCCGGTGTTTACTGTTTATTTTGTTATCACCATGCGATATAGAACTGTTTAAAATAATGCACGTATGGAAATGAAGTTCTGAGATGGGAAAAGGAAACAAAATTAGATTAAAGGTGGACCGTATTTTTCAAACTGATTTCTTGAAGCATATCATTTGTGAAAATATATTTTTTTAACATTCACTCATATATTCTATATTTTATTCATTGTTGATTAAACAGTAGATAATTAGGTTGTCTGGACATGTTTTGCGATTTCGCAAAACCTTTCCCAATTTTTTAGTCTTATCGTGTCTACGTATGGGAAACAAAATATTCAAGTAATCGAATACGATACTTGGCTGTAGTCTGTTTATGGATGAAATTATCACATAAACATTTTCATTAATTTCGAAGATGTTTATATGGCAAGACCAAAGTTTATTTATAAAAAAAAGACAAAGTGATAAGGATGTATGCGGATGCATGCGTAATGAAGAAACCAATGATTGTATCTCGTTAAGAAGAATAAATTTCATTGCCTCTCTAATAGTTCCAAGGTTATTACGAATGAATTGTTTAACAGCCAACATCGAAAATGCACAAGTCAAAGAAAAAGATAAAGCATGTATATAAGTGGCATCGGTGAATAGTTAGAGTGTCACGACAAAGCTTGGTTTTGTTATTTATTTGTATAAATTTTACTACCGTTGGAGGTTTTTTTAATTTTTCACGCAGGTCCGTACTAAGATAACATTTTAAGCCACAAACTTTTCTTTCCATCTATACTTTTTCCCATTTTAATTATTTTTCTTCACATCTATTTCATTTTCTGTAAGTTACTTGTCGATGGCAGCAAGTCTTCGAAAAATCAGGTTCGACAAGCTTACTACTAATCTAAATATGAATAACGATACACAATTATATAATAACTATTCTCTTTGTCGTTTGAAACTTTTTGAAAGTACAAAATAGAAATACCGTGATGGTTACATCTAATACACACAAATATCTACTATCATAGAAACTTATGTATTATTTCAATAAAATAAATATTATATTTAGTCTGAATGGCAGAGTCTTTGAATTATTATTGTTTCTCAACAACCTTTTTTCCACTGTGGCGTGTCACTTCTCAAGGACAGATCGCTTTGCTACAAGAATCTTAGCACTTGGAATTGTTTTAATGATGTTTGTGCTAAAAAATGGAAACAACTCAAATGGTATCTCGTGGAATTTACAATTCTGGCCATTCCTTCTACACCACGGCGTTTATGGCTGAAAAGATAAAAATATTTCAGACAAAAATCCTCAGATCGGAAGGGAATATTTTAATTATCATGTAAAAATAAAAGATCCGAGAGAGCAGTCTTAGACAACGCCATTGAGATCTCGCGGTTCGTTGGAAGATAGGCGTAAATGCATGCCATGTAATATCGCATTAAATTTTGCTCGAATTCCACAGAGAGATCCGTTGTACGTTGCTTCTCTCTGCTGGTTTTGCACTTCGGTTTCCACTGCGAATCCCGCTCTTACCTGCTCCAGAGCTGCGTACATAATGGGAATCGCACATATCAATCAAACCCCAGTATTATAGCGGGAAGTCGTGCTTACCTTTCCTCAAATCCATCTCATCCATCTCTTCGTTGTTAATTTTGGTTAGTTCCTTTCGAAAGTTCTTCGTTATGTTTTTTCTCACATAATCTGCTTGAATTTCTTGCTTAGTACGGGGCACACGAAACCTGACGCAGGAGCACAAAGCGATGGTGATGGATAAAATCACGGCAAGAACGATCCCCGCGACTTGCCAAGTGCGAAAACCAGCAAACGCTTCATTTTCCAACCATATATCAACGCCACCGACGCAATCTCCTGGGCTCATTGCTACCTCTCCAGGTGAACATGCTATGGGCGAAGACGTTGTTCCGTTCGATGAAGTTATGTTCCATGTCATATCATCGATACTCATAATCGCCAGTTTTTCAATTTTTAGTCTAATTCTCCACGGTGCAGTACCGTTTAACTTTGCATCCGATCAAACTCCTGATCAAAATGAAGATTAATTTTTTTTTCTGAGAACTACGATGTTATTGATCCCCGATGTCTGAGGGGATTGGAAGATATTGGTGACCGAAGAACCTTACAAAAGTAGGGTTCGCATGTGACTGAAAAGCTGAAATGGTATCGCGATCAGGCTAAGTAGTAGGTCGCTGGGTGTGGCTGAAGTAACGAGTGTGGCACTCCCAGATTTAACGTAGAGCCCTTTGATCACAGATCAATACTAATGACGAATAATAACCCAAAGTGAATTATTTGAAATTACTACACGTGAAAATCAGACGATCTCTATATATTGGTAATATTATTTTTATTATCTTATAATAATTATCCTATAGTAAGTAAAGACTGAAAATAAAAATAATCATTTGTTACAAAAACAACGTTGTTCTACCCACGCCGACACGAAACGTAAGGCCATTTCAATATTCACATATTTCAATGGTTTTAATCCTCATTTTCTCAGATTATTTGATTTCTTTTGTTAATTACAATGGTTCAGCTGGAGATAGATCAGAAAATGTCTCTCGCTGAGATCTGACACCGTTTCCACGAAACGTTTTCGTTTTTAAACCAACAACGAATTGTTATGTCAGAAATGTATGCGATACAGGATAGACATTCGGTCGAATAATTTGAATTGCACAAATTTTTCAATAAAATAACTCGATACCCGAGACATCGTCTACGATGTTATTATTTTGCAATGACTAGCAGAAATAATATGCGGTCAATTTGATGATAAGTGTACACATTTTTGAGAATTTTGATTAAAAATACAGAATTGCATACCAATAAAAATAAACACGCTCATCTTGGGACCAAAATATAAATAGGAAAAGCAAAGATTGTGAAGATTTTTTATAGCATAATGTAAAAGATATTTTGTCAGTTATGTCAGAAAAGTATATATTTTAATAGATCTTTGTGTAAAAGTTTGCTTTTTTTCACAGCAATGATAAAAATGTGGAAAAGATGATTAAAATGACAAATATATCTTTCAAGAAAATGAAAATAACTCGGCATACGAGTATCCCAGATGATTGGTTACAGCAATACACAATCTCGCTTCTCTGATGATCATTTCAGTCCAAATACCATCGCTGATAAATTAAATTTAGATTTAAAATTAAAATTGTACAATCCAAACCATTGCGAACTGTCTAGCCTGTATAGCCCTGAATTTTTGGTTATCCTTATCGTAAATTCTAGGTTAACGGGATGGAAAATTGTCGCTTACTAATCCTACGAACAGGACGACCGATTATCGGATAACAAACTTTTTTTTTGGGTTTTTATACGCATCCATACGCGGACCTCCGACTCTGGCACGAGATTATTGAAAATTCGTCGTTTATCGCAGGTTTAATTAGTATTAACATTATACATTGACTCATTAGGCTCATTCTTTTCTGATGAACGTCCGGCCCCTGAAATAACATTTTTTTTCACGTTAGTTTCGATGAGAGTTGGATTTGAAGGTGGCAAACTTACGTTATGGTTTTCTTCTCGATATTCTTAGGCTCGGGTCGGGCACGGTTCAACACTTTCAGGAAATCTGAAGTTTTGGCACGCATTCTCGAATGTATGTAAGCCTTGCTACATTTGATGTGGTAATGTAAGTAATCTCTGAACATGTGAATCAGGTCGATCGTATTGTCTCTAGCGTCTCTGTTTGTGTGGCGTGGAAAAAGCACTGTAACACACGAGATATCGAAAGTTTATATTTATTTTGATGAAATATTTGCAACCTTTTCATTTAAAACTCTCTTCATCTTTTTCCTTTCAGCTCTTCGAACCTCAAAAATTTGAAACCAATCATACAAAGAATGCAGTACATTTAGCTAAATGTATAGCTATTGGAAAAGATTCTTCGAGTTATCGATCAAATCTAAGAAAAACTAAGAACTCATACCGAACGTTATGTATCCAACATTGTCGCCGACAGCTGCTTCAGAATCCTGTAGTTCCAGCGGCGGTTCCCGATGACTAAATAAAACTTGAGGAGCCGTGTGACTCGCTCGCCTCCCTTCCTTCAGTTCTTGAAGAAAAACTTTACCAATTACAATATCATCTTCATCTTTGAAGACAGTACTAAAGACAACGGTAACTCTGTCGCTTTTTGCTTCCACGTATCTGAAAGGTAACAGAGAAGTGAAACAGTGAAACACGGGGAATAAGTATTTCTTGTAAAAAAAGGAATTTCTAAGCTTAATAAAAAGAGAACTGTAGAAGCATTACAATGTTTCCTGATCTCGGTATTGTATCACCGCCCTCTTGTGCCCAGCCTCGCCTGCTTCTTGGAAGTCGAAATATTTTTCAAAGACACTGGCAAAGCAGTGCCTCTTCAATAATCCAACCTTTTTCACCAATGATTCCCAATCGGTTGGTAAACTGTCCAGGTCTATCAGTAGCGACACGTTGTATCCTTGAATGAAAAATTGTAAGATCCAAGTACTGTGGCTTTTGCATACAGGAAATGATGAGACTTGGTGAGGATATGCGAAGAAGGTGACGTCACGGGATGTTTATCATCTTTACAACGTTTATAAAACTGAAATCCGATCGGGTTCGCTTACCATCTTCGGTCGCTGTAAGTAACGGGCCATACTCGCGTTTGAGCAATTCATCAGCACCATGTTCTTGCAACTGCTTGTAAAACTTGAGCGAGATACTTATCTGAAATATGAATATATACATGAAATTTCACCCATATCCACTGATAGAAATACCATCAACCCAACGAGTGAATACTAACTCTAATTTTCGTCTTGTCTCCGCCAACATTTGAAATGTGAAACAAAACACTATCAAAGTCAGCTATCGTTACATCTATCGATTCTGGTTTGTGCCTGAAATCAAAAAATCATCAATACACGAAAGGACAAACGAAATTTACGATTCTGTTTCTTGTATCCGCGAAACAATCGTCAGACAAGACAAGAACGTTACGGATATGGATTTTTTTCCTACAGATGCTAGATTTACGATACAAATGAAAGAGGTGTCAGAGCGAAAAATTTATTAGCACTGGGACAGTAGATTTCAAACGGAGCGAGCAATAATGGTGTGAATTTTGTAACAAAACGCCAGTCGTCGAAAGATAATAACAAACGTGACAAGCATAAGTACGCGAGGATGTGTTAAATTGTTGTGAGAGGTAAAATCTGTGACAGAAGCTAATGAAACGTAGGGTGAGGTTAGTCGAGGGTCAGACTGATCGTTGGCAGTTGAAAATTGAGCAATATAGAAACGGCTACGTTTTAATAGGGATAGGATCAAGATTTCTGGACGATTTCAAGTGCAATCAGATAAGGAAATATGGGGCATGATGTACGGCGAGACACCGCCCCAACCTCAAACGTCGCTGTGTGACACAGATCATGAAAATAAAGTGTGAAACAATGGAACGTATAGTATATTTGATTGTCTTACCCTGCCAATGCATTTTTTATTTTATTATTTAACGTTTCTTCTATTATCCTATTGTTGATCTCGAGTAAGATCATTATTACGACTATTTTTATACCAGAATATATTATAATATAATAATTAACAATTATCTAGCGGTTTTTTAACCATGAATACGGCGCTCGGCCCTTGACTGACTAATTTCTAATCTTTCCACTTCGACTGGGTGTAGTAGCGGGGCGCCTCAACCGCTCCAGCGGCAGGAAATCCGCGTTAACATGAAGGCCGACCTACCATCCGACACGTCGAACCGCAGATTGTTTATCGAACTCCAGATAGGGAGCCGAAGGGAGTCGAGTGTCGGATGCACTCGTATGTCGTGCACGCATATGGCGTATATGGTCGCGTAACGCGATGTGCGCCATGTGTGCTGGTATCAATTGTAGTCGAAACTAACGATAATCAATGACAATAATAGAAAAGCAACGTTAATACATATAACAGGACTTTAACATTTTCGAAAGTATGGGCGAAGTTATTCGTAAACAAATTGAAACGCTCGTTCATCATTCAGCAGGATATTCGATATTGCGTACGTTTCATGGTACACGAGTCTCGTATGCAAGATTTCACGAGAAATTTCAAAATTACCGTCCAGTCGAGCCGATGTTGGACACAGCGCCGCTCTAGTGGCGAGTGCCGTCAACTCGAACCTTGCCGGAAACCTTGCGCCTTCCAATTAGTGTTTTTTGATAACGGAACTTAAGTTTTATCAGTACTCACACGGACATACTGTTTTGATAACATTTCCGTTTGCAGGAATCTAGAAATAAAGTGTGATACATGCAGATGGATGAAAATCCTACCGTGAAATATTTTGTTGAGTATAAGCAAATGACTAATATTGATTTTTTGTCATTACTATTTCATTTTCCGATACGACATCAAAATACAATTCTCGATTTTATCTCAATTTTCATATTTCCTAAAGTGAATTTTTCGTCAAACTTTCGATTTCCGTTTACAATGTTCTCGAAAAGCAATATATCATCTTTTATTCGATTGTTTTTCAACAATGATGTATTTAATAACTTCATTGGCTTAATTTACGGACTTCATTAAATTCTTTTTTAGATTTTCATTTCTCTGTGTTATCATTTGAAATAGGTAGCTGATATGTTACTACATTCGCCGCGAGAGCGCGCTGTCGGCAGTCGACGCATGGAGCCATGGCATACGCGTTCATGGAAACTCACCGTTCCGTGCTAGAAGGCGCTGTGATGCTTGCTACGCGGACAACGATGTCGTAATCCAGTGCATACAACCTCTTCCCGAGAATGATATGCATGGCAGTGAATGAATAACCGTGCATCGAGGACGTTTGCAAATTTTGTCGACAATTAACAGCTACTCGCGACACATCGAGGCAGAATCGTACAGTGATTGCTGATTCATTCGGTAAATCAGCGCGGTTGCTCATACGTATCGACGAGGATAGATTCGAGTTCGTCGTGTTTTGGCAACAGTGGAATTCGCGACTGTTTGCATGTGTGCGCTCGAGAGGAGTGGTGCACGTCAAGTCAATCGTTATCTTTTCTAACCTTTCCGTAATCTCACGAGTCAAAGTGCAATAATCGAAAACTCTGCCAGACACATTTTCCGAACGAAAACCCAACATGATGAGCAAGTGGTCGAATTCGTAGCCAAAAGTAACGAAGAACGACGCAGCAACCTTTATTCAAAGAATTTGAAATGATTACCACGAAAATTTTGTGATTCTTCTGAAACCGACTTTTTGTATTGCGTGTGGTGTTTGTGATTTGATTTTTGACAACTTCACCTCGCAAAGTATAGCTGTGTCCAGGACGAAATCATGGCCTCGTCGAACAGAGGCATTCAAATTGGGTCGGCCTGGTTTCAGAGGAAGATCAACTTGAGGCCTCAGCATCGTGGAGTTCACCTCGTAACGGAAGAAATCTTAAAACAAATCCCAGAACTATGCCAGTTTTCTGTGGGACTCTGTCACATACAAAGTAAGCATTTCGCCAGGCGACAACTTCCGTTCGTTTGAATTTCAAATCTTCATCGTTCCTTGTTTTTTTGAATTCGAGTGTCGACGGTCGATATCAACATTCGTATCTAACATTTGCTTTCCACGTTAAACGACGTTGTTAATCGATGTCTGTGAAAATTGTATGAAATTCCAACTTATCGAAAAGTCACATCATTCGACCATTGCGTTCGAACGTTATACGATAAAAATTACTTGTTTTATAATTATGTTTTGAGATCCTGGTTGAATTTAGTAAACAAACAAATCGTTATTATTTTCACAAATATAGTTCTTCACACTTCGGCGAGCTTAGCGTTAAATGAAAGTTGGGATCCCGACGTCAGAGATGACATGGAAATGATGCTCAACAAAATAGTACCAGAGGGCATGCCTTACCGACACAGTTGCGAAGGTCCCGATGATATGGTATGATTGATCTACTAATAACATGATCCAGAAAATTAAATGATCTACAAATTTGACAAAAAATAAATATTGTCAGTTTTAACTGTTTGAACGATTGAGGAATACTTGCAGAATAGGCAATTATTCATTCTAGTTTTCTTTATTAACTTTTTCTTGCTTTGGAATGAAGGTCAAGTGTGCGTAAAACTTTATACGCGTCGAAAAATAACTTAATTTCAAGCGTTTGGCTTAGTTCATTAATTTAAGTAAGTTCAGCTCAATACTCGGTACAACAGTTTCTGAAATATTTCAATTGATTTTCTGTACCGTAATTAAAAACCTGGCATGGTTTTCCCACTTTAAAGGCTGATCTTTTCTTGACAGTCGGTTGGCAAATGTTAATTTTGTCCTTGTTGAGTATTTCACTTGTTGAGTGAGCCGCGTTGAACACATATTGAAATAATTCGGCCAACCATAATCATGACAACGTTACGTTTTAGCCTGCCCACGTAAAAGCTTGTTTCTTGGGATCGTCATTGAGTATTCCAATAACGGATGGAAAATTGGCACTCGGTACTTGGCAGGGCGTATGGCTATGCGAACATCGAGATCATGCTGGTAGTCGCAAATTGGTCATCACGTTAACTGGCTGCTTGAGGGATTCGTCGCGAAGCCCTCTGAGTCCTGTTAGTCCAATAGCTTCGACTAGCAGCTAGGACCACTCTCACCGACGACGGCGTAGCGATCGTCAGCTGCGCATCTCGAAATCGAGCAATGCGAGCTAGCAGCCCTCTAAAAATCACTTGGCCGAAAGCTAAGAGTACAACATACGAGGAAGCGCCGAAGCGTCGGATAAGTACGCTGTAATTATATTAATACTATTGAAAATAATAATTATACTCAGAACGCAACGTTTCGCGAACGATTCAGATCGTCGGGGGCATTTAACACCGAGACATTTGTGATAATAATATGTATCATTCAAATGATACGTGAAAACACGTTTTGTAAGCTCAAATCTGCGCCCGTACGACAGCATATGAGTAACAGATAGTTTATTACTGAATCGTTGGATGCCACTGGCGAGCGTCATTTGGAAAAGCAATTCGTTCTCTTTTGATTAAACGGCGTCCGGCGTTTTCGCTTGTACTCTTAGTTCCAAACTCAACCGTCTACGTTTTGGTACGACGTATCCGACTATTCAAATTCTCCAACATAGGTTTGTTATCGTTTCTCCTAGCTCTTGTTTTAATCATTTCGGTTTTCATTACTTCACTCGATGCCCGATATAATAGTCAAATGTTTTTCCTTTTCCAGTGTCGAGTAATCTGTTATCTGACAGAGGTAATTCAACTTTCGAACTTATCTTAACTCGATGAAATGACATAAAAGTCACCAGAGCTGTTCTTTCTCGCTAAATAATCGGTCACGCTTTCGACATACGTTCACGCATCATCCTAATATCGGCCACGTCGTACCACGACGGGCTTGACCAATTATACATTCCGAAATAGCAGCTCTGATAATCAATGAAGAAAACTGCATATCATATCAAAAAATTTGGCAAGGGTCATGCAAAATGTCTATGGAGATCAATCCTTTTCTGTCCCTCAGCCTTCGCTTATAATCTCGTTGAAAGATGTATTTTCTCATTGTATTATAATCAAATCGCGATTTTGCAGAACCGAAATAATCAATCGAAGCGAACGTTACTACGTGATTTGTTTCGTTTCCGTTCATCGAATTGGTTTTACAGCCGATATATCGTGAACATGTTATCAGAAAATTACAAAGACAGATAGATTACTGTTAGATGGGTTGGGACAAAGTATATGGAATTTTGGTAATCGACGCAATGCGGTTTTAACGTTGCACGAATCATTCCTTTATTTTTCTTTATAAAAATCGTCGTACTACTTTTTATTTATCTTTCCATTTTCCATGTGAATTGAAGACAGTCGTGTCGCCGTACCAATTCAGATTGCGTGTTTGTTTGGGTTAATCTGATCCGAACGTTGACCGATCAGTCGGAGTTAATCGTTCGTGTTTTACAGAGTTTGTGGCTGAATTTTTCAAAATAGATGTCGACTACGCTGAGCCAATAGTCGGTGACAGCAATTTTTCCTCGTCGTATAAATATTATATATATTATAAATGGTCGTCCATTACAATTACTGGAAATGCTTCGACATCAATTAATACATTAACACAGCGGATATGACATCCTAGAAGCAAACCTACGTTAAAAAAGTAAAATAAAGCAAAACAATATTTAGACGAATCCAAAGAAATAATTGGCTACGGATTCGAAAACGAAGCCAAAGTCGTCGCGTTGATCGTCGCTGGTCTGTCGAATACTAGGCAAAAAATGTTTGTCGTTGATAATCTAAGATAATTTATATATATGTATTTATATATATTCTCCGATCCATCGATGAGAACAATATCAATCGCATTGCTAAAAACTAACAGTTCGCAGACCAGGGCGATGCAGCGATATAAACGCAATACATATTTCCAATCGACGCACGAGGTATTTTTTAATTGTAAATATGTTTCGAATATTAGCATTTGTTATTGGAATCACCCTCGCCGTCATACGCTCATTCCATCCATGTTCGAACGTAACAGCCGTAAGACGAATCGTCGTGTTCTATGATTGCTCATAGAATTTCCCCCATTTTTGTTCAAACATCGCGAGCGAAGAACTGAATGAAGTGGATTCAAAATATGCTCGTCGACGACCGTTCCTTTGTCAGACGCGTACCACTTGGGAGCTGTATTATTATCATGCTAAAATTGACCAAAAACGTTACACTCGTGATGAGAATTGTAACCGCAGTACGGCCTACGTTAGAGAATCAAACGTGTGAAAAATATTGTGATTTGTCAAGAAAACTGATATCGTTGCATAATTGAGAGGGAGAGGGAGAGCGGCTGAACGTATTATGGAACGTGACAAATCTGGGAACGCGTTGTCTAGTTTGGCGATGGACAAATCTTGGGTTCGTTGTATCCGTGGCACTTTTTTCAAAACTCCACCGACGACAGGTGTGTTAGGTAATTTAAGGTAATGGCGATTCGTCAACTGAGAAACTTGGGCGTGACGAGACGTCATTTCTCACTTTTTCGAGCTATAAGAACGGAGGGATACGGTCTCACGTGTCACCAAAGGATGATATCGTTCGTCGCACGAACACTCTACGAACGAATCGACAATTTGGAAAACTTTGGTTGACATCGACCCGAGCTTTCATAGGAGATGTAAAATTTTCAGGCGACAGTTGGTCGATCGCTAGAGATAAATCCGTTTCCAGGATCATCGATCGACTAAGCATCGCCATGTTTTTCTGGGCTTGTTCAAATTCTCAAAAAACGATTGTACGATTGTAAAATATAGTTAGTCTGTAAGTAGCGTCATATTACGGCGTAACATAATCGATATGTCCAGTGGCTTTAATAGCAATTAATTCAGGGGCTCTTCGGATCTAGAAAATTGCACCATTTTATAAAAATGATCTATATAACTAGCGAGTTTATTTATAACGTGTCGCGTGTCATCGCATCACGATTTATCCAAACGACGATAAATGTGTACATTCCGCGTCGTTTCAATATTGTTCAATTTCAAAGTCATTGCTGATGTCTGGCGAGCGGAATGGTTATGAAATTCTGGATAAAGTGGACGCAGTAAATATATTATACACAGGCAATCCTCGAATAGAAAATCAAAACTGTTTTGGACCTCGTCGACATGGATATTCCATCGAAATCTTTCGCATGCGTTACGCCTCGTTGGAACAAAACTGCTTCGTTGGAAAAAATATTCCACGAGACTTCAATGCTTAAACTTTAAATTCAAAGTTTTTGAATGTCATAGCGGAGTGCGATGAATTTTCCAATATGAGGTCCAAAATTGTTTAAATTCTTTGACCATCGTCGTTCATTTCACGACGATCGGGTTCGTAGCTAACTCGTTCTATTTATGCGTTGAATATTTATTATTTATTTAATATAACTATTCGAATATATTTGAAAAACTTCGTTTAGTGTGTAAAAAATCTCGTGAATGTTGTAAAGGAAAATCCATGTCGACGAGCTGTAAAAATGTATTACTTTTTCTAAAGTGTGTCTCTTATACTGGTTGTCAAAAAAGTGTCAGGAGGATCGAATAATTGGTGTACATGGCATCGAAAAAGAAAAAAAAATAGTTTTGAAAAAGTTGTTCAACCACACCAAACTCGACCTCCGCTCTCACCTCCCGTGCATCGTTTCGAACTGGAAGAATGCTGGAGGGTTGAGTTCGGTGTAGTTAAATAGCTTTTGCAGAAATACGGTTTTGTGTCTCGATGCGACGCGAACCGGTAGAAATGTTCGTCCTGGGACTTTATCGACATCATGTATACGAATACATGCACACACTCACATACACCGAGGCAGACAGGCACACAGACACATACAACACCTGCAACATCAGCGAAGGAGAAAGATTATTAAGAAAGTGGGTGATGATTTGAAATAATGAAAAATTCACTAAATATCTCACGGTATACAGCGGGCCTGAAACTCTCGAGACAAATAAACGGTGCGAAAGAGAATAAAAGGCATAAAAAGACAGGGGAATATGGTGAAAATAAATGAATAAATAAATAAAAAAATAAAAAACAACAACTTACTACTTACAAACAAATAATGTAACGAGTACGTGTATAAGTATAGTTTAGTAAAAGAAAAAGAAGTCGAGTAATTAATAAATTTGCTGTAAATACGATATTAAGCTGACAAGGTGTCGACTAATAAACAATAATGAATGGTGGGTGAGATTTAAATTTGTTAATAATCATTGAGAATCATTGAAATCGAGTCGTTGAGCGGAACAAGCAAAGAGCGACCACGACGACGACAACAACATCAACAACAACAACAACAACAACAACAACAACAACAACAACAACAATAACGAAGAGTAAATAGGTAAACTAAAATAAAGTATAAAGACAGAAAATTAATCTTAATACGAGGTAAAAAAAAAACATTATTGTTGGAAGGTGACAATATAGCGGGTTCAGTAGAATTATTAACGAAACCTTTTTAATTACGTATTGTAAAATGACGAGAAAAAAAGCAAAAAAAGCAACAAAAAAACGAGGGAATCCATTCTGGGTAATCGTGTTTTTCTTTTTTCTTCTCCGCCGTTTTTCTCGCTTTTCTCTATCGTCATTCGCAACTCCGTTGCTCATTTCACTCGTTACGCGAACGACTACAGCGATCCGTGTATATAGCTTTCCGTATCGAGGATCGCGAAACACCAATGGGTATAGATAGCGAAAGAAAAAGTGGAGAAACAAGAGAAAATGATATTTCGAAAGAAAGAAAAGAAAAACACGTTCGACCGAACCAATCGTAAGCGAAGGTAATTATAAATAATAGGAAGAAACGCGTTGTTATTTAATTAATAATATTATTAACGATTAATATGAGAAATACGAATGTAAGGGAAAATTATAAAATTGAATTAAGTATCGTAATAAAAGGTAAATTTAATGAAAATGCTGACGATGCGCAATTTTTTCAATTCTGATAATTGTTTATGTCTCGAGTAGCACGCAGCACAACTGCAGTCCTCCGACAATACTCTGGTGCCCTTCGGGCCTGGAAACTAAGTCGTTTCGTGGGTTTCTTTTTCTTACAGAGAAAGTTATTCGACGTCAATATATTTTTCATCCATCGAATCTAATCTCAAATGCGAGTCAACATGTTGGATTATAGAAACAAGCGGGATTTTACCGTAAATATTATCATTATTTATTGTAGTTATCCGTATATCTCTTACATCTTTGGCAACACTAGAGAAAACTTATTTTACGGTAATTCATCTCCGTCGACTGTTTTTGCCGAAGATACGTAAAAAAAGTACCGGGCAATACTCGCTTCGTCTTTTTTTGCCCCTTCATTTCCTCCCCCCTTTTTGGATTATTTCCTCCAGGAAAATTCGCACGTGTTTAATTACCGATGACGTTCGTTAGATCAGGTCTGCTCGCTGGTCTTCGCTCCAAATCGGATGACTGTTCGGTGACTCGAGCTTCGGATTTCCTTTGGATCTCGACGAACGATGCTCGAATACTATCCAACACCGAGGTCAATGTCGTTTTCACCCCGTCAAACTCTTGAGTTACGAGGCGCAGACGACCCAATAAGAAATTCAAATTATTTTCGAGCTCGAAGATGCGCTGCCTGATATCGCCGACCTAAAAAAACGTTCGAGAATCCTCATGTCAGAGCCGTTGGGTCCTGAAACTAAATATCCCAGTTTCCAGAATATCTCGATCTTACCTTCGTTTCCATACCGTTTATATTCGTCGACGTACCCTTGACGTAGTCTTCGTTTTGCTGGCGAAGTTGCTCAATTGCTGCCGTACTTTCGGTTATTTTGGTATACATCGTGTTAATCTGGCGCCAAATCTGTCGCAGGTAACGATAGGTTTTATATTAGCCTGTTTCCGCACTGTTTCTAGTTCACGTCATTGCTTCGCGTAGAAACAGGTAAAAAATTAATTTCACGCATAATGGAATTGCCAGTGCATCAAACAAGAGTAAAAAAGAGAATGGCTAGCGATGGAAAAGATTATTGAAACTTGACGCATCCGAGTTTTGGAATCCGAATTTTGGATCCTAGTTTGTTTCGTTTTGTAACCAACCAAATCCATTTCCCGTTCCATCGTCGCGGTCAAATTGGCGAGAGCGTGGCTCTGATTGCTCATAATGCCGTTAGCAATCGTATCGAACTTCTGATTGAAAGTTTTGTTCATGGCACCGCTCTGACTCCGGATCAAATCGCTGACTCCCAATAGAATGTGATGAACTCCGTATTCGACTTTCTTCTTCGTGTCCAAAACGTGATCCGCCGTTGAGACCATCAGCGATCGTGCGCTCACCAACGTATCGAGTTCTTTCGATACGTGCGCCGCGTTCACGGCCAAATCCGTTCTGAGGACGTGGAACGGTAAAAACGTTGGGACCATTCGAAAATGAAAATCACCGACCTTACAACTCGATCGTCTCACCTCAAAGTACCGATGCTGGTTTTGATCTCTTCCCTATTTCCCAGAGCCTGGCTATTCAATTCGTTGAACCCTCCGTTTATCACGTCTGCCAGAGCATGTTTTGTTGCCTGCAACGCAGCAAGCGTCGCGTTGTGAAGACCTCGAACATCGGAGGTCCTGATTATATAAGAAACAATAATGAACTCATCGAGGTCACAGCAATCCACCCTCGTTGACGTCGCCCTTACCTCGAACAATTCGCAACATTTTCCTTAGTTATATCCAAGAGTTCCTGAACTTTAACGAGAGTTTCGTTCTGCTTTGCTGTATCAGCGCAACTCGCTGTCGTCTCATCTTCGACTTGCTCTCCCGCCTTTTTGAGAAACTCTTGTATTTTTTCGAGCGTCGAATTGATGTTCTCCAGTCTCGTTTTAATTGTACCCACCTGTACAGACAGTGTTAAACTTGACGGTGTTCAAAAAGACGAATTTTTCGTGTGCATCCAAGCATAGGAATATCTCGAAAACTAAACGTTTCTCAGAAACATGTTTCGAACCAATGTTGCAGGGTTTCCAAAGTTCTATTTAATGATCATATACGTTTGACCTTGAGCAGAGGCGTCAAGGCGAGATCGAAACGAACATGATTTTTTTAAACGGAATACCCCATTTTTATGGCACAGCATTAAAGATGGCGCCGAGACGTTTCCAAAACACTACTTGAAGGCCTACTTCTGTTGGGAATTGCTTGAGTTACGAGCTTTGGAACTTACAGTGCCAACAGTACTAGTGTTATCCAAGATGCGCCGCGCGGAGGCTACATGTTCGGCACTAATGCGGGCGGCATGTCGCGGCACCGTGAGCTCTAAAGCTCATAACTCAGGCAATTCTCAATAAAAATAGGTTATCCAGTAATGTTTTGGAATCGTCTCGCTGCCGTCTTTAATACTGTGCTATCAAAAATATTGTGATCCCTTCAATTGGTGTTCGACGCGATGAAAACCAATCGATTAATACCTACTTCTCCTGATATTGCCTCCAGTTTCGTAGCTGTCGACTCTTCGCGAGTATTCGCACCGTCCACGATGCCATCGACTCCCGACTTGACATCGTCGACTTTTTTAAACAAGTCCTTCTTCGTCTCGTTGAAATTCACGATAATTTTTTTTAGAATCGTCAATTCTTCGTTCGCAGATTTCGCCCGATTCGTCTCGATACTCGTCGCCAAATCGTGAACATCTCTCAGCGAAGTTCCCACAGCGTCGATTCTTTCGCTCACGCTTCGCAGCTGCGAACACAACGTCACCGATGAGCCTATCGAGAATTGTTGTCCAAAATTTTATTCGCCAAGGCACAGATACCTACCGTTTGCATACCGTCGTCGTACTTCGCCGCGCTGTGATTCGTACTGTTCGCCATATCGTGGACCACAAACCTGACTTCGTCTACCTTCCCTGCGATTTCCGTCGACGCCTCCTTCAATTGGGTAGCAATTCTATTCAACGCCCTCGTTTCTTCCGTCACTGAACTCGCACGATTTTTCTCCATAGTCTTCGCCAATTCCTCGATATCTCTCAACGATTTTCCCAGACCGTTGATCTTCTTATCCACTTCTTGTACCTGAAGACACGAATTTAATCCTGTGAGATCAATATTTTACGATTATTTTGCCGGAAAATGTCATTATCACGCACGGATCGTGTCCCGTTCGTTTGTAACGTGTTGCAGTATTCGTTAGCACTCGAAATATTGCGCAGCTCCTGTTCGATTCCCTCGACTCGTCCCAGAATCTGCTGCTCAGTCTCGAGTACTCGTGACACGGATTTCGCCAAGTTCGCAGATCCCTCATTTTGTTGGGCGAGTTCAGCTTCTGGCGTTGATGTGTTCAAAAAGCTCTCCAAATTTTCAAGACTCGTCTGGATACCGTTCAGTTTCGTGCCGATCCTTTGTACCTAGAAAAATCATCCAAACAAATAATGATAAAAGTTGTTTTTGGGAAACACTGATCGGACCAATCGATTCTACGGGAAAATCGAGATTTATTTGACGAACACCAAAAAATGATCCCTCGATACTTACTTCGCTGTATATCGTCGGTATTTCCGGTTTTTGTTCCACTTCTACCATCTGCGTGGATGGATCATTCGGATTCAGATTCACATGTATCTTCGATATCGACTCTTCGAGTCCGTGGAAAAATTCTAGCATACGTTTTTCTAAATTGTCTATCGCGACCGTAGTTTGTTCATTCCGAATCTGGGCTCGTACGTCCGCCTGGTTCAGAAAATCGACACAATCGTTAAAGTTAATTTCTCATTGCGTACTTTATTCCTTGTTTTACGACTCATATTTCTCTCCCTTCTCATTAATTAACGCCCCATAGATTACGAATATTTTTACGAGCCTTCTCCAATTTCAGCTGCACCAATATTTTTTCTCCATTTATCTCTTTCCTGTTTTTCTTTCTCGTCTCTTATTTTTCTACGTCTCCTTTCCGTTTCGTTTTCCCACCCCAAACACGATTCTCGTTTGTATCCGATTTTTCTGCTCTTTCGTTTTACTTTCTCTACTATCAGAACATCCAACGTTCGAAGTGGAGTTTTTTTTCTCAGCAACGCGTGTTTTTTTTTTACAGTTTGGGAGAAGTTTTTGATTGGGTGGAAAATTCGCGACTGACGAGGAGAAAAAATATAAACATCGACTGCGAACCATGCAATTTGGTTCGCAGTCGTCAATGAGAAAGACGCATTTCGAGTCGAGGTTAACGAACTGCATTCTATATTCTTGAATCGCTCATCCTCGATAAGCTCGGCAGCTATAAATCATCGGCGTTCTCGTCCGTTACGTAACTGCTGTCTTTACAGGGTGATTTTTATTGTTTATCGGCACATCAATGCGCCAGTAGTTTTACTAGCTTAACGAGTCTGAGATACCATGCGCACATGGTTACGCACAGCTCTTTGACCCGCATTTCATCTCATGCAAGTTCGAAACACAACTTCCCTATTCACGACGATGCACGAAACACTCGAACAAAAAGCCGACTAACATAAATTCATTTTTTGCTAACGCGGCGAACACACGACTCGATTCATAACGATTTTCCTTGGGACGTCTGATTTATTTCGTGGAATGACGGACGAAATGAAAATTAATCGTCTCGCGACTAGATTTGATAACAATAATTATCGAGGAAATGAACCCGAGCAAAAAAGATTCTACATAATTATATCTGATAATCTATACAAATATAAATTATTTATAGTTTATACACGATTTTTAAATAATCATTGGGGTGTGTCAATTTTGGCTAACTTTTTTTTTACTACAAAAAAATTCGGGTCTATTTTTTTCATACAGTTATAATTTTTTTTCCTTGCCATTTAGTTTCTGCCTAACACGACGGATCTATGTAATACGATGTGTCGCACGTGCAGCGAAACATGCGGGTTTTGTATGGATTTATACATTTTTTTCTCCCCTCTATTTTTATTTTTGTTATCTTATATTCTAATAAGAATTCGTCACCTGAGAGATCTGAGATTCGATGCGGTCCATATGGTCGCTAATTTCGTCCAGGCGTGCTTCGATCACCGTCGATCCGCATTTTTGTTGAGAGATGGCGATCATCGTTTTATTTAAATATTCGCCGAGGGTTTTTTCTCGCATCTCGTGTCTCTCCAGCCTCTGAGTATTGTCTCTCATTATGTGAGCCAGACTAAGGATGGCCTCTTTGATGATGACGTCGGAGTTGCTGTCGTGAAAAATCAACCAACAATGATGCACCGGGAGCGCGAAGTTTCCACGATCGTCGAGGAGATCGTTGCACGATTACGAAAACGAACACCGAAATATTATTTCCATCGCGAAAGCGAATTCGCGACATACTCGGAAATTCTCATCTCCCATCAAATTTTCATTTCGATCCATTTTTTCGTTTCGTTCGATCTTTTTTTTCGTTCGTTTTTTCGTTCGTTTTTTCGAACAACCGCGACGAAAACAATGGAATACCGATCTTTTATTGCAAAACGGATATCCGAAATTTTGCAACGATCTGCTCTTCGATCTGACGAACTTACACCGCGCAGCTGCTGGGAATTGCGTAGAGGAAGAGCAGCAACAGGCCAGCCCTCGAGATCCACATCGTCGCGGAGGAACACCACTGGATCTAGAAATCTAAACGTCCGAAGATTTACGTATATATGGGGCATTCCACGCCAAATCGGACGGTCTGCGTAATTTGAATTTTTCATTTCCTTCATTTTTTCACATTTTTAAGCACCCATCCAGAAACTCTTTCTAGTGAAGTTCGACATGTTTTTTCATCATCGGTTCAACCGACGCTTTTTTCGCTTTTTCGCTCATAACTTCCTGAAAAATGGCCCAAATACGTACGTACAGATGGAAAAACAAGATAAAAACTTACAAATTGAAAAATCGCATACGAAAATACTTCGAATAATTTTGTTGCATTTTGTTTTCTGAAAAGTAGGTGAGAAAACAAAAATGTGAGTAAGTAAAAATTTGAATTCTGACCTGTTTGGAAAAAGTTATGGGCGGAAAACCGGAGAAAAGCGTCTTTTGAACGGGTGATCGGAAAAATGGCAAACTTCACCGGAACGAGCTTTGGAATGGGCACTTGAAAATATCGAAAGATGAAAGAAATCGCAAAACTCAAGTTGCTCGAACCGTTCGATTTGGCCTTGAATGGCCCATATGTAGGTACATGTAAATTCACGGGCGAGACTGACAGCAACGAATTTGCTCGCAGATTCTCAGACTCGCCTCGATAGAATTATTTCAATAAATTAGCAACCAGATAAGATGCCAACGGGTCAACGGAGGCGACCCTTGTATCTCGTCATAGCTCGGAAGAAGCCGCCGGGAATAATTGTTTCCCTTTCTCAGAAAATTCTCCTGTCGATAAAAATTCGCTTCCAAAAACAGTTGACCACAAAATTCGCATAACTTCTCGGCGTGATAGCGATTACGTGTTATTTTATTTCGGGGAATTCCCAACTGGATCAACGTTTTTTCGGATGTCATCTTCGACGAATGGATTATTGCGTGGTGTTTTGATATCGTGAGATTAGGCGGAGACGACGTTCGCGAAAACATTGATAACTGAGCAAGATTCGTGCTACGAATGAAAGTCCCTCCCGCCTTGGGGATGTCAGCTTTCGAGTGGATATTTTCATAGTCGAAGTAAAACTCGCAGGTAACGAGATTACGTTGTTGAGCAGCTGGACATAAAATGCGGCGACTCTGTTTTGGTATTACGACTCTGTTCTGGAGCCATCTGCTTCGTTGAGAGAGGCATCTGTGTTGCATTACTCGCTTCCTTTGACTCAAAGAAACTGCAACGACTTGGAATTCGAATCAGATTTCGTTTGGTAAAAAAAAAATATATTATTTTTTTAAACCCCAATGATAAATCTCGAGTTATCGTGATGTGTGTAAAAAACTTGGTTGGTTTCCCACAGAATTTTTTTTCGCGCGCCGAATGTTTATTTACCCTTTTTTTCGCGCGATCTCGAAGATAGAACGTTTTTGAAGTGTGGTCCGAACCGTGATTTTTTCTCACCGTTGGCGCACGAAACTGATGAGAGGGTAGCTTTGTCATATTTTGCAGGTGGCTTGTGATCAACGTGGGACATTTTTCGAAATATGAATGGGAAAGTGTTCGAAATTCGAAATTTCTCAAACAATTGATGGAGATGAAGAGTGGTCGTTTTAACGGTTGGATTTGCAATGTACTCACGTTGAAACGAACGAAATTTGACGAAAATGCGATGATTGTATAGCACAACAGTTCCCGGAACGTCCTGCAGCTATGCACGCGGCAAGAATAACTGGATGCTGTGCCATTAGATAATCCCTGAATTGGTCCAAGTCGTTTGAAAAATGAAACAGGAGAAACATACTCGAGATTCGACGCGCCATCTGGCGATTAACGCGGGAAGTTTTGCGTGGATTTGGTCGGTAAGCTCGAGATTCGACGCGCCATCTGGCGATGAACGCGGGAAGTTTTGCGTGAATTTGGTCGGTAAGCTCGAGATTCGACGCGCCATCTGGCGATTAACGCGGGAAGTTTTGCGTGGGTTTGGTCGGTAAGCGCGAGACTCGACGACTTTACCGACGGTCGGTAACAAATCGCAGTTTGGGTACATGTACCGCGTTGTACACGGGATATAAGTAAAGAAAAACACGAAATTTGATATAAATTCGATAAATTGGAATACATTGAAAAAAAATGGTAGGAATTTGGTTGCCAAGCTGATATAGATGGGTTTAATTAAACGGCGATGCGCTGGTTCATGGTAAAATTCTATTTATTTACATAGTGATCATACAAAGGTACTCGATTAATCTGCGAGTCTTAGAAAAGATGAAATTAAAACAATTCTCTCGCAAATACGTGCATCAAACGAAACAAATTGACGCCCGGTAATCTCAGCGTTATAAATAAATTCAAATTAGTAGATAATCGATGCTATAACATTATTATTCGAAATGAAACGTGGTACCTGCGACCGAGTCGAAATAAAACCTCGATCACATCCACAAAATTTGAAAATCAACCGCGTTGTCCGTTCGTAAAAATCAGAGACCACAACAACAATTGTGCTCCGCATGTTTGCGAGTAGATGAAAAATTCCTACCGAAGTGCGAATGATAGTCTTTACGACCGTCGCATATATCTGACGTAAAATCACGTATTTAAACGATTTTCTTCTCTGTTATTTCCAGAAAAAGTCTTCTTCATTTCCAGAATGAAAGAGAAACCACATTTGCCGCAATAGCTACGCGCCGCGGACCACCGATAAATGATTAGCCCCGCGAATCATTAAAATGCGTACAAAAAGGAAAACCAACAACAAACAGACAAAACGAGAATAATGAAGTGTGAAAAAAAATTTACAAAACGCAAGAAAAACGTGTAGAGTAATGGAAAAATGAATCAAGATAATACGAAAGTCTGACAGGTCGATTGACGCAAATTCGCGATTCAAATTGTTCCGTATAAATGTTTGTCGAACGCGCCATCGAACTTATCATTAGCGAATACCAGCGCATAAATTTCGGCGATCGGGCAAATTGTCGTTGCCGAGTGGAAAAAAAGTATCGCGTTGAAAAAAAAAGTCGCAGCGACGGTCCTCTTCAGCGTAGCTAGTATCGATTTTGATTATGTTACCTTTGGTCGCGGAGAACAGAGCTTTGTTTTTTCCGCAGATATCATCTCAGATGATTCAAAAACCGAATGCCGACCAGAGTTGCTTCGATTTTTTGTTCTCTTTCTCGTCGGTCGGTCGCGATACAAAAAAAAAACGTGCCATGTTCGAATTTGATTCACCCGGTTCGATTGGATTAACCCTTCTTGAACTTGATCAGCAATATAGCAAGAGTTTGGAAAACGATGATCCAGATGAACGTAGAGATGAATCCGCTGTACACCGTCGACTCCGACATACCCCAGCCTTTTCCCAACATCGCTCTGATCGATTCCGTGCTTTTTGTCAGCGGTAAAATAAAGCTGATGTATCTCAGAACGGGATTCATTCCCTCCACAGGCCAAATTATACCGCACAGCATGACGATCGGCAAAAACGAACCCATAGCCATGTACGTCGCGCTTCGTTCGTTCTCGCAAGCGCACGCTATCACGAAACCTGTAAAGACGAAGCGACAAACTGATGTAACGAATGTGAATGTATAAAACTGTATAAAAACGTAAAGAAATGTATAAAACTGTGGAAAACTGTAGAAAAATGTATAAAAACGTTGGAAAATGTAAAAAAATGTAGAAAAACGTAAAAAAAGTATAAAACTGTATAAAAATGTGGGAAAATGTAGAAAAATATGGGAAAATGTTGAAAAATGTAACGAAGGTGAAAATTTGATACTAGCGAATTTCTATCTGGTGAGAGGATCGTTCGGGGTGTTTTTTCACCTACCGAAACACATTCCGCAGAGACCGGTTAATACGACGAGAACCGTGACCCAGCCTAGATCACCCTCGCAGGTCAATCGGAAGACCGCAAAGGAGAATATGAGGACCATAGCAGTTTGGCCGCACATCACCACGAATTGCGTGACAACTTGTCCGAAAAGAATTTCTGGGCCGGTGATTCCTGGAAACCATCGTGAAAGATTGTCATAAAATAGAAAGATGAATCGTGGGCATTTCAGAAAGTTGGACGCGTTATGCTAGCGAATCTTGGATCAGACTTACCAGAAACCAGACTTCTTTCCATCAATCCCTCGTTCCGTTCAAGCAGCAGCGCTCCGGACGTTAGAGCAACCGAGAGGAAGAAGATGATGCTGAAAAAAGAAAGGTCAATTCTCAACACGAGTTTTTTCAGAGTTTCATCGTCGCTACTTTAGGAGCATTTTAGGAGCGTTAGGATTTTTCAAGTAGCGACGTTTTCCCTCGTGTTCCAGCAGTTTCAGGCTGGAAACTGTAGCTACTCGTCGGCTACTCACGTCAGGATAATTCCTGGTGCCGCGAAATCCGTGAAATTGGGTTCCCTCGGTCCGTAGATCGGATCTCTGAACTGCGAAGAAAAACAGAAATGTGATCTCCGAGCGCTAGGAATATCGAGTGAAATATACGCCAGTCGGACGAGAGAAATAATTACGTCGATGGGAATGCTGGTAACTTTGTCGCTGTAGCCGCAGGCATATGATACGTCTTTCGCGAAATCTTGGTACGCGTATAAAATATCCCTCTGAAGCATTTGGCCGATTTGTTGATCTGCAACGAATGACGAGATGAAATCAGCACGAGAATCTGGCTGTGCAATTATTCTCGAATTCCGCCGACGATTCGTACTCACTGGACATGTCCATCGTGATATCGATGTCGGCGAACTCTACCGCGAATTCATCGGCATCGCGACCGTTATCCATTCGGTCGACCAAGGAACTGCTGTAGTTCTGTGGAAAGCTCAACGCAGCCCAAGCCCAGCCTTTTTTCACCGCATAAGCAGCTGCCTCCTCGTTGTCGTAAGGTACGAGCTCGACTCTCCGCTTCTTCAAGTAAGTCATGTATCGACAACTCAGCAGAGTCAAGTCACAACCAGTCGACAAAGTACAGGGGTCCATAGAATTGTTCAGCTCTTTGTTTACCACAGCTAATCTCAACCCGATCGGATCCTTGCCGATGGACAGGCAGAAGAGGATGATTTGCAACACGGGAAGACCGATCACGAAGGCCATAACTCTGCGAGGACAAACGGATAAATTAGCGGAAGACAAAACGAGATTTGGCAACGATGAGACTCGGATCCACAGAAGCTTACCCAAAATTTCGCCACATCCACAAAAAGTTCTTCCAAATCAGCGCTTTCATGTGCCCCGGATCGAGCATTTGGAACTTCGAGTTGCCCTCTTCTTCGGGGGGTAAGTCGGGAACCTGTATACGAGAAATGAGGAGCAAGTCATTGGAAGCGTAACAGCTCCTCGTATCGTTTCGTCGACACGGTTTCTCCAATCTGTTCATCTATAATTACATTGTCGTCCTCGGCGACCGGCGCGATGCTCCGTCTTCGGCTGGAAATACTAACATTGTCTCCGAATTCCCCGCTCATTTCGTCATCGACGTCCTGAAAATACGAACACAAACTGTGAGACTTCCGGAGACGCGGAGTTGCGTTGAAAAATTAGTTTTTTTTCTTCTAATTGCCCTGTCGCATTTTGGCCTCCACGAAATACGTTCGTTACGTTATTATTATTATCATCGTATTATCAATCACCACTTCTGGAGGGACTCCGACGACGCTGCTCAATATGCTACTTCTTCTCCTCAGGCCGATGTTCTGCTTGCGACTCAGCTTCAAGAAGACGTCCTCCAACGTCTCGAGTCTGTGCATTGCCATTAGCTTGGTCGGTGATTCTTCGGCCAAAAATCTTCCTCCCCTCATCAGACCGATCATACCAGCCTGCCGAGTCTCCTCGATGTAATGCGTCGTTATGATAACCGTCCTATTGCCGTCTTTCGTTATGTGAACCAAGTGATCCCAAATACTTTGCCGAAGTACCGGATCAACGCCGACCGTTGGCTCGTCGAGGATCAACAATTCAGGATCCGGAAGCAGAGCGGCGGCGAACGACACTCGCCTCTGTTGACCACCGGAAAGACTTTTGACGAAACGATTTTCCCCCGGAAGTTGAAGAAGCTATGAAAAAACGAACGATCCCATCATTTCCAGCATCACTCGATCGAGAGTCTCGTTTCAAACGGAACTTTTCATTGCGAAAAGAAATTTCATAATCCAAATAATAAGATTCATAATCAGCGAGCTCAAAAACCTCCGTATGCACATTATCAGATGATACCAGCTATTATTTCGTCTTGGCATCAGTTTGGTCTGACAATTCTGCTTTTTTTAATACTAATTTGTTATTGGCGATAATTATTGTAAATAGTTTGTAATGTAAGTTGTTTTTTTAAACACTTTTTGGGAAGGTATAGACGGGAAATTGACGGGAAACTGGTTACAAATGTTGACAAGTCGATAGCAGCTAGGTGGGACACTGGTGTCCCGTTGGGATTGAAAGGGTTAATGGTTTAATGGCATGCTGAAACATGACGTCAGTTGTAGACACGACGGAGCGTTTCACTTGCGTCCGTGAATTTTTTATCGAACATCTATCAAGACTCCGCATGTAACGACGCGACGATGTATTATTTAAGCGTGACCCAAAAATCCTTCCCGCATAAAATTAGTCATTGATCACATTTGCAGTAGATTCCACCACGCGCGGTGCTTTCTACCGACGATATACTTAATCGCTGAGTTTTTTTCCCCGCGAGAACGATGGCTGCGAGATCTCGAGTCTCTGTCGATCTCTCGTCGCCTTTACAAGGGACCGTCACGAACCTTGAGCAAAAACTCCATCTTAAGGTCGACCTGCTGCGTCGTCATGCCCGCGCACCATCCGAAAAATATGAACGTTTCTCTGATGGAAAATTCTCCGTAGAGGGCGATTTCCTGGGGCATGTAGCCGACGCGTGGCCCCGGAACTCCGGATCCCTTCGAGCCAGGTCGTCCGCCGAGAACCCAGATTTCTCCGGAGTTCAGACGTCTTCGTCCTACGATGCACGAGAGCAGGGTCGTTTTGCCGCAACCACTGGCACCCAAAAGCCCGTAGCTGCAATTAAACGTGAAATTGACAATTTTAATTATCAGCAAAATCGTTATAAAATTTCACCCGGAGTTTAGATATCTGACGCTGGTTATTCCAAGAAGCACGTATCAGGCTCGAAACTCTCTAGTTCAAAGGTCACGTCGGAAGGTGATGAATTTTTCAACAAAATTGGACGTAAATAAGTTGACATCGCTGCCGGGGAGCGAAGGTTGGCCGTAAAGTACGATGCGAGAGAGAAATAAAAAAGCAAGGAAAAAACGGAACTATTCAAGGTCAACCTACGAAAGTTGGATCTCCGGAGATGTTACCTTCGGCTTTTTTATTGCTCCCTAAATGACTCGTTGAAACATGACGCCCCTCGCGCGATTATCGGAATCTCGACATTTCAAATTGCGAAACGCGTTTCGTTTGCATATCGTAAATTGGCAACATTACCGAAATCATTTACTTTGTAAATCGATAACTTTGCAAAGTTCAAATTAACCTCCTAAGCCTCTCGTGTCGAAAAAAAACACATTTGCTATTTAACCATCCAACGATATTGAAATCAATTTCCGTCAGTTTGATCAACCACATTTGACGTCGCGCAATTCATATTTCATTGGTATTTATTGTTTGCTCTTTCTATAATATGTTCATCGTTGTGTAATTTAAATTTGGATGAATTTTCAGGAACAATTAGTTAGCAGCTCTGCAAATATCCTGTACCTGTCGTCATATCCGGTACCGACGTATCTGTCTCACGATACGACGTCTTAAAATGAATTGCGCCTGAAAAGTAGGCAACCCAATACGCGCGGGCGCGACGCGGGTTGCCTACCGCAGGCGCACCGGTCTCCGCGAGAAACGCATAGTTTTTCTAATTTCTCGACGTCCGTCGGACTCCAGGAAATTTTCTCAACTACTCAACGCCATATAACGAATTTCTGCACGTGGGAATACCTATGAAACATGATCGCGGCTACGAATTCGTTAGTCTAGCAGTTTTGCTCATTTTCGTTTGGCAAGCAATTTTTTAACCGACAAACAACAAAGTCGGCTATGTGCGTCGTGTTTTTGTGAATGGTCGCCGCGTGTGATTTCAGTGATTCCCGATTCAACGACGCGAGTTCGCGACGGTTACGATGGAAACGCTGTGAAAGCTGCATCAGCCGAATTCTTCGCGTTCCTAATAACATTTCATCGAAGTAACTATAATCGCCATTGAGATTCATTAACGCTGGCGAATTTTTCATTTGTTTTTCTCGACAAAATTTCAACAGCCGCTCAACATTTTTCCCTAGTAACAGCTACTCGTTTGCTCTCGAAAAATTATATTCGAAAGCGATGAAAATTTATTCCGTTATTCATTCGTTTCTCAATTGTTTCAACTCTTCTTCGTTGATTTTACGATTTTTGCCCCATCCACGGTTGGGGATCTTCTCTACTCTACGAGCATTTTAGCGCTGGAGATGTTCAACTATCGACGTTTTTTTCTCGTGCTTCGGTAGTTTTCGAGTTGGAAAATTATGTCGCACTGCAAAGATTACGTATGCACGAGCAAAACTGTTCGCGTATCGTGCGATTCGTCCATGGCTTTGGACTTTGCTTCGATCTTTCGTTCCTCGAGTTTCATAGGGCAACGATTAGCGCGAGCATGGGCAAAAAAATTGGTTGGAATAAATTTGAATAATTTGCATCATTGGCACGAAGTCCTCGCGTCACGTAATTCTGCAAGTAATAGCACATGATAATGCGTTACGATGACGAGGAATCGAAAAAATGGACAATAAAGGTGAAGATAAAAGTCTGGCGTATCCGTATGATACGTCATTTGATATTTGCAAGAAACAAAAATTAAAAAAAAAAACGGTTGAGAAAAAATACTATTTGGCTGTAGAAAATTGAAAAATCGATGAAAACGGACGCGGAAATGAACGGGCAAGCAAATCGATCCGTAAAATCTTTTGGAGAGTTCCCGCCGACGTTCACTTTCGAATGTCCGCGGAGCTGCGGTACCGCGAAACTGTGAAAGTGAACGTCGATAGGGCTCTGCTCGCTCGCGCATCGCATCTCTGTGTAACGCAGGTGAGCACTTCTGTTGCAACGTTTCGAGAACGAATTGATGACTCGTCGAGGTCAAGTTTATTGTGAGATGGTCCCGAATCACAGATCTGTGGAGGCCATCTCGGCTCGAGGCAACGTAGAGGACAGATTTCCTAGAGAAACTGGTGGGAGCAAAGTTCGAGAAAGCGTTAGGAGAAAGATGAACTAATTGCAAAACAATTGGAGGAAAATTTGACGAGACGAACTAAAACGATTCGCGAATTAGGAAGGAGGAGGAATACATGTTCTTTAACCATTAATCTTATTTTTTGCAACGAGAAAAATGTTTATTAGCCAAGGAGTTTATTTTTGTAATGGAATTACCATACTAGATTTTATCAATTGAGGTATTATTTTTTCATTGAAATTATACAACACTTATGCTAATGGTTATAACTGGACTGATAATGAGAGAGGGGGGAAGAAAAATAGGTGGAGAAGTGTTAACAGAATGCCGTGGAATGAGAGCTGCACGAGGTGATAGGAAGGACTCACATGGTTCCTTTCGGCACCGTCATGTTCAATCCGTCCAAAATGACGTTTGGATTACTCTTCGGTCCATATTTCTTGTAGGCGCGTCTGACACAGATAGCTTGCCGTCTCCGCGTCGCGACCGTGGACGTCTGTGGTTGAAACTGCGCCCTCCGCGTCTTCAGCTCCAGCGAAGGAACTACGCTCGTAGTTGTACCAGCAGCTACTTCCATAGCTGAAAATGAAAGAGAACATGAGCCGGGGATTCCTCCGAGAGTTCGGTTTACAGTTGCAGCGATGTGCTTATCGCAGACGCGAGCCACAGCTTCATATACTATCAGCGAGTGCGTCGCGTCCGCGCGGAGACACAGGGACGCGGAGACACAGGGACGCGGGGACACGAGGAGACACGATGATGCGCGAGGGCGCAGGCATCGACACGAAACAAATGCCGCGCGAACCGAGCGGAAAATTCGAGGCGTCCGTCGTTGTTATTTCGCAAACGCTACCCCCGAACGATGATGAAAGCACCGTCGATGGTATGAAAATTCCTGGAGACGAACGTCGAACCTCCGAGCAAAAGTGTGTTACGTTGTCAGTCGCGGCGAGCGGACGAGTGAAACTTTGATACTCGCCTCCATTTTTCACCCAAGTAAATGTAAATTATGAACACGTAACGCATTACGCACCTCTGCGGTTGCTCGTGTGACCATGTATACGGGGAATTCCATACAGAGTCGATTCCAATAACTTTCGTATTCGTTTTCTTTCCCTTTCCCCCCCCCCCCCCCCCCCCCCCAACAACGACTCACTGCCGCGGAGTTTTACTCATTGTCAGTGAAACTGACACCTGTCATTTTTTCTAACGCGCTCGAAGACCACGTTCCATCTGTACTAGGTCAAGGTTTGCTGCCCAATCAATTTTAGTTAGTTCGAAGAAATGATCAGCGTCGGATTGCATATGCCGTAATAACGATAACGCGAATCTCGACATTTTTATCATTGATGCAGCGTGTCGCGAACATGCTGCCTGTTATGACTGGGAAGAGCACACCTTCGCCGTACAAATTTCAAATTCACAATAATCTTGCAGCGCTTCTGGACCAAATTCGGAGGCCAGGCAAAAAATACTACATCGTGACAAAAAAAATCAGAGAATAGCCAAGAAGTTTTCGGAGTTCTCGTTTCCTAGAGAAATTTCAAGAGCACGTAATGTTGTAGAATGTTCAATTGATAAATGAATAAATAAAAATGAGCGAACACTTCGAGCTTGCTGAATCATTGGAGAAATAAAGGATTGCAAAAAAAAAAATGGTAAAAAACGGGATAGGCTGTTCAGCATTGGCAAGAGAACAGTTATCTGGAAAAAACAGACATCTGTTGGGAATTATTTCCAGTTTCAACGGCACTAGCGTGGATGTGAAATACGTCCTTCAAACGGCCTAAAAAAACAAGATTGCCGCCTCCGGCATTTTTTTTTCCATCATAGATCTTCGAAGGCAATTGCTTGCGATGCGATGGTTGCGGCGATCCAGGTGCAACCCTTGCAAGCCATTCGTAGGTACGAATAAACGCGCGAGCAAATCCATTCGCATGTAAAAAAAAAGAAAAAAACCCGAATAGATTGGCGGAATTATCAAAGGCTCGAATAAACAGGAATTCGTAACGAATGATTAATCGAGTAGATAGATCTCATTTACGTACACTTCGTGAGTCACGGTTTGGGCCTGCTAATGAATGGATATCCGATGAAAAATGGCGACTCATCGTTCTGCTGTAAATAACGAAGTTATTCACGTTTTTGATTCGACGACGATCGACCCGTTAACGACCCTTTGATCGAATCGTCGAAAATCGATGAGAGTCGGTTCGAACGAAACGGAGTATCGAGATCCGTGGAAATTTTCTCCCAGCGAAAATTCCATTCCATCGCTTTTTGGCGTGAAGAAAAGAAAAACTCTTCGTACGAAAACTCAGCAATTAGGGAAACTGCTCGCTCCTTTTGCTCGGTAATGGCCAAAGCAAAGAATCTCTATCGAGGCGGATATTTGCTCAAGGTTTGATTAAATTACGAGGAATCGTCGGCTCGATATTGAAAAAACGAGCGCGCGATAGGAATATTCTTCGCGATATTTATCGTCGTCAATCGTAATCGATTCGTCGGGCAACCGGACGCCACGATCTTTGATAAACAATTTTTTCTCTACTCCATTTCGTTCGATTTCGTAACCGTCGAATTAAAAAGCCGCCGAGCGGTAATTTTCCAAATGACCGCAGAAGCTGAAGTCGTATTGTTGTTGTTTTCGAAATTAGACGATTTTTATCGCCTCGGGATCGTGAATTTCACCGAGAGGCGAGCTCCCTGCACTCGAAACCTTCGTAATAATCGCATTCTGTTGCAATTAAACCGCAACCACCACCGTTAATTACCTTTCCTTACGTAACATTCATTTTCTAAATAGACAACGACCTCTGGAAATCTTTCACTCTTCGCTACAATCACTTTTCAAGTTTCTGAATCATCTTGCGACACGTTTCCAACGAAATCCAACCGCGTTTCAAGGCTACAATTTCTACCACCAATATTCCATAACTCTTTCCAGTGTCGCTGTTCTCCCCAAATCCAGTTTTTCTTAATTTAACCCTTTCAGTCACGAATCTCTTCAGCCATCTTTTTTTTCAATGAAATTTGGCGTGCAAGTGTTTCTCAGATTGTTGATTTCGGATCCACTGTCAAAATTGCAAAATCAGTCCAACATTTCGTAAAAAATGCCCTAATTCAACATATTGAATCCGCCATTTTGAATTTCAAAAATCCATAATCAGCGAGCTCAGACCTCTTTATACGAAGTTTCAGACTGTACCAGCTATCATCTCGTCTTGGCATAAATTTAGTGTTAAAATTTTCTTTTTTTCATAATAATTTATAATTAGTAATAATTATTCTAAATTGTTATCCAATATTTTTTTTCTAACTTGTAACGACATCGATAAAAAAACTGTTCATAAACGTTAATGATCCAGATTCGTCGAAGCTGAGTTTTTTATTGGTACATTGAAAAATAGACGTTGTAACATGAGTCGAGTGTGATTTTGTGAGGAATAATAATCGAATTATTATCATAGAGAATTGCTTTAGCTATCAATTCGTTGGGTAATGTTCTCGTGCAAAAGTTGGCCGTTGGCGAGCGATGCGCAAAAAAGTATGTTGTCGTCGTCGTTTATCTAGTAATTATCTATACTCGATGAAGATTTGTTGCATCGTAGCCAATTTGCAGTATGTAAATACCGTGCAAATTACTCACCTAACTCGTTCACAGTAGTGGAAAATAAACGATCGGATAACAGGATATTTGGGCAGTAAAGTAGCGAGGCGCGGTAAAAATCGATCGTAACTCTGGGCAAATCGGAATGCGAAAAAGAAAAAACTGTGCAAAGTTGTTCCGCGAGTCCGTCAATTTTGCGACGTACGTACGTTGAAATAATTGTAGATTTGGTTTAATTACCGCATCGATCATCCAGCACCTCGACGATCGCGGCGCAGAATTAAAAGTCGATTAATTGATACGACGAGGCGGGAAATGCGATGAAAAATGGAGAAGAGAAAAAACACGATGGACGAAGAAAAACAAGATCGCTAAGAAAAATCGAGCGATAAATATCGTCCGACGACGACCATGAGAAGATCGATCTCGCCGCAGCGATTCCTCGCGCCTTGGAAAACATTTTTTTTCTCCTTATTAGAACAAAAAAAGTGGGAAAATTTCTACGAAATTTCAGAACGAAGACGAGTCTCGTGCAACGTTGATGAACAAAAGCGCGTCGAAATCATTCACAAAAGTGCGGTGCACAGAAATAAAAAAAAATAATCGTCGTGCGAGAGAAATTCGCGTGCCGATTTTTGGGAAATCGGCACAAAAATTCAGCATCTATAGAAAGTATGCGAATTGGTTCCAGAAATTGAAAACGCGAGTTCAGATTTGTCTGGTTATTGTTAAAATGATGAGTTGCGCTGGATTTACTAATTGCTTTGTCGTCATGATTTTTGCTCGATTTGTGTCCAATTATTAGGACATTGGTAACGAGAGATCGATGCGAAGAAAACTGCGATGGCGCGGTTCGTTTATCGAGGATTAATTGTTCGCCGGAAAAACTAGAATAACGAGTCGTTGCGTTGAGGTTGTTATTAACGAAGTCGTGAGCGACAAATCAGATTCCACAGTCAAGATTCGATCGATTTAAAAGATACTTTGGTGCATCGGTACAGAAATTCGGGTCGAAAAACAAATGAATACTATTGAAAATCATCGATCGCGGTTCGTAAAGCGTTTAAAAATCGACCGAGCGTCGCAACGGGAACTGCTGACATTTTTATTGAGATGCGATTTACGAAAAATCGAAGATGCAAAAAAAAGGAGGAGAAGGCATAAAAAATACGAAAGTGGGAAGCGATTTATGGAAGTTGAAAAAATCGAACGGGGAGCGAAAGACGAAGATGGACATCGAGAAATCGGCGGTCGAAAAATGCAGCACGAAATATGATATAGAAATTGTAAAAAAAAAAAATAATTGAAAATCGGTGAAAAAAAAAAAGAAAATCGAAGATGAAATTTTATTTGATATCGATGAAATGTGAGACGGATGACGTTGCAGCGTAAATAATGCGACGCAATGGTCGCGATTGCTTCGGCTAATGACAATTGGAGATGACGAATAACTAGTCCATTCGTTTCGTCGGTGTCAGCAAAATGTATGTGGCCCAGAAACAAAAGACTGCCGACGCATTACCAAGGTATTTTCTTTCCTTTGTTTACATCTTTCACCGACCTCGCACAAATCGTCGGATATTTTGAAAACCATTTTGTAATCACATCCCCAAGCCAGCAGTCGATTTTCTCCATAATCGGTCGATTTTCCCCCAAAATCGGTCGATTTTCCCCCAAAATCGGTCGATTTCCTCCAAAAATCGGTTGATATTCTCAAAAATCGGTCGATTTTCTCTAAAAGTCGGTCGATATTCTTTAAAAAACGTCGAGTTTTTCCAAAATCGGTCGATTTTCTCGAAAAATCGGTTGCTGTGTGTAAAAAATCGGTTGATGCACGCGAAAAATCGGATGCGGGAAATCGTTTTTGTGGTATTTACTTTGGTCTGAAATTACAACAAAATCGTTCGATATTTTTATTCGAACCGATTCAGATTTTTCTCGCGCTGCTTACCGATTTTTGTAGCGATTTTTGAAGAGAAAAAAAATTGGAAACTTTGAATTGATTTTTCGCAGTCCGATGCATCCGACGAAGGTGCGTGAAGCAGACTGTATAATAAAACAAAGACACCAACCTGTCGAGCCGTGTTACGAGCCGATCTCCAATAAGATTCTCGTCTCCGCTGGACCGAATCGTAAGCTCCGATTGATCGTCGTTCGTCGCTCACCGGATCATCAAATCTTCCCGAACCACAAATCGGATCACGCACTTTCGTTACCAAGATCGTCAACAACAACCAAAAACGCACTTCGACGAGAGGATCGGTAAGTTTTTCGAAAAAGCAAACTCAACTTGTTACCACCGACGAATCACCGCGTCGACTGCGGCTGTCCCGAGCCGAGCGTTCCTTCGCGGAGAATCAAACTCTTGCAGCAACAGCGCTGCTGACCGATCGCCGTAGCCGTAGTAGGAAAGCACAGTTCTGTTACAGTGGGGGGATCGGTTACCAGAGTTTCTGTTGTCGATTCCTGTATTCGATGCTGCTCACCGCGAGACGACGGAGCGCGAAGAAGTATGTAAGTAAGTACGGAAAAACGACGGCTAGATATCTCAGAAAAACAGTCAACACGTCTAGTCTAGTCGACGTACCGGGTGTCTTGCCGATCTCGACGATTTTCGCAAATCGGATCGAAACTGCGTTCTCAAACGAAGCTGGGATTCGACTGTGAACACGTGAAACATGTTCCTCTGCCATGGTTAAAAAAACGCTGCCTGACAATTCGTCATTAAATTGAGAACGCGCTTTGTTCATTCTTCTTCGTCTTACAAAATCGCTCGACGAGGTGTGAAAGGGGAGTTGTGGCCAAAAACTGAAAACAGAGATTTCCTTCAAACTTTGTAGATCTGCAGCAATTTATCTCTCTCGGCATGCTGTGAAAATTTTGGAATTTCGGAACGAAATCTCCCTCTGTTTTCAGGTTTGGGTCACAACTCCCTAGATATACAGCGGGGATAAAATGTCGTGTAGTAAGTACTAGTAGCAGAGTAGCTACGTGCCACTGATCTTGATAGAGATCGCGGCTACCGATTTGCCTTTCATTGTCTCGATGTAGCGGTTTGTTCGCGAATTTTGCCTAGCAGTTTCTCGCGAACGCAAATTGTCACAATAAATTGGATGCATGATCGAGCTTCCAATAACTTAGCGAGGAAAACTTATTTCAGCAGATACCATTCGCTCTTGGCAATGGACGTCAATGCTACGATACAAATTTTATAGAGAAGATGGGAAAGACCAGTTTGCTAACTATTTCGAGAATCGAGTAATCGACAAATAATTATTTGATTACAATACAGTCGACTAAAGATAATATTCTAACAATATATTAAAATTAATCGAATTGATCAGCAAATAAGTAAATTAATATTGCATTATAATAGTAATATAATTATGGGTAAATAATTATTCAACATAGAAATATAATAGTATAAAAATTAGGATTTATTGTTAAATAATTACATCATTATAAATGATTATTTATAACCGGACTAGTTGTTGTATTAACGCAGGATCAAAGTTCTTATAGGACGAGAGATTTTTGTCTCGATGCTACTTAACGAATTAGAAGTAGTTAAAATCACGCGACACAAATTCCACCGAATTGGTGGAGATGGAAACTCCAAATCGATTTTACGCACCGCGATCATTAAATTTGTCCGTGACTAGACGAAATATCTGCTGCGGTTGCGCGTATATCGTGGTTTTTCGAGGAAACTTTTTTACGTCAGATGCGGGAAATGAGAGACGATTTGACCAACGGACTGCGAATCGGTGACGCTAGAAACGGAATGACGTTGGTGAATTTCGGAAAAATGTCCGTAGGACAATCGGATCTCGAATCCGGAACGAGCGACGCGCAACGATGTGATAAGCTGCCAGGCGATCTCGAAGTAATCCGACACGTTGTATAGCCACGACTTGGATTATAAAAGTTTGCCGGTTGTATAACGGCGTCAAAATTTTTCTGCCACGTTTACGACGATTTAAAACCTGCCGATGGACTTTCTATTTTTACTCGGAGAAAGAGAATATCCGGGCGATATTACTCGATTCAGAAATATCTGCTGCGCAGCGTTTCCTTCCTTTCTCGCCGATTCCGGACCAAAATTTCCGAAAAAATGTGCCGCTACTATTTTTCCCACGATATCACGGCCAAAAGATTTTATCTACTTATTTATTTATCTATTCATCTATTTGATTTTTTAATTTTTTTTTTCAAGGTCAAACGTTTCGTTTCACTGATATTTTTCGGTCACAAATTCGTTGGTTCTCGCTGCAACGGAGTATTCGGCTCTTTTTCTCTGGAAGCTCGCATCGGAGATTCTAATTGGTCGTTGACATTGAGCTTTCGATGGTATTTCACGATTTTTGAGCGTCTTCCTTCTGAAACGTGCGCCCATGTTTTTTACAAATTTATCGCTTGATTTTCGAAAACATTTCTCAGATTACATTTCGCTGAACGCGACGAACGATCGAGATTCACGGTGAAAGTACCGGAGAATCGGCACGATGATAGGAGATTCGATTAAAAAATGAAACTTGGATCGATTCTCCTCGTTTTTTTGCGCGAACAACGAGCCTTTTTTACAAACTGAACTACACGCTTTTTTCCACGCGACGAGGAAACTGTGAGTCAGAGAACGACGAGGCTGTAAGATTTTGAACACCGATTGTCTGGCTGCTGCGTCACGACCGATCGACGACTAATAATGAAAGTGTTACCGTTTCGACAGATTCCTACTTTTCATCCGGTTATTCATAACTAATGATCTCGTTACCTAACCGTAGCCGCGCAAAACACTGCCGCGTGTGCCGTAATATCGATACCTTCGAAATACACATATGCAGACGCAATTGACACGAGGACGCAGAAAAACGCTGCGAGGATACGCGACTGACGATGAGTCACGTTTCCGTCAAAATTTCGACAACGTCACTTCTACGCGTTATTTACACAACGAACATTTCACACTTCCTGGATTTTCGCTCGTGACCATTTTTTTTTTTTTAACCTCCACGTAATAAAAATAATGTTTAGTATTTCGCTGATGATGATCTGATTTACCAGTCCAATTTTTTGAGAACTGGTGGCGTGAAAATCAGGTGAAATTTATCCGTTTGTATACAAATCGTGCGCGAATAATTATTTTTTACGGATGAGAAGCAAGGAGCGAGTACGTTTTGCGGAGAACCGCGTATACTCGCCTAATGACGTGGACACTCGTTGTTTTGAAAATCAGGAACACTACTCGACTGCACACGAAGGTTACGCTGCACTCGAAGGTCTTATCGTTGTTTTTTCGATGAGCAGAGGACACATCGGTCGAGCTACGTATGCTAAACTTTGCAAATTGCGCACAAGATCTTCTTATACGAACGCCCAATCGTTCTTTTTCTCGCTATTCAACGAAAAAAACGCATAATTCACAATAAAAATTCATAAAATGCATTAAAAAAGTACCCACAATTCGTAAATACCGCCGAATTTCGTTCGTCTGGGATGAAATAATATTTGTTTGATTCTTTATTCATTTTATCTATGTTTTATATTTTATTAATTTCATTTATAGCATTTAGTTTATTTAGGTTATTCGTTTAATTATCCTTATTTAAAAAAAAAAACAACAATTTGATGAGGTGAGAAATGAAATGTTACAAAAAATGAACTCTGAGAAAATACGAATTTGAAATCGATTTAGAAAATGATACTTTTTTGCAGGTTGCACAAAGATCGCGCTGTGACGTTTTGCAAATGTTCCAGTTGCATAGTAGGTCGAAACGTGTTCGAACCTCGGCGTATAACGTTAAAGTCTAGAGAAAAAAAAAGGATACCTACGGCTAAGCCAGAAGCTTAAGTCCGCTTAAGTCACTCTTTGACGTCATGATACACGATTCGCGTGTTTCCGAACCTATAAAACTAATTACCATCTCGTCGACGTTCCATTCCTGTTGTACATTTCGATCGGAGCTAACGGTCATTAATATTTTGCTAAGCGGAATTTCGAAAACTTGATCGTGCGTCAGAAACGAGGATATTTCTGCATACTCATCCTCTCATATTCTGCGTTGCCTACGTATCTCGCGATACCGGATAGCGCAGAGAAAAATAGGAATAACTCAACGCGCGCGCCTGATTGCCGGCAGCCCGCCTGACGCGCGTGTAACTTGCGTTGCCTATCGCCAGGCGCTCGCCGAATGATTCACGGCGCTAGACTGTGCGCGCAGACGGGAAATCGTACGTAGTTTTCTCCCGCATCGACGTAAACAATCTTTGGGTATTGCTGGGTATATTATAGGGGCTCCCCGAATTGTTCAATTCATCGCACCCAGCGACGCGTATTTTCGAAAAAATGCTTAACGCGTCACCGTGAAACGGCACGTTACCTCACGATGTTCAAACAACATGTTTGTGAAGCGTAAATATGTAGTGGTGATATAACTACGTATATTCGAAGGTATCCGCGAGCTTCGAGGTCGCGAGGTCCGTAGAAACCAGAGCCATAAAATCCTCTCGAAATTCATCGCTGAAACAAATGAAACGCGAGATGCTGGCACTATTTTTTTTTTTTTTTTTTTTTTTTTCAAACACCCGGTACATGATTGGTCTCTATTTGCTAGCACGTACAGGCCAAAAGGTTCGGCTGACGCAGGAGGATAAAAAATTTCACGTCGGTAATGCATAATTATTATGAATTTCCTCAAGACGAGACAAACACGACGAGAACACGGGTCTCTCCAGACGAAATGGACTTATGACCGACGTATGTTTTCCCTTCAAATTATTCAATGAGTTTTTATCTCGCGGCTGGACGGTGTACATTGGATTGGGATAATCTGCCACGACGATGATATTAGATTACGGAGGCAGAGGTTTCCGAGCAAAAAACAGGTGTCAAGGAAAACGTCTCCTCGTACACGGTACCCGACATAGATCTTCTAATCAACTCATCGACGCGGATGACGCGTGTCGTGCATTATTCATCGCGACGTCCAACGATTCGGCATCGTCATCCCACGTTTCACCGCGAAGATTCCACATTCCGCGTCGAAAAAACACAAATTCGTTTGACCTCGAACAGGAGAAAAACGACACACCAAGCAATTTTCCCCGACACGATCCTCTCATTTCAAGTCGATGAACAAATATGTAAAAAAAAATGGCATTGCGTTGGAAAATTAATAATCACGAGAGCTTAGGAAAATTTTGGTGTCGGTAGTTTTTGAGTAAAAAAACGTGAAATTTGATTACGAATCGGCCGTCAAATTTTGGGAATTCAAAATGGCGGGTTCAATATGGCCGACAAAAATATTGAAATGTGGCCATTTTTTTTCGGAAATTTGGTACTCAGTCGATTCTGAGGTCGCGGATTTCGCAACTTTGACCACGGATTCGTCGTTTTCCATCGTTTTTGCGTCGATTAATCATTTGACAATGAAAAAAAACCACGATTTGCGACGCGAAGCTCGCGCGCGCGTGGCAAAATGCAGAGGAATCAGCTGGTGTTACGCGCAGCGAGGCTCGAAGGCAGAACCGGTAATACGACGATCGAGCGGGTGCAAAAAATCGAGTGCAGAAACGCCGGGGATTAAGATTTGGTCCCGCGACTACGGCGTCAAAAAACGCGGTGAGCCTCGGCCATCTCGCGGAAATGGAACCTTCAAGGTTCATGCCGACGGGCAAATTCGGATTTACCCGCGCTACCATCGAAATAATCGGACCGATTTGTTCGCTCGGTCTCTCTGTAATCTGATTGTCCGATAATTTATTTGCGCCGCGTGATCTACGCGATCGTTACGTCACATAAATCCGCGTTGACCATCACGAATAGCAGTAGTTTTTTTTTTTTATTCGACAGCGTGCTTTTTCTACTATTTTTCGTCCAAGCGACTCGCGTCAAATTTTTCTGTACTCTTAATAGCGTTTGATTTTAACAGATACTTTCTGGCTACTTGCGATCTTTCCACTGCGCCGAATAGACTGGGGAATAAAGTAGAAATCCAAGATTTATAAAATACGAAAAAAAATTATGATCTTTTTTGTATTATTTTTACGTGGAATATTCCAGAAACAGGCATCATTTTGACCCGATGTGCAGTTCAGATTTGGATTAAGGACGTCAGAATCTGTATGTTCGTGTTAAAACGTTGAACAAACATTTTTATCGCAGACTCGTGTCAGATTTGTTGTTCAGGGTGTTGGAAAAGAGCTGGGGAGACTGTTGAGTTATTGTGTAAGAAAGGAATGAAGGTCAAGGTCATGGTATTGGTGAGATTCGACGGCAGGTCTAATTTTCGGCGGGAAAATGATCTATAATTATCGTCGCATCGCTTCGGGGTGGGATTAAATTTGGGAGCCGTACGTCGCCTCGAGCTCGCGATTGCTCGCGATCAACGATCATTTATCACGACGATTCAACACGCAACGGAACGTTGTTTCGAATTTGTCTCGGAATTTGTATGCCGAATCGAGCGAATTCTTGCACTTGCAGCGCCTAACGGTGCTCAGCAGCCGTCCGAGGCTGTTTTCGACGCCAAAGTCGCGCAAACAACGAACTTGAGAGAAAATTCCACAAATCGAAACAAACAAACCAAAACGTTCGAGTTTCTCAACCATTTTTTTCCTCTTTCACTCTCACCGGTAGATTTTTTCCTCGACTTTCACTTGTTTTCCCAATTCCTGCTCATTCGCGCTCTTTCGACTCACGATTTTACGAATTTTCCGGTAAAAAATCGGTAACGTCGTACAGCGATGAAGAATCATTCAACGGTCCTGGAAATGAAATGGAAATTT
The DNA here is from genome assembly GCA_963969455.1 of Arge pagana. Classification (NCBI taxonomy): domain Eukaryota; kingdom Metazoa; phylum Arthropoda; class Insecta; order Hymenoptera; family Argidae; genus Arge; species Arge pagana. The sequence goes on from OZ018310.1 coordinate 23,323,346, forward strand.
TTCCATGCGGACCACAAAAATCCGGAGAATTTAAACAGCGCTGGATGAAAAAAAAATTTCTCGATCGAGAACTTGGTAAAAATGATATGAGCGGGAAATTTGGGAAAACCGGGTCGACAGATACGGAGAAAGATATCGCGGTTGGATAATGATCGTGAAATAAAATGAGACACGCGGTATACGAGTTCCGTTGCATATCTTCCGAGAGCCCGGAGTTTTAGCCTAGGGTTTGAGCCTCGTATGAATTCAGCGCTGCGGTTTGGGTTTCGGCCGAAATGCAGTTCTGCACCAGCGACGCAGCCATACAGGCCAACGAACCTCCATCTTACACCGGTGCAACCTTTTCATCAAGCACAGCCAGACATCGCTATCTCACCTGGACGCTATCAATTTTTTAACGCTTATACGCAAAATTTAGAAATATGGTAAGTTTTTTCTGAAATATGGTATACAGGGGCTTCTGGGGCCGCTGATTTGGCGATATTGGCAGCGAATTCGTAACCATTATACACCAAATTTCATTTTTAAAAAACGATGGCTGAAAAAATTTCCCATTTCCAATAGGATTTCGACCTGCAAATCGGAAAAATGTCGATCAACGTCGCGAGCTGCCATGAAATTGCCGGCTACTTTTGTCCTATGGTCACTCTCCACAATTTTAGGCCACGGTCGTTCCTCGGAGAAAAATTATAGAATATGCAAGCCAAATAACAAAGATAATCGATTGAGAAATTGGAAACTACCTTCGGTTTGATCAGCTCAAAGCCGCGTGGGCAAGTTTTCACCGCCAGGACCAGTCACACGCACGCTTAGACTCACCGTGTCATTATTTACGTACCACTTAGTAAACGAATAGTACGCAGCGGATCAGCACGTCGCGGTAAGACCGACCGTTTCAAGGTGCGAGTCGACCGAGTAACTCTATATCTAGAAAAATAAATAACCGGAACAGGCGTCAAAAAACGTATACCACAAAAGTTTGTCCCTCGAAAATATCAGCATTCCACTCCTAAAGAACGCACAGCCAAAAATATTCAATGAAAAAAACGAGGAACCAAGATCATACAATAACTTCAATTTTTACTACATTTTTTACAGCGAAAACCGCTGAAAAAAAACATTTTTTTAGCAAACTCCGCGATTTTGTTTACCATGCATAACAAATAATAATTGCAGTCTCAGTTATACTTTATCTAATAATATTCGATTTTTATGTTTCGCATGATTTCTTGCAGAGATATCGATAACGTCGGTGACTTTTTGAAGCCTTGAATCGGCTGACATTCTTTATAAGCAAATTTTGAGTAGAACGAATACAAACATTTTTTCACATATATTACGGGCGCATTTACTGAGCCCAACAACTTTTCTATCAAAATCTATCATAGCAATGTCTGAAGAAATCGCAGGAACAGCGATTTTCCTCGAGTGTTCACAGCAGACTCATTGAGCGATGGAAGATGATCGTGAAAATGAAAAAAAAAAATCTTCGCTATTCAAATCTCCCGCCACTACACCGCCGCTACTCCGTTGATAAAATCACTTTCCATCTGCCTTCTCATTTGACGCGGAAACAGACGAGCAGGCATCTGCCTGCTTGTGCCAGCGGTCGATAAAGCAGATACCTTTTTTTTCCCTCTTACCATGCACTGATAAAAGACGAGAGCACTGATCGACGGTCGATAATGCAGCGAGCGATGCTTGTCTCCAATTTTTATTTCAGTCCCCGGTCGGTAAAACAGTTTTCTTTTTTACCGCTCCTGCTGCTTTGGCCCAATAAATACTCGATTACATATTCCAAATTTTTCTTTTCTGCTCGTATAATCATGTCCAAACAGATCCGTATAAAAAGTTGAGAACGGTGGCTCGTGCGGTGATTGTACCCGGAAAAAAAGTTCGCGTTCTGGGATCCTTCTCATGAGAGATGGCTCTTTCGAAATGAAGTCAACCCACCCGCAATATGATTACTCGACTAATTGTTGCCGTTGTTACGCAGTGGAGTGGCTAAAAGATCGGTAAACAAATACAAAACGCGAGGACCGTATAATTGGTAATGATTAATCGTTCCGAATTTCAATAATCATCGAACATCAATCAGCACTTTTACTTATCCACTCATCGAGCACTCCTTCGAATGGAATGGAGTACAAAAACGACTTCCAAAAACGTAACCGCCGATCGTTTCATGCAAATTAGTCGTGCCTCGTCGACGTAACACTAGATTCCAGTTCTAAGATGAATACCTTCGTATTTCACGACTCCTCCGTCGGTGCTGAGAACCCAAAGCTAGCGAAATCTTCCTGCCATATGTGATATCCGATGTACAGACTGTTCAAATGACTATTAGAAATTACAAGGTTCACGGTAATAGTTGCGGAAATAAAATTGCACAGTACTGAGGGGGCCATCCAATGATACCAAAGTACCCTTAGGCTGGTGAATGGGGCCACTTTGAAACCTTGAATGGGAACGGAAATAATGGCAGAAAGAATATCCTCTGCGTATTCCAGCAATGAAAAAATGCTCGTAAGTTTACTGAAAACGTTGCAAACTCGAATGCTCGTAAAATTCTTGCAAACGCAGGTAATCAGCGTGAATTAGCATCTAAATGCCTTCGTGTTTACCAAACAATGACACAGCGCTATTCGTCCTTCGACCAACAATTTCCCGATGTGCACGACACTCCTTTGAAATTTCTAATGTCATTTTCAGAGTATAGTTAAACTATCGTCTTAAAACGACGCGAGTAGAGTCGCCGTGTATGTGATGTACAAATAAATGTATTCGAGCTGCTACCAAAAGTATGGGAATAAATTCGTTGACTTAAACATCCTTCAAGCTTCCATCAGCCTCGTGTTTCTGCATAAAATATTGGTATCTTCCTTCGGAGGTCGTATTGCCGCGTTTGATGCGAAGAGAATGATAAGATATACAGGTCGTAAAAGATTTCGACAGTGAAATTAACTCCGAGGATTTAATTGGTATTGAAAAAAAACTATTTTTTTTCATTTTTTTTTTGTGTAAACGAATCAAATAATTTTTGGAATAGGACATTAAAAAAATTACATTCACAGCTTTTTTTTTATTTGTCCGCCAAACCAAAACTCCATGTTTACTCGGTACACGGAGTGTTTTTCGTTGTTATTCCGGGTGATGTGAACAAAAATTCGCTCCCGATTTTTTACAGTGAAAGAATGAAACACTGAAAGTATCAGGTGAACGGATAAAAACGAGGTAGGTTTCCAAGGTTCGTAATTAGTCGATCGCCTTGGGTTATTACCTGGATCGATGTTGTTTATCTAACGACCTGCTAACAGTTTTCCCCAGGTTTTTTTTTTAATGCAAAAATAAAACTCGTCGTTGCATAGTTATTCCTGCAGTCTACAAATTCGAAAACTCGGCGCTCGATCCCCACTGGTTACGCTTCTTGCGAGCGCCCAAAAATTGGCGCGGCACCGATTTGCTTATTTTGGAAATGTGCATTCCGATTTTTTTCCCAGAGGAATTCGCCGTCCCGTTTTCCACTTTGCGACGTTCTGTCAAAACAATGGCGAGAGATTATTATTTGTGAAAGTAGCGTCGTTCAAAGTCGGACGCCTCGGGTTATTTGGAGCCAAAGAAATCCGACACATCGCGAGTGGGCAACGAAACTAACCGTAAGCTTGCAGGAATTTTCTGGTTCCCAAAACTCGAACGTTTTTTCGAAATCCACCGCGTAACTTTTTTTTTTTTTAATATCCGCTAATTTCTGTCGAATGAAATTTTCTACTCAACCCAATCCAAAAAATACTGCAACGATGAACAGAAATTGCCAAATATTACCAGTCTACTATTCAATCTACTGTCCGTTTTCGCGTTTATTCGCGCTCGTGACGTTATAGGTTTAATTTAATGAAAAATGAAGTAAAAATACACCTCGAAATTCGCGAATCTTGTGAATTCCAAATTAGAAATTCAAGGCGACTAACATATTCCTAGACAACTAACATATTCATCGAGCAACTCGTATCACCGGATCGGTGGGTAATATTGATTTCGTTTTTATACCAATACGAATTGATTTCATCAAGAATTTGCATTGACCTTGGAAACGTCGTAGAACGAGGCAAAAACGGTATCGGAAATCTATCTGCCTTATAACTGCCTCTAAATTCCCACGAAATCGCTACGAAATTTTGTTATAAATTGGTTATTTGTTGCTAAATTTAATAAAAAATCCGTTATTTATTGTTAAATTTCTTACTAAATTTGCTATTCGTGGTTAAATGTTGTTACAAATTTGTTATTTGCTGCTAAATGTTGTTATAAATCTGTTATATGCTGGTAAATCTTGTTGAAAATGTGTTAGGTATGACGAAAAATAATGAAAAAATTATGCTTTCGTCTCTAAAAATCCGTTGCACGTCTTCCGTCCCGTTGGCATCGGATAACGTTACGATTTGCGTCTTGTTTAACTTGTCTAGTTGCCGACATGCAATACGATACGATGAAACTCGAGTGCGGCGGCATTTACGCGGCCAACGTACTTCATTCATCCGGTTCCGCGTTACCTGACCACGACGCGAGTGACGCGCACGACGATGCAATTCGCGAATGCACTCTCTCGGCGCCGGTTTCCCTAAAATTAATATGCTCTGCGCTCTGCGTTGCACAATCTTACGACGATAACAAAAAACACGGGAATTTTTTTTCCATTCGCCTATGAATGGAATAGTTGAGAATTCCGTTGCACTCCGCGAATAGCCCCGAATTTCCAACGAGCTACATGCATCACCCTCGCAGCCAGCAAGAAGAACGTCCCGATGGTCCCATCTGCTAGCTCGACGGAGCACCGACTTTCGCGACCAACATTCTAACAGTTAGCTAGGTACCCAGCTAATTTCATCCCATCGAAGAGAAAAAATCCCAGCGACGATTGTTCCAACCGAAATGTGGGACGATGCTGTCGGAGTCCCCCATCGAACGGCCAATTCGCTTGCAGAGGTGAAAGACCAGACTTGAGCAGAAAGATGACATCGAGAAAAATTACACTCGGAAAAATTTGAAGAATCGCTCGCTGACTCGCCTTTTCGCGAAAATCGTCGCCACTCGAGTGCTTTTTATCGTAGATCTAGAAATCCGATGGCTCACGGTCGCGCGAGGCAGGACAATGCGGCTGAGACTACTCGTTCAGCAGAGCGTGTCAATTCTCTTATCCGCGGGAAGATCACGATCTGTCTGAATATTTCCCAGCTACACGACTCGATTTATCGAGGGTTGACCTAGTGGCTATTGGGAATAATTTTTTTTGTGGCAGTAGTCTAAGTTATCTTGTACAACGAATGTTGTAAAGGTATCGCGTCGCGTTCCAACTTTATTTCCACGCAGCAGAAAAAGGCTAGGTGGAAAAAAAAATGATTTTTTCGAAGAGACAGAAGGAATTTTGTGGGGAGTAGGTATGACTGAATTAGTTGAAGCGAAACTTGTTCCTCATTTGGTCTTAATAGGACGAATTTAACGGCATCCTCTTCGCACGAATGACTTTAGCAGAGCGTGGTGCGAGAAACATTGATGCGCGCGGAGGCGTATATCTCAGAGAATTATGGATACTCTGGAATCAAAAAAATACGTTCAGAAAGCTGAAATGTTATGCTACAAAGGCGTGAAAACAGAAGTAAAAAATATGCATTATTTTGGCTCCCAAAAAATCGTGAAGATCGAGTCTTGTTCCGGCCTCTCAGGCTGGTCTGACCCCTCAAGGCTTGAACTACTGGCGCGAAAAAATGGTCGTTTTTCCTACTCGCTTCTTCGAGGAGTTTCCGGTGGATAGTAGTTTCCAGAAGGAGTGGAAAGAGGCCGAAATTCGCGATGGAGACACGTTCGGTTCGCATCCTCGTCCATGGCGAACAGAAGCGATCGGTATCCCCACGCGTCGAGGAACGACGGTTTACCTGATTCGAAACTCGGTCTCAGGAGTGTCAGTTCGCCTGAGTCTCTCGCCGGCACGATAACCCGTCCTGAAATGACGCCGTGACCGTTTCCGCCTTTCGGTGTTTTCCGTTTCTCCGTTTTTCCGTTCTCCCCGCCTCGCCTATCCACCGATTCGAAATTCGACGCGCCCGTTTTTTTCCCACCTAATTAACGTCCTCGAAAGTCTCGCGTGCCTCGATAAGTCACGGCTCATTTCCGCTCGTTTGTAAGACACAGTCGTCGCCCTCCGTCGACCATTAAATTCCCCCCCCCCCCCCGTCGACAAATTATTCGCGCTCGAATTTCTTCCGCGCATCTAGCCGCCGAATTCCAAAACTGTTTCTCGGACAACGAGTCGCGTTCCGAACGTCGGTTTGTGAGAACAAAACGGTGAACACGCCGCGGGAAAAAGTGGAGTCGAAGTGAATCGGGCCTCAGAGACCCGTTTCGCCGCGCGACAGTGTCAGTGAAAGTGGACAACGAGTCTTGGAAACGGTAAGCTCGACGTGAAATTATTCCGCCAACCGTCTATTACACGCGGAATAGACCAGGAGAAATGTGGGCGATGACACGCAGACATATATATACAGAGAGAGAGAGAGAGAGAGACAGAGCGAGAGGTGCGATCATTTTAGCAGCTCCGTTTCGCACCTGCGTCACCATCGAATCCATCCTAAACACGAAAAACCAATTTGCCAGAAAAAAACCCCACAAATATCGCACAGCAAACGAGACGATCATTTTCTACCAAAAATTCGCGTCCTTTTTGATATTCAACGGTAAAAAAAAAATTTATTAAAAAAATTGCCACCTCTCGCAAAATGACTGGACATTTTTTTACTGTACACAATAATTTTTCGTGTACATCGAAATGGAGTTCCTGAAAGAGAAGCGTTTCGCAATTCTGGCGGTGATAAATGAAGCGGACGCGGTGTTAACGACTCGTGTTACGACGGCATCCACGAGAGAACGTAACTTCGAAATGCCTTCGACACGTGGATGCGGATCGCTTCCGTAAGGTTGACGTGGATTTTTCTGTTTTCTCGTTACAAACATTCGGTAATTATAAGTACATTAGGCGTAAATTAAGGTCACGAATAATTTAGGTCCGGCTCGTTCGTTGAGCATCGATCACCGTTCTTTTGACCAGAGATAATACTCGTTCTCTTCTTGCCACGAGTTCGAGGTTGGGAAAAAAAGCGTGGTTTTTTTTTTTACCAAGAGTGGTTTAGACATTCGTCGATAAATATTCTGCCCCTGTAACAAACATTGCGCTCATTTTTTCGTGTCGTTATAGTGACGAGCAACTGATTTATAGCGGGTGCGAAAAAAGAGTGGAGAGTCCGAAAAACAGCTGCGCGGAGTGCGAAGATTTCTTCTTCGTAAAATTCGTGAGATTTTGGCGGAATATTTTTGCAAATGGCGTACCGTTAGAAAATGTTAGGAAAAATTGGGTTTTGGAAAGTTCTGAGTGTACGTACGTCCTTGATACGGCGAGAACCGGCGTCGCTTGGTTTCTACGATAAGGACGAAAATAATTGTCATGCTCAGGCTCGCAGGGGAGGAAAAAGTGCACTTTTGCCGGAGAATCCGAAGTGATTCGTCGCGATCGTTCGACGAAATCGGAATACTCGGTCGATTTGCCGGATCATGATTTCACTTTCGATAGCCTCGCGATCCGTATTTTTATGCAACGCCTCAATAGCGTCGAAATCAACGGTCACGTCGCGTACAAACAATTGGATTTTCGTAACGCGGAGGTATGTTAATGAGGAGTATAGAAGTTAGCAGCGTGCAAAAGTCTTTCGATCTCGAGGTCAAGTTTCTCTTTCCGATGCTCGACATCGGGCGGCGAATTTCACTCGGTCGCGTGCGATACGCATTTTTGCGCGTGTACATATTTTCGGTTTATTCCGAAGGTCAGGACGATTCAGATTTACCGATTTATCGCGACGATACCTAAAATCGTCGTTATCTCGAGCCAATCGAGCAGGCCAAATATTTCGAAAATATCGAAGACCTCGGCGAATAACAGCGCCAAAAAACTCGACTCGAAGAGCACAACAACCGAAAACAAGGTACTCGCTAATAAAATCACCAACTCGATTCTATGACGAATACTAACACCAAAAAATTCTGTATTTTGTTCTGTCTGACAAATATTTTCGCCAATAATTATTATCATAATTATTATAATTATCATCAATATTATTATAGTCAAATCCATAAGCAACGAGTTTTTTATACTGTAATGATATCTCAATGGAGAATATTACAAACAAATAATTTGTTCCAACCTTTAATTACAATTTTTTTTATGACAGACTTTTAGAAATATATTATAAGTAATTGCTTTTCGTCATTTTTTAAATACGGAATACTTTGAAATGAAAGTTTACAGCAGAGTAAATTTTACATCGAAGCAAACTAGATTTTTTTAACACAAGGCTTCTTTTTTCTGCAAAATCATACAATTTTACAAATTGGATTCAATTGGGCAATTAAATTGGTTCAATTTTTTTGCAGCACCCTCCAAATTTTTAGTTTACGAGCCAAATAAACTGTCACAACAAAGTAAGCCCTTAATATTGTATTAAACATGCTCTGAAGACGATACATTTCCCGTTTAAATAATCCAAGATCTTACCACTTTTTACATTTAATTATTTTTCTCCCCGGCAAGTGATTATACAGCAACGAAAGACGTGTTCTTTTGTAGGAAATTGAACGCTCTACAAAAAAGGTGTCTTCTGATTTTTCGATAATTTCACTGCTTTGACAGTTATTCAAGGTCAAAGTGGAGCTTGCAGCGAATTTTCAGCTATTTTTTAATTTGACACCAAAGTGACAGTAATTGGACTTGGAAATTATTAGATCTATGAATAGAATTTATTCTCTAGAATAACGATTTGCGAAGCACATTTCGTTGCGAGTCATGCACAGGATGCGCGTGAGTCACGACAAATCGCGTCTCGCAGCTATGAAATCGATGCGATTGATATTCTCAAGCTCATCTCAACGCCTCGATAAAGACATCTATTCGCAATACGTAATGCGATGAATCGAGAAACAGACGAGGAAAATTTATTCCGCGAAATTTATATCTATTTCTCCCCGATCAGTTTCTGGGAGTCGGACAACGAATCGTTGAATAACGAAGATCGACGAGAATTCTTAACTTTGCGATAATTTTTTTTCGCGTCAACACATCCCAACATATCTGTTTCTCGATGGGTGGATGCTAAAACGAGCGACAAACAGTATAAATTAATATTTGGTCTCGCCGAGGAAGTATTAATTCGTCGACAAATTCTTCGTTTCTAGGGAAAACGACGGTTTCTTTTTTTTTTTGCCTCGATGTTGGTGGTCGGCGAGGATAGAAAATTGGCAGATATTAGTTGTCTCCTGCTTTGTGGCTCGTTTCGTATTCGCATCGCGTCGCCGGTCACGGTGGGCAGGACCGGAGTACGACGAGCACGTTGTAATCGTTGTAATTCGTTATGGCATTGCCTCCAACAGTAACGAGGACGAGCCACATGTATATTCGGAAGTCACGAAGCTGCAAAATTAACTGTGATCACGCAGCAACAATAACAACAACGTAACATCGGCGAATATACTGCACAATCATGTTCGCGATTTGTCCGTGAAAAATCCATTTGCGTTAAAACAAGCCGTTTGGCCACGGCAAATTCGCCACACTTTTCGCTCGTTTGTAAAAAAGTGAATCAGTCGAAACGCGCCTTTTCCTCGATTTTTGCTGAATGCACAATTTTTGCAAGACGCTAAATTAGATTTTTCCGTTTCACCGTGTTAGATTTACATTTTTGCACAAGTTTTTTAGGTTTGAAAAACAGGGAATAATGGATGCTGGACAGAGATTTTAGTCGGGGATTTTTGTAGGAGGGGAAAAACGGAGCGAAGAATTTTTTTGCCTCGCGATGGCCTTCGTCTCATGGGGATAATAAAAAAGAGATAAAAAATATACGCGATTATCGCGCTATTCGTATTCGGAGGGCTTGCTTACGGCGAGTGTTGTTTTTAGCAAATGTGAAAAATTGTCGAGCCTTGACCGTGCGATGTCGACTTTCGTAGGCTATTCGCTGACCGAAGCTGTACTACTTCCAGTAGGTACCTACTTGAAGGCTCGTTACGACGAGCGCGTCTCGGGTCGACCGGATTTCGTCAACCTTCGCGTGCCAATTTATCGCCAAACACATCGCCGAAACGTTTTTAAAGCTTCGTGACCTCTGCCTCCCATAAAAAGTCGACTCTTGTGCGTTGCGTGACCTTGAACGAGATTGATGTATTGTTGCGCGAGTATCTCGACTCCAATGGCTCCGGTCGTCTCTTGCTGTGCGAAACGGCTCGGGAATCATCTTCGACGGCTGAAATTGATGATCGTAAGAGATTTGCGGCGATTAGGAAATCGAGGAGTGATACGGTCAGGCCGATCGATTCGTTGATCTGCTCTACTGCAGGCACGTGCGCGTGCGAAACTGAGGGAGTCTCGTTTTTATCAATGGTGTGGTAGGACTCGTTGCGGCGAGGCACGAAGTACACCCTGCTGAGAATCCTCCGAAAAGCCTCAGCGAAGGGTCCTCAAAAAGGACGATTCTCGACTTTTCATCCCTGATAATTCGATGTTGAATTTTCCGATTACGAGGCTAATTTGGAACGCGTAGCGCTGAGATAATCGAGTTGAGTCTCGCGAGTTTCGTCTAACATAAACCAACTCGATCACGACAGCGAAATGGTTTCAGACCATTTAGACCCGACGTTCGTAAACGTAACTACGACGTTCGTAGGCGGGTGAGAAAAAAATACCCGTATTTTTTCTCTAGTCATTCGCAATTGTTTATAAAAAATTATTTAAACAAATTAGGATTAAAGTTGTAATTTGGAAAAACTGACTGCACCAGTCGATTCTACGGAGAAATTTATGATGGAAACGATATATATGACACTTTTTTGTCAAAGTTCATTTGTTAGTGTAAAACGGTTATAAACAATCGCGTGCTGGAGAGTATAAGTATCTACATACGCCAAATCCCAAGCTAAACTCGGACCGGATAGCATCAAACTAACTTTGCTATTCATAGACAAATGGAAAATATACCCGTGTTTTTCAATTGTTTATAGAAATTTATTTAAACAAATTACGATTCAAGTTCGTATTTAGCAAAACTGATTGCATCGATCCATTCTACGGGAAAAGTCACGACTATAAGCCATGTCAAACTTTCTTGTCAAACTTCAATTTGTCGACGTAAAATGGTTATAAACAATTAAATTTCTGAAACATGGAAGTTATTGAAAATTAGCGTTAACAAATTTGTTGTACAAATTTTAAAAAAACACTCAAAAACGTCTTCAACATTTTGTTACAAAAAAAGGTCGGTCAGCTTAGGCATCCAACTGTTAGCTCGCCACTCATATTTCGGAAATTCAATTGTTTATAACTGTTTTACACTAACAAATCGAACTTTGACAAAAAAGTGTCATATATAACGTTTTCGGCATAACTTTGCCCGTAGAATCGACTGGTGCGATCAGTTTGTCGAAATAACAACTTTTGTCACAATTTGTTTAAATAATTTTTTATAAACAATTGCGAATTATCAAAGAAACAACACGGTTATTTTTTTCTGGCAGCATGATCGAGAGACGCGGAACCCCGATCGTTGTTTCGAAACGCGTTTTGATTTTCACTTCGTCCAAATGCCGCGCATGAAGCCGATGAAAAAACGAATCGAGCGAGACGCGCCGACATTTATTGCAGCGTTGACCGAAGCGTATTGGTAAATCGTGTGTATACTTCTGAATTAACTTCCAGTTGGCTAACTGGTTCGCATTTTTAATTGGCAATACCGCTATTAGCTACGAGCTTGCGAAACGTACATGCGAAGACGCGTGTAGAGAAATCGAGCGAGTCGACTGACACGAGACTCGAGCATAACTATCTGCGGCAGCAATTCCGCAGTACGAATAAATCGAAAAAACGCCATTATCAGACTCGTCGTTCGCAGAGCAAGCCAAACGACTAAAAGTACGACTAAAAGTGACCAGAAAACTAATAGACTTTTTTGCAAGCTTCCCCATTCGAACGAGAAAGTTTTTTCCCCTCGACAAACTCTGCCATACATCAATGTCAATTTTTCGCGACTCGTCGTCAATTTTGTTCGCCGAACCGGATAAAAAATATAAAAAATATCAAACAAAAAACGCGCGAGTAACTCCAACGTTGTTTTTTTCTTATTTTATACACACGAGAAACTCGCAGTATTCCCTGATGCTGCGGCACGTTTCGTATAATTTCAATTAGCAAACGTTTTCTCCGTGTATTCTGCTGTTTTGTTTGATAATGTGTTTTCCTCGATATTTTTCCACTGTTATTTTACGACGAACAACATTCGTGCCAGAGCTGAAACAGCTACGATGCCGAGACGAATTAGGCTTACGTTACAAATTCCACGACATTTCTGAAACTATCGTTCGCTGATGCCGCTAGCCGATTAATATCCACGGTGAAAGTATCAGAGAAATGACACGACCACGTAACGTTCGATCACTATATGAATACCATACGAATTCGTAACTCTTTCGTTCGCAACTGGCCACCAGATTTTATTTAGCTTCCACATTTTTCGGCTACAAAATAAAAAGCAACAAACAATTTTTTCATCGAATAAATTCTATCATGCACATCAACATTTTTTTTTTTTTGACGTAATAAATATTTCAGAGCTGGAAAACAATTTTCAAATAGGGTACATCTCACAAAGAACAGGTGTCTACATATTTTGTTAGGTATGACAATATATATTTACTATTTACAATAAAATAATGTGAGCCATTTTTTTCTGAAACTTAAGTGATAAAGACACTAACACTCAGAAACACTCAAAACCACTAAAATTTGACGTCTCGGATTAGCAAATTAATAATGCAAAGATAATGATTTAACAAAAAATACCATCCTGTACTTGAGTAAAAATAGAAACTTTATCAAAAACTAATTTCAATCGCTTCGTTATATTTTATCGAAGCTTTCTGGATTTTTTTTACCAGAGTTACCACAGTAAATGCACAAAAAGTATAACTTTCTATAGTAGAATAATTTTTTTTATCACGTACTTAAAATATAGATCCTGGATGTTTCATCAAAACTTGGAGAAAAAAGAAATATGAATTATAAAGATTTATTATATTAATTTTAAAAAAATAAAAAATGAAAAACAAATAAATTTCCATAGTTAGAAAAAAAGTAATTGATTTACAATCACAGAAGATAAATCATTCGTGAGTAAAATTCGGCATTGAGTTAAAGCTTTCTAATAAAATTTGATTTTTTTCTCAATTAAGGGCGAAATTCTGATGTTCAGCATAGTTCAACTTCGTATTTGTTTTCTCTATTGTTATGACCCAAAATGTGCCTTTTGTCGGATAAAAAACGAGCTGAGGAGCAATAGGTTTCTGTAAAAGAAAAACCGACGAAACAGTTTTTATCGAATGATGAAGAGCACTTTGACCTTGAACTACACAAGAAGCGCTACAAATGCTATTCGATTACCGTTGCCAATTTGTAGCGGTTATTACACGACGTGGGTGTCAGTCGGAAGAAGAACCAGCGACGCGAGACTTTCTTTACTCAGCGACTAAAAAATTTTTTCGTGGAACGTGGCATTTTTCTTACGATCGCTTCTCGATGATGCATCCCTCGTTTTCGACGCGAACGCGACGTAGCTGCGATTCTACTCGTCGTCCGAACGTTTGTGCCCCCAAATCGAGACGAGCAAACAAAACAGGAACTCCGTAGCCTTCGATAAACAAATTTGACCACGAACCATCGGTAATAACGTCGTTCGTATGTCCAGCTTTGCCCGTTAATTATCCCTATTTGTATGATAATGTGTCCTTTGTACGAACGTGCAACGCGAAGACGTACCACGTGTTTACGACACGTTCGAAACAAAGTTCACGCGTTAGATGTATTCGTTCGTTCGCGCAGACCTGCGAGACGAAGGATAATAATAGAATTATTTAAAACTGCGATGTAGCATTTACCAGTTGCAAAATTGGGCGTCACGATGAGCCCTTTTATTTTAAAGGGATCATGTATAGCCTATGTCCACCCTGAAGGTCAACTCTCGATGTTGGTGAAAGAATTTTTAAAATCGGACCACTAGTTTTGGAGATTAGCCCCTACATCCGAAGTCGCACACTTTGTGGCTCGTTATAAAATTAGTATAGATCGTCGGGTTTGGACTCGGATAAATCGCGTTGCTGTTGTCTCTCCTCGGAAGGCGCAACGACTACAGAATCTTGTTTCTGATTTCAGATCGAGCGGAGGGGACTTCGAATTTCGCGGAACAATGGCGAACGAAGATGCGATCGTCGTGAAGAACGTGCGCAAGTGTTACGTCCAAGATGTGCCAGTCTTGGACGACTTAAACATGAGCGTCCAATCCGGATCAATGTGAGTTCCCGCGAAGAATAGTCGAATAAACGTGCGTACAACGCTAACATCGCGACGTGATCTCGAGGCAAATCGGAATCAATGCGAAAGAATGTCAGTTAGCTGGGGAAGAAATGTAAATGGAATTGAGAGAACGTGAGAATCGGCTGAAAACAGCATTTATTTCGCAGCCTCCCGTTAGATTTGTTAATACAGGACGATTTTCATCCTCTTCTGGGTTTTTCGAAAGGCTGAGGCAATCAACGATATCCGCTCGAATTTGGCCTCCGGTTAGGGACCACCAGTGTTTTCGCTGGTAGTAACTTGCTCCGGCTCCGAGGTCATCGAGACGTTATTTCCAGCCGAAGACGTAGCAGAGGGTCGCTCGGTCGTAGTAACGTTGGTCCACACTACTGCCTGTTCGAGGGCATCGATCAACACGTCGATCACGTGGGTCGAGTTATCAACGTTTTCCACCTTGCTATCTCCGGATCTGCGCAGATTTTTCTCACTCTTCTCGCCAACCTTCCTTCTCCGGCTACTCTGTTTCCCGTGACCCTTCCTACTCCTCCGCTGACTCCTCGCCTCTTCTTCTTCGCACGGATCCATTTCTTTCCTCGACCCAACGCCAACTTTCTTCCTCTCACCTCTCGCGTGCTCCACTACTTCGTAGCCCCTCGGCACCTCCAAATCAGGCCCATCGATCCGCTTCTCCAAATTCCTCGCGCCTTTCACCGCAATCGATGACTCGCGAGTTACCGCATCACGCGAGTTCGAACCCTCCGGTTTCGCAGCTCTCGCAAAGTCCGATTCCCCTTCAGCTGGTGGAAAATCTTCTCCGTGTATAGTCCCAGATTTCATCCCCGTGCTGTTACGATCATGTAGCGTATGCAGCCTCCCTGACGTTCTGTTCCGTTCTTCTTCCTCATCCAGTCTAAGAATCTCCTGAATAACATCCTCGTAATCCGCTAGCCTGCTCAAAAACGCCACCAACTCCTCCTCTTCTCTGGTCTGGCCTGCTGGATTTCTCCGCAGTTTCGAAATCACAGAGGCAATAGTAGGCCTCTTTTGGGCCTTCTCCTTCCTACTCTTCAAAACTGGTTCTTCAAGGCTGCTTGGTTTTCTCAAAGCTTTCAAAATCACAGGATCCATACCGACACTCCATTCTTCCAGCGTCGTTTTGTTGATGGATTGTGAAACGCTGTTTTCATCCTTAGTCGTCTTCATAGCATGGGTCAGAGCATCTTCGTAGTCCGTCACTTCGCCCGACTCCTGTGCCATAGTCTCGTCGTCCTCCAAGCTCCACGGATACCCTGTCTCGTATTGGATTGGTTTATCCCCTAGAATCATCCCAATATCTTCCTCATCCTCCTCAGCCGAAGTACTTCGCAGTCGTTTGCTGCTCCTAAAACGATCGTTCATAGCCTCCTGTTGCCTCAGCACTACGCAGCAAGGATGATCCAGTCGCGTGTCCAGTTTTTTCTCCAGACTCCCCTGCGCCAAATCGCTGAAGGAGCTTCTCAGAGATTTCCCCTCGTTGTACTCTTCCTCCCCGCTTGACTCTTCGCTCAAGGACGTGTCCATCTGTCGCCTCTCGCACGGATTTCTGACCGATGGCTGTGGCGGTTTTGGTGCACCGCGAACGAAATGGCCGGTGATGAAGCCTCGGAATTCCCTAATCCGTCCGGACCCATTCTCCTCTCGTGGCCGAGCTACGCTCACATCTTCGGACTCCCGAGCTGTCTGGTCTTTGGCATCGATGGAGAAGTCCTCGCCGTAAAGATCGAAAATTCGTCGCCCACCTGTGTTTCGACGAAGCTTTCCCCACGAGTCAGCATCGCTCGTTGCCTCGTTAGCGCAGGAAGCGACAGCCAAAAGCCACAGGAGAAGCTGCATGATCGACTAGGCTGACTTCGGACGGGGTTGCAGTTTTGTTCGGATGTTTCGGTACGACTAACCTCGTTAGTCGAACAAAAGGTGTTGATGTACGTGGTCAGCCGTCGATTTACACCTTCCGGATCTCGTTCCCAGGCATATATATATATATATATACATTTAAACGTACCCGCAATCACGGACGTCCCTGTATGCCGATATGTATATAAATGTACAAATATATCTATACACTTGCGTGGTTATATATCGCCTATATACCGCTCTCAACACGTCTAATTTATCGTCACCAGTGTTTTATAACCGTAAGCGGAGGGCTTAGCGCTGGCAAACAATCCGACATGATTTAGGACCGCCTTCAGGCAGTTTTTGGACGCTTCACAATCGTGCGCGACGTCTACCTGCGGGCAAACACCGATGATTCGTACTCCGACGAAAAACACCCCGAGGAAGAGAAAAGCTCACGCGCTATTCGAACCCCCCAACCCAGCCATCTTTACCATCGCAAACTTGTCAACCATGACACCTACGACTACAGAGCATAAAACACGAGGAGATCCAGTATTCATCGATCCTAAGCAAACATTGAAAAACTGTTCTAGACCGGTTTGGACCACTTTTTGCGTCGATTCAGAAGGTCGATTCGTCTCGCAATTCCTCGGAGTTCTAGACTCTGGATAAATTTCTGATGGCATTTTTTTTCGCCTCTCTGTAGGATTTTGAATAGATTAATGGGATCGAGGACGTTTTTTGAGTAATTCGGGTTGTCAGCAAGGACGACGATTCGTGGTCTCGCGAGAACAGTTTTGCAGCGCGAGGGGATGGCAAATGAAGGAGTGTAATTTGTGTCGTTACAGATACGGACTTCTGGGTGCTAGCGGATGTGGAAAGACGACTCTGCTAGCCTGCGTCGTGGGGATTCGTAGGAAAATTCAAAGAGGCGAGATCCGAGTTTTGGGCGGTAAACCGGGGACCAAAGGATCCGGTATTCCCGGACCGAGGGTCGGTTATATGCCGCAGGAGGTTGCCCTCACTAGCGAGTTCACCACGGAAGGTGCAATCTACTACTTCGGGCGGATCAACGGCATCGACGAGGATGTGATCGGTGAGTGTCTCTTCAAAATAAAACACCACTTTGTAACTTAAGTTCAAAATGCATTTTTCAAACAAACTACCTGCCTTAAGAAGGCCAAACAGCGAGACGAAATACATCGATCTGAGCTTTTCCTTTTATGGAATTTTTGGTCCAATGTGTCCAAAAAGTTCGGCCCAACATTCGACCAACTAGAAAAAATTTAAAAATTTAAATCAAAAAAAACGTTGTCCAATTTACCAAGGTGAGTAAAAAAGGTACGATTTTTTAAATTTGATCCGATCTTTCTGAGACTTTACTCTTGCTGCTCGAGCCCTACAAACAACTCGTGAAATGATACCAGGCTGCTGGTTGCGTCGCGTGGCGGTAATTAGAGCGGTTTTTTGACGCTCGCGTCTTTTTATTTCTTTCCCCAGAGGAGAGGTTCAACTTTCTATCGAATCTACTTCAGCTCCCGCCGAGAAATAGAATGGTGAAAAATATGAGCGGCGGCCAACAACGGAGAGTGTCGTTCGCCGCGGCCCTCGTGCACAAACCGGAATTGTTGATTTTGGACGAGCCAACCGTAGGATTGGATCCGGTTCTTCGGGAGAGGCAAGCAAAAGTTTCCCCCCGGTTTTTTTCTTCTTCTCTTCATTTCCCGCGTTATTTTCCATTATGTGCACGTACGCGACGACGAGGCACGATCGACCGCGGATTCACGGTCACGCGCGCGATTCTTCACGCACGCCGCAACCTTTCCATCACTTTGTTTCCGTCGATTCCTTCATTCGTCGTAAATCACGAACGAAGCGTCAGAAATTACGCGATCGTTATACTCGTCAAGGCGCATAAACGTCGATCTTTTCCAACCGATTTCCCCGCTGCAAAAAGAACCAAACATAAGAAAACAAACGACGCTCGACACCGAATTCTGTGCAGAAATGTACGTTTTGGCGTGTATTTTATTAACGCGTTTCAACGGCAAATCTTCGAAAATGCACGCCAGTACTTTACGGTGGTCGTGATATCTCCCGGAATTTTCACGCGATATGGAATACCAAAATTGAGTTTCGAGGAGCGTTGAACAGAGCAACGTGTGACGTAGCCGATTTTAGAAATTTCCATTTTCCACAAAATGGCGGACACTTTAGCGCGAACGTGGATTTTCATCGAAGGCAGTCGTCACAATTTTATTTGTCAAAGACTCTCCGCTGGAAAAAATCAACGAAGACTCGTTTTTTATTGCGCCTTCGAGCTAACATCGATCAATAGCCACTCGTCGCGAAATTGGCAATTTCCAAGCCACAAATGCTGTAGGACTAAAAAAAAAAAAATAAGATGTACGCTATTAATTTTTTTTAAGAGTCGTAAAGCAGATCTGTAATTTTTACATTTTTGCATTCAGCATATGGAACCACTTGGTGGATTTAACTCGCCAGGACGGCACAACCGTCGTCATCACGACGCATTACATAGACGAAGCAAGAATGGCAAATAAGGTTAATTTTTTGGATTATTATTGCCAGTAATAATGACCAAATCAACGGCGAACATGATGCAAATCGAGGAAATAAAAGTGACTGACACGATTACGTGGTCCATTGTTGCATGTTTTTGTTGTTCTTTTTTTTCACATCTTACCAGCTTTGTTATGAAATGGTAATTTGTTCGCATCGTATTGAATGTCCACCGCGAGTTTCACGGTTATTTTACACGTGAAAATGACCATTCCCGTTTCGATTCGCCATTGCGATAATACTTTTCCTCGTGGAGGCTCGTAGTCGCCGTGGAACGTTCGAGAAATCTGGGGAAAATGTGAATTTTCAGATCGGATTGATGAGGAACGGGCGACTGTTGATCGAGGCGTCGCCGTCGTTGATCTTGGAGAGGTGTCAATGCGAGACGCTGGAACAGGCTTTCTTGAAGTTGAGCCAACATCAGGTGGAGGAAGAGGAGGGTCGAGCGTCCAATTTGGCGATAGAAGATACGCCGGAACTGGAGACAGTAGCGACGCCGCCATCCGGGATCCCATTGCGCAACGGTGGCAGCAGGCATTACGACTCCACTGACGTAAGTCGTTCGAAGAAAGAACTTTCGTCCCGGTCACGTGTCGCGACTATTCCACGAAGCGTGGAAAATATTGTTGTTTTCGAACGTCTTTTTCAGAACATCGTTAGCGACGAGAAAAAGATCATGCGGGCGAAAGAGATCGGGGAAAGCCGAAAGCACCACAGTTTCAAGATCCTGAAAGCATTGCTCATCAAGAATCTCGTACAATTCATCCGACATCCAGGGTACGTAGATGATACCTGCGCACTTCCTTTCGCCTATTTATCAATCTATCCATCTATCTATCTATATAGTTAGCCGTCTAGCTATTTATCAATCTATCTATCTATCTACCTATCTAGTTAGCCGTCTATCTATTTATCAATCTATCAATCTATCTACCCGTCTAGTTAGCCATCTATCTATTTGTACATCTATCCTTTCATCTATGTATCTATCTATCTATACATCTATCTTTCTATCTATCTATCTATCTGTATAAATAAAGTGATTCAATTATTTTCTAATCACGCCAATCGTCAAACAACTGACAGTATGTCGAACGCCACAAGGTTACATTCGACAAGTTGACATGGTCGTTAAGTTTTCTTGAATTTTCTAATGTTCCACGCAACTTTGTCGATTTTTTCTTCCGTAAGAACCTTCTGCTGACAATAACCAACCCAACGAAAAAAGAATTAGCGAAATTGGTTCAGGTGTTCACGCGTGATGGCGCTACCAAGGGAAATGGGAATTTATTTATTTATTTATTTATCTATATATAGAGAGAGAGATTTTTTCGGAAACGGCTTGAAACAAATGAAAATCGTTACGTGGCACGATCGACAGTGTTGTTGAGCATATTCGGTAAAAATTTCGAAACAATCGGACGAGTAGTTCTCGCGAGAGAACGACCACGAGTTCGAAAGTCGCGCTGTTGATGAGAAACGCCGTGATGCGTCTGAAAATGCCTAATCGTTTCTTTTTTCGTGAAAAACAAAAGAATTGCGGTGAAAATATCGGATCTTCGTGGTTATCGATGCGTAATGGTCGTAGAATCGCGTCAACGCTGATTTAATCGAGCTGTTTGTTGCTTTGATAATAATAATAATATGACAACATCGTATATGTTTCAGCGGTTTCTTGTTCGTCGTGATATTTCCGCTGGTCCAAGTCTTCCTGTTCTTCAATGCCGTCGGCGGCGATCCTCGGAACCAGCAGATCGCCGTCCTCAACGAGGAAGCTCAGAATTGCAGCGGCGGCTACCTCGGCCAAATAATCTACAACGAAGCGAACTCTACTTGTCAGTTCGTGGATCTGAGCTGCAGATTCATGCGCGAATTTCAAGACCCGGATCTTATTCTGGTAAGCGATCGACTCTGCTCACGATGCAATTATCGACATACGCAGGATGAAATGAGGCAAGAACTTTTGGCACCTGCAGAAATATTATCCGGATAAAGAGAGCGCGGAGCAAGCAATCAGGATGGGAAAAGCTTCCGGTATCATGGAGTTCGCTGCCAACTTCTCCGAATCCTTCGAGAAACGAATGGATTTCGGTGCGGATTTCAGCGACGGTGATCTGGATGCGGCTACCATCGACATCCTGCTCGACATGGGAGGTAAGTGTTTGTAACAAACGATGAGTATTTGCCAAAAAAAAAAAATCTTTATCACGAAAAATGGCAAAATGAAAATAAATGGCAAATAATTTCCGACATTACGAGTCTGGAAATTGTTTCGATCAAGCAGGGGGCACCGTACACTTGGGGGTCCAAAAAAAAACAACGCTTTTCTGGCGAATTTTTCACAAAGACAGATTTACGTGTCTACTAACAAAGGTTGTAGCACTCGAATAATGTAGTTTTGAAGAAGTCATGATAATTTAGTTTGGTACGTAACGTCTTAGTTGATCAGTGAAAAAAAATCATTTGCAGATCGACAAATCGGCACGTTTTTGCGCAAAAAAATGTACGAGCGTTATTTCGACATCAATTCGAAAATCTTAGAGGAATGTCACATTCTTCCGAAGACCGGCAGGATCCCGTTACACGTAAGCATGGAGTGCGCTGGTTCGCGAATCGGATCGGCGCCATTTTGTATTTTTTACGAAAGTGAAGGCAACGTTTTTCAAAACGAACCTTCCCACTCATTTTTCCCAACGAGCACATGAAATTCAGAAATCTGTGGGAGCAATGTTATGAGGAGCATCGTAAGATTGTGAAATGTGACGATATAAAGGTGATCGTTTTACAGTTCGAGGACCCGATCATCGGCGAACGCGATCCGAAATTCCTGATGTTCGTCGTTCCTGGTTTCATAATGACGTGAGTTCGTTTCTCTCTTTCGCAACGCTGAAATCGGGCAGAATTTTTCCACCTCGATGCGAAATTCGGGTCGAAAGCAAGAATTCGAAATTTACAATTTTCGTTTGTTTCAGCGTGACGTATTTTTTGGCGTGCGCCATCACGGTTTCGATCATAGTTGCCGATCGCAACGAAGGAATATGGGATCGAAGTTTGGTAGCAGGTGAGAAAAACGCTCGTCTAACACGAGCAACGTCCTCGAGTTTGAAATTCAAATTCACATTTTTTGAGAAAACTTTCAAAAAACGCCCAACGATTCAAATGCGCCCATGTATTTTCAAGATTACGAGTGATGGAGCAGAACCAATCCAGAGAGTCTATTCAGACAGAAAAAACTGACCGTCGAATGCTTAGAAAAAGCGGATAATCGCGGTTTCAAAAATATCAACGCAGCATTGCGTAGCCTTCTTTGTTATGCGAGACGTCGCCTGATAATCGAGAAGCTGATCGATTAGTAATTAATATTCGTACCGGAGCATCGGGCTCTGGAAAAACACACCGCGCAATGTCAACGATGACATAAATAAAATTCCGCGCAATTGTCTATGAATAATTACAATACATTAGACGACGAGGGTTTCGCTGGGCTAGATCCAATTATGCCATTCCCTAGAAAATCTGATAAAAAAAAATACCTGTATTTTTTCTTTTGTATTTGTAATTGTTTATAAAAAAATTGTTTAAACAAATTCCGATTTTAAAAAGTTGCCATTTTGAAAAACTTGCTGCACCTCAATAATTTCCGTCTTTCAGAGCTTTAATTGTTTATAAGCGTTCTACACCAACGAAGTGAACTGTAATTTGTGTAATAATTTTTTTATAAACAATTGCAAATCACGAGAGAAAAATTTGGTAATTTTTCTCATTTTTCCCGTGAATGGCAGTTTGTTTGATACTATCTGGCCCAGTTTTTGCCTGGAAATGATGGGTCGAATTTCGTGCTTGTTTCAGGTGTGAGGACGAGCGAGATCTTGACGGCGCATGTACTGATCCAGTACACTTTGATCATGGTCCAAGCGTCTCTGGTCCTCGGTGGTAATTTTGTACAGAGCGGCTTCGTCTGCAAAGGATCCGTGCTCACCGTGTTCGCTCTAACGTTTCTCTCGAGTGCCTGCGGCATGCTCTACGGTAATCTACGAATAAACTTGTCATCTGAAATGCCACGCTTCCATCAAACTCTCGTCACTTGTCTCGCGCCATTTTCACTAATTATTCGTCTTTTTCCGTTTTTTCGCAGGATTTTTAATATCTGTCCTCTCGGAGAATCACACGACAGCTCACTACGTTTCGTCGGGCAGTTATTACCCTGTCTTCCTCTTATGCGGTAAGTCTCTTCAACCAGGTTTATTCCAAGCAAGATATTCCACAGAAAAGAAGTGTGCGCATAATTATGTACAAAAAAAATTGACCCCTTACACATAACTGTATACAATTTCGCAACGTCATATGATATAAATAAATTGAGTATAAATTACTATTATTATACGATAGAATTATAGCGGGCCAATTTTTAAAAAATATAATTATCTGCAATTATATTAGATTTTGCGTCAAGTATTATATACCATATTTTTTTTATCCGTTTTTATTAATTTTTTCCTACAAATTTGGGAATATCAGGATTTGAATTTCACTTCCGTTGACTCGCGATGTGGTGTTTTTGGAATCGTTTGAAGGTTGCATATGGCCGATCGAAGGGATGCCGAAGTTCTTGCAATGGATCAGCTACATCATGCCAAACACGTTGCCGATCATCTCGATGCGCGCATTGTTGGAAAAGGGTTCGTCGATCGTCGATCCGGAAGTGTATTCGGGATTCCTAGTCGTTTGCGTATGGATCATCATCATGACCTGCCTCAGTCTCTTGGGCGTCAAGTACAAGTCGCACTGAGGCGAGTTACGACAGCGACATCGTCACGCTCGACAATCGCATTTTTTTATTGTTGTTGTTCGAAAATGTATGTAAATAAATTATTTATAAAGTGAAACCGTTTATTTTCCATACCAGCTGAAAATAAAATCCCTAGATCGCTCAACGATCCTAGAATTTAGCGAATAAGTTCAAATTCGCCGTGGAAAATAAAATGGTGGGATAAAAATACGATTATTGTTTTCGAACCAGTTTATTTCTTCGTCACCTGCGATCGTGACATCCACAAGCGTTTAATATCGCCTATCGAACTAATCGCTAACAGCTTATACATCTTTTACAAACATACACAATAACTTCATAAACTATATTACACATCATGTATACACACACACATGAATATATATATCTATGTACGATAAAAATTAACTTTGAAAAATATATTCTGATCAAAATTTAAAGACCGTCGCGTCGATCGTGCAACAAAAAAGCTGTCGGCTTCTCGAATTTCGAAAGCTCGGGGCCTCCAGTTTTGCCATTCCAAGTTTACTTTTGCGGAATAAGTACGATCGAAGCATCTATCGCCGACATTCCCTAGAACCCGCGTTTCTAACGAGATGAAAAAATCGATCGAAAAATTAGTAATAAAAAGGAATAACCAGTCAAATTCCACAAAGATTTCTAGTTGTTGAATTTCTATTCAAAAAATATATCTGGGTACGAGCAAAATATATCTTCTACTATTACCAATCAATTCCCAAAAATTCGTGCTATATTCCAACACATTTCTCTTCCCCCGATCATAATCGTAATCTTTTATACCCCAATTCCATGAAATTATCACACACGCGTATTCCCCCTGTTCTATACTTATTTTTCAACGAAAATAAAATATTCCTACTTTGTAAAACGAAGGAAACCCAACAAAATCAAAATAACAACAACAACAACAACAACCACAATAATAATATTAACAATAACAATAATAATAATAATGATAGTAATAATAATAATAATAATAATAGTAATAGTAATAACAATAATAATAATAATTGGAGAAAAGTATGAAAAAAGTGAAAAACGAGAACGGACAAAGGTAAAAAATGGTAAGTGTATTAGGTGTAGGCAAATCGTTGATCGCACGCCGATTGCTTCTAAGTTATGATCGTTTCGTAGTAATCGTCCGTCTCAGCGGCATCGGTATTGTCCGTCGCGTTGATATTCCTAGATACGAACCAGTTCGCGTCGTCGCTCTTCCTAGCCTCGTTACGTTCGGAATGATTAAGGTAACAATAATTACGTCGTTGATTTATTTGGCTAAGATTAAGACAGGAACCGCATCGTATTGGCATGGAGCGAGCAGCAACAAGATGGTCAACTAGTTGTCTTACAGAAGGCATGCAGGTTTTGTCGTTCCCTGGAAAACACATTTAACATGCCGCATCAGATCCACACTACGCACAAACTTATCCGACGCAAATTGAGAGATGTCTATTTATTCGTTTGTAAGATACACGCGGAGACAAACAAAATTCCGTCAAATTCGGCGCACAAAATTTGCGTCGACGACCTATTTTTCGGCACGAAATTAGCGTTGAAAGCAGCACGAAGCGCGTTAGAGCAACATTTGGGAGCTTTCGCATTGGTACGAAGTGACATTGTAATACTGACGAATGCGTCGAATCATGAACACTGGAATGTTCAATATTGTACGCTTTACGGAATGACGGAACTTTTTTTCTACCGTGCATGTTAGAAACGAGGAGCAGCGTTTCGTTTGTTAATAAAGCGAAGACGAGAATGGTAGGAAATAAATGTAGGCGAAGGCAAAGAAAGAAATGACCTTTTTTTTGGAAAAGTGAAGATTTGCGTCGGAGAAGTTGCGCGGGTATTGCGAGGGTTTAAATCGTTGGTGGAAAGGAAAAATATATAGAAAAGGAAAAAAACGACGACGACGACGAGAGGAATAGGGAAAGCGATATACCTACGACGTGATAATATAATTAATTAGTGTAACGTTAAATTGTGCGTCTATAAAGCTTTTCTTAGTTTTAATTTCATTTCATTTTATTTCTTTTCTCTCTCGTTCGGTTTGGCAATTAGTCGGATTACGGGTTTAATTTTCGAGATTAAACGGCGACGAGATCGGTCGGTTTAATACTGACGAATTACGGTCGGAAGAGTTTTCTTTACGCGACTGTGAAGAGATTGTTTTTTTACGCGAGGACGATGAACGAAAGCTATCTAACTTTGCGCTAACAAAGCACAGAAATGACATGACACGTGAGTTTCAGGGGTGCCGAGGAGTTTTTCAGGAGATTTCTACCTTGTTCGGTCAAAAAACAACCATTCTTTAGCCCCTCTCAGCCACGAGTCTTTTCAGCCATCATTTTTTCATGAAATTTGGGTTTTTTTTAGATTGCTGATTACGAATTCGCTGCTCAAATTGCACAATCAGTGACCTCGCGATCCTTTACACACCAAATTACAGAAAAATTACCATATTTCAACATTTTGATCGGCCATATTGAATCCGCCATTTTGTATTTTACAAATTCGACAACGGATTCGAAATCAGTGACTTCAGAAACCTTTGTATACCAAATTTCAGAAGAACCTACCATATTTCAACATTTTTTCATCGGCCATATTGGATCCGCCATTTTGTATTTTAAGAATTCAACATCGGATTCGAAATCAGTGAATTCAGAAACCCTTCTATACCAAATTTCAGAAGAACCTACCATATTTCAACATTTTTTGATCGGCCATATTGGATCCGCCATTTTGTATTTTAAGAATTCGACACCGGATTCGTAATCAGCGACTTCAGAAACCTTTGTAAGGTAAATTTCAGAAGAACCTACTATAATTCAACATTTTGATCGGCCATATTGCATCCGCCATTTTGTATTTTAAGAATTTGATAGCGGATTTGTAATCAGCAATCTCTAAAACCTCCGTTTTCAAATTTTCAGATAGTCCTAGCTATTATTTCGTCTTGGCACGAATTTATTTGGAAAACTGTGCTTTTTTTAATGCTAATTTGTTATTAACAATAATTATTTTAAATAGTTATGCAATATCAGTATTTTTTTACACCTATTGGATTCTTGGGAAGACAGGGATCAAAAAACCGTTGTGACTGAAAGGGGTAAGAGATGTGCTCAAATTGTTGGATCTATTTTTCTTTCACCTGCATACGATAGTGTGAATGTTCAAAAATGACACTGTTTTCGTGACAACAAGGTAGAAGGGCCTCACAAGCAACCAGAAACCAAATGGGAAACACATTCCATGCACTAGAAATGATATTGGGAAGAATCGTGTAAATACTCGGAGATTATTCTGCAGCAGATAAAGAAAAATGAATGGAAAAATAAATATTTCGTGAAGCATCTTCGATCATTACCAACAAGTTCGTTTATGTTAGTTCTTAAGTTTTAGGATAAGATAAAATTAACCGGAAGCAGTTCTTGCTGCCAAACGTTCTCCGTGTACCATGCGATGATCTACTGTGCTCAGAGCGTCCCATAAATATCTCGCCTCGAGTGGAAGAAAAATATACGCATGATTTCAAACTGCTTTGGAGAAGTGAAAAAAAAAGAGTTCGATGTGATAAGATATGGATGACGTTTTTGTGATCGAGTGAAACGAGTGATCATTTTTATGCGTTTCATTATAATCAATGAATTTGGCAATTGCTGAGGCTTATCTTACGTGCACGACTATGTTTATTTATCTGTATTAAAATTCCATCGTCGCATGTTATTCCTTATACGTCTAGGATTGTCTCGGTGACCATGGATCGGCGACGAGTTTGTAGAAATTGTAAATGATTGATTGGCCGTCGCTCGATTGATTAATAATGGGCGCTTGACGCCGTTTATCATGTAAGAACGCGATATTTTCTTTGCTTTTTCTTTTGGCACAGTTGTTCGCCGCGAGTCGAATTATCGACGACGAGTATAATTTCATGCTTCCAGCGTCGGGTCTCGTTTCATGCCTCTTCCATTCAGGCAGGTGGAAAATACTACAGAGCAGTTTCCTTCTCGCTGATAATTTTTATACCATGTTTCGTTAGGATCATTTTCACCATGTCGTTGTCTCGACTCTTCAGTTTTGCACTCGAGTCGTCGCTCGACTCTTCGCTCAGTTTTTTCAACGCGTCGATGTCGTTGGCTGATTTCTGGAATTTTTTCAACTCCAAACGCTTCGCGTTGCTCGAAGGTATACAGTCAGCCGATGCAACTAGCTTAATGTTCCTCGCATCATCCAAATTCGTCTGAATTTTCTTCAGAAACTCTCTCGACCGCTGCAGATTGTCCACCGACGAAAAGCGTCGATTCTCAGGGCGGAGCTTCGAGTTGCTCAGGAAGAATGATCCTTTCCTCGTAAACTTCCTGGAACTGGAATCACGAGACAAAACGTATTTAGCATAGGCGATGTTGTCGTTAGATAAATGAACAGCAGATCTTTCCTCGTCTCCTTTCATAGCGGATCGCTGTTGGAGTCCGTCAAATTTCCCACAGTTTTCTATCTCGAAACGATCATTCTCTGCCATAATCGTCTCCCCATCGCAGTTTTCAGGGGATGTTTCGAGCCCACAATTCTCAATTTCAAATTTCTCGCTGGAACCGTCGTCCTCGTCGATTCTATCGGATTCATTTTTGATCGGTGACTCCACGGGCTCTGCCAATTCCAGCTCGTTGCAAATTTCGCACACGTTAGACTCGGACTTGTCCAGAAGTTCCGACGAGTCTAAATTGCAAGCGCTGCACACGTCGCACACAGAGTCTTCGACCGGTGAACTTTGGCCTGATCTCCCCGTGTAAAAAGTCTCTTGATTCAAACTTACTTCGGTTACTAAAGGGTCGTCGGTGCAACATTCTGCGCAGAAGTTTTCCATACGATGCAAGTCGCTGGTTATTAATTTCGAAGTGCTTTCGGATTTCACCTTCATGCAGTCGTTGTAAGAGATTTCAAAACTCTTGTACGAGAGAGACTTGGATCCGTCGAATTTCACAGACTCGTAGCTCTTTGATTTCTTCGACACGGAATCAAAGCCCGCAGACTTTTCCTTCGTCGGTCCAAATTTCATAGGATTCAGATTTTCACGCGGCACGAAAGGCCGACGAGCACCAAAAGATTTCGCGAATTCGATCGCAGCGATTTTCCTAGCACTGGACTCGAGGCTCTCGCCGTCGCATATCTTGTAGAGTTTCAATTTCTCATCGAGATCCAATTTCCCTCGGCTCGATTTCAAACCAAAGATCTTTTCATCGATTCTTTTCTGTGGCTCCGGTTGGACTTGGGGAGCATCTTCGTCGCCAGCAAAAATTTGCTCGTCGCAGTCGTTCGTCTCCTGTTTTTCCATTTTACTTTTAGCTTGACTGGGACTCTTTCTCGAGTTGACGAGGCTCTTCAAGTATTTTCCATCTATAACGAGGCCATTCTTCGCGTTCGCTGGCGCTGCGGTGTTGCTAGTATCTGTTAAAACATGATTCTCTATCGTTTTGGCAGTGTCCTCGGATAAATGTTCGCACTCTTCGACGATTCGATCGGAACTGAGACCCGATTCGTCCGCCTGAAAAGTCGACAAGTAAGTTATCGTCGTAGTAACAACAGTTTCGTCACTGACAGAGGTCGCTGCTCGGTTCGCCTCCGGATCTTGAACGATCGTTAGAGTTGCCGGTGGATTTTTAACGGGTTCAGAATGATCGACGATAGGTTTATCACGGTCGAAGTCTGAGGATTTATTAGAAAGCGATACCTGCTCGTCGTAGGCTGGTTTTGTCATATGTCTCGTTGCGTCGTCGATGGAAGATGAACCTACCTCGTCGAAAACGTGAGATTCTCCAGTTTCCGTAGCTATAATCTGCTTTGCCTGTCCCGGATAAATACTTTTCGCAATTTTGTTCCCGTTATCCGTGTGTAGTCTATCGTCGACAGATTTTTCAAGTTTAAAATTCATGAAATCCGGAGGTACGTTTCGCGAATTTCTTTTTAACACCGTATCAGGCACGTCTCTGGATATTATTTCCACCGGGCTGGGAGATTCCATTGTAACATCGCTGGGCGACGGCGTGAGGAAAGCGTGACTATAACTCGTGTTGATATTCAAATAATTATTACCAACGCTGGAAGATAATGTCAACTTACTTTTGGTATCCATTAAATTGGCAGCGTGAAACAAACATCAATTCACTCATTTTTATGCTACTTTTCAACATACCAATGACATAAGATGATTGCACTCAATTTTTCAACTGTACCCAATTTTCAAAAGGATCCAGTAAAACACTTTCAATGAAGGAAAATACCAAAAATGTCGTTCAAACCAACTGAATTACCAAGTTTAAATCTGGTACCAGAGGACAAAAAATGTTTTGACGGAAGAATTCTCATGACACTAACTAGTGGCTGTATGAAATAAAAGAACACAGTGGAAACTAAATAAAATTAAAATAAGAAACTTTATTAACAACTTTTCCAGTTATTTGCATAATGGAACACATAATAAGACTAGATTAAAGTAAAATCTGAGCTTTTTCAGCAAACATAACATTTGTGTATAAAAACGAGGAAGACGTGATTTGAGCGTATGGTAAGTACCTGGTCCTGAAGTACTGTTCATTTTTATTGACGATTCGATCGTCGTCAAAATCTAAAGGATCGAAACTCACGCGACAAGGAACGATACGAACAAACGTAAGTTCTTTCACTTGGATACGTAAAGAACGTTGATCCCAAATTTGCAGGAATGAAACATACTCTAGCCAAGTTTGGTAAAACTCACGTAGCGGGTAGTCGTGTTGCTTTGTATAGCTCGTGCTGATAGATGTAGTCCAAAATTGGGTCTTGGATCAGGTATTTTACACTTTCGCCGCGTCGCAACGCCCGTCGAATTTTCGTTGAACTTATCTCATTCGAGATCCATTCCGTAACAATGCATATGTTGTGCTACGCAGGAAACAAGATGGATAGTATTAGTATGCTATCCTTGGTAAACTGGTTTGCTTATATACTTTTCTATTTCATGGGACAGGATTTTGTTAAATTTTCAGCCCAGAGTAGAAGCAAAAAGAATCAACAACCATCTCTATTCATTCGATCTTTCGATGGGCATATTATGGGAACAGAACTACGGGTTTGCAGATGATCTTACCATATATTTTGTCAGGAGGTCTGAATCATATATAAACTTATTTGGATTCGATCCATTTCTTGTAATCACAATGAGACCATGTTGCCCAACAATTGCATCTATCTGGAATCCAACAAGTATGAAATCCATTATTATATCTTTGGGGTTATCAGGTTCCTAAGTTTCTGACACACGAGAGTTAAATTTGTGCATTTCACAATCACGTAAACAATTCAGTAAAACACGTATATACGAATTATGTTGGTACTTCCACTTTAAATATTCTGATACGTGATGCCTTGCACGAGATATGTGCAATGAGCATGAATTTAATGCTCGTGTATCCCAAGCGCAGTTCAAATCAATGTAGAAATCATATTGCGACTCGAATTATATTCCGTAGATACTTGCATCTTCCTCAGCCCATAGTCCTGGTGTTCCAAAACTTTCCAGCAAATCCGCGCCGCATAATAATTTCACTTGGATAGGATTTTGGTCGGCGATATTTTTTATGTTTTCAGGTATCCAATCCATATCCTCGATGTCCGAGTAATGCTTCGAATCATTGTTGTCGAAAATCAGAGAGTTCAGGAGATTTTGATGATACTGCAACGTTTGTCTAGTCTTGGTCCAATTCTCTCGTCTCGTTTCCCAAGTACTGAGGCGAATCCAGTCGGTGTTACGCAGTGCCAGTTTTAGCATAGCTGTTCTATGAGTAGCGCTCACCAGGTCTTTCTTTCCATATGCGTCGTGTACCGGCGATATTACACCACCGATGACAACGTGTGAACCCATTTTGTGGAGATGGTCTCTTGCGATTTCTGATACCGTAATCGATGAGGAACGTCATGAAGGAGGTTGATGAAAAAACTATGATACTAGCATATCTTCCTACTTGCAATAAGACTCATTAGAAATAAACACGTGAATACATCACTCGCACAATAACCGAACTTTCACTGCCTGCCTTGCAGCCACGCAATGTAAGGTTATCATGACAATTACAAAAACAAAATGACATGTCATTACTTTCCGACAGATAGTACGAGAAACGAATCTAAGAAACTTTTCATGCGTTCTGAGTTGTTGTAGCAATTATAACTTACCAAACATTCGTAGGTGCATATTCGTCGGTGGATTGTAACTACCGCACGAGAGCAGAATCACTTTCGTAGACGGCATGTTCATTGCTTCTATCGTAGCGCTCGCTGAACTACATCAATTGACAATTGTCTAATACGTTGCTACAGGTATTGTTATGGCACTTATTACAACCCGAACACGCGGTACCTCCGGAGGTTGATTAAAAATTAACAATATTCGCTCTCGCGCGCACAACTTATAGGCAGCAATCGATTCGACCACCCGCCATCTTGAATTTCGCGTGCACACACATGGAGTGCATGAGGTGGCGCCACCTGGCAACAGATAACATTATCTGAGGCTAATCGAGATAGCGTGCCAAAATTGTCCGAAAATAAACATATCACATTCCATTGACCACATATCGGAATATGTGTTTTGGAATTTGAAAACTTTGATGTTTTTCTTCAAAACAATCGATATTTCTCGAAGAATATGGTTTCCAATATTTTGTTCCAAGAGATCAGTTAAAAAACAACTTCTTAAAAATAAAACACATCCTGATACCGTCATGCCGTGAATGGCACGGTACGTGACATTCGGTAAAAACATGACTTTTTCAACTACTAATGTCAAAAATCCTCTTTGCTACTAATAATATTCGTTCTGTTTGTTAACAATGTACCGCGCATGTGCGAACGAAAGGCTGAACTTAGTTGTACGTACTTATTTTCCGAAGCAGTCGACTTAGAGCTGATAAATATTGAGCGTTTTCATCTCTGTTGGCGTAGGTTACATGAAGAATGAAGGAACATTATTTTTTTGTTATATGAGGAATGACAATAGCCAAATCAGTTCGAAATGCCCACGAGAGCTGAGAAACCAAGTTCTCTCACCTACCAAGATGCGCAGCACAGCTGGACAGACGATTTACCAGTATGTAAACAATCAGGTATGAAATAACATGAGAATGTCAACCAAGCAGTAGTAAACTGAAGATTGAAATGTCATTTTCTTTCATCACGATTCTCATTTCGCTCGTATGAGTTGTGAAAAAAGTAAAATACTGGCCAGTAACGAATATTTTCACTATTGTACTTTTGTAGGCGTAGGTTTTTCGACTAATCAGATATACCGAGAAGATGGTGGTCGCCAAGAAGATCATCCGTTCGAAGATCGCAGCTTTCACTGCCGCTATGACGACTCAACATTTTTATACGGCGTCTTTGATGGTCATGAAGGAACAAAGGCTGCAACGTTTGCTATGCAACGAATGGCAGCTGAAATTTTGCTCGGACAGCTCAACGGCAAAGTCAGCGACGAAGAAGTAAAAGAAGTTCTTCGGTAATTCATTTGCATTCCAAGTGCCAATTCTATGCGACAAGAACTCTCTACTTTTAATTCTCTTCATAATTTTTTCTTCAGACAAGCTTTTGTTACTGTCGAAAAAGGATACTTGGATTCGATTGGAGATTTGTTGGCTGAACGTGCGAGTCTACAATTTGATATACCTGACGGATTAAATTCCTATGAAACTTATCAGAAATTTCCACATTTGGTATGACGATCATACTGTGGTAGATGATACCATCATTTTCTTCACAAATCTAACTGACCAGAATCGTGAAATTAGGTAATTTTTTTCAGGTGAATAAGTTGAGTTCGTTGAATTGTGAATTATCTGCTGGTACTAGCGCGGTTGTAGCACTAGTCTACGGCGGTCGCCTGTACGTAGCTAATGTTGGGGATAGCCGCGCGCTGTTATGTAAAACGGACAGTAATCAAGTCTTAAGAGTCGTGCAGTTGAGTGTAGATCATGATCTGAGAAATGAAGACGAATTGTTGAGACTCTCTCAATTAGGTCTGGATATTAACTCGGTAAAACAAGGTAACGTCATGAAAACTTGTTAAGCGTTCAGGTATCTTGTACTGAAGAAATACAATTTCAATTACGTCGATGTGAAAGGTTCTCATTTGGGAAATCAAGAAAATACGAGATGTCTCGGTAATTATTTGGTGAAGGGAGGATACAGAGAGTTCGAGGAATTAGCCTCAGCTACGACAGAACCTATCATAGCCGAACCGGAAATTCACGGAGGCATTGAACTTGACGAATCATGTAGATTTTTGCTACTCATGTCGAGAGGGCTGTATAAATCGTTGGAACAAGCGACTGGAACGGACCAAGTCAACAAAGACCTCGCCCAAATGGCTGTCGAACAAGTACGTAGTCGAGAAAAGTATTATCATAGTACGCAACAAGGAATCGAACCGGAAGAATTTTTTTATTTCAGTTCCGGATTCAATCGACGCTGACCGGCGTTGCACAAGCAGTCGTTGACAAAATAGTGCGAATTCATCACGACGTGAACATGAGCAACACCCAAGACACATTGACTTCTGGCAAACGCGAGGACATCACGTTGGTAGTTCGTAATTTTAATTTCCCTCTCCCACACGCGTTGAAAAGCCCTACGAACCCATCAGTCAGGTTCAACCCTGACGTTTCAGTTTCGCAATTTCGTGACAATGACTATTACTCAACCACTGGGACGAACTTGTCTGATCAAAATTATAACACCTCTACCAGTGAAACATCCACGACTTCCGATATGTATCCACCAGAATCAAAGCCGATGGACAAGAATGAAAGAATTAAGCCTTACGTTGACTTTTCTGAATATTTTACAAACGTGGAGAAAAGACGACTCGAAGGCACTTTACCAGAGGGAATTGAATTTTGATTCTACGTCGTAGCTACCATCCGAAACTTTTATCCACCCATAAATTTCAACTTTGTTGAATCCATTTAGTCAGCCACGTATTGACGTTATTCTTCTGAGCGCAAATGATGGCATATGTACAGATATATATTGTCAGAACAGAAATCAAATACACGATCATGATTACAAACGCAACTCCTGTGACAAGTCCTACTACTATTCAAGACAGAACTTCACTAACTCCTTCAGATATTGCTACGTGTGACTTAGTTTAGCTCGACAGTTTGAATCAACATCAGCAGTGGAACATTTGTTTTAAAAATATTTCGTCCGCTACTCGTAATGACGATAGCGATCAAGCGTAAGTTATTTATCATAGCGTTATGGCATTAATAAATCACAATGAAATACAGAAAACTGTTATTATTTTCATTGCTGTCACGTTCTGTTGTACTCAATACGATATTGATTGAGATCTCATATCGTTTGAAAACATAAAAATGATTATTACAACGTTTCATGGAGCATGCAGAGTCCTGATAAGAATAATCAAAACATGTCAAATCAAGTGGATCGAACAAAAAGTTATTCTTCGCTCAATAATATATGATTGATGACTTGTAATATTTATATGGATTCAAGGCTGAAGTGAAATCAAATAAAAAAATATATGATCTCTACAAAATTATGCTGTTTAAAAACAGATTCAGTTGTGTCTAATAATTTCCAATCGTTGCTGACATTTCTAAGATGCATCGAGCATTATTTATCGCTATTAAGTCACTGATCGAGAAATATTATACATGCATGTGCGACAATAGCAGGATATTGGAGATTAGAAAAAGATAAGTTTGTGTCTAAAAGTCTGATCTCGAGACGAACAGCTCGAAAGATTTGCCTTGTGACCACTTAACACCGTCGAACACGGAAAATCAAATCGTGCTTACTGCTAGCCTATCGAAATTTACCAACTGACTATAATATACTTACATAATCGTCCACTTACCCCACTAATCCTTGTTGGTTTGCAATGATATCGTTCGACTTCATGAAATTATGATTTTTCGACGAAGTGTTGTCGCGCCTACGTAGCTTGGACATACTTTGTCTTATTGTTAATTTTACACTGATTTAGAATGAATGAGAATAAATCAAAGGAAAATTAAATTATCAATGAAGAAACGTTCTTTTCGATTATATATTTCTTTACAAATTACTTAGTAAACAATGTGCTTATACACATGTGTAATAATTTCAATTTGTCAGCTTTTTGCATATCAAAGTGACTACGGCAAAAAAGTAACAAATTAGCGTGCTCTGATCCGAAATTCTTATATGTACATTTAATACGGATATTTAAAATTGGCTCATAGCGTCTATTAAAATAAGGATTATTGAGGATTACTTGCAATATTCATATTCATAATAATATCAAGATTCGCGTTTTAAATGTGAGCTGATTATTGCGCATTCGATACTTTTACTCTCGATCAACTAAAAACCAATCTTCAGTATCGTCAATGATTTGATGCCTTCAGTTTCTTCAACAAAAAATGATGGCAAGATTGTAGTTTGATTATTCTTCGCTAGTTTTGTACAATGAATAGTTTATGCTTGACTTGCAAATCTTGCGATAAAATTCTCGCGCTACCAATAGATCACAGTTCACAAAAGGAAAACCAGGCATTGCTTTGAGCAAAAAATGCTTCGGTACGAACTATCCTTCCTTGTGACATGCAGCATCGATCAACAATGTTTTGGTCAGCGACGAGAAATGTTTCTCGATATTATTTGATATCCCTAAAAACTTGGATTTTATCACCAAGTATTATTAAACGTTCCTTTCTCAGATTATAATCGTTATTCCTTGTGGCAACGAGAGAAGCTCGTCAAGGAATATTCATTGTCATTTATGGAGGTTACAGTCCTCATCTTAAGGACAGGGCATGCACTTGAGACGTTCGAAGGCAGCTTTTTCTAATGCTTCCCGGTGATCCGGATGAGCGATGTTGATAAGGGCATGCGCTCTCTGCCGGAGCGTCTTACCGAACAAGCTGGCAATTCCTTGTTCCGTTACGACATATCGTACGTGAGCCCTAGAAGTAACGACGCCAGCACCTTGGGAAAGAAATGCACACGTTTCGATTAAAACTCGTGCTGAGTGGTGAAACGTGCCAATTTGTTAGATCCAGCGAAAGTAACAACTTACCCAGTTTCAAAACCGGCGTAATTTTGCTCACACCTTTCGTAGTAACAGAAGGCAAAGCGATGATGGATTTACCAAGGCCATCTTTTCCCATAGCAGCCCCGCGAATGAAGTCGACTTGACCACCAAAACCAGAATACATTTTTGTACCGATACTGTCAGAACATACTTGTCCTGTTAGATCGACTTCAATGCAAGAGTTTATGGCAGTCATTCGTGGTTGCAGAGATATTATGTGCGGGTCATTGACGTAGTTGACGACCAACATTTCTGCAAAACAATGTCATTACCATATTTGGCGAATTAACAATACGAGTCGTGAAAAGTTCTATGTCATTCGCGTTTTCAGATGATTACCAACCAATGAAAGGGTTGTTGTGCATGAAATCGTAAAGCTTTTGCGTTCCTACGCAAAACGACCCGACTATACGTCCTTTGTGCAGAGTTTTCCTGTTATTGGTAACGCAGCCTTTGTTGACCAGTTCCACGACACCGTCGCTGAACATTTCGCTGTGAATTCCTAAATCTTTATGGTTTCCAAGAGCGGATAGAACCGCGTCGGGGATACTGCCGATACCCATCTGCAGGGTAGCTCCATCGGTGACTAGATTTTCGGCGATGAGTTTTCCTATCTGGGTTTCTACTTGACTGGGTGGTTTTCCACCGTGGACGAGCAGTGGAGTGTGATGCTCAACGGCGAAATCAAAGTGGCTCTGATGAATAATGGCATCTCCAAAAGTTCTCGGCATGTGTTTGTTCACTTGCGCTAGAAAGAAAATTGATATTATACTCTTATTATGCTCTTTTCAACTGGTTCTCACGTTTCCTACGACTCACCTACGATTATGTCAGAGTTCACGACAGCCGATCGTACAGAGTCAACGCTAGTTCCCAGCGAGCAATAACCACGTTCGTCCGGTGCACTGACGTGCAACAAAGCGATCTTTGGTTGCAAAATCTTCTCCATAAAGAGCTTTGGAATCTCGTGAAGGAAGATCGGAATGCTGTCTGCTCTACCCTCGTTCACCGCTGCTCTGACGTTGCCA
Source organism: Arge pagana (assembly GCA_963969455.1). NCBI lineage: Eukaryota > Metazoa > Arthropoda > Insecta > Hymenoptera > Argidae > Arge > Arge pagana. Next base: position 23,361,211 of record OZ018310.1, read on the forward strand.
CCCATAAAGACACTCATGGACCTGAAATGCTCTGTAAAAGAAAGCAAATCGTTTGGATGATGTTGGAACATGGAAAACTATTTTTTCTTTCAATGCTGAAGTTCATGTCAGAAAATTGAAAAAATATATTCTACAAACTTGCAACTTCCGGCTTGGCGAAGGGAGCATCGCCTTCCAGATGCATGTGGACCAGCCGTACATCCCGAAGATCTTGTGCAACTCCATACTCCGTCAGTGCTCTGAGTAACTCGATTGGAGTAGCAGCTGCACCCTGAACGAAGATCAAGTCATCTGAAACAAACGAAATGACATCCCACAATAAATAACACTGACAAAAAAATTCTCATGAAAATGGATTATTGCAGCACTATTGCTCCATTATGAAGCCGAAACCTGAATCCAGATCAATCATTCGAACATTTCTGCAGATCAAAATATGTAGGTGGGAGCAAGTGGACACTAAGTAGTAGGAACAATAAAAGTTATCTAATCTTTGCTTCAACATGTAATTGACAAATATGATAATATAAAGTTTTACATCGGTTTCAGGAATCATAAAATATTTTCGACGAAGGTCGATATAATTTCTTCTCTTTATTCTTGTAGTAATTAACTACACTGGAAAAGCATCACAACTTTGACCTTCATCGATTCCTATGTAATTCTATTATCTAGTTTCCTGAATTATAGATTGGTTGACAAAGTAATATGAGAATCAATAATATTGCGGACCCAGCTGTGGATTCAGCGTGTTAGAGGCAACAGTTACGTCATCCCGATCTCATTATTAGTAAGATATTCGATCAGCCAGCTGATAACATAAGTGACTACATTACAACACAAACAAGTACAGGTGTACAGGCTCTCGTTCAGATGCCGCTCAGAGATGATGAATATTAAACCAAAAAAGCATCCCCTGAAATATTAACATAGCAGATAAGATTCAGTTTTCCAAGTTCACGTTGATTTCAATTATTTGTATCAATTTTAAGTTCGTTAGATGTAACCCAATATCGTGATTGATATTTCTGTATTGTTATCATATCTAAATACTCCAAGATAAACATTTAGTTAATCAGGTAAAAACTTTAATCATGTAATATCTCAAAGGAAGTGGGATCTATTCAATGAACTTCAAATTTTTTTACGGCACCCAAAGTAATTTGCTAATCTCCGATACACTTACCAAAAATGCCCAAAAACTCTTCAGTAAACCTGAATTTATTTGTCGCGATAGTCTAACATGGAAACTATGAGGATTTACCATTTTCACTTTCATGTTTTCATTTTCACGAAAGTGATTTTAACATGAGAGAGAACTGATACCCATCAAGTGCAGGGCAGCTTCAGCTTCTGACTGTACGCTTCTGACGAGATGATCGAAATCTCATTTCGAAACTGATTTGCCGGAGCAACCTAGACAGTTACAATTTGCTCGAGTTATTTCCAGGTCAGATTCCACACCTTTACAACCTTTTTTTTATTGGACGGTCGCCATTTTGCTTGATAACCGCTGAGTCGTCGTTCGCTATTACACATCCACCGATGAGTGCTATATTTACTGACCTACTATACGCAAATTTGCAAACGTTGTCCGACCCATACAAATAAATGTTGCGAAGAAAACTGGCTGAAGATGAATTCTAATCTTTCGATTTACCTAAGCATTATCCATAATTAAAGCTATTAATTCAATAGATATTCGGGTAAGAGACGATCCTGATTTGCCGCTCTGATTTCCAATTGACTTTGGAATGATTAGTTAGCTCAACTTGAGCTGTTCAACGAAATTCTCACTGACTTCGGTGCGTACGTTCAAGACTAAATTTCCGTAAATATATGCGCATTCTCTTCCAGAAAGACATTGTTGAGAAACGTGACTGTTTTGCATAAGAAATGCTGATCATTCCAATTGTCTTACGTCCGTCGAAATAAGGGAATGAATGCTATGGATTCGTTGAAGTTACCTCAATGGTTTGTTCGAGAAGAAACGTTTGTCGATATTGATACCTAGTGAGACATTCCATGAAATTTGTTGTAACCCAAATCAAAATTACCCGATATTCTGATCCTAATATGACTAGTTACTAAAATTCACAACTACATTGAAAAAAATCACAGCAACGTTCGAAGTAATGTTGATTTTTGAAACAGTTTGGATACCTAGCCCGAAACTATAAGGAAGCTCAGGGCAATGGTAGTCGATCGTATTAGTGTTTTAAAACAGTTCGATGAGTATGTCCAGTCTTGAATTAAAATTTTTCAGAAATGTTATTTGGAATATCTCGTCTGTTAATCATCCTTATTTTTCGATTTGAGAACAAACATCGAAACATTGTAAATAGTCTGATTCATAGAACATTCTCCAGTCAGTCTCGATGTTTAATTCATTTTACTTCATTGATATTCGACGATGGACACGCACGTACGTGTCACTGTAAAAGTACCAAAATTCTTTTATCTCGCGTGCTTGCATCAACTTATGACGAATAAGTTTTTGAATTTTCACTACATTTCCCAACTTGTTTTCCACGACCATGATTCAGGTCCAAATCGTGTATACGACAAACAATTCTCCTGGATATTTTTTTGGTGAGCCAAAAAAATATCGGCAAGTAACGGAGGTGACTCTTAGGGATCACTTTATTTGAGACTTATTTTGTTTGTTTGCCGATATCCAGTGACAATTTGTTCTAGATAACGAGATACAATGTCGCTTAGACGTGACGTAACGATATCCCATACTTGGAAAAAGAATCATAAACAAACCGTATATACAAAATAATCCAAATCAAAGTCCAAATTGCAGACTTTGATGCCATTGAACTTCGATGGAAAAAATCATCGCGCGCGCTCTAACCCTGATTGCAGTGTAAATAACAATAAAGTTAGTAAACAAGTTTGACGCGAATGAAATCGTCAGTCGACGAAGAAGGACAAGTAGACGGTATCATTCCCTCCAGCAACCGATGATCGATGCGTTCCGTCAGAAAATTAATAGCAGATTATCCTCGATTGTCAAATGAGCGTAGTAATGTCATGTACCTGATTTAAGACCGGATTTGGCTATTGCTTCGTCAGCAGTTTTCGTCCAAACCGGTTGTCTGTTCGGTATGGGCATTGCTGGTTCCTGCGAATAGGTGAAATAGGTATTCGAAGCCTGACAACGAGCTGGCCAAGAAGAGGCCAAGGCCCTCGATATGGTTGCCATGCGTTTCAAAGCAGCTGCCATATTCGCGCACTTCAACTTCAAACTGCTTGATCAATCGGGAAACACGATATTTGGAAATCGTTTTCGCGCGCACCGTTCACAGGTCTCTGTTTAGAGCGACGCACCACGATCGATGGACGTCAAAAAACGGTAGTGAGGATTCAACCGAATCAAATGACACCCGCGGCGAATCGAAAATATCGCGGACAGTACCGATGATAGAGCTGACACTGCGTAACGCCGCAACGTGGTGATAGCGCAGCAGCAGCAGCGAACCTACTGATACCCGAACTGCCCGAACACCGCGGCCCGAACTGCCCCGAATCCACCCGAACCCATCGCGATTCCGAAGTTACGCAACTCGCGGCGCTGATACTTTCACAGCCAATCCCGATCTCGGAATCTCGGAACACATACATAACACGCGTTTGGTATCCAGGGCCGAGAGAGGCATACTACAATGAGGTCAATTCAAGTCCCCCAATTGATCTATTTCAACATAGAATGGAACAAACTACTAGTAATTTTAGTCTCGTTATTTGGACCGGCTGAAATTTTCTCGGCACTGATTTTTTGGCGAATATAATATCAACAGCTCAAGCGTATTACCGATGATCGATTTCCTGGATAAGATATAGCTCGGGAGCCAAGCCCACGCAATTTATTTTTGAAATTCGCAGAAAACAAATCAATGCCTTGTGGAATAGACGATCAATCGGGAAAGGATTTCAATCTGCGAATTAGTACTGCCGTTTTGAAATGCTACATAACCGCAGCGATATCTTACGTTAATTGTCGCTCACAATTTGTATAAATGTCATCGGTACTCGGTATGCGAAGAAAAATTGCAAGTATAAAAATTTTGTGATGACTTGACAAACAATTTTGTAACATTTTCTTCTTATTTACTTATTATTATCCGCTTAAAACCATCCCATATGGTCTAGTGGTTAGGATATCTGGCTTTCACCCAGGTGGCTCGGGTTCGATTCCCGGTATGGGAATTTTTTTTTCGTAATCTTACGTTTCTTATGCATAAATGACATTCGATAATAATGATGGTACCCTTAGTTATCGAATCCCATTTAACCATGATTACATTCCCTATCTGAGGACGACAGAATTCTTATCTGTTTTCAAACACAGCAAGCATTTACATGTTTCATACGAAAGCATTGAATCGGATTAAGTAAGACAAGCGCCGCAGAATAGGCAACCCTACCGTCAAGCTTGTTACGGTATTGCCGAATTCCAGGCGTGGAATCAATGTTCGTTTTTCGATACTTCGAACTGCTCTGAGCTCGTGCAAAATACGAAATGGTTGTTCTTTTGCGAATTCTGTCATGTTAGATTTCTCAGAATGAAAACTGACGTTTGTTAATTTTACAGCATCCCACGTCGTCAATGTTTGGTGTTTTAACCCGGCGGAAACAGCTGAACTCAGGAATATATTACCGGTGAATGTTTCATCGATCGATTATCGCCACGATCAGGATTATTATTCGTGATCGTGGAATAAAATGGACGGTCAAGCACCGCAAACAGCTCGATTTTTCGGCAGGTTAATTATTTTTCGTACGATAAGTATTCTATTGACTCGCTGAGTCTCATCACGTGACCGCACGTGCCTAGTGCTCGTCGCAGTGCTTGTTGGGTAGGTGATTTCTGCTGTTCAGCCGACTTACAGAGTGCAAGATCTCCGAACCTGTAAAGATGTCGTACTCCAATACTCTTGGGGCTCGCCAAGCCCTTCAAGAACATGTTCTCGCTGTATCCCGAGACTTTATCTCACAGCCACGACTGAGTAAGTACATATTAATCGAACATCGCGAAATATTCGACTGTAATAATTCGAATAATTGACGGAAAATTGAAACGTATCGAAGTGGGCGTAGCACATCGTAGCTCAATCGATGTCTACCTCGTAGGTCAGCTGATCTATCCAACTATATTTCTCCTTTCACGAATATTTCTCGCAGTTGACGTACATAAAATTCAGAGCTCTATGATCACCTGTAGTAGAATACTTTCAATCTATATCGGTGTTTGCATGTTCGTCGCTTCTTTGAAAGCGGACCCGAAAATGTCTTTCCCTAACGTCATGTGATTGCAGACGATACATTCTGGAATGCCGAATCTCCTCTTGTATTTACGATAACTTCTCAGTATCTACGAATATCGTACTTGATACTTTTTACGAAGAATCGACAGAATCATATTACGTAATCAGACCTATGTTTTGAATTCTACACTTTTTTTGCGAATTACAGTGAACAGTTATCGGCTCAATATTTCATTCGCCAAACGATTACTCGTACGCAATTCGCATCATCCCTTTCAAATTTGCACTTCACGATTGATTCACGTTTTTGCCGGTTTAATTTAAAAAAAAAAAAAAAAACATACCCTACATACAAAAGTGGGCGTAACCCAGTGCCGTATAGCTTCAAGAGTTTTTTGTCACGTGATACACAGTTTGTTTGGGTAGAGGATCACGCGGATTTTCGATAGATGAAAATACCATCAATATTTACGATATCTTCGGGATGAAAAATATATAACTCGACGTTGGATCATATGACTGCAGTTTGCGGAGAAAAATGTTGATCAGTTTGAAATCTAAGAAATTATGGTCTCTGAATAATATTGCAGTAATATATTGCAATAATATTAATTTGCTCCTATTAATTAATTCATAGCGATGATATAAATGTATACGTCTTTTTACAATTTGGGAACAACTTACAATGTATCAATCTTTAATCGGCTCTTCGCTTTCTTTCACAGCTTACAAGACCGTGTCTGGTGTCAATGGTCCATTGGTCATCTTGGATGAAGTGAAATTCCCCAAGTTTGCTGAAATCGTACAACTGAAACTCGCTGATGGATCCATCCGTTCCGGTCAGGTTCTGGAGGTCTCTGGCTCCAAGGCCGTCGTCCAGGTGTTCGAGGGTACTTCGGGTATTGACGCCAAGAACACGCTCTGCGAGTTCACCGGTGACATTCTTCGTACACCTGTATCGGAAGACATGTTGGGTCGTGTATTCAACGGTTCGGGAAAACCCATCGACAAAGGTCCCCCAATTTTGGCAGAAGATTTCTTGGATATTCAAGGACAGCCCATCAATCCTTGGTCCCGTATCTACCCGGAAGAAATGATTCAGACTGGTATTTCTGCCATTGATGTCATGAACTCGATTGCTCGTGGCCAGAAGATTCCCATCTTCTCCGCTGCCGGTTTACCCCACAATGAAGTACGTTATTTCTCATCAGATGCACTGTTCCGAATTTAATTCTTTCGATCAGCCATTATTAAAGAATTTCTTATGTTATATCTATAGATCGCCGCTCAAATTTGTCGTCAAGCTGGTCTGGTTAAACTGCCTGGAAAATCTGTACTCGATTCCCACGAAGACAACTTCGCCATTGTCTTCGCCGCTATGGGTGTTAACATGGAAACTGCTCGTTTCTTCAAGCAAGATTTCGAAGAGAACGGTTCTATGGAGAATGTGTGCCTGTTCTTGAACTTGGCTAATGACCCGACCATCGAACGTATCATTACTCCTCGTCTGGCGTTGACCGCTGCCGAATTCTTGGCTTACCAATGTGAGAAGCACGTGTTGGTCATCTTGACTGACATGTCTTCGTATGCCGAGGCTCTTCGTGAAGTCTCAGCCGCCCGTGAGGAAGTACCCGGACGTCGTGGTTTCCCAGGTTACATGTACACCGATTTGGCCACCATCTACGAGAGAGCTGGTCGTGTTGAAGGCCGTAATGGTTCCATCACTCAGATTCCTATTCTTACTATGCCTAACGACGATATCACTCACCCTATTCCCGATTTGACTGGATACATTACCGAGGGACAGATCTACGTTGATCGTCAACTTCACAACAGACAGATCTACCCACCAGTCAACGTATTACCATCTCTGTCGCGTTTGATGAAGTCTGCTATTGGTGAGGGTATGACGCGAAAGGATCACTCTGACGTTTCCAACCAATTGGTAAGTACTTACCATCTTTCTGTACAGAACATTGTCTACGAATTTTCAATGCTCTGCGTGCGAAAATTTATACCGTTAATTTTACTGTTTTTTTCATTTTGTCCGTACGGTGTTTTCAATTATTACTTCAGTCCCGACTCCGAGGATGTTCGTTGCATCGCAAATGTTTTTCAAATATTCGCGATACAAAAACTCATTTATTATATAAAATCTGAATGACAACTTTCCTCGTATTTGGATAATAATATTCGTTTTTGCTTTTCAGTACGCTTGTTACGCTATTGGTAAGGACGTCCAAGCCATGAAAGCTGTCGTCGGTGAGGAAGCTTTGACACCCGACGATCTCCTTTACTTGGAATTCTTAACGAAATTCGAAAAGAACTTCATCTCTCAGGGTAGCTACGAAAACCGTACAGTATTCGAGTCGCTCGACATCGGTTGGCAACTCCTTCGTATCTTCCCGAAAGAAATGTTGAAGCGTATCCCTGCGGCAACTCTCGCTGAGTTCTATCCTAGAGACTCTCGTCATTAAACATTCAGTTGTTAGCCGATACCATCCAGAAGGCTAGTCGTCTGTACCACGTTGAAAGGGACGAGATCGCGGCACCGACCGTTCCAGTGTAACGTAACGTAAAAATTACGTCATAACATGTAAATTATCAGAACAGGAATGATTTTTAGTGTCCGTTTCTCGTAGTTCTATGATTCAGGTAGCTTTCGCGTCTGAAGCTTTGCTCCAGTCTATCATCAATGCATCATGAATATCTGACATTGGCGTCGACTCGTCTTTTTCGACGCTTAGGCGTTGAAAGTAACTTAGTGAAAATTTCAACGGTGCGATAAAGGACGCGTTGCTGAAGCCTTTTACATGCGTGATTTAGCCTTCAACGTCTGTTCGCGTATTGGAAACATTGAATAATTTCTTTGGGAAAAAAAAGTTATCACGGCGCTATCCGATCCCAGCATTTTCAAGCCGTTGAGAAAATGTAATAAGCCAGAAACTGCACGGAACTTCACACTGCAAAGCAACAACCACGCGAAATGAGACAATATTGTAAATGTTTTCTTCTGTCATAATATTAAATATACATATATATTATATATATATAAATATTAAATTTAGGGATCTAGTTAAATCGTACATATTTCATTTAAATTTAGGAACTAACTATTATCGCGGACAGTTGGCATCGTTCATTTAATTGTTAATTCCGTGTCTCGCTGGTGAGGCGCAAAAGTCATCGTTCTCGTCTCGAGGTTTTTACCAAAATCCTAGCAGCTGACACCAAGGCCAAGCGTGTTTCATCGTCCGATAAAAAGCTGCGAATTACATCGAGATTTTGGTAACATTCCTCCTCTGCTGGAAGTTGGCCCTTAAGCCCACATTACGAGTACCAACCAATAGACTTTGGCGGAGTTTCTTCGTTCAAGTCTAGCATGAAAAAAAAACTGTGTAAATTGTAATATATTGTTCAGTATTGTTGTAAAAATAGAGGGAAAGCACGAAAAAGAACGTTTCACGTTCCAAACCTTCATGGAGCTCATCACAAATGTGACGGCTTGTTTTCCTAATCGTTTGGGCGCATAAATTTCCTACATTCCAATTCGACCGTCGATCTATCGTCTTTTCCAAAACATCTTCAACCTCAATCCGTTGTTTGTTAAATATCGATCATCTACGCCAAATGCGTAACAAATGGAAACACATTTTCTATTCCGTAAATTAACGACGGTATACATGTACGAATTTAAGGAACTACATGCAATAAAAGCCATTAAGTTGAAGACGTCGATGAAACTTGTCATCTCGAAGCTCGTCACCTTTTCATCCTGTGGTCCTTGTCTTTTCCAATTGTTATTACCCACGCGAAATCAATATACTATAATCGAGGCTCATTTTACAGACCTGTTGCAAAAAATTTATATATCTATCTTTCTACTTTTCATGATTCCACAGCATGGCTTGCTGCAATATTGGTCTACCTATACCGCAACAATATAGTCCCCTTTGCTGTTGTGAGTAAAAAGTAGATCATTTAACTTATGAATAGACTCGATAGTAGAAACGTTGAATTCGTTGAAAATTTTACTACAGTTATGATCTAAATGATCTAAACCAAACTATATATAATTCTATATAGTTATACATAAATTATATACAAATTACATGTTATTCTATCGAGCCTGAAACGATATTATACAGTCCAAATTTGCCTGAAACACGGTATGTATTCCAACGCTTGGAAGATAACTTGTGTCTCGCAATGTAACGATTGCTTTTCGAACCGTTATATCGCCTGTATTATTCTTTATTCCCGTTTTTGCCTTTTTTCATCATTTTCGAACTGTTCATTTGTAATGCCGGTTTGGCAACGCCAATCGTTGCGCGGTAGGTACTCGAGCCTGCGCAGTGTCCGACATTCACTTGTTTCGTTCCGCAGCGCGTAGATTGTCAGTCTATGGTGTATTACGGTTCTGCGTACCGCGCGACGTGCGTTGAAATTTCTGAACTGTGTTTCATCACCTGAAAATGTGGTCATCTACGATTGAGACAAGACTTTTTTACCACTGAAAGCGATAGTTTTGAAGGTAAGTTTGATCCTTTGTTTTTGTCAATCGAAAAAACTGAATTTTCACAATTTTGAGGTTACAGTTTGGCTCATGCCAAATGGTAAATTGATACCTGCGTTTGAAAGCTTTTTTAGCTCGCGAACACGATCCGTGGCACGTCGTCAGGTTATCACGATATTAAAATGTTCTCTTGCATCAATATGGATAACGTATGTCAATCAATTGGCATTACCATTTCCCACGGCGTAATCCAATACCGAAGCAATAAAAACTTCATTACATGATAACAGATTTTATCTGTTTATAAGATCTGCGAACAACGTCGATGCAATTTCATAGAAATTGCTCGAGCTAAAGCACCTGCAGCTATTGACATTGAATTTCATAACATACCTGCGAATATCGTAGCAAAGAATCATTTTGCACAAAGTTTTTTTGTGTAATTGGAATTGGACTACGTGGATTGAAATTTGATGGCTCTTTGCGTTGGTTGCGATAGAACATCGTGAATAATGTATGACTAGCAGAACTCTGGCAGAAAACACTGACGAATGCTATATTTATGAACGACTTTACCGAATACAAACTTATGCGACGAGAAATATGGGATAACATTTTAAAAAAGTCTTGTATGCGATGTGATTTGAGTAAAGAACTTTCTGCTAAATCATTATTTACAATTCTTCGTGAGAGGCAAGTTGGAAAACATGAAAACCTCAGCTTTTGTTCATCTGTATTCTCAGCAACATGCAATTTGTATTCCGTTCACGTGACATGCTGCAGGAAAAGTACATTCCTTGTAGTATCGTATTACAACTCGTAGGAAATAAATTCAGGATGAATTTAGTAGCAATGAGTTTAGCAGCTATTACTTAATCTAATTGTGGTTCATTTTTGAAATATTTCAGTGGTCATTTACCACTAAACTATTTGAAAATCAATTTGACTACGCTTTGATGATCTCGCAGACTACACCAAAAAGTTTTGTTATCGTATGCTCGTATCTTCGGAGTTCTAGTCCCGAGAATCTATGAACGCCATCACCCAGTTAGATTCGACTGGTTGTCTACTTGAAGTGACATTTTTTTTGTACATGCATAATAATGTGCAAGCAAACATCAATCAAATGCGTATCATGGAACATTGTTATACAAACTTCAGAATATTTTATACCACATGATAGTTGGATTTGCTAACAATCAAATGGTTCAAAGGTGGTCTGACTGGTCCAACTACCGCTGAAGATATCTAATCCAATACACAGCATATCAAGTATATTTGCTTATCTGTCTCGCTGTAGCTCAGCAACATGCTGCCTGAGAATGATTCGTAATCCATTTCTCTTATTGGTCATTTCTTGTTTTTTCCCATCTTGCTAAAATTATTGAAGACAGAGTGGCGTCATGAAATCTTTATCCGTGTCGCACAAAATTACCCTTCAGTCAACGACGAGAAACTGGACGAATGAAAGCCTAGTCTGCCAAAAAAAATAGATGCACTATTTGTTGGTATTAAATTGTTCATCGATGGTAGCATTTATTGTGTGCAGTCGAATCTTAAACGTTGAGGCTACGCCTACAAATTAAAGCACGTTTATTGTCGGGTGACTGCAAAAAAATTCTTCGTTGTTTGCAAGGAAATATTACATAAAGGTTTCGGATGTTGGGAGAATAACTGAATTAACGTATCCTGTCAACGGCGCGTCAAGTTGGATATAATTCTACTCTGACAGTTTAGTTGTACTTGCTGGTTGGATTGTACGTTGGGACATGAGACTCTGAATTAATCCTATTGAAGACCGTTTAATTTGTCTACGGTATGTATTGTGCGGCAACAATCGTGTGACTTCAATTAGGAATTCTCGTCCAATAGTCCCCTTGGGCTTAATTTCTCGAAAGATCCATCTAACACACGAATTTCTCAAGGTTACGAAAAGAAAAACGTTCGATGGAGTGTTTCATCGCACCATACACGTTTCAGGCTAATTTATGCGAATCGTCGGTGTCAAGGTCTGCCATCGATTGAATTGTCTTTAATTGATCGGAAAACGGTAGTTCGATAGCTCTTGTTTCCATCTTGATTTTTTCCATCCAAGACCAATAGAAAAATATTTACAACTCGAAAAATAAAGATTCATTAGATCCTTTGCAATAAGTAGAAAAGTACCATGAATCGGACGACGTTGAACGATCGATCGGTTCTTACTCACCCAACGAGATGTAACATTGAGAGTAATTCCATGATATCACGCAGAATAGTGGGATTGGTAAATTCGTTTTCTGTACTGCAATTTATACTAGTTCTGCGGATCTTGCTCTAACAGTTGACCATCGAGTTTCGTCGAACAATGCATAACGAGTTTCTTGTTCTCGTCGAATACTATCTACTAGAAATGACATCACAATCAATAAATGTCGATTGTCTACCTAAAAGGGAAAACAATTTTGAAATGCAGTTCAACAGAATTTTAGTTAAGTATGTAAGAATCCATTGATTTTATTGGAGAACTAGAGAAGAAAACCGTATTTGCGATGCGTTGACGAGTTTCACTCGGTACAAACATCAGGAAATAGTTTTTAAATGATCTGTGAAATGTATAAACGTCGATCGTCTACCGAACTCGATCAATTTAATCTCATCGCGTTGTTTTTCGCCCTTTTATCAATTTTTATCTATCTGTTCTATATATTCCTAACCAGACCGAGGGCCTTGAATTTGACTAGATATCTTATCGTCTAGACTTGTGATCTTACCGAAAATCACGAATGACAAATGACGATAGAGATTTCGACGTTCAGCGTAGTAACTTGCAGCCCTACATTACGAAACTTGCGAAATACGAGCGACGTCGCGTATAACCTCTGCTGAATATTGGCGCTCGTCGATGATTCTCACCAACCGCAGCAACGCGTTGGATATTGGAAGCTTTGGAGCGCGCGACGCGCTCGGTCTTTCTTCAGTATAATCCCGGACGTTATACGAGGCACGTTGCGCCGTTTTCGCGTCCGGTTCATCGCGAGCGTGACAGCTGTGAACGTTGCGTCGCATCGCGCTGCGTCGTGCCGGTGACAAAACGTGTGTTGTTGTTGATTGATATTCCAGTGGAAAATGCATTCGGGCAATTGATGAAAAAATAACAAACTAACGAACTAGCGTAATGTAAGGTGATAACACTGATCGAAATAAGCCAACGATACACATACGTTGTCGTGCAGAAATTAAATCGGAGAAAGTTGATAGCCAGTCAAATTGACAGCACGGTAATTCGGTGCGGTGAAATGTAACAGAGAGACTAAACGTGCGACGGGTTTTACAGACGAAGAGAAATACAATTGTCACGATTGAAAAGATCTCCGTTCTATCTTATTACTCATTCGTTTAAATGTGCGATCTCGAACGTCGATTGAAACACGCGTCGACACCTACGTCACGTAGTTTCGGTAGCGAATAAATAGATTCGTGTCGCGAATAAATTTACACGTGAAAGTTACCGACGAAAATGGATGGCTTGCTCGAAATATTTTTGTTTTGCGGAGCACTTTATTATTTCTTCAATTGGAGGTACGTCAAGAAGTAGTCGTTCATTCGGACCTCCTACATCTATCGATAACCCCTTTCCTCTGTTTTCATCTGTACTTATTTTCAAGGACGTCGCGATGCGTCGTCACGTAACACATTCTTTGTACTCGTTCGCGACTCCTCAATGAACTAGGGTCTCTTAAAGGTCGTCTGGCCAATAACAGTCGTAGGGTCATTATTCTCCAAGGTACCTACTGAGGAATCTACTGACTCGTGAACAAAACCGGCGCTTGAACTCAATACGGAGCAATACGGAGCAACATGCTACGTGCGCAATTCTTTCTCCATCAAATCACAAAGGCAATGACTAATCGCATTTCTTTCGCGAATAATTCATTGTTTTCTACGTGTCTCATTTGTCACGAAATCACCTCTAGACAATATGTACAAAGGTCGAAGAGAGACCTGCAGTTTTCATCAACTTGAAATCCACGCCTTGCAAAAATTTGTAAATATCTAATATTCACTGAAATACCGATGAATATGCTGCAGTTTTACAAATTCCTTTTAGAATTTCTTTACAATGCTGGCCAAAATTACCCTTTGTTAAAATTATTTGTATGGAAAACATGATTGAAAATGTAGTTTCCAACACCAAGTTCGTCACCTTTGTGTTCTTTGATGAATACGATCACTTTTCTGTCGATTGTCTCACTTTAATCGTTCAATATCTCTGGATTTGAACATTGTTTCAGAGAAATTCAACATCCGACTGTGAATTCATGCAACGATGAACGGAATAAATTCCGCCTGTGTCAACTATAGTTGCGGAATTTGTGCTGCACTTTCTACGGAAGTCATTGCGACAAGCATATAATATTGCAATCTTATTAAAAAAAATGGCGGCGCAAAACTAATTATCTGATAAATAACTGAATTCCTAGTCCATATAATTTTGAAACATAAAAGGTAAACTTTTGGATTCCAAATTCAATCTTATGGGCGTTTGAAAAATGTTTGAAAATCATCCCGCCATTTTTGATTTGCGGATGAATGTGAAATCCTGGAATTATTTTTGCGATCGTTCAGCCACCTCGTAAATTATCCTGTATATTATTACTACAACGACGACAGTGAATTTTCAAAACGATGTAAATCAAAGAGCAATTCGTACAGATTTTCAGCAACGCAAACAAACCTCGTACGATGCTATTGAGTTAACAGCTTCGCATATTTTCCGACATATACACGTGATACGTAATTAAGAAGTTTTAATATTTGAACTGCCGTTAAATTCCAGCTGTGTACATCGCTCTGGAATCGCGTCTTCTGTACTGGCGGTTGAACACCTCGGTCGTTTATCAGCTAGCTCCTCGTTATATCGAAACAACCTTTGGAAAATCAGTTAAATGAAAATGCCTGTCGGACTCGGGACCCGCGACCTCGAAGGCACGGAACAACGTCCATGGAAATCTTTTCCTACTTGGTTTACTCGATCTTCGGTGAATTTCTCCGTTCGTTTCTGTGATTATTCTCGAATTAAGCTCGTCCCCGTGCGTTTATCCTCGTTACAAACTCGATCGTACTAATTGTATGTACTGCTTGCTATAGGAACGATCATTAAATAATTGCATAGACGCGGATTCAACTGCGAAACAGGTTCGAGGATAGAAGTTCTCGTATGTCGATTGTGGGTAACCGAATCCTCGACTACTGTTGCGTGATGGCAGCATAAAACCATTGAAACCTACGACGTTTCAGATTTCACTGCAAAACCCTCCCATTTATTACCGAAAGCACGTGAAAATAATTGCGTAGAAATCTATCTACCGATAACTAAAAACGTACTAAAAAAAATAATTTTCAAACGGTTAGGAAAATATATTATAATTCGCTTTGATAAAATCACATTGAAAAAAAATTACGATTCACCAGATTATGTATTCCATGACATTTTGTAGGCGAAACGATTATGAGATTACTCTACAACGAGTGAAGTGTATGATGTAAGCTTAGATTTACGACATGATTCTAGTATCAAGATATATGGCGTCGCATATATAGATCAGAACTTAAAACGCATCCTACTCCAGGTTGGGTACGGTTATCTGAAGTGGAGAAAAGCACATTTTTGAGCTTAAACAATCTGACAAGATCTTTTCCAAAGCTCTTTCCACGTATCGATTGTTTAAACAACTCCGATTGATATTCTCGGTCAAAAACGAGAATGAACGAGATCTCTCAATTTCGCGTATACGCTGCTTTCGGCCTAATTATCGGTCACGTGCGTGGAAGTTATCGAAAAACGGAATCAAATGCACTTTGGCTGTCCTTGGAAAGCGTTATAAATCGTATCGGCCTGTTTTATTGCAGAATTGCACACGGCTGTATGAAATATAATGTCGTCGAATCGTTATCGGTCTGACAGCAGCCCGATCTTCGTTTAGGTACTTATCGATAGATCTTATTGTAACGAAGGTTGTTTCAAGGAGAGATAAGTGACAAATTTGCAAACGTCGGCGGAGTTATATTTATTAGCTGAACATCGGTACACTTGCACTGTTCAATGTCTAAGAGTGCTTCTATTCGAGAACAGTACAGTAAAATATAACGTTTCATTTATCGAATTTTCTCCCACATCGGCGGACCTTTCATAAATTATTGTTTTTACACGATACGATCATAAATTGTTTATCGATACATTTTTTCAATAGACATATCGTCGGTGTAGCTGATGCTCGAACCGCAATGAAACATCCGCTGCTCGTACAATTAGATGCACTAATATACAGGGTGTATCGCCTCATGTGTCCAAAATGGGAGGGACTTAGTCGACGCGAAGCCACGCCCCTATAGCCGATCGGTTTCGTAGAATAGAAGATAACACGAGAAAAAACTGTTAACAACGATCTGATGTGCTTGTTAAGCCGACTTCGCGCCCACCAAGTCCCTCCCATTCTGGACACGTGAGATGATCCACCCTGTACAAGCGTATATATAACAATTTTTCGGTCTCCATTTTTTATTTGGCTATGATAAAATCATCGTTCGTTACTTGTTGCTGTAATTGCGTTATGATTTATTATTATTTACCACTATCGACCATATTCTGTTTTCCCAACTGTACATATAACGAAGAAGCTTACATTATACGAGTTGTAGAAAAATATAGTAAACAAAACACGCGCGTCACGTGGTTTTTACAATGGGTACAGGGCAACGTACGTCGTGCAACAGCGATAGAACCGAGTGATGCTCAAATACACTCGATTTGCAAGAGATTTATTTATTTTTACCACTGGTGTGCAAATGGCGTTGGAAACGACTCGAATCGTCTAATTCGACACCTGCTTAATTAGTTATTCGGATATTTTTTGAATAATTTGGAACTTTCGAGTAATTTAGGAATTCTTTGTATAATTAAATGATTCCGGTTCTTACAATATAAATTAACACTTTCATAAAATTTCCTCTATTTTATTATTTTTTTTTCAATTTATTTCATTAATTTTTTTGGGTCATTGTTCTTTTTAGAATCTGTTCCTGGTGTTCGAGCCAAAAATGTATATCGTGTCCGAAAAAAATTCCGAATTTGTCGAAGAATTCGAAAATTTGAATCTCAAATCGAATAATTATACTGACGTTTTTACCCTCATTGTTGTACGAGTGATACGATATTCGTGATGCTCGATAAGCTACGATCAAAGTTTACCAGTCGCATGACGCGAAAAGCGCGAAGGATGCTCGCGAGCAGTTTCATCCGCACTGATTCGAGATGCCGCTACGCCAATGCGGGAATCACGCGATACGATCCAACGGTACATACTTATTATGTACTTCTCTACCGAACACGACTCATCCGTACTCTCGCATAAATTCCCCCCTCTCTCTCTCTCTTCCAACGACCAAAATCATTCACCGGTAACGTGAATTCTATGAGATTCTATCGTCGAAATTTTTCGCCCCGAGCCACGTGGCATGGAATGCTGAAAATAAACGGAGATTTTTCTCCTATAAATAGGCTTCACTGTGTAGTCCAGTCAATGTGTACTCAAATCTTCCCAAAATTCCGGTCAGCTTCCTTCTTCATTCATTGGGATGGTCACTGGTAGTGTAAATTCAAAATGGCGCCCAATTCGCGCAGTTACGTATATTCGCTATTTTGAATTTCACGAAAAAAAATGCTTTTTCTCGAATACCTCGGCCCTTTCGAATTTTAACGAAAAGTTGTTACCACCAAATTTGTAGCAAATTTAATTTTCTACAACTTTTTCCTTACAACTTTTCTTCTAAGATCGATATTACGCCAACGGCGAAGAAAAAGAACCGTCCGAATACTTTTTCGTGGAACATTCCATAACTGAATGCCGATTATTTTTGTTGCAAAAATATCGATCCGAGAAGAAAAGTTGTAGGGAACAAAGTTGTAGAAAATTAAATTTACTACGAATTTGGTGATTACAACTTTTCGTTAAACTTCAAAATGGCCGAGGTATTCTCAAGGAAAACCATTTTTTTCATCAAATTCCGAATAGCGAATACACGCATTTGCACGAATTGGGCGCCATTTTGAATTTAGCCCCCTCCCCTCACCAATGGATAAAAAAAAAAGCTGACCGGAATTTTTTTTATTTCAGAGCAAATATTTAGACATATTGATTGGACTAGTGGTAAAACTCGATGCTCCGGTTATGCAAAATATTTTTTTTCTTATCGATATATTTCGCAGAATTGAACAACTTTTTCGGGGCCAACGTAATCTTTCTCACGCGATATTTTACATCTTGTCTTTTTACTCGGGACAGCTTGGTAAATAATTGAGATTGATTTATGACAGTGATTGACATGAAACCAGTTGATGTGAAAATCACAACATGGTTGATAAAAAAAATGTCACACATTTTTCGATGGTATGTTGGAAAATTGAGAATTATACGGATTGAAGATTTATTCGCCGTTGATCACTTGATCAAACAAGGATAAGCGCTAGCGTGACGAACCAATCGACAAAGCAAACTGACTGTTATTTTTTTCCATTTTTGCCTGGCATTTATTCGCGATGAAAAAAATGTTGGTGTATCTGAGTATTCAGTAATTTTTTTGGTCTACTGCAAAAAGTCATTTGGAGATAAATTGATAATAAAAATATAACCTTGACGTCGCAACTTGTTCTTGAATAAATTTTCAACAACTTTTAGTATATCTTTCTCACGTTAAATTTATTCATGTTTATTCATTTTTATTCGCGACACTAATCAATGATATGACGATGGAAGTAAAGAGCTCGAGAACGAGAAGTTGTACGGTGATTTGACGAGGCTAAAAAATTGCCGGATCATTTCGTTTGTTGTTTGTCGTATTTTTTTCATTCTTCCAAATCGAAAGGAATCTGTCTGAACTTTTTTCTTCCCAAAATTGAACGACGTTATTTAGAAATATACCTGATGACCTTGGATACGAACGCGTTTGCAAGATAAAGCTGTCTCGACTGGTTTCCGCTGTTCACGTTTTTCAAAACCATTTTTGCGGACCAACGAAATACAGCTCGGGAATTTGCCGAGTGATGATTCTGGACCAAGATAACTGCTGGCAAAAACGAATCAATTTTTCTACAACTACCGCGGAAAATAACATCAGTTAACGATGAAAACTGTGATCTACTACGAAATGTTCAATTTACGAACTTATTACACTTTCGAGGATTCTTCATCGTATTAGATGAAGACACAACTAGCGTCTGACCTTGGGAATGGTTTCTGCGCAGAAGATCAATTTCTCACGCAACCAGTTCAATTTATCACGAATTCAGTTGTAACTGATTAATTCCAAGTTTATATGTGAATTCAGTCTTCATGGCCAAAATCGAATGCCATTTCTGGGAGACCAATTTCCGCAGTAATTCGACAGTTCGAAACCAACGAATCGAAACGTAAAACGTGGAATTCGATAGAAAAACACGTTTACGTGTTTAAAATTAATAATGTATTTGCGTTAAAAATCGTGTTCAGTTTTAACCAAGGTTGAATACGTAACGAGGACCAATTTTTAAATGTTTTTTTACGTTTTTTTCAAATTATTTTTCTAATAGCCAACAAGCCACTGAACTGAGAAAAAAAGTACCAGATCATTTCCATCATTCTTCGAGTCCAAGTCTGATTTCTTATGTCTATCGTCAACTCGTCAACTTTTAGTTTGTAAAAATATCTCTGTCGTTCTCGAACGCCAGAGAAAGTCGGACTTGCTTCTATATTCGTGGAGAAGTTGGACAATTTATGTGACTCGAGGAAAGTTTTGCTTGTCGAGTGATAATAACTTGTTGTTATATTTCTAAGGTGATCCATTAGGTCCCTACGAATGACGGAAACAAAAAATAAACATGTTTTTGCTACGTTTCCTGTGAATGGAAAATTACTCGTTAGTTTGGAAATACCCGATTCAACTTTTTCGAGAATTAAGTGTGTTGGAAAAAAAGATTTCCAAGATTATTGAAAACTATTCCTTGTTTCAGGGCTACCAATATGGTCGATGTGTTGTCAACGCGACTTCAGGAAGTCTACGCGAATTGGGAGTCGCGGACGGATACGACGGCAGAGAGATTAGACGGTGGTGGTTCGAGACTTTCCTTCGATGGTAAACCTTTTAAAATGGTCTCAAAAGACCAAAATATTTCTCTTCGTTGCTTGAGGAATAAACTATCTCGTACGTCGTTTTTCCAGGTCTCCGTCGAGCGGGTCAACAGTATCAGAAGAGAAAGATTCAGAGCAAGGAACAGGCTCGAAAGATTCGTGACAACAATCTTTATCGAATCAAGGAATGCGAACCATTACCACCGATGGCTCCACCTCAAATTACACCATTCTTACATCTCTGCTGCGGACATTGTACCCCGTCGTCCAAGGTCAGTACTCGCCTGACTTTTTTTTCTCGCCAAATTAACTATTAGAGGTACTAATCTCTGTATTGACTCGATTGAACCTGAAATCTATTCCTTATTTCATCTTTTCTACTGGCAAACTTGTATTTTTACATTGAATTTCAATCAATAGGTTAATTTGCGTTGTACAAGCAGTAGCTTTGACAAGTTTCAGGTCAACGGGTCAACATTCACAGATTTGCAATCACTTCGATGCAAACAGGTCACTTAAACGTTACGTAAGTAGGATAGCGAAGGGGTCAGGAAGATGCCTGCGATCACGCGAGCTTTTAACAATCATTACATAACATTCCCGAACCGATGAGGTGACGAAACGCGATTAACCGATTTGCAATAATTATATTGACAAAAACACGATGCTATTGCCACTTTGAAGCGTATGAAACATAACTTGCGTTCGACAAATAAAGCAATCAACGGAATATAAAGAAATCAATTGTTCATTTGTTCCGATACATATGTATCGTAATGTATACTCGACCGTCATAGTAACGACACGCTCTTGTCAATGCAATTATCTCCTGAATTCATTAACTCATTCTTCGATTAACGCCTGCTTTCGATTACATGACTGCTTTTGACCTTCGATTCAAACGAAAAAAGCTAAGATAACCGAAATTTACCAAATGAAAAGTAAAAACCTGTTTGTAATCTCCAGTAATATCTAGTGACCTTGAATTTTTTTAAATATATCATAGATAAACATATGGTCTGTTACATCATGTAATTGACCGGTTTGGTGTCGAGTAAGTACGATGTTATGGAAATTGGACTGATCCGAGGGTTGAGAGATTCGCAATACAATTCCATTTTCTCGTTTATGACGAGGTATCATTTCCTCAAAAAGTGATCATTCTTCGGTAGTAGAATATCCATTGTTTTGTTTTCGGTGTACTCGTTTCGTTATCTATCGAACCTTATTTCCTTAATACAACAAGATACTGTCAGCAGTGACACGAGGTAGTGTAAAAAGGTGACTGAGTGTTGAAATCTTTTTAAGAACCACGTACTTAACACTGATAAGTACGGTCTGTAAGCTAAGGAAAGAAATTTACTACGGTTGATTACGCTACATTCTGTACGACTATACATATGTATGCGAGTGTCATAATCGCGATTATGCGCCGAACACCTGTTGCGTTTGCCTCTATATGTATACAACAGAGAGACTACGAAACACGGTGGGATGTATGTAGATAGTAAGAGAGTCGCGCGTATCATGATTCACGTGAATAGTAATCTATGATTTGCTTCGTTCAACAAAAACGTCGTAACGGAGAGACTCGCGCGTGCGTGATCGCGCTACACGGCGAAAAATTTGAGTAGGAAGGTGAGAGAGAGAGAGCGTCGTTAGGCCAGTGATACGTGCTCATCTGATCAAAAGCGGAAGTCTAAGTCGAGCTCCGCCACGTTGTATAGATGTTTTCAACGAGTTAAAAATAAACTTTTTACACGCTCGTCGGCGTTTCTATGTCGCGTTGTGGTTCGTGCAATTTGACGAACTGGTTATATCCACGCGATTCGCTTTTGTTTTGTTGCTCGCTCGTTCTTACATTTGTTCAATCTGTCATTCGTACGATGCACGAAGGATCGTCCAACTTTTTATCACGATGGTTGCGAATCGTCGTCGTTCAAAGCTATCCGGAACGCGTGAGTACATCCATCGAATACAAACGACGATACTTCGTACTCGAACATCTGACATACCCTAACCTAACCTCGCGGGATTCAACCTGAATAACCGTACCCAACTTTACGGATGCATTCGACCTCACCTGACCGATCCGACTTCGCTGTGTACAGATATAATAGTACGATTCTTGATTCCTATTTATTTTTGTCGAAGAAGAGTTGGAACGATTACATACAATTTTACATACTCTATTTCGTACGACATATCAGAAAATGTGATAAAGTACCGAACGAATAAACGATCAAAGTTGGAAAAACAATTTAGCGTCATTTGATGCTGAGTATTCGATGAGTGTCTCACTATTTTACGATCAATGATTTGTAGTACAATTGCAACACTAATCTGGCATTTTGCACGGATTTGAGAAGTTGAACCCGCTATTGAATGTATGCGTTTCAGAAAACAATGTTTTGTTACAGAGTTCACTGGTCGGTAGTATTCAAAAGAAGTACCAAACGAGCGGTACTAATATATTACACGTTGATCCTGGACCTAGTTTGACGTCAAAAATATTCCCTCATTTGTCACATGTCTACGGTCTTAAGAGACACAACTATCCCAAAGTAACGCAAACGGTAAGTCTGTTGGTCTTCGTATCACTTATATCTGGTTTTATGGGAAACTTTTTCTATGAAGTATAAACTCACTTCAACGATATATGTATATACGATTTGTAGAAATTATCTGTTTTTTTTTTTGTCGTTAGGTTCTGAACGACGAAAGGCTAAAGGATGTAATTAAGAATACAGCTGAAGATCTCGTCAGAGATGAAGGAGGCAGTATACTTCAAGCCCTTGCAAAGACCGAGACTAGAGCGCGAAATATTCTCATCCAAATGCAAAGCAATATAAGCCATACGTTGTTGAAGATAATAGCATGGTTGTTGTACAAAGTACTACCACGTTTTATACAATCAGCGATCGTACAACCGGCTCAAATAGAAATGTTGAAAAAGGCTAACAACAGTGGTTTACCCCTTATATTTCTCCCGTTACACCGAAGTCATTTGGATTATGTAATGGTCAGTCTTATTCTGTTTATCAACGAAATCAGGAATCCACTTATAGCTGCGGGAGATAATCTGAATATTCCATTTTTTGGGTAAGTTGACAGTTTTTCATGTATTTGTTGCTCTAAAACTACATCCTTCAATTTATATCCGTCGTTCTGTTAACTATTTGGCATTTTTTTTTCAACGTTCAGTTGATTCGGTTGCGCTATTTTATTTTCATGTACCGCATTGTTAAACTTTTATCGTGTACAGATGGCTCTTGAGTGGATTGGGAGCATTTTTCATCAAGAGACGAATCGACCCTGTACTTGGACGAAAGGATATTCTCTATCGTACAGTACTTCATACATACCTCATGGAGAGTTTGAGAGCGGGTCATAACGTTAAATTTTTCATCGAGGGTGGTCGTACCCGTACCGGTAAACCTTGTATGCCGAAAATTGGAGTGTTGAGCATAATCATTGACGCGTACATGGATGGTACAATAGAGGATGCTTTGCTCGTTCCAATCTCCATGAACTATGAACGGCTGGTTGATGGTCATTTTGTGCGAGAGCAACTGGGACAACCAAAGAAAATGGAGACCTTTGGCACAGCGATAAGCGCAATGTGGGCGACACTGATGGGCAATTACGGAACGGTCAAGGTTGACTTTAGTCAGCCATTTTCATTGAGGGTAAATTGATAATTAAATGATTTCACGTTGCAATTAGTGTCGCATGTTTCTTCCATATTTATTGCTGCGAGGAATGTTCCATCATAATCTTGAATATGTATGTTCAAATATCAACATCCTCAGGAGATGCTAACTTCGTTACAAGCACAGCATAATAAATTGAATGGACAAATTCGACCGCCCATGGAGAGGTCATTGAAGTCCGTTGTCTCCACTTCGTCCCTCTACGGCACAGACGTGGTTGTAGAAGAACATCGGTACTTGATTCTTGACGTTGCCAAACACGTAATGAACGGTATGTTTCTCTTTCAGCTCAACGTTAGCATTGGCCATAAGTGAATTTGTGGATTGTAATTTTTCTAGATTGCATCAAGTCCATGCCACTCATGTCAACAAACGTCGTAGCTTTCCTACTTTTAAACAAATTCAGAGATGGGTGTACGTTAGACAGACTCGTTGAGGCTTTTGATGCCACCAGGCAAGAATTGGAATGCGCGCACAAGAACGTTGCGTTTTGTGGAGAAAGTGTCGACATTATAAACCATGCTGTTAGTAAAAAAATGAAATACAATTCTACTATTATCGACCTTTTTCGTATATTTGTTCATTCATTTTTTCATTTTATAGTTAAATATCTTAGGACCTGGGCTTGTTAAGCAACAACGACAAGAAGTCACGGATACGATAGAGGGTCAAGCGGTACGAAGTGAAATGGTTACTGCAATCAGGCCAGTGTCCATATTGCCGAATGTCATCGAACTGTCATATTATAGTAATAGTTTGCTTTCGCATTATGTTTTGGACAGTGTGGTCGGTAAGTTTTTTTCCTATTATTTCACTACCGTCATAAAATCTTTATTAACAGGCTTCTCTGTATTTGTAAGAATTATAAAAAGCATTGATTTCTGAATTTTGCGTCCACATATTTCCACATGTAGAGAAAGAAATTTATCAAACAGTACATTCGCTCTATACTAATAGTGTTCTGCGATACTACAAAAATTCTTAGATTTTTTAGCAGCTCCGTACGTTTATTGAGATTGAGTCGAGTTTTTACAGGGATATAGATGAATTTTTTTTGATTCAAACCCTTCAATATAATTTGAATGAACATAATTTCTTTATAAAATTTTGTTCATGCAAAAATTGTATTGACATTATCATGTCTTTACATTTCAGTATCAGCTTTGTATGCAGTTCTGAAGACACAGATTAATGATCCCCAAGCGATCGCCAATAACGACATCACAGTCTTTCAAGATGTACTCGTAGAAAAAGCATTGAAACTTTGTGATATTTTAAAATACGAATTTATATTCTGCCGGCCTTGTGAGAGTTTGGAAAATATTCTTATCGAAACCATTAATAATCTTACTGTGGCAAGTATAATCACGATCAAAGAGGTGAGTGCTCTCGTCATAGATCAAGAACAGAATGAATCAAGTTATCCGATGTGATTCGGTATATTGAGAAATGATCACTTTTATCAGGATATCTATATGGAAGATGAGTTGTGGAGTAGACGATATGCGAAAACTTTTGACAACAGTTCCGACGAAGAATATGCAGCGAAAAATAAAACAAAACAAATTCAGTATAAGGTAATTTTTCGCAAACGTGAATTTTAGATTGATCGGTGCATTTAAATAATTGATGGTGTTTTTGGAATATTTTAGCTCAATTTAGAACCAGAATACTCCAAACGAATGGAGTTTCTACACACTTTGCTCCGTCCTGCTGTGGATACATATACCATGAGTGCCTTCACATTACGAAAGTTGGTTGGGAGATCATTGACGGAAGCAGATTTAGTGTGCGAAGTTCTTGCTGAAATAAAGACAAACTTGGACCGAGGCATAGTTAACTATGGTAAGACCAATCTGTCTTTATTTCCTTTGCAGTTTTGTCAAAATGTTTTTTTTCCATCGCAGGTGAAAGCTTGTGCGTAGATCCAGTCAAGAATTCAATGAAATTGTTCGAGAAATGGAACGTTTTGGAGTGTCATCCGCAGGAAAATATCAAAATTTATTATCTGAAGGAGGAATACGACAACGACAAGGCAGCTAACCAAATATACGAAACTATCGCGTCCTTCAAATGGATAAGAAACGTCGACTAATTTGAGTCACACGAAACTAGCTGTAGGGAGATATTACATATGGACATTATTTTCACGTTCAACGACAAAAGATCGTTTGTTCCTTGATTCGCAGTTGTGCTCTTCGTATACTACCACGAAGACGAACGAATCTAGCTCGGGTCGTGGCCAACATCATTTTTCGTAGTTAATTTTCACTGCGGATGGAATGGAACAAACATCGATCATACAATAGTCTCGTGACAATTAATGGACTTTAGTCTATTTTTTACATTTTGTGCATCGTGTCTTGGCAATAGTCAATATTCACGAGTGACCGAATATTCTCCGTCCGTATCAAAACATCTTCCCTACGAAATGCGGGTTACTTCATATTTTCGGGATGTCTTCGGAGATGTACGAAAATTTCACGTTGATGTGCATAATTAAGAGTGCGTAAATATTTACCTGCGTTGTAAAGCTACAAACATTGCAGAATCTATGACTGATTTGTGATATTCCTACGCACATATTAAAATTTGCAGGTGGATGGTGTAAATTTGTGCCTTACATTTCGATCATCGCGCAGCGTCATTCGAGCTTCTGATATATAATTTGCTCTTCTTCGTGATTTCTTGTTCTTAGTTGTTCTTTACCGTACTAAAAGGTTCGTTGGTCTGTGGGATGAATCTTATTCCAAAATCACCTTCGAATTTAAGGAACGTTAACCTACTAAAATTATTCAAGGGAGATGTCTAGATGTGTCAGGCAGCTTGAGCACGGTGATCGAAATGGAGAAAGCTTTCATAACGTGGTTTAAATTTAACGTAAACATAAGAATTAAAAATTCGAGCGACCTACATAACACACATTGAATATAGACCACACAACGAATGTTATTTTCAAAAAGCAGCTGTGAAATAATTTATTTTTTTACTAGTCGGTAGGGTTCCGTACACACGTGGACACTTTGTCGGATAATTTTGAAAAAGTGTTTGAAAATGCGTACTAATTTTGGTAAATTTCTTGAACAATTCGCGTGAATTCTTTCAGCGTAAGAAAAACTAAATTTATCTGGATTCTCTTCGAACGGTGCAAAGATATTTGCGAAGCTCAAAGTAAAAAAGATTGTGATGAAATCTGAGACATCTAATTGTAGAACAATTGACAGGATTAGAATAAGAAGACCTTACTATACATTGTACTATGCCTAGCTGTTAATTTTGTTATGAGATTCATAACATGTTACAAAAAAAGTTGTAAAAAATTTATTATTGAAATATTTCATGGATTTTCTTTATAGTTGTTGGGACTTCCTTTGCATTTTTAAATTCAATAACTTCTTTGAATTTGATAGTTTTCCTCACTTTGCACAATTCAAAATTCTCCCACATTGCCATTTTCTATATTTAGCAGATAGAAAATGGTAATAAATAATTTCGCAAACGAATGAGAAAATGGAAATCATCGAAAACAAAGCGAAAAGATAGAAAAGTCCACGCAAATGACTCATCGACAAATTTGTAGTAGCCGTGTTGATTTCCTGCTTCTCGAACGATCGCTCGATGAGTATTACAGTTTCTCTTCGCCAATGTTCGAGGAAACCAAATTCTTTAACTAGCAGAACCATTTTGTCGAACGGTATTAACGCCGGATGACCTTTGTGGAATATAGTTGCGACGTTGTAAGTCAGACTCGTCGGTAGTGTTCTTGTTTTGTCGATTGTTTGTGACTTCACAGCTAAATATGTGGCAAACAATTCATTCGTGAATACAGCTCTTCCTTGCAGTATATTCAAGTAGCAGTTCTGGAGGTCGCTGCATGGAACATATTTCTTCAAAATTAATCCGTCGACCTCGTCTGATTCATCGAAGTACGGTTCGGCAGCTTTGAGGAAATCTAAAAACAAATCTTTTATCGACATGAAGGTCGAGAGCCTTGAAAATCGAGCGATGCGGATGCATCGCCATTGAATTCTAATAGAAATACGTATCATCACCTCATCTATTCGACGTCACTTACTCAACTCTAGATCTGCATAGACAAGATCTCTCTGGCAATGAATGGTGTTTTCGGTTACAGGGTTGGTCAGGAAACTAATAAGTTTGGTTTTATACGTCGCAGAAATATGCAAGCATAATAGAAGCCAAAAACTTGTGATTCCTCGCATCTTATGTGGAACCTTCCCACATGATTGTTCCCAAAAACTCCCCCAAGTCCAGATCGTGGCACCTTTGAATTTGTTTACCATCAAAGCAATAACTATGATACACGATGTTGCAATGGAGAGTGTCCATAATTCCCATGAGAGTCCGGCAACGAAATTTTTCCATCCCACTTTATCGACATCTTTTGGTAACGTCCAAACGAAGGAATCCTGCGTGATCGAAAGATTAGAAACTGAAATCGAATTGTCCTTGCAACGATCAGAGATTATACCTGGATGTACGGATATGAGATTTCACGATCGATCAAATGATTCAAACTTGGTATGCAAGATCCACCTTCCGCTGTCTCCCAGCTCCGCGGCAGGCCTAGCGGATGAAACCTGGCCCTCATGTCCAGTCCAAGTTGCTCGTATACAATTCGAAGCAGGTTGAGTTCTATCCCATTGAAAGACACAGAATCATGATTCTTGTCCATCATAATAAGTGGTGGCCAAATATTGAGGCTGATATTAAGCGGACAATTATTAAACTTTGCTGGAATAACTTCAAAATAAGTATCAGATTCTTTCTGAAATTGAAAGTTTTTAGAAAAGTTGCCAAGTCTGATGATGTTCTCCGGTGCTGGAGTTGCGCATTGATTTTCTGGATAAAAAGGTCGCCACGCGTAGACTTCAACGGTCTCTGAAATAAGCTCGAAACAATATCGCAAGACTTCATTACTCTACTCAAAACTATTGTTTGCTTTTAATTTCTTACCAGAGTAGTTGCCAGGCAGGAGTAATATCACAGTTTTTAATATATTCTTGGACGATAACATTGTCATGATATCGATCATTTCTGTTCTGCTTCTAGCTATAGCAAAGTATAAGCCACGGGGGTTCCAATCACTCCCAGACCTTCCGATGCGACTCAACGATCTTAAGACTGAAGGCAAATCA
This sequence comes from Arge pagana, assembly GCA_963969455.1. NCBI lineage: Eukaryota > Metazoa > Arthropoda > Insecta > Hymenoptera > Argidae > Arge > Arge pagana. Next base: position 23,390,017 of record OZ018310.1, read on the forward strand.
GAATTCAAAATGAGATAGCCGGAGGGTTTCTGTCCGATACCTTCTGGTGAGTCCAAACACCTGGCTCCCGTCCCTATGGTGATTGCTTGATACGTATCGTGCTTGATAAACTCCGTCAACATATCATTATCACAATGTGATCTCGTCTCATTTTTGAAAATAATACTCAACACTTCCCTTGCAGGCATATACTGTATTAGTATTTCTCTTAAGAACCTCGCGATTTGCCAGTCTCCGCAATCAGACGTCTCGCTCTTTTCATGCACAAACTTTGAATAAGTGTTTATGTAATTTTCAGCATTGTTCGACATTGACTCCGGAAAAAATATGGCAACTCCCATGACAATTATTGCAATAGTGATCGAAACGCGTGATCCCATCATGATTGTACAGGTTTTTCACTCATCCCAGAATATGAGCCGAAGCTTCCCAAATTTTAGGATATCAACAATTCTGCTACTATCTTGATAATGATGAAATAGACGCTTCGATATCCGCAACGCTGAGGATAGGAACTGAAGACCACTAAAGAACTGTGTGCGAGGCCAATGAAATATGATAGGCAGCTAATGGAAGGTGCATGATGTTTTAGTATAATAGCATGATTTAGGAAATAGCGTGTGACACGTGATCAAGTATTATTCAGTTCCATCATTGTTATGGATGTCGGAAACGAACAGCTTAGTAAACTAGGTTGTTTCATGGATCGTTTGTTAAGCCAATTTGGCAATTGTATGAAATTGATTCTCGCAACTTTATCCATTAGTTCTTTTCAAGACCCAAAAATTTCCGTCAGAGCTATCCTCTCTATCATCTGAGCTCTACCACGAGCTGGTAAATGCGATGAATTAGCATTTAGTTGCAACTACAACAAACTCCTCTGAACAATGATACAAAGTGTGACAAATGTGCGTCGCAAGAGAATACAGAGAGATTTCCCAGAAATGTATATTGCAATAAATATATAATCTGGTAAACATGATACAAAAATGATGTAAGTTTAAATAACAAAGTGTTTAACACATTGGTACAGTTTGTTTTTAATGTCACACTCAGTGACGCTTAATACTTGACCGTGGTAGTGATTGGATAGCTACGTCGTATCCCTATGCATTTTTCCCTATCAATGAACAGGGCTTCGATTTTGAATTTTAGATCAGTCTCCAAATTTGATCTAGTTCGCAGAAGCTGTTGATGCTGAGCTTCGCTCTGCTGCATTTTCATGTGTATTTCACCTATGATATCATCGATAGTTTCAACTTCTTTGATCATTCTGTAACATTTCGAGTTTTTGGCATCGACGGATGTGATGAAAGTTAGATAGGATAAAGAAGAGAAAATACTGACCGCAGTTGAGCATAATCATGACATAACTCTAGCGTAGGGCGATGCGTTCTCGCTTCCAGACGCGTATGGGCAACTTTGAGGGCAGAACTCTTATCCGCGATGGCTTTCTTCATCAGTTCCAACTTTTTCTCGATATCGAAAATTTCTCTTTGAATCTACATGCATAAGACAATAGTATTAATCATGATTCGTATATTACAGGCTTGCTGATACGACGAAGCTCACCTTCTGCAAATGTGTCAGAAGTGTACTTTTGGCTTCGTGAAGCTCGGCAACTCTTCCAGCTAGCGCGCTGTTCGTGTTGTTCCAAGCATCCCACATTTCCTGAGCAACACGATTGATCATGATTTCAATGTCACTGCGCAATTGACACGATCCGGATCGTTCCAGCTGAGATCGTTTCACCGTGCTATTCGACGCTTCGGCCCATGTCTCTGCGTCAGTGATGCTGCGAACTCAACAGCGGTTGGACGTAGTGACTCGAGAACGTAGAATTCCGCTTTACCTTGACTGTATTAGAAGTATTTCCTACCAGGGATCATATTTCTCGATTCCACCATAATATTGAAGTCCTCTACTGAAATTATTCAACTGGTGACACATACTGTCTATCCCAAGAGCACTCTCTTTGTTGGCAATGTCCATCTCTAGTTCGTTTTGGACTGCTCTACTATTCGTTAGCTTGAAATTAAGTCACAACATGTAGCAGGCATTTTTCTGGGCTGAATAAAATTTACAGAAATCGAGCCTAATTTACTCGACAGTGGTTCGACACGTATGTTGGTTGCTAATTTCCACAGGAAATCTCGACCTTTACTTTTTTTATTCTGCACTATGCGATTCCGACTCAACCAACCCTACCTTTTCAATGCATTTGTTCGTGAATTGTTCTAGTCTCTTCTGACCATTCCGGATAGTTTCAAGTTCCTTCAGCAATGCTTGTTCGCTTTGATCGTGAACAAGTTCTGTTCCTATCGACATGAATTATATATTGTTCGGATTAATTAGCCGACCATTGGATGTAGGAATCTGTTGATAATCATCTATTTCACCTTTGCGTGATTCCCTGTAATAGAGACACTCTTGCGCGATATGTCGTTGGCCATCGAAATCTTGAATAGCTTTTTGTAAGATTCGTCGACACTCTTGCATTTTATTACTCTCCATTATCAAGCGTTCCAACTCCAGAGAAACTTCGTTCCGCCAAAAAGTTATGTCTGTAATTCTCTCGCCAAGTTTTCTACCCGACTCCTCTTGTCCGCTCTTGACCTTCTCGTCAGCTTGTCTAGCATCGAAACGTCACATGTAAGACGGTTGTAAATAAAATTTACAATTCTAGATCAATAGACGTTATTCCACTGTACGTCGTATCAGCAACGTTACATAGTCACCTTACAAGACGCACCGCTTCATCTCGAAGCTTCGCAGAAAAATGTCTATTAGCATCTGACTCGTTGTAAAATCTGATTTGATTTTGGGACCACTCGTGAGGAGTGTATCTGGTATAAAGGGCTGCTCTAGCTGCGTGAGTGGGATTTCTTTGGAAGCCAGTGACTAAATTTGGAAATTTGAGGGGCTCGCTAGTCATACCATCCGGTACGTAGCACGGATCGACCAGTTGATTCGTCAGGGGTTGCGCTGTCCTAATGACGAGAAAAGGTGATTGAAACGTCGTCTCAACTTCAGCGGATGAACCGATCGCTCTTTATCGATGTTCCATGTACTTGATATTTGTATTTGAGGTATATTCTTCAATTTAGATCATTGCGTACTAACAATGGATTTACTTCGACGTTTTCGTAGCCCAGCGTGGGTCGCCAAGGATGAGGTCTGGGTGTTTTGTAGTATTCTCCCACTCTTGTCGAAATTGGGGAGCCAGCAACTTGTTCCATGCACGGCGATGCCCCAACAGTGCTCCATGGTTGAAGTTGCTGTCGATAATATGAGTTATCAGAGTACATCATTCCACAAATCATGGGAATCACCCAATCCATAATAAAAAGTATCCTCAAGCTGATTTCATTACATAAAGTTCAAATGATTACAACAATTGTTGAATAATTCTTACGGTATACATAACAGTCCCTCCTTTATTTGGCATTTCTCTGATCGATGCCATGTAAGGTGGTTTTTTCAAAAAATACCCAAAATTTTAAACACAGTTTTGGAAACGTGTAATGACAATGACATATGATGTCAAGAACAAAACAGCAGCCACATCTTTTCTCAATTATTTTATTTTGTTATGCGAAGGTGATCGCTGTCTCCGGATAACGCTCGATACTATTCCGATCTCTATGTGAGCAGGTGAATAGACTATCATATTACTTGTTTCGTGGCAAGGAATACACTGACGGTCAAACTTAGTTCTTTAGATATTGGATCTTCGTCAGGTCTGAAATTACTATTGTAAAAAATCCCAGGTTGACTGGTACCAGGTATCTGTTAGTTGGCACAAGGTTACAGCTGAAGCTATATTGTTAATATATGAACCATTAGCTTTTTTGAGCCACTTGGATTTTGGGTTTAAATATTTTTATCGAACCATTTGGTACATCTCTGATCATGCTTATAATATTATCCTTGCGTCACGATCCATGGATGGAATGTACGTCAAGCAATATTCATGGTCGTAGCATTGCAAAGTTATAATATTAAGTAGCTGACAGGGTCATTAGTTCCCAGCAACTAATCACCTGTGTCACAGTGTATAATGATTACTCAGTATACATTAAGGCTTGCCCTGCAGCTAGAAGCCACTTGAGTTGGCTGTCAAACTGGTGATAAAAACACCGATGAAATGGCAATTAGTATGCTTAATGTTGTTGACGAATTACGGAAATGTTAGTCTAACGGAACTAGACGAAAGTGGGTCCATTTAGGCTGATATTTCATGTCATAAACTCAAGGCGACGTCAACCTAACCTCAAAAGGTATAAATCATTTATCACTATATCAGTAATTTGCATGTTTCTCGTCGTTGCAAGACTACTATATGCCTACTTTTCTCTATATTTTTGAATACAATTCGTACTGAAATTTTCATTCGAGGATGAAGAACAGACTCCCTAAATTAATTTCCACGCTAAGCTCCGATTCTCAAATTATTAGTTGGAAATACTTCGACTTGGAGAACCTGGAAAGTCGTTGATTCCAGAAGAAGAGATCGATGTGACAAATAGACTCGCGTCAACGATGCGATTTGGTACTAAACTTGACCTGATTTCTGCACCGTTGTTCGAGCAAAAACAGATTTACTACGTTCGCTGCTCATATATCTAACCGATGATCAGAGTTCGATTACGTTATCGATCGAGGCCACATTTATTTACCAAAAAGCGAACATTGATGAGCATATCGGTTGGTAGGTTTGGAAATTAGGTCGTGACATGTAAACATCGATACATTTTATTAGGTGAACATTCAGTTAGTCGGTTCAGTAATATGGGCTCAGAAAGGAAATTCAGGATGAGTTTGAATACCCTTGAAGAATGCAAAATCGCACACGCGAGCCTTTGCTCCCTGATTCAAGGCATCCAATTTCTGAACCTCCTCCGGCGTTAAATGCCAATCGAAAAGGTCAATATTTTGCTTCAATCTCTGGGGATTGGTGCTTTTCGGGATCGCTGCTATCCCGCGCTGCAAAGTGTATCTCAATAAAATTTGTGCCGGAGTTTTTTGTCTCTTTTCTGCAACCTCGCAAACAGTGGGATTTGCCAACAAATCTGGCAATGTATCGGCTTTGCCTAATAATTTAACCAATCCCCTGGAACCAAGCGGAGAATAAGCGGTGACCGTAATCGCATTATCCCTGCAAAATTTCACCTGCAAAACGGGGAAGAGTTAACGACTACTACGAGAACGATGATCATTAGTCGAAAATCACCCATCGATAAACTTACCAATTCTAATTGCTGGAAATATACGTGTAATTCGATTTGTAAATTCGAGATTGGCATTTTGGCAGCCGATAAAACTCTCTTAATTTGCTTGACATTAAAGTTGGATAGACCGATCGCTTTGGTACGCCCAGCAGTTACTTGTGCCTCCATTTCTTCCCATACTTTCAAGTGATCGGTACTAGTATCCAAACGAATTTCTCCACTTTCGTTCACCGGATGCAATTCTTCCCCGATTTCCATGAAGGTGAACGGTGTATGTATCAGATAAAGATCCAGATAATCTAGCTGCAAATCTCGAAGCGATCTTCGAATCCATTTCTCAACACCTCCGGGTCGATTTCCAGTAGGTGGTAACTGGAATGAGAATTTTATCACATGAATTCATTACACCATCTCATTATAATTTATCATTGAAATCTTATTCTTATTTTGTTTCGAAGATCCCATTCATCATTCCATTTTGACTCGTTAATCGCTCGCTAATGAACGTGTTAGCTGATATCAATTGATTCTTTCCACCAGATTATATAAAACTCGATAAAGTCTCCTACCTTTGTCACGATAAATAGCTCTTCTCTTTTCACTTTACCAGATTTTAGCCACTTGCTTATTACTTTGCCAATCACGTGTTCATTCTTATATACAGCTGCCGTGTCGAAGTGTCTGTAACCAGCTTCCAAAGCAGCGTCTAAAGCCTTCTCCAATTCTATATCTGTTGCCTGTAAAAGTCATTACTGTTATCGTCATCATGATTATTGATATCCGAGGTCGTTTTAATATTGCCATTTACAAATGGCCAGGTCGTTGTGATAGTATTGATGCATTTCAAGAATCAGTTTGATACCTTAAAACTAAAACTGTTCGATGTGTCTGTGTCTGCAGTATGTTTATGTTATGTTTGGTATATTTCAGTTCTACTATATTGCACCATCTGTGTAGTAATATTTTTAATTTCTCGACGCCTCGGGCAATAGATGCTACATGCCAAAGTCACTGACGTTTGGTAAACGACGTCGTAGATTTCTATTTCCTGAACCGTTCAACCTAAAGTCGTGGAACTTAAAATTACGGTATATTCAGTTTGACCCCATTTTCATATAATCTGTCAGTAAACTCATTTTCATCACGTTTATTTAAAACATTTCATTAGAAATCTAATATATTTTTATCCCAAATTTTTCATCATGAATCTAGAAAAACTATTAGCTTCCACAATTTTCAAAAATTACATTTGACCACAATATTGTTTTAAAAAAAGTATTCTCTCGAACATGTATCAATTTTTCTCCATATTCAAAATTATTCTCTTTTATTAGATACATATATGTTTATTATATATTTCTTTTTATTTGAAGAACATCAATGATTGCCCAGTGTTGATTTTTTTTTTTACATAAAAATATATACCAACTGTGTCATGTCATTTTGCTCGTCAAATTCAGATTCCCTTCGTTTCAAGATTTGAAACAATTACATTTCAGATCCCACAACTCGTACCTCCGATGTTATCAGTAGGATCGATCTTATTTGTTAGTTTTAGATCGGTCGATACATGAAAGATTTAAAAAATGTTCGCGGAGTCTTATCATTGGTTCGCTTACCTGCCATGTTCCGAATCCCAAAGCTGGCATCAATTGTCCAGTTGGCAATGTTAAGGCCAATTTAGAGGCCATTTTACTTCCTTTTGCTACCAAAGTTCGTAAGCAACTGGTTGATACTGTTATCCTCTTACCTTCGGGCTGTGTGTCAAGATTCCTGACCCCCCACCGATACCACCTATTCAAATCATGCTTTCTCTTTCCTATAATTCTTTGTCCGATGCTTATTCAACCGGCAAGGTTGTTTCTTGTAAACAATCTATTTGTGTCATTGTCACATTCGTACATTCGGATTTTTGACAAAAAATGAACAGATGTGGATAATTTATGCGAGCCTGAAAGTTCGTCCTAAATTAGGGAATAACGGGCCATCATTCCTCGTTCTCGTTCGAGGAAGTCCTCATTCTTTATTGAACATTGCATCTATAGCTTCGAATTAAACATATAGTGTCGTCGCTGACACAGATTTTTTGGAGATCGTACATTTTCAACATCTTTTACATCAAGCACCGTGGATGAACATTCATTATGGCAGCTCATCTGATTTTTCTGCTTCAAGACAACGAGGAATATGCATAGGGGAACGTTGTTTCGTATTGTGTCTAGGAATAGTAAATAAAATCGTAAGACCACAATTGAATCGAAGACATTACATAAGTGCAGCGAAGGTCGCTGTTACTTGGTTTTATTGCTGACGATGACGATAATGTCTGGAAATATTAAATGAATTGTAATAATAGACAATGCATAATTGCAACGAAGATGATCATTACTTGTTAGCATTGCTAAAGAGCCTAGACATTGTTGATCCTTACACAGCAAGCAATGAATTATTCATCTCGACGTGACTGGTACAGTCATGTTATCATTCACGACGAAATTTTTTGTTGTTGTTGTCTTTTTTGCAAAATATTACTTATGTTAAATATAAGAGTTGTGAAAAAAACAACACGTATTTTGCAAAATGATCTTTAGCTTAGCAGGTAAACTATAGGTGCCAGACTTGCAAGGAAGGACTCCTCGCAACGAATCCGTCTCTCGCACTCTGAGACTAAGCTTCATTTTTGCTGAATAACATTTTTTTTTTAAATCAATACATTTTGAGTTATTCCAGGGAATCATTTGCAGGGGCCTCAAGTTTGTAGGCAGCAAACAGTGCTTGATTTCCAATAGTTCTTTGTATCTCTCATGAATTGGAAAGCGATACTGAATTGATTAAAAGGTTTCTACCGGTCTCATATCCCTTAAATCTAAGATATGCCTATTCATTTATGCTAACGCAAGCATAACTTGGAAGAATATGCTATCATTATAGACTAGCAACCTCAATTTTATATTAATATTTAACACTTGAAATTTTGTCTGGGTTTATTTGACCCGTTAAATATACATCGCGTGGAATGTTACTCAATCTTGTCGAATATCTTAGAATTTTCAATGCTGAAGGAGGTAATACATTTTCAAGGAATCTGGTAACGATGTCAAAACCTTTTATTTTTTTCTGCAGATGATAACATTTTTAACCATTGGTACGGAAGACATTATCTGCAAATAAAAATAAGCAGATTATCAACTCGCAGTAGTTCCCGGTTTCCGATATTAATGACCATAATAAACGACGTCCGCCTTTGAAACAATAATATTTCAGCGCTTAGCGCTTACCGAGTCTCTATGTATAGAACGAAATAACTGATCTGCGTTCATGGTTCGATAGTATAATGTTCCAGTATTTGTTTCATTATAATATGTACCGATGAACTACATAATTGAATAATTACGTGGCAAATTTATGATTGTACAGTAGGGTGCGACGCTTGTGTCTCAAGGTCAGTCGTTACCAAGTACGAAGAACAATTATACATGCCAACTTAAGGAATATAATTAGATGCAAATAAACTGGATGAATTTTGATCCTCGAATGCATTTTTGCATAAGTTGTTTTTTCGTGGAGTTTTTTACGTTCAATTTTTAAATTTTATTCAGCTTATCGGACAGTGAATCGATGTAAATCCGTGAAATTCTGCAACAACAAACCCTCAAAGCCTTAAGATTGGAATAAATTAAGAGAATTTACGGATTAAAACAATTTTAATTTTAGATTTTTTGATTGTGTCGTACAATGAGAAGACTTTTTGCAATCAGTTGCAGAGACCTACGGTTTTGAATGTTTCAATGACGAAATAGGGACGCTACGCAGAATGTTTACTTGCATCACGTGTGGAGCAGAAGTAGATGAGCTCTACAAACTGTATTCTCCGAGCGTTCTGAAAGTCGTTAAATGCGTAAGTGTTTGAAGTAAAACTACGAATTTCGCTTCGTTACAATTGATTTGGTTTACAGGACAAATGCAACAGCATCGCAGACAAGTACATCGAATATGACCCGGTGATAGTGTTAGTGGATCTCGTTTTATTGGAAAAGCCAGCGTATCGACATTTGTTATACAACAGCAAATTTAAGTCCTACTGGAAATTGATTATTGTCTTCTTGTTGGGAGAATCGTTTAGAGTTTGGGCTTCATTTCATGCTAACGACACGCTGACTAGCGCGCTTTCGGCATTCAATGAACACAGACATTTGTTCGAAGAAGAAAGAAGCTTCTATATTTTACTCGTACAGACTGCGCTAGCTCTTGGCGCATTCGTACTTGTAGTTATTGGAATGACAGAGTTGCGATGGCTTCTGGTTACCAAAAGACCAGCCAGGTATAGAACCATTGATCTAGCCAGAGCTCTCGCCGTTGGAGGTTGCGCCAAATTGCTTGGTCTTCTGGGCATGATTTGGGGACACATCACACCCGAGGCCCATTATGCTTTGATTCACGGCTACACTGTTCTTTGCTTACTCACAGCATATTCTGGTAATTCTTTCAGTAGAATAACATAGATATGTTTAAGATTTGCTTTTCGTTTAATAGTTATGTTGAAATTTAGTTACTACAGATATGATTTTTAATATGATACAGTCAATTGAGTAGAAGATTTCTTTCAGTGGTTTGCGAAAGTGGAAGAAGCGGCTCGTTAGTCGGCCTTGCTGGAGGTTTGTTTGCTTACGATTACGTTTCTAACAACATAGTCAGCATACAATCAGCATTGACCAATGTTGCTATGATTAATGCAACAGCTTGACGAGCTTTCTCAGACATCTTTCACTGGAAGAATGCTCCACCCTAAGACAAGCCTGTCGAAACCACAGGAAAACAGGTTGCAGATACCTCCGTCTTCGGCCCAAGCAACGGAACAAACCATTCGCCGGTGACCCTGCAAAAGCAACAATAAAAACTGAACTATTTTGTCAAAGACAAGTTGTCTTTCTCAATATATGCATATATTTGGGTTTTTAAAGATATTCCTTGGATCAATACCTGACGACTAGTTCGAGGAAGCCTGGCCAACCGTTGCCCGCCAAGATCGAACAATCTGATCTGTCGATTGTCGTGAGGTATCGCGACTATGCCGTTGCTTGACACGGAAAGCCGATTTGCGGCACTATCTGCGCGAATAGTTGCCAATGGGCTACGGATATTACGAAGTTCCCACACTTTCACGCTTCTGTCATCCGAACCGGATACTATCTTGTCTTCTCGGGTAAAGACAGCCGACGTAACTGTTCTACGAAGCAAACGAAGGATTAATTTCGCAGAATTTACAAAATATTGGTACATGTGACGACAAGAAGGGGAGAGTATAAGCAAAATCTTACTCGGTGTGACCTTGGAACACGGACACTGAATGAATAGGTTCCCTGAAGTCCCAAAGTCGAAACGTGCTGTCTCTGCTGGAAGTGACACAGAGTCTATGAACGTGATGCGCAGATACGTTAGTGAGCTCTTGGTCGTGTCCGCAGAGCGTATGGATTACGTCTCCAGTTTCCGCGTCGTACAAATTTGCTGTTCTATCCCAAGAAGCAGTGACTAGTTGTTCCGCACCCGGAAGCCAATCTGCTGCCACCACGACCCCTGTATGTCCGAGCAACTCTCGGATCGGTGTCCTCAGTGTTGGTGGCTCGTCTTGTTCGTCTATTGATCCGCCAACAGCTGTTACTCTGTCGGTCGCTACTCCTGAAACTTCTTCCACTGATGGCTGACGTTTCGGCTGTTCCCAATTCACAGCCGCTTGCCAGACGTGAGCAGAGCAATCACCGCTAGCAGTGAGAGCAAGATCCCGACTCGGATGAAATCTAACAGAGTTTACAGAACCATTGTGACCCGTGTACTGCAACAAACAACGGCCACTTTCGATCCCCCAAATGCGAGCGGTCCGATCCGTAGACGCGGTCGCAATTAATGGTTGTCCAGACCTAGCAACGGTCACTTCCCAGATTCCATCTCTGTGTCCCACGTATTCCTTTTGCATGGTGCACGACATTGATGGATTTTTAAAACTAGACACGATCTTGCTCGTCTGAGCTTTCAATTTGTGCGACGTTTTCACCTTTTGTGCAGAATTTCCTACGATTGCTGTAATAATAAAACAAATCAGCACACCATCGAATTTACACGTGACTTAATTACTGAGCATCCTTGATTCTTGCTTTTAAAACTGTTCCCACGGATTCTGCTGATTATGTGAATGCGTGAATCATCGCTCGTATAACAAATTTGTATCAATGTATAAATTTACGTTTTTGTTTGGGATTGTTTTTCGGGTCTTGGTAATCCATGTGATCGCCTACAGGTAAGCTGCGCTCGCCAGAACCATAAAATTCTCTTTCCAGTTTATCGTTCAACGCGTCGACTTTTTCCTGTACTGTATAAATAAACGATCATGCGAATATGAGAAGCGTTAGAATATGAGAACGTAGCGACAGATCACCGTTCGGAGGAATGGAAATACAACTCACATCCAAGATTTTCAGCGTACAACATATCAAATTCTTTTTCGATCTGTTGGAATAAATCGTGCAGCCTTGTGCGAAATATGGGAGGTACCAGACTCTCGTCGAGGTCGGTCCGAAAGTTGACATAGTGGAAAGCATTTGATTGTAGTGGCGTCGAGCCACTTTGACTTTGCTGAGACTGAAGTTCTGTATCCGTGCTGCTCTGAACACGAGGAATTGATATTCTTTTAGTTTTACTATTCGATTTACCCCCGGATGTCGAGTTTGGTTCTCCGGGCATATTCAATAGGTTGGGTTTACTTGATGATCTGGAAAATCAACACTGCATAAGTACCTCAGAGGAATATCTTTACGTGCATATACCTAAAACTTGTTTATCATTATTATGACGTAAATGTCATAACATACACCGACCTTGACTGCAACGTCAGATTAGCAGATTATATATCGAATCAAATATTACTCCTAGTTTCACTATCACTTCATTCATTATTGGTTCCGACTAAAATGCGTTGTGCAACCGCAAATTGACGACGATCCCACGACGATCAATTCGACCATTGACGCACGATTTGACACCTAGTCTCGAGGAAGACTGTAGCCGCAGCGATATAAAAACACACGCATAGACGTTCGCGCTGACTAACACCAAGCTCCTCCTTGTCACATTGTCACTGCGTCGCGCCCGTGCATGAGACTATACAACTTTTCCGTTCTATATTGTCGCAGTATTGGCGGAATCCCCGGACATCCAACGGAATATTCAGCCCAGTATCCAATGTATATCAATGCGTGACGTAAAAATAATTGGATGGCGCGTTATACAAACCGATGTTGTGAAAAGCGAGACATTTTTTCGATCAAAGATAAATGTCGATATTCTTGTACTATTTGATATCTGTATGTACCGATAGTTGTGTTGGAATGATACAGAAGCTTTTTTTTGCATGTGTCTCGTATCCGTAATACCGGCATGACGCAGCGGTGTTGGTGTATCGAGAGTGCGATTCTTGTCAGCAATCGAATAGCTTCGAGTAATCGAAGGGCGCGTTACGAAGCAAACTCAGGCCGTTCCATCATCCCGCCAGAATCGTGGTAACGAAAAATAAGGGCACAAAAGGTAGTTTGATGTAATGAACTAATAGGTAATACTTTCATCATGGGGAAATCTAGCTGTGTCGATAAAATATGCGTCCATTTTTTCTATTCAGTCGCGATCGTGCTTCTAGCACGTAGCGAGACCACGCGCATCAGATACATCGATTGCGAAATTGACCGAAACAATTGACGCGCGAACTCGCGGTGCATACATGGAACAACAGTGAAGTCATGGAACTTTTTACGACGAACGCATCTAATAATGGTACGTATATCTATATGTTAACAATTATGCACGAAACTCGATTATCCATTCACGAAGGTAGACGCACCTGCCTAACAATAAGTGTTAAACTGAACCGGTTCCTGGTGTTCTCATACGATTCGATTGTGAAGTATGTTAAAGAGGAATGAAAATGCAACTACCGTGCAGAAACATAGCATTATGAAACTTACATCCTCCAGAAATTGTTATCGGTAGATGATGGAAATATCGACAAAATGGAATTCATGTGAGCCGAGGTCTAAGTAAGTAAAATTATTTTACTATGATTGTGAAAATAATTCCTTTTTATTTACACTTTTTGTGGTTTGATTTCAATTACAACTGTTTGTAGTATTATGAAAAGCTATAGATGTAATAAATGGTCGGAAATTTTGTTTTTAAAGGTGCAATACGAAGCTCTCTGTAAATTTGGTAATATTAGATTCTCTTTATTGATTCAATATTTTAGTTAAAGAGTAAGTAGCCAGTAAATTTGAAGTTTGATTATAGATTATCGACTGGGATTCGTTTCCAGACTCCTGAGGAACCTTATATTTTGGAAGTGATGTCTGGAACAAAAATCAGGTATCGGAATCTCCGCATTTGGACGAATGGACGTTGGAGTTTTTAAAAATTGAGCAAGGCGAGCCATATCACGGTAGATATCGGGTACTATATACTTAAAAGTAAGGAACGCTGTAACGAATGTTGCAATCAATGTTACAGGTAATTAAAAATTGGAAGCTGGAATTTAGAAATTTATAATGATCATCATAATGCACTACTTAGCGTATTCCAGTTCTCGAATCTCAAATTCAAACTGTTGGCATTGCCAGGTTCCCTTGAAAATCCTAATCTTTCATAGAATCGAATCAGGTTGTCACGGCAATCTAAAGATAATTTGTAGCAGCGTAATCTTTTTGCGAGGAAAACGACACCATTCACTATTATCTGGCCGAGAGATTTTCCTCGATACTGATCATTCACGACCACATCTTCCAGTCTACCCCTCTGAAAATCATGATTTGATTATTATTGTAAACTGATACAAACGATAGCAGGATACTAGGATTTTTTCAACTCTCTAACCAAATGACAACTTACGAGGGCGCAGTTGTGGATAAACTTTTGTTCTGTAACCAGTGTTGCGCTTGCTATAATTTTTCCGATGTTACGGTCTTCCGCGACGATAACGTAGTAGTCACCAGAAGCCTTCATCTTTCTAAATCTGTCTGGGAATAAGAGGAAGTTTTTTTCTGTCCAACAATTTTACCACCACGACATATTTTTCATCAAACAATAGTCAGATTCAACTCGTTAAAGCTTACCTAGATACTGTTCTCTGCTAACATCACCTACTTTTGTCAACTGTCCCAATAGTTGCGTGAAGCCTGAAAATAAATATATTGCCAATTATTTCGGTACAAATAGAAAAAAATAATGGACGAGTTGTTAACTGACCGACGAAGCTTCGTTTATCGTCGACGTGAACTGAAGGATCAATCAAAATAGCAAAATACAAATGCTTCTTCGACGAAGACACATTGTAATTTGGTTATCATACATGCTTTCAAATATTTTGTGCAAGTTTGTCGTTCCCAACAATTCTTTACTCCAAATTTGAACGATATTTTAGATCAATCATCCAATTCTAATCGGTATCCGACGGATGACAGCGACATCTCAATTTCGTGATACCTACCACGATCATAGTCTCCACTGGACAATGGTCTGAGGTAAATAGAATTGGTCGGATCATTCTTAACGTTTGATATCCTGTCCAACAAATGAGGATCAAAAAGATATTCGTCGGGTCCAGCATCAATTTTTCTGGTCTGTAAATTCACAAAATTTCATCAGAAATCATTATTGGGCAGAAAATCGGTGAAAAATTGCAGCTAAGGTGCTCGAAAAAAGAAAGAAGAAAAAAATCTTCGCTAGCGTCGTTTCAGACAAATGTTGTGGTATCAGATAACATGCAATCGATTATTTAATTGTATACATTCGTTTGCTAATCGTCTGACAGTCAGCTTGCTCTCAAGACATTTTTTGTTTCAACAACATTTTATCTCTACTCGTTCCCAGAGTAATTCGAGGTGAATGATATACATATATCTAACCATATGGACTCACATTCTGCGCTGCCATTTCGATAGAGTAAATTCCAGGCTGATTATTTCACGGGATAAACCTTACTAGCGAACTGATAGAGCAGTGGATTACAAAAAATAAAGTATCGTTCGCGTGGCATTCCTAGCCACGACACTTTCACCTATAGGCCTCAGGCTATCGTAATAGTAGCAGTAGCCTTTGAGCCTCCCACTTGCGTCTCTGATGCAAGATAAGGTTAGGTTAGACTACCACTCAAAAGTGTAGCTGTTTCACGGTCAACGAGTATACAGACAGGTCTAAGTATTTTTTAATCAATTATTTCTAGAATCATCGACGAACGGGGTGCACCATGCGAAACAGATCGTTGAGAGTTCAACGGTTCGCAGAAAATGACTGCTACATATTTCATGCGCAGCGCAGCGACACCCACATCACGTCGAAGCACGTGCGGCTGCCTACCCACAGGCGCGGCTGCGTTCACTCTACGTTCGCCAAATGTTTCGCGGATCGCTAGATGTCGTTACCAATGCTTTTGCGACTAAAAAACGTGGTAATCGGATTTTCTACCATTTTTTATCCCTCCATTTGGGAGTTTCGGGAATTTTGCGAAACAAAATCGACATGGACAGATTTTCGCTGCTGGGCTCTCAAAGCTCCGAGCACCGACGAGCGGTTCCAGTCTACGATTTCAATCTCCACATTTTCCAGGGTCCGAAATGGTTATCGAATATTTGGGTTACACTTTCACGACTTTCGAGTTCGTTGTAGTTTCGCAGTACGCGAAAGTTTTGATTTCCGAACGACTTTTCGAAAATGTAACACGACGATGCAAAGAATATTTTCGAATCGAGCCTGAGTGGTAAAATCTGCCGCCGTAACAGGATTGCCGTCGAAGCAGATGCAAACATCGTTGAACTTGATACGTTTACAAGTGGGAGCAACGGAATTGGAAAGCTTTTTTTTCCTAAAATGATAAATGAGACGCGAGTAAACTGATCGATAGTATATTACTAAGCGAATTGAATATTACGCTCATTCCCATTTATATAACAATGTTTCTAAAAGATGGATTGTTAAAAAATAAGAAACAAACTGACTACGTTAGGAAATATTAATTAATTATTTAACATCAGAGTAGTCCGATGCACCTGGGGAAAAATTGATCCTTCCAGATTATTGAGTTGAGCAGAAACATGCAGATCCATAATTAACTTAGTGGTTTAATTCCCAAAAAGTATATCTCTAATATCTATCTATAGAAATGTGCAATTGCAATGTGGAAATGATTCATGTTATTTGCTTGAATGTTAAACCAATAATCAATAAAATCTATACTATAATATAAAGATAACTTGGATGCTAGAAAAGGTATTGCAGGGGACAAGCAAAGAAACAAAACATACGTGCTTGTAGTTTAAGCCGTTTCACTTTGCACGATTAGCTTATCCCCTCCTGCAATACCTTTTCTAACATTCAAGTCATATTTATATTATAGTACAGATTTTATTTATTATTGGTTTAACATTCAAGCAAATAACATGACTCATTTCCACATTGCAATTGCACATTTCTATAGATAGATATTAGAGATATGTTATGGAGCTTGTTTTCCGCTTTTTGTAGTTAGTATTCCTCAGCGCAGTCGTTTTTTTTTGTTTTTTTAAATAATTTATCTTATTTCACACTTTTTACTTTTTATTAGTTTGTATTTTTTAAAATTATCCCTCTATTTTTTTTTTGCGAATGCCACATTATATGCTCCATTTCACTCTCACAACTGAGACGAATCTAACGACACCTCATAAGTTGGAATCCGTTGAACGGTTTAGGCTGTAAGGCGTGCCCAAGAATGAGACATGCAAACATACATACATATGCTCGAAAAACAGAACCCTCTGGTGATAAAAATGAGGGGGAAGAACGAAATTGTTGATAATTTGGTGGCAAATGATGAGCTCTCGGTTTTGTAAAAAGTACGGATACGGATGAGGAGCAAAGATTGGGCGTAGCGACGAAGGTTGGTTCGTCGACAGGAACCTAATCAGAAATCGACGTTTTCGAGTATCTGCCTGTTTACGTTTGCAAATAAGAAATTATCAGTTCGCGGATAAAAATCATGCACGATAGACAAATGGCGAACGTTTGGCGTCAGGTACGAGCGTCTGCGCGTAGAAGTTGCAAAGTACGGGGCAGAGACAGACGGACGAAGAAGGAGCGAGCGCGAGAGCCGAAGAGAGCTGACGCGAGCGCGAGCGAGACGCGACGAGAATTAGTGAGGCTGGCGCGAGCGGGGTAAACGGCGCGAACCAACGGTGCCTCGAGTGTGATTCTTGAAATATAGTTGTTTCATCGTTAATGTTTGTCGGAAGCGAAGTGATCGATGATGAGGAGTGACGCCGTCACGTCGATCGCCGCTGTTACGAACGACTCTGAATCGCGCGGAGACAATTGACGGCGACGTATGAGGTGACACCGCCGACTCTCGAGGCCTGATTATCATTAATTAACGCCAATGATGATGAGGAGAATCGCGGAGGAACGAAATTAGATCGGGCGTCGTTAAGATCCGCCACGGGAGAACATTTCGTATTCTTAAAACTAAATCAATCATTTTTTCCAAACATGTTTGACGTCAACGTTTTCAAATCTCATTTGTAAGTATAATTATTTTCACCATCTACGACCCAGTCGTTTCTAGTCTAAATATACGTTTAACAATTGTTCAAACACGAATCGACCGCGATCCATTTCCGTGTAAGCAACCTCTCGAGTTTCGTTGAGATACACAACGCGGAACTATCACTTACAAAAAAAAAAACAAAAACAAAAAAAATTAAAAAATTAAAACAATTAAAGAAAAAAATACCAAAATCTGATGAAAGCGATTCGTTAAATTTGGTTATCGCTTCGCGGAAATCCTCGTCTATCGTAGCGGTCGCCGATCGCGGACTGACGCGTTTCTATGCAAGTAACAATTAGCACGTGTCATTTCCACATCTGTTTGCCAAGATAGTCGTCGCTTCGGGTCTGATTATACCGCTTTGTACCCGCGTAAATCACACCTTTGTAAATATCTGTCTAAATACGAACAGATCTCTTACAACTAAGATAACTACCATAACACGTCGAAAATACACTTTTTTATTATTATTGCCTTTGAATTTTTAATTTTTATTTTTTTCCTCGACGAAGCACTCGCATCATCGTTTTTCATCCTCCTGGCAACACTCGCCTCAATATTATTACCTCTGTATATTTTTTTATCGATTAATTCTAATGTTTCACACTTTTGCACCTGCCTGCAATTTTTCCCTGATTCGTAATTTCAGTATTCTTCTTTTTTTTCAGTAATTTGGTTAACGGTATTTTGAATTCGTGGGCTCGACGATTTTCGCGTGTTTCTTCATTGTCTACGTTTTCTTGCGTAACTTGTTATTTTTCGGAACGGTAAATAAAATGGTAATGATTTGCCAATGTGTTGCGGTTCGACTTGCGATTGGTCTTTGTGCACGCGTGTAAATAAATTAAGACCGTCGTACGTAAACGAACGGTGAACGTCCGTCGTATCGACTGTTTTCGATTATTCGTAGGGGAAAAAGTCCGCGATTTGGGAATTTATCAGCGTAATTCCGATTTACAAAAAATCACCGCTCGCTTATCTCTAACAATCAAATTTCACTTTATGACACCGTCGGCGACATCATCTCGTAGCAGCGTCGTGTACTCTGGCATCAACGTATTTTTAGCTCCGTCCAAATAGAATCGATTAGATTAGGAGGATATTTTTTGAAATAAAAATGTAAAACCGTTTTTGCAAAACGTAAAGCTCAACGATGTTCTTGCACGAGCGATCAGAATTTATCCTTTCAAATAATAACAACGAATTTTCCGCGCGACAGCAATAAATGTAATATTAGTTTATTTGATTTTTTTTTGTAGTTTCCTGTTTATTAATACTTGTAACAGCGACGTGTAAATATTCTTCCTCAAAATTCAGTACTCGTCGCGCACGTGCGATTTGCCCTGTCCACGTTTGTTAAACTTTTATTCAAACATCACCTGCGCACTCGAAACTTTGATGCGAAGATAAGATAACGTCGTTATTTGCATTACATTTACGAGCTTTGCACGCACACGCACGCATAGTATTTCACGTCAACTTTTTCCATTACCGGGGTGCCATCGCTGCTGTCGTCCGTTGTCAGATTTGTTGACATCGCGGCCTGGATCCCGATAACAATCGGGAAAGGTATGATTGGTAGTCGGTAAGCGAAGGGAACATCAGCGCACGATTTAAACATCCGATATTTATCACTCGACCAGTTAAAATTGCACCTTAATTAAGCTTTTTTTTTTTTAAACCACCCATTTTTCATTCTTCTTCTGAAAAAATATGGCAATCACGTGTCTTTAAAAATAAGGGAGTTAGATAATTAATTGTTTTTCCAATTTTCAGAATCTTCGCTTCGGTCGCCATTTTCGAACTGGTTTCCGCTGAATTATCGTCCCCTGATAATTTCGATTGCAAAGTGCATCTCGACGAGAAATCTATTCGGCGACATTACAATCGGTGCGAAGTGGATGTGGTCTTCCGACGTTTAACGTGTTTCGGTGGCTTCGACGACGCTTGGAATTCGGGGTGAGCGCAATAAATATTGTACCCATTTTTCTATCCTGTACTTTATTTTCAAGGATCGCTCATCTGCTCGTCGATTCCTTTTTCAGATCGTCTACCATCCAGTCATTGACGTTATGCGGGTGGACGGAAGAGAGCTTCAACCCTAAGAAAATTATTGGGAAATTTCCAAATTTGGAGAACTTGAACGTCTTCAATAGTAATTTGACGCACTTAGACGGTCCATTTCCGGATACTGCCGAAAAGTTGCGAGTACGATATCCAAACCCAAAGTTTATGTAGACCCTAGTTATTTTAAACATATATTTTTGGGCTCGCTGAATTTTCGCAGTCGGATAGCGTGCAGTTAGAGCTAGATGGTCGAAATTTGTACAATTGCTTTTCGAATGAGAGAAACACGAATTTAGTGGAGGAAACTGTACGTAGAATCACGCGAATTGAAATTGTCAGTAGGATTGTGAGTGCAGAGCAAGAGAATCTTTGCTGATTCTGTTGCTTTTTTCAGACCATCAATTTTAATAGGACGATGCTGAGGGTGTTAGCAGATGATGCGTTTTCAAAGCTCCCATCACTGAGAGTCTTGGATCTGCGATACAATCGTTTGGAGAGTATCAAAGCTGAGACTATCGAAGCACCTTCGTTGGAGCAAATCTATCTCTTTGGTGAGTCTCGAACCAGGATAACTGTTGTCGAGGGATGAAAGTTCGATTGCCTTTGATATAAAAGGAATGCAATGAACGCTGTTCGATTTGGCAACGTGTCTCGGTAGATCGTATCATCCGTATCCTGGTTGAAGCTTGTTCGATGAGGTTTCAGGTAACCCTTGGAAATGTAGCCTAGAGATGACGTGGATTTTGAATCTGAACAACGATTCGGTTGCTCGGCGCGTCGTCGACAGGGACAAATTATTATGCGTGAAGCCGTTCGAAACGTGTCAAGTCGTTACTGTCGTTGAAATACTGATGGTAGGTACGATTGCTCGCCCTTTTTAGCATCATATTGATACACGATATACCTCCTCCTTCTCGACAAACCTTTGTTCGTTCATTGAAATCTGATTGAAATCTTGTTACATATTTTACAGGAATTGAACAAGGAATGTCTTATGACGGTGTGCAGCTGCGAGTTGACTTGGGTGAATAATCGTCCCATCGCCGAAACTCCAGATCAGGACAGAGCTTTTGTTTCTGTTAATTGTACCTCGAAGGGGTTCACCGAACTACCCTCTTTTCTCCCAGCTAACACGACGACGCTTTATTTGTCGGAAAATAAGGTCAGTTGGGACCCCACGCGTTAGGCAAACGTTCCCAAAGAAGATTTTTACCTCTTGCTTTTGTAATTTGTGGCAAGACACGAATTCTGTATTCGGTTATCCGCATAACTATAACGTAATGAATATTCTGCGTACACAGATGCATATATTTAGACTACCCAGCGCTTGAAATAGTGGAAGAACGTTGAGAGTTATGAGACTGGCATTATATTCAGCCGAGCTATTGTTATATTTAACTATTTCCGCATGCAAAGAAACGATATGGAAAAGTATACGATCATTTCTCACCTCGGTGTTTGAGAATCGTGGGACGGCAAGTTATTTAACACTTCCGAATTCGTTTTGCAGAGCAAATGTTTTGGCTCGTAGCGCATCGCGCGTTAGGTGAGAAAAGCGAGAATAAAATTAGATTTGCGTATGTTAGAACAAACAGAGTGTAAATAGCGCGACGCCTGAGAACTCGTTATTCGATAGTTTTCCTACATCCAGTCGAACGGAGCTACGGAAATGTTTTTAAAAAGGAAAGCTTGCTCCCGATCTTTCGAAAATATCTGCCGATACTGAAGTTTTTATTTCATACAGCTCAGATGCTGATGGTTGATTGAAACATTTATGCTCTACCAATAGTATGGAAACGTTAAAGTATAAAATATGACTTCCTCTAATTTTAGAAGATTCCTAGTCATTTTGCACGTTGTTAAACGCGGCCTCGAAGTGAATACACGCTGTTAAAAAACACTCTTGACATCTGGGATTTTTTTATTACGTATTGCCAACATCCGGCTGTAAAATTTCCCGGGCACCGTACTCGTTATCTATTAATAGGTTTGTTTTAGTAATTCGCCAACTTGGCTAAGCGAAAACAAACTGTGAACGATAATGATCCACAGTGTTCGACGAACGACTACGATTAACGTATTATTTCAGATCAAGGATCTAACGCCTTTGAAGAAAAATCCGATTTACAGACGAGTCATCGATATTTATTTGGACGACAACGTCGTGGAGTCCATAAGTTATCTGGAGGATTCAGATTGGTTGGAACATTTTCGAGTTTTGAGTTTAACAGGAAACAAACTGACAGACGTTCGTATTATCTCATATCATAGCACGATTCTGGATAGACTTTGGGCGCTGATTGATTATATTTCAACTATTGTTTTCAGCTACCAACTTACGCTTTGGACAACGCCATACAGCACAATGAGAACAAGATCATAGCCAAAATATTTTTGGGAGACAATCCATGGACGTGCGATTGTCAATTCACGCCTGGATTCCAGGTACGTAAAGTTGACATTCTAGTAGGAAAAATTCAACGTGATCGCATACACAACTGGCAGGGTAATTCACTCCTTGGAACAATCCAAAAACGAGGAGTTGAAATTTGACAATGAAAGTGGTCCCCTGTGGTCACAATATTCGAACCTGTTTTTGTTGATGTGAACAGTCAGGCGACAAGTGATTTGCAATGTCGTATACCAAATCTGTTTCCTTGCAGAATCTCATGTTGCGACATCCCAATTTATTCATCGACGTGAATAACATCACGTGCAAATACGTAGAGGACGACGAGAACTCGGGAAAACAGGTGTGTAGGTACCTATACGAATTGTTAAGCCAACACACTCGGTTTGCCTATATATTTTCGAGCTCTCCACTCGCTCTTCAAACTTCATTATTTCGTTGAATAAATAGCTCGACAACGTAGGTCCAGAAATATCTACGTTGGATAATAACTTCTGATATAGTATGTATTATAATCGCGAGCGGAGCAGTTGTTGTTACAGATGAGATGACCGCACCAAGCCACTCTAATCCAGATTCCAAAATAATCCTGTTGCTATTACCGTGCTTTTTATGGCTGCTACAAATTTTATTGGTCGCGCATGCCTATTTTCATACTTACCCTGTGTGGCCACGAATATGTAATTGACCATAGATATGAATAGTTTTTCCACGCGAATAACAGAATATTATACTGCTCCAAGAACTACTTACGCTTAAGATTGGAAAAACACATATTTTAAACTGAAAATTTTGTACGATTTTCCCACGTGCGAAAATTCCTTGCGGTGACAAACGTGGCATGGAAAGTGCTTGATCGTTGGATCACATATTTTCTAATAAATCCGAGATTAATCGGATCTTCGCTGCCAAGACGAAGGTGCTATTACCAGACTACGAATAATAATCTGCTTGTTCTTTAGTAGTTTGCTAATCTCATTATGGCAATAAGCTGATTATAGTCTGTTATTACGCTGAATGACACGTTGAATTTCTATTTACAGATCCAAGATTTATCGAGAACAGCGATTTGCATATTGCCAGATGAAGAGTCTTTGGTGCAGCTCATCGACGTCCTCAACGCCGTCCTAGCATCGTTGATACTGTTCGTTCTTGGAAAATTATTATACGATTATTGGACTTTCAAGAAGAGTGGTCAATTGCCATGGATAGTTTCTCGAATACCCTGAACATTTAGTGGACATTTTCTACTAACAATGGCAATCAATTTCATGATATGTTTGCAGTTTTAGAGTTTCGTTTCCAAAGTACTTTCATATGTATTTTACACCATCTTATAGAACGTCCTTGGAGTGGTTATCATCCTTGTTGTATCGGTCACTAGCTTGTTGTAATTCATTCGTTCATCGATCGTATCTCTTCATTTTCGTTTTATCTGTGATAGACCATCCAGCAAATACTAGTCAGCTACACAAAACCTTTCAAACTATACTTACTCAATGCGAAATGTAAAAACAAGAAAATAATCAGAACTCGAAGACTCGTGGGTTTCTACAACGACTTTCATGGTTCTCTACCTTC
Organism: Arge pagana; assembly: GCA_963969455.1. Lineage (NCBI taxonomy): Eukaryota > Metazoa > Arthropoda > Insecta > Hymenoptera > Argidae > Arge > Arge pagana. The sequence goes on from OZ018310.1 coordinate 23,413,916, forward strand.
CAATTTATAGCATTAAGCAAGATTGTCGAAAATCTTTGTTCGTTAAGCTAAGCATGAATTTTTATTCGAATTCGGATATTGAATTTCCATTGGAATCCGGACGAAAGCTCATCTCGAGTCATGTAACTGTACACACATCCTTGATAAATATATTTCTGGCGGCTGCAGCTATTGACGACCGACTGCTCCGCTAGCATAGTACAGTTTTAGCAGATTATCAGCAGCAACACGCTTCGCCACGGATTTCCGGATTCCAAAGCCTAAAAAAAGTGATATCGGTCTATTCCCAGCCTTGAGCCAAATTTGTTCTCCACTCGAATAAAGCGAACCTGTCGTCGTATAACCGAGAGCTTCACATTTCGCTGTGAATCTGTGACCCACGAAACCACTAGTCTGTTCCAGTGCATAAATTGGTTCCGGACGATCCAGCTCCATACAAATTTTGTACAATTTCATCAACGCCGTTTCGCAATTTGCGCCATTATCCAATTTCAAAATTTCCTCCATCCTGCGTACAAAAAAAAAAAAACGATTTTTATTTCACCGACGACAGTAGCAAATACTCGCAGCTCTTCGTCGCTTACTGATTTCTCGTGAAAGCAGGGAACGTAGTGTCTCCAGATATTTGTCGATCCGCCAAACAGCGCAATATTTTTCCTGCAGCCTCGATTCTCGCGGTTTTTTGGGAATCCGCACAAGTTTCGACTGCGAAATATTAATTTACATTTTCAAACCACTAATGATTCACTACTGTTTTCAGAGGCAACCTTCTACTTCGTCGACAGAAGACGGGAATCGTACTCACAGGAGAAACCGATGAAGCAACACTTCACGATGGAACTTTTGTTGTACCCACATCGCGGACTCAACATTTTGTACTCGACCGGAGCTCCGCAGACTTTGGAATATTCCTCCAGCATGTCGATTGGAGAACGTTCTTCGGCCGCCACACTAATTTCGCGGCCAACACTCTACACAGTAAACAATTGCTTATACAACCCAACCCAAAAGTGTGTCTCAACGACTGTTTTTTGCACAACTGAGTCGTTATTTCTCCATGTTAAGAGTAACACAAGTTTGTGTGTAAAAAACAAATTACAAACCATCGTCAAATTTGCTGAAACAAGAATAAACGAGCATTCTACTGTTAACTAGTCAACACTAAAATGTTAAATATGCTGCACACGAATTTTAACACTTCACACTATGGGAAACAATTGTTTACTGTGCACTAGACGCAGCAACGCGATTCTGTGTCGAACATCTATTACACGTACTTCGTCGGATTTCGCGTCGCCTTTTTGTGCGGAATTCGCCACCTCGTCGCAATTATCGAGCCTTTGCGGTGACTCGTTACGTGTATTTGGCTCAGCGTGTTGTAACTCTCCCAGCTTGTTGATATTCGTCGAAGCCTGATCGATCGTCTTACCGATGTCTTCGGCTGAAAACGTGGGCTTAGACTTGACGCGCTTTTGTAATGACTGGTATACAAAGATACTACTCTGTTTTCCTTGTATCGAGGACGAAGCGTTGAAACCTGATAGAAGTAACGATATCCGATATGCTCACTTCGAACCACTTCCACAGCGCCTATAGCAGCTTTTTCCAACGTCTCCTCGATATCGATACCCTTCGAGGCAGTAGCGATAGTTCCGATGAACCGCTGTATCAACTCTTCCTTTTTACCGTGTACATTAAACTTCGTTATTTGCTGCATCGGACCACTTTTCAGCGCCGTCAATCGACGAGTGTGTGCACTGATCGTATCTTCTATCAATGGGAAACATCTTCAGTGTGATGGGACCATATTGAATAGTGTGTTACAAAAAAGAATTTCGTTTTCTTTATGGCATCCAAAAATTGAAAGTATAGCTGAAAATACAAAAAACATTTGCCCGTGTTATTCGGATGGAAAATAGACAAATGGATTCAGTTATACTTTCAATTTTTGGACATAGAAGAATCGTTTTTTTTTTTAAGAAAAAAAAACCTGAGGTGTAGAAACTATTTATGGTTTAGGATTTAGATTCAGAAGGATGAATATGTGCGCAATATGTAACCGCATACAGCGATTATTACCTTTCGTGGTTGGAATTGTATCGGAGGTCGAAGGCACGGATCCTAAGGATCAAAGATTTACAGGAGAAGAAGGGTAACGAGATTTTTGGTTCGTAACTTTTTGAAAATGTTGAATAACTTGTACTTTTTACATCGATAGAAGCCGGTAAGGTTGGTTCGAGTTTGGGAGCGCCGCACTCCGCGGGGCGTCTGACCGAGGCTACGCTTTCACCGACAACCCTGGCCCAGCCCTCCAGACTGGATGTCTCCGCCAAGGCGTGTTCTGAGTGCCAGGAAAATGATAAGACAATTGGATCGATCTAGAGCAGATCTAGATTGATACAGCAGCACGTGACTCCTGGTAAAAATGGAACCTTCGACGAGCTTTCTCGACGCCGAGGGACTTCCAGTCTTGGACAACATGAATGAGGAAGCACTTCGGTTGGACGTGGATTCGGACGTTAGATTCGGAGACGCAGATTCGCTCACGCATATTTCTGAGGACTCAGCGTCTGCCAGCGACGTTTGACCAGCACGAGACATGGTCTCCGCAACTTCGAGAGATCCGTCATCCGGATCCTCGATGCTGTATGATCCTGCAGCTACGGAGACGCGTTCTTCCGTCTTAACATTAAGCTTCGTATGAGGATGTTGGTCCATCAAGGTCAAAGCAAAAACTGGGATAGTTAGCACTAGGCGAATGAGGGAAAAACAGCCGTGTTTTTTATCTTGCCATTCGCAATTGTTGACAGCAAAATTATTTAAACAAATTGCGATAAAAGTTGTTATTTTGAAAAAGTGGAAACTTATGTAACACTTTTTTTGGCAAAGTTCAATTCCTTCTTTTTTTTTCTTTTTCCTAGTTTCATGCTGTCTAGCCCAGTTTTTGCTGGGCTGATATTCGTCGCCGCTCTCATCTATGTTCTCGGACGCTGAGATTTTCTATCGTACGATGTCTAAATCGGAATTATCACCTCTCGAGCGCGGACCAAGTCCACATCTTCTTCGGCCACCATGCTCGATGCTTCCGCGTTCTGCTTATGTAACGAATCGTCTCTCGACTCGGTGGTCTCTGAGGAAGCGGACTTCTCTGTCGAGGACGAATACCGCGTTCGAATGAAATTTTTAACATCTACGCATAATACTATGAAAATTTCACCGGCTATCGAGAGGTAGAGTGCACGACGATCGGAGGTCTTGCAGCAAAAGTTGCGCGTTTTCGATGAGACTTTCCATCTCGCAGAGCAACGGCGCAGCTTTGGGATACCTTTTAGCTATCATATCCCAAGTAAGGCGGCTTTCCTCGTCGCCTTGGAGGGATTTTGGCGGTGGCAAAGTTTCCCAAGTCGACGCGTCGCGACTTTCTTTAATGTCTGACATTTTGCGGACTGCGATTTGGACATTTGAAAACTCAGGGGAGGCGGAGAAATAAACAACGAATACGAAGTGCGAAACAAAACGTGTGAAATACGAGCAAATTCGCTGAATTTCCAACGCCTGCTGTCTTTCGCTTCCATCCGATGCAAAATGGCAAAGTTGTAAAAATAAAAAAAAAACGACGGAAATTCCGCGACGGAAATTCACGCGCATTCGCGTCGTATTGGATGCACGAATGACGATAATATTCGCGACGTCGAGTTCTATTTCTTTAACGTGTTAATATTTTATTAAAATTATAAACACAAGATTACAATATTACGCAACATATAGTATGCATAGAAATGTCGTTGAATCAAGGCCTCGTTGATTCAAATTCACACCTCTCACAATTATTTTTCATTACAGGAGCTTATTCTTATAATTATATAACTGAGCCATTGTTTTGCGTTATCCATCTATATATTTTCGTCATTCTTAAAATTGCATTGTTGTAAATCGCAATGCAGATGTTCGGATAATTAGAAATGGTATTTCGCTGGGTACGATGAGATCATATTATCTAACGTGTACGTCGTAGTTAAAAGTCGTTGCAATAATGAATGATATCTTTGCAAGTGTACTTCGGTAAGCTTGCATCTCTGTCACTCGTAACCGTTCTCCTGTACATGTAATAACAAATTCCACGCCAAATCCGACGATCGCGAATCTCGTCAAATTTGTTCAATTCCGCTGATTTTTCTACTGCCAGAGCGAACCAATTATTACAAAATTATCATACGTTATCATAAAATGTTCCCACTTAAGAATGATTTTCGTAAAGCAAGACAGGCGAACATTTTGCTTGAAACATTAACAAACAAGAAAACAAGACTTGAAATACGTTTACATCCTCAGCGCAGAATTCTCTAAATGCTTTAGGTGCTTTACAATCTAATGAAATTGTACGAAACTTGTTGACCAATTATTAAGAAATAAAACAGAGATTTTCGAAGATGAGTATTTTTCTTATTTGCCATGGAACTGTATTTTTGGACGAACGGGATCGCGAAATGAGAATCAGTAGAAGCCAGCGGAATGGCGTTGACGAGGAATGAAAAATATTCCAGTTTATCGGCCGCATAAATTTCTATTTTTTGAGCCAATAAATCTCCTTGAGCGATTTTCTAAGCGACGAAAATACATGTACATATATATATATATATATATGCTTTTGAGAAATAAATGTGGAAATTTCGGAGCTCTCAACGGAGGCTACATTGCAAAATAGTTTTGCGAGCGTCCGAACCTCGTGAGAGAAGAACTGCTACTTTTCTCTTCTGACGAACGTCGCACGAGCATTTAAAATAGAAATTAAACGATAATTCTCTACGACAACTACTCGTTTGGTAAAATATAAATATTAAAAATATACGCTTCGCAGTCGTTGAACGTTGATTATGGGGCGCAACGTGCCACGACGAAACTCAGTTTAACTGAAAAACATACGGAATTGAGAAATCCTCTGCTTTCGTCGAGAAACATTTCTACTAATTTTATCGTTAACGTGAGATACGTATCTAATTAACGTGTTAATTTTTGGTGCGTGTACTAATACAGATCACGTGGCCAATTAACTTTCCGATTCAGCGACTATTTACCTTTCTTTTTTTTTTCATTTCACTTGCGATTCACGTCAGACACTTTTTTTTTAGACGAAAAGGATTCGTCTACTCTAGACGCTCAAAAAAAAAAAAATACTGCGTTGACGTTGCTATGAAAAGTATTGCTACAAAAAGTGTTGGGTTCGATAAATACACTCGTAAAATTTTATTTATATTAAAACAATTTTTTTGTTCCTTTCACTCGATATTTGCGTACAAACAAGTTTTCGAGGAGTTGTCTTGGTCTACCTTTTTTATAAATACATATCGAGTAAAATGAATTAAAAAAAAATGTTTACAAAATATTTTCCAAGAGTTTTTATCGTGCCCAACAAGTGTTATACCGATATTTTTTATAGCAAGGTGAAAAAAAAAAGAATTCGTAAAAATAGCATCTAAAGCAGACTAATCTCTTAGTCATGACACGAGAATCGTTTTTCGCCTGGCTTGATAGTGAATCGTTGATGATTTTTTTACGATATGTGAAAACATTCTAGCGAATCACGTCGCACGATTCTGCTTCGTTCCTGCATTTTCTTCGTGAATTTGAAACCGACGATGCTACGTGAATCTCGACGCTCCTCACATTCGACAGCACGAAGTTCTTTGAAAATTTACGAACCTCGGAATGTGTAAAGAAAAATCACTTTGAAGATCGAACTTCAAACGCTGGCGTATCGTTGGGTTTAGGAAACTGCGCGCTCGATTACGTGAAAGATGGCTCGAATTTTTAGAGATCCCATTAATTTCTCCGCCCAGCGATCGCCGGTTATTTTTTTTTCACACAAGTTCCAAAATATTTGGCAATATTCGCACGAGTTACGATTGACAGATATCGAGTCGGCATAAAATTCCGAACGAACTTTTGGTGGCGTAGATCCGTGAAAACGGAAGATGCGAGAGAACGAAACGATGATAGGAATGATTTTGAAATTTTTATAAACGCTTGTGCAAACGTTATGCAATATTAGGTATACGATTTCAATGCTAATTCATGTATTCTCACGTGGGTATATTTCGTTTATCGAATACAACTATTATTCAGACTTCCCAGCCGAGCATAGTAGTATTACCAAGCTTGTATCATTCGTCGCGCAGTGTTAAAATAAATGGCGAATTCCGATGTCTTGAAATGAAAATCACGAATATTACGATTTCGTCCACAGATTCTTCTCGTCGCTCTCTGACAAATAGATCCAGTTTTTTTCCTATTTGTTTTCTTCCTCTTTTCTCATTTTCGTTATTCACTTTTTATCGGATTGTTGATACGCTTACTTCTATCACAGCATACGGAGAAATTCCTACATTTACCATACAGCGGCATCGTTCACCCCTCGTCTCGCGAACGACGATGCGATCTAGCAAGTGATCCGGGCAAATAAATCCGTAGCAAATTTACGTATCCAAATTCCAAAACAACGATCAGCTCGTCTTTTATTACAGCAATTATAATAATAATAATTTTTCCTATCTCGGTGCAGAAAGTTGGAGAGCGCGAGAGGTTCGTAATTAACACGATTCACGAGCTTTTCGGCATCCGCTCGCTGTATGATAATTTGCAACTGCAGCGCAAAACTGTGTCTATGCTATATAGTTAAAGCATACAGATTACGTTCCGTACAGTTATTTTTGGTTAAGGTTATCATATCGTCACGTATATAGTTCTAATCCGCATTTGGGTCGTCTAAGTTATTTGGCACGTGTCTCCTCGATCGCATCATATACAGTGTCTTTCCCTCGCGAACACCTTCTCACCTCATTTTTGCTTTTTCTCGCACTCGCAACCATCTCGCGCGACGTGTCCTGTACGTACGTGATCATGGGCGCCTATACATATCGTTACATACAAACATACATACCGAGATACATATTCTTAAACTCTTACAATCGTATGCACGCGTGTACTACATACAGGACGAGTTTTACGATTCGAAATTGGATCAAAAGTTTGACTTGGAATTTTTATTGCTCTCGTTAGTAACTCATCGACGAGATGTGATTTTTTTTTCTGTTTTTTTTTTACCGAGACCGTGATCCAAAATCGAGGCGCGGTTTGCCGTACGCAGCCGATCCGAAATGTTTGTCCGATGTCGCGAAAAATGCGGAGCGCGGATTCTTCGGTATCAAAACGGACGCACGGAGACAAATTTAATCGCGTACAATCCAAGCAGATTCGATTCCGTGCGAATTGGAAACCTTTCAGAATCGGCGGGGCACGGAGCATACGAAATTCATAGCGGGCTATCGCATCGATGCAGAGGTGTATACATACACCGATGAATAACCACTATTGCACGAAAATGACGCGGTGACCAGTGACGCTCGTTTCTAGGATACCTAAAGAATTCATTGGATACAAGTAGGTACTATTTCGTGCAGTCACCCTTGATGCAGGGCTTACATGATCAGTGTTACTCGCTATATAAACGTGTGTGTGGCCGTGTCCGTGTGCGCGCGCGTGTGCGTGTGTGTTGTCCGCGTGTATGTATAAGGATGTACCAAGGAAAGAAAAAACGAAATTTCTCATTCCATTTCTCTCCCAACTCCTCAGACCAGTATCCGTTACTCTCCCCACAAGAAAGAAGCACAAAAAAATTATACCCTTCCCAACTTCCATTTTGCCAATTCCTCAAAAACCAACGTTTACAGCTTCTCCAGTTTCAGATGCACGACAGAAGTCAACACTTTTCTGTGTTCCATAGACGGTGAGGCAAAAAACGTTCAGAATATCTCATTCTAGCTAACGATAACCGAAATTTCAGGTGTGGACCAATAAATAAATAAATAAATATACAGTCAAATAAATAAATAAATAAACAGCCAAATAAATAAATAAATAGACAGATAAATTGATAAATAGTTAAACAAGCTTTCAGCGAGGAACGCTAAGTACGAACGGTTTGGTCGTGTTTTCCCGGATTTCTCGGGTGGAAAAAATCGGATTTGGAGAAATCTCGATACTGATCCGCGAAGGGAGCTGCAAGCTTCGCAAGTTCGATGTTTTCTTTCGTTACTTTGGAACACCCCTGTGTACGTGCTCGCGGAGACGCAGGCAGTATACACTCTCGGGATACATCTAACGTTATTATTATTATTATTATTATTATTATTCATTATTATTATTGTTACTATAGGTTTAATTTTAATTATCATTATTATTACTCTATTGTAATTATGTCCTATTGTTGCGACCGGTTGAATTGATGAATTAATTCAACCGGTCGCGCGGTATAAAAATCAACCCTATTCACACGGTGGTTTCGACGTCTGAAATAACGTATTGTCAACAAATACTGTCCTTTCCGTAATTATCGAGGAACATCTCCTGCGGCGTCGTCAAGTATCGTCCGCTCAAACGACTACCGGTCAATCCGTTATTCGCGTGCGCGTGATTCACGTGCAAATGATTCACGTTCATCGCAACGTTTTTCTTCTTCTTCCGAGCTTTGTGACGATAGAGACAATATTTCAGACATCCGGTCGCCAGCAATAGTATGGCGAAGATGCCGAGGGCACCGGCACCCACGGCGACGTACAGCAGCGTCACGCCGAATCTGTACGAGCAGTTGCCTTCCTCCTCGTCGAAGCCGGACGGACAATGGCGAACGCCGTCGCACCAGAGAGCGACGTTGATGCACGCCTGTAGCTCTGGGCATCTGGAAAACAAGAGGAACCAGCAAATTTTCACGAGTGTTCCCCGTTCTCCAGCAACATGCTGGACCAGCTCTTCTTTCTGCTCGCTCGACTCGCCGATGAGGGTTTAAAAAAAAAAAAAAAAATTAATTTTTTTTTCTTCTACTCTGCTCTTTTTCTCGTCAACGTTCGAGGGAGAAACTTTTGACCCGTAAAGTTCGTCGAAAGTTCTTTGCAGGTATCCGCAGGGAGAATAACCATAGAAAAGGCGAAGTCGTGGAACTTGTCTTTCGGAGGTAAATTATAGCGAGCCGTAACGTAAGACAATTAGCGTTAATCTAAGGACGTTGAAACTTTTTACCCTTGTATATTCCAGTCACCTCGTACACCTCGCTACTGATTTATTCCGAAGTTTAAATTATTTCCGAATTACTTTCGCGCCTTGAATTTATAATATCGAGTAGAGAGTAACAAACGGGAGGAAAAAACGGAAGGTGGTACCCGATCGCGAGATGGAAGGAGACAAAAAAAAACGATCGATCTTTGTCGAAGAAAAAAAAATGTATATGTACGCGTCGAAGTAGAGGTTTTGCGCGTCTACCGAAATATTATTGGCGAATGGGTTGAAAATTGTCCTGGAATTGTTACCGCTTAATTAGCGGCGTTTTTAATTGAGCATCGCTCATTTGGATCGACGTGCCTATTCAACGATTTTCAAGTCGTTTAAGTTAAACTTTGGACTCTTTGTGATCAATTAAAATACACTTTGGCGAGTCTTTTACAGGCGGGAGGACGATCGAACGGGGGTAATTGACGCGTGGTCGCTGGAGTTCGATGATGAGAGGAGAAAAAAAGCCGAAGAAGATAAAAAACACGGCGCAAATAAACTCTGAGGGGAACGAAAGTTGTAGCTAAAAAGAACGACCAAATACTTACAATGCAAATACAAAATACCTATTTTTATTTTATATTTGAATACTTTTTAGGGAAAAAAGATTTAGTATTTTATAAAAAATACTGTTGCAAACGTATTTTCTGTTTACTGAATACAAAATATAATTTTTTTCAACATTTCTCAAGTATTGTCTTCGTTATTGATTAAAGGTATCAAATAAATTTGAGGAAAGATGTTCGCAATGATTGCTAGAGGGGTGGCAGGTCAAATTCTATTACTAGCTTTGTGTGCAGTCTGTGGACCATGTTTTGGAGTTGAGACAAGTTTGGAGGTAGATACAGACTATTGGAGTTGCTTGTTTGGTTTGTTTCGAATCAAGTTTGTTTTATCAGTTTTACTGGTTACTAGCTTGTATTGTTGGAATGGTACGTGTGGCAAAAGCATTTTGTTGGGAAAAGATATTTTAATAAGATATTATACCTATTTTGTATATGGTATTTAGATATAAAACGAAAATATATTTTGTATTTGCAGGTGAAATGGAACAGATAGAAAGTATTTGGATTTTGGTTTTAAATACTCTTATCGTGCCATTTTGTACATGTATGATGAGAAGAGGTCTTACCTGTACAAACAATCGGGTGTCATGGCAAACGAACTCGAGGATACCGTGACCGGTGCTCTTTTGGATATGGCCATCCAAGTGACGGCGTAGAAACCAGGTTCTCGTTGAAGGAACTCGACGACGAAGCTTCTGGCATGTTGAAGGATTTGAGTGGAACTGTTGGTCAAGCTGTAATTCCAGCCTCCCGAGAAGAAGTCGACGGTTTTGGTGGTATCGGTACCACCCTCCGGGCAAATGACGCTGCGTTCTCTGGTATTCGCGGCTGAATAGACGATAATTCGGTTGGTGGTGCTGCACTCGGAGACGGTATCCGTGTTGATGCTGTATCCAGTTGTTCTGAGATACAAGAAGTTCATCTGAGCGTCCTCCGGCTCGATGAGCCAAGGCTCGTTGACGCACTGTCCAGAACTCGAGTCTTCCATATTCGTCACGAGTTCCTCGAGGATCGTACCGCTGGCCAATCCTCTTGGCAGAGGACTTCGCAACGATATCTCACCGCTGGTACCCCGTAGCCGTCTCTCGTCGAGCCTAGTCGTGCACGTTTGCTCGTTGGCCTCGGAATTGCCAACGAACTGGAAATCACCCTCGAAGAAAAAGTTCCTGTAGTCCTGCGTGATGTTCATTTTTGTCACCTCGAACCTCACCTCGACCACCGACGACGTTAATGTTCTTATACTAATTTTATCACTAACATTTGAGCACACGCAGTCTCGGACCAAATTGATCCCTGCCCACGGATATTCCGACACCGATAATTCCGACAGGCCAATTTTATCCCTACCGTAATAACAGCCCCACCGATCGATCAACGAATCCAAAACGGAGCGACACCGCCTCTCGCCGAAAGACGCCGCGGCAAAGCTCAGCTGAACTCGTTGATCCTCCTCAGCCTCGAATCTGTAGATGCAGCTCAGATTCTGGGCTCCACCGCGACCGTAGAAAAATACACTCTTCGGCGAGTGAAATTTGCCAGATTTGCCCGACGACGATCTGAATACCCTGTTGCACGACATAGCCTCGTGAACCGGTGCCCCGTCCGAACTCGCGTGGACGAACTCGTAGCGGAGCACGAAACTTATGGGATACAGAGCACTTCCTTGGCGCAGTATATGCTCCAAGGTCAAATCTCGAGCCGACGATACGTAGCTCTCGGCGAGGGTGCAAGGTCTCGTGTGGCGGCTGCTGTTCCGCAGCAAACTGTGATCGCACAGCCGTGGTATGTCGTCTTTGCAGAACTCTCCCATCAACGAAATATTCTGCGGGCAGACAGAGAGATCATAAACGTCGTCGCATCGCATACCTTTCGTATTATGGCCGTTACAGCGTGTCGTAGCGCCTCATCGTCTGCCTTCGGAACGGTGTCTCGTAATTGTATTTCGCGTCTGCCTAAGAGTCTGTCTACCCGTCGAAGCTCCTTGTATTATGCTATATCCCCTCGTATCCTGTCCTGCATCCTACCTCCGTGCCATGTCTCTCGTACCGTCTCATTTTGTCTCTCGTAACCTATCTCTAAGGCATATCTGCGGTAGTTCTCGCGAGCCGATCTCTCCGGGAATTTCGCATCTACTTGTCAAATTAATTCCACTCCGGGATTGGCGTTTAAATACCATGGCACGTCTCCTCTCACGCGAGTGAAAGGCTCACGGAGCAGTAGCACCTATACTCAGAACTCTAAACTCACACGGAGTGTGGAGAGACGAGCCGAATAAAAGGACTTGGCTAGATGCATGGGCAAAGATTGGTCGAGTTGAGTTGAGTTGAGTTGAGTTGGGTTGGTGGTAGCTGATAGTGGAACCAAGAGTTTGCAAACGCCACCCGTTACTTGGCAGGTAGGTAGAGGGTTACACGGCAGTTCCACCAGATGCGTTTACGGTGCATATTTAATCAATGTCATTTTGGTATAAATTCAACCGACGAATAAACACGAATGTGGGACAATCATGCTCGCGCGAAACACTCGTCAGAAGAGCAAAAACACATAATCAATTCTTCTCTTCCAACTTATCAAACTCTCCTCGTGGGGGTATGGCCTCCTCGTGGGGGTATGGCCTCTTATCGAAGCACCGATTGTTTCGAGCAACGTGGGTTGGAAACAAGTTTTTGACTTGAGACGAGGCGGCTATCGTGTTCCAAGCTCGTAACATTATCTCGCGAGAGGAGACAGGCTGCTCTGGGCACGTGGGATCATTATTGAGATGAGACGTGCTACGTCCAAACTCACCTTCAGCGAAACGTCCTTCTCCGAAGAATAAGCTCCGTCCCATATCTGCAGCCTCGTGTTGCACTCGGCGGTAGAGTCAACGCTGGCCACAGGATCCGAGGCAGCCGCGTAGTATTTGACGAACGATATCCACACGATCTCGCCGACTTTCCCTTGAAAGTGGTAACGACACGTGGTATTTGGCGGCAGCGAATGTCTAGGATTCTCCAGAACACCCGACGACGTTTCGTATCCGGAGATGTAGAAGTTGCAGTTGTTATTCTCCTTGACGAAGCTCCGCGATTTCTCATCCACGAACAGCACCTGAAGAAAGAGAAAAAAAAATATGTTCCTTCTCCAAACTCGGATACAGCTCAAAGCTGACGTTGCAAAAAATAGGTTTCCCGTGTATTCCATCTGTAGCTACCGAACAATATTATTCATAATAATCAGCAAAGTTAATAACAATTGATAATAATTATTAGTAGTCCGTTATTGATTTTTCTATTTTTTCTCCACTGGAGAACCAGTCGAGCGTTAAATCGTCGATGCAACCCGCCGTTGCACACCTGATCTTTTCACAAGGGCGGTCGACCCTTTGTTCCGAAAACAATGGGGTATCGCGCGCTTGTACGAGAACCTTAACGACGATCGACGCAAATGAACGCTTCGACCTCGGTAATTACGAGGCCTGATCGGCAAGAAATTCCTGCCGATGCGATGCTTCGAGGATGACCGGAGTTATTTGGCCCCCGATGCGCTATTCCAGTTTATCATGCCTCGACGCGATGAGAAAGAGAGATGCCCCCGTTACGGAGTGATTTTATTGCTGCGGAGTCGCGTGACGTCGTAATCCCGAGACAGCCTATTCGTACGGTATGAGCACGCGGAGCGAGAGTACCGTGTGCTTATTACCTGCACTTCCAGCTCGAAGCCTGGCAAGAAGCTGAGGGGTACCGGATGAAAGGGATTGTCGTAGGGCGACGTGTGGAATTCCAACAACATCGTATTCTGACTGCTGACGATGTCGGGCACGGCATCACCGCCGCACAGTCGCACGAGGACTCTGTCCGACGTGGAGCCACCGTCGTAGACCGTGAGGTAATCCTGGACGACGTTGCACTGGTCCCAAACCCTGTAAAAGCCATGGAACTCGCCAATTCGATGGTCGTTCTCCGAGGTGCCTTACGGATCTATGGATCGCCAGGGATTCCAATCGCGTGCCGCGTCATCCGGATGATATTTCCGAAAGCACCCCCGTTTCGTTATGGGTACCCCGCGAGGTACGTATGCTCGGATACGAACGCGGGCATAAAAGTTGCGAGCATCCCAGCTGATATGTTTCTAGAAAATAATAAATAAAATCCCACCGAATAATAAAAGTACGATGTGATACTGCGTCTCAGCGATCATCAAATATTCTTCACCGAAAGGAACTGAAATCAGGAGAATGGAGAAAATACGAGTGACGCTCCGGAAGAATCCGACATACGAGGCACGCCGTAATAGCGGCCCATAAAACCGGGATATGAAACGTGGATCACCGGTCTGGATTCGGGAAATTTACTCGCGGTAAAGGACGCGGAGCATCTGTACCTGCGGACATGCATCGGATAATAATCTTTCTCTCGCTCTCTCTCTCTCTCTCTCTATATATATATATATATATACATACGTATATACACACATATATACACGTGTATATATATATATAGATATATGTATGTGTAGACAGGTACGTCTAGATAACTGGGTGCACCTCAGTATCCGCTGACTTCGATCATATTTCACGATTTGATCTTTTATGTGGATTTTATGACTGTTTCGCTGGCTGACGGCGAGGAGCGCGCGATGACCCGGTGGCGCTCGCAATTGTTCCACCCTGTAGTAACACGTCACGTTCCGCGGATAAACCCCTGGATAATTTGGTGACTGGAGTCGACAAGCACGGGAATCGCACTGCCTTAATACTCGGTCGCAGTAAGTCCCGTTGATGAGGTCGCCACGCCACGTGGCCATGCTACTGTTTCCGTAACGCAGGTGAGCCTCGCTCCTCTTCAAGAACTTGTAAGACAGCTTAAAGTCGAAGTTGTAGCCGATACCCTGAAACGCAAAGATGACCGTGATTGTTGGATGTCGGGAGGTATGTACGAGACGAACGGAGATGGACCAGAATTGTTCCCGTGAAAATGTCAAACAGATTCACCGAGCCGTTAGAAAGGTACCTTATAATAAGATTATTATTAGAAAAAAAGTTTTTTTCTTTCAATAGAATTCGTAAAATGGAGTTTTTGAAGGCATCTAAAGTATACGCTGGTCCCGGCGTTATAAATATACGTGACATGTACCGCGACCGCTTCTTATCTCAACGAGCCAAGGTCGGTTAGTTATTTCAAGCTCGTCGGAATTCGACCTCTATACGCTCATTTTCGTACCCGAATCACGAACCATCATCTCTCACCGTTCCGCCAATCGTACGACTGACGTCGTATTGTTGCGAATCTTGTTACACGAATACGGACAAGGCGGCGATGAGGCTCGAGGGGAAGCCCCGAAACTTACCTGCTCCGACAGCCGGGAGAGAAACAATGTCAGATTAATCGATGGCGTCTCGCTGTAATATACAGTGTATCCCCATGCGCTGCCGCACCATTGTCCACCCGTCGGTGGCAAGCCTTGTTCCCGAATCGTCATGAATCCGTCCGGACATCCCTCCGAGGTGAACGACAAGAACCTTCCCACGGTGAACGTGTCGAAGGTCAACTGAAATGGAAACGACGCTGAAGACCGAGCAGTTTTCGACCACGCGCGATCTACTCACCTGAATCAAATCCCCGAGATCACTGCCAGCCGCCGTGAAATTCAGATTGCAAAGAAATGGCAGCCGGTCCTCGCGCGGCCTTCGCACCTCAACTTCGTAAGTGCGTCCCACATCACCGAACAGTGTCCGGTTACATGCTGCACGAAGCAAGAAAAAAACTAACATCAGACCCTGCTATATGCCACAGCTACGCATCGAGTTGCGCGCATTGGCAGGATCTTGGCTCGATTCGAAGCATCGATAATCGGACATCGCTTTTTGCATATCTATCAAAGCAGCGAGGTACATAATGAGCTCGCGCACGAAAGAACTTTCCAATTTCACCGCAGCTTTTCGAAACGGGGGAACGATGATTATACCCGAGCGACTTTCTTGCCTATACTTTTTAACGAGTCGACGCAAACTTCGAATCGGATGAATATTGAATATCGTTAACTATCGGGATATGAAAAAGTTGCGCGAATCTTCTTCTAGTCGACTGGAGCGAGGGGAATTACACGAGGGATCTCGAGAAACGCTACCAATAATTTATTCCTGTTGAAGGATTAATCGTAGAATATTAAAACTGTTTTGTGTAAAATTTTAGTTCGATGCATTAATTTATTTGATAATTTTTTTACGAGAAATACGAGAAATATACGTCGAAATTTGCAAGACGCGTGATATCGGATAGAAAAGTGGCGAATTTTTTGTTACAACGAAAAGACGATTTGCGCTGAATTTTTCAGGATGTCCGCGCAAAAGATCGCCTTTTTCAGGAAGGATCGATCCTATTGTTGCGTTTTCCGCGGGATATGAAAAACCGCTGGCAACAACTTCGCCCGGTCAGCGAATACGTTTTTGTGGTATTATTTGAATTTGAAAAAGATCACTCGCGCGGGGAAGAGAGGCGACATTTTTCCGAGGGTCGACCGGGAATTCGCGACTGTCGCGTGGAAATTATCGGCTTCCTGGAATAAATCCCAACCTGGAAGTAAAGCTTCTGGGGGGGGGAGGAGTAAAAAAATTGAAGTCCTCGATTGATTGATGGCTGGAGAACGAGCAAATTCCGATTCGAACGCTGGCAGTGACGCGAGTTTTTACCACTCGGCGACAAATCTTCGAAGATTCATCAGCTTTGGGGATCACGAAGATTCCGTTGCGATCGGGTATACCCTTCGTGGCGTGAGAGGACACGCTACTTGTACGGTATCGATAAGAGGGAAGATGGCGTCAAAAAATGTGAAAATGATCGCGCTATTGCGCTTGTAGAAAAAAAATATTTCGCGATGTTTCCGCGGTAGATGATATCGCTGTTGAGAAACGATAGCGAGAGAGTAATGGTAACGGCGAGGATAGATCTTCCGGTGTCATTTCCGGCACTCCTAATAAATCGCTCCTGTAGCATAAAATTATCAAATTTAACGGCGTAGCGAAGGAAAAAGAAAAGAGAACAGAAAAAAGCCAGAGGAACGTTTACTCACGAGAACAATATCTGGGCTCGTCTGATTTATCGCCGCAGTCGTCTTCGCCATCGCAGAATTTATCTTGAGCAACGCACTGTCCGGTGTCGCAGAGGTATTCGGAGGGTCGACAAGAAGCTGAAGTTGGGCTGGAAGAGATCGGGGTTGACGGACTAGCAGGCGCGGATGATACCGAAAGGGCTACAGCCGCGGTAGCGGCTGTAAGCAGCAACTGCCAGCGCGGCAACATCCCCCCTAACCCTGCATCATACATAAAATTGTACGTGAGCCTCTTTGTAAAACTACTTCGCACGGCCGTACGTTTGCAAACAGGGAAACACTCCGCTGGGTCTACCTGGCTCCGCTCTTCGTTACATCCGCTTCGGAGCTTCGAGCTACGTCACGTCCAGTTCACGTCGCGTCAGCTATGATATGACGTACTTCGCGAGAAAACGTGCGCCAGATACGAAATTGTACAAAGTTAGGTGGAATCGTATTAACAGATCATATCACTCCCCCATTGATCGGGTAATCAACGCCAAAAAATTCAACTCTGTCGCAGTCACAGCGCCTGGACACTTTGGATTTTTCAACGTTTACGAGCAGTTCGTTACGTTTTTTTGGTGCCCGTCTTCCCGAAAATCCGATAATTAAGATTAAGAAAATAACAATATCGCGTAACTATTCGACACAAGTGTTGTTACCAGAACGACAGCACAGCTAATACTATCTGGAAATTTGTGCGCAGAAGGTCGCTGATTACGAAATTTGTAAACCGCAAAATGGCGGATTCCGTGTAAAAAAAACGATACTTGAACCAATTCGTAGCTGAAAACTTAAAACTGAATTTAAGAAAATTGTCTAACTAAACTCGGCGGAGTGGTGTATAGGTGGGAATAGCTGTGTGGTGGGGTAAAAAACACGTAGTAACAAGGTATTTTGTTTCAGGTTGCGAGAAAAGCTGCATGCCGTCGTAACATCGCGTGAGAAAAACAAGTATTTACCGCATTACTGGTGCAACGTTAATTTTCGAATAGTTTTACCGTGCAGGACTAGCAAGAAAGTTGGTTGGTACCGCAGAGACGCGGTTAAGATCAGGCTAGACAAGATTCTGGCATGCCAGGCAACTCGTTGGGGAATTTTGCGAATAAAAAAATTGCTCGTTGTTATTATTATTATTTTTTGCCGAGAACCTGCAGCACTCGGAGACCATGTCCGTAGCGGACGTGGAGACGAGTTCGAGGCGCTGGATCACGGCTCGATCGCAACGCAGGCCGGATAGGCGAAGGTGGCGAACGACCTTGAAAAAACTCGTTTCTGATTCGATGTCGGAAAATAGACAAGTGAATTTTGGGGTGCGTGGCTAATTCTAATCTACATGGTGAGCTCGTCTCGAGGAGGGAATGAAGATATGTTTGGGGAAAAATTGCTAATGGAATGAAACACTTTGGTAGTTCGATGCAGCCATTATTTCACATGCACGTCGAGAGCAGAACTTCCCATTCCGGTGCGACACCCCATACGTTGGCGGCGCTGGTGCATTGCGACTTTCGACGAGGGTATGATCTACATCTCAAACAGAATAGACGCTCGCGAGCTTGCTGCACGAGAATCTATGGCTGACTTTTATATCGCCACTCATCCACCCCATTTTCATCGCTTTTGCATCTTCTCGCAAAATTAACGGGACCGTCGATTCCCACAGATTTTTTCCGCATATCAGCGCGGCGAGACGGTATGGCGCATCGTTATTTCTCCAACCTCTTTCTCTGCTATTTTTTTTATACAAACGACAAAGATAGGTAGAGAGGTACGTTTGCGCGTCGACTAGGATAGAATTCGACTTTAAACGAGCTGTTCAATATTCAATGTTTTCATCGACTCGAATACTTTTCTCCTCGGGTGGATGAAAATGTTCGGCGGGAAGTTAAATTAAAATGTTTAAAAACGAATAAATTAAAATATATAATGGATCGGTGGAAGTTTTAACAAATCAATTTCATTTCGCTAACGAGTTTAATTATAATAATTCCAGGAGGAGCGATACGTCATCGCCTCCCATCGTTCTCTGGTAATTATTCCGTAGGTGTCGGTGTGCGTATGTACCTGTAAAATCGAGGGTGATAAATGCTGGATGGTTGCTCGTACGCGAGACGCGACACAATACTCGACGTTATTCAATGAACGACTGTTTATAGGTCCACCTATCTGAAGCCTCACTGGCATTGTTCTTGCAAAAGGGAAATCAGATACGTCCGAAGTACAATGAGCGCGACGAGATACGACTCCAGGTGAACACCTACGCGAGCAACGATATCGCTATCATCTACTTCGCTCGGAGTGCGTGTGTTTTTTGTCGTTGTCCTTGTTGTGTTGTTGTTACCGTTATTTCTTTCCTCCGCGTGTTTTTTCTCCTTCCTTTCGAATATCCAGTCTACGCGTATGAGCCATAAACCTCGCAGCTTAATTCAACTTAACGACTGAGATAGGAGACAAAAGTGTATCCTTCCACTTCCGCTACGTACGTGAAATACATGCGAAATCGCCGCATCGCAAGCATCAGATATCCCCGAATGCTGCTCGTTCGTGAAAACATTTGCCTCCGCTTCGTTTTACAGAAATTCGCCGGGTAGTTTCGAAAGTCACCGCCACGGAAAAAATCCGGGGAAAATGGAAATTAAACAATTCGGCGCGGAAAAAAAAATTACAGGCGGAGACCCGCGCCGCGCCGGTGTAACTCGGGTTGCCGCGAGGCAGGCGCGACGGCGCGCACGCTCTCCGCGTAGATAATGAACTGGCGTTATTATTTATATGCCCGGCAGTTTTTCGTCGTTTTTTCCATTTCCTCGGAAGTGACGCGTATTCGAATCGCTTTTCCAACGACCCGCGCAATCAATTTTTGGATCAATGATCAATTAACGCCAACGACGCTGACGTTTTGCGCCTGGGTGGCGGCAGACCATCCTACTTCCACGCAATCCCGGCTCGCAGCGTATTGGCGGGCGGAATTTTTGCGAAATCGTAAAATCCGCTCGGGTCAGCCAATTGAACGTAATTCTCTGATCGTAAGGTTCAAACGTATTTTTGACGCGAATACGTGGCTTGAATAAATGGAGGGTAATAAATAGATGATTCGACAAATACGCGGCCCCGGTAGTCGCTGCCATCGAGGTGGACGAGGCTTTGACAACCGGCCAACTTATCAAATTACCAAACGAATAATAATGACGCGAGCGATGTCGAGGGGATCGAACGAAATTTCCAAATACGACAATATTACTCTGCCTAACGCGCAAAATTTCAACGACCCATTTTTTTCCTCCCTACCTTTCTCGCAGATTTTTCCCCAAATTGTCAAACAAATTATATTTTTTCACCAGCAAAAAACGGAAATAACAGTGCAATCTGCGAATCTGCTCCGAAACAAAGTCGCAGTGTTTCTTTCCAACTTGACGGTAAAACTCTGCCATTTTTCGCGCGTTTTTTCAATTTTTCACGAGTCAAGCTCTCATCGTGTATACATAGATTCTTTCATCTTTACTCGCAACTCTCGACTGGAGTAGAATTCGTGGGGGATTTTTTGGTAAAAAAATTTCGGTCAAAATTGAGCTTGGTTGCCTGGCCACGGCCAAATATATCCATCAGGGCGCGGGGAACCAAAAAATACTGCCCATTTTCGGTGCACAACTTGCGAGGCGAAATATCGGAAATATCGTTTGACAAGTTGATCACGTTTCGTCGCTTTACTCGCGAAATAAGGAAACTGGGTTTCCTTGTTAGTTTCGTCCCAAGTCTTTTATTAACTCTAGGAAATACGTATACATAAATACGTATGTTTCAGCTCACTCCTCGCCGTCCGCTCCGCCCGTTCTCCCGCCACTCTTTCCATCCCTACGGAGAGCAGCAGCGATCGATGAGCGAAGTATATATATATATCTATGTATATATAGATATATAGATATATATATATATAGATATAGATATATATATGTATATACGCGCACGCACATATATACATATCTATGTATACCTCACCTACGTATCAAGGATCTTCGGGCCAGCACTCCTGAAAAATGCAACTAGGATTTCGCGCTGCAACGTAAACACAGCCGCGAATTTTTCCGCGCTTTTCATCGGAGAACTTCCCCCTAGCGTATACAAACCCACGTACGTCCGAGTATTTTAAAAGCAGACCTCCCCGCACCCGGTGTGGAAATATTTCGCGAACGAATTTCACGTTACATGGACGACGCGCGAAAACGTTTGCTGCGTCCAACAAACGCCGAATTAATTCTACTAATTGTCCGTTTTTCAATCCGGAGATATTCGCGATCGAAGATCTCGCGGTTCGTCCAATCCGCGCGCGACGCCGGAGAGACGCGCTCTCCCGTTGGTCCGCGGGCCGCGTGACGTCACGGCTGGGACTTGAGACGCGATCGCCGAGTGGCGGAACAGCCTCGAGGCGAAATATCGACGTACCGGTGAATGGGCGTTCCGCGATAACTATTTATGTTTACTTTTCGAACACCTTGTACGTATAAGCACGGGTAGAAACTCCCTGCGCCGATCATTCCCCTCAAGAGCTGTAATTTTTTCGGCAAGCAGTTCGTTGTCCCTCGAGCGCGATAATTTCGCCTCTTGGCACCGAACGAAACAGGATAATAATTGGAAATATCGAGAGATATGCCTTTGGAAAATGATCGGTCGGAACGTCGAAGATAAACGATAGAGGAGCCGCCCAACGCTCGACCCCCCTCCCCCCCTCTTATTCTTCTTCTTTACAACCGCGAGGCACGAACCGCGTAATGAAATTAATTTCCTCAATTACATATCTCCGTGCTCATCTGCTCGCAGAAGCACCTGCGCGTGATCCCCAACGTAGATTTATACGTATACAGAATTGTTCGCGACCAAAATAGACTTTAATCACCCCTCAAATCCACCAGTCAAATAGCCGCAGTGACGTCGTCGCTCCGATTCACGCGATTTATACCCGAAGCGAAAGGAAAAAAAAAGAAAAAACAAACCTGCAAACTGGTAGGGATCGATCGATCGGCAATTCACGATTGGAACAATGGAATCTGCGTGAAAACGGTGCCTCGACCTCGTTTTTAAATAACTCGCGATACGTCGAATCGCCGAAAAAATGCGAAGATTCGTTTCCCCTAAATTACCCCCGCAACACGCGAATTTCGAACATATAACGCCTAAATCTACGGTGGCAGGCAACCCGCGCTACCGGAAAAACATACGTGGAGGGCATTCCACGCCAAATCGGACGATTTGAATAATGTGAATTTTTGATTTCCTTCATTTCTACACATTTCCAAGTACCCATTTTTTTTATCACTGGTTTTTGATACCCAAGATCGACATTTTTTTGATCACCGGTTTAAGAGACGCTTTTTTCTAATTTTCCCTCGTAACTTTTTTGTAACAAATTTGAAGATTTCGTTCTTGAAATTTGTTTTCTTACCTACTTTTAAAAAAAAAATATACAGTTTGAAAAACAAGATTAAAACCTACAAACTCAAACTCGCGTATAAAAATACTTTGCACAATTTTTTTTTTCTAAAAAGTGTGTAAGAAAATAGAAATTTCAAGAACCAAAAATTCGAATTTGCGCCATTTTTGACGAAGTTACTAGCGAAAAAGGGAAAAAGAGGGTCTTTTGAACGGGTGATCAGACAAATTTCAAACCTCACCGGAGAGAGTTTTTGGACGGGTACTTGAAAATGTCGAGAAATAAGGGAAATCGAAAATTTCAATTATTCAGACCAGCCGATTTGATGCATAACGTGAAATACACAAGGTGAATTTTTGGAGGCTCGTTGGGTGGAAAATTGTGGAAATTGGAAGTGATCGCGACCCGAAATACGCTCGACTAATGACGAGGCAGTTTTCATCGGCATTTCCCCCCTTTTTAATCCATACGACTTCTCCGACCGCGTTTAATCAGATTCCAATGAATTCGTGTAGGTACGTGGAATTACCTATCGGAGGATTACCATGCTGCTGCAAAGTTTTCCCACCGGATTTCATCGCAACGTAGCTGTAGCGAGAAGAAAAAATACGTGAAAAAAATTACCGGCTGTTACGAGAAGAACGGAGGGAAAATTCGTAAATCGCCTTAGTCGCGTGTAACTCGATGTACGCGAGTGTCGCGTCGGTCGGCTCGCGTAAAATCTATCAAAGTCTCCGCGCCATAATCCAGTCGCGAGGCTACCGCGCTGGGAAAGCAAATGAAAAATGAAACAGACGTTGGCAGGTTTGAATAATTCATACGATTGTATTGTATTTAGGAGCAAAAAACAAAGAAAAAATTCCGAATAAAACATCTGTTCGCCCGTTGTACGATATGACAGACGAATGACCGTCCCGTTATTTTCCGATTCGATGGTAAAATTATTTTTCTCGCCATCGATTTCTCTCGCTCTCTCTCCTTTTTTTCGCCGCGAATTTACGTGCAGCCTGGCGATGACTTGCCAGAAATTCACACGCGAATGAACAAACACATTTTCTTTGCGAATTCTAGGTCGAATCGTGAAAAGAAGAAAGAGTGAACAAAAACCAGCGATAACGCTCCAGAAGCGGCTTTATCACCGAGAAACCCGATATTTCGAAAAATTGCACATTTTTTCACCGAGCTTAAGAAAATTCCGCGTAAATTTTACCAATATTCCGGCCACGGCGACGTTTTTTGCGTGGATCCACGCGACGATAGATCGGTGACTATATGGCTTCGCGATTATCGAAAGAGAATCGATGCAACTGTGGCATACCATCGAGCTCTGCGTAAGTTCGCTACCCGCGGCACTCCTAGTTTGGGTTATGTCATAGATTCATTGATTTATACCAACACCTATCTCAATCATGGGAACATCTGCTCGCACGAAGTTTGACTCGTAGGTGTTCGAACCTAGACTGAATCGATAAGAACCACTTGCGACGACGATTCGATGCGATTGACGCAAATCGCCGCCATTTGTCTCGGTTGAGCCTAAAGCAGATTTTCTACTTTCATTCCATATCTCAACTTGACCCACCTCCGTCGCGCGATACCTCGTTTATTTTCATTCGTCTGTCATATCGGCTCTCCTCCCGTACGCGGCTGGAAGAAAAGAAAGCGCAAAAAAAAAAAAAGGTAACGGCTCACCTGCTCTGCTGCGAATAAGTTAAAATGGAATATTTATCACGATTTAAATTATCGATGTCGTAAATTTTACAGCTCGCATTTTCTCTCTCTCTCGCTCTCCCTCTCTCGCTCTCTCTCTCTCTCTCTCTGCCCACCCTTCATTATCGTAACGAGCCTCTGCGCAGCTAATCCGATCAATTTTTTAAATTTCAAACAGGTGCGGATGCCGTATTTAGTCGACGCGATCAACAAACAACGATCGACGACAAGCCTACACACTCTCTCTCTCTCTCTCTCTCTGTCCCTCTCTCGCGCGCTCTCTCGCGCTGGCGACGGGGATGTACCCGAGCAGCCTCCCTCGAGTCCCGCGCCCATCTTACGCCCGGTTTCATCCCCCTGGCTACGTCTTCGACTCGGAATCCCAATCCCAACGGGATCTCGGCCAAGTTGAGACTTATAGATGTAATGCTGTACCAGCAAGGTGAACTGACTTCAACGGTCAAACAAATCCGGACTTCCTGAGCTCGTGGTAAACCCTTCTCTTAACCCTGAACATTCTCACGTCCCTAGAATAACTGAATACCACCCTTGCTCTTACTAATTATTAATAGCACTACCAAATCCTCTATATCCTAACTAATACACCGTTGCGAAACACCCTCGTCTGCCACCCGGAGAGACGTGACTACAATGCCGTCTAAGACCGTACCAACCACCTTCAAAGCGATCGACCTGATCGTTCGTCAGACGTCAGTGAAACAAATTTCCCTCGCCGAGTCCGAAACAACGAACCCCCGACGCGAAGAATACGTATCACGAGTCGCGTGACGCTTTTCAAACCTTCGCACGCGATATGCTCTCGAGAATTGACGCGAGACGTACCTAAGCCCAGATCCACGTCAAGAATCACGCCACGCGAAATATTTCACTACCCTTCAAAAAAGAAACTTGTCAATATCTCGTCACATATTTCTAAAACTTTTTCCCGCCACGTCAGTGATATCCCTGAGAAATATCGCCATCCATGCTCGATCAGATCCCCGACATTTCGGAATCTCCGAGTAATATCGCCGAAATTCTATCCATTTTCATCACATTTTTCCTTCAACATCTCACGACGAAATGAGCTTTGACGATAACCGTATGTCTACATCTACCCCAGTTCCCCTCCTATTTCGCGCTCTTGAAATATTTCACACGGGTGTGAAAAATTAATAACCTTTTTTTTTCCCGCATACATCGGATTTTCCGAGTCAAAATTGATGCAGCGTCGAGATTTGCACCGATAATAACGTTGAAAGCTACGTTCGACGAAATAGCCGGAAATTTCACGACTCTTTCACCAAAGATATTTTGAAATGTTTCGCAACCGTGAAAATATTTCGTACCACGTTCGCGGAATTCGATATAGTTTTTGAATCGCGACGTAACGATGGAAAATAAAAGAAGCGTAGTTCTTTCGTCGTATTACGGGCGAGAAAAATATTTTTCAAAAATTCAAATGCTATGAATAACAGTCGTTAGGACAGTAGAGACACGTATTTATATATATACATACATACAGTATATATACATACTGTATCTATATATATATATATATACGTATAGCATAGAAATGCGACGCAGCGTTGTGCAAAGCCGTGCGAAATTTGATTTGCAGAAAGCTCGGGTACAAAGTCGATTCGACTACTAGATTTCGTTGCATTCCATCGACAACGCGAGCACGAGGATAGGTACGACCGACTGGTAAAGGTGAGGTCGTAAGTGTCGTGTAACTAATAGAGTAGAGATAATGGAGTTTGGTGTTTACGTAGGTTTGTCTATGTGTACAGGACCGGTTGCAGGTAGGATATATACATAGCTTAGGGTTTAATGTCCCTATTCTCGGGACGGTGTAGTTGATATCGTAGCGAACAAACTGACACCTGATTTCCGGTATCGATAACATAGTGCGGAGCAAAGCTTTTGGATATTGGAGAGGAACCGGAGGATTTTCAATGACAAAGTTATATGGGTCAAATGATATGCGATATCGAATAACTATATATGAATATGTATGTGCGGCGATATGCATGCATGTATGCATGTATGTATGTGCGAGTAGCCGTTAATACCATCCGCGGAGAAGAGATCCTGACCGGGAATTTATGGACGTATTACGAAAAGGGGTAGTAAAGAGAGACAGAGAGCGGGAGAGAGAGGGAGAGAGAGAGAGAGAGAGAGAGAGAGAGAGAGAGAGAGAGAGAGAGAGAGAGAGAGCTTCGGCCTCGCCACCCTCGCCTCGTTGAATCTGAATTATAAGTTGTTTCGCGATAATAATAACATTGAGCCGACGTTTTAGCGTAAATTAGAAGTGGGAAAAGGTATATCCCATGAAAATGATGAATCGGGTACCCTGCGCGAAATATCGCGACCCTCCCCCCTCTGTATTTCGAATCATCGATCGTTATCTCGATCCCCGAATGTTACTCGACTAGAAAATTGCAAAAAGAGCGTGGAAAATTTCGACGAAAGCTTCGCGTCGATACGGAGAACCCTTCGCGACAAATCGAAAGGGATTGGGAGCCGGGAAAATATGCTTCCGCGGCGTTTACGAACGGAAACGAACGAGGCACGAAGTTATCAGAGAAGAAAAAAAAACTGCCTACGCAAAAATAATCCAATAACGTTACTGCTCTATCGAGCGATATCCCCAACGGGGCGATTAAAAAACGGAAATAAACGCTTCCGAGCAAACAAAAATCGTTGGAATTAGGTATATCGCGCAGGATATAATATACCTGTGTACTTGATTCGCGAGAAATAACGATTTTATTCCTCGCTTCTCGACGCGAAAACTCCATTCGCCCGATTGTTCGTTGCCTATGATTCCAACAAAAAAAACCACTTTCCGTGTTTCCTGGTAAACAAACAGGAATGTGTTGGTTTTCCCAGCAGTCACGCGTATGACCGTAGCCTCTAATAAGATATCCGTGTCTCCGACGCGCGTGCTACCGTATTACCGTGATTTTCACGTTCTACGCACCCCCGAATGCTCCTGGATAACGCGGACGTGCTCCTGACCGCGCGCAACCCTCACGACGAGGTGGTCGCGCGGGTAGGGGCAACCTGAACGCCTAGATGTCGAGTGCCCGGGGAACGGAGGCGTGAGCGAGGCTGATTTTTCCCATCTAGGTAACGCCGTAGAGTCACGTATTTACCCCCGCACATTTGCGCGAGATCGACGACGAAGGTCGTCGCATCTAGCCACGAAAATACGATGGGGCAAGGAAAAAACAAACAAAAGAAAGCGGTCCGAGACCTCTCGCGCGACGTACTAGCCTCTCGGGGAAACGTCGATTAATTTCATTCGTTCGAGTGGTAGTTATTGATTGTCGAGGTTAAATCGAGTCAGCTGAAGAACTTTAGTCGCCGCACCGGAGAGAATGATTTATTTTCGTTCAACGGTACAATGCCACAAGTTGTGCGACCCGATACGAACGATAGTTTTATTCGTCTTTGGAAAAACGATCAATGGACGTCGAAGAGCTCGTCCAGTTGGCGCCCGGTAGCAGGCGACTCGCTATACACAATCATCGTGCAACGCATTTCTCTACTGATATATAAGTAAATTCAGGCGGGTGTCGGGATCTTTTTAACAATTCATGCTCTAACGGCGTGCGGTTGCCATAGCCATCACGCGGTCTCGTGAATAATTATAACAATCCTTCTAATGTATATATATATATATGTATATATATGCATGAATGTATAGGTGTACAGGCAAAGATAAAGGTTCGCTCGAACCTCGACGAAATACAGATGCAACTGTTGGCAATCGAGTGATATTCTACACATCGAGTATTCAATGAAAATCAACTTACATGTCCAAGACTCAGCTTCGTTAATCAGTCCATATGTAACATCGACACTGAGAAAACAATGGGGGAAAAAAGCTTTCCGGATCTTCTGTCGCCGCGCGCGCGTGTGCGTGTGTGTGTGTGTGTGTGTCTTTCTTTCTACGTATCTCGCGCTATCTCTATTCCACCCTTGTTCTAATTACACGTTGTCCCCCTCTCAAAATTACGCATAACGTGCACGTTTGCATGAGTGTGCATTTGCGTGTGTGTGTGTGTGTGCTTCTACCCGCGCGTATGTATACGGGGACGTATGTCTCGTCGTCGTACGATAAAATAATGATAAGATCGTAGCTGCTATCTTTACAATCGTGTAGCGTTGATTCTTTCCGTATTCTCGTTACTTATTTTAACCAGCTCGGTTGTACGTGCGTGAGCGTGTATTTTATTTATCCGGGAATGGGAAATGGAGTGATGGTTCTGTTCGAAAATGAAAGAAAAAATGTAGTTCCTAGTTTTCTTCTGTATTATTATACTGAATATGTTCGTGCGGATTGAGCGATGAGTGTCGTCGGTGCCCGGTTGTTTCTATAATCGCTCTCATACGAACACAATCACACTGTATATGCGTTGATGAACGAAGCCTGACGAAATCAACGAACTAGAATGAACTCCGGTACCGAAGACACCGAAGAGTTTCCAGCTCCGGCCGGGCACTGAGAAACCACGGGCGTTTGGAGGCAAAACGGCGCACGTACGGAGAGAGCGGCGGGGTGTTCTTCTTGCTGCTCCCCCGAACACGAATCGCCGGGGCGATGCTGATCGTAGCTGCGCAGGACACCGGGCCAACCGAGTCCCGCGCGGGCAAAGCTCCCAGCTCCGTCTCCCCCCCCCCCCTCCGCCCCCCCCCCCCCCGGTTTCTGGTTCTTCTACCCCTCCATATCCACCCGTCCTGCCGTCCCGGTCATCCTCCCACCGAAAGCTCACTCGAAATGCTTCCAACAACCCCCCTACTTTCCTACCCCAACACCCTTTTCGGAAGCCCCACCACCCACGTACAAACATCATATTCCTTCTCCTCGAACCCCTGGAATAGGCGATGCGCTATCCTCGTCGTTCACCTTTGTGCGAGCCGTCGTTTCGTTCGTTCAACGATCACCATCGAGATACAAACTTCGTATACCTGTTGTCGATTCCCCAGCATCCAATCTATTGTCATTTTTTTCCCCAACCCATCCGTCTCTAATAACGTCGAACCTACACCCACCCCAAGCTTTCATGCGAATTTACTCCCTCCTGTCGCAACATCGACTGAAAAGAGTCTATCTACTTCTCATATCAATTCCAACAAATTGAACCGAACTTTTTCTTCGTTCAAAAAGCATCGGTAACAATGGAAAATATTACTTCCACGAACCTCGAAAAATGTCACTCGGTTCTAAGCAAATACTTATCGGTGTTTTCGAACGAATATTTCCCTCCAATCAACCAATTTAATAAGCTGCTCGCAATTGTCAGCCTGTTGTTTCAAACAACCGGCAATACGATGCGACTCTGATTGATATTACTCGTCGACGGACTTTGCTTGGTAATAGCATCTTTATTTGGAAACGAATGAAATTATCTTCGAGTTCGTTCTTATCCCACGGCAGAAAGTCTCGTTCCATCATGATAAATTCAAGTACAATGTTAATCAGGAAATCATAACATTTTGCCCCTTGTCGCGTTTTCAAAATAAATTTCGTACTCAATCTTCTGTATTACAAAAACACAATACATCTGGAGAAAACAAACTTGATGAACTGTGGATTACAAAAATTATTTGCTGTTTTCCCGATACAGCTTAACACATTTTATTGGGATGTCACAGTTATCGGAATTCTCATTTGTCTCTATCACTGATTCCATTTATTTCACTGCGAACATCGAAGTTTCATCTGCGCAGAATTTCCGCAAATAATTCGGTTGGAATTAGAGACTGCGGAGTTATAATTGTGAATTTCTCTCTGCTAAATTGACCGCAGAAACTACCGGATAATCAGTTCATCTCCAAGCAAAGTGGCATGGTTACAACTAGTTCGAATAATTTGAACAATACTGTATGATGCTCAGAAGCGGAATAACGGAAATTTGTAAAACTTATTCTGACTTGCCGCTTCGTTCAATATTATTTTAATTTATATTCATGTACATCACTATACAATAACAATCGATAAACTAAGCATTGTTTCCACGAGTTTCACGTGTAATAACCGTATAACGGACCTTCCAAATAAGCCTTGTGCATGTCTCCAGAATTTCGTCGAACTCTACGACCAATCGGCTCTAGGTCAGGATAACACTTTGGAAATACTCTTTCGATGGCTGCTCTAGCTTCCGTCTCGGTTACATTTCTTGCAGCCATGACCGAACCCAGCGCTTTTGTCTTGACACATTCCTGCATTTTTTTAGAACACATCGGTTAAACCTCATGAAATTTGTTTAAAAAGTCGGCAGTTGAAGTTATTACGCAGATCGTCCAGCTAATCCACAAATCGTCATTTACCTGGTGTCTTTCTTGTATGTTCAGCGGTGATGCAGAACCTTGGATCCATGCACTCAAGAAACTACAATGAGTTAAATTGGCAGCTCGAATCTCCGTACAGGCGAGATGATCCAAATTTTTGAAATTCAAATCGTTCCGACAATAATCGAACATATGTATCATCTCATGGACCATGACTCCTCCGACTACACCTGTATTTCGTGCTGTATTTTGACAAACCACAATCTGTAAAAATAAAATTAATCGTTCAGGATTAATCAAATAAAATTTGCAGTCTAATAATTGGTCAGTAAGCATCAATCAGATAAAACAGAAACGAGAGAAACATTCAATCGAGCATTAAAGTTGTTTAAATCACAGTTTAAATTCAAAATTACGGTTCTTCAAGGATACGACTATATCGACATAACAGCTAAGTTCGATCAACGTATCGAATGATACTGTATCCTTGCCGACTATCAAACGTGTACCTGATTCATCTGTTGATCATATCCACCGCTCACGGTATGATCGCACACTTCACAGACAATGTGCCGTCGGATATCGAACGTACTGAAAGCAATAATTGTTTATCTTATTAGATAATTCACATGTGTTTAACCATACAAAATTGTATTAAAAAAATTGAAGTCACAAACCATCCAGAATTATTGAGAGCTGCCATCATTAACTTGACGATAGGATCTTCAAATACAAACAAAAACGTATAATTTTACTGACTATCGACAAATGAAACTTAAAACATATTCTGCTTCGAAACTTCACATTACAAAATATGACAAAACTATCACAAATAAAACCAACGTTCAGAATGGTTAGCGACAAGACAACCTACTGTTCAAAACGCAGGAATAAACATTTCGTTCGCATTGTATTCTGTCAAGTTCTTCTCTTCCTTCGATACCAAGAAGCCATTTCCCCCAGCTTGGTTTAATTTTCGCACCTCTTCTCTCAGGATATAAATCGTAACCCCATTGTTCTTCACCTGGTTGCGGTGTACCGGTAGACGATGGGTTTGATTCCTGGTTAGATTCCCGGTTTTCAGCGGGCTCCGGTCTATCGTTAATGATTGTCATTTTCCAAATACGGTACAAAAGTGATTTTCACTTTTGAAATAATACCTATTAGTTTTAGGCGTTTTATAGACTTCACGGAAATCTTCGTAGACTAGAATTATTTTCTAAAATTTTATAGGTTAAAGATATGGTCTTAAATTTTTGAGTCGCATGCGCGTATGTGTCGCGACTAGCGGGAGACCACGGAACTAGCGCGATGATCGTCAACGTGCGTGGAAGACATTTGATTGGTTGATTCGATCACAGAAAATGGCGCCTTCATCAAACCTACGATCTGATTGGTGGAAGTCGAGGAAACTCGTTCATAGAAACGTTGGCTGTCTTTAGATGTTAGGTTTCTATCTCGGTTTGCTTTCTAGTTCACGGCCATGTCCTTCTGCTGTCGATCGCCTCAGCTGGCATGATCCAGCCTCATCCGAGGTTCTCGTGCTTTTGAGCAAGGTGATAACTGCTCAGATAAAAATAGTTATTATGCAATATAACAATTGCAATGGTATCAACGTGTCAAATAAATATGTAACGACGAGTGGCTTCTTCTGTACGAATAGTGTATACCGGTGTCGATAATATTAATACGTATCGCGTCTAATTATTAAAGCGGACATTTCAGGTTAACCGGATTGTTACATTATTCTTGGTAAACCTGACTTACAATATGAGGAACACATTGTCCTGTTGCAGAGTCATGAGAACGAATTCTTAGTACCATTTAAGAATTAACTTATCATGTTAGTTTTTTTACAATCACTTAGACATTGTCACAGATTGAAATGTCTACCTCCTACGAAGATACTAGCTACAACGGTTAGTAAATTTTGTTTGCTATTCTATCTTTACAGGTAGTTATTTCTTCATCTATAGCGCTACTCGATTGTTTTCAGTTTTGTTTCACATTGCCTTTACCACGTTGAATTTCTCATCTATCATTTCAGTACTCCGTGGATGCAGTGAAACCAAAAGAATCAAGATCACAAGCTGAGAGGAGAGAAGGACCATGCATAACTATAGGAAAAAATCAGAACCGCAAAATTGCAATCAGCATTGCTGCGTCCCCAAATGCATCCTACCCTTTATTTCCAGTCAACCAATTACCCCAAGAAGATAAAACCACTAATTTGTTAAAACCAAAGACAAAACCCGAGCCAGAATGGAGAGCGATTGCGATCGATTCGTCGAAACTTATGAATCATTGTTTGATGCTGTCCAAGATCAGATTAACTTGTAGGTTGAAAAATTATTTTGTTACTGCCTATGACGTATGAGCACAGTTTTAAACCTTTTTTTTCAGCTCTGGTCGTACTTACGACGATGGGTGGTTATGCCTTAGCACCAGCACCGTTTGACATTCAAACCTTCTTGCTTTGCTCCCTTGGAACTGGACTCGTGTCTGCCACGGCAAATTCAATAAATCAATTTTTCGAAGTACCGTTTGATGCTCAGATGTCACGTACCAAAAATCGAGTCCTAGTCCGAGGCTATCTCACGTAATGACTGAATATTATATATTTACCGAACTCTAAAAGAATCTCGTGTAATTGAGTTAAATTCCCATATCCCAATTAGTTATTATGACAATATTTTGGTGGATATTTCGAAGAATATATCCAGTGAAAAAAGAAGGAAACAAATGTAGCACGACACTCTCGTTAACAACTTAAATTCATTTCCTAGGATGATTTCCCAGAGTTTTTTATTCGAGTTATATTCTTACTCCATGTAAGTTCATCATTCGTTTACGAGCCATGGAATAACCAAAATTTTGTATCACTAGGCCAGCTCATGCCGTAGCATTTGCCGCAGTGTCGGGCGTTACCGGTTTATCTATTCTATACTTTGGAGTAAACGGTTTATCCGCTGGTTTGGGAGCCACAAATCTCGTTCTGTATACTCTGATCTACACACCGTTAAAACGCATTAGTATTTTAAATACATGGCTTGGTTCCATTGGTAAATATTTCTCCCTTTCTGTAATCGCTCAAATCTAATGTGATGTAAGATAACACGTGTTTTTACAGTTGGGGCGATACCTCCGCTGATGGGATGGGCTGGTTGCGCTGGAAGCATATCCGCAGCTGGTGCTTGGATTATGTCGGGATTACTGTACGCGTGGCAATTCCCGCATTTTAATGCGCTGTCTTGGAACCTGAGGCCTGATTATTCTCGTGCTGGCTACAGAATGATGGCTGTAACAAATCCTGGATTGTGTCGTAGGGTGGCTCTCAGATATACAGCTGTGATAATGGGCCTTTCTTATTTAGCACCAGCCTTAGAAGTCACCAACTGGTGGTTTGCTCTTGCGTCGACACCGCTCAACGCCTATTTTTTGTTTCTTGGTAATTTTGGACACTTTTAGATCGCTGTATCTGTTTTTATTTGGATTCGAAACGAAGCTAAGGTTGTTTCTTTCAGCTTGGCAGTTTTACAAGCAATCCGACAGTGCGAGCTCGCGCAAGTTGTTCAGGTTCTCTCTGATCCATCTCCCAGCTTTGATGCTATTGATGCTATTAAGCAAAAAGTCTTTAACGAACGAGAAAGACTCGAAAAATACGCAGAATGCTGAAATTGGGAGGGATCAACAAAGTTACTTTTCGATATTTCCTAAACGAGCAACGTTGGAAGCATCGACGACGTGATACTGCAATTTTCCAGGACATCGTTACAACCTTACTGGTTTAGAACATTACGACATGTAAAACATCAAGTATTACGAAAGATACATTAGAAAATAATGTATTATGTAAATAGTAAATTAAATTGAAAAAAAAAACGATCTCAGTAACTACTTGGTATGGCCACTTAACACGGCTTGCATCATAAGATTTTCGAAATATTAGCCAATGATGGATTTGAATACAGGAAATACATTGAAGGCAGGTATGTTATTTACACATTATTTATTATACACTTACAATCAACTATTCGTCATTCAACGTTATTTATCTCGTATCGCTGTGCTGCAAAATCCACAGCCATTTGACGTCGAGTCTTTGTAAGATTCCTGTGGCCTGCGCAATCCAAATTTTCTTTGAAACACTTCTTTCGACAACATTGTCGACACAGCTTATAAACGCACTTGAAACCCTACGAATGAAAGATTGATAACGATAAAATGGTCACATCGAATTTTGTTACAAATACATCTTTCGCGGAGAATCATGCTTACCAGTGGATTTGGACAATCTGAACATAAATTTGAGCTCCGTTTAACGGCAGGTGCTTGGCGGTTCGGACGTCGAGCGATGCGTCTAAGTTTCTTGGATCGTTTTCGTGATATTTCATTACCATCCTCGTCAATATAATTTCTTTTGGCTTCCCCATTTTCCTAAACAAAAACAGAACCATTTACAGATGCCTCGGCAGACGAAACGTTGGGAAAAACCTCTGTATTTACCTGTTCAATTTTTTTCGCTTCAACCTTGATTAAGTGTTCTTGAGGCGAATCTCTAACGTAAGGTTGACACAACCATGGTGGCAATTCCAAATTGTAATCTGAAATTTAATCCCTGGTTTTAGTAAACAAACTACCCTCGTCGACTCTTAAATGTGTTCGACTAACCAGTTCTTTGAACGGGCCAGAGTATCCGCCCCTCGTGGTAGGGAATATAGCGATTTTTTAACGCCTCGACTACGCCTCTGAACGATTCCATCGTTGAATTTCTTGCCAAATTTGATCGTTCTTCTTCATTTTCTGCTAGACAAAGACTGCTCACCGATTAAACACATACCGCGATGAATAAATTCAACAACAGAAAGAAATCTTCATTCCATTACGGCATAATTATCTTGCTGTAATGTCGATGGATTGAAAAAATCTGAGAAAGATAAGTTAATACGTACATATGTTGAAATAACTTGAACAGATGGCCACGTATGTAAGATGCAGGTGCTGGATATTTCTCTACCAGATCTAAATACTCTTGTGCCGGCTCCCATACCGGCGGATAGCAGCCTTCGTATATGTAGGGATTGTAGAGATTGCCTTCAGCGGACATCACGCCGTTAACTTTGGTTTCTTTGATGCATCGTTCCGCATCTTGTACAGTCTGTATGTTGCCATTAGCAAACATTGGGATTTTCACATGTTCCCTAAAATCACAAATGTGCTGAACAATTAAGAGGTATTCAATCTATATACAGCAGTGCATCATTCGGATGTAGATGTAAAATTTAATTGTGAATAGATACTGACCTAACAGCTTTGATGTGCTCCCACGATGCTAGACCAGTCAAGGGACCTTTTTGATCTCTGGTCCGTCCATGGACCGTGAGCAATGACGCTCCAGCATTTTCGAGCATACGAGCGTAATCAATAGTTTTGCTGATCTCAGGGAATATCCTTAGCTTGCACGTCACAGGTATTTTCAATTTTTGGCTCAATGTACCAACTAGAAATATTTGTTTCAACAACAATAATTTACACTGCCGTTAGTAAATTTTGTTTTAAAAAATGGTACGTGCCTATATTTTTCAACAAATCCCAATCATCTTGCAAAAATGCACCGTAGTGGCCTCGTTTAGCAATAGCTTGAGGACAGCCCAGATTGATGTCGATTGCCTCGCAATACGGTTCGGCGAGAAGTGCAGCTTCCAAAAGTGTTTTTGGATCATTCCCACAAAACTGTGAAAATATCTGCGTGTATATCACCTTCCATTTCGTATACCACATGAAAATTTACCTGGACTATGAGGGGGCGGTCCTCAGCGCAGCTCGCTAAGGCTTCGCGGCGATATTTTGGATCTCTGCAGAAAACTGATGAATGTAACATCGGTGTATAGCACAGATGTGTGCCGTGTCTTCTACAGAGTAATCTCCATGCTAATTCGCTTGCGTCGACCATAGGTGCTACCACGTATCTCGGAGAGCCTAAAACGTCAGTCCAGATATTCTGCTCACATCGAGGCTTAGATTCGCTGTTTTCTGCGTTATTTTCCATCTAAGAAATGAACAGAAAAATTGATACCTACGAATTTCGACCAATCACAGAAAAACTGAAACACTGCTACAATCGTTGATAAATTATCGTTATTACTTAAAGCTAATTTATACATAACAAACGATCGCATGATTGCAGAGATTTACTATCGTAACAGTCAACACTCAAGTGTCTCACGCTGGTACAAAAGAGGTGATTTTATCAAATAATAATACTATTTGTCATGCTATCCCTCCATGGTGCCAGGCTGTACCATCAACTTTCTGGTCGTATAATGTACTTGTTGGACACTTATTTTTAGGCAGAGGAAAACAAGGGGACAATCGGTGAATGAACTTCCAATATCGGATGACCAATTTTGTAGCAAGAAACTCAGGTAAAATATACAGCAACCGTTCAATAATTTCCTGCTTGTTTCTTTTTACTTGTTTAATTTATGAGACTCGCGTTAATGTATCAAGTATTTGACAAATTGAAAGTATTGCAATGAATTAAAATGAATAAAAATGATCTAAAACTGTTTCGAAATAACTGGCCAATGGAAGGAATATGGAGAACACATAATTGTTGTGTAATAATTATATTTATTTTTCAATATCATAATCATTTGTTTATATCTCCACGTTATACGTATATCAAAGAATCATCGATGGACGGCAAAAGTTTTCGTTGGAGCACAATATTTGAGTGATGGTTAATTGGTAGTTGAATTATTCGAAGCATCCAATTCGGTAGCAGCTGATATCGATGGTGGAAATGAGAATTGATTCATCTTAGGTGGCGTACGAGGTGATGCGGGTTTCGACGATTCAGATTCGGGGATAGGCGACAACTGCGCAATTTCCGTAACGTGCGGACCCATTTTATATCTAGGTCTCTTGTAGAATGACGATCGTCTGACGCGTAGCGAGGATTGACTTCGCTTCAAGGCAGTCGACGCGATCATTCCGGTCGTACCGAATTCAGGTGTCGTAACGATTTGCCTAACGCGATGTCTCGGTGGTAATATCAATGGTGGTAGTTTGACCGGTGGACGCGCTTGTACCAAAGCTTTGGCTTTTCTCATCGACGATGGACTCATTATGTGTGGTTCATTTTTTTCTTGAGCAACATCCGATATCGCAGACGGATTGACTTTGTTTTTTCGAGGACGTACACCGTCTCCGCCGTTTAACGATCTTTGATGTGAATTTCTCTTCAATCTGGATCGAAAAAAGGTTTGAATTCTTCTGATAGCGACGCATGATCGATTCACTCGTTCTTTGTCGCCTGGTGATTTTTGGTAGTCCTTCTGTTTGCTTTTGCTTTTGCTTAAGCTCGTCGATGTCGGATTTATCATAGAAAAACAACAAGAAACCGGCGACGGCGTCGACGGCTTGAATTCTATGGATTCTGGAGGTCTATCGTGGTTGTCGACGCTCTGGGAAGATACTTCGATGGAAGTCTCGCTGTCTCTCGTCTCGTAGGAAAAATAGAGGCGAAAATTTCGCCTTTTGTCACCCCCAACGTTGTTGTCCGAAGAGTCTCGTTGATGAGTCGAACAAATGTAAACGCTCTGTTCATTTTCATTGAAACGATCGTTCTCAGACATGGACTTCTGGGGTTCGAACCTCGAAGCTTGACCTCTATCATTGCAGAACGAGGAACATTTATTTTCGCTCTCGGTCGTTGGATTCTCAGTCAGGGCAGCTTGCTTTTCTGCCTTTAGTTGTCTTTTTTTCCGAACATATTCGTAAGTCGTTAGACCGAGACAAGTCAGGTAGCCGTGAAAAAAGCACAGATGTATGAGAAGCACCGCAGCAATAGCCGACAAAATACCTACAACAGATATAACTAGCAAAGACCCAGTACCGGCAGAGGACAAGATTGGTGACGTCACGTTGTCCATATTTTTGTTCCAGTGCGAGAAGTTTCGATTGAGGTTGAACGCAGTCAGTTCGGCAACTGATAGTCCGGTAACTCCAAGCGAGGAGGCGACAGCGGAGACGACGCAAACGATAAAGGCAGGATAATTCCTACCGCCAATACAATTGTTCAACCATTTGCAGTGATGGTCAAACTGCGCTATACATTTATTGCAAATGGAACAATGCTTGGTTCGTTTATTCTTGGTCGTGATGTTGCACAAATGACAACGGCCATTCTCTATGACGTGCAGATGTCTGGTGCGATCGAATTCTGGTACAATTTTCGAGGTCGACTGAGCTCGAACCTGCGGATCAGCCGGATCGATCAGAAGGGCGAATAGGTGAGAAACGACGTGGAGTGCCAACGTAGTCGCAAGAAGCACGGATGTTAATTGTTGCAAATTTGGCCCGAGGAATGGTAAAACCACGGCGAAAGTACCCGTCGCAATTGCGAGCAACGCGATCCATCCGACCACTTGTTGAGGGTGCAAGGGTAACTGTAGTCCATGTAAGCGCCTCGACTCTCTCTGTTCGGCTGGGGTGAATGTTTTCGTATTTTGAAACGAACAAATACGCGAGATTCTCCAAGTGGCTCTTCGCATTACGATTAAGTTGTCTCATATCGTCATACGAGGAGGTTAGGTAGAAGATGAAAAATCTTTAACGAATTTTACGAGCAGATTCGGATGAAACATAGAAAAATGATAAAGAAAACGCTGCGTATCGACACGATCGGCAGTTTCTTCGTGACTAACTACGAGATATCCTCCACATTTCCACGATTTCTTCAATAATATTACTACCACCCCCTACGTGGGCATACGGAAAAACTCCGCCCTTCACCTCGCGAATCGATAATGGCATAGCAACCTCAACTTATAAATATCCACGTGGACTAACGTCTTTCGAGACGCAGAAAAATTGAATATTTTAACATCCATTTAATTCCTATTAATATTGCGATCATTGTCGGGTCTAACGTCATTTGAATTTCGCGCGCTAAATATATGGCGGGAATTTAAACACGTGTTTACTTCGCACGCCCACACGTATGTAATTTCGCGAGCGTACCCCTCCACGACGTGATTTCATGTATCAATTAAGTATAATCGTTGCGCGAGCAGCTTTCATTTATCACGAATGGATATCAAACGTATAGGAGAAAACGGTAAATGCTGTGTTTTTGGGCCGCTATAATTTGAAGAAAAAAATGAAACAGTAGAACGTGATAGTGTTTATTAAAACTACGTGTTTTCTTATACTTCTCTGTTAATGATCATTGGTAGAGGTAGAATGATGTAGTTACTCGAGTTACTCAATGGCAAAAAGCATTTCGAACTCAATCTAGTAGAGAATTGTCGATTTACTAGGAACATGTCGGTCTAGCGTTCCCAGTAGAAAACATACGGTTTTCCCATACATACATTCCTAAAATAATGGTCAATTGGGGAAACTGCATTCCAGATTTCAAACAACTTTAAAAATTTTGATATATCCTACTCTGGAAAGCATCCCTGAAATTGTCTATTCGAATATAAATGAGAGAAAACAAAAGAGATTGCAATTTTTTCCATGTTGTAAAATTCAAACAAAAGTTTAATGATAACTTTGAGCTATAAAATGGTTATTTCCATACGAAATCATCTTTATTCAACACGCATGAGTTCATCGCTTTTCGGATTCAAACTTTTTGTCTGGTACTGTTCAGGTGGAATCTTATAGCCCTAGAGTTTACTATTATTTGGACAGCAAAGAGATCTGTAATGGTTAAAGAGCAGAATTGAATAATCGTCCTGTACGATGATAATATAATTGGATGAATATAAATTTAGGAGCAGAGCATGTAAAAAATCAGTTATTACACGTGTAATTTGTTTGGTATAAAGTAAGAGTTTCATTGGGAAAAACAGCACAAGAACGAGCAAATGTTGACGCAAATGAAATTCACATCTGGAAATCTAAAAGTTAATGAAAAATCATCTTTACGAGTAAGATTCGTCAACTCGGTATCAACGTCGCGGGCATATAGAAAAATCCAGTCCATACCGTAGATAGGGAATAGCAATGGATGGATCACACTTCGCCTAGGCGTATAATCGTATGCCGGATTTCTCTATATGCCTGCGACATCAACATGGTGATTGAAAATGAACTACTAGTTGCAATTACCATGTAGAAATATATTTGAAATCATTTTATGTTCTAGGTAAAAGCTTTCCAAGGGTACGAAACCATATTGCATGCGAGTACATGAGGTAACCTACCGTATCAAGGAAAAGAAACATAAGGTTAACTTGTTTATACAGACTAAGTTTATAACAAGTTCGAGTCAAGTTGATTGTAGCACATTTGGTTCACGTATTTTATTAGAGACGTCGAACGAGTAAGAATCATGTTATTATAACAGAAAGTGCGGAAAAACTACTTACCATTAATTAAGTTTATGGACATAGATCGTAGGTTAGGGTCGCCACTATCTGACAGATGTATTGGCTAGTGAAATTTGTGGGGAGAAAAAAATTAATCTATATTCTAAATCGTGTTCTCATGACAATTCAAACGACTGGATCCGAACAATAAAATAAATCTTGCAATCTCTGTCTCTTTTTACGAAGAAACACAGACCCATGACATACCGAACTAGACATGGACTGAACTGGACTGAACGATCATCGAGCGCAACAATACGAGGGTTGAGTCGATGCGCACGCTTAGTACCGACAACCGCCACGGCATAGGCGTGGTGCGGCGCTGCTGGCAAAATGGCGCCAAAAAATAAACTGGACTTGAAGTACTATTTTTGAAAGATTTTATTGCAGCCTTTACGAGCTTTCTAATTATCACGCTCAACAATGGAATTCGCCATGAGCTGGTATATTTTTACTGGTATCCCAATTGGAATCTGTGTGATAATTTCCGTTGCTCGCCACTCGCCGCCATAGCATATGATTCAATGTCGCCAACAGAACCAGACCATTCGCCGCAGCGACAGTGACATCTATTACGATTTTAATAGTCGGACTTGTGCCACGTAATTTTTGTTCGTTTGGAATAGTGTCAAACATTCGGTCACCAATTAGTTTTAATGCGAACGAACCGCGATATCGTCCTGACATAACATATTCGAACAGTTCGGCGATATGGGATCGTCCCAAAGCGTAGAAATACCCGGAGGAGGCACGGAGGGCTATCACGTTCTCCGCGTGAGTTTCCTGTCAAATTAGTTTAACCTACGTCACCGTATAATTTGAACAAATTGTTCATTGAGTCCCCTCTGTTATCATTAGGTGCAAGACGGTTCGCCTGGGCAAAAGGCCGGACTCGAGGCATTCTTTGATTTCATCGTAGCTATAGGCAACACTCGTTTGGTACGTAGAACAAAAGTCGAATGTTTGGCGACCTGAATTTTTCCAACTAAATCTGCTCTCGAAGATGCATGATTGATGTTATACGATCTCCAGTTTGTTGGCTTGCACTGATTATCTTCATCACATGCGAAAATACACGAACGCTTTACATAATGATTTTGAATGTTGCAATGTTATATGTTGCAGGATCAAGATAATGACACGTTAAAGGAACTTCTAAAGGCTGGAGTAGATAAAAATCTTCAAATAACCATTTACAGTTCGAAAACACAGTCAGTTCGACAATCTGTTATTGTTCCAAGTATGACCTGGGGAGGTCAAGGACTGCTCGGTGTCAGTATAAGATTCTGCTCGTTTCATGGCGCAAATGAGAACGTCTGGCATGTGCTGGTCGGTACGAGGTATTTTATTATACGCTGTGTAACGTGTAGTGTTACATTATTGGATGATTTCAGGAAGTACATCCATCATCTCCTGCAGAATTAGCTGGACTAAGATCGTTCAATGATTACATTATCGGTGCCGATTCAGTTTTGCATGAAAGCGAAGATCTATTCACGTTAATCGAAGCTCACGAATCCAGAGCACTGAAGCTTTATGTTTATAATACTACTGACGATTCGTGTAGAGAAGTTACGATTACACCCAATACCACATGGGGTGGAGAGGGAAGGTAGTTAACATCGATATTTCTACTAGCTTAGATCAAGCTGTTCATATTAGTTTTGTGATTATGTACAAATTTTCGTCAATAGCTTGGGATGTGGCATTGGTTACGGATACCTTCATCGGATACCTATCAGAAGCATTCCTACAGCAGCTGAAAGTGGTCACAGTCATTCATACGGGGTATTTACGAATATTTTCACAATGTTTGAGATGTTCTTGGATGCATGGCACTTACTAGCATGTAGTCTTCTATTTTTTCGATTATTCGAGCAATTCTTTCCCATTACAGTCTGGTTCTTGAATATAAGAGATTTCAAACCATACATCGTACAAATATTTTGAATGTTACAGAACTATGCCAAAACACCAGCTGTTCCAGCAACGAGCCCTCAGGTTGGAGGAAATATTTTGGTCACCAACGTACCTTCAGGATTTTCCATCCCACCGAGTTATGTTGCTAATAGCACCTTACCACCTCCTACCAGTATCCAAAATACAAATCCAACGACCGTGGTCAGTGGACCTTTCATGCAGTCAGCATTCCCTCAAGTCGGCAGTGCCGCACATACTGGAAACGTCCCACAAATGGGAAGCGTACCACAAGCTGGAAACGGTTCACAAATAGAAAGCATTGTGCCAATTGGAAATGTTCCACAAACAGAAAACATATCACCACTTGCTTCGTTTCCGCAAGTAGATCCAGCATTGGCAGGTGCGACAACAACAACGGCGACAAGTACATCTCATTTGTTCCCAGTTCAATCGGATATGCACGTTTCTCACGGTGAGCACATAAGTTTTTCGATCGTCCGTCTTTTTTAATTCATAAGAAGGGATGAAGAAACTAAGGACATTTACTTGTAATGTTCAATCCTGTCATCCTATCACAATGCTTCCGTTTGTTTTTTAGGAGAGTATCCCGGCACACCG
Organism: Arge pagana; assembly: GCA_963969455.1. Lineage (NCBI taxonomy): Eukaryota > Metazoa > Arthropoda > Insecta > Hymenoptera > Argidae > Arge > Arge pagana. The sequence continues at coordinate 23,457,010 of OZ018310.1, forward strand.
AATATTCCTGGAATGCCTTTGAATCTGCCGCCACCTCCGTCTACGGTTGTTGGTGTGAATTTACCATCAGATTCACCCAAGATTCCTTCCTCATTACCAAACTACAATTTACCAATGGGAGCTGTCGGAACGTCGGGACTGCCTAATATTAGCCAACCTCAAGTAGTGACAACTCCAATCACGTTGCCAGGCATGCCACCCATTACTGTTAGCGCTACTCTTCCCCAGAGTCATCAATACTATTCTCCCAGTCATAATCCTTCGCAACAGCATCCGTCAGCACCACCTGTCTGGACACCGGCACAATAATTGAACAGTTAGTTTCCCTGGTATGATACCAATCTTTTAAACAGTCTCAATGGGATACATCGAGACTGAATCTGAGCATCAGTTCGGTCAACAAATATAATATATTTCCATAGCTGATTAAATTTTTTTCTTTGATTTTTAACATCGTCGATAACTTCATAAATCGCAGCTACCCAACCCTTTTAATTTCCTTCAAAGGATGCGGTACCAATTTCAGGTAAACAGTCAATAGGAAATGTTGAACTTTTTCCAGAATGAAATTGGAAAAGGAATAATACTGCACCAACCTTGTTATATCTCGTCAAGAATTGTATAAAATGTCAATGAATTGCGTTTGAGATCAGATCGTATGACACGTCGCCATCAAATTTATTAAACGATTCCGTCGATTGATTGTCACACGCTGACTCCTAATTTATGAGCTGGACGATAACAATGATATATTTATATTATTTAATGATAGTAAAGTATGTTCTGTGCCGCTTGTTATTTACTTCATGGCTGATCGACTCGGAGATGAAACTTTCTAAATACTTTGCATGCTTCTGGCACTGAACATTCAATAAAAATAGTCATGAAATGGATATGATAACGGGGAACATTATTTCGTTCTTTATTGAGATTTGTTTTTGAATTCTTAGAGAGATTCTAGAAATCGTTAATTATTATTTTTATCAATTGCTATCTTTTAAAGAACTTCTTGCAATATCAGTTGAGAAGGTGCAACTACAATTTACTATGATAGGTATACCAATTTCATTTTGACGAAGTGTATCTGTGCCACTCAAACTGGAGGTGTATTATATTTTTAATAGTATTTGCTATACTATAATGATTATTATTAAACAAGATTTGAAAAAATATGACGAAGCGTTTCTCTTCTCTTTTCCTATACTTGACATAAGCCATGGTCATTTTGTGATCTTACTACCATAGTGTGATATTCTTTCTACATGATTATTGTTCATTCAAATATCAGTAATAATTTTGATCCTATTCAATGAAGGTGCATTTTAAAGAATATTTTAATAACTAAAAATTTGAGGTGTATAAACGATAGCAAAAGAATTGGTATATCATTTAGTTGAAGACTATAATTTTATTATTCTATTTTCTAAAACTGAGCCGAAACTTCGTTACCTACTCAACATAAGTGGGCAATTGATGTTATTTTTCATGATTAGAGTAGGTAAACCGCAAGCAAAAGTTAGTAAGGAGTAGTTGTAAGATGAAGAGGATAAAGAATGACTTTTCTGAAGAAAAATTTTATTCTCTTAATCACAGGTGATCTTTAGCTTGCATAATCGGATCGTCACGACTTATTGCATAGTATAAATTATTGATGGAGATCGTGGCGATCCAAAATGGATATCACGCTGCTGTTAAAATTAACTAATCGTACAACCAACAATTGAAATCAATACATTTTCATATTTAAATGATGATTTCTGTATCACCGAGCTCTTCGTCGGATGGTAAAACCACTTTCGACGGATCTATCAAGTTTGGATCGATCAAAGGTAGACCCAACTCTTCTCTTCGTCGTAGCTCCAGGTAAGCTTCGCGTTGCGCCCAATCTTTCAGTTGCGGATCGGGTAGGTAAGCTATGACAAATCCGCCGAAGACGAAGCAAACTGTGATCGTGACGAAGAGCGTCGATTTCGTGACGTTACGATCCTCCTCCTTGTTTTTGAAATCAAACCCGTAGCTCACCCAATTTTTTTCGTTGTCATTTGCATTGCACGTCGAATGGCCACCGGTGCCGTTTTTATTGGGAGTCGATGCGATTGTACGCAATATTTGATTTTGACGCGCCGTTACTGCTGGCACTAATTTTCTTAGCCCGCGAAGGGTTTGCAGACGAACTACGGCCGCCATCCTTTTACGATGGAGAGGTTAGTAGTTACGCAAACTATTTGGTTAAGTTTCGGGTTATGCCAGGTTGTACGCGGTGTTGTGAAGTTGGATCCGATTAATATTACTGCTGTTCCAAAAAATCTATCCGTACGACTGTCTCACACGTTAGAGTATAGAAGTAGGATACGTCTATCTACTTCTACCTATGGCCTTTCTCGGACCAAACATCGCAGCCATTCTGATTGGTTGCGGTAATCTACCAATGAAAACTCTTCCAAGGACAATAGCCGTTAAGATTGTCTCTCGTAACATCGGGATATATCCACATGTCGTGCACATCAAATTGCGCCTTTTGCGAACCACACGTGAGATCCGAAGTTTCTCTTCCAATTTTAAGTTAGAACAAAATCATCCGAATACGACAGTGAAGTTTTAGAAAAAATGGAGCTGCTACCTCAATCTCACGAGGAATTCAGTCAGCCGTCGTATTGGAATACCTTTTTCACGAAACGGGGGAAAAAAACTTTTGAATGGTATCAGACTTTTATCCGTTACCGTGTTTCATACCATGCACTACATTGTATTGATAATATTCATTTAATCTTAATTTTTAGGTATGGAGAATATTCAGAGCTATGTGGACACCTTCACAAATATATAAAGCCAAAAGATGACATATTAATAATTGGTTGTGGTAATTCCAAATTAGGCATGGACCTGTACAACGTCGGTCTCAAGTAAAATCTAACATACACATTGATGAACGTAACACAGACCGTTGATGTCTGACCTTCTAAGCGCTGTGGACGAATTTGTAGCATCGTTATTGACGAAAGATATTCGTTGTTTGCAGAAAAATCACAAACATCGACATATCACACGTAGTCATTAAGCAAATGCTTGATATTAATAAATTAGAGAGGCCAGATTTAGTCTTCGAACAGATGGATGCGACCGATATGAAATATGCGGATGGAAGATTTAGTGTAATATTAGACAAAGGAACTTTGGATGCCTTGATGCACGATGAAAGCGAAGAAGTTATTTGTAGGATCGATAAACTGTTCAGCGTAAGATGAGATGGCGATAATTTCAAGTGTTTGGAACAGTACTCCAGCATTTGAATGTGTCTATGATTTCAGGAAATAACAAGGGTCTTGCGCATTGGCGGACGATATATTTGCATATCTGTGCTGCAAGGGCATATCTTAAAGAAGTTATTATCTTATTTTCCTAATGCTGGTTTTATATTTCGGATATGTCGTTGTTACGAAGCGGAGGACAAGACCCGCGAAGAAGATGGAAATGCTATGCCAGTTTTCATGGTTATTGCCACAAAACTTCCAAAATTACAGGATCCTGTGAGTTCAATTTGGATTATTTTTAAACCACTGCTAAATAATGATACCTCAAACATTCTCCATTATGATAATTTCCATTCTTCGAGTAGATTCTTGAACTTGGATTGATTGAAGGTTCCTTGGAACGTGTTACGTCGACCGATGCAATCGTCGCAGCAATCACGTCTGTACAACAGATGGCTATTCTCTGTTCGAGGCTTAACAAAGGTAGCGTGAGCGGTGAAGAAGAAATTTTCATTCACTTGCATCGACCTGGTGAAACACATCCCAGATATACGATTTATATCACGGATCAAAAGTACTCTTCAGAAAATGAAATGTATGCTGCCTTCATAGTTCCAGAAGGCGGGTACGTTGATGTGATTTCCGGTCAAACATTCCTTCGAGTGTACCTTATCGAATGGGCAACATTCCATGTTGAAATTTAATTCGTAATCAGCGGCGTAATATTGGCATTGAATATTGTCAAAGAATACTTCAATCGTATCATCATATTTACCGTCCACGTATAGTTAGCAACTTCATTGTTTTCCAATTCTCCATGTTAGAGAGACACAATGGCTGTTTAGCACGAACGAGGGACGCAAACAACTTTTGGCAATGACCAAGAGAAACAGGTTGGCACTAGTGATGTTACGTCGTCAACAGAATTATGAGAGTTTGGATGTGATAAAAAGTGAGTTGAGCTTGGCCATTCGAAATCTAGCACCGCCAGGTATAAGCAGCAATGCTAAAATACCGTTTCTGTCGATGGACTTGATGCTTGAGAAACGTGAAGTCTGTTACGAAGGTACAAGTGAGTTCAGTGGTCCGTTTATTGTGGAGGATGTCAAAACAAGCGGAGATGATGTATACAGAAGACTCATATTTCTTAATAATGAATTTGTCGTACAAAGTGAAGCTAAATTGAAGACAAGTAAGCCATTTTTATTGTCGAATTTAATGGAATAAAAGTTTGAATTAACAATTATGTTTTCGTTGCAGTAAAAACAAGGAGAAAGAAGTCGAAGAAAATTATTGATCCTGGTTACTTGGCCTGCGAACATCACATTTACATGAGTGTTGGAGTATCGATGTTAGCAAAAGATGCAAAGGAGCGTGAAATCGCAGTGATTGGGCTTGGCGGTGGTGGTCTGTGCACATTCTTACGTCATTGTATGCCGCAAGTGAAACTCAGCGTGATAGAAATTGATAAAGCAATGCTTCAAGTTGCCGTTGAATACTTCTCGTTGATTCAGGATGCAAAATTAAATGTTAAGATCGCAGATGGAATTCAATTTCTGCACGACGCAGCAAGTGATGGAAAATTATTCGACGCTATTCTTTTCGATGTGGACAACAAAGACATGACAATTGGCATGAGTTGTCCACCCCAACAATTTATAGAGACAGCAGTGCTAGAGGACGTGAAGAAATGTATTCGCGACGACGGACTTTTCATCTTAAATTTAGTCTGCCGAGATAAAAAAATCAGGGCTAAAACAATGACGACTTTGAAATCTATTTTCAAATATATCGCGTCTTACCAACTCGAAACCGATGTCAACGAAGTTTTGTTTTGTTGCCCTCACGATCGAGTCGAAGCTGATGACTGGATAAGCGAACTCAAAATGGCTAGCGAAAACTTGAATCGTCTTACTTTCGCAGCCAAGTTTGAAACAGATACAATAATAAACGTCGAAGTGTTTTCAGAAAAATTAATCTTTGACCCAGCTGTGGATAAATCATGTTAAAACAAAAATAAAATGTATTTGAATTGCAAGAATATAGGTCAGACATTTTTTTGGGAAGAAGTTGCGAATTGTGTTGAATGATATCCTAAGCTGTCGATCACGTGTAGTATATTTAGTTTATTTTCAGGTCATTCGTTACATACGAGTATAAAATAGGTAGAAAAATACGTTGACGCTTACATAGTTTTTATTTTCTTAGGACAGTATCATAATAGATTATCAGCTCTGCATTTACAAATAATTATGATTAACTGTTGAAATAAAACGTTTGATATTTTATTATATTGCAAGATATTTGATTACATTACCCAAGCTAAATAAAGACACAAACTACAGTTTTACCTCTTCTATCAGTAATTTTCTCTTCACTCGTTTTATTAAGGCACATTTGTTCCAAAATTGTTTGTGAAAAATTTTACTCCATAACTTTTTCAAACCAGTCTTCTACGTTAATATTTTTCGTCGCATTGATCGACTTTGACATTGTAGAATTGATTTTCATAATTTTTCTCACCCTATCAAGTCAACTGTTACTTCACGCGAAATGTAACAGATTTGAATGATTTAATTGTGCATTTAGAAAATAATTAGCATCTTTGCATGACACAAATCCTAATTATTTTCTGGAAAAATGCAACAACAATTTGTATCACTAAAGTTCGTACAGATCATTTCAACGCTGTATCACAAATTATTGCTTCAGTTTCCTTCAATAATCACCTGAAGTGAGAATTAGTGTTTGCACTCAGAAAAAAATAAACAATCACAGGACCAGTCTATTTCTTTATTTGAATGAAGTGAATGCAAAAAATCTTTTTCTACATAAAGGCCACCTTATTGCTTCTTGTTATGTTTGCAGAACAAAATTTTACAGTTGCCACATTTTACTAATTTTTCCATATTAGAATGAAAATAACAGAAACTAACAAAGTGTACAAAAGAATCGTTTTTGTACGATCAACGCAACTATTGCTATCTGGTGGATTCAATAACGTACAATGAGATACGGAAATGAAATGTTATTCACTTAATAATTGCCCAAAGTTGTTATCAAATCGTGCGAAAAATTCGTGTAAAATGCAATTAAATTCTATCGTTATTGTTGAAAGATTTATTCTATATAATATGAATATACTTTATTCGCAACAAAATTTGGAAACAAATTTTAGCATTATTATCTTCTCAATCATCCTTATCGTTAATTATGTACGGTACGACGTGTATTCTTTATTTTTATTTCTTTTATCTTCAATTCTCATTTCCCATTCAATTATGTAATAAAACGTAGAAAAATAGAAATACGTCGTCTAAGAGGTAGACTTAGCTCGAGCGGAAGACCGGAGTGAGCTTTTGTTTATACCTATGTATCAATTGTTGCCAATAGTTAATTCAACGCTTAGAAACAAATAACAACAAGTTTTTGTTTCTAACGATTTCCTTATTGTTTCTTCACCATGATCTAATATCATGTTGCCGTTACATACGTAACATGCTAATTGCTGCGACGATGGATCGACAAATGTTCCAGTGAATATTTATCATTAGGCAAACGCCATTCAGAAAAATAAACTTAGGCAAGCGGATTAGTTTGAGAACTTAATGTATGTATTTGTAACTAAATGATAATTAAATTATTACTTAAATTAATTTTGAAAACGTTCGTTAGTTACAATTTGGTGTTTCGAAACGGCATCAGAGCTCGATTTGGTTCTCTGATGCAGCAAAGAGCATAATTTCTCTTGAATAACAAAACGTTTGAAACCGTTTTAAAAATGGTGATGTTGTAATATATCACAGCGCAAGCGACACTCGATTGCTGCACTGACAGAATGACAAACGTCTGAAAATTGAACTTAAATTATATGCATATAAATAAACTAAGGAATAATGATCGATGCTGGTTATTTTTGCTGTACAGCGATAACTGGCAATGTTTTTAGTCCCTTTGCTGTGACGTTCGTCGCGTCGATTTTAAGGAAATTGTTTGTCAGTTCGTTGCTTGCGAGAAGTAAGATTGTCCCCTGTTTGTCATTTTGAACAAAGTTGAAGGATTGCGGTTCTTTATTTAGCAACGTAACAACTTTCGCGTTTCTTGGAAAGGTAAGCTTGTCCCCATTGTCCTGCAATTTTATTCGCCTCGTTAACAAATCGACCAGATCTTTGTTTTTTATTATCATGTTATTTGTAGAATTTGCGCTCAGGTAGATACGAGGTGCGTTATCGTGGCTCGACGTATTATCCTGCGTTTCGAGGGACGACGACGACGAACTCGAATCTTCTATTCGACCGGTAGTATCAGATATCTGGTCTTTTTGCGATTTGCTTTTTTCCTTGGCTGTTTCGATCCTCGCACAACTTTGACTGGTTGAACTTGATACGTGTTCTTCTGCATGGAAATTCCTTTTTATTTTCACCTCGCACGGAGTTTTTGCAGCATCAGTAATTTTGTTCAGGGTACAATGTATCCCAACCTCCTGTATATTGAGTTCGGTCCTCTGTATCTCGTGTTCGGCTTCGGTTTCGGATCTATCTTCTTCGGGCTGTCGATAATCGTCAGCGATCTCCTCATTACTGCTCGAAACGTACTGAACGTCCACTGCATCAACTTGTTCGTAATCCTGCTTCGCATTCTGTTCAGTTTCCTCCTCAACTTGAGAAATTTCAACGGTCTCTTCGTACTCCACATTATTTCGTAAGTCAACATTATCCGGAAAATATTTCCCCTCCCTGATTATTTCGATATCTTGTAACGCATAATCGCTTCTGTTTTCCAATGTCATTTCATCGGTACACGATTCATACGGTATTATCTCAACTTCCGCATTTGAGTGGTTTGATTCGTCGCCAATGAAACTTTGTTCGGCGTTGAAAATATCTTCTTCGTCGTTTTCATTGCGGAAAATTCGGACGTGGCGCGAGTCAGCGGTTGTTCCCTCTTCATCGGAGTTTGGCGACGAACCCGTTATGTTTTCGATGACCATTTCTTCGTAGCCCAAATTATTCACATCGATGTCAACGTTTTCAAACTTACAATTTTCTAGGTTTATTTCAGTCTCGATGTAGTCAGTCTTGTTTACTTCGGATTGATCAAAATATTCGTAATCATCGTAACTAGCTTCTTTCAGTTCGTAATCACCAACATCTTCGCCACCCCAAAGTTCACTGTTAGCATTACCATCAGATTCCTTATTCGTGATCTCTCCATAATTATCATCTATACCATTAGTAATGGTGTCTTCTGCTCGAACTTCAATTATTGCGTCTGCCGCTATAACGTCTTCGTCTATCATATTTTCCCTCGGACAAATGCTTTCTGTTCTGCGTTTTGGATTCGTTTTCACCTTTTGGAAATCCTCTTCGGATAGATGTAGCAATTCACCATTTGTCGTCAATACTTTCCCATGTCTCGTTTTCAAGTGCCGCTTGTACGTATTCCGAGTCTTAAATCTGTGCCGATGGAAAAGAGAGATTCAGAAAAAGAAATGTCATCATCAAATCGTGACGTTTCATGTTTCGCTCAACAAATAAAATGTCTTCCGAATAATAGAAGAAGAAAAAATACACGCACGTGATCTATATTCAGCATTTTCCATTTGCAGTTTAATTTCAGAATTTTGAATTGACTCTACAAAAAAGTACTATACCTCTGTCCGCAATCGTTACAGCCGAAAGGTGCTTCGCCGGTATGTCTTCTTCTGTGTTCTCGGAAATGAGAAGGATGTCTGAATTTTTTACCACAATCAGCGCAAGTGAACCGTGTCTGATTTTGATGTATCAGCATATGATATTTGAGACTGTGTCTTCTGGTGAAAACGGCTCTGCATATACGACATTCGTAGGGTTTGATACCGGCGTGACTTCGGTAATGAGAGACGAGAGTTGTCGGAGCAGTAAAACTCCGCGGTGGATCGCATATACGACATTGCAAATTTTCTCCCGTAGGATTTCCTTTGCGCTTTATACGATCCATGAGCGCAATGGCCATTTCTCTCTCTTCTTTGCTCGTCCCAATGAACTTGGCTTTTCCTTTTGGCTTTGCTGGAGCCGAAACCTCCATGTTTTTAGGGAACGTATCGTCAGACCAAGTAGCTGATTCTAAAAGAATAGAAAGAAAAACGTGTCAAAATGACGTTAATTTTTCAAATGTACAATGAAAAAATCGATTCACTCTTATTACCGAACAGTATGAAAAGGACACGAGAAAATTCAACCGAAAGTCAACCAATATTAATTATTATAATTTAATCAACATTTATGAAAGACAATGAGCTATTACGTAGCTTTAATGCATGATTGTTATCTAACCATCACGAGTTACCAGATCAGTTCAACAACATAGCGTCGGGGAACTTAACCTCCTTATCGAACGGAACGGGAAGTAAAATCGTTAAAGAAGTGTAAATAATGAACGAAATTGAGTCAAGAGTGCAGAAATGTTGGTTTAGTGTTAACGAAAAATATTCCAGAGATTGACAATGAGGTTTGTCGTTATTGAGTGATGTAAGTAATCTTGCTGAAAGTACGTTGACGAGGTTATGAAAATCAATTGAACACTATGACTCGAAATTGTATTATGTAACGAGTATTTCAGTGGAAAATTGACGAGAAAAAAAATTGTGAATTTCATTGAATTGAATTTTCTTGAAACTGATAACCGAATTTTTTCAAGAGTCGTCATATTGAAATTCCGTGAGTTACAAATCCTAGTCGCGTCGAAGATTTATCTTATCACACCTGGCAGATAAATTATTTCACTCTCATGCTCCTCTGGACCCACAGAAATATTTTGAGCAATGTAAGGCAGCTCTTTCATGTGGACTCCGTCGCTTTCAACCACCATTAGCATGATCTAAAAATAAATGGTTTTGTATTACATAACAAGAAAACTAGTGGGCGTGAAATTTGAAAATTTGTCCAATTTGGTGTTTTCGTTTAGCGAGCAATTTCAAAATCCAATGGATTAAGAGAAAAAAAACAAGAATTTTATCTGTTTTCATAATATTGCTTACATAAATATACAATACAGGAAGATTTAAAAGTGTAATGAAATTTGTTGTTGAAAAATTATAACAAAAAAGTTTTTATACCCGAGGATGTTTTTTTTTTGTCAATTGCTATCCCGAATTTCGTGCTGTTAGATTGTTAGCGATGATATAATATATACATACGTTTTCGGTCATTGCTTCGTTGACCATCATTTCATTGAGATCCGGGGTAACGTTTTTCTCTTCTTGTTCGTCTTTAATTGGTTCATAGTAAGTGTGATCTTCCAGTACTTGAAGTTCTAATTGTTCGCTTTCAGTTTTGATGTCAAGTATTCTACTCTCGTTGTTTTTGGCAAGCTTAGCAATAGTCTTTTGTTTCTCAAATTCTTTAAAATTCATTTCGTTAGAAAGAATCTTGCGTAAGTAACTGGTAGACTTTCCAGATTTGCTCTCCTTGTTCTCTTTATTTAATGTCTCAACTGGTTTTTTCTGTTGTTGAATCTTCAGCTTTTTGTTAGGTGTCGTTATTTTTATACTACTTCGATGTTTCACAGCAGAGGTGGCAAAGGTAGAGACTAAACAGTTGAACAATAACGTAAGATACTAATACAAAGTATGTTCAGTGTCCCTTGTTATTTCGGATTCATACTCACATGCATCTGGTTTGTTTTTCAGATCTTCCAAGTGTTCGGCTAGATGAGCTTTGATCGACATCCGAGCGCGACCTTCGCTGGCAAAACTTGTATATCTCTTACCACACTCTGGTAGCAGAGCACACGTGTAAGAATACTGTCGTTTCAACTCGTCACTAGTGAATATGGAAAACTGTTTGACCAACTGAGTTGCCGGCAAGACTAGCAGTTGAGATAAGTTGTACGAAGGTCCTTGGTTCTTGGATTTGGCCAGATTGTTCTTCGACGCGCTCGTCTCATCGTCAATCTGCTCGTTCCAATTTTTTTCCGAATGTAACGTTTGCGACGCGACTTCTGCCAACATATCCAGCAGTGCGCCGGGGCTGTCCCGTCCCACTCCATCTGAAGAACACATAATCCAGGTAAAAAGTCAGGCGATGCCTCGAAACGCAAGTAGAAAACCTAATTTCGCACTAGTCTGTACAAAAACCAATCAATCGGAGTACCAAGAAAGCTTTTTAGCGCAGCATCCACAGGAATTAGATACTTTGGGAAACTATTCAAAATCTAGTTGTTACGCTTCGCAATTATTCATCAACAGCGCTAATTACTTCACGCGCGACGAAAATGTGGCGCACAATCTAAGAGAAGTGAGTGGAAAAAGTCAACATTTTTAAGATGAAGTTTCTTAGCACATTCCGATGTCATATAAAATGATAAATCAAGTAACAAAGAAACTTGGTTTCCCGTGGGCACTACATTTCCCAGAATCAAACAGCTACGAGAATATTTCATGTAACAAAACGTCAAGAACAAGAACTTATTCCTCATAACGGGATAAGAGGTAACGAGACTGAGAAAAGTATCCACTTGTTGCTTGTGTGGCATTTTCGCGCCATTTGTCAACTTTACGTGACTTCAACCGTATTAAATTTGGTCGTAATGGACTGCGAATCGGTAACGGGACTGTAATACGGTACAATATCTTCGAATAATGAGAAAAAATGGTATAATTACACATCGGAAAGTAGTTCGCATACGCGTGAAACGTCAAAACCTCTGGGATCTGTTGTCACCGTGTCGTCTGTGTTGCGTCGTTGGTTGGTTGTGTGCAGAGTGAGTGACTTCTACGAGCGGCAGATAGGCGTGACGTCACGTAAACGAATTTACTTGTCAAACGACAATCGGAGAACCGTCAAAAAAGATTTGACAACGCCCCGGTTTTACGGCAGGATTCGAACAATTTCCAGAAGTTACGCGAAATAATCGGACGGAATTTTTCATCGATCGCGGGGAAACCGTTATTTCACGAGATTTTTCACTCCCGCGATACCATACACACGCTCAATATGACGGTGTGACTCGAAGCGGCGTCAACTAGCAGACGCCATGAGGACGCGCAGCAGACGGATTTTCAATCTTGTTTTCATCGTGCATTTCGTGCGAATAGCAAAGTTTTTCCAACAATTACACCACCGTATCGTTGTTATATTGCCGAAAATTTCATTCAAACTTACGTTCACTACCGTTGTAATAATTGCAGATGCGTTTCAACGTTGTTTTTGTATTCATCTTGCTACGAGGTTTCGCGGCGTATCCGCATTCCACTGCCTTCTGTGGACTAATCGCATCTCATCACAAACATTATCTTGCACTGTTTTCATCCGGTACCAACTGTAGAACACCAACAACCGCGATTAACAGAACGCCATTTACGCCATCTAGTTAGACGATGGCGAAGATGGCAACGCGATCTGTTCTGCCGACGGTGGTGCTGCCAGATCCGTGCACCACACAATCGAATAAAGGCCTGTGGGTGCGGCGCCGCGCGTTTGGCTCGCTTCTGAATGTTTCGGACGACCGAGCGAACCCGAGGCATCGTTCGACAGCGTTCAAGATTATCAATCGCGTAGTTCCATTGGGTGGCGAACGAACTTGAACGATACTTCGGGTTCGTTGGACCTTCCGAAGCGATCCGAACGCTCCGCGCTACACCGACATGTCGCTGTTCGATTGTGTGCTACACGCTCGATCCACGTCTGGCAGCACAGAACGTGATAAGATGAAACTAAAAAATTATCCAAAAATCGACCCACGAGCCTTTATTTAAGGAGCTACGTAAAAATCTTGAACCTGCAATCGATCGTACAAATGCTCCATTCGCAACTATGAGAAACAAATTGAACTTCTTTTTCGAATGAAATTGAAAAAAAAAACAGATTTTGAATTTCTTTTATCTCCCACAATTTAATATCGGTGTTTCCACTGAACGTACGAACTATCAATACTATACAGTGCTAGATATGCATCATGCCCAAAATCGCGATACAGGCTGCCTCTACAACCCTCAATCCGGGGCCTACGACCGATGTGGACCGATGGGTCAGCGGCACTGAACTCTATACATACTATGACACTATACTATGACACATACTATGACACTATACAAACACTGATACTCTATACATACTATGTATAGAGTTCAGTGGTCAGCGGCATCAGCGGCGAGGATAACAAAAGAGCGCGGTGCAGCTCTTCTGCTAGCTTCACAAACAGAAGCGACAGATTTTCAACATTTTTGGTATTCGTATTGGCCCATATCTCGTCCGTTCGCTAATTGTATTCGACTGTTGGTCACAAAGTGGGTACAATTACGTTTATTTCGTTTAGAGATTCGATAACCATTCACATAACCTACAATCTCGCGATAACTTAGGTCACTCGACATAGCAGAGCTTATTGATCGCAATGTTTTGCCTCATTTATTACTTTTATGACACAATGTCAGCAAATTTCGTGTATTATTCTCAAATATTTACCGAATTTTACAAACTTGTAATCTCGAGAGGTTAGAATTGTATGCGAGCATTTCAATGCTATTGGCCAAAAGTCAACCTGATGATCATTTTCCAATGCAGATAAATTAATATGAGGGTGACATCTCAATTGTGGCGCCAACATATTGGCCGAATGTTCAAACGACATTGGTACGTTCAAGGACAACGTAAAGTGGAGGATATGGGAATAGAGGAGATATTAGCGGCAAAAAATATCAGCGTCATTGATCCTAACGAATTATTTAGCAGATCGACTAAAAAAATAAAGTGAGTAATAGATATCAATGCTGTCGCGTTTGATTTTATATACGATCAATATAACAAATGAAATATCATGTTAATTGTGACATAGGGAACCACGTCAACCACTCCAGTACCAGAGATCACCTCCACAGAACTCGCAGTCTGATCAGAAAAGCCTGACATGTCATACTTATCGAGACCACAATGTATTGGTAGAAGGTGTTTCCCAAGCAGAAGTATTAACAAAAACTGTGAGGATCAGTGACGATTTGCCTGAAGAAATTAATAAATTAAACATAGATCATGACGAGCGTATTATGAAAATAGTGAGGAGGTGAGAAATGTAGATTTGATGTAAACGATAGTCTTCGTTAAATAATGCAATGTTCGTTAATCTCAGGGCAGTAGATACGTCCAACTTGTACGATGCTCATCAAGAATTATTACCCAAGATTAAAGATCCTGACAGACCAGCTTGGGTATTCAGAAGAGCTTATGGACTGACAGCATTAAGAAGAGTGTGAGTTCTTCGAGCATGTATTGTTGTCAAGCACATGCCTTCTAAAGCACTCTTTTAGAAACTCACTTCAAATTTAATTTCACCTTACATACTTTCAGACACAACGTGTCCCAGAAACTTGTTCATTTGTGCGAATCAATGATCGGTCCCGGAATTACTCATAGGAGAAACATCATTCACAACGGAGAGATCAGTGTACCAATTGGTATTTATCAGCAGCATCCTAAACATTTTTTCATTTCCATTTCCTGCAAAACCAACAAAAATGCAGACATTCCAATTTTCACCTTTTAGTCAAAGATGATACGCAAGTGCAGTTTATATTGCGGGCTGACATGCTGATTACATCTTTAAAACCTTTGAAAAATTTTGCCAGCAAGAACGATGGGCAGGATATCGAATTACCGGATCTGGGACCACTCCTTCCAACGATTAGTATGAACAAAGAGGGTATCCATACTCTTCGTAATTCGTACCGTAAGTGTTAGGCCAGTAAAATTCAACTATTAACAATCATACTTTGTACATAACGTGTTTGGCATCACTGATACGAGAACTATTCGATCTCAGTTCTCATAAATAAAAAAAGACTATTCTATGTTTGCACAGCCGTGCCTGGAAAGTCACAGTGGGTCAACGCGCATACGATATACGCATATTACAATCCTGAAGAAGTGAAAAACATTTACGAAACATCGGTAACTGAATCGCAAATATTGGGCCGATCACTGCTCAAGGCATTCGGCGTAGCTGCTGCATGTGCTAGACAAAGATTTGGAAAAGACGTTAAGGTTCTGCCAGAACCTGTGACTGTGCAATGTGTCCAATCTGATGGGCAATATTTTCATTTTTCTGTTTTTCAATTGAACACGTTAAATTTGAACGGTACAACAGGCACCAAAAATGTCTGGTGGTCGTTGCCCAGGATAAAATTATATGAACAAGCAGATTACGTGGATGGTATACCAACGATCAAAGATTACAATCCTGAAGTATTTAAGAGAATATTTGCCTTCCACGCGAACAATTAACTTGGAGATAATTTTCTCTCATTGTGTATATAATTTACAAAATCAATAAACAGCATAGTCGATGATTAATTTTTTAATTTCTTTATACATATTTACATAGTTATAATTGCAATATATTCAATATTCTACATATAATTTGAAATATTCACAGTGTGAACTTAATGAAAGATTGAACGGTAAAAGCATCCTTCAAGAAAAGGTAAACCATATGCTTCATTTTTGACAAGATTTTTTTCAGTCAAAACTCGTCAACAGCTCTTCGTTGACATGTTATCGCCCGGCTTCAGCGTATATTCCCACATAGAATCAACTCGGACTTTTTTTTATTGATATTGCAATTGAGGAAACTGATGCTGTCTGTTATCAACCAATCCAGGCATTACCTTTTTTTTGAATAATGTAATGATAGATTAATTGTTTCCTATAACATTATATTTTCTCTAATTATAATTACACCCAGTTTGTTCTATTACATGCAAAATATGATATATTCACAGCAGGCACATGAAAGAAACGTTGGAATGATTATTTTTTAAAAAATTTCAAATAAACAGTCACACCAAGTATAGCAGTTTCGAGAACAATGATCAAAATAAGGATCAACTTATTCGTTATAACACGCCTCGTCATGATACGTAAAATCTTTTGCGTTTTATTCAACTCTGCATCCGTAGATGTGAGACGGCTCTTTGCTCGCAACAAAGATTCTCTCTGTTCTCCCAATTCGGATACAACTTCGGTTCCAATTTGTTCAGTCTCAATCGCAACCCGTTGCGAACGAGCAATAGATGACGCAGATCTCTCAAGAATAGCTCGACCATCCAGCAGAGTTCGCCGATGTTCACTTCCCCAATCAATTCTGGAATTCATTGTTGATTGTTTTTTAAGACAGCAGAATTTTCACGAACTACACCCCCAAAACTCGTTGCACTTCGTCTTAATCTTCAGTATTCATCATTATCTCCATAAATTCAGCTTCGTTAACTGTAATTTTAAGTGGAAAATTAATCGTATGATTGATTAGATTATTCGTGTTCATTTTTTCAATTTTTCATATTTCGATTAATGCAAATTCTGCTTCTTTCATGATAATTTACTGGCTCCGTCACATTCTATGGCGAACTCGTCGATCATGGAACGCATTTCATCGTCGGTCAATCCGGTTCCCGATTTTTCATTGATTGCTTTCAAATCTTGCAAAGTTATTTGACCAGTATTCGTACCAGAGGTGAAAAGTTTAAAGGCATACTTGAATTCGTCGATAGGATTGCGATTGGCAATTTTATTGGATACTGCACATTTATATGAAAATAGACAAAGCTAAATAGAATATAGACGGATAATATACAAATATTTGAGGAAATGGAACAAACCAACGTAATAAAAATCTTCGTAACCAATTCTATTTCCGTTTGGTGGATCATATGTCCGCATAATATTCATGACCTGTACTTTCTTAGCATTCAGACCTAAAGCTCGCATCGCTGCTTTTGTTTCATGATAATCTAAGTAGCCATTGTGATCCGTATCCAATAAATTAAAAGCTTCCTTTACTAATGTTTTTTCATCTCCGGAGAGCTGACGAGCATTTTTCATCGGTGTTGTCATATTTTAATTGCGTACAAAATAATGGAACTGTATAACAACTATGAAAAAAGTGGTTTACCACGAATGAGTCACGTACAGCAAAATGTTGTTATCTATAGTCATTTGTTTTCAATAACCGTTGTCAATGTACCAAGAAAGAAGAATTACCTTCTACGGTACCATGGATTATGATATGGAAGAATGATGAACTTTTGATAAGTCAATAAATTATCAGAGCGGCAGACAATTTGAAACGTGACGAATGTATGATGAATGTCGTACCTGCATGGTTTATGTGCATACATTCATTAAAACTAGTATGAAGTCGCGTAGCCAAGTGCAGTCAAGTGTACGATCATACAAGTTCTGACCACGGCTGTCATGCATAGACTCAGTGTTGCCAGACGGTTCATGCGTCGTATCCCTAGACTGAACTCGTTTCTCCCCGAAAATACCCGAGATTTCCCTTACTGTCACCCTAGATTTGCTCACGGTAATTTCAATTCAGGTAAGGGGATTATGCTAATTCCATCCAAATTGCCATAAGTTTGAAGTAATAAGGCACCACTTGTTAAGGTGCCATTTCATGAGCGGTGAAAATCAGCAGCAGTTTGGTAACTCACTAGATATTCCTAGTAATATCTAGTAACATCTAGTGGTTTACTTGTAAGTTACTAGTAATATTTAGTAACTCACTAAACTGTTGCTGATTTTCACTGCTCATGGAATGCCAGTCTAGCTTCGCATGAAAAGACACCTGTAGCGTGAAAGATTCATTGATTAGTGGAAAGATCGAATTTTCGATCTTCAATGAAAATTCCCTGTTTCTGGGCATAAACTTGCACCGCACGAGACGTCTTTATATGTTCATTTTTAGGATCAGCAAAGCAGCTTGTTTCCAATATGTCGTCGCATGTACTTCCTGTGCACATGGCCCCGTGAGGCCATTCGCGTGTTGATTTTCTCATCATTTTTTCCTATCTTTAATTGAAGAATAAGCAATATCGAATATGGTAAAAAGACTTTTTTCTCTTTCACGACTCATCCTACCTAACCCAAATTTTTCCGATTTTCACTCATTGTAACCTTGCTCCATTTCAACTACCAATCATAAACATAGCCTAGAAATAGATTTCTATGAACATATCTTGCCGCAACTGTACATCTTTATTGAGAGTTCTTCCAATTTTTTGTGAGATTCGAATAATCAGAAAAATTTGTGTCATCCATCTCATAGTTGTCTTCTGGTTTTTTTTCAGTCGAAGCTGTACGTCCTGTTCGAACATGCCGCGGGGTTCGCTCTGTTCAACGTTAAGGAATTTGAAGAGGTTGCGATGCTTCTTCCCCAAGTCGAAGCCTCCGTAACAGATTTATCACGCTTCAACGGAGTAGTAAAGCTGATCGGGTTTTCTCCGTTCAAAACAGCCGTTTCTGCGCTGGAAAATGTAAACAGTATTTCCGAGGGTGTCATCCCAACGGACCTGCAGTTATTTTTAGACTCAACTCTTCCGAGCAAGCGTAAAAAAATTGTACTCGGAGTCGCTGATCCAAAACTTGGAGCGAGCATAAGCGAAGCGTTAAATGTAAAATGTGATCACACCGGCGTCTTTCCCGAGCTTATCAGGGGAATCAGATTCCACTTTCCCAATTTGGTTAAAGGATTCACTTCAAAGAGTTCAGGTGTGGCGCAATTGGGACTTGGACATAGCTACTCCAGGGCAAAGGTCAAATTCAACGTCAACCGAGTGGATAACATGATTATTCAAAGTATCGCGCTCCTCGATCAACTAGACAAGGATGTCAATACTTTCAGCATGCGTATACGGTAAGCACTTAATTTTATGTACATCGTTGTAACAAAAAATTATTGAGAAACGAGTGAAACTAGCTGATTTTTCACGAGTTGAATATGCTGTGTACAAATTTTGCTATTCTATTTTTTTGAATCGTTATAAAGAAATGACATTTTAAGCCTGATATCTGAATGTTCTTGTTATTTACAGCGAGTGGTATAGCTACCATTTCCCAGAGTTGGTAAAAATCGTTCCAGAGAACTACTTGTTCGCAAAAGTAACCCAACTTATTAAAAATCGCAAAGAATTAACCGAGGAGAAATTGGCAGCACTGGAGGAGATTGTGATGGACAGTTCGAAAGCTCAGGCTATCGTGGATGCTTCGAAATCCTCCATGGGAATGGATATCAGTCCAGTCGATCTTTTGAACATCGAGATGTTTGCCGGACGGGTGATAGCATTGGCTGACTATCGCAAGCAATTGGCCGAATATTTACGCGTCAAAATGGCAGGCGTCGCCCCTAACTTGGCTACGTTGATCGGAGACCAAGTCGGTGCTCGATTGATCGCGCACGCAGGTTCTTTGACAAACTTGGCCAAATATCCAGCATCGACCGTGCAAATTCTGGGTGCGGAAAAAGCGCTCTTCCGAGCATTGAAAACTAAAGGAAATACACCCAAATACGGACTACTCTTCCATTCCACGTTCATTGGTCGGGCTGGCACTAAGAACAAAGGAAGAATTTCCAGGTATTTGGCCAACAAATGCTCCATCGCCTCCAGGATAGACTGTTTCACAGACACGCCAACGAGTATATTTGGTGAAAAGTTGCGCGAACAAGTCGAAGACAGGTTGAAATTTTACGAAACTGGTGACGTGCCAAAAAAGAATATCGATGTCATGAAAGAAGCTATGAGCGAGCTCTGATCGCACCTGAAATCACATCGCAACTCTTCACCTGCGCATTAATTTCATTCCAAATTTTATCACGGAGAAGAGATTTACGTTACACGATATACCAAACAGTCTTTGGGCTGTCCTACCTGGTGTTGATCTCGATTTCCACAGATCTTCATTCTTAACATGCGTGAAACTGTGAAAAAAATATTTTTCATTTATGCAACGATACGGTGCACTGTTCGATACGACATTTTGTTACGTCAACGTAGTAATACAGGTAAATCACACGAATTGAATGGATGAACTCTGACACAGCTTTTTAACATATTAGAAATAACGAAGAATAATTGCATAGTCTACGTAAATATCAAATTCCGTCAGTCTCATTCTGTAAAACATTTGACGACACATTTCATTTTGAAATTTATTCGAAATTTTTGTAAATATCACAACATTGACCACAGACTAGTTTTTTTTATTACCGAAACGACAAGTTTACCTATTCAATTACTATGATCCATTACCTGACGTTACGTCATGCAATATCTAACGTGCCGATATTTCATACTACATAAGATTCAGACTTGGGTGTTTTTTTTTATAATCACCTATCACACAGACCAAGTCTGAATTAGTTTCCGAAATAAGATTCATGATTGTACAGTAATATTGAATGTGAACAGAAATATAAATACAATAAATACTGATTTTTGTGTGAATTTACACTAGTTCCTTATCAATAGCAGACTTCGGACGTTTCTGCAGTTGAAGTGTTGATAAAATATTTAAAAAAACGTATCAAGCTGTACGTGAAAACGCGATGCGATATTTCTGCCCCAAGTCAAATAATTATGCACGAACGTCCGATGTGTCTATATATGTTCGAGTACCAAAAAGTAAAACCCCCAACCAGACATAACAACGAGACAAGTAGAGTAGAGGGAAGGTAGAATTATAAGAGAGAATGAATTTGTACAAACATCCAATATATTAATACCAGCACCAATGAGCATTTAATATGGTAAAATAAAATCGTAACAGGTATAAATATCTGAATTAATAGATACAATGTCTATTTATAATACAATGGAAACATTGCTTCTAGGAAGCCGAAGTAATCGTGTGTAGAAATATCCTCGAAAATTAGAATATACATTCGTTTTATTTCATCATTTGACAAGCCTGCCCCATTGTACTGGTGAAAAATTGGCTAATAAAAAAGTGCCATCATGGTATCAATACAAAGATAATTGTTTAAAAATATTCGAAAAAATCGTGCTCGAGAAAGATTTTTGGTTTAGCCAAAACGACTTCAATGATTTATTTGCTATTTGTCGAAATTCACAGTTTTCATACGTACTATGCTGCTGTGGACAAAATTCAAGACCATCGTCGGGTTTCCTACACCGCGACTGATATTTTCTAATACACGTTATGTATAAATATGTAGCGCATAGTTTTCCTGTCGATCATGTCTTTTTCCAATCGCAGTACCATCATCTTTCGTAAGAAGAAACTTGAGGTAGAAAAATGAACTTCGTTATTAAATATTGATTTATAATTTATAAGTACGTATGTATATGTACAATTATTGTGTTCGTATTCGACACATCGTTTCAAAGGAAAACTTTATCTCGTCGACGTTGCATATAAAGTCTCTGGCAAATTTTTATACAGGACAGGCGCGAAAGTTGATGGCAAATTATTTTAGTGATGCTTTATCTTTGGAGACGTGTAAATGATTCGTCGTCTCTAATGCTTGATCCGAGAATAAAATATTGAGCGTGAAATGGTAAATAAATTGTAAATAATTGGCTCTGGTTACTCAACGTTCGAATATATTGCTAATCCTCGATTTTAGATGGAGGAATATGAAACTACGATCTAAAACTCCTTCTCGAAACTTCCGATGACAATATAAATAATGAAAGAAAATAATAGGAAAAACAAAAAGAATAAGATCGTCGGAAGTCTGATATATTAATTCTAGATGATAATAATTAAGCCGAAGATAACGACCGTCGGAGGCACACTATTGACTAACATTCTAATATCTTTGAATATTAATTTTCGTTTTTATATCCAGTTTCACGCGGAAGTATAACTAAATTGCTTAACATTTTAATGTAATCGACCAAACACTCGTTTTTTCTGTGCCGATCGATCCGCTTGACCCGAAAGATATGCATTTTCATAATGTTACAACTTTTAGTTAGTTTCTTTTTTAAATTACTGTAATTTCAACAAATATCGTTCGCGCCATGCTTTCTTCGCGTAACATTTCCATTCATTCCGACTTTTCGTTAATCATGCAGCTTCGGATCGTTCAAAATTCGATCGTACCGATGACATTATTTTTTTTTCAGCGACTTCAATCGATGTTCCTCGATGTATTCCATGTTAAAGCGCTTTATTTGGCCTGTACTTTTTACTTTTATGAATCTCACAAAATCGAAATATATATATATATCAATTGGTATTTTTAAATTCGCCTTTCTTGTAAAAATACGGCTAAAAATTGAATCGAATTCGCTTCAGTTTCGTTCGAATCCCGTATTGCGAACAAGCGAAATCATCTCGTGTATGCATTCGCAGAGCTCACGGCGTTAAACATTTCTTGTGCCAGCTCTGTTGAATGTATATAATTAAACTACCGTTCACACGAGACGCCCTTCTCGAAGTACACTATACCCATAACAACAATAATAATTCTTTACACGTAACTTTATGCATGTTTTTGCGGGAGTAAAACAATTCATTGGATTGGGAAGCACATATTGATGTTTCTTACCTAACGGCAAGACTTTTCTAACAATTATTAATCAAATCTATCAACGCAGTATCTCGAGTTGTCACGTAGACGTTCCAAGTTCATTGTCAGAAACTCTTTAGAAAATCAAATCAATAACAGTATCCGTATTCTATCGGCTATTTGTCAATATAATCAGGATAGTTTCAGCAGTACGGTGAACACAAGATTTTCATGCTTCTATATGGTTGAAATTTGCATTTGGTCAATTTAATAGGTCTTTGCAAAATGGAAATAAAACTGAAAAATGAAAAAGTTCTCGACAACGAACCTGATTTCTTACGCCTTATCAGTCGTGCAAAGTTTGCAACTCGATTTCGTGTTCGGATGAAACTTATGAATGTACGTTATGTGAATCTTGCGGAACCTATATCATTCATGGTTTTTTTCTTTTCTTTAAAGGTAACGAATGTTTAAAGCATGTACGAATCACAATGTCAAAGAGTATCTTAGAAAGCTGCCCATTGCCCGTTAAGCTTGAAGCTTATTCTTCGATATAAATCTATCGATCTCCACTATTTCATTTTATCTGTCAGTAAATTCGTGACCCGCGTTCGCTCTCCTCTCAGTATTTCGTAAAAATTTGTTACCTATCTAAAATTTAGGCCTGCTATAGAACATCCCGAGCACCTGGCATTGCAATTGATTTGAAAAAAAAAATAATGATTAACAATGATTTGACCAAGCAAATGTCGCTACTATGTACACGAGATTTTTAGATTACACCTTTCTCTTTGTTGCTTCTGTCGTCGATTCGAATCTGTCGTTGTTCGCAATTTTACAAAGATCACAAGGCAGTTCAAATTTCTGTTCAGCTTGGCACGGGAGCGCTATAGCAAGCCCCTCGACGAACTTATCGCTAATATTATTCTTAATATCTACTCCAAACAGAGATGTGACACTGTTTATCCGTACTGTTCACTGAAATGCCGAGAAAAATGCTGCGTTGTTTTGTGGTTGCTGTTTCAGACCCGGCGACAACATTCCCATCGACGAGGGCATTGCTGCAACAAATTTTCATTTTTACCAGAGAATAACAGTCTGATTTTATGGAAATCGTATCAAGACATCAGCGTTCGGATCAAATTATTTCATTTTTCATCTCTTACTCATAGGTTTGGGCTGATGTTGAGGGCTGCTACTCGCTAATTGATTCATACTCGGTGCAGGTCCAGAATTTTTCGTTTTACTACCCATTATGTTGTCTAGATCGATATTCAGACCGGCTCCTGCCCATGTCGAACCGATCGGTGTGCCTGCTGGAACTGCGGGCTGCTGCGCTTTGTTGTTCGTCGACATCGGTGTCAATACATGTCCGCTGCTTCCTGTCATCGAACCTGAGAGCATAGAAAGTCGTTTTCATTTAAGCGAACGATCGAGCCACACTTGACGAAAATTGGTAACTGTCAGGGAAAACATATTTATTTTTTCCACTGAAACTAGATGCATCCTCCGCGTGGAAATGCATGAAACATGCATAAATTTGTAAGTTGATACTTACATAAATTTAACTTGTGATAATTTCATTCTACGTCACAAAATGATATCGCTGAAGGTGATATTTAAATTTTCGATAGATTATGACGGTAAGTAGTTTTATTTATTCTCCTTAAAGCGTATTCATAAATCCTAGTTCGGGGCATACATACTAAGGGGATGAAAAGGCATATGTTGACAAAACTTTTTTCAAAACAGTAATGCAGCGCGAACGTTTTACAAAAGTTAATACTATTATGACAAAGAAAAAAGGTACTGGAAAATTATAGTGGATTGAACGTTGAGCCGAGAACGGAATCGATCAACGACATGACATTGACACCATGCTTCCTACAATTAGCATCAGTGTCTCCTCTAAACGTATTTTGTGAGATGTTGGCAAGCCACATTCTTGCGTCCAAAAGTTGCTCCATGAGTTCACCGGTGAGAAAATGTGTGGGAACAGAAATGACGACGGAAGCAACATTTTGAATCACCGATGCTCTGACTTTTGCTTCGTAATGATATCGCAGCGTCCAAGACAAGTCCAGGATTTCTTTTCCCATCTTCGGTGCTATGTTACAATGTTCAGCCGATATCATGAAAATGGAAAGCGTGTCGAGGAAATTGACCAATAAAATGCAGTCTTGATCTTCGTACATCTTCGGCGTTCCTCCCATCAATGACCCTCTGCGTCCAAATCCATAGAGCAGAGGATAGAAAAAAGATGACGCCGCTTCGGCAAATTTATTCAAAACAGTTTTAGGCATCCGTGTCGGATGCGTCAAACGTTTCGTGTTGGATCGAATTCTTTCGTTGACAACATCTTCCCAATTAATAGCATCGTCGTTTGTGGATTCGTTATTAATTTCGTCGAATTCTGAATCGTCGCTGATCGTCGTTTTGTATTTCTTTGTCCGGTCAGTTTCTACGATCAGCGACAAAGGTTTGGCTTTTTTATGAACAGGTCGTGATCTTGGTTTTCCCATCTCTGTTGTTGCCTCCTTGTTTTCAACTGCACAGTTTGCTAGTCTCTTCGCTGATTCTCGAAGAATATTTAGAAACAAAATTCTTTGCGCAATGGAATAGCTTCCCATTTCTGCGTGGAATTGTTTGCACAGATATTCCGCAGATTCTCGAGGGAATGTCATCACGATGGCGATGCAGGAACGATATTTAAGCTGCTCGAAGTGTTCAACGTATGAAATTTCGTTCAATGTTACTAGAATTTCCAGCAATTCTATGCCGAACGATGCGTCGTCGTTCGGTAGCTGCGAAAGTATCAACTCCTCGCAGATTTCTAAGCTACCAGAGAATATATCAGGATCGGTGTTGGCTTGAGTATCCGTCAAGTTATCTCGAAGGTCTCTCAAATAAGTGGGCCTCTTTCTATCGGACAATTTTGTGTCGTTCGACATGTCGTAAGGCATCAAGTCGTCATCGCTATCCAGTTCTTCCTCTTGTACAACTGTAGACGATTGATTTTTGCCCTTATCATTTTGATTTCCATGCTCTTTGGCGACTACTTCCATTTTGTTGTCTTCTCTAGCACCAGCATCGTCCGCTGTTCGGTCTGCCAGTACTTTGCAACGGATTCCAAGTCTATACAATCTCTCCTCTCCAGATTGCGCCGATTCGTCGGTAGACTTCTCTCCGTAGGTTTTAATTTTCAGTTGTCGCAACCCATCGACCATTGATTTGATGTCTTCGCTCATTGTCTCGTATTCGAATGCTAATTTTGGAGGATTATTTTCATCAGCGTTCAAGATCTCTGTGAATATTTCTACAGTTATCATACCGACGGCACGAAGTTTAGTCCAAACAATTTCGAGGTGCGACTTTGCGCCCTCGAATATTAATTTCAGAACAACTTCTTTGTCGGCTGGTCTTAATCTTCCTCCTATTTCTTTGATTGCCAAAATCATGAGCTTCGTGACAAAAATGTGTTGTTCAAAACTGATATGATTCAAAACGCTTCTATTGCTCCAAGAATCTAAAAGCCTTAGTAGCAGCTCGATTAAGATCCTGTCATCTCGTTTTTGCTGCGACAAGTAAAATATGAGGTTGTCGGGCAAATATTCGTCATCGTAATAAGACAGAGTTGGAATTTTTGTGGTCATTACGTATTTCCAGCAAGAGTTTGATATCAAATCGTCAAAAACGCGAGCAATACCCTTATTTGTTTCTGATTGTTTCAAAAATGATACGCAAATGGGTTCGACGCTACGACTATTGACCATTTGGAGAACTTTTGAAATCAATGATATAGAAACACAGCTGTTCGAAGAGCTCCAATCCGCGATGATTTTGGTGAATTCTAGTAAACTAGTACGATTCAGAATCAGAGCTGTTTTTCCAAGCAGCGACGAGACGTATTTTACATCGGTCGAGAATCCCAAATTCTCTGCGTCGCTCAAAAAACGTATCGCTGTCAAAATGTGAAAGTAAATTAAGTTGGCATAATTTTCAGATGAGAAAATATCAGGAATTTTTCCAAGCAATTTGTTCGCCACTCGTTCTGGCAGCGAAGTCAAAATTTGAACGACGTTCTCCCAATTTTCGTCGATTTCAATTTTTTTGACCAATTCTGGTTTTGATCTGGACGACGCATCGACCATCGCTGAAAACAAAGCGTCGCTTTTTACCACAGCTTCCAAAATTTTCACAAGGATTTTTGAGACATCTGTTGATTTCTTAAAAGCTTCGGTTAACACTGTCAGTGATTCGTTGAGCAACGATATAGTGGAGCCTTCGATAACGAATAAACGTAGAACAACGTCGTCGTTGTTCTTTGGCCAGTTGGTATGAAACTTGTCGATGAGATTTTCCATGATTCTTCCATGAGAAATCACGTCGATATCCAAAACTTCGTCCAAAGCAACGTATCTTTGCGGCGTATAAGTTCCTGGCAAGAATTCAACGTAGGCTTGTAATTTTTCATGAATGTTGTCCAAATCCTTTTCACTTTTTATCGGGCCGATGGAGCAAAGTGTTTCCAAGAGCCGTTTTCCGGCAGATTCGAATTTACATTGGCGTTCGCCAATTCCTCGTCTTGAAGCTGGAACGAAAGGCTATCTTGGCGGCATTACTTCTCCAGAAAGTCAAGAGTGATAGAGTTACCGAGGGATCGTATCGACGCGACAAGCATGCGACTACTTACGAATTTATATTACTATTTAGTATATTTGTCATCGACACGGAGAACAAAGATATTTGGAGTTGGAGATTTTTTTTCTTACCTGAATTGAAGTCCAAAGGATTCATCGAGACAGAGTTGTTTGCACCCAAGAGATTGGCATTATTGACGTTGCTTGTAATCGGTGACATCGTAGGTAACGAATTGAAGCCACCCAAATCTGAGAGTAAATCAGTATTCGAAGCTGCTGAAATATTAAATCATTGCTGCATTACAATAGTTGTAATTTTCTACGGGTGAATTATGATTCGATAGGAATGATATTTCGTATTAGTAGATACGAATGTGACGTATAGTCGGTGATTTGATAATTGATGTTAAGGAATTTCTAAAAGTATTATGAGCATTGATATTTCTAATCGATTCGAATTAATTACCTGTATTATTATTGCTAACGACTGATTGCGGTTGATTGTTGAGTTGCTGCGGTGGTAAAGAGCTGAACAAATCGTGTCCGATGCCAGGATTTTGCGTCAAAGGTGTGGCAAAGGCGGGTGTTTGGGACGTTCCCATCGACAATGGACTACTGAGATTGCCAGACATGGGATTCCCAATGTTAGGTATTGTAGCACCCAACAAAGATATCGGTGACTGTTGGATAGGCACATTTGAATTGGAAATGGTAACGCTGCTATCGAAAGCAGAGGTAAAATCTGCGAATTCGTCGGTATTGCTTTCTGTCTCTTTGTTAGTCGACGCGCCAAATGCACTGGCAAAATCGCCAAAGTCCGCACTCGTATTTTGCTGCTGAGCCGGGGCTTGTTGATTCCCTCTCGGATTGAAGTCGTCATCATTATCGATGTTCGCAGCAACGACGTTGTCGTTTTGCGAATCGAATATATCGTTCAATATATCATTTTTATTTCTCTGGTTCGTCACTGGCGACGAATTTTGGATATTATTTTGTTTTGCCGGAGTGCTGTTCTGTAAGACCACAAAATAATCGAGTAAA
The DNA here is from genome assembly GCA_963969455.1 of Arge pagana. Taxonomy (NCBI): domain Eukaryota; kingdom Metazoa; phylum Arthropoda; class Insecta; order Hymenoptera; family Argidae; genus Arge; species Arge pagana. Next base: position 23,485,232 of record OZ018310.1, read on the forward strand.
TAAAAAGAAAGATACAAGCAAACAAGATCACAAAAATGTAAAGCATCGAAAGAATAAACAAGCTTCGTGCATCGAAGAGTACTAAAATGTAGAACGATCGAAGAACAAACTGAGCATGCCAAAAACATTGACCAGGAAGAAACGTAACGGGCAGTTATCGACGACTTTTGTACATAGTCCTACATAATAGTCTGAGAATTATGCTTAGAGATAATAGACACGGCTAATGCTCTTCGCACCACCGATAAGTTGCCCTCGTTAAACGTTATCTATTGTACAGTTTCCTATCGTTATCTCTCGTTAAACTCACATTGCTGGACTGGTCTTTGCCGTAAGTAGCCGCTGCGCCCAAATCTACTTTTTTGAATACTCGCGCTGTCTTGGCAGGTGATTGATTTCCAGGTGGTGTCGAGGGTTGCGAAGATCTTGAAATTTTGTCTACATTTTCAGCTGTGTCTTTGTATTCTCGCCCGCTTCGTCTGGGACTCGATTTGACATCGTTGTCTGAATCTTCTCTGTCACCGTCGTCGCTGTAAAAAAAGTGTGAAAAATTCGAGGTTCAAAAATCGCATTCTCATACATTAGTATACCCGGAATCTCACCTATTATTGCTGTCGTCGAAGCCTCTTCCTTTGGTGTCTCTGTCCCAATCATTGTACGGTTCCTGGTTAGACTTTCCCCATTTAGGACTGTCGGCCCATCTGTCTCCGCCTCCAAATCTCATGCCCATAGCTTCGCTAGACATACCGATATATTTGTCTTTGTTTCTCTTCGCCTTTTTCCTCTCGTCTCTAAGTCTGTCGTCATCTTGGATGAAATCGATGAGCTCTCGAACCTTGTGTCGGATATTTATCCCCTGATCCTTTCCAAACTCGTCGATGAACGTGTAATTCTCTAGCGATCTCAAATCATAGATATGTTCCCGCGATGATGTTATTACTCGTTCCGACCCATTTCGAACCAAGTAATTTAGCAGCAACAGAGACTGCAACATGAATTCAAAGTGGACAATTATTATCGGCACGTTATCACCAAATCAGCGATTTATCACCTTGTATATTCGACGCCAATTACGTTTGTTTTCTTGCACCATTCTCTTCCAAAGCATTGACATAACTTCCGGAAACTGCTCGTAAATAAAAGTTGCTTGTGCTAGTTCTTGCATCATCGCTCCTGAAATACATGAACGATCGGACAATGTTAGTATGGTGCGAGACTGATCGAGCTCAAAGTTGTAACATACATCAAATTTCCTGCTCCGATTTAACGTTGATCCACCAAATAAATTACAATGTAACAACGACAGGGAAGATGATTGTGTTAGAAACGGTATGCGAGAAAATAGCTCGCGGACATACGAAGAGTGAAAATATTCATGTCTAGTTTGCTCGACCAATTAAGAAAGTTATCATCTTCGGACGATAATAAAAGGTGCCCGACGTTGACTAGTTTACGGATAACTACATTTCTAAAAATTTATCACGCGATTTGTCGTTCGAATTTGCAGTTAGTTATTGAATAGCAGAATATTTTACGACGAACTAAGAACGTTCGTCACATAATATCGTCGTCCTTGCAGTTAAGACGAGCAAACAGTTTTCTTAATCTTTCTTTAACTAGCTATTGTACGCATTGATTATGGCAGTATGTAATTAGTTTACTGCTTCGCGTCTCAAGGAATATTTGCATGCTGTGATCGCGCATGTTTAAAGATATATTTCTTAATTCTACCTATTAATAGCATTCGACTCCAAAATTGCGGTACATGAAAGGTGATACAATTATTCTAGCATTAGAACGATTTACATACCCGTCGGACCCCAAGCATCATCGTTTGTGGCTTCTCTGACTTTTGCTTCAATGTCTGTGTAGTTCATTACGACATTGGTCCTGTGTAAAATTAAAAAAAAAAGCATTTGAATAAATTTTGCATACTTTTCAGACTTGTAATTACCGGATTCGTCAACCAACATTTGCATTTACCGTATCATATTTTTCCATGCATTCGTTGCAACTGTATTTCAACGCAACAGACAATCGTACGAAATTCACCACTACAATATTTACTCAGGTGTGGAAATCTCACTCTGAGGAAATATGGTAAATGTAGATGAAACCGCAGGAAAATATTTGAAAAACAGTGGATATTTCAGATTAAGTGGAAAAAAAATGGCTGCGAATGATAACAACATGTTGGGAATATCGCATCGTGCTTTTAATATCAGTCGACGGTAATAGAGGCAAGAAGGTTTGAAATACTCTTCGAACAGAATGATTATTTAGGTGGTTTCAATGTAACGAGGAGTAACAAGTATTGTGATGCAAATTGTAAGTAAACTCGGAGAGCAAAAGACGTTACATCGTGGATGAAAAAAACTGTTTATTCGTTTAATTATTGTCAATTGTGTAACGTTTATTTTGACGCTTGATTGGCTTACATTTCACAAGTTTAACGTACGATATATTTGGGATGTAAATTCTTCTCATCGCATTTACAAGCGGATGCTTCGTATCATGCATACGATGTGTATATAAAATGTGAGAAAATGTTTCGCCAATGAAACTTTTTGCAACGACTCAGACATTTCTATTATGAAATATTGTGGTTGTATGACGACGTATGTTACATTCGTCCTCGAAGAGTTGTGAAAAAGAAAATTCTTCAGTGTCGTTAATTGAGGATATAATGAAGGCAAAATTGATAGGAACGTTTCATCCGTGGCGAAGAACATTATTTCATCGTGCGAGTGTTGTTCGAAAACTTCAAATGAATCTAATCTCGAGTAACTTGGGAGAAAGGTGAAGATAGAAGAGTTTCAGTAAAACTTTATCTGGAGGAATTTGATAGCAGATAACTAGAGCTGTGACGTTAAATGATAAAATTCGTTGAATTAGATTCGTGGTTTAGTTTTTTATTCGATGAGATTCATCGTTGAGGATCGCCAATATACGAATAATCAATGACTATGTAAGCGTAACAATAGTTCGGAAATGAAACGAGCATGAACCGAGTGCTCGAGCAAGACAATTATATCATTCAAGCCATCAGACCGCCACACGATTCGGTTTCGTAACAATCACCGAAGCAAAACGATTGTAAGTGGTAGAAAAACTGACAACACTTTAAACGTAGCTGGAAAATATTGAGACACGAAGCGGAGTCAAGATAAACGGTTTTTTGCACATATTTTTTTCAAATTTCCCTATTCCGAACTTTGGATTGAATTTTCGTTTCCCTCTGTAAATAGTTTCTTCAAATAAGACCTGATTTTGCGAGGCAGGCTTGGGTTGAAGATTACCTAACATGTAATGATCATATGGAGCTCTTAATAAGAAAAACTTATTTGAACGAAGATAGGTAATTGTTTTGTCATTCTCAATTTAGTGCCAATTAGCACGACCTATTGGTCGTTTGTTTTTCGTTAATAAAATGTAACAAATAATAATGATCCCTGCAATGCATTTCAATACGTCATCAAATTAAATAAGCGATAAGATAATACAGTCATAATAATATAACTCCGAGACTATAACGTAACTTTTGTTTTGTCGTCCCGTTATCGCACGCTTACCAAAACTGGTCTGTCTATTTCGTATTGTTATCAACATCATAAACGAGACAAGGTTGGTTACACAGTTAACGTTTCGACCGGTAAGATATATAAACGTGAATTATATGCTTCGTTAGCAGATGTAGCGGGAACTGGTCTGTTGACGTGATATAAACACAGCAGCATTCGGAAGTAGGAAGCTGGTTTACGTAGAATGAGAAATAAAATAATAAACTAATTTCTATTTTATTACAAGACTGTGACGAAACGAAAAGAAATATAGTGTTAGGCTTCGTTAGGTTTAAATCCCAGATAATCACGCACTGTTTCTTATCACGAATAAAGAAACGAATAATGAAAATATATGCGGCAAACGATTGATAAGAGAATCAATGTCTCGACAGTTTAGACAGCATAGATGAAACCAAATTTGTAATAGATTCCAAGTTTTCAAGGAATGTCTAAGGAATCAAATATCCCTATACATCCTTTTTTTTTTTTTAAATTTTATTTGCTATATTTGACGGTGTTGATAAAAAATTAATAATTTGCCACATGGTCACGATATTTAAATTGATGAAACCAAAGAAAAAGAACAAAATGAATCAAGTATGAGACCACATAGAAGAGAATTTGTCATTTCCTGAAGGCTTATCGTTTATCACCGACAAACCATGGCACATCCTTGAAACATCTGCTGCTCTACAAATAGGAGATATCGTCACGTGAATTATAAGAGAAAAAAGTTAGCGGGATTTAAAAATATTTTATGAACAGATTTCTGGTGATATTCGGATGAGCTGAATGATATTTTACGAAATTCCGATGAAAATTTGGAAGAAACGAGCATTAAAATTGCAACGAGAGTGAAGATTTCTCGATGTTGGTAGTATTTTCGAAGTAGGATACGCGTTCGAGAGTCTATATCACGTAATTGACACGTTAGCTACGCGTGGAAATTTTGGGGAAAGTGAACGAGAGCGTTTAAGGTAATCGAGTCAAGGCTCGTTAGTGAAAAGATCGTAAATCAGGTTATGTTTAGGACGAAGTATCAATCGTAATTTATTACTCACGCTTTGTCCATAAGCTCGCGAACTTTCCACATGTTCATCATATTGGCGATGGTTTGACCGCGTGCGGCGTGATATATTACAAATTATAATAAGAAAAACTGCCTCGACTATCCAGATGTTTTTACATTCATTTGAGCGCGTTCCAGCCACGGAGAAACGTCATCAGACGGCGGCCATCTTTCTCATCCACGTACACTTTCGCAAACGTCAAAAACTCTATACGAACACACGCGCGACGCGAACACGAAGGTGAGGCACCGCATCAACGACGAACGATCACTGACTATCACCACGCAAAGGTGTATCAAGAATTAACGAGGCGATGATTATTCGAGCCCTGATTTATACCGATCCGATTCCGTCCTGTGCCATCAATGGACTGTCGAACGAGAGGGGCGCGGGGCGAATCTTCGCGATTCCCATGCGCATCTGCCACCTGTTATTACACGCGACAACTATCGCGACGTATGTTACGACATTCGAGGATATTAAGCGATCAGCTTGATATGAAGATCCGTTGTCCTTTATTTACCATTTGACATTAATGGAAACTGCAACAAGTGACGATGACGCAGTGCAGCGGAGATTCCCCTGGAGCCGTTAGACAGGCAACCTGACGTACACGAAATCCACTGTCAGCGTAACGCAGACTATAACTACCGACAAAGTACGATACGATGCTCGTATCATTGAAAAAGAAAGGAAAAAAATATAAATGTCCCCTAAAATGTGTGTGGTATGTCGTTCACAGGGTGAATCGTGATAATGGATGTTTTTTATTGTAGGATGTAAAATGTTTGTAGAATGTAGATGTAGAATGTTTGGTAAAACGAAAGCTAGTATTTTTGAAAATAACAATGGTAGGGATGGACAGATACATGGCAATTCAACATTCGTAAAAATCACCCCAATCGTTACGAAGGAAAACTCGCAGTATCTAATGTTTCACGCTAAGACAAGGATTTTGAATGCACGAGCATATGACAATTTAAGTTTATTTCTTATTAAGCTTATTTAAGGTTATTTCTTTGCCAATTCTCCTATTCTGTAAGTTAACATAGTTAAGACGTGGTGGGTAATTCGAAAGTAATCCAAGTAATTGCAATTTGAAGGCGCGACTTCAGCACCACCTGGCGGATTTTCCCGCGACTAACACAGTGAGAGTGAAAATGGTTCCGCGTTGAATGTCAAAGCAGAGTTCTGCCGCAGCAATCCTAACCTGAATCCGACGTTTTAAGAATAACTATAAGTATAACCTTGTGTCGAATACGTTGATATTATATCGAAATATTTAACCATGAAGAGGGTCGTTCTCTTCATCAATGGCACTGATGTGAATGGCAAGGTAATCGCGAACTAACTGTAACCTCTCTCTTTTTTCTCTCTCTCTCTTTCTCTCTCTCTCTCTCGCTCTCCTCGACCATACGATGACAGTTGCCGATAAGAAGCGATAACTATACGCGAAATACGGATGACAAAATATTTCCGATTAATCGCAACGTTCGTGTAATTTTTAATAAACACAGGCAACATCGGGATTTTGACATTCTAGTTTCCTACCTTGGTGACGGAGCTTACGACGGTAAAACAGATCCGATCTAATCTGTGTCCTCATTTCACCCGTGTAGGTATTCATGGTCACGCATTCTATCGACGAACTATTAACGGCGGCAAGTTTGAAATTCGGAATGAAGGCGAAGAGGCTTTACACGCCGCGAGGTGGTGAAATAGATGAGCTTAATTTAATCAGGTAATGAAAAATGAAAAATACGAGTTTGAATGCGCTGTTGAATGGTGTTTTCAAATTCTTTTTTCTCTTGCTTCAGAGACGACGATGTTCTGTACGTTTCCGAAGGAGAGGATTTCGTGTCGACGAATCAGCGGCGCGAAAGTGAAAAAAATTCCGAATGGCTGACATTGAACGTCGGTGGTAAATGTTTTACCACGACGAGAAGTACCTTGACGAATAAAGAACCGACGAGCATGTTAGCTCGGTAATGATAAAATTCATCTGGTTACGACGAACCAGCTTCGTTCTCTTTTTCATTGTGATATTCTTGATTCTCAGAATGTTCACGCAAGGCGACGATACGCTTTGGAGAATACAGCCGAGCCAGCAAGATCAGACCGGTGCTTTCCTTATCGACAGAAGTCCGGCATATTTCGAACCACTCCTCAATTATCTCAGGAACGGACAAATGATACTCGACAGTAACGTCAATCCCTCAGGTATATGCGATTCGAAACTTCGATCTATGTTTGGCAATGAGTTTGTCTGCGCTGTGTTCCTCCCTTAATTTTTCGATACTTCAATATATTTTTGGTTCTTACAGGAGTACTCGAAGAGGCTCGATTTTACGGCATAGAAGGTGCTGTGGAAATACTCGAACCGATTGTAGCTGGATACGGAGCTAACGGTCAGGAAACTGCACCTTTAACGAGACGCGACGTACTCAAAGCCATATTGTCAACGCCGACGGTGCAAGAGCTACGTTTCCAAGGTGTTAACCTGGCTGGTTCAGATCTTTCCAGATTAGACCTTCGACACATTAATTTCAAGGTGCGTTCCGGAATAATTTTGTTCCCTCCAGTTGTAATTTGTGTGAAATCGTATATCTCTAGCAATGAATCGGATTGTTACAATCTCCGCAATCTGCATTTTATAGGGTTTCGTACGATTCAATCGGAAGGTTCTGCACGTAGTGAGATATAGGGATCATCTTATAGTTTTTTTCACCAATCTATTCTCATTTGAGATCAAATGAATTTCGACATACTCTATGGTAGAATTTTGTGAGATTTATAGATATTACCAAAAGTTTTCGCTGGGAGTCGTTCAAGAAAACGTCGAGACATTAGACAACAACTCGGTTAACATAAGTGGTGTTTGGCCCAGAGCCTGATGCCATGGACATCGGTCACTTGAATTTACCCCGTGATTCTAGCAATCCCCACCTCGATGTTCTGTATCATCCTGTTTTTCTCTCGTCTAATAACTTCGCGAAAGATCATAGCCAGGCCGAAGCGATCTTCGAGTGGATGATAAAAAGGGCATCAGGGTTCATGAAAGAAACGAGAACGTGGCAATAGCCTAGTCTTGTAAGGCTATCTCAACCTTTATGGTCTTGTCAAAGAAAAAGTCTGCGCACCCACACGTGTGTGTATTCGCGAGCGTTCCTGATTCTGCCTATCGAAGCACCTTTCTGCGCGGAGTGGAGCTTCGACGAGTTGGAAAAACAAAGTTCAAACTTTCGTCTCTCTGCGGTTCGAATTTAAATTCAATCAGCGCAATGCTTCCAAAGTCTAAAGCTCCTTGACCTGTGCATACGGACGTTATTGATTCGAATCGTACAAAAGGCTTTTCACGTTGGTTTTCGACGCGTATGCATATCGTCGAGTACCGTATAACAGAGAATACTATACATCGTGCGATAGACTCTCGTATAGTATTCGAAGCTTCAAAGGTAAAATTTCCCAATTAACAGATATAATATTCCGATAATTAGGTCCCCTATTCGCGTAAATATACCATCCGATGCGAAGAAAAATAAACCCAATTACCTATGGCGTGGCAATATGAAAGAAAAAAATAATAAATCCGTCTACATCCATTTTTACAAATTTTCGCATCTACCTATTTTCATTAAAAAATAACGAATAAATAAATAAATAAATAAATAAATAAACAAATAAACAAACAAATAAACAAATAAACAAATAAACAAACAAATAAATAAATAAATAAATAAATAAATAAATAAACAAATAAATAAATAAATAAATAAATAAATAAATAAATAAATAAATAAATAAATAAATAAATAAATAAATAAATAAACAAATAAATAAATAAACAAATAAATAAATAAACAAATAAATAAATAAATAATTATTATTAAAAAAATACTTTCTTTAATTAAAATAAAAAAACGATTTCGACGACTCTGGCAGATAGAAGCTATTGAATCCCGTAAAATGTGAGTTTTTTCTTCTTCTAAGCGACACTCGAAGAATTCGTAGGGGTAATTTCATAATATATCAAAGCTTTTGAGAAATTCCACGCGAGAAATTGCCTCGCGGCTCGAGCCTGTCATGGAAATGAGTTTGGTCGTTAAACGTAATTGCTTCTCGACTAGCGAACCGGTGCCTCCTTCCAATTCCATGGCTGCGGCGATTGCACCGATTGTAAGTACACGCGCGATCAATCATACCGTAACGCGACATCGAACGTTATTCCCCCGCAGATACCTACCACAACTACGACTCGCTCGTCCAACTTTCTCGACTCGCGAACCTACGGATAACGGAGATAAGCGTAGAATTCGCGGACGACAGAGCCCAATAATAATCCGGCCGGACGAAGGTATTGCTGAAAGGAGCCCGCATCCCCGCGACTTACCTTACTAATTGAGACACCGCGAGTCCTCGGGTAAGAGTCGAAAGCTCGATATCGATTCCCACTCTCACGCTTCTTATTCACCTTTGATCAATCTTTTCAAACTCCCGGAGGATACCTACTTGACCCGAATATATCGGCATTCGATGCATCGCCCACCAAAGACTTTTCTCGTACCTTTATCACGAACGCTCGACGCTCCCAGCCGCTCCCATGCAATCGATCGAACGTTTCCCCGACCCGGCCACGGAATTCCTATGAAAACAAGAAAAAAAAAACAAAAAAAGAAACAAAAAAAAAACAAGAAGGAAAAACCATGAAACACATCAATCAGGAAGCGAGTAAACGAGCGATCGATCAAATAAGTTAACGAGCAAACAGCCGGACGAAAGTAGGTACCGTCACGCGTTTGCACGAGTAAACGAGCAAATCAGAGATTTAACAGGCGAAAAAACGAGCCACGTAGAAAGTGATATTATTAAATTATATCACGTTCCTTTCAGTTTCCTCAAGTCACGTCTCTGACATTCGATTGTTCTCGGGGAACAAGCACAAACTACTTAGCATCCGGCTGGTTCAAAAAAAAAAAAAAAAAAAAAAAAAAAATGTCAATTTTATTAAGATAACTAATTGTTTATCATTATTTGAAGTGCTGCTGAACGTAACTCGAGTATGTATAATGTTGTAAATTGAATTAAATGTAAATTTTTTTGTTCGAGTTCAGCTCAGTATTTTAACGCGCGAATGTGGGGCTTAAAACGTGTGACATAATTAATTTAGGGAGAAAAGGTCGAAAATTGCGTTTGGTAATTCGCGCATGTTGCTGTATTGCCTCGTAAAGGATTTAGCTTTCAGCGCCGAGACGCGATGCGCCGAGGCTCGATCGTATTCTGCCGCGGGCCAACGCATCAATTTTATCTCGACTTTTCCCCAAAGTTATATAGTTATCGAAGAATCGTTAACTCGACGAGTTTTCCTTTCTTCGAGTCTCGGAGGCTCGAGACGATACCGACGTCTGGTTTTTTACGACCGGTCTCTTCGTAGCTGCGACTCGAATGATGTTCGCAACGCTGAATTCACGAATCTCTCTTGTCGACCAAGCGTGCTTTTTCGTCTCGGTAGTGATTTTTCATTCCAAAACCACCCAACATCCAAGAACAGTTATTTCCAAAACGGACCACGTCCCTGAACATTTTTCAAAATTGGAAAAATAATAAACATCGCAAATCTCGGTTTAACCTTTTGTGAGGACTTCAGTTTTCGTTATTACATAAAGCATTAGCTTTTATTATTCCTTTCCCAAAGAACTCCTCGTCCAGTAAAACGATAATCACCTACACGATACTCTTGTCAACTCAATTCTCATGTACTGCTCTCCTATCTGCTCACCGCACACTTTAAGCAATAAAAAAGAAAAAATTCCTAAGATATTTATCAAATTCAAATGAGTTATTTGGATCATGATTCTACAATAAAATCAACGTTTCTACCATCCAATATATTCCTAAGTCGAATGATCTACTTCTTCCCTCTACAAATAATCTCTCTAGTCTATTTTTTCTAAAAGATAGCAAGTATTCATTGGGAAACCCTACGAATCCAATCTTATGCATTTTTCTCCATCTACCACATCAAGACAATATTGGACCTCGTTAAATACTAATTCAAGACCTCAAATAATTTTAGGAAATATTCGGATGCTCCATATCTAACAAACTTCCAGAGTCACTCTAGTCTCAATTTTTCTTTGTCATAAATTTGAATTTAATTATCCACGTGAATTATAACTACTACTTTGCACCTTGAAAAACACTTTTTTTTGTCTACAAGGACTGAGAGTCCGTTTATTAACCCTTACTGGTCACTCGGGGTTGATTCAACCCCAGCGGTTTTTCGAACTGCGCTACCTCCTAGAGTATTTGTGAAAATGGGACATGTGTCGTCATCTGTGGGTAGTTTGAACCATTTTTCATCATAAAATATCGTTCGGCATAACAAATCTGGCGTATCATTTTTCCGCACTTCAGACGTTCAAATAAATATAGTTTTTGGAACGGCCACTAATTTATTCTCACCCACCTGAAAGTATGCAATTTCAGATTTATGAAACGATTTTTTAAATTTTTTTGGTTGAAAATTGAAGTCTCTGCATGGCTTTTCATGAAAAAAGTCATATTTTACGATTTTTTTTTCGACTTTTCTTTTTTGGTATTAAGAATTACACGACTTGAAAATAACTGACATGGCCTTACGCATAAAGGTTGACATTACATTGTAGTATTTTGATATAATTTTTTTTCAATTTTTTAGTCATTTATCACTTTCCAAAGTGAGTGGGGTTGATGACACCCCATGTGACCATCACGTCAAAATCCGGAGGTGTGACCATTAAGGGTTAATAACAACAACAACAACAACAACAATAATTCTAATAATAACAACAACAATAATTTTACTACTACTAATAATAATAATAATAATAATAATAATAATAATAATAATAATAATAATATTCGTTATTCGAGCTTTGTTTGGCATTCGAAGTCGCAGAGGGTTCGGATGGAGAGACGAATCAGGCTCGTTTGTTGGTTGCAAATGAAAAATGACGGTAAACCTTCGATCGTCCACCGTTTCGAAGTTTGCTTATCTTTTGGAAAAGTCGCAAAGCTCGAGGCGACCTGTATATATATATATATATAGACGAGGTTGGTTCGGCTTACTTAGGGAAACAACGTCGAGTTGTTACTCGGGCAACTTTAATCATAGGCAAGCTCGCCTCGACGGGGGGATAACTTTTGCGAATCCGATACGAAATCCTCCCACGGGGAATAAACGAGTGGGAGGAAAGTTTCGAATAGTTTCGAGTCAGAAAACATTTATCTGCAATCGTTCCGCGGAACGTCTCCGTTTTATCCGATAATTATTGATTCAATAATTATTGATTCAATAATTATCACGTAATTATTGGGGTCATCGCGTTGGCAATCTCGTTGGGCTAGGTGTAAATTACGCAGACATTTTTCCTCCAGTAAATACCCAACGCGAGAATATCCCGCTTTTCGAAGAATTCCCGGCGAGAAATTTCAACTTTCAACGAGACCTTCAACATTTTCTAGTGAAAAGTCAATCTAACTTTTTCCAGGCGAATGCGCGCCCCGGAACAGTGGGAGTTTTTAGAGCTACGCCGAGGCAGGGTGAAACGGGCGATGGGACGAGGGGAAGAAAATTAAAACGATTTTCCGATCGCGTATTTTATTGTTCTTGTATAACTGCACGCTTGCAATTAAAAGTCAACGAGAGGATCAAGGGCATCTCGTTACGAATTTTCCAATTACGCGTTCTCGACGTGGTTTGTTTTTTCGACGCTACTTCACGCCCGTTTGTCGCGTACCCACCTCCTCAGCCACGTTCTTGGCGATCTCGAACTTTGCGCGTATCACGTGTCAAAGACCAAGTACCAATATCCTGGGGCGCTCGATGCGGGTAATGCGCGATCTCGATGGGTATTTCTATCGGCGCTTAGAAAGTATCTTCCTAGTTTATCCTTTGTCATGTGGTTCAGTTAATATTATGACGCGTAGAGTTAACACACAAATTTCAATTCCTCCTCGCATAGGATATTACGAATTACGGTCGCTCCTGCGTGTCGCCATGTCGGAATCTGGAACGTAATCGCTTCGAAGAGCGATCAATGAATTATCATTGCGACCATCCGAGACAGCAAATACATTTTCAGCTCATTCGCGAAATGAAAAGTAATTCTACGCGGTGAAAAAAATTCCTTCATAGTGTAAAGTGTAAACCTTGTTGCGTAGAATACTTAACATTTAAGTGCATTGAATAAGACTACAAAGTACCTACAACTGTACTACCATGTACACAGTACAAAAATTTCCGTCACTGTGTAAAGTGTACAAATTTTGATGCAGAATAGTCAACATTTTAGCGTGTTAATTCGACACATTTTTTAGCGCTGATCTCACAGTCCGTTTGTCAACACGCAACAGTGTTATGTGATACCAGAGTAACACTTTTCAAATGGTACTCCTTTGCGTTACGTGTCACTCTTAACACAGAACTGTGTCACTCCATCTCTACACACGAATCGTGTCGACATAGCACTAATTTTTCGTAAAAAAGTCGACACAAATTTTTGTGTTAAATTCCACTGTGTGCATAAAGGTAGTTCGCACCCATTGTCACGATGGAATTGAGAGCTTTCTTGTACATCTTTTGTCCCGCGCGGCAACAAATTTCCGTCAGGGTATAAAGTGCACAAAATGTTGTGTAGAATATTTAACATTTTAGTGTGTTGATTAGTGTTCTTCTCACAGGCCGGTTTTCAACACACAAACATGTTATTTGGTACCGAAGTAACACTTTTTAATTGGTACTTCCACTCTCGTTTGTGTTACTCTTAACACGGAGCTGTGTTTACCTTAACACTATGCGCGGAATGTGTTAAAATTACACTAAATTCGTGTAAAAAAAAGTCGTTCACTAATTTTTGTGCTAAATTTGACGCATATTCTTGTGGTGTGTTTCTAACATGGTCGCGATTGAATTGGGACTGCGATGTGCTTTCTTGTACATCTTCTGTCCTGCAGTGTAAAAAAAGTTGCGTTATAGTGCAAAGTGTAAAAAAAAATCGTACCAAATATCTTAGAAATTTGTAAAATTGAGTAAACAAAAATGTTGACGTGATACGTTAAAGTGGAGCTTAAAGTTGGAATGAACGAGTCAAAACACGCGAGAGTATGCAAATAAAAAACAAACCTCTCTCATCGCAGAACCGTGTTATCTATTATTTGATAGATAACGACAGTCGAATAGCTCTCGGCTGTTGTCGTATCTCTCTCCGTTTACCTCCGGTACCGGCCACCTCGTTGCACGCTTTGATGTGGATTTCAAAGTTTCTCTATTACTGTAATATTCCCGGACTTTGGATACCCGGCACGTCGTCAGAGTCAGGCATCTTTGATCCTACCTCCGCGAATTCACTTCCACCCATCAGCAAGTTCCGCGTCGTCCGAATGCTAGATCAAAACGGTCGACGTATTCGCCAAAACGTAACAGCCCAATTCTTCGTTCACGTGAAAATCCCTAACCGATTTTCGTACCCTCGCCATTTCGTCATTCCTCTCTAAAGCATTCGATGCTTCATATTCATCGAGTCCACAGTCACAGCGGGACACCAGTGTCCCACCTAGACACTATCCACTTTTTAACGTTTATTCGCAGCTTGTTATCGATTTCGTGGCAGTTTTTCGATTCCTACCTTCCCAAAAACCCGATAAGTATTAAAAAAAAAAAAATAATAATATGGCCAAATTATTTAAAATAATTATTGTTTATAACAAATTAGTACTAAAAAACCAGCAGAACTTCCATATACGAAATAGTAGCTAAAACCACCTGAAAATGTGTATACGGAGCTCTTTATGGCCGCCGATCACGAATTCGCTGTGAATTTTTTGAAATTCAAAATGGCGGATTCAAAATGGCCGACAAAAATGTTGAAATCTGGCAATTGTTCCCTGAAGTTTGGTCTGTAAGAGCTTCCCAGGTCGCTGATTACGCATCTGCGGGCGCGATTTTGAAGTACAAAATGGCGGGTTCAAAATGGCGGGTTCAAAATGGCCGACAAAAATGTTGAAATCCGGCAATTGTTCTCTGAAGTTTGGTCTGTAAGCGGTTCTCAGGTCGCTGATTACGCATCTGCGGGCGCAATTTTGAAGTACAAAATGGCGGATCCAAAATGGCTGACAACAATGTTGAAGTGTGGTTATTTTTTCTGAAAGTTGGGGTATAGGGGATTTCGAGGGCGCTGATTCGTAATCGACAATCTCAGAAATTCGTATGGGTTCAGAAAATTTCGTAAAAAAAAGGATGGCCGACGAAATTCGAGAGCGAAAGGGTTAATCTGATTGGAAAATGGTAGGCAAGCGATCAATACCTTCTCGTGTAATAGTTTCAACCCAACTGCTGGTTCGCCCTGTTCAGTCCTACCTTCAGCGGTATAAATGGGTCGAAAATTAGCGGGGAGCAGTGATTTCGTATCGCGATATTTCATCGCTTGGTAATTTATACGCCGTGGAATTTCGTAGGTCGATGTGTTCTCCTTATTTAGTAATTGCGTTATCTCTCCTCGTAACGCCGCGTTCGAGTCGGAACCGAATTCCCTCGTAGTTCTGCTCCGAGCGCGCCGAGTTACCATTCGACTAAATTCTGACGTGTCCGCGTTCCGCGAATTAATTCGATCCATTTATGTCTCGTTGATCGGAATGGGATTCCCCGCCCTCGCGGTGGATGCTTTTGCCGTTTGTAACCGCTTCGTCGAGAACGAGACGGCAGTTTCGACGGGGAAAAGGGTTCGAGTGGCTAGTCGATTAAGACTAAACTGCCGTACGTCGTTCGGTGTAATCCTAGAGGGGAGCTCGCAATTATTCAAGGATCCTGGAACCACCCTGCTTGCCTACTCTCTCGCCCTCGCCTCTTTTTCTCTCCGACTATCCGTATCCCTTCAGCCATTCGAATATGCGCATACGTTTATTCGGGAACGTACACCCGAGAGTCGCAAACTTTTGGGAATTTCTGAATAACTCGACAACTCGAGCTAACTTCGGCGTAAGATATGCCAGAAGAAGGCAATCAGTGATCGCAAACAATTGAACATCTGAATCATGGAAATCGTCGCGCGTTGCGTTTTCCGCGTAATTTCTCCCTTAGAATCGATTGTTGCGGTCAGTTTTTCGGAACAACAACTTCAATCCGTTGAAAAACAGTCGTCTAACAAAAAAAAGCTCTTTAACAAAAGCAGGGTAATGCAATTACGCGACAATTAATTTCAGTACGCCAATCTTCGCGGTTGTAAATTGTTCGGCACAAATCTGTCGGGATGCAATTTGGAGCGAGCAGATTTGTCCGGCAGCAACATGGAGGGCGCGCAGTTGTTGTGCGTGAAAATGCTCTGCGCCAACTTGGAGGCCGCGAATTTGCAGAGCTGCAACTTCGAGGACCCATCGGGGCTGCGAGCGAACATGGAAGGAGTGAACTTGAAGGGTGCGAACCTCGAGGGCAGCAACATGGCTGGCGTCAATCTGAGGGTCGCTACGCTGAAGAACGCCAAACTGAAGAACTGCGACTTGAGAGCCGCCGTTTTGGCTGGCGCTGATCTGGAGGTTTGTTACAGCTCGTTTCAGTTCACGCGCGTTGCTTGTTCAGTAACATTGATATCTCCGTCTTTCCTTTCGCAGTCCTGCGATCTTTCCGGATCCGACCTTCAGGAGGCGAATCTGCGGGGCGCTAATCTGAAGAATGCGGCCTTCGAGCTGATGCTGACTCCTCTTCACATGTCGCAGACCGTCCGATAATACAGAAATCCGCGGGAACGGAAATCTGCAGAAAAAAATCATCCCAATATTCGGAATTCGGAATTGGCAATTGGCAATAATTTTCGAAACGCTGTACAAATTTTGGAATACAGCGATCAACGTGTAGAGATCAGGAAAATGGCGTCAGACCACCTAAAAAATTTGATACACGTTTTTTTCAATTCATTTACAATTCAGAGCTTAAAACGATTTTGGAAAAAAAATCGTAATGGATAAAATCACATACTCTCAATGTTTTAAAAAATGTAAGTATTTTTTTTAGGCAACAATAAACTCAATCATGTTTATAGTTCTCAATTTTCACATTTTTATACAAGTGGAGAGTGCAAAATATTTAGAAAAAAAATGTATCTCGTTTTTTTAACTATCGCAAACTACAGATGAATTTGTTAGAGATAGACAACAACTTGTACGCCTGGTCAACAGCCACAGAAAATTATTTAGAGTCTTAAGAGCGAGGTCAGCTTAATTAGGTGAAAAAAGGAATTTTTTTACGGTGATACAAGTAGTGCTAGTTACTTTACTTAATTTTCGAAGCGAATTATTTGAAGAAGTACTGTACACAATTTTCAAACTATCTGTAGTCTAGTAGATTTTTACTTGTGGTGTACACGGACTTAAAAAATGATAAGTTTGAGAAAAGAGCTTCAAAGACAATTATTTTATACTTACATAGAGTCGTCGATGCTAGGTCCATACAGCAAGGAGCTTTCGCCTTTGGAGAGATTTTGCTAGTAAGCTAATTGAGCAGATATAAAAAATCGGTCCGAGCAACAAACGCTCAAGTGCTCGTCGATTTAACAACTTTGTTGCTATGTTGTACATTCGTTTAAAAAAAATTTAAAAAATGGCAACACCTTGTTCTCCTACGTCAAGGAGAGCGTCGTGCGGTCTGCTCTACAGCAAAAAACGTATCTAGAGAACCATCGACGGTAAGATTGTCGAGGGCGTGGTAAAATCAGCGAGGAGATAGCTCGGCAATCTTCGATAACGAGGTACAATAATAACGGCGACCCTCGGGAGAGAAAAAAGTGATGAAAAAAAAATGCATGCCAGTGTTTTTTGGTTAATTAGGTACATCGTTCCACGAGGCTCGACGTGGCGTAATACAGCGGCGAATGAGAAAGTTGCGGCGGAACGAGATCGGCGAACGGAAACGGGAGGTCGCAATCGTTTTGGAGAAAGAGCGAGTAGTAACGCTACCAGCTCCTCCGTGATTGCGTGATTCGTCCCTGTCGTGATAAAACGTCCCACTTTAATTGGCTTCCACTGGAATCTAGCGCGCTAAATTCCCTTATTCCGGATGGTGATCGTTAAAACTTTCATCAAAATGTAAATAGTTTCAGGACTCGCTCCAGTTTCCAACCCTCAAGAACTTCGACATTCGCTTTCGTACCTAATTGTAAGCGTGACCTGTCAAACTTGCATAACAACCTTCTCGTTCTTCTCGTTTTTTGTGGCTTTTGATTATCACCACTTGCGAAAAAAAATTATATATAATTATGCGTAATTATATTTAAACAAATTAGTTGGATATCATTATACATAAATTTTTTACAATTATAAGGGGCCAATTTTCTGTATTCAGGGTGGGCCATCCTAATTGATGCTCTCAAATCCCTTTCAAGATAGCAGGTAAAAAAAGTTGTTCGCGACAATTTTTTCTCCTGTTAAAATTGACCTTGTATCAAGTTTTCAAGGTCAAACATTTTTTTTAATGGGAACCCCTATTTTTGGCGACGGTTTCTGGAAGAGTGGAAAATTTCTCGTTCGAAATCATACTTTCATTGTCTTGAAATGACCTTTAGTGGGAAAAATCAGCGTAAAATATTGAAAATTCGCTGAAAACCCTCCTTTTTGATTTTAAGGAGGCAATTTTGAGGGTTATTTTATAGTCAAAGTAATTTCTTACGTGAATAATCTCACTTATCTTAAATATTACCGCAGCGTTACCTAGAAACAACGACGTGGACGTAGTACGTTCCGTTTCCTTTGGGGTGCTTGACTCGGGTTCCGCTCAGGTTCAAGGTCAAGGCTCTCAAAGTCATTGGCTCACAATCTCACTGAAGCATTTGCTCGCCCGCAATCCGCAAAAGCTCGAAGAAAACCGTTTTTGGGTGAATTTGCAGTACTCCACCTCAATTTGACCTACTCAAGGTCATCCCACAAAATTGCCAAATACCATTTCGAATTCAAAATTTTCCGCTCTTCCAAAGAAACAAATCTATTTTTTTGCATAACTAACACGCTCCAATTTTATAAGAATAAAAAAATTCGAGAACACATCTTTAAATTTTTTAAAACATTGGAAATATGCCATTTCATTCTTTTCAACAAATACTTTGTTTTGTTCTCGAATCGGTTGTAAATTTTAAATCCCAAATATATTGATAGGAAGATTTTTTATGCAATTTTTTGAGGAAATTTCCCCACGCTTAAACGCATATTCACAGATACGCTCGTCGTCGCCCATGTCTGACCACACGCGCGGTCGTACTACTGAAAAAATTGTACGCTCGTTCCCCAACGAGAATCTCTCTATTTATTTTTCTTCGCGTTTCCCTCGGCTTCAACCCAAATATCTTGCTGCCTTCTGCGTCGAGCTGCTGTTCCACTTTGGTAAAAAAAGATTCGAACGTCCATCCCAGCTGATGCTGTAGATTTTTTTTTTTTTTTTTTTTTTTTTTTTTTTTTTTTTTACCAAATACGTACAAGCAAATTTCGTCGAGAAAGTTCGCGAGTTGGCAAGCAGTTTGGCTACAGTCTTTTTACTTTGTGAAGGTTCAGCCAAGTTTTGGTTCGTTTATTAAAGACTCGAGCGGATAATTTTGACCTTGCAAATAAATGAAGTGACCTCTAAATGTTGAAAATAAACGATTCGCCGTAAAGGAATTATTTTTTTTTCGAGCTCTCCGATGTGCCAAGAGATGAGCAGAACTTTGTTCCAATTCGTGCAACCACGAATATACATGTACATTCGGCGAGATCTCGACAGTCAAGTGTACGAAGAGTCGTCGTCGTAAATTAAGACGCCGTACCTTTGACTCCATTGTCGTGGCGCGACCTCGCGCTAACAAGAAAAGAGAATCGTTCTTGAATATTTCAGCCCTTTCGACACGTTCCTTTTCATCGTGCCGAGCTATTTGTTTCGGAATCAGAGCACTCTATCGCGATTTTCTCACCTTCTTCTTCTCCCAAGGAGATCCTTCGAGATTATGCAAATATTTTTCAACCTCGGCCCAACAAGCTTTCATCGCTTTTCAGCTTGTCTTGCAAAATAGAGTCGCTCTTCTTGCCTCGTACTTATAGCGCGCCCCGTCTACGACAAAGCCTCTTTATCCACCTTCGGTTACACCCAAATGTGGGAAATATCGACGAAACGATAACGCGCACGTCAACCAAAATATTCACTGGACTCGTTCGAAAATGATCATCCGACCCGCCCTCCGATTTTTTGGTACGCACAAAAAATCTCGACCGAATCTGACCGACGACGAGAAATTTCGATCAGTTCAGGGATAAGTAAACGTGGAAGACATTTTTTTTTAAAGGATGTTTTACCAAGGTGTTGATAGTTGCAATAGTGGTCCTCAACGCAATCTAAAAGTATGTACGCCGTTAACACACACGTCACGTTTAGTAGATGGTATCTACTAGATGCAGGTGACGGTATGTCTGAATAAAAAGTCTGTGATCACTGAAATGAAGTCGTACAGTTTAATTTTCGTTTTTAAATATTCTACCAAAATGAGAATAAAATAATACGTCTGCGTCGGTGTAAATAGATGCGACGTAGCTTTTGCGAAAGAAAATGTCCGCGATCGGGCAGCGTGGGCATTTTCTTTTGCTCAGATTACAGAGAGGTATGGATATATTCTAATTTTTGCGGGACTATCAAAGACGGTTGCATAAATTGAGGCTTCTAGTTTCAAAACGAACCGCGTCACTATTTTGGCAATTTTTAGAATCCAACAGATTCTGCAAGTCCAAAGTGATGTTTATCGGGGGGACGAAGTATAAGGTTCGAAACGGACAACGTCACGCGAGCGAATGAATTCGCGCAATGTGACCACAACTGCGAGGACACTGATTTGGTGGTGTAAAAATTGTGGCTTTTAACACTTTACCAAAAGTTTCGACGACGTTTCATTTTTCTTCTACTTTAGTATAGTTTTTGTAACTCGAACGAAATTGGAAACAAAAAATGAATGGTGATTTTTTATTTCGAGACCCACTACGTCCAAAAACACTTGTTTTCAAAACGGACTACATCCATGAACATTTTTCAAAGCTGGTTACAGAACCGACTACATCCAGCAGGTTGAAATCAAAACCAACTACATCGAGACTCAAATTGCTAATAATTTGAGAATTAAAAATCGCATCGCATAGATGCTTTTTAAATAAAAAGATGCATAGATAAAAACTTTTTCATCGTAATTTACAATTTGATTTTCAAAATCGACAACGACGAACCTCGTGATGACAGTACGATATTTCACGTGACGCGGCGTTGTTTTACTTGGGAATCGAAGGTTTCCGCGAGAGTCGTGAACGAGCGACGGAGATCAAGCGCTAAACGCGGTTATGGCACGAGGACAAACTTGGACGAAATTAGATCCGGTCGCGTGCATAATGCAGCGGTGAAAACTCTTTCGTTTTGGAGGTCAGATGCTGCGAGTCGATAGAACGGGTCTGACGAAGCTCGTACGTGACTACTCGCCGGTGCCCCGAGCTCTGCTCGCACCACTCGACGTGCCAGCTATACGTAGAGCTCTACGAGGCGATACGCGTGCTCCACGCGACACACCGAGATAAGAACACCAGCGCCAAGGTCCTTTTTTTCAAGACGAAGAACGAGACGAAACGGTGTCACTGGGCGAGCGAACACCCGAGCTCAACCCCTTTAAGCAATCCCGTTGACCCGCATTTCGCTTCGTTGCATCGAGCACGCGACGTAGGACTGAATTTTTTTTTAAAAGAGTAGAAATGCGATCGTTTAAAAATCATTTACGAGACAATTACATTAAAATCACCCTTCACAAAAACTGGCCCAATTTTGCACCCAGACGCACGTGCCGGAAAAATCCCCAAAAATTCCGATCAGTTTCTCTGGCGATCGTAAAGCTGTATTCCGAAGCTGATAAGAAAAATGCCCTGCAAGTTTCATCGAAATCGAAGAAATTAATTGAATTCCGCGAGTTTGGGAACTGATCAAAGCGTTCCACGTTACGAATTAAAAATCAGCCGCGAGCGAGCGCGAGGATAGAGAATTCGAAGCTTCTCGAATCGAAAAGCTCGATGCTTAGAGTTGTTCTAACCGACAGGCAAAGAAAATGGTATGGTTTTTTGTCTCGGGTGGCTTGGGTCGTTTTTTTTCCCCAGTGTTTTCCCCACTTTTCACGTACCGATGATCCTTGTTTCGTTTACTCGAATTTCAGCGAATATTTTCGGGGACGGAAAGCAAAACGACGAACGTCCTCGAAGGCTTGCCGGATACAGTTGTTTACGGTGGTAAACACGAAGACAGTATCAAGAACAAAGGAGCCATCCGATCCCTCGGGACACGACGTTACATCGTCCTGTTTTACATGATAAAAAGAAACGCCAGTCTCGACGTCGCGACGACCGAAGTAAGTTTCGCCGCAATTTCCATCGATCGTTCGTGTTTCTCGGGCCAAACTCCAACGGCAAAAATTTATTGCGACGAAATAACGAGCATCGAGACATTCTGTCGAGATTATTTCCAAAACAAAACTAATTATCATCTGTAACCGTTGTAAATTATTAAGTAAAAGAGCGAGAAATAAAACTGAAAGAAATTCGAAATTCCGTAACGAATTATCTCTCACTATCGAAAACTATTATTTTCTCCATTATTCATAATGATGAAGATCATAATAAGCATTAATTTTACTAGTCATATCTAGTTGATTATTATAGTCATTTTCATCATTACGTATAATTGCAATAATTTCAATAAATGTATACACCATAAATATATAAAAAATGACCCTGTATAATTGTATACAATCATACAGCGTGTTAGAAAAGCCTGGAAACGGCCAAATATCTCGAAAACTAAATGTTTCTCAGAAAAATGTTTCGAATCAATGTTGGAGGGTTTTAAAATTTCTATTCAGTGATCAAATTCGTTTGACCTTGAATAGAGGCGTCAAGGTGAAATTGAAACCAACATGATTTTTTTATACACAATATCTCATTTTTTATGGCACAGTATTAAAGATGGTGGTGAGACGTTTCCAATACACTACTTGAAGACCTATTTCTGTTGGAAATTGCCTGAGTTACGAGCTTTGGAACTTACAGTGCCGACAGCACTAGTGTTATCCAAGATGCACCGCGCGGAGGCTACATGTTCGGCACTAATGCGGGCGGCATGTCGCGGCACCGTAAGCTCTAAAGCTCATAACTCGGGCAATTCTCAATGAAAATAGGTAATCAAGTAGTGTTTTGGAAACGTCTCGCTGCCATCATTAATACTGTGCCATAAAAAATGGGGTATTCTATTCAAAAAAATCATGTTGGCTTCGATCTCGCCTTGACGCCTCTACTCAAGGTCAAACGGATATGATCATTGAATAGATCTTTTGAAACCCTACAACATCGGTTTGAAATATTTTTCTCAGAAGTGTCTCGTTCTCGAGATATTAGACCGTTTCCAGACTTTCCTAACACCCTGTAGACAATTATATTCATACAATAGTTGTATAATTGTTTTAAAAAATATGTTACAAAATGGCCCTCTTTTTGGAAAAGGGTAACTTTTTATCTATATAATTATATGGAATATTATACATAATTGTAAATGGATTTATAATGAATCTAGATTCGTTATCTTTATCCATTATCGACGACGATCGTGAATATGTCACCCGATCGATATCGCGCGATCTAGTTCGCATACGCTTCGTTCGCAATGGTTCACGGAATCTTTTGAGCCCGTATCGTTGTTAGCCCCGCCGGAAATTGGTCCACGAGGGACTGCGAGTTTCCTAGATTTCATCTAGAGCTCCGCGCGTTAATCGAGACTTTATCCGACATTCGAATTCTTCCGCTCCGATAGCTTCGACTACGAGGGCAAAGTTCCCTCCCTCGTGATGATCGTGCCCTCAGATCCATGTATTTACAAATTCCATTACACACTCCTTCCTACGTTTCCCAAATTTTATACCTACATGCCAACACGAGTCTGGGAATTTCTCGCCTCGCTGTTCTCGTCTCCTACAAAATAAAATTAAGGGAGTTTCCTACCCTTACAATTCTCGAAAAATCAATTTATTTCATATCTTCCAATAGTACACCATTCAAAAAATATCTAAGCATCGAAACATAAAGTTTCAGGTCGCCACAACGAGAGCTGTATTTATTATCAATACGCCAGTTGGATGTGCTTATTTTTATGCACATTGCGATTGTGAGAAACATGCACAATTTGGACTTTCGCGACGAGCTGAAACTTTATGCTTGCACGCTTCCTGCAGAATGTTGCCTTCGCTAGACGTAAACAAAAACCTGCTCAAAATGTTCGTTTACCAGCACTACTCACGTCTATATTCAGCATCATCGTTACGTGATTTAAAAAGCTGCTAACAGCTGTGCACCAGAAATGATACTTTGACAAACGAGGCCGCGTCGCCCACTCACCATGATTGCCTATCAATCGCGAGTCCCAGACACTGATCCGTCAGATCGCAGCAGATAATAACGACGATCAATCCACTGGACGAATTGATTCGCGAGGATATCGACCTACCATAACTATCGGCAGCTGTTCGTTTTCGGTTTAGCTGTCGGTTGGCGAGTGGTCGCATCGGAACAATTTCCCTGTAAATAAGTAAACGCGTATTACCTACGAAAATTGCATCGTAGAAACGTTTCAACGTCGATGCTTCACATTTCTCCGCATAAAGCTCCTCCTCCCGTGTACACTGACAGAGTGAAATTTCAGTGCAGACAAGTACAATAAAACGTCAGAATGTTACAATTTAACTGTTTCAATTTTGGGTATTTTTCACCCAAAACTAAGAAAACTAAAAAACATGCTCATCTCCATTTTTCACGACGAGTAATTTGCTACCAGGCAAATATTTTTGCGGTCAGTATTTTTAGGCTGCCCGAAATATCGTCGATATAATTCGCGGATTCCCCGTTTTTTTCAAAAGAATCGACCAGAACTAGAAATGTTCTCGTTCGAATAACTCAGAAGCGTTATTGTATTTTTCTCTCGCGAAATAGGATTACTCGCCGGAATTTGGTCGCGGTACGTTTTACGACGGTATATATTTGCGGAGAATTTGCATTTCGACGGGGACCTCCGAAGAGTCGAGACAACGTCTGTGGAATCAACTATTCCGAGCTTAGTAGTGCTCTGAAATCAAATCGCCATAAAAACTGCTCCTTCCACTGTTCGTTCATTCGTTCGTTCCAACCATTGTTAGTCGTTGTTCGTCATCATTGCTGCGACGAATATTCGTCGGAAAATTAAATCCTCGAGTCAGAAAACATTCGGTATGATTTTCTCGAGCGCAGACATTTTCGATTGGCGAAAGCGGCGGAATTTTTCGAAATTGGATCATCACGCGATTAATTATACAATCGTGCAAATGGACAGGGATTAATAACAAGTAACGGGTATTTCTACGGTATAATCTCGTCGCGATATTGAAATTGGACAGAGCAAATAACGAAGGTTGAAATTGAAACGCTCGCGATGGAAAAGGTTAAATTGAATTCGACTCGATTCGCAGATAATAATCTGTGATAATAACTCGTTCCGGGGTTTTAACAGTGGAATAAATTTCGTCGTAAATATAATCGAATGCCGTGACACCAGACGATGAGCCTTCTCATCGATAACGACGCGTTTCTTCGCTGATTGAAAAACTAACGGAGGACGGAAAATGAAGAGGCAGGTAGTCACCTTCCCTCCGAATATCGTACACTACACGTTCTTCACCCTCGTCTCGCATTTCACCGGTTTACAATTTTCAAAAAATCGAACAAAAATAAAGTGTTTCCCATTTAAGTAACATGGAAAAAATGCGTCTTTAAAATTCTAAATTTCGTAGCTCGACAACGAGTTGCTGTAAATAGATGATCAAGGCATGTTTTTGTAGCCAATAAAACGCTCTACAAAAAAGGTCTGAATAATGTTTTTCGTAGGTCAAGTCGTTTCAGAGATATCGAGCCTTAAGAATAGAGTTACTCAGGCGTATATCTCGGAAACGGCTCGACTTACGAAAAATGTTGTTCCGACCTTTTTTGTAGAACGTTCAATTCCCTACAAAAACATGCCTTGATCATTTCCTTACAGCGACTCGTTGTCGAGTTACAAAATTCCAAACCTTGAAGACCAATTTTCCCCATGTTCGACGATAGGAATTTGCGATTCGCCACTGTATATATCACTGTTAAGGACTCATATTTTGACAGTGTCTTTGTCTACCTATTCTCTCACGATTTTCCATAGTTCTTTAATAAAAAAATATTCGATTTTTTTGGAACACTCTAATTAATATTCATAGAATGTGCGAGAACCAAAGTCATTAAATCTAAATATTCTTGATTCGTTCGTTTTAGACGCACCGTTATCGAGAGATCAACGCCACCAGCAACACATATACATACTTTACGAGGAGTTAAGTTTGCCTGTTATGTTTCTGTATAAAAAATGTGTACAATCAATTTAAAAAAAAATTGTTTTACATATTTCCAGAGTGTATTTATTAAGCTCAACAAATTTCATATCAACATTTGTAATAATAGATTTTTTGGAAAATGTACAGTGAAGGTCTTTTTTTGAGCACGTGGACCAGCATGTATCTAATAATTATTTCTTACCTACTGACTTATAAATAAACCAGGTGACAAAAATTTCACAAGTATTTACTGACCGTTAATGTGGAACATGATAATGATGCACACGAATATATTGCAATATTCAATTATTTCGTGAATAATTTCCAATAATAATTATAAAATGGTTTTAAAATCAATCAATTAAAGAAATAGATAGACAAAGAAATAGCAGGAAGAGACGTTGCAAATGATTCCCTACAGGCGAATCCTATTCGTTCTTAGTATTCGAAAAACGAACGCTTTTTCGAATCTGCGACAGACAGAAAAGGACAATGGTATTTTACGAGCTCGATGAGATCTTATCTCCAGTCTCGTTGATGGGCGAACTTGAAACGAGCGAGACCTCTTCGACCGAAATCGAACTGGTGAGTTAGAACGTCTGGACGAATGAAATTATGCGTTTTTTTTGTGGTCCAAATATCCAACTTTTTTTCCAACTCGAATTAAAAAATCAATCCGTCGCGTCTCGCAGTTTCTATTGTGAGTCCAGAAAATTACCATGGGTCGTAAATTTCCCATTAATCCCGCTCGTTTATTTAGTGCCTCCTCGTTCCGATCGGCCATCACATTTTTCCTCCCCATTCTCGTCGAATTTCGGTTACGCGGATCGCAAACAATGGCGAGCCGATCGGCGAGTTTCAGAATAAGCGTTTCAGAACTTTGCGTCCAAATTGAGTCCGGCGAGCATGAAATTTCGAAATATTTCAACGATACGTCTGCAGCTTTTTTCGATTACAAGGAGACAACTCAAGTCGCAGATTTTTCGCAAGCCTGATCTGTGTCCCGTTTCCCCAGGCAATTCGCGGGAAGAACTCGGGACTCGAAGCTCGAGATTCCTCCGCAGCTCCGTAATAACGCGAAATTTCGACTTTTCCAATAAAACGAGATCTCCTCGAGGTTCCGTTTGCGCGGTCGCTGATGGAGTTAAACGAGTGTCCTCGTTGCACATCCGACGGTCGATGATGCTTCGAGGAGCAGAAACCCGACTCGTCTCGATTTTTTCCCCCGTTTCCGAATCACGGGAGAATTCGCGTCTGCAAACAAACGGGCAAGCTCGTCATCGACGTATTTCTACTCACGTTTCCCTCCCGCTCCCTCGACAGCAGATCATGGAATAAATCAGAACGCACCGTCTTACGGTCGTATCGAAGCGTTATCCTCGTATATCTCGCGCGATTACGATGAAACGGCGCGAGCTGCGATAAAAATGTATTCAACCTTTTTTGTGGAGAATTAAACGAGCTTTATTTCATCATCAGGGTGTCACCTCAAAAATATCGATAGTTTTCGAGATAAACGCGGAAAAGGCGCGTCGCTGTGACCCATCAAGAACCAGGCACAAACTGAGTTAAATAGCATAGGCAGACGGAAAAAATACAATTGTTTATAAAAAATTGTTTAAACAAATTACGATAAAAGTTCTTATTTTGTAAAACTGACTACACTAATCGAATCTACGGAAAAAACTACGACGAAAACCTGTATAACACTTTTTTTTGTCAAAGTTTAATTTGTTATTGTAAAAAAGTTATAAACAATCGCGTGATGGAGGATGAGAGTGACTACGTCAAATCCTTACCGAAACTCAGGCCAGATAGCATCAGACCGACCATGCCAAACTAAAAATACCCCTGTTTTACATTTTTTCATTTGAAATTGTTTATAAAAAATTATTTAAACAAATTGTGAC
This sequence comes from Arge pagana, assembly GCA_963969455.1. Taxonomy (NCBI): domain Eukaryota; kingdom Metazoa; phylum Arthropoda; class Insecta; order Hymenoptera; family Argidae; genus Arge; species Arge pagana. The sequence continues at coordinate 23,513,218 of OZ018310.1, forward strand.
CGAAGTTGTTATTTCGAAAAATGGCTACCACCAAACGGTTCTACGCAAAACACTATGACGAAAATCTAGATAAAATGTTTTGGGTAAGGTTCAATTTGTTGGTGTGAGATGGTTATAAACAATTGCACGGTGGAGAGTAAAAGCGACCAGGTGCGTCGAATGCAGAGAAACACTTCGGCCAGATAGCATCAAGCTAATCATACCATTCATAGGTACATGGAAAAAAAATAGTTCTGTTTTTTCATGTGAAAAATTTCAATTGTTTATAAACAAATTACGTTAAAAGTTGTTATTTTGAAAAACTGATCGCGCAGATCGATTATACGGGAAATGTTATGACGAAAACGTCGTGTTCAATGATTTCCATGCTTCAAAAATTCAATTGTTTATAACCGTTTTACACCAACAAATTTAACTGCCACGAAAAAGTTTTATATAGCACTTCGTCGTCATTTTTCCCCTAGAATGGACTGGCGCAATCAGTTTTTCGAAATAACAATTTTCATCGTAATTTGTTTAAACAATTTTTATAAACAATTGCAGAGGACAATAGTAGGAACTCGGGGAATTTTGTCTCCGGCTGGCATACTTAGTGTGATGGTTTCTAGCCCAGTTTTTGCCCTGGTTATTAATGGGTTAGTGCCCAGTGGAACCGAAGTCAGACTGATCGAGAAAATTGCACGTTCGAACAGACAGCAGAAGGCTGGTCACGTCGAAAACGAAAGACGCGACAAGGTTATCGGCATGTCGTTGCGGCGCTGGATAACAGTTGCGTTGATTATCGGCACGTCGCCGCTATGAAAGTAAGTATACGGAGTACAGCAACGGTGAACCCGACGACGCGACGGTGCAGTAGGGCATTGAAGATTAAACCAAGCGTGAAAGTGGATGGATGCACGTACGAAATGCGATTAGTTAGCGTCGTTCCTGAACGTCTATCCGGCTAATTATTTACGTTGAAAATGAACAAGGTCGACCGTCGCGGCTGAGGTTGCGTGGTCGAGAGGATTCGGTGATAAATCGACGCTGCTCGAGGCTCCCGAGGAGCCCGAAGCTCCGCAGAGACGAGAAGCCGGATCACGATGAAAATAAACAACAATACGGGAACAACTTTCCTCGCGGTGATGAGAATCGTAAATAAAAGCGGCGAAGAAGGATATACGACGATGTCCTTTGGGACGCGGAGACGACTGGCATGATCCGCGACGGACTTACCGCCTCCGCGAGGAGAGCGCGATCGGAAATTGTCACCCCATTTTGCCGCCCTCTCCCTCAGATCGCCCGGATCAAATCGCCCATGCGCAAAAGCATTTTTTTTCGCCGCGATTCGCAGATTCGATGCGTTCGTGTTTCGTGGAGCTTTCTTGTCGGAGCTGCTCGACGATGAATTGCATCAACGATTTATTGAAAATCGGTGTCGTGGGAGAAAATAGTTGGGAGGAGGAGCGGAGCGGAGGAAAGGTGTACCGATGTGAAGTTTCACCTGAAAGTTGGAGGTCGGCGAGGTGAGGCGGCGTTTCAATCAAAGGTGAGTTGACAAATTCAATTAAAAGTTATAATTGGAGTCGCGAGGATTCGCATGGTCGTTGAAAAAAAAAATGATTTTTTCTAGCGCGAAAAACATTCGGATGGATCACAACAATTCATATAACGTTGTTAACAACTTGTTCCGTTGGCGTCAGCGCCGATCGACTCGTTCGGGTAGGAGATTGAGGTCGCTTTTATTACCGTCGTGAAGTAGGCGCCGACAGGAACATTTATCGCTCGACAGCGACGCGAGTCGGTTTGAATTATATACGGGATGGCCGGCCGAGTAGCTTGCCGATAACTCGCGATTGGTCGAGTGCGGAAGTCCGGGAAATCCGGGGAAACCGCGAGGCGAGGTGAATTTTTCAACGGGGATAGTCGACGTTGGATTACGGAGAATTGTACAAAAAAAATCGTTCTGCCAATCTGAGAATTTTTTCCTCGCGCGAGATCGCAGAAAGGGGGGGGGGGGGAGCGAGAGGGAGGGAATCGTCGGATATCTTTATCGTTATCGAACGAACGGCGCAACGGTCGGGGGAACGTCCGTTTCGAAACGACAATTGAACATGCGACGGAGAAACTCGGTGGTAATAAATAGTTTCAACCGCACGATGTAGACGTTAGCCGAGGAAAGTTTCTTGCAATGGTCGATAATGGCTTCGAATCGTTGCTACGGGATTTCCGAACTCTCCGAGTTTACCGTTCGTCAGATTTATCGTACGTTCGAACCTCCGACGTGCCGTAGATACGGCGGGCCGCGCGCGTTAGCTGCTACAGAGCGAGAACGGCCCAACAGATTTTGGCGAAAATTTTACCACAAAATCTTGCCACCGAAGAGAAGGTACCGATTTTTTTTCGGAATTTTATCTCCAATAGTTCGGGAGAAATTAATTCACGAAATCGCGAAGCGAGCGGAGGTCAGCCGCCATTAGGCGGACGCCCGCCATTTTGTCGATGCTCGACTTACCCGCGAACTTTGCCGGCTAGTAGCGACTCGAACGACCCGAAAATCCCGCCGCGGTTTCTCGTGGAAAAACAAAAGTCGAGAATATCTCAACTTCTGCAAAAACTGCAACTGCTCGACTCTCAATTATCGCACCGTTCCCCTCGTCCGATCTGCTCCAATCCGACTCGCAATTTGCGATATTCATCTCGCGACTCCATGCCGATCACGTCTTACCTTTTTCCACTCGTTCGGCAATTCGTCGGCGAATCGACGTTATATACCATCCACGAAATCGAATCAACCAACAGTCTCGAGTGTTCGATTGAATTTTTTCTCACGACTCAGCGAGGGAATTTCCCAACGACGGCAACGAATGATCCATTATCGACAGCTTATCACGACTTTGTCTCGTGAGTATTCGCTTCTTCGCTCAAACCCACGACGAAGCATCGACCCGCACCCGATGCGAAATAGTTTTTTCCCCATGCCACGAAGAAAAAAGCTCACAATTCCAGGGGAGACTGGCCCCTCAAAATTATTGCTTCCCTCATATTTTTTTCCTCAAAAACCGTTCAGAGAATTAAAACAAGACTATACAAAACTGGTTCTCAAGAATTCAAGTTACATAATAGAAAAATTTGGGGTGATTGGTATTTTTTTTACCAATAAAACTAGATCCGATCTGTTTGGTCAACGACTCTCGACAAAGTTATTCCAAACTGCAACAACTTTTTAACAGCTAAGTGAATAGGTTTGACATTTTTACAGTAGCTTTAGCATTAAGCGCGGAACTTTCTACCGAATTTTCATTTGTTTCGTGAAATTTTGACGTACCTACCAAACATCCTTAAGGGGTCGTCTTGCCCAGGTCTTCTGTACATACTTACACCAGTTTTGTTATTATTGGCTGGTCGTATCTCCGAATCCAACTCCTAAAACAACGATTTAATTTTTTCTTTGGATAGGAGCAAAATTGCTGCGAGATGTAATAGCTAAAAGCACGGAGGACAGCAGAGACACGCGATGCTACATGCTCGTCACTTCGAGACGAGATGAACCTGGTCCTCGTCATGTTCGAAGCGTAAGTCGGAGGCTCGTTGGAATTGAAGGGAAGTGGTGACAGCGGTGGGATGGCTCGGTCGAGGGTGGCTGGCTGGCAGGGGCCGCGAGCTTTCGAGCTTTGCTGGTAGTATCTGCGCGGACATCGGGACGCCGACACGCGGTTTCCAGCTCCGAGTAAAAAATCTGGAATGATCCGCGGTTAGGCTAAGCAGGGCGGGGGGAGGGGGGGAGGGGACGAGGATCGTTGCGAAATTCGAGGGAGAAAATACAAAAAAAGGGGGATCGGTTTTGCCCCTCGCGAGCCAATGAGTCGTTGCGGCGGGCGAAAAGCTCGGGCGAGCTTTTCACATCTGCGAATGCATCGGCGCGAAGAAAAAATTGGACGGAATTGAAGCGGCGAATGTTTTTAATATTCCGCTCTAATAATCGACGCTGCAAAAAGTGCTGTGAGTGTCTTCGGGATTGAATTTTTTGTCAAGCAAAGGCGGGGCGGCAGAAAGATGTGAAACGGCCTTCGAAACGGTAAGAAACATTGCCGAAGTCGTTTCCAGTGAAAGCAGCGAAAACGTTTTTTGTCATTCCATTGTTAATCCAAGTGTAATTGGAACGCATTGTACGCTGGAAACGAGTCTGGTACTTTTTTTTTATTGCAAAACTATCCGACAGCTAACTCGTCCGGAGGAATAAATAAACGCAACGTTCGAATGTCGCAAAATTGTACGTACGCTCGATAAAAGATGAAAAAAAAATCGAAAGCGTAACTTCGCAGAGTTTCCACCAACTTTGCTTCCGAAGACTTCGTTTTCTGCAAATAAATACTAGCGCTACTCCACTCCTCGCGTCCCTGTAGCGACGACCCATAGATACCCTCTCGGACTTATGATTTTTCTCGCCAACTCCACAAACAATTTATCTAGCCGCGACCAACGACGCGGAAAATGAAATGTAAATACACCGCGACGTACGTTTTAACGAGGGAAAGTTTCCACCTTGGAGATATCAACCTGATTTTCCCATCGCCGAAGAAAAATAACCAACCCCGTCACATTTGGATTTCTCCCAAACGAGAAGATTCTAGAAAACGCGAAACGTCGAATAATCGAAGCACTTTTTTTCCAACTCGTTTCATACCAAGAAAAATTGAGTAGGTACTTTTTTCTCCAAAATTCCGACAGCCATTTTTGCAAAAATTATTATGTAAGCAGATCAAAGACTAGCTAACAAGGTATACAAAAATACAAAAAAATGTAGAAAATTCGTGAAATAGTACTTTTTACGGTGAAAAAAGGTATTTCAAAAAACAAAAAATCACCTTTTTTCCGACACGAGCGGAAGCCACGAGAGAGGAGCAGAGGGAGCTTTGGAATATCGTGGGAAAATGGTGTCTTCTTCGGTGTTTGTTCTCGAAATTCCTCTCGTTCTACAGGGTGAACGTAGACGTGTTATAAGACTCGGCTTCCGAATGCGAGACGGAAAAGGTAAACGAGTGGTTCCAGCGAAGCGAGGGGGAATTCCGTCTAGACATCTCGTTCGTCGATTCATCGTCCTACCCTCGATATCTTGCCACTTGTTCGTCGGGGTCCCATCGCTGCGATCGTCGTGGTACCAGGAGTTTTCCGGAAGTGACCACGAATCGAAGAGAAATGTGCGAATACGAAAAAAAGGAGGGGCGGGGGGGGGGGGGGAAGGGTAAATAAATAACCATGCGTTGGAGCATGATCGATAAGAGCGCGTTAAATTGAACGATCCGACGCCACTCGGCTGCAAACAAATTACTCGCCTCCGCAACTTACACCGAAAACGATTTGTCTTCATCCGTTTTAAAAGGCAACAGTTACGAGCCGAAGGATCTGTACATTACGGCGTTTACGATCTAAGCAGATTATATTTCCTCGATGACGGATCATTTTTACGATCCCGGGATCGCGTTTCGCGCGTCGAACAACGCGCCACGTATCAGAGATGAGACCGCGGCGACGATTAATCGTCCGCACCCCGCGAAGTTGCTCGACGCGTCGCGGCGCGTGTAAAAAATAAAAATTGATAGAGTTAGACGAGAAAATAGGAGTTCGCAAAAATTTGTAACAAAGTTATACGATTTGGTTTGCAACAAAATTAATGCTGTTACTAGAAAAAGACACGACAAGTCATTTTTTTTAAATACTCTTACACGAGACACACATTTTTTACCACTTTTACGAGTAGGTGCTGGTTCTGAAATATAATACGATAATAGTACTAAAATGACAATAGTATTTAATTCTCAAATTATTAGCAATTTGAGTCTCGATGTAGTTGGTTTTGATTTCAACCTGCTGGATGTAGCTGGTTCTGCAACCAGCTTTGAAAAATGTTCATGGATGTAGTCCATTTTGAAAACAAGTGTTTTTGGACGTAGTGGGTCTCGAAATAAAAAATCACCGTTCATTTTTTGTTTCCAATTTCGTTCGAGTTACAAAAACTATACTAAAGTAGAAGAAAAATGAAACGTCGTCGAAACTTTTGATAGAGTGTTAAAAGCCACAATTTTTACACCACCAAATCAGTGTCCTCGCAGTTGTGGTCACATTGCGCGAATTCATTTGCTCGCATGACGTTGTCCGTTTCGAACCTTATACTTCGTCCCCCTGATAAAAATCACTTTGGACTTGCAGAATCTGTTGGATTCTAAAAATTGCCAAAATAGTGACGCGGTTCGTTTTGAAACTAGAAGCCTCAATTTATGCAACCGTCTTTGATAGTCCCGCAAAAAGTAGAATATATCCATACCTCTCTGTAATCTGAGCAAAAGAAAATGCCCACGCTGCCTGATCGCGGACATTTTCTTTCGCAAAAGCTACGTCGCATCTATTCACACCGACGCAGACGTATTATTTTATTCTCATTTTGGTAGAATATTTAAAACCGAAAATTAAACTGTACGACTTCATTTCAGTGATCACAGACTTTTTATTCAGACATACCGTCACCTGCATCTAGTAGATACCATCTACTAAACGTGACGTGTGTGTTAACGGCGTACATACTTTTAGATTGCGTTTAGGACCACTATTGCAACTATCAACACCTTGGTAAAACATCCTTTAAAAAAAATGTCTTCCACGTTTACTTATCCCTGAACTGATCGAAACTTCTCGTCGTCGGTCAGATTCGGTCGAGATTTTTTGTGCGTACCAAAAAATCGGAGGGCGAGTCGGATGACCATTTTCGAACGAGTCTAGTGAATATTTTGGTTGACGTGCGCGTTATCGTTTCGTCGATATTTCACACGTTTGGGTGTAACCGAAGGTGGATAAAGAGGCTTTGTCGTGGACGGGGCGCGCTATAAGTACGAGGCAAGAAGAGCGACTCTATTTTGCAAGACAAGCTGAGAAGCGATGAAGGCTTGTTGGGCCGAGGTTGAAAAATATTCGCATGATCTCCAAGGATCTGTGACGTGGTGTATTATCCGCGCGCATACTTTCACATTACCTTCAGGACCACCATTAAAATCAACCTTTCGGTAAAACATCTTTGTAAAAAAATCATCTCTCAGATCTGAGTGACGAGTCTTCGCAGGAGAACGAAAATGGCGCTTTTCGCCTCTCGTCACACCTGCGAGTTTCTCAGAGCAGCGAACCAACGAGCGTGGAAAGTGAATGGCACAGAATCCGGCGTTAAATATTTTCTCGCCAGCGTCGCTGAGCGAATTCTCGCGAGTGGAGTAACTCCTCCGTATTTGGATATTTATGATACGTTTTTACGCCCAGCGTGCATTAATAACGCCCGTTGTTGTACGTTTCGAGTTCGCGTAACGATTCGACGAGCGTTGGGTCGAGCCATTCGTCACAGGTTTTGATCGGCCAATGGATCCCCAGGGAACGGGATACTCGCTGCGTCGTCCAACAGCTGTGCCCACATTCTGCTACCTGACTTTTTACCACGCCTAATAATCGAGGACTGCCACGATGAGAGCGCCGACGCATTCCGAAAGCTACGAAAATTGCTCTCACCCCACATCATCGAGCCACGTAAGATAAAGTACTCCGTAGTCGACACCTTAAGGGTGGAGCCTGCTTTAGATGCTTCAAAAAATCGATTTTTTCGAGCATTTTTTTGGGAAGGAAAGACATATCCGATTGAAACGAAACTTACAGAGTTTATTGTTATATATTTCAACAGTCATCTCAAATTTTTTCATCAAAGTACATATCATGTTATGCCTGGTACACGCGTTTCGCCGAAGCGTCTAGAGCGCGCACTTGTCGTGCCCGGGAAAGATGCAGGTCGCAATTTCTATCTGAAACAAAGAACCCAAAAATTTTTTATTTTCCAATAGTATAGCTTCCAGTTAAACCAATAAAATTCAGCAAAAAGTAAACAATTCAACAATTTCTCGCAAATTGAACAAAAAATTCATTTTTTTGGAGAAAAACATTCACTTTAGATCGTTTAAAAAGTAGGTTAATCTTAACTTTCCTAAGGTTTTTTACGTTCAACTAGAAGAGAATTTAATCCCGAATACAATGCATTTTATTTCGTTTTGATAGAACGTTTAGATTTTTCGCTATCTTTCCGCCGATTAGGAAGAACCGTACAAATGAAAAACCGAGAAATCGCGCGTCAAAGTTTCCGTATAAAAAACGGCGTAATTTTCTTGAACTCACCGCATTAATATATAATTGTCTTTTCTCTGGTGAAACCAAAAAACGAAATTTCGGCCTTGATTTCCGGTGGAAATCTATTTTCTGACACGCGCTGCGATACCTCGCGTGCAGTGGACCTTGGCGTCTGACCGAACTCGGTTTTCTCTACTCGCCGAAACGAGGAGCCGGGAAGAAAGTAGAACGAAACGTGATTCGATGCTCGGATCTAATCGGGCGCATCTGGGGGGATGATCGGCCATCGGCGCGATACCCAGAAGACCCATATAATACCCATATAAACGTGGGCCAATTTCCCTCGAAGACGAGTCAGCGTTATCGTCGACGGACAGCGCCGAGCGAAATGGAGACGAGTAGAAACAGAAACGGGATGTTAGAAAGATTATTAAAAAGAGGTGTCGACGTGAAATTTGATTGCGACTTCGTCGGCAACGCCGTTCCACTGCCCGCGTTCCCCCGTCGATGGGGCGCGAGCGCGCCAGGGGTAGTCGTTAATCAACGAACGTACGCGCCGTTCGCGCGAGACCGAGCACACGATAGAATTGACCTGTGCACGCACACGCACATCGGCGGTGCATTCCCCCGACGAGTTTGCTCGATCCCATTCGAGTCTCCGTTCGACCACCGACGCGCGATATCTACGACCGCCGACCATCGGCTATCCGCGCGAATCTCGACTAATTTTCCACCGATAGCCGTTATCCCAACGCATTTTTGACATCGCGCGAACGGAACTCGCCCAGTCCACCGACCGGTTCAATTTAACTGCTCCAACGATTCCCGCACTCAGATTCGATTTCTGATACAAAATCGAACAATTACAATGGAAACGACGAACACGAAATGAAAAAAACAACAAAAAAACGAGGTCGACTCATTTTCTTGTTTCTTTCCCCTCAACATTTCTATTTCCTGCGTACGTGCTGGAAAAACGGTTAAATACGAATCGATCTCCTTCCCCATGCTAATAAAATAATAATAATATTAATAATAATAATAATAATAATAATAATAATAATAATAATAATAATAATAATAATAATAATAATAATAATAATAATAATAATAATAATAATAATAATAATAATAATAATAATAATAATAATAATAATAATAATAATAATAATAATAATAATTCGAAATAACTTCAAGAGAAAAAGCTCGAAGAAACAATGGCGATACTGAATAATGGATGAGATCAAATTGTATTGTTTTATTCCTACGAGGGGTTGGAATTTTCATTCAGCGGAGAAAAGTCGTTTTTTGGGAGGGTTTTTAATTTTTTTTTTTTCTAGAACCAAATTATTCGGCGAAAGGAGTTTTTCGTATTCGCATTTGATGTACATGCTTTGCTGGTGAGATTTCGAAGCTGCTTTTTCTCAACTTGTAAAAGGAGATATCTGCGCGACGATCGGATCATCGTGACGGATGAGGAGTTTTCGTAAAGTTCGAGGGATTCGTTACGTTTTGCCCAGCAGAGATTAGAGATCGAGGATTAACGGGGGACCGTTTCCGAAGCGTATCTACAGCGCTCTGGCACGCGAGTCGCGTACTCGTCAACCGTGCTTAGACCAAGACAGTTTTGGCAGTTTGGCCCGAACGACCCAACGAGGACTGCACAACTTTCCAGTTTCGGCCCACAACGTTGAGCCTAAGGATCGCCAGCCGAGAAAAAAAGATCACGCGTACATAAAACTACATATAACTGTATGTAGAAAAAAATGTGTATTAGAGAACTATAATATATATGTACCGTGTCTACAGTTCTACACACAGATTGTGTTATTTACTTCTGGAGATACAATTTTTGTGTGATTTTCTCTATACAAAGTGGAAATACACGAAATTAAAAAGATATATATATATATGTCTATAATTATACAGGATTTCTATGTAGTTTATGAAAATTTTTAATTTTTTCCCATCTTTTTTTTACACCTTTTTCTTATTTTCACTATTTCCAGTTTGCGTCTAGAAAATTATACAGAAATTGTATCTGCAGGGATATCTGTGCGTAGAACTGGAGACACGGAAAATATGTACTAATAATAACAATAATCACGATAATTTTAATACGTAACAAAAATTTAAAAAATAGTATGTAAAAAGCACGAAACTTTGAAAAAAAATTATATATAATTTTTTTCGCGGCCATTCAGCTTGGCCACGGAGACCCAAGTATAGTACCGTTCTTTCTGCGAAACTCGCTTGCGAAAACTCGAGATACCAGCTGCCTGGAAGAATACGGAGAGCGACGATCGTAACGAGACACTCGGAACCTTTTGTATTTTTTTTTCTCCATTTTTTTTATATCGGACGCTGGCGTTGTTTGTGTAGTTCTGCAAGCTCTTCGCTGGTCCCTTCAGCAACATATTTTCCTCCGTCCAGACGTGCTGCGCCTGGCGTGTCCATGTTCAAGCAGCCGCTGACTTTCTTCTCCTCTCTCATCGGGGTTCTCCTCTCATTAGCATCGCCTCGTCCTCACCGAATCACTGAGAAAACCTCTCCAAGAAAAAGCCTCGTTTTTTGTTTACTGCTAATATCGCGACGAAAGCTCGCAATTGCAAAAAAAAAAATTGTATTTAAATGTCGCCATCGTCGTTCCCTTTGTTATTTTTTTTTGGCCAAATAACGACACCTGCAAAAAAGTGGCGATCCTACGTTTGAGTGAAAAACTGTTCGAGACGAGTTTCTGATTGGACTAGCATCGTTGTGGCTAATATTTGACGTTTTATTCATTAATTTACACGTAATGCTTTTTTTTTTCTTCATATATTTTTTTTTATATACGAAAGGAGTGCGGATTCTGGATTTCGCTGCGTTTCCGGCGTCGGGTAAAACGGGGAGGAAGGCAGTAAGGGGAGAAGAGGGTAGTGGGGCGGGGATTTGATTTGGCGGACGAAGGAGACGAGGACGCGGACTATTGCTGATTAATATGGGGAAACGGGGGAAAATGAAAGACGATTTTCTCCGGCGAAGAAGGCGGAGGCGCGGATTCGATCTCTCGGTTAGAATTTATTTATCTTCAACGAGCGTAGCGACGGCGGAAGCGAGAAATTGAAGTAATTTCGAACACGTCGGTAGGTTCGGATCGCGTAACGGAGAACGATTCGGAAAGCTTCGAAAATGGGGAGATTAAATCGAGCGAGGGTTG